>OU745302.1:10000000-11466250 GCA_916618145.1 Emmelina monodactyla | reverse complement strand
GCGGAAGGAATCTAATTACACTGCAAACGGTGTTTCACATAATTACCTCTGTCTATTTTCATTTTCTTTTTTTTTAAGTCTGGATTGACGTCAAATAAGGTTATGTAATGTACCTAAAAGTAATTATCTAGAAGTAGAAAGAAAAGCAAGTATTTAATAAACATTGTACATATTTTTATAACTGTAGGCATTTCAAAACTTAGTAAGTATGATTGGTGGTTACCATATTTTTCAGAATGAAGCATTAAATTTGAGTTTACATAATATAACTATTCGTATAACTTTTAATTTAAATCTGCAGACTCCATGTCTATGTAAACAGAATTTTAATTAAGTTTCCCTAAAATGTTGTTTCCAAAAAAATATGAGGACCATTTATAAAAATGTTCAAACAATTATGTTTTCCAAATATATTAAAAAACTTAAAAGCATAATTTAGGTACAAACCAAATAAAAAGATATTTTCTTATGAAAAGGTATGTACTTGTAACTTATACCTAATAACACTACTAGGTTAACAATAAACCAAACTATTAAAAATAGAGCATAAAATAGCTAAATTAAATTAAAACTTGATTATTAATATGTAAATACGCGACCTTATTTACTTATTCGGGTGGGTGCTGAGTCAAATACGAATTATTTAATGACAGCTTATTCGTTAGGAAGTAATATATCTAAACTACTTAATTGTTTTTTTAAGAGTATACCATGACGGGGAAGTACTCATTTTGAGTTTTAAGTCATGATAATCTAAAAGATTTTTATACATTTCTACCAGCTTACTTTTAATTGAAAATGTTAATCTGGTATGCCTAGCTGTAGCCTGGCTGTAGGAACCCGGCCTTTTTTACGAAGGTTTCGGGTTCGATGGCAACTATGCAAAAAAATCTTTGTGGAATAATAATAGTCCGCCAAATAGCATCGGCCTACTTTCAGATAAATTCAGATGATTCACGATTGCCTGGTTTAATAAGCACATGATCAAGTTTACGTAAGAATACATAACAGATAACCTACCTGTAAAACAAGTCGTATAAAAAAGCCAACTAGAGCCCTTTAATTCATTATAAATACAGTTTATAGCTTAACTTTTTAAGAGTCTGTTTTAGGGCTTCGTAACATAAGGGTAAACTTCAAACGGCTTCCAAACGGAAGGAAGGAAGGCAGGTAGGAACCTTTGAAATAAGACTCCGATGTCCGTTTTTCTGTTTGTCTGTCACCAGGCTATCTCATGAAACGTGAAAGATAGATAAACGATGTTTTTATAGAATATAGGTACCTACTATGAATTTTATAATTAAAATAAAATAAGTATTTAGGACGGCTGTCGCAACAATCGTTATTTAGTTTTATAGATAAGGTACAGAACCCTTGGTGCGTGATCCTACTCGCACTTGGCCAGTTTTATTAAAATGACCTGCGTAGCAACATGGCATTCTAGTCTGTGTGGTGATAGTGTTAGGTCTCGAATTCGAACCACAGGTCGGACCAATATGTTTTCCACCCCTATTGCGCTTAGTTGAAGGTATTTAGATGGTAACGTGGTTGGTGACTAGACTACCAGCCTAGAGTTTTTTACGTAACATTTAAATGAAAACCAAGAAATGTCATTTTCCTTTTTAATTGAGACAAATAGAAAGTAATAAAAAACACTACGATCAAATCAGTTCTTCATAAAATATACTAAAATGAACTTATTACATTCGGTAAGGTTCGATATTACATAACAAAAACCAATTCTTTTACGAAGGCTCGGAAATACGGGATACGTTTCCGTACTAACAATCGTAAATTATAAGGAAAAATAATAAAAACACACAGTTTATGTCACTCTTACCAATAATCCCCACAAAATATCGCTGACAAAAATATTCTTAAGACGAAAAGCAAAGTACCTAACGCTGATCTGTGTATAAAAGAAAAACCAACATCCCGTTACCTATTGACCGCCGTGACACTATTTCTTACAATAAACGTTTAAAACCATTCATAACTTCAATGACATCTGAGTACTCCTCATAGGGAAGTTTCAAACGGCACCTGCTTTATATCTAGTCATCTCTGTTGCTCTTATACAGGTGTCCCTTTCAGATTTACACTTTCACCGTTTGAATAACTATTTGAGTACCACTAAGTACAATTACACAATAGCTGACCAACATTTCAACGTCCGCCGAAGCCTCACAACGGAGAAACAGTTACACAAAGCTTTGAGTAGAAATCGTACAAGCCTAGATATAAATAGTCCTTTATACTTTTTTATCGTGCTCTCATTTGGAAATTACTTATTCCACTTGGTTTATACGTTTTCTCAGAGTAAATACTCTTTTATTATTGTTTGATGCATACTCGGTTTCTGGGTTAAAATTCACTTGTACATTAGAAAACTGTGTATTGGTGGAGGAGTACTCGTTACATGTAGAGCAAAATACTTTTTTTTAAAAAACCACGCCTTTGCATTTTAATGTTACACATACCTTATAACTTAAGGAATACTGAAAATAGATTTTAATCTTCTTTAAGGTATTTAGACTGAAGCAGCAAAAACCTCGGTGGCAAAATGCATTGAAAATCTTTACACCTACGTTTCTGTTAACTTTAATTTTTAATTTCAAAATACCAAGTGTTACTTCCGCTACGTTATTGAATCAGAACAACAAGTTATTGAATCCCATACGTGCTTCCAACTATCTCACAGTGCTTCGTTAGTGGAGAGTCTTTCTCCATGATTCAGCACTTCAAATTGTCTGCAAAACTAACATTTGACCACTTACAAACTTTCTACAGCAAATGTTAATTTCAAATACGTCTATGGTAATGTGTTGTATTTTTAAGTCCGAGCTTTTTTAAGAAGTAAATGAAGGTTTCGATATTCTTAGCAATCTATTTTTGGCTGTTTTGACAGAGTTTAGCGTTTTTCTTTGGTTGACTTTGTGGGATATCAGCTTGACGGTTACTTTCTTCAGAGTGTTTTTAATATTTTAGTAATGCGTTGTATGGATTTCACTTAAACTTCTAATGAGTAAAATTTACACTTAGTTTTTATTCAGGAGATAATTATTTAACGGACCATTCGTTATTATTAACTCGATAGTTATAGTTAATAGTCCTAAAGTGATTTTTATCACAAACTCTTTTGAATTTTAAGTGAACTACAATCAGAATCAGTATTAAAACAAATTAAATTTCTTTAAACCAATAAATACTTCATCAATATCTCTTAAAGGTTTTAAACTGTTTTTTAGGGTTCCGTACCTCAAAAGGAAAAAAAACGGAACCCTTATAGGATCACTTTGTTGTCCGTCCGTCCGTCTGTCAAGACCCTTTTTCTCAGGAACGCGTGGAGGTATGAAGCTGAAATTTATATCAATTACTCAGGTCTACTGTCCCTTGAAGCTGTGAAAAAATCAAACTTCTAAGCCAACACAATCAAAAGATACAACCGTTTATGCCGCAAATTTTCGACACTTGCAAGGGAATCAAAACCTACAGGGTGCTTCCCGTGAACTCAGAATCTTGAAATTTGGTACGAAGCAACGTCTTATAGCATAGATAAAGGAAAAACCGGCCAAGTGCGAGTCGGACTCACGCACCGAGGGTTCCGTACAAACCTGCAAAAACTACTTAAAATTTTAAGCTTTTCGGAATTTTTCTGTTACCTGTGCTGTAAGCTATTGCTTCTTACCAAATTTCAAGATTCTATGTCAACGGGAAGTGGTCTTTAGGTTTTAATTCCCGTGCGTGTAGTTGCGAGTTTCAAAATATGCGGTATCAATGGTTGTACTTTTGCGTTTTGCGTTTTTGCGTTGACTTAGATTTTTTTTTTCACGGGTTAAAGGCAATTAGATCTAAGTATTAGATATGAATTCCAACTTATAAGTTTATATTTATTAAAAAAATATATATTTTGTAATGTAACTAAAAATTTAAGGTTTTCGGAATTTTTCCTTTATGTGTGCTATAAAACGTTGCTTCATGCCAAATTTCAAGATTCTAGATCGACTGGAAGTACCCTTTAGGTTTTGATTCCCTTGCGAGTACTTGCGAGTTTCAAAATATGCAGCTTAAATGCTGTTTCTTTTGATTGCGTTGACATAGAAGTTTGATTTTGTTACAGCTTAAAGGTATTATAGACCTGAGTATTTGGTATGAATTTCAATTTAATACCTCTACGCATTTATGAGGAAATGGGTAGTAAGGTTAAAATTATTAAAAAAAAAAATTATGTGATGTAACTAAAAATTTATGGTTTTCGTAATTTTTCCTTTATCTATGCTATAAGACGTTGCTTCGTACCAAATTTCAAGATTCTGAGTTCACGGGAAGCACCCTGTAGGTTTTGATTCCCTTGCAAGTGTCGACTTGCGGCATAATTTGCGGCATAAACGGCTGTATCTTTTGATTGCGTTGGCTTAGAAGTTTAATTTTTTACAGCTTCAAGGGACAGTAGACCTGAGTAATTGATATAAATTTCAGCTTCATACCTCCACGCGTTTTTGAGAAAAAGGGTCTTGACAGACGGACGGACGGACAACAAAGTGATCCTATAAGGGTTCCGTTTTTTTTCCTTTTGAGGTACGGAACCCTAAAAATTACGAAAACCATAAATTTTTAGTTACATCACATAATATATTTTTTTTAATAATTTTAACCTTACTACCCATTTCCTCATAAACGCGTAGAGGTATTAAATTGAAATTCATACCAAATACTCAGGTCTATAATACCTTTAAGCTGTAACAAAATCAAACTTCTATGTCAACGCAATCAAAAGAAACAGCAATTTAAGCTGCATATTTTGAAACTCGCAAGTACTCGCAAGGGAATCAAAACCTAAAGGGTACTTCCAGTCGACCTAGAATCTTGAAATTTGGCATGAAGCAACGTTTTATAGCACACATAAAGGAAAAATTCCGAAAACCTTAAATTTTTAGTTACATTACAAAATATATATTTTTTAATAAATATAAACTTATTACTTTTTAGGGTTCCGTACCTCAAAAGGAAAAAAAAACGGAACCCTTATAGGATCACTTTGTTGTCCGTCCGTCCGTCTGTCAAGACCCTTTTTCTCAGGAACGCGTGGAGGTATGAAGCTGAAATTTATATCAATTACTCAGGTCTACTGTCCCTTGAAGCTGTGAAAAAATCAAACTTCTAAGCCAACGCAATCAAAAGATACAGCCGTTTATGCTGCAAATTTTCGACACTTGCAAGGGAATCAAAACCTACAGGGTGCTTCCCGTGAACTCAGAATCTTGAAATTTGGTACGAAGCAACGTCTTATAGCATAGATAAAGAAAAAATTACGAAAACCATAAATTTTTAGTTACATCACATAATATATTTTTTTTAATAATTTTAACCTTACTACCCATTTCCTCATAAACGCGTAGAGGTATTAAATTGAAATTCATACCAAATACTCAGGTCTATAATACCTTTAAGCTGTAACAAAATCAAACTTCTATGTCAACGCAATCAAAAGAAACAGCAATTTAAGCTGCATATTTTGAAACTCGCAAGTACTCGCAAGGGAATCAAAACCTAAAGGGTACTTCCAGTCGACCTAGAATCTTGAAATTTGGCATGAAGCAACGTTTTATAGCACACATAAAGGAAAAATTCCGAAAATCTTAAATTTTTAGTTACATTACAAAATATATATTTTTTAATAAATATAAACTTATTACTTTTTTCCTCATGAACGCATAGAGCTATCAAGTTGAAATTCATATCAAATACTTAGATCTAATTGCCTTTAACCCGTGAAAAAAAAAAACTAAGTCAACGCAAAACGCAAAAGTACAACCATTGATACCGCATATTTTGAAACTCGCAACTACACGCATGGGAATTAAAACCTAAAGACCACTTCCCGTTGACATACTCGTAGAATCTCGAAATTTGGTAAGAAGCAATAGCTTACAGCACAGGTAACAGAAAAATTCCGAAAAGCTTAAAATTTTAAGTAGTTTTTGCAGGTTTGTACGGAACCCTCGGTGCGCGAGTCCGACTCGCACTTGGCCGGTTTTTTTACTTCGCAACTAGTTGATCAGCATTTATAACTATAGAGACAAAATGCTCGGTTAAAATTAGAATCTCTTGTGATTTCGAGATCTCATTTAGATTAAAATGGAAACAAAGGATTATTTCATGTCCACAGGGGATGTCATGAACAATCAATAATGTTGACTCACTCATAACATTAATTGGCTAACAATGTCTTTCAAAGCATAAAAATACATGAATTTTTCATTTTCGAGAAAATAAATCGAACAACATTACGATATTTCTAAGTAAGGTTCTGGTGATGCTATAGAAAAAAATATACAAAAAAGAGGAAAAAAATACACAAAAAAAAACATTTTGGTTTGTAGCAGATTCGAATCTTTTGTTACAACTCGGTATCAAAGATTGTACAATTTAAAGATTAAGTCATGACCATAAGACATAAGACTGCGAATCTCTCTTTTTCGAATGAATTATTATTAAAATAAACTCATAAAAGCGCTAGAACATGACATTGATAAAACAATGCAATAATAGAAATACTACAACTTACTTTACAAAACACACAAGGAAGAATACGTAAGGTACCTACTTAAAATGAGCTTCGTATTTTCCGTTCTCAATTCACTCAAAGGAATAAGTTTTGCCTAGAGCCATTCTACTAACGGAGGCTATATATTCGTTGGCTTTTCTATAAAGATGATATAAGACAAGCACTTTAGTCCCGGAAATAAATACATGTCAGGCGCAGAAGTGGGGTATCAAATTACCCCATTGTTTACTAATTGTTTTGGATTGGGAGATTGCTAAATTAAAATATAATAAATATATTTTATCCCTTAAAGATACAATATTTTTGAAATGTTGTTATAACTAATTTAAAACGATGTAAATACCTACTAGTGGCCGCCCGCGACTTCGTTCACGTGGAAGTCGGTTTCCCGTGAGAATGAGAAGTTTTCCCGCGGTAAAAAGTACTCTATTTGTTATTCTGATGTAAGTATAACCTATATCACTGTAAAGTTTCATCCAAATCCGTCCAGTAGTTTTTACGTGAAAGAGTAACAAACATCCATTCATACATACTCACAAACTTTCACGTTTATAACAGTAGGATTTCTGATTATAGGTTTGGTTTGTTAGGAAAACCTTTGAATGAAGAACTTATTAGCTAACTTCGGTTTTTTAGTGGAGAACATAGATTCCTAATGTTTTTGCTTCAACAGCCTTGTCTCTCATTAAGTAATATTCAATATAGCATGATAGTTTCTCAAAGAATGTATGTGGAATGGTAACTGCCAGCTGTCGCTTTGATTACGTAAACAAAACTCTGCATAGATACTTTTTATCTAACTTTCATTACATGTCAAGTTACATAAGTGACAGCGGAAACACTTTGAGAGTAACATGTTAAATTAGTTACGGTAAATAGCTATGAGGCTTATTTTATTATGAGTTTAATTAAGATAACATCAGCATAATAAGAAGTGTACACCTTTTTTTTAAAATTAGAACAACAATAATTTATTGAATAAAGTTTCTTTTACCTCTGAACCAACAAATCGGTTTGCTTTGAAATTCCTATTTGTGTGTGAATGCCAAAATTGGTTTGTTTCTCAAGCATCCAAAAACGGCTTCACAGATTTCGGATGCAATAACGAAAAACCGGCCAAGTGCGAGTCGGACTCGCGCACCAAGGGTTCCGTACAAACCTGCAAAAACTACTTAAAATTTTAAGCTTTGCGGAATTTTTCTGTTACCTGTGCTGTAAGCTATTGCTTCTTACCAAATTTCGAGATTCTATGTCAACGGGAAGTGGTCTTTAGGTTTTAATTCCCGTGCGTGTAGTTGCGAGTTTCAAAATATGCGGTATCAATGGTTGTACTTTTGCGTTTTGCGTTGACTTAGTTTTTTTTTTTTTTCACGGGTTAAAGGCAATTAGATCTAAGTATTTGATATGAATTTCAACTTGATAGCTCTACGCGTTCATGAGGAAAAAAGTAATAAGTTTATATTTATTAAAAAATATATATTTTGTAATGTAACTAAAAATTTAAGGTTTTCGGAATTTTTCCTTTATGTGTGCTATAAAACGTTGCTTCATGCCAAATTTCAAGATTCTAGGTCGACTGGAAGTACCCTTTAGGTTTTGATTCCCTTGCGAGTACTTGCGAGTTTCAAAATATGCAGCTTAAATTGCTGTTTCTTTTGATTGCGTTGACATAGAAGTTTGATTTTGTTACAGCTTAAAGGTATTATAGACCTGAGTATTTGGTATGAATTTCAATTTAATACCTCTACGCGTTTATGAGGAAATGGGTAGTAAGGTTAAAATTATTAAATAAAAAAAATATATTATGTGATATAACTAAAAATTTATGGTTTTCGTAATTTTTCCTTTATCTATGCTATAAGACGTTGCTTCGTACCAAATTTCAAGATTCTGAGTTCACGGGAAGCACCCTGTAGGTTTTGATTCCCTTGCAAGTGTCGAAAATTTGCGGCATAAACGGCTGTATCTTTTGATTGTGTTGGCTTAGAAGTTTGATTTTTTCACAGCTTCAAGGGACAGTAGACCTGAGTAATTGATATAAATTTCAGCTTCATACCTCCACGCGTTCCTGAGAAAAAGGGTCTTGACAGACGGACGGACGGACAACAAAGTGATCCTATAAGGGTTCCGTTTTTTTTCCTTTTGAGGTACGGAACCCTAAAAATGGGTATTGCTGGAGAGGTATACGATACGACAGGAGCAAAAAAAGGTTAATTTTAGTAACATATCAGATTTTGAGGTAATCATCGCTTCGGGCCGTCAGTTGATGTGTGAGCGATGACCCGAAGTGGCGAACATCAATTTTCAATTGTTTATATCTTTATTCATATATGAAGTTTTCTGGGTAACCTATTGGTGAATTAAGTTACTTTTTAGACTTAAAAATTCATGATTTCAGGCTTTGGAAGTGGTCCATTTACACCCGGTTTAATATAGTTTAATACAATAAGTTTTGTCACAGAACAATATATAATTCCTAGGGGAAACCTATTTAGCCGCGGGTAAAACGGTATGGTAAACATATCATGATATTTTATACGTGACAGTGAAGGCATTCTATCAATAATAATATTATTTGTTGCTTATAGTACAAACGTACCTACATATAAAATGCAGTGTAAGTAAATAGTAATATAATAAACTTAGTAACAACTACAAACAGAAATTGAACAGGGTTTTCAGTCAGGAAGTGCCTGTATCTTGAAACCATTAACATAATTTATATTAAACTAGCGACCCGCCCACGCTTCGCAATGGTGTAATTATGGGCGACTTGTTCCCGAAACATTGAATTTTAGCTATCTTAAAACTTTTTCTGAATGTTAAAAAATTACCCAAAGAATGGTAAAAAACCCCATTAAAATCCCTCAACTAGTTTAAGAGGAGTTAGCGGACAAACACACACGCAGAATTAGCGACTTTGCGAATTTTTTGATGATGTAGCCTAGTTTATTCAAAGATTGAACGCATATCGCTATATTTTTAGGGTTCCGTACCTCAAAAGGAAAAAAAACGGAACCCTTATAGGATCACTTTGTTGTCCGTCCGTCCGTCTGTCAAGACCCTTTTTCTCAGGAACGCGTGGAGGTATGAAGCTGAAATTTATATCAATTACTCAGGTCTACTGTCCCTTGAAGCTGTGAAAAAATCAAACTTCTAAGCCAACACAATCAAAAGATACAGCCGTTTATGCCGCAAATTTTCGACACTTGCAAGGGAATCAAAACCTACAGGGTGCTTCCCGTGAACTCAGAATCTTGAAATTTGGTACGAAGCAACGTCTTATAGCATAGATAAAGGAAAAATTACGAAAACCATAAATTTTTAGTTATATCACATAATATATTTTTTTTATTTAATAATTTTAACCTTACTACCCATTTCCTCATAAACGCGTAGAGGTATTAAATTGAAATTCATACCAAATACTCAGGTCTATAATACCTTTAAGCTGTAACAAAATCAAACTTCTATGTCAACGCAATCAAAAGAAACAGCAATTTAAGCTGCATATTTTGAAACTCGCAAGTACTCGCAAGGGAATCAAAACCTAAAGGGTACTTCCAGTCGACCTAGAATCTTGAAATTTGGCATGAAGCAACGTTTTATAGCACACATAAAGGAAAAATTCCGAAAACCTTAAATTTTTAGTTACATTACAAAATATATATTTTTTAATAAATATAAACTTATTACTTTTTTCCTCATGAACGCGTAGAGCTATCAAGTTGAAATTCATATCAAATACTTAGATCTAATTGCCTTTAACCCGTGAAAAAAAAAAAAACTAAGTCAACGCAAAACGC
Organism: Emmelina monodactyla; assembly: GCA_916618145.1. Classification (NCBI taxonomy): domain Eukaryota; kingdom Metazoa; phylum Arthropoda; class Insecta; order Lepidoptera; family Pterophoridae; genus Emmelina; species Emmelina monodactyla. The sequence goes on along the minus strand of OU745302.1, from coordinate 11,455,876 downwards.
AAAAGTACAACCATTGATACCGCATATTTTGAAACTCGCAACTACACGCACGGGAATTAAAACCTAAAGACCACTTCCCGTTGACATAGAATCTCGAAATTTGGTAAGAAGCAATAGCTTACAGCACAGGTAACAGAAAAATTCCGCAAAGCTTAAAATTTTAAGTAGTTTTTGCAGGTTTGTACGGAACCCTTGGTGCGCGAGTCCGACTCGCACTTGGCCGGTTTTTCAATACAAAGCTCGTAAATACCTATCTTATTTTTTTCCTTCTTTTAATAAGTAAAAAATATCAAATATGTGCCATTTGCATAGGTATATTTTTTGTACATATTAGTGTTATGTAGTTTTAAATCAATGATACAAATAATGTTACGAGTATAACGATAGTTAAAGTCTAATGACTTTTTTGCAGTTTAGAATTTTAATGATAAAAAGCCACAATTACCCAGCTACATTTTTGTAGGTATCTAACTACATTTAACAATCTTCGAGCATTTGAAGTTATAGATACTGGAAAAAGGAACGCGGGTCTCCGAGCATTGCGCGACTAATTAAATGCAAAACTAAAAGTAAAATCTCAATCTTCGAGCATTCTATTATATTGCAAACCCTTCGGAATAAATTACACATTTCTACGGTTAATTCATTTGTTTCGTCTTTGATAATTTTCCTGAAATTAATTCAATATTTCTTTTGTTTCAGGCACTGAAGACAAAATGGCGTCTCAAGTTGTAAACTCGACACAAGGGGTCCTGAAAGGAACCTACGACTACTATCTATGGACATTATCTTTATCAGGTTATTGTATTTTATTATTTACAACCTTGGGAACCTTAGGGAAATGTCATAATAATTATTTGATATATTTTAGGAGAAAATTTACAAAATACTAGTTTTTACTCCACTTCCACTCTCGGAGTCGGTATGAACTTTAAGTTTCTATGGTTCTACTAAGGGGCGTAGGCTACTTGATAGAAATATATTATTAAATAATTATACAGTGAGTTATGGATCACACTTTTGACAGATATTTTATTATTATTTTATTATTTTAGGTAAACTTTCAGCTAATTTATAAATTAAAAAATAAGGGTACGAATAGTTTTCACATACAGACATTTGAATTAAATAGTGACAAAAACTGAAAAAAAATAAAAATCTGAGAAAGCGAGATATTTAGTATAATTCACGTTGCACGTCTTATATTTGCAATTGACTCGTAGGAATTGACATTAAGAGATGCTACTAAAAGAAATAGTAAATAAAAATTACATACGTGGCAATTAAAAATCAGCCCCTAAAAGTGATACATCGAATCTTATGAAGCCTGTATAATTCAAGTGATCAATGCTTTACAATTAAAAACCTTGTTAAGAAATCAACAAAAGTGGTTTGTTCATATAAAATATGAAACCTGACTAAAACTTGTACACGTGAAAAAGTAGGATTGATGTTTATTATTTTGTTTCCCGCTTAAACTGCTAAACAGAATTTTAGTAAACTTGACAGTGTAAAGAAGCTTTATAAATTCAATATTCCTCTAGAATACTATTAGTAACAGAATATATAATTGCCTTTTGTTTGATTGACAAGCTATTGTCTAGTATTTGTTGTTGTCTAACATTAATATCGCTCCTTGGAAATACCAGTCTGCAGTTAGCCTACCTTCCTCTCGTGGGTAATTTATCGGGAGCAGCTTTTCTATTCCTTCCATTTTTATTTGTACATAGACTAATAAAACATTGTATACTTTTTATGCGGGAAAATACTTTACCCTCAGGAAAAGGCATATAATACAACAGTACTACGACCATACAATTGGGTACAAGTATTTTGTCGGTTGAAGTTAAATTTGAGTACTAAACATGCTAATCATTCAAATTCTCTTTCATGTTATCCTTTGTTCATAATTGGTACAACACATCAACTCTGTTCTCTATACGTTTAATTAACCATTGATACCCTCAGTGCGCATTTCGACAATCACTTTATAGCCAACAACAATAACAGTCTTCAATGTAGTTTTACCTTAAATATATTCAAAACGTGCTTATGAATTCCATCTCCTAAATTAATATTGGAAAATAAAGTGGGAATTTCCGCAAAGTTGAAATATTTGACTTTTAGTTTTAGATAAGCCTTTGGCTGTTGAAACTGTTATTGGAAAATAATATTTCAAATAAATTGTTGTTCTAAATATTTTAGCAATTTTATCAACTGCTATTTGAAATCTTCTTATCTTTTTATCAACCTGTTGGATAGTGAAAATTCAATAGTAATTTTTTTTGGTAATAAATGGGTTAAATAGCTTTACAAAATAGATATACTCTCCAAAAACAGATGTAACGGTATGCAAGTTCACATCACCATAATTATCATCATCATTATCATCTTCATCATCATCATCGTTATCATTATTATCATCATCATCAGCCTATTGCAGTCCACTGCTGGCATAGGCCTCCCCCTAGATACGCCATAAGTTTAACTTAGGTACAGTATACAATTATGATATCTCTAGGTACACACCTACCCTCATTAAAATTTCCAACACAAATATGAAGCTTTATTTATATCCTCTAGGATGGTTGATCTCTAAAATTCTGACGTAGTATAACTTTATTGTCAGCAGTTGTTTATTTACCAAGTACTTACATAAAATTTTCTAAATTTTTGTAAAATATCTGACATCCTTAGTATATTTCATATGGACGGATCGACCTTCCTTTTAATAACAGATATAACGTTTAATACTTCTGTGTTTTGACTCAAGAATAACCTTTTGAATATGCTAAAAACATATTTTTTGATGAAATATAAAAACCAAAGTTATTTTAATGGATGTATGTAGATGGTTGCTATATCTTTTAGGTTTCTTCTTCAAAAAATATGTACCTACTTGTATTAACAATCAGAATAATCCTTTGAAATCTACGTAGTTGGATCTTGCGATGCCTGAAGTGCTTCCCAACAAAGCATCATTAATCCCGTTGATTAATATTAAGCTTCTTAGAACGATGAATAATGAGCTATATCAGTAAATGAAACACGCACGCTCTACATAATAGTACCGGGGAAAATTATGATGAAGCAATAGTCATATTGCCTACACCCGATTGAAAGTATTAATATTATTTGCATAAAATAACAAGCATTTCTTTTTTTTGAGGTGTGGCAAACGATACATAAAAAAACCGTTAAGCTATACTAATAATCAGTAAACTGGAGAACTATTTTTTAATATACTGTATAACATCATAATCAATATTCATCAATCATATAGTACGAGAGAAGTTATTAAACTTTGTAATGACTTTGTACTTAGGTACATTATGAGCCCATTAAAAAATTATTTAAAAAAAAATGTCTCAAAATAAGAAGATATACACGGACAAGATTAATCTAAAATCTATTTTTTTTTCCGGTATTTTTTATGTTATTTGATAAAATGATAATATATTTATATCAAAGCTATTATATTAAATTAACCCGTAATAAAATTTTACAGCCAACAAAATTTTATGTTATTGTGATTTTATAATAAAATAATAAATTTCACTGGGTTCATTTTAATTATGCGATTCAATTATTTAAACAATGAACAATGTGAAATTACATTTTTCCTGTTGGAAAATTTACAAAATCATTTTTGGATACATTTTAACGCAAAAAAATGCTAAACATTAGTGTCTCAACAGTAACTATAACATTAATCATCTTGTTAAGCAGAGACTTAAAGTGCCATACTACTAAAGGTACTAAAACTTAAATCCTATCTTGCCTAACTTACGTCATATTTAACTTTAAATATTACTCCTATGCAAATCCGCTACAATATCACTACTGGCCACAGATACCTGTTTTACATACACATGAAAAAGGAAGCAGCAACCACTAACGGTATTTCGTTTCTAATTGAAATATGGGAGAAAGAATTAGAGTTTCATCTCAATAGATTTCCTCAAAGACTAAATGATTCATTTGTTTTTTTTTGTTTCAGACCACAGAACCAAAGGCTGGCTGCTAGTCGACTCGCCAGCCCCCACACTTATGTACACGCTCCTCTATTTATTCATCGTCTGGATCGGCCCTAAGATCATGAAGAACAGACGGCCATTCAAACTGAACTGGCTGCTAGTGCCGTACAACTTGTCAATGGCCGCGTTGAATGCGTATATAGCTGCCAGGTTGTTCACAGCGTCATTCCGGTTGAGATACAGCTATATATGTGAGCCGTGTCGCCAGAAATATGACCCGGATGAGTTGCAGGTGTGTGTTCATTTACAATTTTATATAGTTATTATAAAGGTAAGTTATTATAAACTAGTGACCCGCTCACGCTTCGCAATGGTGTAATTTTTGGCGACTAGTTTACAAAACATTGAAATTTGACTAACTTAAAAAACTTCTTTCTAATGTTCTTTCCTTACAAATTTAGATGAATAAATACCCAAAAAAAATGGCGGAAATCGCATTAAAATCCGTTAAGTGGTTTAGGAGGAGTTAGCGGGCAAACATACAAACAGACACAATTATTGACTTGGATTTATACTATCTAATGGGGAAGGAAGGATAAACATATTCTTGATAAGTAGGTTAATTATTGGGACGCGAACCGCAAAACTCCATATATAAGCTTGCTCAAAAGCTTAATTCTATTCAACTTTGCATGGAAGTAGGATAGCTATCAATTTATTAGTTTGCTTTTTATTGATCCCTTTACAAAATAAGAGTTTCTATAGTCTTTTTTTTTTTTTGTTTTCCGACAGGAAAATGCATTACGCACCGTACCTCCCGCCCGGGAGGGCGAGAGGCGTGTGTGAGACTCCCCCTTTCGGGTATACCCACTAAAAACCTGTCGATGTTCCTCCTGTTACGCCATAGTGCCGGGGCTGCGGGATAGCTTTAAGCCTTCACACAAATCAGCCCCGGCGGCCCCCTCTCTTTTGACGGGGAAGTTAGACCTCCCCCGTCCGTCGGAAGGTGCGCCGGAACATGGCGCGCGCCTTCTATGAGGACCTATTAGCGGACGGCGGATCCCCCCGAATCCACCGCCCTAGGTCCTCGATTAGGGTATGAGCTCGAGTTGGCGATTGTATCGCCTCCTACGAGCCCCTAATTCGCTGCCACGAGTGGGTGGCAGTTGGCGCTGACGTTGGCGCTCGCGCACCCTCCCGCCTCCTTCTGAAGCATGATGGCCTCACAAAAAGAGGCCATCGCTTGCCACGCCCCCTCGCTGCGGACCATCGCCGCCATGACCGCGGGCAGGGAAAGATCTGCCCCCACTTCCGCGACGAGGACACGCCGTCCTCGTCCCACGCCGGACACTCCTCCATAGTGTGCCGCGCCGTGTCCTCGTCGCAGCCACTACAGTGGTGGCAGACGGGCAGCGGCTCGGCCCTGGCTACTCGGTGCAGGTACTCCCCAAAGCACCCATGCCCGGTAAGTACCTGCGTAAGCCGATAACTAAGCTGGCCGTGCTTGCGCACCAGCCACGCTTTTAGAATCGGCCCCAGAGCAGTTTCTGTAGTCTTACATATATTAAATTGTGCTGTAACTGACAAAGCATATTACTTTCCAGATAGCAGACGCACTATGGTGGTACTACTTCTCGAAGCTGCTGGAGTTCTGTGACACCTTCTTCTTCATCCTGAGGAAGAAGGACGAGCAGCTGACCTTCCTGCACGTGTACCACCACTCCACCATGTTCAACTTCTGGTGGATCGGAATCAAGTGGGTGCCGAGTGGATCCAGTAGGTGGCATTTGATTTATCTTATTTCCTAACTAGTGGCCACCCGCGACTCCGTTCGCGTGGAAGTCGGTTTCCCGTGGGAATGAGATGTTTTCCCGCGGTAAAAAGTACCCTCTGTGTTATTCTGATGTATAACCTATATTACTGCAAAGTTTCATCCAAATCCATCCAGTAGTTTTTACGTGAAAGAGTAACAAACATCCATCCATCCATCCATCCATCCATACATCCTCACAAACTTTCACATTTATAATAAAAGCTGTATGTTTCTTTAATAAATAAATAAATAAATAAATAAATAAATATTAGTAGGATTAGTAGGATTAGTAGGATAGTCTAAGATCCCGCTATAGAACGACCTTCACCGAGCTGGTTAATGGATGAAAGATATTTTTATCAAATAAACTATATCAATAACCAGCTCGGTGAAGGTCGTTCTGTAGTGGGATCCTATACTATAAGTAAAATATTTTAAAACGTCAAATTAATGGAATCTGGTGTTACTTTGCGGAAATCCATTTAGATTTAATTACTAAAAGTTGCATTTAAATACGTAATATTTTTCTCGACTTACTCCACTAGAGTCTAGTTTAGTTGACTGACTTTAGTTCAACCTTCTAAAACTAGTTTAAATTAATTTGAGTCACGCAAAACAACGTCATTCGAATTAATTTTCGACCACAAAAAATTAGGTAAGTCACATTTAAACCTCAATAAATTAAAAAGCACTAAATCAACTAAAAATAAAATCATAGCCTTCCGAACCCGCTGTCGTGGCAATTCATAATTTATTAGTAGGAACCTTCAAACGACAAATGCACGCCTAACCACATTTTAATGTAATTTAACAATTACATAGAAGAGCCCTTTAGGACAAAACAAATGAATATTGACACCATAATATTTGATGTATTAGTTTGAAATAAGATATTTTTTAGTGCTCAAAAGTGTTTTTGGAAGCAGTTGATATTTTATGGCACCTTTCTTGTAATTTGTTTGGCAGAAGCAATTCTTTTAATTTACATTGTTAGTGTATTTTGTAAGTAACTGCTAAATAACCGTTAACAATATTTAATCATTACAAATTCTAATGAAAAAATTAAACTAAGGACTGACGACAAACATGGAAGAATTTAAGGGAATCCTTTACCAAGCAGTGGGATGACAAAGACAATAAATAATACAAAAAAACATTTATCACACGTAACCGCTATTTATACTTTGAATCTGCATAAGTATGTGCCAAAAACCCATACTAACCACATTTTTTAATATATCATATCAATGCATTTTCATCATTAAATGTATATCTTTCTATACTTAGTACAATGAACATGTAACGTTTGTGCTTTCATATGTGAGAACAGCAACAACCTACTTCTGTCGTCCCAATTTTGAAATACTTAACTCAGGTCACATAAACCTTTTACAAACAGAATCGAATCGAGTTCGAAAACAAAAACAGCACAAGAGTAAGCCTCCTGACATCAGAGTGCTTGTAGTAGTTTCCTGCTGTCCATCCCCTGGGACAAACGATGAGAGCTAGAAATTCTCTCGCAATACACTATTCCTCGTTAGCTCGCCACGTACACACTATTACTTAATCCCTACTGGACTAGAGACTTACGTGTCAACTTTACAGAGTTGAACGTCTAAAGCAGCACACAGACTGGCCACTCATGAAAGGTCTGTTTCAGTAACACAAGTAACGGTTTTTGGTACTTTATGCGCTTTCTCGTACCGTGAGATCACACTGTTAGGAATATTTGCTAACCTATACGTCTCTACGCTACAACAGTAATAAAAACGGAGAATCAGTTTTTCATAAAGATGCGATATTAATTCCAAAAAAATACACTAGTTATTTTCTTTTCATTGCAGCAAGCTCGGTATTTCGTATATTTTTTGACGGGGTAAATAAATTTTTACAGAATTGCTTTTACAAAGTTTAGAAAACGTCATTCAAAAATTGTTGACTGTAAATTTGCTACGGCCAAAAGTGGTTAAAGTTTCATTTAGTGCTTTTAAAGCTTTAAAAACCAGTAAATTGGATAAAAGGTAACAATTTTTCAAAATAAAACATAACTGTTTACAGCTTGTGTGCACTATGATATTACGGAAAAAATATGAATTAAAAATGCTGAATTTACATTGAAATGTAATATAAGGACATTTAGCATAACGCGTAGAAATATCAGCCCTAAAAGTGGATTAGCTACTTACCTTGTCAGTGTTTCGTTACCATATATGAATTTAATTAACTTTTTGTTTGTGTTTTGTATGTTTTTATCGTTTGTGCTCATTATTATTTGTGCCTTGTCAAAAATGGGTTGGAATAAACCAGCCTGTTTATTATTATAATTGTAATTGACTTAGGTAAGCCACTTAAATCGCTTTAATAGTTTAAAGTGTATCCACAAATAGAGCTTTAACAGCAACCTGAACTGTATTAGTTCATTAACAAGTTAAATCTGCTTCTAGTAAGCTAAAAGTGGCTGTTAGCTCAAAAGTTTTGTCAAACCAAGAACTTAAGCCGATACTCGAAGTTTTAACCAAACATTAGTTAGCTCAGAGCTCTAGGTAGTTGTATTAAACCCATATTTGCTTTGTGAAAAGCTAATTTAGATTTAGTTGTTTACAGCATGGTCGATATAGGTGATATAAAGCCGGATTTAATTGTTTGTTCGTGAATTGTATGAAAAATAAATGTAATTACAAAATTACCAATATACTTGATATAAAGATACTTGATTTATGTTTATTTATGTAACATAAATGTTTTCAGTTAATGTCACGCCGTAAAAGATAACTCCTAGAAAGACGAAAACAAAACCAATATTACATCCATATATTTTATTAATTATATTTTCCTTACAGCGTTCCTGCCTGCAATGGTGAACAGTGGGATTCACGTCCTTATGTACACGTATTACGGTCTATCGGTGTTCGGACCAACCATGAACAAGTTCCTGTGGTGGAAGAAATACCTCACAATCCTGCAGCTGGTACGTAGCTTGAATTAACGGAGTTTTTAATTAAGTTTATGTAGCTTCCACCACTGTGAGAGATATCGTAAGCTGCAAACCTTTTTGCGTTCTATAAGTTAAATCTTTGAGACTCGTGTCAGTCCCCTAATATTATAACTTCATAGTAATAAATCGAAGTCTAAGAACATTTTACCATCTTTTAGTAAAATTTCACTTACTCGTAGATTGGTAAATAAAGAACACTTGGAAAAAGTTTTTTTTTAATTAACCAAAATTGAGAGCTACGTAAATGGGTTGGACAAAATTTGACCATTGCGAAGCGTTATCAGTATTTCATTATTTGCAAACATTTGAGTTCTTAGGTAAATTGCTTTAAACTTTCACCTATGTAAATCTCATATCTGACTTTAGATCCAGTTCACCTGCGCGATGGTGCTCGGCATCAACGGGATTCGAACCGGCTGCGAGTTCCCGCTGTGGATGCACTACGTCCTCATCATTTACATGATCTCTTTCATCGTGCTCTTCGGGAACTTCTACATGAAAGCGTACTTGGCGAAGGTGAGACTAAATTTGACACAATAGTAGTTTTATAACGGAGTGTTTGTGAGTGTGGGTGTAAGGGGTAATCTCAAGAAACGACTATTGAACTGATTTAAAAAAAAACAGTAAAAAGATTCGTTATCAGCGAATGACATGGGCTACTCAAATTACTCAAGATAAAGCCGGCGCATTATAAATGGATATTTCTTCTTTATAATTACTTAGTTGGTATGCGAAATTAGATGTTAATTTAAGAACATCCACTTAATCAAACGTTTTATTCTGAGGCGATCCAATTTTTTTTTTAATTATCAGTTAGAAAGATTTATATTCCTAAAAGAAAAAATATTGAAATAATCCTAGAAAAATACCTTTTGAAATTCACCTTCGGTTTTCTGTAATAGGCTTTCTCAAAACAAACAATAAGTAAGGAGTCATAACTTTTTGGATAGCATGCGTGATTATTTTGCTATCTGTGCCGAAGTTTTATTTGGCGATATAACGTAAGAGTCTTTTTGAGCTGGCCAATAACTTTGAGGATTTATCACTTAATTGTGATTGAATCAATTTTGCCTGGTATAATTAGGACAATAGTAAATATATTAAGGAAAAAAAAACAGATTAATATTCGTGTTAAATGTAAATCACGTGATAAATGTAGTTTTGGTTGGGTTTTATTTGTGAATTCTAGACACGTGAAAGCGGAATATCCCTAAGGCCTCTGTGGCGAACAGTATATTCCAGACTGTTAGGTGGAAGGAACCGGGTTCAATTCCCAGCCAATTAGGTTAAATTTCTCTTTGAAATTGGTTCGTGTCTGAATGGTACTACCAAACTGAAGGTTTCGGGTTCGGTCCCCACTAGGGTGTAGGTGCCTCTGTTTTGGTGATTTCCCAATTATGTACAGTCTTATTACGCATTTACAGTTGATGGATGCACATGATTGGATGTTTTTATCCATCATAATTATGCATCCATCAACTCGCACTGGGTCAGTGCGGTGGATACGGCTTAGCCAAAAGCTTTACAATTTACGTAAACTAGTGGAAGTCGGTTTCCCGTGGGAATGAGAAATTTCCCCGCGGTAAAAAGTACCCTAGGTATATGTTATTCTGATGTACAACCTATATTACTGTAGAGTTTCATCAAAAGCCGTCCAGTAGTTTATACGTGAAAGAGTAACAAACATCTATACATACTCACCAACCTTCACGTTTATAATATTAGTAGGATGTTGCTTAGTTTAAAAGTAACATATTTGGCTTAAGCTCCGTCGCAATCTGAGAAAGATGCCTGTGCCTTACCAGTAGGACGTAACAAGGCTGTAACTTTTTATTTCTTTTGTTTATTGCGTTGCCCGATACAACAGTACTGTGCAAACAGGAAGAGCAAAATAAATAAAGTCGAAAAATATAGGATAAGATGGATGATTAAAAAACAGAATACGTATGAAGACTTTGTCGAAGTTTATTAAATAAAGAAGAAAAGAATTTATCAAATAAATTAGGTACCTATTAATGTAAGTAAAAGTAACTCTGTTGACTTTGAATTCGTTTAAACTCTCCCCGGAAAACTTTGTACAGCAAAACAATTATAAAAACAGGGAATTTTAAACAAAGGATCCGAAGCTTTAGTTCTTTAAAGGAATTGGTTTCTTCTATTTTCGTATTGGAATTAAAAGTTTTTGATCATGGCGCTTCCTTTCCTTTTGAGAATTGAATTTCACCTTTCATTCGAAGAAAAGTTAAACGTCAATAATAAAGAAATCCCTCCTTTACATTCTAAGGATTCGTATTTATCTAAAGATTCCAAACTCGAATTCCAATACCATTTGTTTATTTAATTGATTCACCTACAAATATTGTTATAAACATGTATTAACGTCACAATAACTCAGTGATCGAGGTCACCAGTCCACAGCATCTCACATCCTCAGATTTGCTTTTTTATTGATTGTAAAACAATAAAAAAGCAAATCTCGACTCTCGTTGGCCGCAATAAAGGTCATAAGCGACAGGTTGCGTAATCGCAGGTAATGAGCGAAAGTGCATCGACTGACGGCGCTTGTGGTAGAGGCTGTTACGTCAGTCTTAATGCCGTTCACTAGTACGCTTCTTTTGTTGATAATGTAATGAAGCGATAAAGATACATGGTTTATGGTCGTAATGGTACAGTCGGTAATGTAATTCAAAAAAATATATAGGTAAATAACCTGCTTAATTTCATAATATGAACGATCCTCTTTCACTGCTGGGTTTGCCTGGAAGAAATCGCTTACTAGCGTTAAGGCCGCCTAGTTGTACCTTCTTTTAGTTTATAATTTACCATTTCTGTAATATTTCTATTTTACAATAAAGAATTAAATAACAATAAATAAATAAATAATATCTGAGGTCAAAAGGTTATGGGTATCTCAACTTTTTTACAAATAACATGTTGACACAATTTACTTATATAAAGGACAAACGTTGATTAGCCCAGCTGACAAAACCTGCTGACCTGCTGAAATCTAAAAGTCAGTAAATATCCTATTCATACATGGTAGTTAATATCAATCATAAATGTATAGTAATATCCAGTTAAATTGTTCAATAACAAACAAACAAACTGTAAACACCATTGAAACATGGTGTATAAAGTAGTAATTTGCTTGAATGATGAAAGTGGGAAGCTATATAGAAAAGTTACACGCCAACGGTAATCAATAATTTTGTTTATCCAGTTAACCGATGGCGTCGAAAAGTTATTAACTTCAGAGATTATTACTCGCTGTTCATCAACTCCATTCGGTTTACCACAAATTTGTTTTTTAATTAAGTATATTAAAATAAACATACGTAGGAGGTTGATTGTACTGTAGGAAATCATGTAAATCATGCTTTTGAATAAGTATTGACCTCTGTGGTGCAGCGGTGTATATGTTACGGCTAATACCCGAAGTGCGGCTACACCTAGTTTTAGCCGGTTAGAACATCAATAGGTTAAGTTAGTTAGGTTACTTTTTTGATACCACCCAGAAAAAGGGGTCCCGCGTAGCGATCCCGAGTCGGGCAAATTTCGTAAAATGGTTTTTCGATATTCGTTCGTGTTTGGGTGTAACTAGGTTCTCCCCTTGTCCATTATGTGGTACCCATAGCACAAGTGCCTACAGCACTTACTTTAAGGCCACATAATTGGTGTGTCAGTCTGGAGATTTATTTGTTATTATTTATATTGAATAGTGTTCAAACGTGTAGTAAAAATTTGGTATGACAGTAACTCTTTGTTTATGTATCAAATGCAGATTTATGCGTTATTTTACACGTGGAATAGGTACTACGCTTAAAATGTAAATCATTTTAAGCTCCGCAAACCAAAACATGCTGTCTTGTTCGCTTTAAAATCCTACTAATATTATAAACGTGAAAGTTTGTGAGTATGTATGGATGTATGGATGTTTGTTACTCTTGCACGTCAAAACTACTGGACGGATTTTGATGAAACTTAACAGTAATATAGGTTATACATTAGAATAACATATAGGGTACTTTTTACCGGAAAAAAACTAATTATTCCCATGGGAAACCGACTTCCACCGCAACGTAGTCGCGGGCGGCCACCTGTACTTATATAATGTAAACAAACCTGAAACCTTAGTCAGTTATTATAGTTACCTAGTTACCGCTCTTCACTTTGATTGCAAACTAAGCGACGGCCGAGCAGGAGCTCGTTTTTAAAAAGGGTTTTTTAATGACTTAAGCTTAAACGTGTTTACTTTTAGACAAATAAATTTATTTTATTTAAAAATGCATCTTAATTAAAAACATATCATTTCACGCAGTGACAGCAATATTACTATTACTTAAGCTTAAGACTATCACTGCAAAGCCAAGCACTGCACTATCACTTCATTTAACATGCGTTTAAGCTGGCTCACGAATGTCAGTGGATTTGCATGAAATGCATAATAAACTATCATCCGAATACGTGGGATTATCATTTTAAATAAATAGTAACTAACATTAACTAAGAAAATAGTAAAATATAACTAAAAATCACCTGATCAATATCCCCTTTTTATTCATTAAATCGACTTCATTGTAAAATGATTAATACCTAATGGTGTAAACCTTGTTTTATAATTAATAATTATTATAAAACAAGCATTTGCCCCGTAGCTCCTTTTAAAAGTTCACTATAAAAATCATTCGTTCAATAATTACAACTGTCATACAAACTATTGTCCCCTACTTCAAAACCTTTTTTCCCGCAATTAAAGATAATCTAAGCCTGTCCTAAAGTTCATCAATTTTATCGGATTGTTCCACTATGCTCACCTGGGTGATATCACCTAGGTGAACTAATTCCTAGGTGAACAGAGGACAATAAAAATTCCACTTTATTCACCCAGGTGATATCACCGATATACCTATATAGAATAATCTAGTTTAATTCTTAGTTATTTATTTCATCAAAATCGGGTCGATAGTGAAGGCGAGAAAGAGTTACTAAAGCATTTATAATATTTGGTAAAAATAGTCGGGAAGTAGGGATTTATGTCAATTCAGCTTACAATGTTACTACGATATCGTTCACTTGAATTGGGGCATACATATCAAGTTTCTGGGGCATATATTTTGATTTCTGTACGAATATTAACTAGAATAATTCGCGACAATAATACTTGGAGCAATTTTGACACAATTATGTAAAAGTCGTAATAATATCCAAATTTTATTTACAGGGAAGCAAATGTATGGAGGTGCGTTACGGACAATGTCTGGATGACGACGAAACCATAGCCGCAAGAAAACTGAAAGAATGTTAAATTCAACAACGCCCCCGATTTTATAACTACTCTCTTACACTAACATATTGCCTTCACTCTCCTACACTCTATATTGGAAAAGGAAAGGTATAATGGTCCCACAAAAATAGTCCAAATAATTGGAAAATGAACTGAATGCGCTGAAGCACTGCTTTAATGCACGCAAATTTTGGAGTTTTCGGGATAAAACTGCTTACCATCTCTGTCCTATCATATAGCTGAGAAAGTGATTGATATAGCATATATAAGGTTCAAATTGGAATCGGTACCAATAGCTTATTTAAAATAATTTATTTTAATAGTGTAAGGCTCTCTAAGGTTGTTAAGTTTGTATAAATTCATTTTTATAATTGGTGTACATTAAATACTTATTAGAAGGAAGTTTCTGATGTTCTTTTTTATTTTATATTTATTTTATTGACAGCGAAATAATGTCTTGTGCTTGTATCTAGTTTGATTCCCAGGAACAAGTTTATCCATCCAACGTAGATTCACAAAGGTACTTGATATTTGCAAGAACACAGTTATAGCTTAGAGATATACTCTGGAGTATCTTCTATAATGGATGTGGTTGTTATGAAAATATTTTAATATTTTTAAAACTAAAACAATAAGGCTTGTATTCATAGCTTGACAGGATTCCCACTTCTACAAGAATATAAATAATGACTTTTCATAATAATATATAATCTGCGATACTTCAAAAGGTACTTTAGGATCCGGTGCCCAGTTTTGTCAAAGGCAAAGTGTTACGGGTAGTCATGGGCGGCGGTGATCACTTACCTTCAGGTGACCCGCATGCTCGTTTGCTTTGACATATTATATAAAAAAACGCGAGGTAAGGAATTAAAAACAAGGTATAATCTCATATTTAAATCTGTTGACACTGAGCTCTGGCCATGTAAGCCACCTTCTGTGCTCGCTGGACTACTTCAGGGCACTTCTTGCGTCGGATCAGCTTGCAGTCTTGGAAGAACCCTTCATTGCGCGGGAAACCGTTGCTGCCGTCACTGAACGTCACCAGACCTGCAAATGGAATGAAACACTTGGGCTTTGAATACCGTTAAAAAATTGGCATCGTAACCTTCGTCTAACGATGATAACTGATGATTGTTGGCTCAGGGATCTTACTCTAATAGTTGTTGCAAATCCGGCGCATATTGATGCACCGCGCAGTTTGGCTACAACGCATTAAGTATTTAAAAAAGTATCGATACCTTTTATGTTAATTGTTCACGTTACTACATTGGGTTCGATACTTGACTAACGCTACTTATGTAACCGTTAAAAGTTTAACAATATGAAAATAACGATACTTAACGATACTTATACTGTGAATTTGGTAACGTTAATAAGCCCTGACGTGATTTTCTATTAGAAAAAGGGCATGTTGGGACCGTTTTGTTATGTTAAAAATAGCCTTACAACTGATATTTTTCAGGCTTACACCTCGCTTCATATCTTCGCTGTGTTTTCTTATAAGTTTAGTTAAATTATTTTTAAAATTAGCAAAGGTTACCTTACTCAGGCATGTAAAGACTCCTATTGAAGTCCGGAAAAATAATATAATATAGGTATTACGTTTGAATCGCTCCATCAATAAAATTTCGAATTTCAGAGTTTCAATATAAAATATATGTGTAGTAAAGTTAAATTCATGCTATCATCATAACATCCAAGCTTTAGATAAACGACAGGCTTCGTATTAAGCTACTTATTAAACTGTTTATAATTAAATTG
The DNA here is from genome assembly GCA_916618145.1 of Emmelina monodactyla. Classification (NCBI taxonomy): domain Eukaryota; kingdom Metazoa; phylum Arthropoda; class Insecta; order Lepidoptera; family Pterophoridae; genus Emmelina; species Emmelina monodactyla. Next base: position 11,440,046 of record OU745302.1, on the reverse strand, counting down.
AAAATTGAAATATAATTAGATCAATACAGTAATAGGATTACGCTGATGAGTATATTCAGTCAAAATAAACGTATTTTATTATAATGAAATACTTTTATAAACAAAATTTATGTTTTCTAGTAAAACAATGATTAGTAGGTAGTTATTATTATTAACCTGTTAAATTTTAGGTGTATCAAAAAAAGGTCGAAATTTATTATAAAGTTTGAGTGCCTTTGGTTCCACTTGTCTAGCAAGTACCATGATATAAGTACTATTCAGATTTTCAAGCCGTAAAGTTTACCGTCAACATTTTATTCGATAAACATTGATTAAAATTTGATATTTTATAACAATTTCTTCTTAAAATTCGTATGATAGTAAATTCTATATGGTAGGTATTTTTACTTTATTATGACGATAATTTAATAAACTTGCTATAATCATAAATATAAAAGTTAACGGAAATTATTAGTGTTTGTTTATAAAAAATTTAAACAATGTTAGGTCTCTGTAGTAATCACACAACGTAATTAAACAGCAACGAAATTGCAGTGACTTGGACTTCGTAGCAAAAGCAGATGAGATGCCCCTAATAACTCCAAATTGTGTAGAAACAAAGTAACACATTGTAAAAGTAACGTGAAGCTTAGGAATAAGTCAAGTTCGGGCAAAAAAGGGTAAACTTCAAAATTGTTTTTACACGTCCTAAAATTCTTGCTCGATTTTTAAATACCTTTGTATTTTGTGGCTGCTGTTTGACAAATTATCTTTTTTGGAAAATAAATAGCTTCAGACATTTTTAGTAAATATGCGCTGACCTAAGTATACATAAACACACAGATACATTTAAAAAAAGTTATATTTACCCAACCCCCACACCCTTCCACCCCTGAATTCTCCCTCGTACTTCATTCCATCAGCTCTCCAGAACACACCATGGCCATGGAACCACCCCTGCATGAACTCACCCTCGAATCTGTAAATATTCATAAAATAAAAATTATTGGTTAATAAATGAAATAAGCTTTAGTAGGTACCTACTATATAAAAAAATAGCTTGATAACATAGTTTTCTACAAGCATTCGCATGCAGTCAAAAAAAGGCTTGATCCAGATCAAGTGAAGTCATATTCATAGAAAAAATTGTGATAGCGAGTCTAAGCTACTAAATAATAAGCTACTAATAACTAAATATATCTGAGATAGTTAGCTTTTCCCGTTAGGTCACTTTTTCATTTATATTGCTATTCGACCGCTTTTAATAAAAATTACGTGTACAGCATGCAAAAGAGTCTCGAATGAACAGATTACAGGCTGTAAGCGGCTGAACTCTTGTTAAGTGAAAACCCGATCGTGATCGTTTGTAAAGTTTAAAAGCAGACGTGGCAGAAATTGAATCTCAACTTTGATAATGCCTAACTACGAACCTACGACAAACAACAAGTAACTCGTGCGATATGGGAAACTTCGCAGAAGACAATTTACGATCAAACAACGAAATTAGTTGACTTGCTAGTCATTAATCTGACAGCCAGTACAGATAGGTAAGAATAAATAATGCTTAAAAAATGAATAATTAGGGCAATATTTATCATGCATTTACGGTATGAGATAATAGCGTGAGGAAAACTACAAGTCCATAATGTGCGTTGCACCAATCTTCCTCCAGTCGAGATGAATGTTACATACATGATGATTGTTGCAACGAGTCAAACATAATAAAGTCGGTTGATTATTAGTATTACATATAATTTTATCATAAAAGAGTACGGAATGAAAGGATGCATCTTGACATGTGCTTATATCACCATACGTACTTAGCCCCATCAGGAAAAGCCATAACTCCTAGACCCGAACAGAGTCCGCCAATCATGGCTCCATCGTATCTGGTACCATCGGGCATCACCAGGTGACCCATCCCATGCTTCTGACCTTTAGAGTTCCATTCTCCAACGTAACGAGTACCATCTTCGTATTTGTATGCCCCGGTCTTTACCACTCCGGGGTCCACGACTGGGGAAAAAATGGGTGAAAATCGTTTAGGTCACTTGATGGTTGTCTTAGGTAAGTCTTAAAAAATATTGAGAGGTGTTATGCTTACAAAAATACTAGCTGTCCACCATATTCCGGTGTTATTCCTTTTATGGCCTTCAAATAATCAAACTCCTTTAAGTATAAAACACCAAATCAAGTCCCACAAAGTGAATATTTAGTTTATTATTAATAAATAGTTTCCCTTATTTAAAGTTATAAGCAAATGTACTTCTAGTCGTAGGCAGTTTAAAATATGGTTCAAAATTAAAAATATATTGCGCTTTATGTTACACGTTTCTAACCTAACCCTCCTAAGCAAATAAGAAATCAAAAACCAATATCCTAGAGTGGCTTTTAATTAATAAAACAAAATAATAAAAGTACATTTTTCTCACTTACCGTCGACCATTGTTGTTGAAACGTCCGCAAATACACAATGTAAAGCGACCACTACTTAGTAGGGTTTCAGCCCTGACAAAGTAATTCAATTAAGGTTTGTACTACTAGCAATGTAATTATATATACTTTTGGTACTACAAAGCATTTTTAATTTAACTGGAACTGTTTTAATCAAAAAATGAAAACATTTGAAGAGGCTCGAGATTGCCTTTGTTAAATTCTAGGCACTTTAAGGACCACTTACAATCTTAAAAATATTTTCAAAATTGTACTTTTCATTGTAGTTCCAGTCTGGTCAAAGTGGCATGTTTTTATTTATTTCTTAAAATTATTACAACTTCTAGCATTTGTAATCTCTTACTTGCTTTACCAATGCAAATCTTTTTTTTTTTTTATCCTTTACTTAAAACTTTTAAGATGTCATACAGATTTAAGGACCTTTCTGACTACCTGTAACTTACATTTAAACTTTTCAAGGCTGAAAAGATCGATGAATAGGAGTTGCTTTTATCGGTCATCAGTCTTTTCCTACCCCACGGCCTTTAGAAACTTGGAGACTCGGAACATTTTAACAGGCTAGTTTGTATGCAAATTTTCGCTGACAACTTTTCAACTGTGGCATTAAGTTGTAAATGAGTTAAAATTAACTAGGGACTGTGCAAGAAATGTTTTATTTATGGACATATTAAATGTATCTTAACTTTATCTAACGCATTCAAAACAACTCTCTATTGGATTCTCGGTAAAAAAATATTATAGAAAATTTCTGTAAGCTGCTTCAAACTTATATAAGCGAAGAAAAATCGCAGAATTGTTGGTCTTAATTTTCTTGTACAGTTCCTGGAAAATAAAATCCTAACTATTTTACTCATGACTTCTTGTGAAGGTGTACCAGATATATCGTATTTTATCCGGTCCCTCAATATTAGCAGATCAGGTAAAGTAGGAAACGCTCAATAACAGCGTGAAATCAATTTTGTGCAATTGTCTATGACATAAATTAACAAGCTGGAGACAAAGTTCAAGGTCAAATAATGGAAACTTTACACAACGTTTTTTCTCACAGCGTTTGCAAAAATGTCTCCCATGCATGGCTAGTTTTGGCAAGTCATCCACAAGCGATATTCGAGAGAGCCCCTAAAATTCTGAAAGGAAATTCTAACATGCAATAAATGATTTTTTTTAGATTGATCTAAATCTGTATGACAGATATTGAAAAACGCATCAAAACCGTATTATAGATTACTAGGTTAACTTACATAAGCACGAACAAAAATAATTCAAACATCATTACAGAATAATTGGTAAATTACGACGTGAATTCCATATTCCGTGTTTTCATCACCAATGGCAAGAAAATTCACTAGGGAGTGTCATTGATTTGATCATATTTCTCAGAATTTGATTCTATGACAACGGCCCAGCAGCTTTTAGCAATTAGATTCGTATTAAAAATGGATTTGAAGACGACAAAATGTTTTAGAAAATATTGTTTAATAATCTTCGTTTCTCGCATTAAGATAATTTACTGGAAAACAGTATTTATGGTTCGTATTACTAAACAAAAATAAAAATAGACAATAATAGTTGGCAACAGACTTATATTAAGTCTTGATTTGTTTGAGCCAGTTATCGTCTAACGGCGTACAGATATTGATTTAGTGTAAGATAGGATCAAATGTCGCTTTCAGAGATTTGATACAAGTTCCATGCCCCAGGGGCTAGTTCAAGATCAGTAGCAATTTAGCAATTGATAGAAATTGTTATAAAATATGTAACTTTTGTTCTTCAGAAATAACTTCGTAGTAATTATTAAGTATAAAATTATGACAGGCACAGATTTTTCAAAACTGAAGTACAGGTCGTTGATCCTAAAATTTTTGAACTTCAAGTATATTCCACATTGGCTAAATGAAAAATGCGAGGGTCTATGTAATTGATGTTTTTCCGTACACACGAACACCAACATGTCTGGGCACTCTCGATAGCGCCCGCGTGCGAAATTCATGGGTGTTTTGTTAGAAAATAAAGTACTGGCATAGCAATAAACATTGGACAATTGGGGTAGAGTCAGTTTTGGCAGGATAGTTGACCAACTTTACAGTTGACCTCGTACTTTCATTTAAGGTTTTTTCTAATCCTTTGGCTCACCTAATCTATGGTGTTTAAACCCAAACAACGCAGCGGTATTTTCCCACCATGTACCGCAGCCATGACAGTTTCAATTAGTTCCCGTAATTGGCAGTTAATGGCAGCCAGGCGCATGCGCGACACATCCTCATTCAGCGGCGCTAGCGCACCACCAATTGGCCAGCGCTGACCGATTATTACGTCAGAGGACATAGATCATCAGGTGTGTAGAATAAACTTTAGAGTATCCAACTCGATATTTTTTAAAAGCAATTCGAAATGCTTTAAAATTTGATTGATTATTTGTGTTCATACAGGTTTCAAACCTTGACATTCTCTTTAAATCTAGGGAAGACCGTTGTATGTTTTTGTTTGAGACATCAGTGATAACCGCCGCCCATATACCTACTCTCACAATTATATCGGTTTTATGGGTACGTTGCTGACATTTAACGATTTTTATATATAAATAATAATGCATTAAAGTAAAAGAGACAACATTGATATTTCAGAAAATTTCGTATGATCATTTCCCGGAAATTTATTTGATAAGGAAACTACGGAATAATTTTGGTACCTCATTTATATCAGTTTGTCGCATGTTTCGGACACAATATCTCAATGGGATTTCTTTGGTATCAAATAAACACACCAGATAATTAAAATAGTACTCCAGGACGAAAGAAAGGGGAGACGGAATGTAGAAAGGATTCCTTGAATAAAATCTTAGATCGTCGATTTTGAGCTTGTAACTCATTAGTTGATTGAATTTATCGGGATACAAGAAGTAGTTATTTAAAAAAAACAACTACAAATAGTTATCTATAATATAATTTTCTATCTGTTTATATAATATCTGCAAGACTTAAAAGTTCGTTTTAAAATTAGAACTGTTAAATAAAACTGAGGGTTTTGGGAATAACGATGAATAGTAGATCAAATGCAGTAGGACAATGAAACTGCACCAAAATAATGTTGTTCTGCAATGTGAATAGTCGAAACAGCTATGTAAACATTAGGTACATTTTAATCTTAATTTTTTTATTGACATTTCTGGACATTTTGTTAGTGGTTAATGCATCGTTTTAGGCTTCAATTATCGGGATAAGAAAGTAGTTATTTTAAAAAACCGAATACAAATAGTAATCTATAATATAATTTTCTATCTGTTTATTAATATCGCGCAAAAATTAAATGACAAGATTTTAAAAGGTTTTCAATGGAAATAGGACTACATGGAAGCGCCAGCATCTCAAAAAAATAATTTACCTAATGAAAAATTCATTCATTAAATGGTTTACCTAGTCTAAAATTGTGAGGAAACTAACATTAAAAAAACCGGCCAAGTGCGAGTCGGACTCGCGCACCGAGGGTTCCGTACAAAACTGCAAAAACTACTTAAAATTTTAAGCTTTTCGGATTTTTTCTGTTACCTGTGCTGTAAGCTATTGCTTCTTACCAAATTTCGAGATTATATGTCAACGGGAAGTGGTCTTTAGGTTTTAATTCCCGTGCGTGTAGTTGCGAGTTTCAAAATATGCGGTATCAATGGTTGTACTTTTGCGTTTTGCGTTTTTGCGTTGACTTAGTTTTTTTTTTTTTTCACGGGTTAAAGGCAATTAGATCTAAGTATTTGATATGATTTTCAACTTGATAGCTCTACGCGTTCATGAGGAAAAAAGTAATAAGTTTATATTTATTAAAAAATATATATTTTGTAATGTAACTAAAAATTTAAGGTTTTCGGAATTTTTCCTTTATGTGTGCTATAAAACGTTGCTTCATGCCAAATTTCAAGATTCTAGGTCGACTGGAAGTACCCTTTAGGTTTTGATTCCCTTGCGAGTACTTGCGAGTTTCAAAATATGCAGCTTAAATTGCTGTTTCTTTTGATTGCGTTGACATAGAAGTTTGATTTTGTTACAGCTTAAAGGTATTATAGACCTGAGTATTTGGTATGAATTTCAATTTAATACCTCTACGCGTTTATGAGGAAATGGGTAGTAAGGTTAAAATTATTAAAAAAAATATATTATGTGATGTAACTAAAAATTTATGGTTTTCGTAATTTTTCCTTTATCTATGCTATAAGACGTTGCTTCGTACCAAATTTCAAGATTCTGAGTTCACGGGAAGCACCCTGTAGGTTTTGATTCCCTTGCAAGTGTCGAAAATTTGCAGCATAAACGGCTGTATCTTTTGATTGCGTTGGCTTAGAAGTTTGATTTTTTCACAGCTTCAAGAGACAGTAGACCTGAGTAATTGATATAAATTTCAGCTTCATACCTCCACGCGTTCCTGAGAAAAAGGGTCTTGACAGACGGACGGACGGACAACAAAGTGATCCTATAAGGGTTCCGTTTTTTTTCCTTTTGAGGTACGGAACCCTAAAAACAGTCAAATTGAGAAACTCTTCCATTTAGAAAGGAAAGTACTGTGAGACCGATAGTTCTAGAGAGACACATAATTCTAAATTCGGCAAATATTTAAATTCTCTTCTGTTTATTTATATAAAAGTTTGTGAAACTTTGCAGCACAAATTTTAAATATGCCCCGAGGGAGTCAGTTTTAAAAGTTCCGTTCAACTTTGCGAAACCACAATACCTTAGCTTGGTAAGAAACTTTGATGTTAATAGATTTAGATACCTATTGACTTCGAACAAAACAGGAAACCCGGACCATTAACAAGAAATGAATCCCTTTGAAGATGTAAAGTTCCTACTAATATTACCTATAGATGTGAAAGTTTGTTCGTGTAGATGATGTTTTAACCGGATATCTAAAGTTAACGCATGCACAGCTGCGGGCGAATTACTAGTTTTTATATTTATATATCCAAGACCTTATTGTAAGGCATAAGAATCATTAGTCAGTATTTATTTTATATTTAAATCTTGCTAAATAATATTAGTTCACTTTAAAATAAAAAACTGTTAAATAAAATTGAGGGTTTTGGAATAACGATGAATAGTAGATCAACTGCAGTAGGACAATGAAACTGCACCAAAATAATGTTGTTCTGCAATATGAAAAATCGAAACAGCTGCGTGTGTGAACATTACATTTCAATCATTTCTATTTTTTTTAATGTCTTTTCTGGACATTTTGTTAGTGGCTGTATGCATAGTTTTAGCCTAAAAACCTAAAACTTTTAGGCTTCAGAAAATGCTCTATTAACACCAGGTAAAGATATATTACTTTCAGCCTCATCGCATCGACTTCATCATCTATTATAAGCCGTATTATGCTGGACACAGGCTTCCCTTTATCCTTTCAAGAAGATAATAATTAATAAGCCAAGAGCGGCATGTGCCTCACTTATTTTTCGTAGCAAACAATATTCGGTTTTTCGCATTCGCCTTCCAATTTTATTCTTTGACAATAGAACGCTAGCGTTTGACGTAACCGTGCCACAATCTAGCATATCCCGTCTCGGCCGAACTTCATTCTCAATTCAGCAACTGCAACCATAGTTTAATACAAGTTCAGGGTTATAGTTCAACATTTAGTCAAACTAATAAAACTGAGGTTTATTTAACGCTTTGAAGTAGTCTGGAATAGAATGATGAGATATATTTTAGATGGAAGCGTTAACCTGTGGTAAATAAAATATATAGCAAGGTGTCTGCCTGTCTGTCTAGCTGTCAGTCCTTCCCTTTAACTAAGGTATGCGAAAGAAATGTATGCCTTAACTAGCTGGTGCCCACGTTTTTGTCTGCGTGAACTCCGTAGATTGATAAAATGTGCAACCAAATAAAAAATAGTATAAAAGACTTTCTGGGAAAATGAAGAAAAGTCATTCTGTGAAACAAAAACAACGATTCAGTAGTCTACCTACACTATTTTCCTAAGAAATTAGATTTATTTTCATAGTCACCCTTTCCAGGGACTTAATCTACTTTTTCTTTAAAATTATTGTTATTATTTTAGCTAACGTGTAACAATCCGTTAAAAACATTATTCTTGGAAAGCAAAATCCTAGTAAATCGCATAAGGTGCCTTAATTCTAGTTTTTCTCGCTTTTCTTTTCGAATATAAAAATACTTTTCTCCTTTCAAGGAAAAATACTAAAGGCCTTTCTTAAGTTAGACAAATGTAGGCAATTTATCGTCTCAATTATATTCAAGTACTTAAAACGCAAACACTTCCTATCAAATTAATGGCTAAGTTACGCAGAAGGTTGGTAACAAACTTAGGTGATTACGAATATTCGAAACATAATTTGACAAAACTTTCGTCAGTTGCTTTACAAGAATTCTGAAGCTGTTTCAAACGATGTATTTTAAAACATCAACCTTTAAAATGTTCGTTTCAAAATGAAATCAAGAAAAGCAGTGTGAAAAGGTTATTAATGCTGAAAAAAGTCAAAGTTATGAATGCTCGGTGAAAAGTACATCAATATAACTCGAAAACAATTTGAGTGATTTCCGTGAAAATTGTTCTTTTCTATTAAATGTTCGCACAAAATTTATTAATGAACTCTTCATAAAACATTCATATGTTAGAACTTTGTTAAAGATAAACAAATAAGGAGGGAAAAATAAATGAGGAAATAAGGTATTATGTGCAAAAAAGTAAATAATTATGAAGATGCTGAGATAGCGTGGGATTCATATTTATTTCTTACTAGTGGCCGCCTGCAACTCCATTCGCGTGGAAGTCGGTTTCCGATGGAAATTAGAAGTTTTCCCGCGGTAAAAAGTACCCTATGTGTTAATCTGATATATAAGCTATATTACTTTAAAGTTTCATCAAAATTCGTCTAGTAGTTTTTACGTAAAAGGGTAACAAACATCCATCCATACATCCATACATACTCACAAACTTTCACGTTTATAATATTATTAGGACTTCCTAAGAGGTTACTTATCTTCGTAAACAGCTTGGGTAAGGTATGACATAAGTAGTTTAATAATACCGGCAATAGTATAAAGCAGTCTTTCTTGTGTTTGAGTCTTGATATAAAACAATTGCTTGGGTTTCCTTTTACCAACTTTACCGTATAGTACACTGCAAAGAATTACTTTACTCAAAAGTGTTCGATGTTTCATTCACATCGGAACAAAATTCAGCCCACTTACTGTTTTTAATATTAAAACGAATAACTCTGATTAATGAATAAATTTAACTTATCCCTCCAATTCAACTTTAAATACTTCATAACCCGAAGTGACAGTCATGTAATGTGTAATTTGAAACCGTTTATTTCTATAAATAAATTGACCATCTAACATGGAGCAGCTTTCACTTCACATAGCATGCGGGGTATTAAATAAAGAATAAGCTGGTGGATCGATAGGTTTCAAGGTTGACGCCGAGCTGGCACCACTGGTAATGCCTCTACGATAGCTATCATGCTGGTTTATAACCTAGATAATCTTGATAATGATAATCTTTGAAAAGAAATGTGTGACACTTAGCACGGTATAAGGGTTACCTTCCATAACAGCTGTGAAAAACGTTGATGAGTCGGATTATTTATGTTTTATTTAGTTTAATATTGATTTAATAGATTCGATAACCTAATTATTTTGGGAAACACGTTATTCACAACTTGTTAAATGAAATGTTGGATGTTAAAATTTGTGTGTGTAGTACTTGTTTCGCTAAACAAACTCAGTATAACGGTTGTAATATGTTTTGCACACAGATTAAACACTCAGTGAAACTCGATATTAATATTAACGAAAACATTAGCTGGAGCTATTTTCAAATAACATAATTTTTAATCGTACCTACAACTTTTTTATTTGGCACATTTGATCGAATACAGTATGAAATAGAATGGTAGAAGATATTGGTGTGAAAAAAACTAAATGTAAATATAATTATTATTAATTACAGGAAAATGAACCAGAGTAAGGAGATGAGAACCTTACACCATATTCTGTAACTTTCAACATGTCAGTAGTTTTTGAAGTGAAAATTCGTACGCAATTTGCAAAGCGTGGCTTGGGTCTGCAGAATTAAGAACTAGGTACATGTGTTCCAAACACAACAGTTAGTATGGGCTGTTCCTTCTTTAAAGTGAAGTCTATAACCAATGTATTGAAAGAGACCAGCATCTATTGCCATAAAAATAAGGTAACTCATAAAATTTAAATTTAAATTATACTTATAGGTAATATCCAAGTATTGGTTTTTCTTGTTGAGTGATTCTACCCAGGAGCTTAGAAACATTAAGGGGACTTAATTTCCGATTTACATATTTATCAACTTCAAACCGTTTGAAATTTGCTTACATTGATTATTCAAAGTAAAAAATAAAGAGATTACGAAATTAATTCCTTATTTATTGGAAATCCAGTAATTGTTTGTTCTTCTTTTTCCTTTTTTCCTTCATCAGATTTCGCTGGCATTTGTTTTTTTTTATTTTTTGTTATGTTTACCCAAAACATCAAAAATAAAAAGAAAAGTCTATTAAGAATTTGGAATTATCGGCCTATACTATTTCAGAAATGATACTTCGCAAATAAACTTTGACTTACATTAAATTGTTATCTATATCTATATGTAGGTTAGTCAGCACTAATATTCTTGAAATATTTAATAAATAAAAAAAGCAATGCTTCACTATGACTTGACAAAAGCACGTATACTTTTACTTTCCTTTGTTTCTTTGTAACGAAACTATTGACTAGGTTGTGCTACTGAAATTCATAGAAATATACCAAGGTCAGTGACCAATGTCGGCGAGTCATTACGTCGTATCACGAATCAAGTATCGACTGAAATGCCGCAGTCGAATGTCATATTCAAACCAACTGACTCGGTTAACTGAGGAGCGGTCAACCTTTGCTACAATGTGAACACTTCACTAGCTACCAATGACATTTGCGATGCCAACGATGGGGTCCTGGACGCGCATTACGCTGTAAATTGGCTTTGCAAACGTATCAGGTGTTCGGTTCTTAAAATGTCATAGCTAAATTTCACTTGTGTGTCCCAAAAATGTTCAACAGCTATTAAAATCATGTAAATTTAATTAGTTATTATAAAACAAAGAGATTTCAGATTTGATGCGTTATATTTGAATAAAACCCCGACCCTTTATTAGCATAATTAAGGGACGGCCATCGTCATTGAGTGTGAATTGTCTAATTAGTATGTAGGTTCCTGATTTTCATATTTTGTGAGAGGTTAAGGGTGATCAAAGTTAAAAAGGGTAAGCACGAATGGTTTATACTTAAATTTGGTATTTAAGGGAAATATTAAAACAAATAATGCCCCCAATATTAATGGCCCTGATTCGATAAAAAATATAATAAATTATCTCAAACTCTTTCTATCCTTTAGTTTTACTTGATACAAAAAGCAGATACCTATATGTATTTGGCTCACTTAGTTAGATACCTACCCACAAGTTTGAAAACATTGTAAATTCAACCGACGTGTGCTGAAGACGTACTACATTAGTAAGATAATTTACCATTTTTGTTTTCCGTTTCGTTGAATTAAAATGAGAATATATTATCTTGTAGTGAGTGATGACTAGTGGTATATCTTTTGGCTACTTACGTTATCTGTTCAAAATCGAGGTCAATACCTACAAAATACCACGTTTCACCAGTATATACTAATCCATATAAACGTCTAATTTAATCCTACGAAAAAAAAGGTTTCCTACCCCTGGCAAGGCGGCCCGCGGGTGTCTAAACACGCAACCGACTCTGCAGCGAGTTTTCAGTTAAAACTACCTCGAGGACGGCTACAACCGCACCATACGACATTTACTAATAAAAATGGTTGCCTTTTCTGTGACAGTGTTGTGAAGTGTTGTGGATGGAGTTGTGAACTTTTGAGCTTGCTAAGTAAGTTCCAAATATAGACACCATATTGTATACCTACGTAGAGTAATAGAATGATAGGTACTGTTAAAGTGGTGCCACGAAACTAGTTACCAAATAATTGGACAACTTGCATGTGAGTTAAAAGATGTTAATCCTGTGTTAGTAATACTAAAAGTAACAGTTTGTTTTCATTGTGACAAAAGTTTAACTCGGCCAGTAAACGTAGATCAAAACTGCTGTTAACATTAAATTCTGAGAGATTTCTTATTTGTTCAAAAACAAATCGTCTTAGAAAAAGTTTTCTCATCTTCTGTGTTCTCATCTTCTTGAATATAGATAGAATCAGTACGCTTAGTACTGATTCTATCTATATTCATTTAAAGTATTTTATCAGTTGTAACTACAAACACTTACACGTCTCCACTTCGTTAATGACTATATGAATTGTACTATTCTTAAGAACAATAACAACTACGATTGCCCTTATCCTGAGTCTCAGTTTGGCGGAAGGCACCAGTTCTCTTGAATATAACAGCATTTAGGTTCAAAATCGTCTGGCAGAATAGTTTTCTTGGCCGTGAAATGAATGAAAGATCCGTATTTTAGAGTGTTGAACATATTAGTATATGCTCATTTTCTTTGGCGTAGTAATATAAATATTACTTAAAAGTATTAAAATTAACTATAAATAATTTATTCTCATGAATTTTCTAAAACCAATCTATTTAAACGGTCTTGGTTTATTCGATCTTGGCTATTAAGGCTCTAAATAATATGCCTTTATTTTTTTTTAAACCTTAGGTTTCCACTCGTTAATCATTTTCCACTCTTCATATTTATTCAATACAAATATTTGAGCCAATTATTACACTCAGCACGGAAACAATGTAATGTTTAGCTAAAATATTTGAAACAATAAATTTATTTACGTACATTACATTTCCTGGCACGAAGTACAGTAAATTGAATTCACATGATTTCGTATTAAATCGGAAACCATAGCCGTGTGTCAAATTTTACAGATGGTTTAGGTATATGTAATCAAATGTAAAGACATATCTAAGAATACTTCTTCTACTTCTTGGCTAAAAATGTTTATTATCATTTTTGTATCAATTTATGAGTATGCTACTCGTTTTAGCATTATGATACATAGACACATTGATGAAAAGCTATAAAAATAAGTTAATTTTCTTGGAGACAATAAAGTTTAAAAAGCAATGAAGATTTTCAGGCTGCGTCGAACTGTTATCCCGAATCAAATATACAAAGCCATTTTATCGCAGTAAACAATCTGTGAAACTAAACAAGGTTAGAGAATATCGCTAAAACTAAACGCGAATAAGTAAAGAAACAGAAGAAGTCAGCGTACCACAGAAATGTTATTTCTTCAGAATTTAAGAACCTATAGTTTGAAATAAACTTGAAGTAATAACTTTATTAAATAGAGTTTTAATTTTACATATTTTTAGTAAAACAACAGATACAAACTTTAATTTTATAAATGTTTCCAGATGTGTAAAATTATAAGATAGATTCCGTAGTTCTAAAGAACTTCTACTACTAAATTGATAACCTTGTTTTTATTTTTTTATCTAAATAAGACTGTATTTTCGTAATCTTATTAAGAAATTCTCGTAGACGCCCCTAGCTGTAGGTCATTAGGTTGAAGATGAATCCGAAACCGAAGTCACTGGGGATGCCTCTCTCCCACTGGATTCAATTAGCGGCGACAAATTTAAAAGTTATATTGAATATAATGAGAACCCCGTTATAAGTAATTTTAATAAAACGATAAAAACGGTGCACGACAAGTATGTTAATAGTACAAAACAAAAACGATGGTTTATGCGATTGTATGCGAACAAATAAAGTAAATTCACTAACAAATTTAATTTCACTTTTGAATTCGAAAAATCTGCACAATTTTTGCAAAGAAACTAAATATAAAGAAACGAAAAAAAGGTTAAAGACAGAATCAAGTGTCATTACAAGAGTATTCATGTCAATAAAAAAAAAACATTTCAACTGGTTAAAGAACTCGTCAAATTTCTATCACTAAACTGTAGGTACCTTCAGCAATATCACATGATATTGGACATCAAAGAAGATTGCAATATGCCAGACATATTATTCGCTAGCTGTGAACTTTATTGGCGGCTCACTTATTAGATGACACTATAATTCAATGTCCAATTGAATTGTGCAATTGGAAAAGTTTTAGAATTGACAACACAATAATTGAAAAGCAATTGTCTATTTTTTTGATTTTTAACTAGATAATTCATGATAGAATATCCAAAGTGAATGATTGAAAGTAACTCTACAGAAATGTTTTCTGCATTGTCAAATATCTATTACAAAGTCAAATTCTCGTTAAATTTAAAGGTCTACTCCACAACGCAATACGATATATCGAATCATTTCGACTGTATCCAATATGGTTTGAGTGTATAATTCAACAACACGATGTATTGAATTTTTGAATAGGGCTTTAAAGAAGTACGATTGGTAGTAAAATGCATCTTTTTAAGATATAGGTATAGCTATCTTAACTCAAGGAAGATGCTAGTAATACGTCTCAGGATTGAGCGGAAATACTCTCATTTGTTTCTGTTACGACGATCAAATGGATAATGAAACGGCAGGAACCAACTATTTGAGTCAAGTTCCGAAATTTACCGTCATCATTGTTTACTACGATCTTTTCACTAATGTTAAAGTTTACTGGATACTCAATATTCAACTAATCGTTTAGGCAACTAAGTTGGTTAAATGAAAATATACAAAGTGCCAAGAATAGGTACTTACGAAGCAAGTCTCATAAACCTTGATTTTGAATTTCAACCTAGATCTAGGTGTTACAGTGTAAAGCACACAATCCAAAGACCTTGTAACTGTATAATAATAATTATATCGATTCTCGGAACACACAAACGTGTACACCAGCATTGAACTATGTAATAAAAGTTTCAATCAACTTTTCAATTAAAACTTTAAAATTTTCATCGATTTTAACATCGCAGCCCATTTGTGTTACGTAAGAAAGATTACTACCTTCGTGTCGTACGGCATTATTTACAATTCCGTTTTCATTTGTTTTGTATGTGAAACGAAAGAGCAGTTTGACTTTGTAAATGGGTTTAAAAGTACCGTGGCAAGCGGTCTTGGGTAATCGTAATCGAGCGGAAACATTCTAATGAAAAAGTAAATACACATGAAATACTTCTGTGTACAGTTCGTTATTCCGTATACATTTTTCAACGAGCTGAGCATTTTTTCCTAGAATTGTTACGAATTTTCCCGAAGGTAGACTGAATTTAATAGTTTACCAGGGGTTTGTTTGTTTGTAGAAACCTTTTATATAAAGCAACTTGCACTATGCCTTCATTGCTTTATTGCCAAGCTTTGCATGCGTAACTTTAAATATGTATTTTACAAATTCTGAGAATAAAATGTCTATTTATCTATCTCTAACTATCATTTACATATCAACTACTATCACAGTTTATTGAGCACTACTAAATTTTTGGTGCCATTAATCTCTCAGTAACCTAATTTGTTTGCACAATTCTAACAGCAGTAAAATTGAATCGTAATTTGGTTGATTCAGTGCGGTCTTTATAATTGCATGTAGTGTAATAGATAATTAACGCCTGCGCATTATTGGTTTCGGAAGTTCATTAGATATTCTGATGTTCATTCGATTTGCGGTTTTCGGCCCAAAGTTAGAAAATACATGTACCTACAGTATTAATGGCGTTTGGTATTAACTACCATTTTGCAATGCAAACTAAGGATGAAAACAATTTTTGTCAGAATTTAAATATCATGACGGACTTTGTGGTCCATGAAATCATTTATTTTGTAGGTTGCACCCTATTTTTTTATCTAACATAGGTAATAATTATTCTTTAGCTACAAATTGTAATTATTTTACATATTCCTAGACACTTTGGAAGAAAACAGATAAGCTTTCATTGTATTAATGTTATGTATAGTATTTTACAGTTTTACGGCATCTTTTCCTAAAGTAGTTTAAAATTTTGGCAACTCCAAAACAATGTAGATAATTTTACAAAACAATTGCACATCTCTATTACTGCACTCGTGTCTCAAATTAATGTGTCTATTGCTCCAAGCGATATTGCTAATAATTATTAATAAACTGAACTCCTGACACCGAAACTGCACATCAAATCGCAATTTCAAAAGCTTTCAGACAGAATTTCCCATGTTGATCGTAGTGCTAATTTCGGAGATCAACGGCTCAGAAACTCATAGGGGTAAAGTTATCCATACGGTGCCTTATTATAAGTTGAACATTCGTGAAATACTTCCTAGTAACACCAAGTTTTGTTGTAAACTCACACAAGCACAGTTAGCGTTTATTTAAAATGCTATACTTGTTAGTACTTATCTTGTAATACAGCTGTCTGTCAAAAAATTCTCGACTCTAACTTGAGACAGAACCGAATGAAACATATTATATGTATTTTCTACAAATTGTCTGCAGATCTAAACGTAAGCTATCAGACACCCAATTTGTACTCGAACCACGTTTACGATATCTGGGGCTTATCCATTATGTATTTGCTTAATGCTAAATGCAATTATGCATTCAGACTGATATTCTATTAATCCTTAACCTCTCTTTGACGTCGGATATGTTATGTAATTGGAAGACAAACTTATCAGCTCTTGACCACACAATATGACTTTGAGTTGTGCTAACCTCACTTGAAATGGGATAAGGGCAGGTAGATGATTATTAGGTTACTTCAATAATAGACTCTATTATAATGCAATAAGGTAATGAGTGCTTTGGTTTTTTTTTTAGATGCATGAAGCGGCATTGGGATGATCGCCACAGGGGACGCCGTGTCTTCGTCGCCGATTTCTGAAAATGACACCTTTCAATTGGCCAACCGCATTACTGTTTTTTATATGGTAAGAATCACCGCCATTACTTTTCCTGTCTCTGCGTTGATATTGAGGTATGTATTAAAAGATCGTTGAAAGCATATCTAATATACGATTCGAAGAAAAGTTTAAAAGTTTAAAACCCGCGCTGACTTTTAAAGTCTGTTTCTGAGTTATGTTATCAGAATATGCAAATATTTGTAACGTAGATTTCTTGCAGTATGCTTAACTGTAAACACATAACAGTACGGTCAAAATACTTTTGAGTTCTAACCGTTTTATACATGTTTGGCGTGTATATACATAGGTATCACTATATTTCACGTGTATAATCCAATTCATTGTGTTTGCAACGGGAAACAACAAACATTACTTTGGAAAATAACATAATATAATACTACTTAATTTGTGACCACAAATGGATGGGGTTAAAATTGAATTATTTGAATTAATTATTTTACAATACCTGTAGCTGGCAATAAAACTCTTGCAGTGGACTGTATTCTTGTTTATTTCTTCTCCATTTCCTTAGGGTGGGGCCGGTCCGGAGCGAACACAAACTAGGCCAGCCAGCCCCATATACATAGGCAAATTTACTATTCTCTATTAGAGTGCTTCGCAGAGCACTTTATTACAATTCCGACCAATCATACACCGGCTGCAAATGTTATTATTTTGCGGGTACCTACCCACGGCTTAAGGCGGCTTTAGCGGGGTAGTCCTACTTTTAATATTTTTAAGCTCCGCCTCCTAGCTGTAGGAACATGGCAAATATTAACAATTTGTAGGGTACAACAATATCCTCACCCCGCACCTTCCTCACGGCCTACCTTCAATTATTTAACATTTCTACTTAAATTCCTAAATGTTAACTAACCGTGGGTAGTACATCATACATCATTTCCTATGTGCAAAATAACTTATTTACTTAGGTATTCTATACCTAAACAATACAATTTCCTACCTATTTGCAGCCCCTACAGGTGTATGAAATGATACTACCAAAAATTACTTTATTTATTAGCACATCAAAACTTACTTGCTAACTTAACATTTGTAACTATTAAAGTACCCACATTACATTTATATTACAACAAATTACAAAATTGAACACTATTTTATAAGCACTATATATAAATCAAAATACACTTATATCACAAATTAATTAACTGTCTATACACTGGCTTTTCGTCCGTAACATCCTCCCCCCGGCGAAGAAACTCGCAGCCCTAGGTGATCGGCAGGACGACAAGCCTCCTCGTCGGTCTCCTGAAGATGCCTCCTCTCGTACGGACGTCTACGCTGCGCACCACGCCGTCAGGTCCCGTGTACACCCTCTCGACGACTCCTCGAGGCCAGACGTTCCTCGGTAGCAGCCCGTCGGCGATGATGACAACATCGCCGGGCTTGGGGTTGCTCGCCTGCCCGCGGTGGTCTCCTCGTGCTGTCAGCGTCGGTAGGTACTCGTTCACCCACCGCTGCCAGAACATGTTCGCCAGCGCCTGTGCTGCCCGCCACGTCCGCTTGTCTGCGACATTACTCTCGCCCACGTACGGGAGCCCAGTTGATGTGCCCAATAGGAAGTGATTGGGCGTTAGTGCTTCAGGTTCATCGGGGTCAACCGGAACGTGTGTCAACGGCCGCGAGTTGACCGTGTGCTCGATCTCTGTCATCACGGTAGTGAGAACCTCTTCTTTCGGCGCTCTGTCTTTTAACGTCACGGCGAGTGCGTGCTTCACTGTTTTCACCATTCTCTCCCACGCGCCTCCCTGGTTCGGCGCGCCGGGGTCTATGTACTCCCAGCGCATGCGCTTTGCGTGGGCGTAGTCTTGAAGCGCCGGCTGCCACTCTTGATAAGCTTTGCGAAGTTCGACGTCCGCTCCGTGGAAGTTAGTGCCGTTGTCTGACATCATTAGCTGCGGAACGCCTCTTCTGGCGGCCATTCTCCTCAGCGCCATTATAGCGGAGTCTGTGCTGAGACTTGCGACGAGCTCGATGTGGACAGCTCGTGTCACGAGGCACGTGAACAGCATCCCCCATCGCTTTTCTCTGCGTCTTCCAATCGCCACCCACATAGGTCCAAAGCAGTCCACGCCACAATGCGCGAACGGTCTCGTATGTGTGGTGAGACGCGCTCTCGGTAGGTCCCCTTTCACTGGCACAGTAGGCTTCGCTCTTCTTATCTTGCACGTCACGCATTCGCGTAGCACCTTTCTCACTGTTGTTCGCAGGCGCAATATCCACGTTCGCTGCCTTAAGTTGTTGACCAGCTGCTCTCTTCCAGCATGATTGCTTTTCTCGTGTTCATGTTTTATCATCAGGTACGCTAGGCGGTGCCGGCCGTCCAATATAGGCGGGCACTTCATCTCTGACGGTACTGTAGCTGCATTTATTCTTCCATTCAGCTTAATCAGCCCGTCCTTGTCGTATATCGGGTCCAGCTTGAAGAGGCGACTAGAACGATCGATGCTCTGTCCCTTTCTCAATCGTTCTATCTCTTTCTGAAAGCTCTGTCGTTGAGCTTCAATCATCAGGAGACGTTCGGCGTCAGCTATATGACATAGCTCCAGCTTTGTCTGACGCTTCCTGCATCTTGCAACAAATACGAGAGCATACGCAGTAGCGCGTACTAGTTTCTCGTACGATGAGAAGCGTCCCACATCGACGACGGGGCTGTAGTCGGTGACGTAGTTAACGGCGCGTTCTTCTATGACGTCATTCGTGGCTTTTTCTTCTATCAGCCATTCCGCTTCGTCTGTGTACAGGAATGACGGCCCCTTAAACCAACGGTCATCGCTGCATATTCGCGTGTTGCCAGCCCGTGTTGCGTCGTCGGCGACATTATCTGCTGTCGGCACCCATCTCCATTGTTCAGGTTGCGTGAGCTCTGCGATCTCGGCCAGGCGGTGCGCTACATACGGCGTGTATTTGTTAGCGTCGTGTCTTATCCAATGTAGCGCTGTCTTCGAGTCACTCCATATTATCACTTTCGCGCTCCACTCGTGCGTGTCTATTATTTCTTTCGCTAGCCGGGCTCCGACTAGACACGCTTGTAGCTCCATTCGCGGGATACTCTGCGCTCTAAGTGGTGCCACTCTACTCTTCGCGGCGGCTATGGAGACGTTGACGTTCTCTTTATCTTCAAACCGCCAATACGCCACAGCGGCGTAGGCTTGTTCACTCGCGTCGCAGAACACATGCAGCTGTCGCTCGATGTTCTTTCTGTTGTCGTAGCATCGCGGCAACCGTAGACGCTCTATGTACTTAATATCTCGTTGCCAATCGTGAAAGGCCCCTGCCTCTTCCGGCTGTAGAGGCTCATCCCAGCCGGTCTTTTTGCGCCACAGCTCTTGTAGTATTATCTTCGCTGTTATCGTGTACGGGCACAGCAGACCCAGCGGGTCAAATAGAGACATCACTACTCTCAAGGCTTCTCTCTTGGTAGGTGCGCGAGCTCCGTTCTTTACCTCTGGCGCTACTCTGTTCATTTCTGTGTTGAAACCAATCGTGTCGGCGTGCGGGTCCCACACGATTCCCAGCGCCTTCTCGTACGGATGAGCGTTCGCTGCTAATTCACGCGGCAACTGTGATTGATTCTTCTCGGAGATTCCCATCAATATGCGGGGGTGGTTTGAGCTCCATCCTGCCAGCTCAAAACCGGCTCTAGCGTGCACTTCTTGCACTTCCCTTACGCATAACGTCGCTGTCTCTTCTTCCTCAAAGCTGTCGACCCAGTCGTCCATGTAATGATTCTTCGTGATCGCCACAAACGCCAATGGGTGCGTCTCTCTGTTGTCGTCGGCGTTTCTATTTCTCACGCTGTGTGCTAGAAAGGGAGAGCTGCGTGCGCCGAATATCATTGACGTCATCATATACTTCCGTGGCGGGTCACTTCGGTTATCTCCTCTCCATAGGAAATGCTGCGCCAAGCGATCTTCTTCTCTTATCTTTAGTCGCAGAAACATTTCTCGTATGTCGGCCATGACAGCTATCTGATATCTTCTGAATCTGAATAGAACGCCTTGTAGTGATTGTAACAGATCAGGGCCATCGAGCAGCGCATCATTTAAACATACGCCGTTCGCTCTTGCTGCCGCATCAAACACCAATCGCACTTTTCCAGGCTTGTTTGGATTGGTGACAGCAAAGTGCGGTAAGTACCACAGCAGCTTGCTTTCTGTGTGGTCGTCCATGCTCTCTACCGCATATCCTTTTTCAAACAGTTTCTCCATCTCTCTCGTATAACTCTGTTTGAACTCGATCTGTTTATCCATTCTGCGTTCAATTCCGCGTAGGCGTTGCAAAGCCATGTCGTAGCTCGGAGGCATGGCTATGTCGTCGCTTTCCCATGGCAGTCCCACTTCAAACTGCCCGTTGACGCGTTTCGCTGTCGCATTGAAGATGGCTACGGCGCGCTCATCAGTAGCTCTAGTTTTCTTCTTCATCGAAACTCCCAGTGCATCAATGTCGAAGTGTGCTCTCATTAGACTCTCTAAGTCCTCGCTTCTGCCTTGCCAGTCTTGTGACGTTCGTGTGTGCAGCACGCGGTTGCCTTCCGTTATCATTCTTGATGGCGTAGATCCGTGTATTATCCATCCCAGCCGAGTGAGCGACGCGGCCGGTTCACGCTCTCCTCCCGTCAGCAACTTTCTCGTCACTATCAGTGGCCAGTTGTCGGCACCGATAAGCAGTCGCGGCTTCGCATTGGTGTAGCACACCTCCTCCGGAGCTAGATCGCGCAAGTGTGAGTGCTGTAGCGCCCTTTCCTCAAGAGATTGTCTGCCCAGTGTGAGGTCGTTCACCGTGCGCGCCTTTATTGTGTAAGGCTGCGACCTCTTGCCTTCAATAGTGACCGTTACAGCTCGGCTTGCTTGCTGCACCTGGCTGGTTGTAGCGCTGACAATGTTCAACGGTCGCCTGGGTCCTCCTGCTCCAATCTCGTTTGCGATCTGCTCATCGATGAGAGTTATCGTAGAGCCTTCATCCAATAGTGCGTACGTCTCTATCTCTTTCCCTGTCGGCCCTCGCACCGTCACAGGGCACACCTTGAGTAGTACGCGCATTTCTTTCTTGCTTGCTCGTGTAGACGCGATTGTTTCTGTCGCCTTCTCTTCTTCTACAGGAGCACTTGCGTTTTCCACCGGTCCATGAAGCAAGGTGTGATGTGGCCGCCGACACTCGCCGATTCCACACCGCCTGGCCTTGCATTGAAAACGCCTGTGTTTGCTATTCAAGCACTGAAAACACATTCTTATTTCCTTCGCCCATTGCCATCGTTCAGGCACTGTCATTGCCACAAGCTTCTTGCATTCTGTGGTTTTATGGGCGGCGCCGCAGCAGAAGCATTCCCTCTTCACGTTGCTTCCGCTCTCCTTCTGTACGGCGTATACGCTGCGGCGGATGGGCTTCGTCCCTGTGTGCGGTCGTTCACTGGCCATCACACGCACTGGCGGGGCGTGTAGGTGCCGCACAGCTGCATCCGCTTCCTGTTCGAGGAACTTCGACAGCTTTATTATCTCTGGTTCACGAACGTTGCCATATTGCTTCGCGTAATCACACCACCGTGACTTGATGTGCGGCGTTAGCTTCTCTACAACTTGCTGGACTAGCAGGGGGTTCTGCAGATATCCTCTGTCGTCCACGCATTCCAAAACAGTCACTGCATTCTGCAGCTTGATGGAGAAGCTATTCAAATCACTCGGCTCCGCACTTGTCTTCGGTAGACGCTTGATGTCTTCCATAGCTTGGTAGACTATCATCGCTGGCCGGCCGAAACACGCCTCTAGCCTCCTCATAACAACATCTGGGTCGGCTGCTATTCCCAGCAGCGCCGACACCGCCTGGCGTGCTTCACCTCGTAGACACATTCTCAGTCTGGCCATATTCTCCTCGGGCGTGAACCTGTAGAGTCTCGTTGACTCTGTCATCGCTTTCTTAAATGGCAGCCACTCCGCTGTTGCTCCGCTGAATGTCGGCAGGTCCTGGCTTTGACGCGGGGGAGGTCCACTTCGCCTCAGATTATCGATCGCTTTTGCTAGTCGATCGATGTCGCCATCCGTCGTCGCTCGCCGTGTGGGTGACGCAGGTCGAATCGCCGCCACTTGTTCCTCTGTCGCATGTCCATATGCGACGCGGTGATTCGCCTCCAATGCCGTGACGTCACGCACCTGGTCAGTTTTGTGCGGCTGCTCCCCCCGTACGTTGCCCTGGTGGAGCCATACACGCACACGCTCTGCCGTTTCCTCGACCTGGACCGGCTCGTCTTCATCACAAGTCTCTTCTTGTATCGTAGCAATCTCGACTGCCAACTTGCTTCTAATCATCTCAGCTTCTAAATCCAATTGCTTTCTCTTAATTTCAGCCAATCGTAAAGCCGCTTCAGCTTCAGCCTTCCGTATTCGCAGCGTCGTCGAGACGCTCGACCTCCTTGAGCACACGGAAGCAGCTCGCGACTGATGACCGTCCCTCTGGGCCTCAACTTCATGTTCAGGGGCGGGCATCTCATCTGGTTTCTTCATTGTTGAACGTTCGGGCATAGAACGTTCGGGCGCAGTTCGCGCCGGCGCGGTACATTCTGGCGCGGTGGATGCGGGGGCGGTAGATGCGGGGGCGATGGACTCGAGCACAGCAGACCCGAGTGCAGTAGAAAGCGCGTCGGACGGGGACGCGGGGGGGTCTTCAAAGATGCGTTGCTTCATGGTCTTCTTCCTCGTCACGGGTGGGCTTCGGGGCATCATTGCTTCGGCACTTGCTAGCCTTGCCGTGAACAGCCCTACCACTGAAAACCGCCTGAGTGGCGTTCACTCGCAACAGACCGTTTGGCACCGTTAGGTAGCCTGTTGCGAGCCGCGTTAAACGCGTTCCTTAGCTCCGCCTCTTCTGTGCGATGTCAACCAGAGACTCCGCCTCTTCTGTGCGATGTCAATCAGGGACTCCGCCTCTTCTGTGCGTTGACCCTGGGCCGCGCCTCTTCGTTTGTAACCTGGGCTGCCCCTCTTCTTGTGCGTTGACCCTTGACCGCTTGGCTTCCGTGCCTGCCCCTCTTCTTGTGCGATGACCCTGGGCCGCGCCTCTTCAATTGTAACCTGGGCTGCCCCTCTTCTTTTGCGCTGACCCTTGACCGCTTGGCATCCGTGACTACCGCCGCCAACCGAGGGTAGGCCGAAATTAATTCATTCGGCCACCGCTGCCGACCGAAGATATGCCGACACTAGTTCATTCGGCTGCTGGTGTTTCGCTCCCGTGCCCCACACGTTGATTCTTGCTGTTCCATATCCGGCGCCGATGGACCAAAACTTTCTTCTGTAGCTGGCAATAAAACTCTTGCAGTGGACTGTATTCTTGTTTATTTCTTCTCCATTTCCTTAGGGTGGGGCCGGTCCGGAGCGAACACAAACTAGGCCAGCCAGCCCCATATACATAGGCAAATTTACTATTCTCTATTAGAGTGCTTCGCAGAGCACTTTATTACAATTCCGACCAATCATACACCGGCTGCAAATGTTATTATTTTGCGGGTACCTACCCACGGCTTAAGGCGGCTTTAGCGGGGTAGTCCTACTTTTAATATTTTTAAGCTCCGCCTCCTAGCTGTAGGAACATGGCAAATATTAACAATTTGTAGGGTACAACAATATCCTCACCCCGCACCTTCCTCACGGCCTACCTTCAATTATTTAACATTTCTACTTAAATTCCTAAATGTTAACTAACCGTGGGTAGTACATCATACATCATTTCCTATGTGCAAAATAACTTATTTACTTAGGTATTCTATACCTAAACAATACAATTTCCTACCTATTTGCAGCCCCTACAGGTGTATGAAATGATACTACCAAAAATTACTTTATTTATTAGCACATCAAAACTTACTTGCTAACTTAACATTTGTAACTATTAAAGTACCCACATTACATTTATATTACAACAAATTACAAAATTGAACACTATTTTATAAGCACTATATATAAATCAAAATACACTTATATCACAAATTAATTAACTGTCTATACACTGGCTTTTCGTCCGTAACAATACCATTAAGAAAAAAATATAACGCAACAAAGACACATATATTTAAACCTTTTACCGTTATAAACCTTTGTTTTAATTATTTAAATTCGATCTCGTTAAAACTAACTCCATAAACAGCTACTTTACAATTTCTAAAGTTCTTCATTAACCTAAGTTTGCAATATAAGTTCATTTATAACCCTTTGTTTTCCAACTACTGGACTATCCTCATGTGTACAATATGTCTTTGTTTTGTTCAAAAGGTATGCTTATTTAATACCTTTTCACCGTCAACCCTTACTTAACGAAGTGCAAATTAAGTATGACCTTGACTTGAATGATCGATGTTTTGTGTGTGAATAAGTTAATTGTTTTACTTTACTGTAAAATCATTATAACGAACCTTAGTTCTTTGATTAAAGTGATAATAATCGAGGTTTTAAATACTTAATCTGTTTTTACGTATTTAAAGCTTAAATTTTTTGAGTATGTGTGTTAATTAACCAGAGTTGAGTTTTTTATATCATGAAGTTTTCTACTAACTACAGATAAATAGTATGTCTGGGTTTCCGGCTTTTAAAACGCATTCATAAAAAGTTTAGCCATGCAAGAAATTCACGTTATATGCGGTATAGGTATTGGTCATCTAATAACATTTTGAAAATATTATCACATTATTATTTCATATTTTTTTCTTCTAGAATAATGCGTGGTCTTAGAATTATTTTGAGCTAATAAACCAAATATTAATTGGATACCGAGCAAAGCCAATTATTTTTCAGTTTAAGGGACTTAAAGATTATGACCCGTCTAAAACATCTAAAATCATATCTTCATTTCTATTACTCATTCAATTTAAGTTACTCAAAGTGGAGAGCTTATGTTAAAAATAAAACGTTTGTTATTTTTTTTTTAAATTTTTGTTCTTTGTTGTTCAAGGTTTCACCCGCAAACTGCTTTTTCTGTGAAAATTTTCAAAAATCCTTTCTTAGTACTCACTTATATCTTAAAATATACTTGCATTCTTGTTAGTTTGTTTTTAATTCCAAGCTACAATGACCTCCTATTACCAATGACACTTTTAATAACAGTAAGTAGATAAACCTCAAGGGTATTTGCGGCAGGCAAAAACAACATGACAAGTCTACAAACGATATTCCACAACAATGCTGGTTAAAAGGTAGATTCATGTACACATATTTTTTTACAAAAGCTTCAACATTTTGAAGAAATTGTTTTAGGACACCAAGCAGAGCTTATAAATCCCAGAGCTCAGCTGAGTCTAGAGATTTACACTTTTGATGAAAACACATATTAAGTGTATTTTTCCCTAACACAATACTAAGTTGCCGCAATTTTAGAGCTATTATATGCAGAGTCCCATTAAGTCAGAGAGCGCGGAGACATGTTCTTACTCTATGCGCTAATCATTCTAATTGTTACATTTTTATGTGAAAAAGACGAGCTGTACAAAAATCTCTTTGTTTCTTTGTTATAAATATATATTTGTTACGGATGAAACCGCAGGGCGGAAAGCTAATTTTTTAAACCTATTCTTTAAGGCAGATTTTAAGTCGTCTGGTGAATGTTTCACGAACAATATATTTACATCGTCATTATCATCATCGTTACATCGTTTAAAGAAAAGTAGATATTCGTGTTTGTTCGTTCGCTCTTCATTTCCTCTTAAATTCGGTTTTCACATTAGTTTGGTACATTCCCGTATTACTGGCATAGCGGCCGAACATCTAAAGTATTTTACAGTCATCTTAAAGTTGACAATGCACCAGCATCTTTATCAAGGAGTTTGTTACCTGCAAGTATAGCCACCGCTTTTATTAAAACCACAAACGGTTACATAAGTCATAAAATAACTATTATAGCGACATGTTTAGAGATCCGAAAAGTTCTTCATTAAAAGATTGCGACTTAGTTTATCTAAACGACTACAAGGCTGACCTTTAGCGATAAGCCTGAATTATTATATAGCGGCTAGCTTTCACATCACGCCACCTATGGTCAAACTTCACATTTCCTAGAAAGCTGATTTGTCAGAAAGGCATGCCATAGTTTGATTTACTACCGATACATTTTTGATAAGGAGAGAATGTAGGTGAGTACCTAAATTTTGTACATTTACGAAATGATTTCCGTCTCAACTTTAAACGGTTAGTTTTGTCTTTGTCCTTCGGAAATAGATACTGTTTTGTACGATTTTTTTAAATATAATGTAATATTGTATTAAAATCCATACCGTGGTAAAGAAGAATCAACTTTATAAACGGAATTCTTAGAAAAGTTATTAGACTAAACCTAAAAGCGTTTGCTTTGGACCTACAATTTCGGAAACGAGAAATAATTTTAATTACGACAGCCCACGCCCCATACTAGCAAATTTATGGATAAGTCAAATTAGGTAGTAATTATACAATATCAAATAACCTACTTTCGAAAAGAAAATGGAACAAAAATATAAAATTTAAGAAGTCCAAGGAACTGCGTAATAATTTACAATAAGGTCTCCCTGTTTAAATAACAGATTCCCAAGGATTTAAGAACAACTCCAAGTTAAACCTTCTTTATTAGAGATAATTTACCATTAAATTAAACTCATTTTAACGGGTTTTACGCGTTTATTTTATTATTTTTGATTTTCCGACGTTTCGGCATTTTTGCAAATGCCGTGGTCACGGGTAGCCTGAGATGTCTGACGACTTCATAGAGTAAAGTAAACAACGATTTTTCGAATTCACCGCCATCTGTTTCGTAATTTTCTCGCATAGTCGCTCGGGTTCACGCAGTAGACGCTGACAGTGTCTTTATTTTTCTGCTTATTTGTCTGCTGGTTGTTCTTTTTTATTTTGCTAAGTATTGGATCCCACGTTGATGACAGCTTCCAACCATCTTCTCTATTGAAGTTAGGGTGTTTTTAGGGTTCCGTACCTCAAAAGGAAAAAAAACGGAACCCTTATAGGATCACTTTGTTGTCCGTCCGTCCGTCTGTCAAGACCCTTTTTCTCAGGAACGCGTGGAGGTATGAAGCTGAAATTTATATCAATTACTCAGGTCTACTGTCCCTTGAAGCTGTGAAAAAATCAAACTTCTAAGCCAACGCAATCAAAAGATACAGCCGTTTATGCCGCAAATTATGCCGCAAGTCGACACTTGCAAGGGAATCAAAACCTACAGGGTGCTTCCCGTGAACTCAGAATCTTGAAATTTGGTACGAAGCAACGTCTTATAGCATAGATAAAGGAAAAATTACGAAAACCATAAATTTTTAGTTACATCACATAATATTTTTTTTTTAGTAATTTTAACCTTACTACCCATTTCCTCATAAATGCGTAGAGGTATTAAATTGAAATTCAAACCAAATACTCAGGTCTATAATACCTTTAAGCTGTAACAAAATCAAACTTCTATGTCAACGCAATCAAAAGAAACAGCATTTAAGCTGCATATTTTGAAACTCGCAAGTACTCGCAAGGGAATCAAAACCTAAAGGGTACTTCCAGTCGACCTAGAATCTTGAAATTTGGCATGAAGCAACGTTTTATAGCACACATAAAGGAAAAATTCCGAAAACCTTAAATTTTTAGTTACATTACAAAATATATATTTTTTTAATAAATATAAACTTATAAGTTGAAATTCATATCTAATACTTAGATCTAATTGCCTTTAACTCGTGAAAAAAAAAAAACTAAGTCAACGCAAAAACGCAAAACGCAAAAGTACAACCATTGATACCGCATATTTTGAAACTCGCAACTACACGCACGGGAATTAAAACCTAAAGACCACTTCCCGTTGACATAGAATCTCGAAATTTGGTAAGAAGCAATAGCTTACAGCACAGGTAACAGAAAAATTCCGAAAAGCTTAAAATTTTAAGTAGTTTTTGCAGGTTTGTACGGAACCCTCGGTGCGCGAGTCCGACTCGCACTTGGCCGGTTTTTTTTTAATTTCAATAGTTTCTCTTACCAGCCTAGGAATAAAATGTTTCTCTTTTGCTAGGATTTTAACGGTATCAAATCTTAGATAGTGTATATCATATATAATCTAAGAAGTTATATTATAATTTACCATACTAAGACAGATTATTTAGTGATCACAGATTATTATTTTTGTGATACGACTCTGCGCAGCAGTTCTACTAACTATATTCACAACTGGGTAGCCACACGGCGTTTAACAACAGATCATCGATCATAAAAGTGAAAAAAAAAACTCTATTACCTTCACTTTATTACCTTGAATGCAGCAAATTACAAAGCTTTCATGTCAGTTTTGTCTAGTTTTAGCTATGCATACATACAGAAGGTCGCCGTAAACGTGATTGTATAGAAGGATTTCCTATGCCCTACAATATGCAAATTAGTAACTTGAGTGATAGACCACAGCTGAGGGTCAAGGGCAAAGCGACGATGAATCAACCTGCAGTAGCGATACAATCTTCATGGTGTTGGCATCGACAAACCATGTTGAGCTCTACCCCTTTCTTCTCAAGGTCGCTTTTAATATGCGACGCCACAGTTCTTCGATTGTTTGCCGACAGGCATTGCTTGGGTAGCCAATAAAACTGTTAGAGGGTCATTTGTTAGAAGGTTTGATGTGCTTATCGTGGATGGAAAGAAATGGTCGTAGGTATTTTACAAAAAAAAAACCTCTACACACATATTGTCAAACTTCATAATAGAATAGAAAGTCGTAACAAGCAATATAATGGAACTATCACCAAAAGAATTAGTATCTACAAATCGATTCTCACCCTCGTTAATCAAGCAAGAACAAAAACGTCTCAAAGAAAGAAGATTCCTTGTGATCTCAGAAAGCGGGCAGACTGATTTATTTAACAGCATTTCGTCCACAATCTCGGTAATTATCAATGTTTTGCGGTGAAACCGACTTTCGGCCGACTTTTTAAATGTACTGTTGTTTAAAGATGAGCCTTCAGTATTTTAGACATTTCTTATAGAACGGTAGGCCCTTTCTCGATTAGTTTTTGATTCTCCGAAGCAATATTAATTGTGTCCGACAACAATAAACCATTATTTAAGAAGCCTTAATTAAAATAGCCGTTGACAGCCTCCGTTATCTCGGAGAGTCAGGCGTTTAAGACAAATTAAATTTGTCATTTCACGAATTAAAAAATGGCGTCATTTGAAATGAAAAGAGTTTTTAAATTTAAAGAATTGATAATGTAATTTCGCGGATATGAAATTTTGAAATTTTTGCTTAAAAACACGCTGCTTAAAGATAATGTGAAAATGAAATGCTGAGTGCATGAATTTAACACTTTTGGGTAAAATTTTATGATGTTGAATTATTTTAACTAAGTATACTAACGTAGTAATCATTCATAAAAATAGACAGACTAGTGGCTCATAACTTAATATCTGAAGTTTTCTTTTCATCTTTGTCATATCGTATACTAATTATATAGAGAATATTTGCATATAATTTCTGGGAATAGCGGTGGCTTTGGTTTACGTTGTATATGTATGTGTATTATGCTGACATATTATTTATTTAACAAAAAGACAAAAAAATACCAATTCTAGGTAATATAAATAGGCTTCTTGCCTGCCTCGTTCGCTAACAGCGCGATTATCAAATAAAATAATGTCATATTTTTTACTGCCCTAGAGATATATTTTTGTCGACCTCTGTGGTTCAGCGGTATATATACTGGACTGCTAAGCGGATGGTCCCGGGTTCGATCCCCGGTTTTTTTCGAAATTGGCTCGTGTCTGGGTGTAACTAGGTTCTCCCCTAGTCCATTGTGCTTTGCTTAGTTTAGGACCACACAGTTGGTGTATCGGTCCGGAGATTTGTTATTATTTATTATAACGGGTCTAAAAAGACCACTTCCGAAGCCTGAAACCATGTATTCTTGAGCCTAAATTCACTAGCAGTATACCCAGAAAACTCAATTTAAAAAAGTTATTAAGGATTGAAAAGTCATATTTGCCGCTTGAAATCATCGCTCACACATCAACTGTCGGTTCAGCTGCGATTATTAACATTGCAAATTAAATTAAAACCCTATTTAATTTGAAATCATCGCAAAATCTGATAATATTAATGCAATTTCGGAAAATTACGCAAAAAAAATTTTTTTTTTTTAATCATAAAAAAATTTTTTTTGCTCAACACGTAACCAGTACTCCTCCAGCAATGCCCAGTTTTTGCTTTCGGAAGCAGTTCTTTTACACCCAGTATTTTACTTTGTTCAGAATATGTATTTTTGGACAGCAATGTTACATAAATTACCTAAAAATACATTTTTTTTCCTTTTTTAGGTAAATCCTATTTTGCCATGAAACATGGGACGATCTCAAATCTAGACGTGATTTTCTATTCCTCGATCTAAATTATTTTAACGTTAGTGCGATATAAAATGCATGCTGTGTCAACTAGATTCATGCAGAGCTCCCGGAAAAGGCTTGTGGCATATAGATTACTTTTTCAATTGCAAAGCTCTCAATATCATGCCCTACCACTAAGTGGTAACGAAGTGCAATACAATACAAACTAACCTAGTTTAAATATATCCGGATTAGTCTAGAATGGAGAGCACTTTGTCTACGTATTTACTTGTTTAAACCTAGATCTGCATACATTTAAAGAAAAAGCATAAAAAGCTAAATATGAAAAAAATGCGGAGTTGTAACTGAAACAGGTGTTAAGGACTGGTAGGTCATAAAGATTACTATAGCCTTGTAATATAAATACATAAATACAGCCATTAAATATAGGTACTTATTTAGCGTGTAACCTATAAAACTTTCAGTTTTACACGTCTAAAAATAGGATTGAAACACGCCATTTTGCAAAACACAATTTTCTACATTAAACAACCTGCCCTGGCCTAGTATGATCACAATTTTCATTGACGTCATAAGAATAAACAGTGGCACTATATGAAAGTTTTATTTACCCTATTACAAAGGTGATAAGATTCAAAATTGTTAACGTGGAATCGTCATAGCTTTTTGTAAAAAAACTTAATGAATTCGCGTGTTGCAATGATATTAAATGCAATGTGAAGTTGGAAAATAAAGGGTTTACTTATAATATTTTGAATGAATTACAATTGACTTTAAAGAAATATGTAATTTAATTTTAAAATGTTCTAAAAATTTCGCTTCCGAAATAAATTTGGCAAAGTGAATGGATGTCTGAAACTGTAAAAAATTTGTAACAGAGTTGTATGAATTTAACATACGGGTAGAAGATTATTATTATCCATTAAACAACAGGTGTTTTAAATGGTGAGAAAACACCTCATTTGCGAAGTGGAAACCTTTCAGCCGCAGGCGAGACCGCAGTGCGGAAAGTTCGCAAAAAATAATATAAAAATGCATACCATTTACAGCTGTGATTAAAATCAATATAATAAATTACTTACAGGTGTCAAATTTTCGAGTAAATATGAAGGAACTCACTTTAAGTGAAGAATTGATTATTACTTACAATTTGTTCGAAAAGCAAAAAAGTCTTTTAGTTATTTTAGTAGTAGGAACGTTCATTTACTTACCTATTTTAAAACTAATAATGTTGATGTTTTGACATGTCAAGCGCTAGAAAGTAAAATCAATTTCAATGATGAGTAGTATAAATAAAAGCCTAGCTGTAGTATTTCATTTATTGATAGATTTAAACATAACAATAAATGTCGCAATATTATGGTTAAAAATAAATTTACTACAAAATTAACAAGGCTTTTATGTACACAAATATAAAACAATGGTGTATAATATTATGCATATAACCTTACA
This sequence comes from Emmelina monodactyla, assembly GCA_916618145.1. Taxonomy (NCBI): domain Eukaryota; kingdom Metazoa; phylum Arthropoda; class Insecta; order Lepidoptera; family Pterophoridae; genus Emmelina; species Emmelina monodactyla. The sequence continues at coordinate 11,406,985 of OU745302.1, read as the reverse complement.
TTTGCTTGATACAGAATCTCTCTCCAGCAAAATCATTCTATAAGACTTTTCATAACAAAATTCACAATTCAAATCAACTACTTTTTGATCTTTCCTTTGGTGATCATTTCGTATTATTCAAAGTCAACTAGGTGCTTAGAAGACGTATATAATCATTGAGATGAATTGGTGCTGTCTATCTCCCTTCCTCAATAAATATTTATGTCAACCGTTTGTCGGTTGGAGACAGAATGTATTCTGAATAGGTTTGGTTGTTTATTTATATGTATACTAGCGAGCGACCCGCCCACGCTTCGCAATGGTGTAGTTTTGCCCGACTTGTTCATGATAAGTTGAATTTTGGCAAACTTAAAATAACTTTCTCTGAATGTTCTTTATTTACAAATTATAATGAATAAAATACCTTTATGATGGGGAAAACCGCATTTAAATCCGTTAAGGGGTTTAGGAGGAGTTAGCGGACAAACATACAAACATTAGCGACTTGGATTTATACTATGTAATGATGGTGATGCTCATACCCGTTGCGGATGCAGAGAAAAACATAGAAAGAGTTAAAGTTGTACAAAGCAAAGCTTCAATCCCCGTTGTTTGTATGTACGAGTATTTAGTATATCCGATAAATATTGCTAATATGCAAAAAAACGCTGTTAACACTTTAATTATTTATGTAACATCTTGTAAGTTACTATTCTTTCAGAGAAGTATGTTCTAATATAACTTTATAAACACTTGTATTTTAACAATGTTAAATGTATTTTACCATTATTTTCTATTTTACTTGAAGTTCACCTCATACCCATTGTCCAAAAAGATTTACCTCACCCATCAACCGAAACGAAACCAGTACTAATAATAAACCTTCACGCGGTAGAAAACAATTAATTAGTCTGCCGTTATTGGTATTGATAAACCAAACTGATGAAATTAAAAATGAAACTGGTAGTTTCCAGACGGCTCTCCTCGCCTACCTCCCGCGGTCAAGCTTGGCTGTCTTCCACTTCATCACTATTAAAAATAGGTGAATCAAGAGGGCTTTTCAAAATTTACCAATTCAATATCTAGGTAGATGACAATACTTATTAAACCACGTCTTCTTTACAGGCTTTGCAATGACGTCGTCTCCAAAAGAAACCACACGCTCAAACCGAGAGTAGTCCTCCCCGAAAGTTATGTAAAAGGTAATGATGTTAATGAAGAAATAATTATTTTGGAAGATGAAATTGTGAAATGTGAATTGATCATTACAGAAATGAGACCGCCAGCGAGGAAAGGCCAGCCTGTTATCGTAGAGTTCAGTATTTATGTGGTGGATGTTAATTCTATTAATGTTGAGGATATGGACTTCAGGTAAATATCAAATTAGCAAACGTAAGGTTTAAGCAATACCCTGGTATATATACATCATATTAAATGCATTCTACACGAAGTCTTTAGTTTAGTATATTGTAAGATGGGTGCCACTCGAGCGTTGCCGTTGCGTTGCGCTTTCGATGCGTCGACTAAACGATAACACTTCAAAGGTTTATAAATTTTAACCTAAGCCGTGTATTAAAACAACGTACGGCAACGAAACGCGCGTGAAGCGGACAAAGCGGCGTGACAGACGAGGCGGGGAGGGGTGATGACGGTGCGACAACGCAGCGCAGAGAATCATAGACTGTTGCGTTGCGACATCGCAGCGCTCGTGTGGCACTCTGTCCGCTGAAAATGGCAACGCCCGGGTGGCACCGCTCTAAGCTGAAACGCCCACACTCATTGAAATATTCTAAATTAATAACAGTGTCAGATTCTTGTCAAACTACATTTGAATATGAATAAATCGAGTCACAATTTAAATTACAAATCAGAAACATTCTAGCATACCTAATTAGTTACACAACTAGATTTTAATAATAAAAAGTTGCTATAATTCGATTTGAAGCCGAATCCTTGATATAGTTTACAAGCTACGAAAATCTAACTTAATAAATCATAAATTGACTAAAATAATTGATTTAATATTAATACTGTTTGATACTGACTACTAATCAAACAAGACAACAATGAAGGTAACAACTCAATGAAGTTATTGAACCATTAATTTAGATTGACATCTTTTGGAAAACAAAGAGTAACTATATCTAATAATAAGATATTTACGAAATAAATAAATCATATCTCATATACAATCAAAATCCATTCAAGAAGTTACGATCGTACCAAAAATTTTACGTCAATCTTAATATCAAGGTATCTACCTAATCAAAAACGATTTATTATTTTGATAAATCCTTCGTAACATTTATTGCGAATCAAAATATAAATACATCTCATCATTACATTCGTTTGAGATCATGTTTAGCTTTTTGATTGAAATGCTGTCGATAGAAAAAATTTATGCCTAAAATTATTAAATATATTCCTAATCTTCTAGGGTTAAATATTTATGTGTATTTAAATCAACAACATGCCATTGCTTCCATTGATTTGATTCATTGAAGAATATATAAAAAACACGTATATTACAGGAGCATTCAACTCATTCCTATCTTTTTGTCACTGTCATTAATCTCTTTTATTCGGCTGTCTACATTTTTTACTTAACGCCGCACACGTTTCAATGTTCATTCATTATTTCTACACAATAAGATACCAATGAAAATTGATTATGGGAGATTTTGGTTTTTAGCTTTTAATTTGAAATAAGTTTAGGATTTTTGGTAATATTATTTAAAACTGGGTTTTACCCTAGTCCACTGTGTGGTACCTTTACCTAGCTTTTGCTTAGTTGAGGGTCACGAAGATGGTAGGAAAAATGAAGCACTAACATTGATTTCACAACAGGATTTAGAAATCTTACCTTGAAATAGAAGCTTAAAAAACACGCACATAATGTTTCACACTTTTTAGGTAATATATTTTTAAGAAACTTTCTCTACAAATTCTTGGGTTTTATAGCACGTTACAAATATCCAATGTTGTTTAAAATGTCAAATGAAGATTCAAGGAGAGTGATTTATATTCGCGTTTTGCCAAAACTGAAAGACAGCTTGAATTAATGAGCTGGTACTGCAAGGCGCGGGAGGCTTACCTTGGAAACGAATGATCCAAGTTCCAAATTTTGATTAAAGCTTACGAGTCAATAGCCCTCAAAACGTTTGGGATCAATTGATTAAATATTTACCTTCCGATACAATACAACGGTATTTAAGGACAAAGTTAGACGTTAGGGTTTAAGAAATGTTTTCTTGAGTAGGTATAGAATATGTATAATGCACGCACAAATAAAAAATAAGCAAACTTTTCAGGTATTATAGTGGAATACTGGTTTTGTTTTATTTAAAATTTTAAACTGGATATGAGTTTTCTCATTTTCAGAGTGGACATGTTCATCCGACAGACATGGAGTGAGAGCCGGCTTCAACTACCTGAAGACATATTTGAAGAGGGAGATGACCATGTCACTCTGCCGCCGGAATTCTTTGATAACCTCTGGCATCCCGACCCTTACTTCCTAAACTCCAAAGTCACAGGTACTTACGATATGAAAAACTGACTTTTATGTATTTAGGTAAATAAGAGTGACACTGAATAAAGTTATTGTTGGACTAAAAGTAAATTAAAATTGACGTGTACCTATACAAAATTGAGAAAAAACCCAAAGAGAATGATATACTCAATTAATTTACAGAAAGATGGATGACAAATTATATTAACAAAGTTTTCAATTACGTTGTCGATGTTTGAAGTTAAGCTATTAAGAGCTAAACTAAGTTCTTCATAAAAGCCTACCTAGTTTGGTGCGATATCATAGGTTGAAGTATTAATAACTAAAACTTAAGTATTGGTAAAGTTAAACTTTATTCTTAATATAAAGTTTGAATTGGTTCGTTTCTATTCATGCGTTAATTGAATATGTGGTTTATGTGTCTGGCCGAAAATTTATTCATCATTTTGGGATATTCGCACTCTTTTGTCTCCTGCACGCCTGCTTATCATATCACTCTCTCATTTGCCACTTCCTTTATAATATCCTAAAATGATGCCAACGATCGTTTAGTTATTTGAAAAGTGTTGACAATGTTTTTACAATATTTTAGGTGGAGCATTACACTACAGGCATCGCTCCCAGTCTGGTAGGGAACCTATTGTGTCATTTTTATTGACACCCTTGTCACTGTCGACACTTGATTGACACAAACTCACATCAATTGGCACAAATCAAACAAGCTTATGATATTGCGCTTTTCATGTGTGTCATAAGTATACAACTTTATGTATTTACATATAAAAAATAAAATTCAAAAAAAATAACTAGATTTAACTATCTTTAAGACAATTGCTATTTAGATAATAATACAGCATTTGCTAGAAGCGGGTAGATAAGAAAAGTATTTGCTTCTAGGAATATCGTGAATCAAGCACAAAAAATATTCAAGCTTTGTTGTTAAAGGCGATAATTAATTCTCCATAAAACATTTTAAATTATTATTTATAGCACCTAAATCTTTAAAAGCAATTAGGTGTCATAATATCTTTAAAACCAATAGATCAAAAATTTGCCTAGCTCTTCAAAATAATTTCGCATGCAGAAAGATATAATGTACAGTCAGCATCATATAGTTCGTATCATCCACTATAGCCAAATACTTGAAAACAACCAGAGTCCTCACTTTCAGCGAATCAACCAGTGTCATCACATTAATCAAAGCATTCAGGTTGCTCTAATTTATCGTACCGTGCAGAAAGCCTTATAGAAAGACGCATTCAAAGCGTCTTAAATCCCGTTTCAACGAAAGCGCCATCGGTAACGTAGCGCCCAGGGTAGTCACAATCTTCGGTACAAAGTATAAAAACAACTTTATGCTTCATGTCATAGAGGTGTACTTTACTTGACACGTTTCCGCATGTCTAGAGGACACTGTTTTGGCAGAAAACTTCATTTGATTAAAAATATGTATTTATGAGATATTAGAATAGGATGAGACTTAACTACTAGGCTCTCAGATTTATAAAGAAGATATTTTGTTTGTAAAGGAATGCTTTAATACATACGTAAAACCTACGTCTGAAATTTTATAAAACATTTTAAGTAGTAAACAAAAATAAATTTAAGTAATTCAATGGAATTCATGTGTATTTCAATAAATATGTTACTAGGTTTTCATAAGTAAGAAAGAGTCAACGAAATTATTCATTAGATCTTAGATACGAGAATTTGAACTAAGATTTTTTGACAGCTTAAAGTCTTTTTAAAATTTTAGTGAAAGTTTAAATTATGTAGCTTATTTTGTTTACTTCTTGCAAGCAGCGATGGTGTCGGGGCTGTGGCATCCGATAGGCGATTCATGAGCATGGGTTCAAATCCAAGTTTAAGCAGTCTTTTTGAGAATTGAAATACCTGCATTATTTCTTAATTTCTTGCCTAAAGATAGATGGGACTTGCAATAATTTTATTATTGAAAACATAGATTCATAATGTAAACCGAAACAACTTTTTTTTATCAATTAAATGTCAATCAATAGAAATTATAATCACCATTTAGAAAGATGATCGAATTAATTGTATTTCAATTCAATATACCATTTTAAATCGTTTAAATAACAAACACATACTAGCATATCATAAATTGTCAAGAGTAAGAGCTCATTTACACGATACCATTTTCTTGCACGTTCAATAGCAATAATTGAATACAATAGTGGAAGCGCAATATTTGCTATCAATAATTGTAAGCAACTGTTTACACGTTGATATTATTTATAAAGTTGAACGCCATTATTGAATGCAAATCTTGAAAAGAAATAATTGCCAGCGTGTTTTGTTTACATTGATACCATAATGGTAAGGAGATTATCGCTTTCAAGAATTGTCTTGTCTAAACATCGACTTGTACGTTCCTGTTCCATTTACTGGCACGTTGCTTCAAGAATTGACCGTATTTGCTCAGACGAATATTTTCATTCAAGTTTTGGACGTCTTCGGATAAAATGACTATCAAAGTCAAGTGACAAACCTATTGAATACAAGTATTGCACAAGAAAATATTGTATGTACAGTTTAAACTGAGAACATTCTTGAATGCAAAACTTGCCTAGTAGAGAAAGAATATGGCATGTTGTTTATACGCTGCAATTCAAGTATTGCTTCGACATAATTGTACGCTACAGGCAAGAAAATGGTATCGTGTAAATGAGGCTTAAGTAAGGATATCAGTAGTTGCTAATGAACAGCAAAAATGATGTTTTTTTTTATCGGCGAGTAATAAAGTTTTTTCAAAATCTAAGTACTAGGCTATAATGAAATAAAAAGAGTAAACAAATATTGTGATAATACGTCACATGATCATTCTAATTTAAGAGCCGGATGTTCATTAGTAAATAAAATATGAACAAGTTAAAGTTTTAATTCTATTCCATTATACGTGTATGAATATAATATTATGATTTATTAGTCTGTGCTGTTACTTTTCCACGAATTGGTTTTTTATTTTGAATACACTCAATGATAGGATGCCTACCTGAAAAATAATTTACAGTAAGATTCAATAACCCTAACGACAATTTTACAATTGAAAATTGAGACTTTTTCGCGCGGTAAATATTTTTTTTAAGGAAGGTTTTGCATCTGGCTCTTGCTTAATTATAGGCCAAAAAATGACATCTGATGTGTAAAATATGAAACTACATTCAAGGAGATTCGATTTTCAAACAAAATACCAAAGATATGAAAATTTCGAAATAAAAAAGTATCAAGCAAAAAGTTTGAATGTTAACCCAACCCACTGTTCTAACCCTTTTAAACTCATGAAGTTCTAGTACATTAAAGTGATTGTTCAGCGCCGACTGTAACTTTTACCTAAAAAATTTGAAACCGGAAAACAAAAACTAGAAAGTTTTCTGAAGTTTGAAGACATAGGTTCTTACACACTTGTGCGTTCCTGGTACATATTTGGAAGATTAGGAGAATTAAGCGGTTTTTTATATTTCGTTCTAATCCTTCTTCATAGAATTCTCATCGCTATTACATGAAGCATAAGGTTGTTTTTTTACTTTGTACCGAAGATTGTGACTACCCTGGGCGCTACGTTACCGATGGCGCTCTGGTTGATACGGGATTTGAGACGCTTTGAATGCGACTTTCTATAAGGCTTTCTGCCCGCTACGATAATTTAGAGCAACTTAAATGCTCTGATGAATGTGATGACACTGGTTGATTCGCTGAAAGTGAGGACTCTGGTTGTTTTCGAGTTTTTGGCTACAGTGGATGTTACGAATTATATGATGCTGACTGTACATAGTTAAATAAATTAAAACATAAAATCATTTTCTAAATCATTTTGCTTTAATTCAGCTTAGTCTAGTCTAGACGCTGGCTTGTTTATTAATCGTGTAGTGTTTGGCTAACGATGTAAATTAAAACCAGCTTTGCTTCGATATAAGATATAGCTAAATTAGAACGATTTAAAATACGAAAGGTATAATATAACTTCTAATAAACTGAGTTTCATTGTAACCAAAGTTGTATTCAGATTTAATTAAAAAAATGGGCTGAAAAATTAACAACATATAAAAGTGTTAGAAATTTACTATCCATAGAGACACAAAAGTACCTAGAAGCACATTTTTAGATAAAATTTATCTTTTTATATTTATTAAATACTATTATAGAGAGATAGCGATTGCACATAATGATTACTCTAAGTATGATATTAGTCAAACGAATCCCTCTATTGTAATCTTTTCAAAATTTGTTGAAATAAATTATTTTTGACGATTGTTTTTAAATTATTGTCGATGTGCTCTTCATGATTTAGTTTTTATAGTAATATTCTACACAACAAGAGCAACTTCTCAACACTTTATAACAATACACCTCCAGACAGAAATAATATAAGCATTGTATTTAGTATTTGTAAGCACCCTCACTGTTGCTCACCGTTCAACAAATATTTTTCCAAACCTATTGTATTTCAAATATTTGCCTGTTTCCACAGAAATTGCGGAGCTCACCCACAAATTCTCTTCAGTGACGCTGTACAGAAATCAAACGGTGCGATATTCAGCAAGAATGCATGCCATTATAGCTTGCCAGATGGAATTTCAACTCTATCCCATGGACATACAGTCGTGTCCAATTTATATAGAAAGTTGTGAGTATACCTCACTTATCATTTGGACTGGTAGCCTGTACGTGAAATATTTGATTTGATCCTTCGCATTGAAAAAACAATAATGGACATCTGAAATTCGGGAATCGCATTATTCTCTGACAATTGTGTTTAGAAGTTTAACAGGCACAATTTATTAATGATTTTAGCAATTGTGTATACCTCTAGACACTTAACTATAGGTTTCCGCTTTCAGTTTCTTATAGTAACCAGAAAGTAAGGTTTCGTTGGAGCGAGGCTGGAGTCACGATTAATCCCGAGTTAAAGCTGCTGCAGTACCACATCGGTCAACCTTTACGACTCGAAGAGACCAACGGATACATGATTGATAAAGATGGTAATCATGCTACTAACCCCTTTTTACACATAAAATTTGATCTATACATTTTTTTTCCATCAGCAGGTTTGGGCGTAACCAGCTTTTTGTAAATACGTGGCTCATGACTCTTTAGCGCTGCCTGGCATCTTGTTGCATATGCTGCACGAACATTAGAATGAATCTGGATATTGCTACGTTTGCACGGTATACATACCATAAAACCGTCCTTTTAGTTTTCTTTCGAATTTCAGGAAACTACTCTCGGTTGGTAGTTTACTTCCGATTCGAGAGGCAGATCGGTCACCACTTAATCCAGACCTTTGCTCCCTCCTCGCTGGTGGTGATGCTGTCCTGGTTCAGCTTCTGGTTGGATCTGGATGCGATTCCTGGACGGGTCACGCTGCTGGTCACTTGCATGTTGACGCTGGTGACGATGTTCACTGGTTTAAGAGCTGATATTCCACCTGTGGCTTACGTCAAGGTAAGTTGTACTCTTACGAAACAAAAACAGATGAGATACTTGATATTTAAAATATATAAGAGTCTCTAGCTAAACAGTTTGTTGTCTAGCTGTACAGTGATAACTCCATACTGTATTTTACCTCTGAAAGACGATTATTTTCCGTTAAATAAAAGCGATATTTACACCTGGTGCACGAAGGGATCATTGTTTATTGTCTAATAAAACTATTGACTCAGGTTTAGCAAAATTTTATGCCCATAAAATATGGAATTTATATATGTAACATAAAATATTTTTTCAAATTACTTTTATAATGTTTTTGTTTTAATAAACACTCGACGATATTATGTTATCAAAGGAAAACAGTTTTGAACTATTGGAATACGAGGGTGAATATTCAATTGTTGGAGCTTTTTATAAACTTCAGTAATTCTTAAAACAAAGTTAATAAATTTTTTTTTGTATATTTATGCTGTCTTATTGTATGAAATAAAATACTGATATGAATATGTTAAACACTGTAAAATAACTTTTGGTTATTTTTATATTGATCATGTAAATTATTACCGCCTAAAACATTTGTTTATTTAAAACTTATAGTTTCAGTATAAACATTTCAGTTGCCTACCAAACAATAATTGAAATAATGTTAGGTATCTGAATGCAATAGACTAATGTCAATAGTGCCTTAAAATATTATCTTTATTAGCAATATCTTGAAGCTAATAATAATTCCACTTTCCTAAGCGTTCTCTGTTTGAATTTGGTATAACGCAAAGTAATTTTATTCGCTTAACAACGAAAACAATTGTTACTGTCATTTTATTGGCGACTGTAAAATTATTCTACTTATCATACCAAATGTCGCCAAAGTGGAGGTACAAAATATTTACGATGCTCTCAAACCGAAGTTCCTTCAATTTGGGTTTATATCGCTTCCTTTCGACTCAAATACCTATAAAAAAGGGTTATCCGCTAGCCTTTTTCGGCAAGCGAACTGTATATTCAAAAACTGAATATTGCTTACATTTTTGGAGTTGTTCAAGAACATAAAGGTGCTGTTACTTTTTATTATATTAACATTATCTGTTTCATCCTGTTTACGAAGAAACTGAATTTTCATTTGTGAAATACGAGTATTAACTCTTTAACTTTTATCTCTGGTTGATTGGATTATACTACAGTAGGCCTTTTCTCCAGTAAAAAACATCTTGTGCTTAAAATGATAACGATGAGCGACGAAAACACTAACAATGGTTGTATTTTAAATAATTTCTCTTTCGCAAGCATACGATTCTTTACCGACAAAATACCCATCAACCTTTCAAACCTTCTTCATCTTGGACCTTTGATAATACTTGAAAAAGGTTTCATCTTATCCAGTATTTTTTTCTACCCGGATCTCATATCCAGTTTTTCTTTTCTTTCAGGCCCTAGATTTGTGGATGGCTGGCTGCATGATGTTTGTGTTCGCAGCCTTAGGAGAGTTCGTTGTTGTCAAAGTTTTGGACAAGCAATACCAAACGAACAAAAGCAAGGCCCAGGAATCAATGCCTAGAATTATTCCGGTTGTAAGTAGATTTTTATTCGAATGAAATTTTGTTCTAAGATGAGGACAGAAAGAATTAAGTGTAGCTAATTGTGGCATAAAGGAAAAGTTCCTTTTTCCTCCAAAACTGTTTGTCATGACTACTATTTAGGAAAAGATTTATGACGAAAAAAACTTTTAAAAAGTTCACAATCACTTTTTTTATATATTACAACCTTTTACACTAGAGATAGTTGCTGACACGGCACTGTAGCTAGAGCCACCTGCAGTGGCCACCCGGCACTGCGACGTCAGCAACTCCTAACATATATTATTTGTTATACTAAAAAAATTGCCAGTTCTAGAACGCGACAGCTGTTATAATAATAATAATAATAACTTTATTCAGTAAAATATTCATTAAACATTTTACAAAACAACAGTGAAAAAGAAATGTAGTAGAAAATTCAAAACAAATGAAATGAAACTATATTTAAAAACAACAAGTATACATTTTAAGTAGGTGCTTGCACTAAGATGTTCCTGTGCGGCAGAAACACCTGCGCTATTAAATATCTTCTGCGTTTTGTGCGTGTGTATGTACGTGTGTGTGTATGTATGTGAAGTATGTACGTATATGTGAAGTTAGTCTTTACTATAATAATATTATAAAGAGGAAAGATTTGATTTTTTGTTTGTTTGAAATGAATAGGCTCCGAAACTACTGGACCGATTTTAAAAAATCTTTCACCATTCGAAAGCTACATTATCCACGAGTAACAAAAAATGAGTGGAAAAAATAGGGTATCGTAAGAAAAATCCGGAAAAAAACATTTAGTTGCGGGTGAAACCGCAGGGCGGAAAGCTAGATTGAAATAAAATAAAATTGTACTTATGATTAAGTGTCGTCATAGGTAAGTTCGAGTAGCCACTTTTTAAGTCGTTGTTTGCAGTCATAAATGTTGAGAATATAGATATTAAGGATTTTATTTACAGTTTTGTATGATATCATATATTATTTTTGTATTTTAGGTCAAAAAACAAAAATAATGGTGACTAAAAGATGTATTAAAGCGATGAATGTGTAGATTACTTATAGCACGTCTGGAATTATTTCCATTAAGGATAAGAGGAGTATTTTTGTGTTGTGTAAGGATTGCAGAGAGTATGTAAAGTCTGCGTACAGATAAAACCTCACAATCAGTATACAGCTGGGTAGTTGGGTAAAAGCGTGGCTTGAACAAACAGATTTTTTGTAATATTCTTTGTGCTCTCTCGAGAAGAATAAGCCTGCTTTTTCCTGCACCCCCCCCATACCGGAATGCAATAGTCGATTATCGATTAGCATAAGGCATAATATACAGTTTTTATGATGTCACTATCAGCAATGACTCTTATTTTAGCAAATACATATTTTAGTTTACATATCCTACTATTTAGTTTAATTGATTTTTAAATTGATCCAGAACTACACCCAGGTATTTAATTTCTGTAACTTTTTCCAGTGAGTATAATACCGGCCTGCAATTATTTATATTAGAAGATTTAAGTGCTGTAATTTTACTGTTACAATTTTTTGGTAAATTTGTATTTCGAATGCTTTCTGCAGTCAAATACTTTGTTTTATATAACTTTAGTGTAAGTAAATTTGTATCTAACCAATACTTCATCCCATGTTTTTGCTGAGGTGAGTAAAACAGTATCATCGCCACACGAAATTAAAGTGCTTTTTATGAGAGAGTTTTGCGGCAAGTCGTTGATGTAAATTAAGAATAAGGTTGGACCTAAAATTGAACCTTGTACACCGTATGAAATTTCATTTTATCACTAACAAAAGCGCCTATTTTCACATATTGACTACGTCCTGTAAGATAACTACGAAACAACGATAGCTGATCTTCCCTAATACCTACCGATACTAATTTTCTTTATAAGACGTGAAATAGACACACAGTCAAATGCTGTAGCAAGATCTAAGAAAATGCCAATGCATTTTTCTTCAGTATTCAACTTCTGGACTATCCAGTCTGTTAGGGGTAGAACAGCAACAGAAGAAGATTTGATTTTGCAAAATACTAATTAATTGTTAGATAAAATATTTTCTTTTTCTAAATAATTTATTAATCTGTTATTCAATAACTTCTCTAGAATTTTAGAAAGGGAGTTAGAAATTGGACGAAATTTTATATGTTATCTTTAGAACCAGATTTAAATATGGGATGTACAACGGCTATTTTAAATTTATTTGGGAAAATACCAAATTTAAAACATAAGTTAAATATATGCGTTAAGTAGGGAATAAAAATAGTCTTTATTAATTTTGATGAAATGTCATCCCAGCCTGTAGCACAATCCATCCTTAGTGACTCAATTACATTATTTACTTTTGTTTCGACTGTTTCCGACAGTACAACCAACTCGATGTTGTCATTTGAGAACTATTGTAATACGTATTGAAAACTACATTTACATTTTCAGCTAAATTCTTGCCCACATTTGAAAAATAATTGTTTACTTCGTGGACACAGGTTTGAGGATTGGAGGTATTTATCAAATCGTTTACATGTGATTTATTATTTGTTAAATACACTAGACTCTTTTATAGCGGATCACAGTTTTTTGGGATTCTTATCAGCTATTTTACCATGTTACTTTCTTATTCATTTTTGAGCTTTTTTAGTAAGTCATTGCAGTAGTTATATTGTAACTTTTATAAGTAATTGATAGATGTAAGTCATTTCGGTTTTTTGTTTTATTGTGTAGGTAGGCGGTCTCTATGTCTTATGCAACGGAGTAATCCTGGCGTGATCCAAGGTTTAAATATAATTTTCCTTGACGGTACTTTGTGGGTATGGGTTTTAGCTTTAATAGTGTCAGAAATTTGATGTATAAATAAGTTAAATTTCAGACATTATTAAAGCTAATACTCATACCCACAAAGTACCGTTCTCGTGTTGAACGTCTCTTAAAATCTACAAAATATATTAATAAATAATTTCTTCTTTTCAAAAGAGGAATTAACTCTTTTGACACATCAAAACTCATACCAGCCCAATACAAGTGTTAAATAGTAACAGAACGTTGTTATTTAATATTTTTCTTTTAAACAATTGATGCTAGAATAAATCAATAAGCATAGAATTTGTGCTAGGAATTCAATAACAAAGCATTAGACGCGCCACACATTTGGATTTGAATTCCAACATTCTGAAATATCCATACTGAATACCTACAATAAAACAATAGAATTAGGAATTCGACATAGAGTGAAAAACATTCCTGAACAAGCAAGTCAAGCGTATGAAAAGCACAAAATAATTTAGTCTAGACCAAACATTTTGTCTTTTGTATGATTAAATGTTCAATTATGTAATTTTTCTTCATTCACCCAAGTTTCAGAGCCACGAAACGTTAAACATACTAAGTAGACAATTAGTGATGCATTATTAAATATTGTTCGTAGTTTTGCAGATTCCAGAAAATATTTGCTTTCAATAATATTAAAGATCCTTGAATAGCCAAGATAAATCTTACATATAGCTTAGAGTGAAATTCGCGTCTTAGCGTCAAAAACCTTTTTCAAGCTCTTACATATAAGTGCAAATTTTAGAAGGTTAGGCCTTTCACTGCTGTCCGTACTTAGGGAAATTTATAGCATTGCATGGCAGGTTCAGTGATTCACTAAAATGTATTTGAGGTCGAAGAACTCTGTTCCTCGCGAAGATATTTTATCTTCAAACTTCATGTCACGTAGATAAATAAAGTCAAGCTAACGTTTTGTGAAGTAAATGAAGACATACCAGTGACGCACATTAAATTAAATTAAATTAAATAGATGCAGTTTTTAAGCGGTTGTCTGGTGCTGACATTGTTGCTATAAAAGATTTTATTTTGAGTAATTGGATGTTAGTAATTTTATATTCTGAAGTCTTAACGTCGAGCACGTAGAACGAAACTTTTCTCTCAAGTTTTTTCATTTTTATTATATCAAAGAAAGGAAAAATACCAAAAACTTGGTTTAATACTAATTTCTCTTTTTAATACCTTTGGGATTGTTAAAAGGAAATTACACCAATTTTTTCATAACTTACACAGGTAAATTGACTTTTTGGGATATATTACCAAGGGTATTACAATAACCTGATAACACGAAAATCTTATGGTTCCGCTGATCGAATTCTATGGAAATTTACTGGTTAAAGAATTCGATATAAGCATACCCTGGTTTACGTGGAATCTTATTAACTTGGCATATTGCCTAACTTTTGGCAGAGAATAAAAATGAGATAAATTATTTGTTAAGGAATAAAAGTTGTGATTAGATTAAAATCTTTAGTATAATAGTTTTAGTTATTATTAAAGATAAAATGTTACATACATGCATACAGCAGTGGTTTTAAACTTTTAATATCCATTTTAATTTTTGGAATAAAAGATTACTAGGAAGGATTCTGTATGCCGTTAAATTTAATCTTTTGCCTTACACGGCTGCTCTTTCGTAAAGCTAAAAAAATATCAGTCAACAAATGATAATAACAAATTAGATATTGTCGGTGCCTTTGGTTGTCTGTAACTTCACAAATAGTAGTAAGCACGCATCAAAAAAAAATCCTTTAAAACACACAATAACACAACGAAAACAAATGCAATGAGACTATAGTGATATATGCCAGTTTTAGTGTTTAAATTGGGCAGGGTTTAAATTTTTCAAACCAAATCAAAAAGAGAATCGATTTTTATTGCATCCATAAAACTACTGCATGTTTATTTGGACCTGAGCATCTATTATCATTTGTCGATTATTCAAATACACTGCTCAAAAACTATTTTTTTTAATATATAATTTTCTATTTAGTTGAGTGATTAAAAAAAGTTGCTTAATAAAAACACAATGTAATCAATTTATATCGAATGACATTTAGGCATCCCTATATCAACAGAAATTATAAAATGTCGGAAAAATTCATCAAAATAATTCATAATAAACATTTAATGTGTTGCAATTAACCTCGAAGTTCCTATAATTATTTAATATTTCAATAATGTTTATTTGAAATAATTGATTTTGTGTGCATAAATAGTTTTAATGTACACGCCAGGGGTGCTAGGCATAAGGGTCCGGATTTTTCAATCGCTGGCTCCACTAGTGTTTAGGATAACAAAATCTTCAGACTCATCATCAAAAATATGAAATTCAAAACGTATTACTGGTTGAAAATAACAAATAAAAATAACGGTGTTAACATTTTTTTCCTATCTTTCCCCTCTTTTTTATTAAGATAAAACTAAATAACCTAACCCCTTTATAAAATTTATATCTAAACGTGTAATTTCTGTCACAGCGTATAAATGGCGAGAAAGGCTCATGCGGTACAGTCGCAGCGTGGGAAGGCAGCGGCGTGCGTTGCCGCAAGGTGGACCTGACGTCGCCCACCTCGCCGAGTTCCAACCCTGCGGTGCATCCCGCACCGTCGGCCCCTCACGCCACGGCGCACTTAGTCGGCATTGAGCGCAGGCAGAGCATACTACAGGTTAATATGCTTATGCGATATGCCGAAAATCCCTTACGTATTGGAAGTTGATAGTCTGTATGTCTGTCAGTTCATGCCTAAACCACTGAACCGATTTAGATGAAATTTGATGCGGAGTTAGACTGAAACTAGGTAAGGTAAGCTAAGTTTTATTGCTAAAGAACGTAAAGGACTCGAATAGAGGCTGAATGTTTGTATTAAAGTTTGAAAAAAAGGAAATACCAATATTTTTTTAAAGTAAAAAGTATCAAAGCTTAAACATTGAATTCGCAATCTAGGCAAAGTGAATTTTGATATCTCCTAGAGCACTGAAAGCCGTAAAATTGGAATCAAATGTAGGTTACAAAGTAGAAAATTGTATTTCTTCAATTCAATAACGGCTATGTCCGTTGTAATCATATTTGTAATCGCTTGAACAGCACTCCAAAAGTACCTAATTACACTTATTTAGTCAGGTAATAGCGTTTATTATTATGTCGTGTAAATAAATGGAATAACGACAGATACTACTTCTTTTATTATAAATGAGAAATTAGTTATGCCAAAATTTCTACGTCAATAGATTAAACCTTAAACAGCACACGAGCTTATTAATATTAAACTAAATTAATACGTTTAAGTAATATAATTAACAAATGTTAATCAAGGAAGGGCTCCACGTGTTTTTGTCAATACATGCGAATACATGTATAGTATAATAAAATTATAAGCTGACATTGATTTAATTTAACACGAATGTTCCCTCAGTTACAATAACACTGTAGATTTAACAAATTAACTATCTTCTCAATCCCAAACTCAAATAATATATACTCACCAAAACTGTGTGTACTGGAAACTAATGCTAACTAAATTATCTGATATAACTTTCATACGTGATATGATTCCCATGACACAGGAGTAACATCAAATGTTTGATCAAATAACAGAACTTTAATCAATTATGAGGAATCTGTTATTAAGCATTAAATACACTTCTCTTGGCTTTTGTGTTAATCCGGGAAATGATGCGAGACAATTAAGAAGTAGATGGTGCTGACACACATCTCAATCTCTACGTGATTAAAGTATTTGGAAAAAAAAGCCGAAAGTTTGGGAAATATAAATGAAAGAACGCGTTAAGAATAATCCATTAAAATGAGTTTAATTTCAAGTGATGATTGAGTGAATCTTAGTCGTAACATTATCATGTCTAGTTTAAATGTAAATGTTACGCTCTTTACAATTTTAATACCGATATCAGTAATACTTTATGAGTGGAGTTATTCACAATAGTAGTAAATTTTAAAACTTATGCATTATTAACCTTCAAAAGTTGAAAACATGGAATGATATTTCAGTTCCTGCTTTATTATTTTTTCAAGCATTCGAGAAGATACAATTTCGTAGACAAGCAAACCATATAACTTTAAAGTTGATATGACGATCACATTTTAAATACAATAGAATATTGTTTTAAATCCTGAATAATTATGATAAATAATACGATTAATTGTTTATAGGTAGCCTGGGTGGATGCTGACACAGGACAAGAAAGAGTGTTGTGGAGAGAAATAGATAAACTGTCTCGAGTGGTATTCCCAGCATTATTTTTACTCTTTGTAACCATGTACTGGCCAGTTCTGCTGCTGAAGACCAAGACTACGTCATAACATGATATGAACCATGAGTCTTTTGAATAGACATTTTGAAAACTAAAAATACCAGGGTTTCGAAACTGGTTCAAACTGGTTAAAGGAATTGAAACCCTATTGATGGAAAAGGTCCTGAACAATGGACGTAAATGGCATAATCAGCTCAGGATAAGATTCAAATTCTGTCACCTTGAATAAAAGCACAAATAAGAGCACAAATATTTTTAAAATAACAGTGATAATTATCTGTATTCGTTCAATGTTGACAAATTTGATAAGTTGGAATAGAATCTTTTGATGTTTAAAGAATCAAAACAAACGCCAAAGAGATTATAGATTCAATACTGTTGATGTTTTGGTGTCTATCAATTCAATTCAGAAATTAATTGGGAGAGCTCGTTAATTTTTCAATGGCAATTAAATAAAACTGTATGAAAGGAAAAACGTAGTGTTTTGTTTTTCTTTTTTATTTCATTTTATTTAGCTCTTTCTCCTTTAGTTTAAAAGACACGCTTAAAGAAATTATGCTTTTATTTAGGTCACTGCATTTCTTATCTTAAAATGAAGTGACACGAACGTTTTCGCATAACTAAATAATAAAAGTGCATAATTTTAATTATGAATAAATTCATATTTAAAGCTTAACTACGGTTGTAAATAATTGTATAATATTAATTTTCGACAATATCATCTGCGTCATTGTAATACCATCCACATTAAGCTTTAACCATTGTGATACTTAGATAGGATTTATATTATATAAATTAAATAATATTATGTTTATATAATTATTCTATTATATATGTAAAACAGGCATTAAAAATGTATATTAATATGTGAAAAGTAAATCACGAGAGACAAATTTTCAAAAGCAGTTTTCCGGAGTATTTGATGATTGTTTTTAAGAAAGTATTTTATAAAATTCCGTTTTTGTTAGATCAAGGCATGTCAGATATGTATTTATTAACATAAGATTTTTAGTGATATATTTTTTCGGATTAAGAATTTAAAACATGATGTTAACCACAAATGTAAAGTTTAAAGATACGTTGAACAGGATTTTTCAAAGAAATAATCATTTAAAACATAATTTAGATAATACCTTATTATAAAATATGTTTAGCTTTTACCAAGCACAAATTGAATGCCTTCTTATAAAACGATTTAGTCGTAAAATGTTCATAATGCGTTGAAAAATAAAATCTGTTACAAAGTTGATTTGCATTTTTTTAAAAGAACTACTGAAGATATAGTTTGCTTGTTTTGAAATAATATAATTGGATTTGTTTTTTTTTTGTATCAAATGAATAATATGGTAGTTTTTGAGTAATAACAAACGAGTCACGAGAAACGTTAAGCGTTGTAAGAAATCGATGCATCAGAATCGCCAAAAAGTACAAAATGCCTTAACCCACAAAACATTAAAAAAACATAGAATTAATGAACCAAATGATTGAAGAATGAATGATTTGCTATGTGTATGTATTGGGACACTTTGGGCTTTAAATAATATTAATAAGAAAGTACTAAGTTAATTTTACACCATTGATTTAGTGAAGTTTGTTATTGTTACTCATTTATAATTTTCAAATAATGTAAGACCATTCAAGGATCTGATTGAATAGCAACCTTATTGAAAAAGCATAAAAAACCAGGGTCATACCTTGGCACAGATTTTTTCAATTACCTTAAACATAAGTTGAATCTTCCCTGTTTGGCTATCACGCCCAAAAACAAACGATTTCACCTTATGGGCATAATGCTACAATAGATTATAATGTGTGTTTAATGAAAACGGTGTTAAGGTCAAACCACATTAATCCTACTAATATTATAAATGTGAAAGTTTGTGAGGATGTATCGATGGATGTTTGTTACTCTTTCACGTAAAAACTACTGGATGGATTTGGATGAAACTTTGCAATAATATAGGTTATACATCAGAATGACATATAGGGTACTTTTTACCGCGGGAAAACATCTCATTTCCACGGGAAACCGACTTCCACGCAAACGGAGTCGCGGGCGGCCACTAGTATACTATAACTTTATGTTAAGTTATGCTAAACTTGAGACCTAGATCCTATAAAAGCAACAAGAGATCCTATAAATGTTAATAGCCCGTTTGACAACTTAATTTCATAATAATACAGCTAATACATATTTAATCTATTATACATTATTTATCGTTGGGTAATTTGTTTAAGAAGTCTTTTAAAAAATATATTTAAAAAAAACGAAAACTTTAATATTTTAGTAAAAAGTATTGTTTTAAGTATTGTTAGTACATTATTCGAGCGTATGAGGTAGTCAAAACGTTCTTCGAAACAAATGCATCATTGAGTTTATAAGCATTCGAACCTATGAGGCAGTGGAGAAAATATTCGCAACAGCGTGTGACGCACCAACGGCAATCGAAACTAAGGAGCGGACCCGGAAATGGAAATGACTCTATTGACAAGTTGATATTTTTGAGAAGTATCAGTTTTCACAGGACGTACAGAATTACTTTCAATAAACCTACCTACTCAATATTCCAGGCAGAAAGCGACAACTAGCAAGAAATCGGAATCAATGCTGACAAGAGAGATAATTAAAATTGGTATCGGCCATTGCCCCAGGAAGGTAGGTTGTGGGAGTAAACAGAACAAATTTAATTTACCCTTAAGTTAAATACAAGTTTAAACATTTAGATGGCTTAGAGTTTTTTCTGTTTGGTAACTTTTTATCATACACTTTGTTAAGAAGATGCTTGGTGCTTTTAAGTTACTTTTTAATTAAAACGCTGTGTTACTAATTAAGTTGAAATTGACATACTTGTTTCTGGCTTTTTTGCAAAAAAAAGTAAGGTAGACAGACGTACTTTTTTACTTCTCCCAAAATTAATTAAATTTTAATCAATTTTAAGTAAATATCGACCTCAACCTAGCATAAGTATTTAGTGAAAGTGTTTTAAAAACGAAATATAGTGTATTTTTAGTGCAAGTGCAGTATTTAAACTTTTAAAAGTGACAGTACTATTCGAAAACAAACACTGTTTTGGTGATATTTTTCTCTCCTACAAAGGACTAAAAGTGTCTAAAGTGCATCGTAATAGACTTTTCTTGACCTTTTATATGGTTTCAGACTGTTTGACCTTGTTGATAAGTTAAATATTTAGTACAAATTTCTTACTTACCAACCTACCTTCTTAAAAAGTATCAATTGTACTTAATTTCTATTTAATTTAGTTTAATTATGAAAACTCGTAGTGTAACAGCTCGCCAGCTAGAAATCCAGCTTCAGCTTACACTCCAGGAGCTGAGCAAGTATAGGGAACAATGTACTGAGTTACTAAAAGAACGGGAGGATAATGAAATAGAAACAATTAATGTAATTAAATCGAATTCAAAGTTGAAATCAGAGTTAAATGAATTATATACATTGTATCTAGAGATAAAAGAGGATAGGGATCGTTTGAAAAGGCAAACTAAGGAGTTTGATACTTGTTATTTAGAATATGACAATAATTTAAAGGAAATAACATCACTCCGCTCCCAACTATGTAGTGCTCAGGAGCTCATTAAGCAACTGGAAAGGGACATTGCCAATAGTCAATCTTGCCAAACACAACATCTCTTTACACAGTTGATAAATGATACTGACTGTTCATCTGTCGCATTACCAAATTCCCAACCAATTATAATAGACCTGACGGGTGATGAGACTAACTCAACACATGTATATAAAGCTTGTATCAGCCATAAAAAGTTAAAGAAATATCTTAGATTGAAGAAATTTATTAACAAATCAAATAAAATTATTAATAAGAAACTTACATTAAAAAATCATGTTAATTTGTGTAATAAATATAAGTATAGTGTTGCACAGTGTAAAAAAATCTATAGTGAGGTGGATATGATTAAGAAAAACTATCAGTTAGACATAGATTCCTTAAATAGTAGAATCAGTACTTTACATTTATCGTTACAGGACATGACTTTTAAGTACACTAGTGCGCAAAAAGAAATTGACCAGCATGTAATAGACATGGATGAATTACTACAGTTATCCAAATACAATGAGGAGCGTTTTCAATCTCTTTCTGAAGCTAATAATTATCACCATAGTGGTTCCTCATCCATTAACACCGGGCTCCCATGTGAGATCAATTCTTCAGAAACCAATTCCTCAATTATTCAAATGAATAATAGTAAAACTGTAAGACCAGAGTTATGTATTAATAATCAAAGCTCAGTTTACATGTTCTGTGATGAGATAGGTAAGAAAATGGGTACCTGGGGGCCTACCGGCTAACTAGCGTGGATTTGGAATAGGCGACGAAATCGGCTTCATTTTGACAGATGGCGCTACTTTCGTACCGGGCAACGACCCAAGCCGTCACTCTTAACTCGATATCGGCGATGACACCGAAAGAACGAATGGTTTAGTGATTCCTCAGTAGTTTTGACAGTTAAATCGTACCGCGTAAGGTTTTTCAAGTCGAAGCGCTGTATGTTAGATTATTCACAAAAAATCACAAACTTTTGTATGCCTGGTGCCTCACTTTCAAACATAATGGATAGGATATTTACCACTACTTTTTCACCGGACACTACTTTAATCGTATTTTATGGGAGAAGGGGCAATGTGAATCAAAAACAAATGTCAATTTACCTAGAAAAGTTAAATAATCTTCAAGTTTACAAGGTTATTTTGTTTACATTGCCGTATGTCAGGGGCAGGGATGCCAACCACGAAAATAGGATTAGACATAATTTAAATTCAAATTTATATAATTATGTAGGTTCTAATAATGTAAATTTACTTCATAGAACAGGTGTATTATTTGATATAATAGATATTAATTCTATTTTTAAATTTAACTTTATTTTGACCAAGGATAGGTATTTTGTACCTAACTATATGACACATCAGATAGCAAATATGCTATTTAATTTTTTTTATACAAGACTAGCAAAAACTTTTGCTTTATATAATACTGCTTCTATTGAGCAGTCTAATTCATTGCTATTTACTAGTGTTACATGTAGTAACACCTTATTGACCAACTGTTTAAATTAAGTAATAGGACAACAGATGCGAGTGCGTCTAGCTCACTAATTAAGCGGAATAAATTATTATCTAAAAACTGTTTAAACTTGGTGCATCAGAATATACAAGGCATTTCAGAAAAACTATATGAAATTGAATTATTTTTAAATTTTGAGCATATAGATATTTTGTGTTTAACAGAGCATTTCCTCATAGAAAATGAATTTATTTTCAAGTTTGAACAGCACCAAGTTGCTAGTATGTTCAACAGAACGACAACGGTACATGGTGGTTCACTGATAATTGTAAATAATGCCTTAAAATACAAGGAACGTAAGGATATAGTATGCTTGTCTGTTGAACTACATATAGAATTATCCTGCATAGAGTTGACACACTGTATAGTTTTGTGTGTATATAGGCGTCCTAAATCAAATTATGATATTTTTGAGTCAGTGATGGAAGATGTTTTATTCAAATTAAGTAATTCAAACAAAAATATTTTCGTTTGTGGGGACTTCAACATTGATTTATTAGAGAACTCATCTATGAGTAAAAATTTAATTAACCTTTTTAAATGTTTTAATTTATGTAACTTATTTTTAGAACCTACGCGAATAACGGGATCCACGGCTACCTGTTTAGACAACATTTTTTCAAATGTGATCCCAGTCAGTTCATCTATCATAAATAAACTTAGATCCGACCACTGCGGTCAATTAGTAACTATAAAATACCAAAGGGATGAGCAGGTTGCTAAAAAGTTGAAGGTCGTTCCAGTCAGTCGAATGCGTCTTGAGAGATTTAGGAATGTAATGAGTAATAATATACCCTCAGAGTCTTTATCCGAAAACGTTAATGAAGAGTATAGCAAATTATGCAGTCATATAGAAAGTATAAAGAAAACAATTTTTACTACTAAAACAGTAAATACAAGTCATCATAAATCGTTTAATCATTGGGCGACCATAGGTATACATGTAAGTAGAAAGAAATTGTATGATCTTTATGAAGAAAAATCTTATAACCGTAGTGCTGCTTTTATATCGTATGTTAAAAACTACTCTAAATTGTTTAAAAAAGTATGTAATACAGCAAAGTCACTTTATCTCAAAAGTAAAATCGAAGCTAGTTCTAACAAAACAAAAACCACATGGAAAATTATAAATAGTGAAACGGGAAAATCTAAGTCTTTCAGTAACGGGTACGAACTTTTAATAGATGGTAAAACTGTCAAAGAAGATGGAGAAATAGCGTCAGCATTTGAAAGATATTTCAGTGAAATTCCAATTTTGACCACGAAGTCACTTAGCTCATCGCCTGTGGTCGCTGAAGCGCTTCTAAAGTGCCATGTTAGTGAGTGCAAGGATATATTCCATTTTAAGCCGATTGAAGTATTAGATGTAATAAAAGTTTTCAAAACCATTGATGTTAAAAATACCATGGATCTATCGGGCTTATCTGTAAAAATTATCAATTCAGTTATAGATTTTATTGCTCCTGCTCTAACAAAAATATTTAACAATTGTGTAGATGCAGGTGAGTTTCCCGATTTAATGAAACATAGTAAGATTATTCCTTTATTTAAGTCGGGTAGTTCCACAGACCCCACCAATTTTAGGCCTATATCAATCCTACCAACTTGTAGCAAAATCTTTGAAAAACTTATTCTTAACCAACTTTTGGCACATTTCAATAGGAACAACCTCCTTCATAATAAACAATTTGGGTTTACAAAAGGTCGATCAACCACGGACGCTGGTGTGAAACTTTTTGAGGTTGTGGTTAGCGCTTGGGAGGGCTCACAGGATGCCCTGGGTATATTCTGTGACTTGTCTAAGGCGTTTGACTGTGTTGAACACGATACGTTGATCAGGAAACTCAGTCATTACGGTGTAAGGGGTACCGAACTAAAACTTTTAACCTCATATTTGAGTGATAGAACTCAGAAGGTTGAAATAAATTGCGAAAGATCACAGGGATCCGTTGTAGGTATGGGGGTTCCTCAGGGGTCGATATTGGGCCCATTTCTGTTTTTAATTTATATAAACGATTTACCATACATGGTAAAGAATAATCATGAGATAGTATTGTTTGCTGATGATACTTCGTTAATATTTAAAATTAACAGACAGGAAACAAATTATGACGACGTGAACAATGCACTCTCTAATGTTGTAAAATGGTTCAATGTGAACAATCTAGTTTTAAATGAAAAAAAAACGAAATGTATAAAGTTTTCGGCACCAAATGTAAAGCAAGTAGAGACAGATTTGAAATTAAACGGTAACAAGTTAGACCTGGTAGAAAATACAGTTTTTCTTGGAATAACTGTCGACTCCAAACTGCAGTGGGGACCCCATATAGCACAACTGGCGAGTAGGCTTAGTTCTGCGGCATTTGCGGTTAAAAAAATTCGTTCCCTGACTGACATTCATACTGCTAGGTTAGTTTATTTCAGTTATTTTCATAGCCTAATGTCCTACGGAATCCTACTCTGGGGAAACGCTGCTGACATTAAAACTATCTTTACGCTGCAAAAACGGGCCATTCGCGGAATTTATAAACTTAGTAAAAGAGAATCTCTCAAGGATCTGTTTAAGGAGATTAGTATTTTGACCCTTGCTTCACAGTATGTTTTTGAGAACATTATGTTTGTGCGTAAGAATATTGATAGCTTTAAAACTCTTAAGGATAGACGTTTGATAGATAATAATGACGCAATGACTAGGAACGATCATAAATTAGTTTTTCCAAAATGTAGGTTGGCAAAAAGCACAAAGTCTTTTATAGGAATGTCAATAATTATATATAATTCAATCCCTAAGTCCCTACTGTCCCTGCCTTTTAACGTTTTTAAAAAAACTATTAAACTCAAACTGTGTAGTAAAGGCTATTATAGCATCCAAGACTTTTTAAATGATAAGAAAGCTTGGGATTAAAACTCTTGCAGGTTTCTTGTAGGTAGGTATTATGTATAAGACTATTTATACTTTGTATAAAGATATTGGTTGACGTAATTGTACGTGCATCATATTTTTTACCTTATGTACCTTGACGATACTTAACTTTAAGTATGTACTTTTATTGTTTTTATTTATTCATTTTACTTTTTTCTGTACTGTTTTCTCGTTCCTCCTCTCTCTGTTTTAACTTATTGTTTCCAATAAATTAGCTGTTTTGTGAGGTTCCTTAGTGCCTTGTTTGGCCCAGAGTAGTCATGCTCGCCTCGAAAGTTACTGGGGCGGTGGCGTTGTGTCAACGGGTCGCCCAACTCCCTCTAATATGGTTGAGTAGGACGATGGCTGGAGCACACGTCATACTTGTGATCAGGTGCCGCCTTCGGGAAACGGTCTGCTCTGGTTCCGAATTGTGGCGCGGGAAGTTTCCTCAATTAGTTTACTAGCATTTTAATATTTTTTAACTTTAATGATGTTGAGCGGGGAGGTACGAGAAAATAATTTATATGTTCACTGTTTGTACAAATTTTTAATGAATATAAATTATTGTTGTATAATTTTGAAAAGAGTGCCGAGAGTTTTTTCCGCCAGCTTTTTCTCTCGGTCTACTACGGCTATTGCTGATGAATGTAGGGGTGTCCCGTGACATCTTTTTATTTTTTATTTTATGCTTTTGACAATGTATAAGAGATTAGTTTTTAATCCTACGTACAATAAAGTAATTTCATTTCATTTCATTTCATTTCATTTCATTTCATGGACCCTAGGTTTTAGATGTGTCATTTCGTTGGATGTAATGACTTAGCTTGTTTTACCTTTCTGTGCGGGTATTCTGTAACTGTCGAGTTACGTAAACCCCTATCATAAACGTCAAATCGCCGGTTTGGCCAGACAAGTAATGTTTGACTTTTGTGATGTTACACGACAGTTAAAGAAGAGCTCCACTGATTGGAACACAGTAGGTACCTACACTATTTGGCTGTAAAAACAGGCAGAACAAAGGTATCAATGCCCGGCAGGTTGGCATAGAACCCTGAGTCAGCACTTTTAAGAAACAGGCCTCTATCCAAAATTTTGTGAATCTTAAGTACCTATGCTGTTTGTGCCCGTACCTGTAAACTGCTCTTGTTTTCAAACATGTACTTTTGTACATTGATTCTTATTATTTTATGGTTACTTAAGTAAACGTGTTTTAATAAGAATCAAACGCTATTATGCAAATTATAAAAATCAAAGTTTGTAACTCAATCTCCAAAGCATTACTGGTTGGATGAAGTTGACACTGCGGGGACAGCGGCGCACCGCCGAATCTGCCCTGGGCCGAAAAACAGTACCTGCCCTTCTACCGCGTAACTAGCGTCGATTTGAACTCGACGTCGAAATCTGTTTTCATAGGCTAAATTGTTAACACTGACAGGTCTCTAGCCTATGAAAATAGATTTCGACGTCGAGTCCAAATCGACGCTAGTTACGCGGTAGCCCCCCTGCTCCTTACTACTGTCTGTTAAAACTTTAAGGTTCCATTTGGCAGTGTTTTTAACTACATAATTTCAAACAAGAAAATATGAAAGAAATAATTTAGGGTACTGAGTCGAACATTAATGAGTATCAGTGTTTTACAATTTCGTCGTTGCTGGGAAAAACGTAATAAAAGGTACTGTTTCATCTTTGAAAACCCATTTAAGAGAGAACCAGAAATATCCCATCACGTCTAACAAATAAAAATGAAACGTTATTTCAAAAATTTCTAGCTTGAAGATTCTAGATTTTAATTTAACGAAATGTAGCCTAAACCGAGGAAATATCTTGTCAGATTAACACACATTGAATACTATTTTTTAGGCCACCAAATAACGGTATAAAACGGACTAACTTCAAGTGCCTATTAAAAGCAGTATGTTAAGTTTATTCAAACATATAATCCAAAAAAAACGATTGTTAACAGCTGGAAATAACAAAAGAAAACCTATATCCTACTAATATTGTAAGGTTACCTATCTTAATACCGAATTTTAATATTCCGAATTTCATAATCCAGAAAACGTTTGGTAATTTTTTCATAATTCAGTTTTTTAGAATTTCGAAGTTTTGTTTGCCATGTACTTTTTTACTTTTTATGTACGTTTTAAAATCCAGACGAATGAGTTCCAGACACTCGAAATCTAAATGCGCGAAATCTAGATGACCGATATCCATATGCACAAAAGCCAGATTTTTAAAACACAAATTTTTGAAATACAGTTACCTAATTGATATCCATACATACAATATCTAGGTTTTAACAATCAAGATTTTTAAAATTCAAATAAACGATATCTAAAACAACTAAATCCTTTAAATGGCTCTCTACCTTTTGAAAAGAACTTCGGTTTTTGCCGCGCGTATGCGCGCTGTATGGTCACCATTCAACCTCACTCTCCTCCTCGCTTCGCTCGTCGTCGTACCTATTATTTTAATATATGAACAAACAGCGCATACCCAAAATTGTAAATTAAAATTTTAATTATTTGGTCGACCTAAAATATGCCAAATAAAATTAGGTTTTCCTATAGTTATGACAAACCAAATCAACCTAAAGCATTTAAGGACTGATGATGAGCATGTTATGCCAATTGAAATTAGGGATTTTATACATTATGCTAATTTAAAAGTTATGCAAAGGATATATTATGCGACATGGGTGTTATGCTTTTTGATGATTATGTAAATTTATGTATGACGAACGATTTTAGGACAATCGACGTTATGCGAAAGGAGCGGCTCCCATTGCAATAGTTAGGTTGAAACACAATTCTATGGGAATCAAATGGAAAGATTATGAAAATCTGCCAAAAGTTTATCAGGAATATGATTGTATGGGAACTAGATATAAATATTATGAAAATTTGGTATTAGTTTATTAGGAAAATGGTACGAAAGGAAACTAAAAAAGTATTCTGAGAATCTGGTATAACTATATCTAGATTATGGTAATATAGGAAATAAAAAAATATTTTTTGAAATATTTGTTGTATTTCACCTGGAAATTGATTCATCTGGAAAATAAAAAAGAAAATTTAAAAAAATGTCATTCAGTAAATCTGTATTTTAAAAGTTCTACCAAGCGTTTTCGGGGTTTTAAGATTCGGGTAGTAGAAATTCAAATTTTTAACTGGTTACCATATTATAAACGTGAAAGTTTGTGAGTATGGATGTGGATGTATAGATGTATGGATGTTTGTAATTCTTTCACGTAAAAGCTAGTGGATGGATTTTGATGAAACTTTACAGTAATATATAGTTTAAGATCCCGCTATACGAGTAGAACCACCTTCACCGAGCTAGTTAATGGATAAAATATATTTTTACCAAATAAAATAAGTCAATAAATATATGGCGAATGGGTTGTCAAAAAAAATTCAGTCCAGAATATGATATATTACCAATTAAAAAATAAATCTTTTGGTTTTTAAGTTACTGTTAAGTGGCTTGGTTAATTAACAAATTCCATCCCAATCGAAAATATGAAGACTTAAGAAAATAAAAACGTTAGGTTGACTATTTACTTCCCGTGACAAGTCTTGGGTAGGCAGGTATAAACACGTAAATCAATATTTGTAACTTACACCGGTCTGACGGGAAACAAAAAGTCAACCTAACGTTTGTATATTCTAAAGGCTTCATATTTTCTATTGGAATGAAATTTGTTCATTAATCAAGCGAAAGTAAAAAAAAATATATAAAAAAAATCGGACTGAAATTTTTTGGACAACCTATTTGCAATATATTTTTGTAATATTTTATTTTATAAAAAACATCTTTCTGCCATTAACCAGCTCGGTGAAGGTCGTTCTATAGCGGGATCCTACACTAATAGGTTATACATCATAATAACATATAGGGTACTTTTTACCGCGGGAAAACTTCTCATTCCCACGGGAAACCGAAGGCGGCCACTAGGCAAATATGAAGTGGGCACGAGAAATAATCTACTCTGACAACATGAAGAAAAATAAAATAGAGCTGCAAGATTTTAGGACATTTTTATTAATGAAACCCTAATGTACTTACAATAAATTATGTGACTAATACATCTGAGTAATGTCCTAAAACCGAAAACGCTGAGCAATAATGAAAATGTAAGACTATAAGCGCCTGGCGAAAGATTATAGCAAAAGCAATTACGTTTGATTAATTTTGCCTTCATTGCTGATCAGGCACAATGAATGTTGAAAATATGTACGAATTACTGCGATTTACTGTTACCAATTAGATAAAATAGTCAACTATTACTATAAAATAAATATATGTTTTTTTAACATTTTTATGTCTTAAAGAAAAATATATTTAATCAATTGAACAAAAATGTTACTTGACTGACACGCATCAAAATAAAAAAAAAAAATTAATTTACCTAGCCAACGTTTTACTAACATAAATTTTTAACCGAAGACAACATTTGAAACAGTGGACTGCTAAGCGGATGGTTCCGGGTTCAATCCCCGGGTCGGGCCAATTTCGTAAAAATGGATTTTCGATATTGGCTCGTGTCTGCGTGAAACTAGGTTCTCCCCTTGTCCATTGTGTGGTACCTATAGTAATCTTTGCTACAGTTCCCTTATTTGTTCATTAGGTTCGGTCTGCCTAATGAACAATTAGGGAAGTCATTAACATTCTAGTAAGTACCTCTTTTGATCTTTACTTATATTCTAGAGATGTAAAGTTTGTGGTTTTTCTCTCTGGAACAATCAATCAATCGATTTAAGAAATTATTTAACCTACCTAAACATTAAATTTATTTTAACAGCACAGTTAAACTAGCTACTACTTTTATTAAGGCAAATTTTCTTTCCACCCCATCAAAGCAGCTGAAAGTTCTCTGATAAAACCAAGAGAATATTGGCATTAAATCTTAAGCGAAATAAAACACCCGCGTTAAGTAGAATATTGTTGATAACCAATGAAGCAAATACGTACTCGTATATGAACACGGGAAAAGGCATTTTCTGAGAACGGAGGCAATTTTACTATGAAAGGTTTGCACGCTCCTTTTAGTCTCTGTTTCTGTTAATTCTTGGAATTTGTAGATTGAAGCCAAAGAACCTCATAATATTTTGCTTCTTTGGAGCTAATGTCAACATTTACCTTCTATACGGGTGTAAAGAGACTGCTTCCGAAAACAAAAACTGGGCATTGCGGGGATAGTTTATGAATAAAAAAAATATGCGTCCTTGTACAAAATTGCATTTATACTATCAGATTTTGCTATGCTTTCAAATTAAATATTTCTAACTTCAATTTGATTTTCAATGTAAATAATTGCACCTGAACCATCAGTTTATGTGTGAGCGACTATTTCAAGCGGCGAATATGACTTTTCAATCCTTAATAACTTTTTTAAATTGAGTTTTCTGGGTAGAATGAGAATGAATTTAGTAATTTAGTAATAATTTATTTAATTACTTTTTCTAGAGTCTCAATAGCTCTAGAAAACATGGTTTCAGGTTTCGGAAGTCTTTTTACACTCGTTATACAGGGTGATTGGTAATGTGATACATTCCTGTTTAGGCGTTAAAGGAGAGCTCATTTGCAGTCAATTAAGACATATTATACCATGTCCGAAAATTGTTCATTTCTGAGTTATTCAACATTTAAGTTTTTTTATAAAAAAAAAAAACAGTTTTAACGTTAGTTAATTATTTTGCTGTTTTATGGTAGTTTAATAACTAAAATGATATTTAAGATTGAAATTTGATTAAAAAAACGTTATTATTATAGAAAAAGTCAAGAAAACAAATTTAAATTTTAAAAAAAGTTAGTTTTTTTACAATAAATTTTAGGAAAATCGCAAAAAAAAACAAATAATGTTGCGTACAAATTGCATAAAAAAACCTCCCCATTTCATTAGCTATTTAAAAAGGTGCATATTCCATACTTTACTAATAAAACAAGTAACCTCCCTCCTAGAACGCCTCTACATTGTGTATACCGCGCACTTGTGCAGTGTTTTCTTTGGTTGATTTTGCCTCCTTACATTAGGATAATGCAGTATACAAGTGTGCAGCCTTCGCGGTCAATAATAAAAAAAAGGTGACGCGGGAAAACGTCACTTCTTTAGTAGAAAAAGTTTTTCGTTAAAAGCTACTAACTACATAAATAAAATCTTTGTCGATAAAAACTTTTGAAATAACCTCATTTAGTAATGAAGAATACGCAGATTTACTTTTCATTTACGGATTATGCAACGGAGATGCTGCTGCAGCACAAAGAGAATACTTGTTGCGTTTTCCTAATCGACGAGTGCCAAATGTAAAAGTGTTTTCGGGGACGTATCAACGCCTCCGTAAAACAGGTCTTGTCACTGCACGAGCAAGAAATTCTGGCAGACCTCAGCAGCGTGAAATAGACGAAGAAATAATAGATTTTTATCACATATCACATTTGAAATTTGGTATACAGTGCACACAGCACGGTTAAATCCATTTCACTACACACCGGTCAATGTGTGAAAAAGGTGATCCAGCTCAAAGAATCGAATTTTGCCGATACGTGTTAAATGCTGAAATTGAAAATCCTCATTTTCTAGAGAAAATATTGTGGACTGAAGAATGTAAATTTGACCGTGCAGGTATAAATAACTTTCACAATACACATTATTGGGCACCGAAAGGAGAGAACCTAAAGATAACTAAAAGAATGGGCTCATCAATTTTTTTTCCATAATAGTATGGATGGGAATAATTAGTAATAAACTAAGAGGGCCCTACGTTTTTCCTCAAAATTTGAATGGAGAAATTTACGAACGTTTTTTGAGAGACCAATTTAACCTCTTAATGGAAAATGTCCCCCTTACCACCAGAAGAAACCTTATTTATCAACATGATGGGTGTCCAACTCACTTTCAGCTCAGTGTACGTCGGTGGTTAGATGAACAATGTCTACATCGTTAGATTAGGCAAGGTGGACCTATTCCTTGGCCAGCTAAAAGCCCCGATTTGACGCCTTGCAATTTTTGTTTATGTAGTCACATGAAAAATTTGGTGCATGTCACCCCCGTCGACACGGAGGAAGAGCTTCGTGACCGAATTTTGAGGGCAGCACAAGAAATACAAGAAAGTCTCGCAAAAAGAGTCACAAAAACGGCAATGAGAAAAAGACTTAGGGCTTGCATTAGACAACGTGGCTAACAATTTGAGCAACTCAAAAATTTAAATATCATCTATTTATTTGCTACTTGTATTAAATTAATTTATTCGTTTTTACACTTTTTTATTTTAAATCAAAATGATAACGTAATCTGTGTAGTTTCATTATGATATCTGTACCCTTTATGATACTTAATGAGTTAGGGAACTTAATGGTACAATTTGTACGAAACATTTCGAATATTTTTTACTAACAATCGTGCTTCTTATTAATGAACCTTACTGTTATTGCATACGAAATCAACCAAAGAAAACACTGCACAAGTGCGCGGTATATAAAATGTAGAGGCGTTCTAGGGGGGAGGTTACTTGTTTTATTAGTAAAGTTGTTAATGAAATCCCTAGTTTAAGTATGAAATATGTACCTTTTTAAATAGCTAATGAAATGGGGAAGTTTTTCATGCAATTTGTACGCAACATTATTTTTAATTTGTATTTGTTTTCTTGACTTATTCTAATATAATATCGTTTTTTTTTATTTCAATCTTAAATATCATTGTAGTTATTAAACTACCATAAAACAGCAAAATAATTAACCGAATTCTGTATTTTTAATTCAAACGAAACTCAGAAATGGTATAATATGTCTTAATTGACTGCAAATGAGCTTTACTTTAACTCCTTACCAGGAATGTATCGCATTACCAATCACCCTGTATATTTATGGGTACAATAGCAGCGCGATCCGCTTATTCAGATTAGAAAACTTTTTACGTACGACAATAAAAACAATTTGTTACAGCAGGTGTCTGTATTTGTTTCCAGTTTAATTACCGTCGCCCTGGTTAAGTTGCGAATACAAAAGCTTCAGTCTTGGTACATTTTGTAAATTGTTGAAGAAATTAAAAATATTTGTCTTAAATTCAAGGCTTGGTTCTTAAAGTGCGTATATTCGCTTAGAAAATATGTGGATTTTGAACGCTTAAACCATTTTAAATGAGTAGGCGTTAAAAAATATAATAAAATTTAAACCTTTAATTTTTAACTTATTTCAAATAAACAAAAAACTTTCTTAGGTGGTTTTGCAAGTAATTCTTCGTTATTTGAAAGGTCAGTAAAGAAAAAGGAACGCGGGCCTCCGAGCATTGCGCGACTGGGAATCAAACCCGTATCTATAACTTCTAAATTATAAAAAAAAATAGCATTATAAATGCAAAACTGAAAGTAAAATCGTAAGTCAGTAAAGGTTCAGGCAGATTACACCACCCTAATGATGTATAAGTAAATCTTACACAATGTTACTTATTAACATTTTTACTGAGCACGTTCTAACTGATAATAAATAACCAACAGTAATTTATTATCACTAAAACAGCACGTTTACTTTAAAAACGTATTCAATAAAAAATAATTCTTGAAAAAATAAAACGTACGCTAACATTGTATGCCTATGATTCCTTAAGAGGCCTTACGTTTTTTCGAGACGGGTCAAAATAGGTATTTGACTCGCACCCACACAAACGCAGCAGCTCTCGGACGCGTGTGTGCATTGCGTAATTCGGAGCCGTCGTTGTCTAGTACGATTTAACGGTTTTGATCTTTTGATAGTTTGGATACTTTTTGTCTTTAAATGGAATAATATTGGGAAAATAAAACATAGCATTGATTAATTAATTTATAACGTGTAACAAACATAAAAAACATAAAAAAATGACATAATCACAATTCACATTATTATTATCTTCTTCTTCGTCAACTTTTCGTTTTTTAATCATTTCCCTTTTTTGATTGCTTCTAAAATGTATTCGGGCTCTTTTATTTCCATTTGCCGGTCTAATCTCGAATCGATAGTTTCAGGTCGAGAGAAAACAGTCGAATTAGATTTTTTTCAGTTTATTTTCCATGACGTTACATAACTCCTTATCTTTCTCTATTATTTCGATTTTCATACTTACTTGAATACTGTTTGTGTTGGTGGCATTTTCTGGTAGCTTATCCGTATGAGAATTTTTTAACCTTTTAATATCTCTTGCATGATTAAGAAATTCAAGATTTGCCCTTTTTTCTTTTTCAACTTGAATTCTGTTCTTTTATTGCCCATTCTGATTCTGATTTGATACCTACAAGCATAAAACTTCAATGAAGTAAAAAGCATAAACTAAATACATACAATATAATAAATAATTGCACACGCTAATTAATATTTATTTTGAATACAATACAATTATCTTAATTTTCTGACAATCATAGTTCAGTTACATGCATTAATTAATTGTTACTTTACTCACCCAAGTATCAAACAACGTTAGGCCGCATATAACTTAAAAGCACGCCGGAATGCATAACAGGCGCGCGGGAAACGATGCGATACGTCCTCTCTCCTGAAGGCCTCGGCCGGGACTGATTTCACGCGGCTCATGCGCTTGGTAATAAGGAGCTCATGAAAGTATTTGTTAAAAAATATAATGACTTTAATTCAATATTTTTATTTTCAATTTAGATTGTCCATATTTTAATGTATAATATATATTAAAATCATTGTTTATGGAATATCTGTAATATGTCAAACATCGCGATGAAGTTGAACGATTATTAACGTATTTCGACCGTTTTATTCAATTATTTTAGTAATGAAACAATAAATATTTGTATATTTTTCTCTGTCACTTCAGTGGAACACTGTATAAAGAATTTAATAGATATTTTTATTTGAATTCAAGTTTATTACTTTAGTACCTATCGAACGGCATAGAAGACCATAATTTTTAAACTTCGAAAAGGGTACGTGAAAACACAGTTAATACACAAAATAAAAGAAAATAACCTGATTTTTTCTCTGTCACTTCATTAGATGAATAAATTTCCTATACTTTCGGCTAATATTTACTTGTACAAATTTAACCATTCTCTCGTAATTGAACGTCGAAAAGTATGAAAAATCACGATAACTGCGTTTCGGTGGAGAAAAAAACGTAAGGCCTCTTAATGCTTTAAGCAAAACAATGGGCAAAACCATTTTTTTACCGACTTCCAAAAAAGGAGGAGGTTTGCAATTCGGCCGGTATGTTTTTTTTATAAAATTGTATCACACATAAATTATAGGCAGTATTTAAATTATATTACCTAAATCTTAATTATTTTTAACTTTTCATTTTTGATGTCGGGTTTTTTTTTAAGTAGTTATTTTTATTTTATTATTCGAATTTGCAAATTCCAGTAATAAAAAAAGACTTTACCAACTTCATAATATTACTTTAATACAATATTTATTTACGAAAACTATAATTTTATCTAAGACGACCTCTGTGGTGCAGCGGACTGCTAAGTAGATGGTTCCGGGTTCGATCCCCGGGTCGGGCCAATGTCGTAAAAATGGTTTTTCGATATTGGCTCGTGTCTGGGTGTAACTAGGTTCTCCCCTAGTCCATTGTGTGGTACCTATAACACAAGTGCTAACTGCACTTACTTTAGGGCTACATAATCGGTGTGTCAGTCTGGAGATTTTATTTATTTTACTAGTGGCCGCTCGCGACTCCGTTCGCGTAGAAGTCGGTTTCCCGTGGGAATGCGAAGTTTTCCCGCGGTAAAAAGTTTCCTCAATTCTTTCGTATATATATTTTTGGTATCTAGAACCGTTTTCGCAGCGCACGCAACGAAAGCCCTCAAGGATGAATAATTTTCCCCGTTTTTATCACATTTTCCATTATTTCTTCGCTCCTAATAGTTGCAGCGTGATGTTATATAGCCTAAAGCCTGCCTCGGTAAATGGTCTATCCATCACAAAAAGAATTTTTAAATTCGAACCAGCAGTTCCTGAGATTAGCGCTTTCAAACAAACAAACAAACAAACAAACAAACTCTTCAGCTTTATAATATTAGTATAGATATTTTAACAAAACAAAATAAACAAATACATTTCCGTATACGACCACTATACAGTCACGATGTACGAGCATTGAAGGTCTACTACACAACCCAATAATCAATATATTATAGTTTAACGGCCGAAACCAATATTCTACTATAGTTTAAACCTTAGTAATTGGAAACTGCTAGTTTTGTTTTTTTTTCACGTGTTACAGCTATTTACCATAGTTTATTGAGACGCGAAAACATGGACAATAGTTACCATAGGTACACAAATAACAAGGCGTCAAAGGTTAGTTATTATTGGTTTCGGCCGTTAGAGAAGATATAAGAAGCAAGTTAAATAAATAAAAACGTCAGAAAATAACAACGGTTTACTTATTCAAATATTATTAACAGAAATACAAATAAATCAAAGAAGTAATTGTTCACAGTTGTTAAACAAAATGGCTCGCGTGACACAGAGTTGCCGCAAGACGTGTGTCTTTGACAACCAATTAAAAACAAAAGAAGATCGGTACGTCACAGGCATACAACTTTTTAAAAACTCTAACTGACCAAAGAGGTTCACTTAATAATAGATAGTTATTGTTGGTTTTTTAACTCTAATTACAATCGATTTAAGGCTGGTTTTAAAATACTTCTCAAGTTTTTTTTAGAGTGGTAGAGTCTAGCTGTAGGCTCTGTCTGCAGCGATTGCTGGGCTGACTCGACCGGTGAAATACCACCGTCTCGCATAGAAAACCGACGTGAAGTAGGGACG
This sequence comes from Emmelina monodactyla, assembly GCA_916618145.1. Classification (NCBI taxonomy): domain Eukaryota; kingdom Metazoa; phylum Arthropoda; class Insecta; order Lepidoptera; family Pterophoridae; genus Emmelina; species Emmelina monodactyla. Next base: position 11,369,609 of record OU745302.1, on the reverse strand, counting down.
ATGTTCCTGCGTTTCGTACGGTGAGTGCGGTATCCGGTGCCCAATTTTATTTATTTATTTATTTTATTTAAGGTCAGCAACACACCCCCAACACCCACAGTGTTGCGGGTAGTCATGGGCGGCGGTGATCACTTACCATCAGGTGACCCGCATGCTCGTTTGCTACCTATTATATAAAAAAAAAAAAAGTTTAAACCTGATTAACTGCAACAGTTTTTGTGCCGTTTTTTGTTTCTATTATTTTATACCAACAGCTCTCATAACTATTATAATAGCAAATACAACGAAGCTATCGTTAAAAGGCAGATCAACTGACATTTACTAACTTAAAAGGTATTTCAAAATATGATTGTAAAAATCTCGTACGCAAAGACGTAAAGAACTGAAAAATTACTAGTTCATGAATGTTATTAAACATTTCTGCATATACTCGTAGAAGTCGTTTATCTATTTTGCATCAAGTTTTGTCTATGTTCGGCAAAGAATCAATGATTAAATGCAAATATATAAATTTATGACAGAACTGGTTTAATATTATGCTAAATAGTGTTAATTTAATCAAATTGAGTAATCAACCTTCAATTTTAATTGTCGCTTACCAAAACCTTAGGTAAACTTATTTCGTTCTTGTTTACGTACTAAAAGGAGGTAACATCACTTCATAGTATAAAACAAAGACGCTATCTCTGTTCATATGTCCCTATGTATGCTTAAATCTTTAAAACTACGCAACGGATTTTGATGCGGTTTTTTATATTAGATAGAGTGATTCAAGAGGAAGGTTTAAATGTATATATATTTAGCGACAAATAAAATAATCAATAAAAAAATATAAGTTTTAATTACATACAAAGATTTAACAATTAACTTTACAAAAAATAATGTAAAACAAAAGTACAAATTCAAATATAATAACAGAAAGCAAATAACAAAGAAATATGCAAAGAGAGAAGTGTTCGGTCTGACGACCGTTGGGCAAATAGACGCGGCGCTGGCTTGCGTTCGCTTTTATAGTGTTCGTGGCCGGTTAGGGAGTAGATTGCTGCTGGGATGCTAATACGGCCTCTCCTGACGTGTGGCTGTCCTCAGTCACATATTAGGCATCAGCTGGACTTATACGGGATGCAGAGACTGGACCCTCATGTTCCTGAATGTCTTCGGCTTGTCTAGATGTGCTAGGAATGGCCTGCTGTATTATCACTCTCCAGTTCATTTTCAGCTGAAAGAATATAAAACAAATATAAGCATCATATGAAATGTGCAATGTTGTAATGCGGAGATCATAATCTCGACGCATACAGTTTAGGTAGAGCTCAGCTCGACACCTTACAGTAAGAACATAGGGTCTAGGTAGAGCTTAGCTCAACACCTTACAGTACCCTTACATTAGCAGAGCTCAGCTCGACGCTATACGGTACATACGGAGTCTAGGTAGAGTTCAACTCGACACCTTACGCAACTCACACAACAAGCAGAGCTCAGCTCAACGCCACACATTACATACCGAGTTTAGGTAGAGTTCAACTCGACACCTTACGCAACTCACATAACAAGCAGAGCTCAGCTCAATGCTACACATTACATACGGAGTTTAGGTAGAGGTCAACTCGACACCTTACGCAACTCACATAACAAGCAGAGCTCAGCTCAACGCTACACAGTACATGCAAATTACGCTACACAGTACATAAAAAGTCTAGGTAGAGCTCAGCTCAACACCTTACATAACGTTATAAGAAAGTAGCTTACTCTCAAAGAATGCAGCGCAAGACGCGGGGGTCCATTCTCCTCGCCAAGCAATCATATGCTCGGCGGCCGCCTGAGTGGTCTTACCATACGATCCACTTAGCAACTGTAGTGTGTATCGACCGTGAGGCTGGACTTGCGTCACGCGGTAAGGCCCTCGCATGCCCGAGTCCAGCTTGCCTGTAACTTGAGAAAACTTTGTTACGAATACTTTATCGTCAACTTTAAAGGTTCGGGAAGCTTGACGACCTTTGTTTACATAAGTATCCTGTTTACGCCTGTTTATATCTAACAGTTCAGTAGCTCGTTGCCTTTGCGCGATTTGATCGTGTGCTATCTAGAGCGGTATCACGAATTAATGCTCTAATCACCGGCGTAACGGCTTTAACACCAATGAGCAATTGCAAGGGCGAGGTCTGTGTAGTTTTGTGCTTCGTACAATTCAATACCAACTGCATTTTCCATAAACCTTCAGACCATGTTTTATCCGGAACCGCAGCCTCGATTCGCAGCATATTGAGAAGCGTACGACAATAGCGTTCTACCTGCCCATTCTCTCCGTGCATATCCGGGGTTATAAAGTGAATCTTACTACCTATTTCAGAAACCCATCCCTGAAAGCTTGAGCTTTCAAACAAACTATAAGTTGGGGTGCCCCGAAGAGAGAAACAGCGTTAGAAAAAGCCTTTTTAAGTTCATCTGAGTCTTGTCGTTTTAATGGATAGAAAAGAGTGTCGTGGAGCCTTGGGAACCCTCTTTTGTGAAAGACAGATGAGACAATGACCTATATATTTTTTTACAAAAGTACTTAAACCAGGAAACCAAAAATGGCGCAGAATAAGGTCAATTGTTTTGTCAGCGTTTATGTGTTCATGCTGATCATGAAAAATTCTAAGGAGACTAAGGCGATGACCTTTTGGTATGAAACAGAGCAATCTTGGCTCTTCACCAGTAGGGGTAAACTTGTAGTAAAGAAGGTCATTTAGTACGACATATCGGGAGGAGTCTAACTCATTGTTATTTACCTTGTCAATCAGCGAGAGAGTCTCCTCGTCTGCTGACTGAGCAATTTGAGCCCAGTTTTTAGGTCTTGTTATTTGGCGGACGTCTACAGGATTTCGGCTCAGATAATCGGCGTGCTGCATCATGACGCCTTTCCGATATTCTATCGTGAACCTAAAATCCTGCATATAGATCCACCAACGAGCAACGCGCGGTAGAAGGTCCTTCTTTCTCTCCGTCAATTTGAGAGCATTGCAATCAGTAATTATTTTAAACGCGATGCCCAACAAATAGTGACGGAAATGCTGTAAAGCCTTAACCACCGACAGCGTCTCGAGCTCGTACGAGTGGTACCGTGATTCAGCGCCTTGGGTGGCTTTGCTGAAGTACGCCACCACTCGCCTTTTGTTGTTGTCGTGTACCTGAATAAGAACTGCACCGTAACCGATCGAACTCGCGTCAGTGTGCAATTCCGTTTGCAATGATGGATCAAAGATTGCGAGCACGGGCTCATTCGTAAGACAATCGATTAAGTACTTTCGAGCATTTTCTTGATCGGTACCTACCCCAATTAAACGGAACGCCGTTTCGTGTCAGTGCAGCTATACATGAAGTTTTAGACGCATAACCAGGGATGTATCGGCGGAAGTAGCCTGCTAGCCCGAGTAGCTGACGTACTTGCTTAACATTTGTGGGTACAGGGGAGTCGATCAAAGCTTTAACTTTTCTCTCGCTCGGTCGCACCTGACCTTCAGATATAGTTCGACCCAAGTACTCGACCTCTGTAGCCACAAACGTACTCTTTTTCATGTTAATAGAGAAACCCGCAGAAGTTAATGTAACCAAAACATCGCGTACGTTATCGAGTGCTTCCTCTATGGACGAGGCTAAAACTAAAACATCATCGACGTAAACCAATATTTTACCGGCCTCAATCAAAGACTTTAAAGTTCTAGTAATTATACGCTGATAAACAACCGGCGCGTTAGACAATCCGAATGGCATTTTGAGGTATTCGTATTGACCCTCCGGGGTCACGAAAGCAGTCTTTGGTATAGAATCGTCATCCAACTTAATCTGATGAAAACCACTCGCCATATCTAAGCATTAAAAGTATTTACTTTTTCCGAGGCGGTCTATATGGTCTTCAATCAGCGGCATTGGATAACGATCCTTCACCGTGATTGCGTTAAGTGCGCGATAGTCCACGCACATACGGTCACTACCATCACGTTTTTTAACAAGAATGATAGGACTTGAATATGGAGACTCTGATTCGCGAATGATACCTTTGCTCAACAAATCCTGAATAATTTCGCGCACCTTTAGCTTTTCACTAATTGAAAGCCTATATGGCCTATATGAGACAGGAATGTCGCTGGTTAACTCAATCCGCATGCTGCCAGTAGTTACCGTACTTTGAGCAGTACCTACTATGAAAAACATCTTAAATTCATCAATTATTTTTAACAATTTTTCTAAATCATTGCCCTTAAGGGGCGTATTTACTGGCAGCTGCTGACCAGGCTCAATCAGCAACACATCATTTTTATTCAAAGTAGAAACGTGGGTAATTCGTTGAGTATCATTTACGCGAATATAAGCTACTCCCTGTCGATTTAGTACATCAGTGCCTATAAGTACCGGAACATTCATACAATTTTGTGGAACAATAAATAAATCTACCTCCAAAGCAATTTCGCAAAACTCCACTATTAAAGTAACGTAACTATTACATTCAACATTTTGACCACCTATCCCGCGTAAAATCTGATATGTGGGTAGTCGGGCGCATTTAAAATGTTTTAAAACCGACTGCGAGATAAGCGAGACTCGTGAACCACTGTCTATCAATACATCGGTCGGTATACCTTGAATAACCGCTGTCGTGACGTCACTGTCTGTAGCATCACCTTTTAATTCGCGACAAAAGTTAACATTATTTTTATTTCGTTCATCCGACTTTCGTTTAGCAAAACAGACAGAGACGTCATGACCTATCTTTTTGCAAAAAGTGCAATTGTTACTTTGTTGTAGAGGTGGTGGTGGCATAATAGCCTTAGATCGCTTAGGACACAATCGCTGTACGTGCCCGGTGGCACCGCAAGTAAAACACTTAACATCCCGAGGTTTATTTGTATGAACACGTTTACGTAAGTTACGATCAGAGTTCTTATTAAAATGGGGCCTTGCTGTAACGGCTGACGGTTTTGGTTTAGTGTAAATCGACAGAAACTCGACTATATCTTTAGTGGTTAACCTAGCGTTAGTCGCGGTAGCACGTATTTGTGCATCGGTAATGCCACGTATTACAATAGCTGTTGCCAATTCATCGCTCAACCCCCGAACAATGTTTAATCGCAATAACGAGCGTCTAGCGTACTCAGCATACGTAGAATAAGTATCCGAATTAGTAGACATTACTTCAAATAAAATATCAGCGATATCGATTCTTCGTGAACATAATGGCTTAAACTCGGTTTTAAAATTAGACCACGTACGGTCGTTAGTGACCCAATCATTCAACCAACTTCGAGCATCCCCTTTAAGACAGTTAGAAATCCTCGCCAAACACTCATTGTCGTCCCACTGATTTATAACACGACCCCTTTCAACTTCTTCACACCAAGAATCGATATCGTGCAAGCTAGGGTCGAAATTCGAAATGTAATAATGGGTAGATCTAACCTTAGTGAGCGCACTTAGCGCACCAATGAGGCGGTCAGTTTGATCCATTGTGGTAGACGTCCCCGCCACTGAGTCGCCCGCGGTGCTGGCACCGGAATCAGGCGGCCCGGGCGGCTGGGACAGCGGCGTGTCAGGCGCCACAATGGCGCGCGGCGGCGGCGGTGACTCAACGCACGTGGCGCTGGCACCCGATGCATTGTTTTCCAGCGCGTTCAGGCGGGTTAGAATGGCTTCCAGTGTCTCGTTGAGTAAACCTGTATCCATGTTTTGGCCACGTCTGCTCCTGGCCCTAGTTTGAGGGGCGGAACGGTCGGCCATGACCTACTTAGGTTATAATTTTCTGTTTCCTAATTTGTCTATCAGGATAATGAAGATAGGCTATGGAGCCTATCCCACTTCTGAATTTAGCGACAAATAAAATAATCAATAAAAAAATATAAGTTTTAATTACATACAAAGATTTAACAATTAACTTTACAAAAAATAATGTAAAACAAAAGTACAAATTCAAATATAATAACAGAAAGCAAATAACAAAGAAATATGCAAAGAGAGAAGTGTTCGGTCTGACGACCGTTGGGCAAATAGACGCGGCGCTGGCTTGCGTTCGCTTTTATAGTGTTCGTGGCCGGTTAGGGAGTAGATTGCTGCTGGGATGCTAATAATATTATAACATAGAACAGGGAAAGGAGTTTTACTCCTTTTAAAAGCTAGTATAAAGATAAGGGTCAGGTAGATAAAGTTTTGAAAGTTTGTATTGTATTAGTAGAAAACTTAATCGTACTTAACATATTGAATACAAAGTATGAAGCTCATCCATAGTTTATAGGAAGTGAGCCTTTACTGAATCATATTATTATAAAATAACATATGATTATAAAGCCACGAAGGTTATAGGGTAGCGCGAGTAAATTCAATTGAGTATAAATAATCTATTGAATATTCATAATAAGAATATTTATATCCCGGAAAATCGTCAATCAGCCTGTAAACCCAAGTATAATATTTTTATTTGGACTTAAGACCTGGATTAAATCAAGTATCAGATTAGGAGTGTCATTGGTAGCGTTTAAGAAACTGTTAACAATCATATCACATAACATTAATTGATAAAATAATTTAGTTTAGTCAGGGCTCCCGCACACGGGCCACGGGCCACAACCACAAAACGCCGCCACTGACATACGAGTATTTCCTGTAATTCTCATACATTTTATATGGACTCGCCGCACACGGTTGGCGCCGGTGGCGGCCACACACAGCTTAATAAAATGTATGAAAATTAAAGGAAATATGCCAGTGGCGGCGTTTTGTGGTTGTGGCCCGTTGCCCGTGTGCGGCAGCCCTTAGTCTTTAAAATAGTTCTTTGAAGTTGACTCGTCAGCTGAACAAATCCAGCAAGACAAAAATATTTGGGCTGTCTTCCGATTCAGCTATGAATAAAAGGGTCGGTGACATTTCGGACCAAAAAAACTCGGACACCTTCGCGAATGTATGGAAAAAAATAATATTAAAATTGAAAATCCATACATTGGCGAAGGTGTCCGAGTTTTTTTGGTCCGAAATGTCACCGACCCGAATAAAATGCTATTAAAATTTAATTTTTAGGTAATTTACACCCAGTTAGACCTTAGACCCAATATTTAAGTTAGACCTTAAATCCATTTCACTTCGCATAAGTGAACACAATAAGCAGAAATGGACCTTGATTTTCTCTAATGGACCTTGATTTTCTCTAATCTGAGAAAAACTAGTCCTTAGCTAGAATTCGCCAAACGAGTTTACTTTTTTACTTTTATAGTGTTGAGTTGAGGTACGAGAAAATAATTTTATATGTTCATTGAATGTACTTATGATTGAATAATTTCCAAAAAGAGTGCTGGGAGTTTTTTTCCGCCGGATTTTTTCTCTCGGTCTACGGTTAGGTAAAGTCGAAGTTTGTAACATTGACGTTCATTAAGTATATGTTACATATCTATGATGAATAAAATAATTTTGATTTTGATTTTGAGTACCTAGTAAAATACCACAAAACTTTGGCACATTTTTAAGTTTTCCGAGTTCCTTTCTTAAGGGTCGTAATTATCCAGTTTATTATTTATTTATTTATTATTCTATGTATAAATACAGAAAGTGAAGAAGAAAGTGCTTAGCTAAAGTCCTACAAAACTGTTTACACAGTTTGTCTGTGGGATCTAGTTTTAATGTAAGCACAGTATACTCGTATGTATGTATGATACGAGTATATTGAAGTATTATTGAGTACTGTGTTGCAAAAAATATCCGGAGTATCCGGGAGAAGTTTGCATTGATGACATTCTGACTAATAATGATGATATGGAAGTGAAGTCTTGAAGCAAATCTAAAAAAATTATCCTACTTATATTATAAACCTGACAGTTTGTGAGTATGTATGGATATATGGATGTATGAAAAGATGTATGGATGTTTGTTACTCTTTCATGTAAAAACTACTGGGTGGATTTTGATGAAACTTTGCGAAAATATAGGTTGTACAACAGAATAACACATAAAGTACTTTTTACCGCGGGAAATCTTTCATTCCCACGGGAAACTGACTTCCACGCAAACGGAGTCGCAGGCGGCTACTATTACGGAATAAACGAACACATGACAACTGGGATTAATTCACACAAAAAAACTTTCAAGACAACTAAGCGACCAAAGAAAAGGCATTAAATAGTTGTGGTGCTCTTGAAGTTCGTTTAATAGAATCGTGGGTCTGGAAGTTAATACTCGTGAAAAAACTATTCAAGGCAGGCATCTTATCAGGTTATGGTTTTAATCTGAATATTTTAGAAAACCAAAAGATATCTTAATATACACAGCATTAAACTTCAGAATTGAGACACTAGATCGATCGATTTACATATTTATCTTTTTTTCCACTAGTCGGCGCTATTATGCAAAAAAAAGGTCAAAAGCCTAGTTATTGATTTCTATATCACTTGCAATTTTTAAAAACACGATATCAAGAAGTCAACTAACATTAAGTAACTCTGAAACCTTCATCTCAGTCTCACACATCGTAGTATTCGAGGCTTCTCAGAAATTTCTTGTTACCTAAAACCACTGACCTTTGAAAATTGTTCATTTGTGCGAAAGGACTCAAGAAATTACTTTGTTCCTTGCCTATTATGTTTTGTATTGTAACAAAATACGTTTTAATACCTAAGGGTTTATTATTATATTATTTTACTAGAATTTGAAGCGCTTACAATGTTTTCACTTGCAAAGAGACACAATTTCAGGGGTAAGTAATTTAAAGTTTCTTTTTATTTCGTCGGGGGTTTAAATATAAAAGAGTATGGTAGTGACATTGTGACATATGTAGAATTTAGATTAAGTTTCTTACCTCTGTGACGCAGCGGTATGTTTTCTGCATCAGAAAATCCTAGATCCGGTCAATTTAGATAATTATAATGGATTTTCGAATTAGTCAGATACCTAATTGTTGTGATTGTCTGGAGATTTATTGTTTATATTATTTATTTTCTTATTCATATATTCAACAAGAATTCTCTATTTATGATATTGATGTATAAATTAATTGATGAAATGTAATTGATTATTCTATCTTCTCAGAAAAATAACGGGTGTGGATACGGATTGGGCAATTTTTTTGGTCCCAGTACCTATGAATAAGACTTCGAAAAGTTATAACTTACGACCAGATGACCCAGTTTTAGGGGATCTAATAAAACTTTATGAAAGAACAAACACTCTTATAATTTTCCAAAATCAGTCAGCTATTCAAAGTCCTCGGAGAACTCAAAACATTTTCAAGCAAAGATCACAGAGATCAGCAAAAATATCCGTCAAATGTCTTCCACTTGACTGCCTTCTTTTTCTACAACCAAAAACCGGTAGCAACCAATTAGCCCAAAGACAATTATGTTGAAAACCTTAACCGGATTCTGCTACCAAGGCCTTTGTAGGACAAAAACCATTTCACTCACCACTTGGAAAGTCACTGAACCCGTCACACGAAGACAACGAAATGCAGCCTTTAACTCAATATGGACAGATAATCAGCCAGCAATCAAAGGTAAACCAACTTAACCAGACCTCTAACAACATGATCTAGCGACTGTTTTGTGGGTCGAAGTATAATGGCGGTGTCAAGGATATGCGTTCACGCAGGTTTCGCAAATTTTCATCGGCAGTTAGCTAAAGACTGTTTGATTGCATGCACGTATTGTACCGTGCCGGGGAAGGTACACGATTGTGATCGCGTTGCGCGTGCGGCTTTGATTTCGAGCTATGTGCCGATAGTTCCGTTGTTTTTAAGGAATTTCAATTAAAAAGGTAATGTAATGTTTACGTTCTTTGCTGTAGTTTTTAAGATGTTTAGTTTACAGGCCTGCAGTTGTTAAAAAATATTTATTTTTTATTATTTTTAAACAATCTTTAAATAGCTAAATTAACTTATACATATAATTCAGTTTTATAGATTTATTGGTTGTTTTCATTTATTTTCTATATAATATACAAAAATAAATTAATAACTGACAAAATAAATAATGCATCAATAGTCCATATTCTGCATGTAAATTACTTTAACCTTGAATTTCTGAATGAAATAGTCACTACATTTTAAAACATTTCAAAATAAGATATTTATTTTGATTGTCAAATAACCATGACTTAAAATTTGTTTAACTCTGTTGGAAAATCCCACAGTTACTAAAATCCTTAACTGATAGTTTTTGCAGCCAAAAATAAGAACCTCTGCATTTTTACCTGTTTTTTATCAATCTAGAGATTTCACGGACGTTAATTATTAAAAAACTAGGCTTGCTTGATTTTGGTTTTTACCTAATACAGATTTTAATATCTCTTATAATTATGTAGGTGTAGTTTTTTAACTATAAGTTTTCTCTTTACCTAAGAACTTTAGGCCCGAGACTTAAATGAAATTGACCGCAAATAAACCTCCTAGGTAGACACTTGTAAATTATGCTATAACAATACTAAGGGGACTTTAAATATACCATTGTTCATCCCAAGCCAGTCGTTATGAGTCATATACAATACTAGTGGCCGCTCGCGACTCCGTTCGCGTAGAAGTCGGTTTCCCATGGGAATGCGAAGTTTTCCCGCGGTAAAAAGTTCCCTTAATTCTTTCATACATATATTTTTGGTATCTAGAACCGTTTTCGCAGCGCACGCAACGGAAGCCCTCAAGGATGAATAATTTTCCCCGTTTTTTTTTTCATATTTTCCATTATTTCTTCGCTCCTTATAGTTGCAGCGTTATGTTATATAGCCTAAAGCCTGCCTTGATAAATGGTCTATTCAACACAAAAAGAATTTTTAAATTCGGACCAGTAGTTCCTGAGATTAGCGCGTTCAAACAAACAAACAAACAAACAAACAAACTCTTCAGCTTTATAATATTAGTATAGACTAGCTTTTACCCGCGCGGCTTCGCACGCCTTAAATTTGGAGTCAAACTGCTTTCCCTGTACTATGTTATTATACATTTAAACCTTCCTCTTGAATCACTCTATCTATTAAAAAAAACCGCTTCAAAATCCGTTGCGTAGTTTTAAAGATTTAAGTATACAAAGGGACATAGGGACATAGGGACAGAAAAAGCGACTTTGTTTTATACTATGTAGTGATTAGTTACAGCGATTAGCTAACACATACGACAATGCCTTAACTAAAGACGTCATATGTTAAGAAATAATATTAACATAACGATCTTAACACTCGTTTACGCTAACGCGCGTTGAACACATTGTTTTTACTCTATCCGGGATTTCGCGCGGTAATTTCTAAGCAAAAAGGTCCGCCCGCGACCACGATAGGTGTAACCCTGTCGAAACGACGGGCAAAGAGTTACGTTACCTTTTTGCTTAGAAATAACCGTTCGAAATCCCGGATAGAATAAAAACAATGACGATCATAATCTAATGTTGACCTATCACAAGAACAATCAAACAACTTTTGTAAAATGCATGACTGAACCTACTTCTGAGAGATTTTTAATGTCGTCCTTTGTTTATTTTACCGACCCTCTAGTCGGCCAAAGTTATTGTAAAAACACTAGATTTCACCTTAGAAAAAAGGGCACACAATAGAAACTGTATTTTAAACTCTAATTTTGTTATTTCTATTTGATCCTTGTAAAGAGAGTGTCTTTAGAGTGGTAGAGTCTAGCTGTAGGCTCTGTCTGCTGTGATTACTGGGCTGACTCGACCGGTGAAATACCACCGTCGCACAGAAACCCGACGTGAAGTAGGGACGATGTTCCTGCGTTTCGTTCGGTGAGTGCGGTATCCGGTGCCTAATTTCCTCAAAGGCTCATCAACACACCCCAACACCTACTGTGTTGCGAGTAGTCATGGGCGGTGGTGATCACTTGCCATCAGGTGACCCGCATGCTCATTTGCTACCTATATTATAAAAAAAAGAGGAGTGCCCACGGTGCCTTAAACCGCGCATGGCTTCGCACCGCTCACAGATCAGGGCTTGTAATAATGCCTATTTTGGCTTGGAAACCCCAAACTTTAGGAACTTTATGCGTAAAATTGCGCACTGTGGTAACACCTCTTAAACAGGCGCAAAACCTATTAAAGTAAAAAAACAAGAGTGAAAAAATGCGGATGTATGCGGATGTGTAACTAAAAATGAATATAGAATAATTTGTTCAAGATCAATGTATGTATCATGGGTACTTCTGTTATGATCTCATCAGATACTCAAAACATCGGCAAAAACATTTAAAAGGTTAATCTACATATATCCTTGGCAAAAAATACATCAAAGGAAAATACACGTCTGGAAGAAATTAAAAAAGGAATCCCTTTAATCAGAAAAAAGCAGGTCAAAAGATGAAAACACGTACGCTTAAACGTCTTTTTATAAAGACGATAAATGTTTTGAGGAAAGCTAAAATATTGAAACTTATTCTAGTGTGTCTTCTATCTTTCCTTGGTTAAAATCATCATTACTGGCACAAAAGTAAAAGCCCCAATGTAAGGACAATTCTATTCAAGGTCAATTATGAAACTATTTCTATATTAAATTGACCCGACACGGGGATCGAAACCGAAGCCTTCCGCTTTAAATTCCTATATACAAATACTAGTGACCCGCCCACGCGTCGCAATGGTGTAATTTTGCGCTACTTGTGTACGAAACGTTGAATTTTGCTTAACTTAAAATAACTTTTTCTGAATGCTGTTTATTTACAAATTTAAATGAAAAAAAAAACCTCTAAGATGGCGAGTTTAGGAGGAGTTAGCGGACAAACATACAAACAAACACAAATAGCGACTTGGATTTATGCAATGTTAAGACACCACTGCGTCACAGAGGTCACCAAGCCAGTAATCGGAATGCCAATGTGACCCTTTAGTTTCAATTCGTCGAGTATGACAAACACTACCCTAATCTAATACGAGTCTGTAAAGTTGGAATAATGTAGCCACTATTCACGTATTTGTTGAAAAGGGTTGCCATGTCCAAAAATTCTTATTAGTTCGAGTTATGTCTGGAAAATCGTCGGGGTGACTTTCTAGTGTTCGATATTTTATATTCTTAAAATGGCATATATTAAGAATATTATATATCGAATACTATCCAGTTCGTGAACAATTCACTCATTAACTAACTTACATATGAAAACATGTCTAACTGCGCAATGCTATAAGAAAGAGTATTATAATCTAAGTATTCGTAGTTAAATCAACAAAAAACCTATTTTGCTGTTAAAACTAGTTTTTATTACACTACCAATCTTTTTACTATGTTTTGGAACGCGTGATTAACTTTTTTAAGGAGCTCAATACGGGGTGTAAAAGAACTGAGCAAAAAAAATGGTTTTTCTTTCTGATAAACAGAAAAAAAAATTTACGTACCTAATTGTACAAAATTGCATTTATACCATCAGAGTTTGCGATGATTTTAAATTAAATAGGGTTATAATTTAATTGCAATGTTAATAATCGCACTTGAACCAACAGTTGATGTGTGAGCTATGATTTCAAGCGCCGAATATGACTTTTTAATCCTTAATAACTTGTTTAAATTGGGTTTTCTGGGTATACTTTTAGTGAATTTAGTTACTATTGAGGCTCCAGAATACATGGTTTCAGGCTTCGGAAGTGGTCTTTTCACACCCGTTATATCCATATTTTTCGTATATGAAATAAGAGTAACAAAGGGTTAAAAATATTCAACAACCGAGAGAGATAAAAACAAAATCGCTTAGTGATTTTACCTGCGCGGCTTCGAACGCGTTTAATTCGACTTAAAACTCCTTTCCCTATACCATGTAATGTTTATTTTACATGGTAGTTAACTTTCTTCTTGAATCACTCTATTTATCAAAAAAAACGGCATCAAAATCCGTTGAGTATTTTTTGGACAGAGAAAGCGACTTTGTTTTATACCTCTACTATGAAGTAATAGACTAAGCGCGGAAATGTACTCCTTTAATAAACATTATTTAAGTTATATTTATGTCTTTTAATTCGCATTAAGTATTTAATAAGATAGCATTAAAAATATATTAATTTAAGAGGCATCTATCTCATTTTAATACTATGAAAAAACCAAAGGGTAGGTACAAGTGGCGCCCAATGCCACTTATTTATAACCATTGATTTGGAACAACTTTTAATTTTATTTTATTTCTTTTAATTACTTGTCAAATAACATGATGACAGATGTTTAAATGAGCGTGTTTTACTATTGTCTATTGTACAAAAGAACAATATAACGACGGTGACGTAAATGACACTAATTATGTTGATAGTAATTACATAATTGCTCCAACGCTATTATTAGCACAAGCCATAAATCACCTAATTATTTTCTATTTTTAAATCAATTAAAAACAAGACATCGGAGATACTTTCTAATGTTTTGAAACTGCAAAATAGAGTCTTTAGCATAAAACGAATAGATTCCATTTTTTGAAATCAAAATAAAAAGATATTAGTCAAACTTGTCTACGTCAGATACATATTCAGCAAAAAATAAAGAATTAAATTTAAATTAAATAAATATTGGAACGGAAGCCCTTTACGGCATTCGCTATTTTTCGCCTTTCTATAGATTTTTTTACGAAATACTTCTTGTTCGTGTTTATTATTATTTTAGTCTTAAAACGTAGTTTTGCCTGAAACCCAGGGTATTTTAGACAGTTTGCGTCTGTTCAAATACATTTTTCTAAATTACTCTGAATAAAACAGTGTCTCATCTATCAACCTGTCCAAACGGCTGGGGGACTACTATGTTTTCTTGCAACAAGTTATTTATATGTGTAATAAAAGTGCTTCAAATAGTGGCAGAAGAGTCAAGTCAGGTTACAGCTTTCAGTTTCTGTTTAAAAAATACAGAGGCTTTATTTTAGTGCCTGTACTTGTATCTTACTTTGTATTTTGGGCACCTTAAAATGCTTGGTACAATCACGTTCATAAATAACTCACCTCTATTTATTTGAGAGGATTCTGATTAAAATAGTCTACTCCTTTTATTTCTAAACGTATATTAAACTTCCCTACTTATTTTTTACTTTATTTATTTATATAATATTTGGCACAGATACACAATACAAAATGATACATGCAAGGAACTTTACAAAGAATTTTAAGGACTTCAATTGTATTGCAATAATTACTGTGCATAACCTGCAAATACAATTAATCAATTAAGTAGCTTAAAAAAATTATACAAAGAAAAAATACAGTTAAAGAAGAAATAATAACAATAATAACAGTAATTAAAAACAAAGTACAAGGCATTTAAGAAGAGCTTTTTGAATTAGTTGCAGGAATTCTGCAATTCAGACGTACAATTACTTTTTCTTATATATGTTACATATGATACATAATGTTTTGTCTCTATTAGTTATAAAATCAGTTATATTAACTTTCATTGGTTTAAAATGAGATACATTTAAAAATGATCATGTTAATGTTTATAAGAATAATAGAGTCTAACAGACAGTTATCTACCCATCTATCTTACTATCTTTGATGTTTAATGTTGATGTTTAGAACCGCTAACTGTCAAAGTATAGAAATCCTACTATATACAAATGTGAAAGTTTGTGAGTATGGATGTATAGATATTTTTTACTCTTTCACGTAAAAACTACTATACGGATATGGATGAAACTTCCAGTAACATAGGTTATACATCAAAATAACACAAGGGTGCTTTTACCGCGGATAAACTTCTTATTCCCACGGGAAACCGACTTCCACGCGAACGGAGTCGCCGGCAGCCACAAGTACATAATAAATACGAGGCGCCAGTCTATGTCATAAGTAAATGGACTTGAAATGGACTGGACGTAAACATTTTACAAGTTAAAAGTTGTATCCACAGTAATTTTATACCTGCCTGTACCTTTTGGGACTTAAAGTTAAACTTTATAACGAATGTTTTGAGCTATCGCTTACATTGTAGGGTTGTGATGTAGGAAATTTTTTTTATGACTCCCGTTAGATGCAATAGTAACGATAAATAGTCATTTTTAACAAATTATTTCGATAGAAGAACATTTACGATTCCTACTGTTACGACAGAAATAAATTGTCAGTTGTAACAATATTCTTATATATTTTTAGCCTCTTATGCACTTCACACTACACTTATTCCATTTTAAACGTCAAGTCCAATGTTTAAATTTACCGTTTGTAGCTGTGTGTCAACTAAAATAATAGATATTTTAATTTTTGGTTCTTATTACAATGGTCTTGGTTGCATTACCTACCACGGGTTTGCTGTGATATAAACGATTATTATAATAGTAGCAGTTGTTAGCGGTATAATAATAGTAACACTTGCGGTGACTTTCAATTTGATTCGCCTTTGATTTTCTTTACCTACAGTAAAAGTTATTCCCCGTGAACTTTACGACGTTAGAATATTTTTTTACGAAAGTGATACAGAGCGAATAAAATAAATAATTTTATAACTTACCTTAAGAATAATTTTGTCAATGCTTTATTGACAAAAGTGAATGTTATTTTGCTCACAACACTCAAAACCCGGGTCATTGTTGCTGATTTTTAGGGTTCCGTACTCAAAGGGTAAAGACCCTATTCCTAAGCCTCCGCTGTCTGTATCGGCATGAACAATGCCGTGACCTAGATCTAACCTATCCCAACAAAGCAGCTGTTGGCACTATAATAATATACAGGGTCTGTCGTAATGAATGGATAACCCGTTACCTACAGTTGATCCGGATGTGAGGCTATAAGAAAATGGTGTCTTCTTGCCAGGGTTGTCAACCATAAGAAAATGGCGTAAACTTTTAAACTTTTTTATAAATTTCCCAATTTTTTTTATTTATTCTGCTGCCATTTCTTCAAATTTTGATGTATTTGTATAATTCTTTTAGTATTATACTGCTGAAGACGTGTATTATGTAATTTAAATACAACTTTAGGTGTTATTCACGTTGAACATTATCAAAATACTCATTTTAAGAAAAATATTTCCAATTTTTTTTCTTTATGTCAACTTTTGATCATCTCCTGTGGAAAAAAAAAGTATGACGTTATAGCTGCCCATGATCTCAATAAATTGTCTAGTATGTGTAGATTCTAAAAAGGTATAACGATGTGTACTTTACAAGCAACATTAAGTTACAGGAGCGAGAACACTAATCAAGGTCGGAATTTTTATTTTTCATGTTATGTTATAAATGGTTGTAAAACTTCGTCATAATGATTTTATTCTATCAAGATACTTTGCACAAACACTATCGGGCCACAAATAGGATATTCAGAAGAAAACCCGGTTGTTTTTGGGAAAAAAATAACATTACTCCACGATAATAATGTAATGAAAATGTACAAATGAAAATTGTTGTGCTCTAATAGTTACATGCGACAAACATGTTACGACAAGTTTATTCGAAATTGAAACGGATTTTAAAAATCGAACAAAGACCGCATTACAAAGAAAAGTGGAAAAAATTAGAAGGAAATCGTCCTTCCATAAATGCATTGTGCACTCTAATGAACACACGGTAATCAGGATGTCGCACATTTGGATATCTTACACGATAAACACTAGCAGCTCTATTGGTGCTGCCATTACGTACACCGTAAATGTAATGCATGTTCGCGTATTCGGCCGGCGTGTACTGTTGCGGCATGATACACAAACTACACAAAAACTTTTCCAAATCAACAAGTTCAATCGATAGCACAACACAATGTCCGTAAATGTGAGCAAAGTCATCAGTATCACTACGTTATCAAGTCCAAATCACAAGGAAAATCATAGTCAAATATTAGAAAGCAGTAACAAATTGACGAAAATAGTGGCCCCGATTCTCAAAACACTCTCTACAACTAAATTAAAAATATCGCTGTCACTTTCTCATGCTTCGTATTAGAACAAGACAGGTACATTGGTCTCACTAAATTTAGTCCACATCATTGTGAAATTGAATGAAATGCGCTGAGGACTAGCCTAAAATTGCCTTCGCCGTGTCATATTGCACGTACATTTTAGTTTGACAGGACTAAAATGATTACCTGTCTCTGTCTTATTGATGTGTAAGCGACAGCGATAGTTTTAGTTTAGTTTAGAGAGTGTTTTCAGAATCGGGGCTAATGTGAACAAAAGGACATGCGATGGTCAAAATCACACTGATGTGATGAGTACCCTTTTCTTTGTAATGCGGTCTTTGTTCGATTTTTAAAATCCGTTTCAATTTCGAATAAGCTTGTCGCAGCATGTTTGTCGCATGTAACTATTAGAGCACAACAATTTTCATTTGTACATTTTCATTACATTATTATCGTGGAGTAAAGTTATTTTTTTCCCAAAAACAACCGGGTTTTCTTCTGAATATCCTATTAGTGGCCCGATAGTGTTTGTGCAAAGTATCTTGATAGAATAAAATCATTATGACGAAGTTTTACAACCATTTATAACATAACATGAAAAATAAAAATTCCGACCTTGATTAGTGTTCTCGCTCCTGTAACTTAATGTTGCTTGTAAAGTACACATCGTTATACCTTTTTAGAATCTACACATACTAGACAATTTATTGAGATCATGGGCAGCTATAACGTCATACTTTTTTTTTCCACAGGAGATGATCAAAAGTTGACATAAAGAAAAAAAATTGGAAATATTTTTCTTAAAATGAGTATTTTGATAATGTTCAACGTGAATAACACCTAAAGTTGTATTTAAATTACATAATACACGTCTTCAGCAGTATAATACTAAAAGAATTATACAAATACATCAAAATTTGAAGAAATGGCAGCAGAATAAATAAAAAAAATTGGGAAATTTATAAAAAAGTTTAAAAGTTTACGCCATTTTCTTATGGTTGACAACCCTGGCAAGAAGACACCATTTTCTTATAGCCTCACATCCGGATCAACTGTAGGTAACGGGTTATCCATTCATTACGACAGACCCTGTATATGTCGGAGAGAACACAGATTCGATGGACTTGGCCAGTTGAAGAACTACGTTACTATCTACCTCGCCTATGTTTTGAAATGTCAATGTCAATGTCAGCGACTAAATGAGATATTGGTTGCGTCAAGTCGTCTTAACTTGGGTGTAGTCGGTGCGAGGCTTTATGAGTGAACGACTGAATGAGTTTCGGTCATTTTCCGTTGTGTCTAGTTAGCCCATCTATCTTGTTGTACGGCTCTCTCTTCTTGTTGGGACCGTGGGGCAGTGCAGACGTGTAGTGAATAAATCAGTGATGGCCACACGCCGAATTCACCGCGATTCCTATATCCATTTACATCCTGACTATTCTTGATGATTATTGTAAAGTTGCTTAACGTTGTGATTTATAATCAGAATCAGAATCAGAATCAGAATAACATTTATTTGCCTACTTTATGGTATAACAATATTTCCCTGTGGCCGGTGAACCGTGCAGGGGTGAGTCAGCTAACTTATGTCCTAATGGAACTGTGTTTGCTGTGTTTTGATTATTCGTAACAAATTAATACAATAATGTTACGTGGTTTGATGGTGTGTGTGCTTAAAGTAATGTTATTATTATTACATATATTTTTATTTAGTTATTATTAATTATTATTATTGACAAATATTTGAATATCATTTATATTCACTTTTATTTTATTTTTAGAGGTCGCGGTGATTTTGTTTTGTCGGTAGGCCATCTCCTGTATCCTTTTTTACTAGGGTCATACAATATTTCGCCTATTCTGTGATTACATCTGAGGGGGTTGAATTCGCCGTGTGTTTTGTAAGTTTCTCCGGGAGATTCAAGATCTTCTATTCCCAGTTTTGCAACTTTGTCTAACATTTTCATGTGTAGGTCTTCAGCTCGTAGGTGCCAGGCTTCTATGTCAGCCATCTCCCAGATGGCTTCCGTTGGTGTACGTCTTGGCAATTGTGCGGCACATTTTAGTGCTAGTCTGTATTGGCGTTCGATTTTGCTAAGATTCGTTGAGCTGTATCTTGGAAGCAGTTGAACCACTCCGTAGTCCATCAGCGGCAAAAGGCAGGCCTGTATGATCGCTAGCTTAGTTTCTAGTTGTGTCTTCGCATAGTATCCTATTATCGGACCGAGGGCTCCCCTGACTCGTTTCAGTGTTTTGACAACTTTTTCTGTGTGCTGGTTCATCTTCATATTTTTGTCGAAGATAACACCGAGGTATTTGATCTGCTTTTGGTAGTGTATCGTCAGTTCCTTAAGTTTCACAGTTGGTCGATACTTTTTCTTTTTGGAAAACATAATGCATTCCGTTTTTTCTATGTTGCACTTTAGTCCCCATCTCGTGTAATAGTCAACAATGGCTTCAGCTGCCCATTCGGCACGTTTTGTAGCATAGTCAGGGTTAGTTTCTCGGTTGAGTATACAAAGATCGTCTGCATATTGCGAGAGTTTGAGTCCTTTGATCCGGTCTTGTACATCCCAAATGTCATGGACGTACAAGTTGAAGATTATAGGCCCCAGGATTGAACCTTGGGGTACGCCGTGGGGTATTGATTTGTCTTCGGTTGTTGTAGTTCTGAATCTGCCTCTCAAGGTTCTGCCTTCGAGATAGTTTTCGATTATCTTGATTATATTGTTCGGAACATCTTGTCTCTGAAGTTTCTTTATCAAGCCTTTGTGGTTGATCGAGTC
Source organism: Emmelina monodactyla (assembly GCA_916618145.1). Lineage (NCBI taxonomy): Eukaryota > Metazoa > Arthropoda > Insecta > Lepidoptera > Pterophoridae > Emmelina > Emmelina monodactyla. The sequence continues at coordinate 11,349,037 of OU745302.1, read as the reverse complement.
AAAGGCCTTTGATAAGTCCGTACATATCATCGAGACGCTGTCGTCGTTGGCTAGCGCATCAGTGATTATTTTTCCGGTACGTAGAATCTGGGTCGCTGTGCCTCTTGACCTCGTGAAGCCGTGCTGGAATGTTGGTTGCAGCCGGTTGACCGTAGCGTTTAGTCTGCTCAGAATCAATCGCTCACACAGCTTGCCCATGATGTTAAGCAGCGTGATGGGGCGGTAAGATGATGCCTGGCGGTGATCTTTGCCAGTCTTATGCAGGAACACGCATACGCCAGTTTTCCATCGTTTTGGGAAGTAACCTGTGGACAATATATAGTTAGCAAGAGGCATGAATGCCTCGACAAAGACTTCTCCGCCAAGTTTGAGTGCATCGGCTTTAATACCATCAGGGCCAGGGGCCTTTTTGTTTTTAAATTTCCATAGTGAGTGTTTTATTTCTTTTTTGGATGTTGGATCAAGCGGTTGGTACGGTGTCATCTTTTCAGTTCCTTCATCATGTTTTGCTATTTTGGCCTCCTGGATTATGGCCGTATCGGTGAGTTTATCGATCGTTTCTCTTACTGTACTGCATCCTATAATGTTTGGCAGTTTAACAACAGCCTTTTTCAGGTTACGCTGGATGCGCCACATTTGTGATCTATTATCCCGTGGATCTTGAAGTTTGTCTAACCAGCCTTTTTCGGAGTATTCTTTCAGGGCAAGTTCAACTTCTCTCTTAGCATGATTGTACTGGGTGCGTATTTCACGTCGGAGTTGGGGATTGCAATGTCTCGCTTGCCATTCTATTTGTTTAAGTTTGTTCCGAAAATCTATCATGTCGTTGATTTCAATCGGTAGGCGTTCTTGTCTTGTGGATTTTTTCAGGGGTGCGTGTTTATTCAGGGTTGCTATAATGACATTTTCTATTGTTTCGACATACTTGTCGCAATCATCTTCTGTCTTAATGTCTTCTTTTAGATCGCAGAAACCTTTCCACATTGTCTGTTGGTATGCCGCTTTCAGTTTCTCATCCTCGTAGATTTTCTTTGTGTTACGATATAGGTGTTCCTCGGTATTATGTTCAACTTTTACCGTTAGTAGCCAAGGAAGGTGATCCGAACCAACGTTCTCTACATGTTTGCCCTGCGATTCAAGCTGTTGGTGTGTTATTATAGCTAAGTCCAGGATTCCTTCGCCTTGGCTGAAAGGTCTGGATGCAGCATTTGCGTGTTTCAGATAGCAGATTCCGTCTCTCGTTGCTTTTTTAATTATGTTTGCAAGACCAGCATTTCTGCTGTGGCCAAGAATTTGCATACGTAGGTTCATATCACCAATGATGATGGATGGTTCGTCAGCTAGGGTCTCTTCGAGTTCTTCTGCGGCATGATTCTGATTGGGGATTTGGATATATATTCCTTTAATCTTTATATATTGTCCAGTTGCGTAATTAGTAAAAAGCTTGATGCCTACTCCTTCTATCTTTCTATTTTCATCATGCCAACCTGGTGTTACTTCCGTTTCAATCCACCTAAGCCCTCTCTGAACATACATGGCAGTCGCTAAGTGCTTTTCTAATGTATGGGTAAGGATATCATAACCTTTAATATTATATTGTTGCGTCTCAAAAGTGACTTTACACTCGTTAAGTATTATAACAGCGGGTCTATATTTTTCAACTAGTGCTTTTATTTCTTTAAATTTCTTTCTCACTCCTTGAGTGTTTAGATGTAAAATTTTAAGGTTCTGAATTTTTTTACTGACTTGGTTGGCCATTGAAATGCGAGTGTATTATATTTATACTATCAATTAGTGCCATAAGTGTATGTTGCATTTCGGTCTGCATTTGGAACAGGCCCTCTAACGTGAGACCATCTTTTGTTGGTGGTACTTGATCGATCGGTGGCTGTGCTAATTTCTTTTGAGGAAGGGTAGGAAATTCCTTTGTATTTGTGATATTCGAGAACTTTACACCCAATCTTACCACTGAGCGTTTAATCCTTTCCTCTTTCTTCATTTGCTTTGCCTCTGCTTGCTCCATTTGCCTGGCGATCATATTTTTGAACACAGGGCATTGAGCATTGTTCGCACCGTGATCTTCTCCTTTGCAATTTTTGCAGACTTTTGTCGTGGTACCTTCAGGTGTGGTGATGACTATTTGTGGTTCTTCTTGTTTGCCGTAACACGATTGCTTCGAGTGATCAAATGCATAGCATTTCTTGCACTGTATAATGTGCTTCGGATTTTCTTTAAATGCTTCGACAATGATGGATTGTGATTTATACACGCCCATACATCAAGTTCCACGTTTTATTTCGAAGTTTCCGCCATAATCGAACCCAGTGATAACGAACTCCCCGACATATATTTAAGGGGATTTTCATTAATCAAACGTGATATTTTTTTAGATAAAATAATACTACCCTTCGGGCGAGGGTCCGACTTGTACTCAGTCGTATTTCTTGTATAGTCTTGTTAATCCACAGTAGAACTCTACATTGCTGGAATAAATTAATCGTTTCAAGGAAGGAGTTTGTTTTTTATGTTCTGGTGAAGTCAGCAATACAATCCGGAATTATTATAGAATCTTTCATTTCTATACAAGTAATAAAAGGCATAAATTAAAAAAATACAATTTCATTTACTTGAAGTAATGGCTTAAATAAGAAGTTGAAATCTTGAGAATATCGGTTTTTAAACTGATTTCAAAATACGACAAAAAAATTTCATAATCGCAAAGATTTAGTTTTACAAATTGCGTTATAAGCTATTTTATCTAAGTAGGTTGTGGTGATAAAAATGTGATTTATCTACACTTAACTGAAGTTAGCAAATGTTTATGAACACTATCTTATTGATCTTGTAATTGGTTTGTCTATTTTATCATTAAGTATAATGTATTTTATCTATATTTCATCAGAATTAGACAATTTGGGAAGGTAGTTACGGGCCAAAACAACTAGAAACAAATAGCTGGCTACGGTAAAAAACCTGAAAGTGATTAAAGTAATTGGTCCGCATGTTTTTTTCTTTTTATATTACATAAATACACAAAGTGATTCGTTAGTGGCTTATATGTAGGTATAGTGGAGGGTATTTTGAACAATCAAAAATACAAAGTTAAATTTTACATACAGGAGTTATTTTATACTTTTTACAGTCTAAGGATCAACAAACATTAAATCTCTATGATTTTCTCTCATTATTTTCTCACCTTTTATAACAATCTGAATATATGTAAGACTAGTGTCCGCCCGCGACTAGGTTCGCTTAGATGTTGGTTTCCTGTGGAACTGAGAAGTTTTCTCGCGGTAAAAAGTACCCTATGTGTTATTTTAAACTATATAACTGTAAAGTTTCATACAAATCCGTCCAGTAGTATTTACGTGAAACAGTTACAAACATCCATACATACTAACAAACTTTCAAGTTTATAATATTAGTAGGACTATAACGAATAAATACATTTGTCAAACCCTGTGGTATCAAAATTAAAACTACATTCGAGGTATGGAACCTACTTTAAAATAAACATTTTGCAAAAGCAGCTTTCTATATGTCACATTATTCCATACTTCTGTTATAGGTTACGCAAGTCACATCATACATATAGTGTTATTAGATTCCTATCGCTCTAGGGTCCGGGTATGCGCGTGATTCGAATATGATGTCCAAACAGTGTTTTATCAGCTCAAATTGAATCATATAGTGCTTGGAATAAAGGCTATATTGTTTGCGCTTAGGGTTGCAGTTCCGGTTTTTGGAATCACGTGTTAAAGAGGCTGGTTGATCGCGAAATACATTTTAGGATCGATCATTAAACTCTTATCTCTCGTTCTAACTCTTAATAATGGATATATGTTTTTCATAAAAAATAGATTAAGCTGCCGAAATGAGGTTCATTTGAATAAAGGTAGTAAAAAGAGTTGAATATAAAAAAATACGTTATTATATTATCATCATTACATAATATAAATCCCAATCGCTAATTGTGTCTGTTTGTAAGTTTGTCCGTTAACTCCTCCTTAACCACTTAACGGATTTTAATACCGTTTTCACAATCTTTTAGGGAAATTATTCATTTAAATTTGTGAGTGTAGAACATTCAGACAAAGTTATTTTAAGTCGGCTAAAAATCAATGTGTCGTGAACAAGGTGCGCCAAATTACACCATTGCAACGCTTGGGCGGGTCGCTAGTTTCATATTATCTTAAGTGTTAGGTACAGTTGGCCGTAGAAGTGGCTGAACAGAATCAAAAATCCAAAAATCATTTGCACTAATCATAAGAGCGTATAAAAATTTAACTTATAAACATATTAAGCATAACAACTGTTCCATAAGTTGCTAACTAACCGGTGTTCAGTTGTTTTGCAAATTTGATTCTAACTAACCTAAAAAAAAAATTGACTTCAAATACGACAATATATATCCTATTCAACGACTTCTGCGGCCGACAAAATCGCTCTGCATAGCTCAATGTCGCATTGTGTAATGTGCATAAGCACTTTGTAGGAAACTTATGTAGGCTAGAACAACTGTCAGTACTGTCATGTAATTTTTTATGTCAAGTCAGTCAGTATTGTTTGTTTATGTTTATAAATGGTGACGGATATGAAATAGTTTAAATAATTATTATGTTTCGAAATGGATGATGTTACCGAAAAGAAGATTATGATACAACAAAAAGAATGTGGAAAGTTAGTTTTTGTCGTGTGGAATCGCTGTCATTCTCTATCTAAAACTTCTTAACAAGAATATCTTGGAGAAGGGAATCTTTGATTCTATTTAGAGATGATTTGCATATATTCCAGGGGGAGCGTGAAGGGATTATTTATTGGTTTGTTGTATCATTGTTGATTTTTATTAACCGTTATCACAAGTATGTGATAAGAGAATATTTGAATGTTTTCACTATTTGCCCCAAAGATTTAATATTCAAATAGGTATTTAATTTATGAAACTTCATATTGAGTAAAGATAGGATTTTCTTAGATTGTTAAGATCTTGATGAGGTAGGTAGATTTGATTAAATGAACTTTGTGTATGTGAATGATTGAGTAGTTGTTCAATAATAATAGTTCTCAATTGTTATGTCGAGTCATTATGTGGTGTTTTGTATTGTTATTTTTGTTTTTTGTCGAGCGAGATGTAACATTGATAATTTTCAGATGATGACATTGGACAATGATGTATCTATAGAGATAATTTGATAATGCAGCTAAGCAGCCATGATTACTGGATGCTGCCTAGATGCATGATGATTAAACCACTACGATTGTGATTGAAATATTTAAGTTTTTTTTGCGTCTATTTTCAAAATTCCTATTTTTAAGTTCTTGTGAAGTTTTTGGACTAGCATACTGTGATTCACCCATACATCATGTATTTTTGTTAGGTTTTTACATGATGGGGTCAGTTTAACTTGTTTAATTATTTATCTTCTCATTTCATTTGTTTACTCCACATTTTAACCTGACTGGTTGTTAGCTACAACTATTGGGTCGAATCACTTTTACTTCGGAGCTTCCTAACTTAGGTAGGCTAGGAAGACATGTGCCTGGAAGTGATGCCGATTTTGATTAGTATCAAAATCTTTTTCGTAGGCGGTGGGATGTAATGTGCATAAGCACTTTGTAGGAAACTTATGTAGGCTGGAATACTGGCAGCTATTGTTTTATATTATTTAAATAGATTCTAAAGAAGAAACAATGAGATATTGACAGCATCCTTCCAGACTCAGTCATATTTTCATGCTCGGACTGTGGGCACATAACATTAAAATCACTTTTATGCTTTGAATATAAAGCTTTAAAAAAAAATTAAAATCTTTTATTTTCTTTCACGTTTCCCCCAAACGTTAGTCATTGCGACCTCGAAAACTGACTGTCGGTTTATGCAACGACTAAACTAGTGGCTAAACAAATGACCAATAGTGGTTAAATATCTTGAATCGCTCTCATGCTTCGGGTTCAATGCATCAACGTTGGTCCCAAGTACTTTTTCTTCGGAAAGTACTTTATACTCTTCGAGTTAGGGCAGAAAGACATGTTCAAAGAATGAGGTAACCATTTCTAATTGAAAAGATATACATTATGTTATGTAGGTATTTTATTATTTTTAGTAAAGGTATGACTTTATTGTAAGTAGCAGAAATCTGTATGTACGTTTTTTTTGTTATATGTTTGTATAATAACAAGAAAAGGAAAGAAATAATTATAGACTTTTGAACAAGATGAAACGAAAGAAACAACATAATAAAAGGCCTCATCAACGACAAATCGTGTTCAAATGCGATAGCCTCATTAAGTTTTTTGGTCGTAAAATTAATTTTAAATCGTACCTTTTACCTTTTTTAGTTGGGTAGGTACCCACTAGATAGTATTGAATCTAAAAATTCTGTTTGATCATCATTTCATTACATAGTATAAATCCAAGAGGCTAATTCTGCCTGTTTGTATGTTAGTCTGCTAACTCCTCCTAAATTACGTAACGGATTTAAATGCGGTTTACTCTATCTTTTAGGAAAATTATTCATTTAAATTTGTAAATTCAGAAAAAGTATTCTTAAATAAGCCAAAATTTTCGTCGGCCGTCGTAAGTTTAAGTCGGCCAAAAATACACTATTGCGAAGCGTGGGCGGGTCGCTAGTTATTAATAATCTGAATTTTATTGCTTATTTTCTCTTGTCTTAGTAACCTACATATTTCATTAATCAAATAACAAACAGTAATCATCCAAGTTCATTATCTTCATATTTTGTTCACCTAATTCTGTTTATGAGTTTAGACCTAATTTGCTGTACTGATGAAGCTTCGGAAACTCAATAAACATTAATATTGAATCGCAGCAAATTTTACCTATGTGTTATGTGTATTAGTTTTGAAATTGGGCATTGAAGCTTTATGATTAACCTCGCTTAAATACTAAATGATAAACACAGTGGGTGCCAAATAATTTTTCTCCTAAAAACTTTCAAATTGTCAGTTTCTGTAGTCGAAATAACCAATTCCTTATGAGCTTATTTTTCAGCACATTTTAGAATTTACAATTTTAATGCTTGAAGTAGAAAGAACAGCCCGCAGAGAGTTTGTAAGATGGAAGCAAAGCTCTTAGACTTCGGAAGAGCCTTTTAGGACTCTTAGAAATGTTTTTTTCAAACAGATAGAGTTTGATAAATCCAGATTGAAAATGGAATACTGACAGAAAGTGTTATAAAGTTAAATTTATTTTTGTTGTGTTTGATGAAATTTGGAAGTTTTTATGGAGAGATTAAGCGTAAAAAACACGAGGAAAATAACACAAACTATTTTTTCCCAAAAAAATACAATTCTGTCTCCAGCTGTCAAACATTTGACGATTTCTATTAGACAGCTACAGGCCAATATTCTACAACATTTTTGACAATGCGAAGTAAAAGAAAAATAGGGCAGAACGAGATTTACCAGGAGCTTGTTATTAATAAATTTTGCTAATACTAATTTCCCGCTGTATTGTTTTTATCCAAATACATTTAATGTAAAGGCACTTATTAAAAATAATAATAAAAATATATATTTTGTTTAACAATATCAAAATTCATTCAACCCAGTTTTAAGGTCGAAAGATTTTTTCAATAACAAACTTTTTGTTTAATAGCATTCACAGGCCGGTTCATAGGTTGTAAGTTAAAAATGATTAATGGTCGTTTATGAGCAAATATAAAACCTAACTTAAGTACTTACCCACAAGTGTTTTTAATATTCTGGACTTTGTTATTAATCGCCGCTGTCACTTGCAAACTCCCAGCAAAGCTACTGGTTTCTAAATTCGTGAAAACATAACCTAGTCTTAATTTATATGAAGATTACAATACTTTTATTTGACTAAAAGCGAAAAACCAAAGGAAGCTTATGTTGCAAGAAGTAATTCCATGTGATCGAAAAAAAACTATTAAAATTGATAGCAACAGTAAATACTTAACTCGGATTCAATCCGAGTTTTTGTATAATTTTCCGAGGATTTGTCTAAAAAATAAAAGGTCGTTTAACAATTGTGTTTTAAACAGAATAATTTCCGCAACAGCGATTCGCTAAACATTGTTTTACACTAAACACGGTTGTTAAAGCTGTGACAAAAAATTAAGCGTTTGTGTTTGAGTTTGTATGTATCTCCAGTAATACAGAACCGATTTTAAAATTTCTTGCACTTATAGAAAGATTATATTAAATATATATTTATCAGAAAGCTACATATTTAATGCCACTTTTTATTTTATTTAGACTTTTATTCCCACTCGAGTGAGTCGTGGACAGCTGGCTTCTTACAGATAAGAATACAGTCAATCAGGGTGCAAGTTTAAATTGTTACAGTGTTTTAACTCTCTCTCGATTCCCAGACAGTTATTATATTGTTGTTTATTTCTGCTCAATTATTTAATAAGGAACCTACATGTCATTTACGACAATACCAACATAATAAATACTTATTTAAGAAACTTAGGCATACTAACTTTTATCATTATCATGTATATCACTTACACAAAATCAAATCGACGTTAAGAACTAATTGACACTATGTTACTCATTAATTTTGCTGCCCAAATTGTGTCAGGGCATTTTTAACTTATCTTGAGCTTAAAGTAAATTAGTATGAAGATGTAATAACGATATTTTATACGTTTTAAATTAAACCTAAGGTAAATAAAATGCACCTACCAAAAAATAGTTTTTGTTATATTAATCTGTTGTAACTCAAAAAACAGACAATACCATTTGTAAATGCACGCTATGGTACGCTGGACAAAGACAATGGCATTACATAGTACGTAGTTTAATGCTGAGCATACCCTGAAGATTATACCATAAATTATAAACATTTGAAGGTATTATGAAGACGTTTTAATAATATATGTTTTAACGTAACATGTTGTTAAGTCTTATAATTATTACGCTATTATTTAATACTGAAAACAATTATTTAATCATAAAACAAAACAATGCGAATGCAATTGAGATTAAGGGTTTTAATATTTGTACAGTAATTTGCTTACTGAAATTTAAAACACTTTTTATATAATAGGTAATATCGCAGGCCAAACTGATTAAGGTACGTTCAATTATACACAAACTGTGGCCTTATACGTAATTTGCATGCAGCTCAATTCGCTTTTACATAAATTGCAAGAGAAAAAAATCTTATCAGTTAGCGTTTACTACTACAGTTACAGTTTTTTTCTAATAGTAATCTTCAGGATTTTTTTCTATACGAACACGAATGATTTAACAAAACATTTCACGTTCATTACCAAAAAAACTGTTCGCAAATTGTACACAGAAATGAGTCACATATATCTCTTGAACTTATTCTTATGCCTGTCTGTCCGTCACATATGACTCATTGGACAGAGAAATTTGTAAGATTATTTTACAAGAACGGTGCATAACCGCACCCAAAATATAGAAAATTCATCAGAAAATTATAACTTTTATAATAAGTATATGAAAATTCGACGTCCTTATTTGGTCGGATTATGTTGATTGCCAAGATTTGGCTGCGAACTTCACAACAGTTGTCTTTTTTTGTAATTTTATTTATCTCGTAGCATGCATACACTTGTCGAGCATGTCGAAATGTTATAATCCTACACTTCAATTTAAGTCTACCTCTCGCCAATACATCTGAAATACAAATTCTAAGAAAGACTCATCTTCAAATATCTTTCAACACTCAGCTTCACACATGGAGTTTTTTTTTAATCTAATATAAACAAAGGTAGTTATGTAAAACTCTGATAACCTAGCTTTCTACAAATTAAAGGTAATTTAAAATTGGTTCATTATTTCTAAAGCTTATCCTTTAAATCCCAATTCACAAACATTCTATATAATGTTTGTATTGTTGGTATGAACAATCTAAAATGGCATCAAGTTGTTCCAAGGTCGGTACCTCTACGCACGACCTTCTGTTCCTACGACCTGTGCATATAATTGAGTATGACCTTATGGTAATGTTTACTGAGAATCACGACTATTTCATTTGTTTACCAGTATTTTAGGATATTAAGGATTATAAAAATATATTTTGTTTATTTAAATTATATATGTGATGATGGCTCAATCGCAGATTCTAATAATAGTGATAAACAGATTAGAAGTAAATTGTGTAGTTTGCAGGTGATGTCTTAAAAGTTTTCCTTACATCTCCAAACCTTTTTTATCTCTGAGTAACTGTATCATACATGCTAAATGTAGTACTATAATTTTGATGACTTCACAAATACGTAATTATAGCAAAAAATATAGTAAGCTAGTAAGCTTGATGAATTACATCGATCTATCAGTCACTTTTTTATGTATTCAAATTTAAATAGGTGTGTTTGACTTCCTAGAGAATATTCTTATACATATAAAGCGAACTATATAAATATTTGTATATTAGTGAATTAAAGTGTAAATATCCACCTCAAATTAACATTTTAGTTGTATAAAACACATTTCTAGTGCCGTACCTTGTGTTTTTAGGTGATTTTAAGTGTTTTCAGACTTTGAATTTTTTTAAGTGACAGGTAACTTTATTTGCATAAATTTAATATTTCTTTAGTTTTAAATCACTCGATACACAATTTTATTCGAAATTTGTGTCATAAAGTAGGTTCTTTGGTAATTTGTCAAGTAAAAAGTAACGTTTAAAGTTAGCAATAAAAACCGGCCAAGTGCGAGTCGGACTCGCGCACCGAGGGTTCCGTACAAACCTGCAAAAACTACTTAAAATTTTAAGCTTTTCGGAATTTTTCTGTTACCTGTGCTGTAAGCTATTGCTTCTTACCAAATTTCGAGATTCTATGTCAACGGGAAGTGGTCTTTAGGTTTTAATTCCCGTGCGTGTAGTTGCGAGTTTCAAAATATGCGGTATCAATGGTTGTACTTTTGCGTTTTGCGTTTTTGCGTTGACTTAGATTTTTTTTTTCACGGGTTAAAGGCAATTAGATCTAAGTATTAGATATGAATTTCAACTTATAAGTTTATATTTATTAAAAAAATATATATTTTGTAATGTAACTAAAAATTTAAGGTTTTCGGAATTTTTCCTTTATGTGTGCTATAAAACGTTGCTTCATGCCAAATTTCAAGATTCTAGGTCGACTGGAAGTACCCTTTAGGTTTTGATTCCCTTGCGAGTACTTGCGAGTTTCAAAATATGCAGCTTAAATGCTGTTTCTTTTGATTGCGTTGACATAGAAGTTTGATTTTGTTACAGCTTAAAGGTATTATAGACCTGAGTATTTGGTTTGAATTTCAATTTAATACCTCTACGCATTTATGAGGAAATGGGTAGTAAGGTTAAAATTACTAAAAAAAAAATATTATGTGATGTAACTAAAAATTTATGGTTTTCGTAATTTTTCCTTTATCTATGCTATAAGACGTTGCTTCGTACCAAATTTCAAGATTCTGAGTTCACGGGAAGCACCCTGTAGGTTTTGATTCCCTTGCAAGTGTCGACTTGCGGCATAATTTGCGGCATAAACGGCTGTATCTTTTGATTGCGTTGGCTTAGAAGTTTGATTTTTTCACAGCTTCAAGGGACAGTAGACCTGAGTAATTGATATAAATTACAGCTTCATACCTCCACGCGTTCCTGAGAAAAAGGGTCTTGACAGACGGACGGACGGACAACAAAGTGATCCTATAAGGGTTCCGTTTTTTTTCCTTTTGAGGTACGGAACCCTAAAAACCGTTGATTTTGCTACCCACATAGCATCCTTTTGTTTGGAAGTAGTTAAAACTTATTATATTCACTATGAACACACACAGTTCCACAGTTCGTCAGTTGGAAAGCCAACTCCAACTTGCGCTGCATGAGCTAAGCAAGTACAAGCAGCAATGTGAACTGTTATTAAAAGAAAGGGATGATAATGAGTTAGAAACTTTGCAAGTGATTAACAGAAATTCCAATTTAAAATCAGAATTAAATACCCTGAACACTCAATACTTGGAGACTAGAGATGAAAGGGATCGTTTGAAGAGACAAACTCAAGACTTTGACCGCTGTTATGAAGAATATGACAGTAATTTAAACATCATAACTTTACTCCGTTCCCAACTCTCAAGTGCTCAAGCACGAGTGAATCAGCTTGAACTAGATGCAACACATATAAAATCAGTTGAAACACAAACCCTTTTTCACAACTTAGTTAAAAGTTCTAGTCAATTGAGTTCCGTAACAAGTGATTCACAAACAATAACTATTGATTTGACCAACGATGAATCAATGTCAGTATTATCACACAGGCAGAGTAGTATCAATAACAGTCATAATAAGCTGAAAAAGTATGTCAGGTTACAGAGATTTATAAGAAAAACTAATAGAATTATTAAAAAGGATAGTATTATAAAAAAGCATGTAGGTTTAAGTAAAAAGTATAAATCCGTTATTCAAAAGTGTAAATTGTTTAGCCAGGAGGTGGATATCATTAGGGAAAATTATGAATGTGACATAAATAACTTAAACATTAAATTAAGTGAGTTACATATATCTTTAAACAAAATGACACAGCGGTACAATAGTGCACAAAAGGAAATTGATCAACATGTAATAGCGTTAGATGAACTTTTGTTGCTTTCAAAATATAATGAAGAGCGTTTTGAATCACTAACTAACGCTAAATATTGTACTTGCCAAGGCTCCTCTAGCTTAGACTCAGACATATCTTGTAAATTAAACTCCCAAGGCCAGGAATCAAGTGTAAAAACTGTGTGTAATAGTCAAAGACCCATCAAAATGTATTGTGATGAGATTGGTAAAAATATGGCCTCTAAATTATATAATAACTCTTGGAAAATGTTAAATTATTGCATGCCTGGAGGCTCAGTAGGAGATATAATAGATAGGGTACTGAATAGCAGTCACCATCCTGATACCACTATAATTTTATTTTTTGGGAGAGGAGGAAATGTAAACCTTAAGGAATTTTCTAGCTATTTAGTTAAATTACAAAGCCTTAATGTGTATAAAATAATTATGTTTACTTTTCCTTATATAAGGGATGCCACTCAGGAAAATGCCATTAGATATAAGCTTAACATGTGTCTACATAACTATGTAGGCTCAAATAATGTAAATTTAAGTAGTACCTCGAGTATGTTACTCAAAATAATAGATGTTAATTGTATAATTAAGTTCCATTTAATATTGACTAGAGATAGGTTTATTCTATCAAATAATTTATTAAGACAGGTAGCAAATATGCTATTACTTTATTTATTTAATAAATCAGCTAATTGTTTAGCTTTTGATATTGCTGCTTCTATTGAGCAGTCAAATAATTTGACATATTACAGTGATACTTCCAGTACCACTATTTTAACAGATTATATGTAAATTAAGTTCTGATCACTTCGGCCAGTTAGTTACATTTAAATACCAAAATGAAATAGAGATTAAGCGAAAATTAATGGTTGTCCCCGTCAATGAAAAACGTTTAGAGACATTCAGATGTAATATTTCGAATAATATGCCAAGTATTTTAAATTCTAAAAATGTTAACCAACAATATGATACATTGTGTAGTTTCATAAATAAAAATCATAAGAAAGTATTTATTCCTAAAAAAATAAATTCGAAACCATGTAAATCGTTCTGTAACTGGGCAACCCCTGGTATTCATATCAGTAGAAGAAAATTGTATGATCTCTATGATGAAAAATTATATAATAAAAATGATAGTTTTTACCAGTACGTTAGAAGTTACTCGAAAATTTTTAAAAAGGTATGCGCGGCGGCCAAGTCTATGTATCTTTGCAACAAAATAAAAAATAGTTCTAACAAATGTAAAATGACTTGGAACATAATTAATACCGAAACTGGGAAAACTAAAAATCGCGATAAACAAATTAAACTCGTCATTGATAATAACGTCATTAGTTCCGATGAAAACGTAGCTACAGCGTTTGAAAAGTATTTTGCGGATATTCCTATTTCGACCACTAAATTATTAAATTCATCGCCTGTGATGGCCGAGTCGTTACTTATTAATAATGTTAGTGAGTGCAGAAAAAGCTTTGGTTTCCAACCTATAGATACCGGGGACATTATCAAAACATTTAAGACATTAGATATCAAAAATACAACTGATCTGTGGGGCATATCAGTTAAAATTGTTAATTCGATTATAGATATAATAGCCCCTTATCTTGCAAAAATATTTAACAATTGTATTGTTAGTGGTGAGTTTCCGGACATGATGAAGCACAGTAAAGTCATTCCTTTATTTAAATCGGGTAGTACTACAGATCCCACTAATTTCAGACCAATATCAATTTTACCTACGTGTAGTAAAGTTTTCGAAAAAATTATTCTAAATCAACTTTTAGTACATTTCACTGAGAATAAATTACTTCATAATAAACAATTTGGTTTCACAAGGGGTCGTTCAACTACTGATGCAGGTGTTGAACTTTTTGTAAATATTGTTAGTGCATGGGAAAAGTCACAAGACGCCCTAGGTATTTTTTGTGATCTATCTAAGGCATTTGATTGCGTCCACCACGATACTCTTATAAGGAAACTCAACCATTACGGAATCAAAGATACCAATCTTAAACTTTTAATTTCATATTTAAGTGCTAGAACTCAAAAGGTTGACGTCAACGGAATCAGGTCGTCTGGGACAGTTGTGAGCATGGGGGTTCCACAAGGATCAATTTTAGGCCCATTTTTATTTTTGGTTTATATAAATGATCTTCCCTTTATGGTAGGTAATAATCACGATATAGTGTTGTTTGCTGATGATACATCATTAATTTTTAAGATTAATAGACAACAATCTAATTATGACGACGTAAACAATGCGCTCTCTAATGTTTTACAGTGGTTTAATGTTAATAATTTAGCTTTTAATGATAAGAAAACCAAGTGTATAAAATTTTCAGCACCTAATGTAAAACAAGTCAACTCAAACTTGCAAATGAACGGTAAAAAACTAGACTTGGTAGATTCTACTGTTTTTCTTGGTTTGACTGTAGACTGTAAGTTACAATGGGGAGCCCACATCTCACAACTGGCGAGTAGGCTTAGCTCTGCAGCGTTCGCGGTCAAGAAAATTCGCTCTTTGACTGATGTAAAGACAGCTAGGATAGTATATTTTAGTTACTTTCATAGCTTAATGTCTTACGGCATCCTACTGTGGGGAAACGCTGCTGACATTAATACGATTTTTACGCTGCAAAAAAGGGCTGTTCGTGGAATTTACAAGCTTGCAAATAGAGATTCTTTGAGAGAAATATTTAAAGATAGTGATATTTTAACCTTCGCGTCCCAATACATTTTTGAAAATATATTGTATACTTACAAAAATATTGATAAGTTTGTAACGTTTAGTGATAATCATGTCGATAATAATTCGGTAAAAACTAGGCATGGAAATAGATTAGCTTTCCCAAAGTGTAGGTTGGCCAAAAGCAGCAAGTCGTTTATCGGTATGTCGATACTTATTTTTAATAAAATTCCGGAGTCAATTCAATCCCTGCCATTTAATAAATTTAAAGTTACAATTAAGCAAGTATTGTGCAAGAAAGCTTACTATAAAATCAAAGACTATTTAGATGATAAAACAGCATGGGATTGATATCTAGACAGGCTATTTCTACTGCTATTCAAGATTGTTTTGTATTAACTTCTCTGTAAACAGTTTGACTAGGACATGATACTCAACTTTGAGTATGTACTTTTATTGTTTTTTTTATTTATTTTTAAATTTTTTTATTTTATTTTGTACTGTTTTCTCGTTCCTCCTCTCACTGCTTTAACTTATTGTACGGGTTTCCTATTAACTTGCTGTTTTGTGAGGTTCTTTAGTGCCTTATTTGGCCCAGGGTAGTCATGCTCGCCTCGAAAGTTACTGGGGCGGTGGCGTTGTGTCAACGGGTCGCCCAACTCCCTCTAATATGGTTGAGTAGGACGATGGCTGGAGCACACGTCATACTTGTGATCAGGTGCCGCCTTCGGGAAACGGTCTGCTCTGGTTCCGAATTGTGGTGCAGGAAGAAGTCCTTAATTAGTTCGTAGTAGCAGTTTTAATTTTTTTTTTTTTTTACTTTTATAGTGTTGAGTTGAGGTACGAGAAAATAATTTATATGTTCATTGAATGTACACGTTATAATTTTCAAAAAGAGTGCTGGGAGTTTTTTTCCGCCGGCTTTTTTCTCTCGGTCTACGGTTAGGTAAAGTCGAAGTTTGTAACATTGACGTTCATTAAGTATATGTTACATATCTATGATGAATAAAAGAATTTTGATTTGATTTGATTTGATTTTGAACTCTTTAAACTAATTACTAACATTTAAACGTTCTAAAAAGTTTAACTTTGATCTTAACACAAAATATTTATCATTCCATGAAACGATAATAACCTTTGTCTTTTGTTTCAGAATTCAAAATGGGGCGCGACGAGAAAAAAGGCTCGATTGTTCTCGACAACTTCAATTCCACGTAAATATAAAAAAGCTATTTTAATTAAATCAAATCTCTCTTAAAAAATCAATAAAATAAATTAGATCGATAAATAGCTGGTGCTATGTTTGAAATCTTTCTAAGCTAACGCTAAAAGATTTTATGCGACTACAGGGGCTTCCTTAAGTCTAGACATACTAAACGGCTTTTCCCATGGGATTGGGGTACTTTTTACTTAAACAATACTTTATCTCATCACGTAATACACCTACTAAATTTCATCCAAATTAATTTTGTAATTTTTGCTTGAATCGTAACGTTTTTCATATTTATAATATTGTAGTTAGATAAATAGGTTACTTTTAACGACGCACATAATGTTAGTTTAGCTTCTTTTTATTCTTACTTACTTTAGTTTAATTGTGGAAAAACTGCTATTGGCTTTTGTATAGATACACCTGCTTATTGTCTTTATTTACTAAAAGCTGTTGTTTTTCTATGAAATAAATAAATTAAGTTATTTCTGAAATTGAATGATGTTTTTTCTTAGACTTTCTTCTATAGTAAATATTATGATTATTTATCATGAATGAAAGTGGGTGGTCAAGTTCGAAGAAAAACACCCCATTAGCAGTACAATGTTTATATTTAAATAACGATACGTCATTTTGTTTGTTACTTTACCAAAAAAGACTATATTTATAAATAGGTCTCTCCACCTTTGGTGTTTATTCGCAAATAATTCGGACCTTTCAAGAAAGGTTTTTTGACTTCTGGGTACACTTTATAAATAGGACATATAAATATAAACCTGATAAATATGATCCTTCTAAGAAATCCAGTGTGTGTATGTAGTGTGAATTTGGTGTCGATGCCTGATATTTCTAACTTAAACACTACTATTATGCATTTTTTTTCTGATTTATGAAAAAGTTGAAAACTCGACTGTAAAAAGTTTTGTCGAACGTGTGTATAACGTAAATGCTCCTATTAACGACCTACTAAAATTTGTACTCTATTAACGATCTATTTTTTCAATCAGTCATATTAGACTTAATATAGATTCTATAAAAAAAATAACTTAAAAATGAGATAGGTAGATTAGTTAGTCAACAAACAAAGTAAATTTGTCTTGTCTAAATAGCCAGTTTTAGCAATAATTTGTTATTGAGTGAGTGCCGCTCGATACCAACGCACTTTCCATAGTGTCGCGTCTCCAGCCTCGTAAGCACACCGAAATATTACTTAAGGTAAACAACAAACTTAAAGTTGATTTATCTGCTTGCTATCACATAACAACGATAATACATATATTCGTTTACGAAGTTACATTGAATTTAATCATTTTTATTGGTTTTTATGGCATAAAATCATATCTTAATTAAGGGCGGTAATAGGATCCAAATTTCATAACTTGACTCTATTAACGATCCATGGCGTTATTAGAAGTTTGTAATTTTCATATTTGATTCTATTACCGACTCACAGCTGAAAAGAAATAACAAGAACCATTTTTATAGAAACATGTAACCAGAGGTATACTGCTTGCATAGGCGCAAGCAGTAGGTATACCTCTGCTCAACTAAAAGCTTAGCTGATAGCTGTAAATGAAGGAAGCAGGATATACCAAGCTTGAAGACCTATGGCATACCGAGAAAAACTACCGTGACAAGACAAATAATAAATACACAAATGAACATTGTGGAAAACAATATTGTTCAACGAAGGACGAAGAAAAAAGACTTTTGGACTGAATTTTCTATGTCGGAAAGTCAGGTTTTCCTGTAACAAAAGACCAACTGTTAGAAACAGTTGCAAAATTGGTGGAAAACTAGGAGCGCTCTTATCCTTTCAATGATGGTGTTCCAGCTGTTTCTTAAGGCTATGTCTAGGCATCCTTACATTTCAAGGCGAATTGAATTAGCCTACAAGCCGATTTTTAATTGCTATGAGACGGGATTCTTTTTATGTCCCAAAGAAAAACAGGTTTTCTTCCGAAAGGGCAGCAAGGAATTATATTATGTACGACTAGTGGCCGCCCGCGACTTCGTTGGCGTGGAAGTCGGTTTCCTGTGGGAATGAGAAGTTTTCCCGCGGTAAAAAGTACCCTATGTGTTATTCTAATGTATAACCTATATTACTGTTAAGTTTCATCCCATCCAGTAGTTGTAACGTGAAAAAGTATCCTCACATACTCACATACATCCACACATCCATACATAATCACAAACTTTCACGTTTATAATATTAGGAGGATTGCAATATTAAGATGTTGATTTCAAAACTGTAATAATGTCTTAATATAATTTTAACTGCATTTTTTTTATTTTTCGTTTAAATGAAGGGGCAATTTTTAGGGGTCGGTAATAGAATCAGAAAAAACGGTAATACAATCAAACTACATCTTTAGGTCGGTAATAGAATCAATTGCTCTTTCGGATTAAACAACTATTTAATAATTACTGTGTAATAAAATACAAAATTGAAGTATGGAATCCAACAGAATACTTTACAAAGATTGATATTAAATTAAAACACCTTAACTAACCTATCAGTATCTATCTATTTACTCAAATTTATTTCAAAGACAGCTTAAAGGGGCGGTAATAGGAGCATTTACGTTATTACATATTTTATATTTTAGCGTACATTTTCTTGATTTCTTTGATTTGGGTATGAATTCTGAACGATGCCATGTCACCGCCAGATTTGATACTTTATTTCGTTTTAAAATAGGCGACAGTATTTTGTTTTATGTACGTTCTGAGAGGTGTCTATGGTAATCACCATCCACAGGATTAAAGGATCTATAGTCGTATTTATAGAACGTACAGATTTTAGTCACGGCCACACTGTGTGACGTAAGCCAATCACTCGCTTAAAATCAAATGGAGAGCCTTTCCTATACCGGCGCCAAAGTATAGGTACAGGGTGATTCTTAGTAGCTTTCAACCTGAGTTATATATTATTATTTAAGTAATAGGCAGGAGAATATAGTATAATAAAATAATGTTAATAATTTAAAATAAACATCACAACTAAATTTAAATATAAACATCTTTCCGTAAAGTTAAATAGGCACTGCATGACTACGACCTACTAGATCATTCATGACAAAAGCCACTAGAATTACGGCGTAATCCATTTTCCGGACAAAATCTAGCTAATGTGTTTTATAATGGTGTTATTATTATCTTATCTAGTTGTAGAAAACCAGTTTTTGTATTTTGTGTAAAAAAAACTTACAGCATTTTTCCATCTCTTGGTCTATTTGTAGTTAAGAGACAAAGTGTTCAGCTAAAATTAATCATAAAAGCAATGAATATGATAAAACTTAAAACCGAAACAATAACCGAAATCAGTGACTTTTAATTTTGCTCAAGAAATTATCATATTTTTTTAGGTCAAACCTAACATCGAACCCTGGCTTCCAGTCCACTTTGACCCTTGGCTCCAAAGAGGTTATCAACGAGAAAGCCTACAACCCCTTTGAACACAGAAATGTGGAGCATCCGAATTCGTAAGTATTTCTATCCATTTGATCTAGGGGCGATTCTGTAACTTTGAAATGTCTAATGGTGACGGGAGTGTGGCGCGTCAGTAGTTTTTGTATTAAAACTAGCGGCCTGCCCACGCTTCGCAATGGTGCGATTTTGGCCGACTTGTTCCCGAAACATTGTTTTTTCGCTAACTTGAAATAACTTTTTCTAAATGTTCTTTATTTACAAATTTAAATGAGAAAATATCCTTAAAGATGGCGAAACCTGCATTAAAATCTGTTTAGAGGTTTCGGAGGAGTTAGTGGACAAACATACAAACAGACAGAATTAACGACTTGGATTTATACTATGTAATGATGATGTAATGATTCGTATGGACATTGCAAAAACCTAGCCAATATTGGCATATATAGATTCAGTGTTTTTATGTTAAAAGTAACAGAATTAAGACCCTGGGGGAAATCCGTGAATAAACTTCAATGATTTCTTGTCGATTAAATGTCATTTCATTTATAAAATGAGTCAATCGTGAATGAAATAACATTCAGTTTGCGAAAAATTGCTAGATTTATATAGCAGATTTGGAGGGCTGAGTGGGACAGTGGTAGGTATACTAGAAAGTTAAGCGGATTATATTTTAGGTTGGAACAAATTTAGATTTGATCAAATTTAAATTTGACTAATGATTTTGTGGAAGTAGGTTCTTCTTTAGCGCAATGTTTGGTGCCTATAACACAAGGGCATATTTGCTCTAACTTTAACTTAGTTAGTGCTTATACTGTAGATTTTATTATTTTAGTTTTCCTTCTATGACACACAGTTTGCAAAACAGAATAAAATACAAACAGAGATCACAGAAAATATAATAATATAATACAATAAGATATGAGCACAATAAATAAAGATCATTATAATTCATGAGAGAGTTTCATGTATAATGATATCATTGTGCATAATCTAATAAAAATCTTACTGCATACACGATGATTCCTTTGTGGTTTTTGACTTGAAACTTATATGCTCTTAACAATTTGGGGAACCAATTTCATATAGTGAAAGAATTTTATATGAATTTTACACGGCTACCATGGTATCTCGGTGATTAAATGTCATTTCATGATTGAGTTGTTTTATGAATGAAATGACATCAAGATATTTAAGTAAATTGCACCACTGATGTTCACAATTGTCCAGTACGCTGAACTCACAGGTTCATCATGGTCGTACATAAGTTATACGCGATATACTCACTAGATTAATCCTAGCAATGCACAACTTATAGGAAAGCTGTTATAACTCTGTGGTTAAAAGTTCAAAAAAAATAAAGGTACACAAATAACAGCTTTTTTTTTTAAATAAAAACTGCATCATTTGCAACTAACGTGAAATAAACTTTAGGTGTGCTCCTTTTACAATAAAAATAATAATACTTTATTGAATTAAATTTTTATAGCTTTTTGCGGGTCGACGACATTTCGGACACAAAAAACTCGGACACCTTGGCCAATGTATGGATTTTCAAATTTAATATAATTTCTTACCATACATTGGCCAAGGTGTCCGAGGTTTTTGTGTCCGAAATGTCGTCGACCCCTTTTTGCTTGCTGCTTTTCATGCGTTAACTTCAATACACAATCCCGTGGTAAAGTCAGAATCGTGTATGTTCACAATGACCATGACTCAAACGGTATTGTGGTTTCTTGGAAGAACGAAAAGAGTTGGAATAACCGGGCAAACTCATTAATTACAAGGCAAGAAATTTTTAGGGTAATATACTATTTTTTTTGTACTGCGGTTTCATCCAAAGCTAACGGCATTTCTCGTGGGAATGGCCTACTTTCCCGTGGTAAAAAGTACTCAAGTGTTATTCCACATCCTAGTCTTTCTATAATCTATAAAAATGAGAAATAAGTAAACCCACAGTTACAAACTTAGTAGGTTAACATGTTACAACATCAATGTTACAGGAATAAAGCCTTTCTTTTCGATAATGTAGCTGTCTAATTAGTGAAAAATCAGTCAATTTTTTTGAGTTTGATACAATAAACTATTAGTGATAACTCCTTAATTAAATGATGGCTGTTTCGTCAGTTCGCCCCGGTCCTGGAAGCACCGCGGTGTCAAACGCACAAGGACTCTTTTTGAATTGGCCGATTGGCACCGATTGGTAATAGTGTTCCGCTTTTACCCTTTGATACGGAACTCTAAGAAATATGTTACATTAATATTTCAAAAAACAGTTAAAAAAATAATTGAACCATTTTGAATTATATAACTTTATTAAAATTTGGTTGTCTTAAGATAATATAAAAAAATATTTTGTTTTTTAAAATAAAGTTTTATTTAGTTGTTAATGCTAACACACAAACCCACGCTAAAATTATTATTCAATAATAACAAGGACTCTCGTCTGGCGTCTAGTCTAGACTGTTCCTGGCAAAACTTAAAAGTCTTCTACAGGCAAAGCAATCAAGCTCAGGCCTTGTATTTAAACTATTGATAAATTATTTGTAGTTATCGAAGGAAAGGTGGACCGAAAGTCACATGGTACAGTACTTTTAGTTGTTTCTAGAAAAATATTATTTTAAGGATATTTGATATTTTTTGGGAATTCTATACAAGATATGTCACAGGAAACATACAAGGTGACTTTACACTACTTGAAGGGTACTACGTTAAGAGCAAAAATTTTTGGCTCCAGAGATGGTCTTTTATATTAATATGTCACAACTTAGATTAACTCAATCATTTCTTAAAATGAAACGGGCTTAGTAAAAATCCTGAAACGCCGAAAAATAAATCATTAATTAATAAGCGTGTAAAAAGGCATTAACATGTTTTAATTGTATATTTTTTATAAAAATTAACAAACGGTATTTTTTGTTAATGTCCACCCTAAAGCAGATATAACTTTTGTTTTTAAAAAAAATAAGGAATCCCAAGAGAGCCAAGGCGACAGTTGCAAAGCTAAGATTGCTTGAAGACATGCCTTCATTCCTATTCCTCATGTCTTATACACCATCAGAATTTTAGTTAAAATGAATTCTATTTCAAAACAAATAGTGACACCGAATGATTTATGTACTTAGGTGCAAACAATATTTCAACTTTGGAAGGGAAATATGGTCTGGGAAATAATATTTTTATGGTCCCTAGGTTTTGTTTTTGAAACAGTGAAATGCATGCTCGTTTACTTTGCTAAATTATATTAAAAAAAACATCCAATGATAATAAATTATAACCATAGCAGCCTATGAGCGCAGGCTTCCTTCTCGGATAACGACAGGGTTTGAGCCGTAATCCACCACGTTAGCTCAGTACGGGTTGGTGAATGCCCATGATGGATAATCATCCAATCATGTGGGTTTGCTTTCATAAAATATTTACACCACTCAATCAAATTATGTTAAATTATACTTTACTAATATTTAAGTATGTGTACGTATGTTGTTGAATGTTCTATACCTAATTCTTTGCGGCTAAATAAGCTGTGGGAAATCGGGATAAAAAAGCCTTCAAAATGTTCGTATTAAAACTCGCAAGATAAATTAAATTTAAATAAAAACGAATCCTATCCTATTTCCTATTAATATTTCAAAAGTGAAATGGTGTTGGTTTAGATGTTTGTCATTCAATCACGGAAAACGTCTGGTTGAATTTGGTTGATTTTTTGTGAAAGATCCAGAATAACATGCGCACTGATAAAAGTAAAGCTTAATTGTAAAATTAATAATAAGAAGAATATTACATAAATATGTTAGTATATTTAAAATTGGAAATCTAGGGGTGTTGAAGCATACAAAGCTATTACTTATAATAAATATTATTCATATTATTTAGTGAACCTCTCTGGTCACTCAGAGTTTTTAAAAAGTGGTATGCCTGTGACGTACCGATCTTCTAATGTTTTTCATTTGGTTGTCAAAGACACACGTCTTGCGGCAACTCTGTGTCACGTGAACCATTTTGTTTAATTACTGTGAATAATTACTTCTTTAATTTATTTGTATTTCTGTTAATAATATTTGAATTAGTAAACCGATTTTATTTTCTGACGTTGTTATTTATTTAACTTTGCTTCCTATATATTTTCTAAATTAATATTTGATACAAATTAAGTTTTCGCACCTTGTAGTTATGTCTGTTTGACAATGACATTTCTTTGTTTACATTTTAGCTACCGCATTTGAAATCTATAGGCACTTTAAGATTCTTGGTTTACCTGTTACGATTAAAACGTTCCTTAGAGCTGTCATCCTGAAACGGATATTTTTAAAAACAGTAACAAAGAACAGAGGAAAAAAACACAGTTGCCAATCTCGAAGGAAAAATTTTCATAACCTTTTTAATTAATAAATAGACTCTTTATTAAAATAGGGAAACAATGGATTTCTTAATTCTGGGCTATAAATGGAAGAAAATTACACTTTCAAGATACCTTTTTAATTTAATTAGTAACAATAAATACAAATCTGTATCTACTGCCCAGCTTATCACTACATAGTATAAAACAAAGTCGCTTTCTATGTCCCTATGTATGCTTAAATCTTTAAAACTACGCAACGGATTTTAATGCGGCTTCATTACATCGTATAAAAACAAGTCGCTTATTCTGTCTGTTTGATGTTTGTCCGCTATCTCCTCCTAAACTACGTAACGGATTTGAATGCGGTTTTTGCCTTCTTTTAGGGAATTTATTAATTTAAATTTGTAAATAAAGAACATTTAGAAAAAAAATATATTAAGTTAGCCGAAATTAGATGTTTTGTGAACAAGACGGCTAAAATTACACCAATGCGAAGCGTGGGCGGGTCGCTAGTTTTTAATAAATTCAAGAGGAAGGTTTACATATATAATCACATAGTATAGGGAAAACTTATCTACTAACCTTATGACATTCCATAGTACCTAGAGACGAGCTTTCATTGGCAATCGGTACTAGTTTTGGGAACACCATTATTATTGAAACTTTAAAGGCCCCATCGATTTTAGAATTCCAGCTGTAAAAAGAGCCTATTCCAGGTCCAAGACCAAGTTTGTGAATTATGGCTTGTTCAGCCAAACGGTAGTCCTAATATTTTTTTTTTTTTGAAAATAGAGCGATTCATACTCATTTCTTTCATGCTGATATGTAGGCACAAGATATGCGCGTCACTACCTATTGAGTTGTTATGGTCGAGATGTATGAGAATTACCTAAGCATAGTATGTAATCCGATTCGGAGATTAATGTTAAAAACTCTTAGACTTTAACCACAAATTGGTTATACTCAACAGTATTTGCAAACTATTGCAATACACGGAAAACTAATGTGGTGTGCACATGTATTTAGTTTATTAAATCTGTGTGATGTGATAAGAACATAATTAAATTAAGATTTTTGTTTGTCAGCAAAAAAATTTCAATATATATAAAACTGATGTATTTGCGACAACTACAAAAAAGCAATTTGAGACAACCTGAAATTAAAGTCTGTAGGAATGAAAATGTCTAATAAATAAATATTATAGCTAAGGCCTCCGTCACGCAAACGGCTACTCACCTCTTTTATTTGATTTGGTACCATGACAAAAAGAGTCCACAGCATTTATCCCACAATATATTATGATCTGATGATGAGTCATAAATCCACCCATGCTTTGCCTCAAAGTGTAACTATTTTTTGATGTTAAAATCTAAAAGCCTTTTTTTGTTTTTTTTACTTATAAAACCGAATTAAGGATAAATTTTATTTTAACCCATTAATTCTATTTATAATACAAAGCCTTACCGTGTAAAGACTTCCCTAAATTTGTTATTTTAAATTGTAAGCCTCCTGTCGGTATTGCTCGATTATATATCAATATTTGGGGTCCTTTTAAGAGAAACTTGAAATGCAATATCGATGGAACACTTAACTTTAATGAAATTCTGTTCATGGATATTACAAACATAATCTCCAGATTTTATCATCGTGTTTCAATATTTTGCCTATATTCATTTTCAAAGTACACATATATGATAGGTTTATTGGTATTCTTGCTGGTATAGGGGAGCGAGGGGCTTGTTGTTACAGGGGTAAGTAGTAACAGGCTGTTTTCACCAGGATCTTCAACACTATTAACGTATATCTTTGACTCGATTTAACCCATAAACCGCACCACATCATATTGCCATAGCCAGTGTTCCGCCGGTTGGCGCAGTGAGCAAATGTCAGCATTCCCTTCATTTCTGCCAGGTGATATAAAATTGTACTGTCGTAAAATTTTGGTTTGTGTTTTTAATATTGCCTATTTTCAAATTTTTACATCTTATTTACATTCAAATTTATCTATCTCTGATATTGTGTAACAGTTTTTATGACTGCTAAATTGTTTAATAAGTTATCTTGATAAATGTTAAAAATCATACCATGGGGTTAGTTGTAACAAAATCCCGGGGCTTGTTGTAACATGTTACACCATGCATTGTCTGGTATGTGGTGAAGCTTACACAGATACAAACAAAAAAGATTGGAAAGAGTGTATTAGAAATAAATAATTTAATTACCTACTGTGATTTAAAAGTGCTATTATGATTATAAGTAGTGTTTAACTAAATAAAACTCTTAATTACTTAATTTTTAAGTGTTGATTACAAAAAAGTGTATTTGAGTTGATTTTTGATAAGAATTACATAATACTTGCTTTGGAAAGATGTCAATTTTGTTAAAAATAAATAAAGAATAAATGATTAGAGGTATTAATGTCGTTTTTTATTGTCGTTACTACTTGCCCCGGTAGACGTTACAACTTGCCCCAAGCACGAGGTAAGTTGTAACACCGCACTTCTTTTAGAAAATAATTGATTGTTAAATAATGACCAATAGTTATGATATTACTTTTACTTGATTTGGTAGAGGAAGAGTTACAGTATCCATCAATCTTTATTTAGTAGAAATTGAATCAATAGATCTCAAGATATACTAGTTTTACTGAAAACTGTTACAACAAGCCCCTCGCTCCCCTACTTATTTATAACTAGCGTTTTACCCGCAGCTTCACCTGCATCAAATTTAAGTTAGTTTTAAGGTCTCTTTTTTTCGTTTTAAAAATAAAAAATCTTTAAGACAACCTTTATGGAAGTAACCTAGCGCCAGATACCTACCTGGTATACAAGGTACCTACCACTGCAAAAAAAAGAGATATTGCAAATGTTGAAATCTAAAGAATAAAAATAAATAACCGACCTTCTTGGCCTATATTTAGTAACAACTGATAACCGACCGAAAAAAAAACCGACTATTTAAAAGAAGGCAAAGTAGCTTGAACTATTTTACAGTCTTACTAAAAGGTCGACAACCTCTAATGCACGTAGGTATGTTGTTAACTTTCACCAAACAACAGTTGCTAAACCCTTTTCGACCCTTTCATTATTCACACAACACTCCTGTCGTGAAGTCAGCTTACTGCATTAACTGAACTATTTACTTCATTGTTCCCTACTATTAAAAGGGTAGAACTTTAGCAACTTTAATCCGTCTACAAGCTTTCATAAGTGACCTCAGCCTACGAGTCAATTTGACTTGCTCTTAAAAAAGGTTATTGACCTCTGCTTCATAGACGCAATCATTACGGTATACAGTTACAAAGCATTTTAATAATAAAATAGAGATTATTTATGATACAAAGTGAGTCATGTTGAATAGTTAATGATGGATTTGGAAAAGGTTATACATTTTTATTTTTGTTAGGATAATGCTTATTGGTTTTTGAAACTAATGGTCGTATTATGAAATTTAAGGGTTTTCTTTATTAGAATGTTGGTTAAATCGAATATTAACTCCTTAAATGGGATATCAGCATAAATTATACTAGATTTTACTTTGTTTTGACTGGAAAAATTACTTAATCCTAGTTTCAGAATTAAGTTTCGTTTCCAAATACCTACGACTGTAAGTTGTGTTTATCCGTTTTAATATGAGGTAAATGTTTTACGCCAATTTATTTAACGTCAGGGTCTTTAAACGCCAGATCTTAGTATCCTGTCATTTTAATTATTGATTTATATAACAACTAGAATATTACAAAGATTTGATGTAGATTAGTTGATCATGAGCTGCTAAATGGTTACGAAGCACCTGACCATATTAAGATTATAATATAAAAGTATCAACATTAGTTAATTTCTTTACTGCATGTGTGAATTTCCCGTATTAGTGATCAGATTTTTCAGTTTGTTCTTTATTCCTAAAGACTTTTAAGGTAGCAAGTCCATTTAAACCGGGGCCAACTAAAAAAATGCACTAACCAAAACTCTCAAGTTATATCAACACGACGAAATACAAAGGATCGTTTTCGCCCTTGATTCGCCCACATCGGAGCTGCTTCGCAGAATAGCTAAGGCTGTTATGACATTTATAAAAGAAATAACAAAACAACAGCGTTATTAATACTGAATATATTTTATAATAAAAAAATACATACTGACCGAATTGAGAATTTACAAAATCAATTGATTCCCACCCAAGAACTCTCGTGATTAATAAAACTAGCATTTTCCATCTTAAACGCAACTTTAAAATGGTTCTCTCGAGTGATTTAAAATCGAATTAAAATTAAAGTGTTTGAACTTGCGAAAGCCACTTGCGAGAGGATCAGTTTAGAAGTCAAGAACACATCAAAGAGGTTTAATATGAAACCTCCGAGAGTTTTAAATCACATCTGTGGATTTCATTTCTTTTCTTTAACGTCTGTTAATGACTTCTAGAATATTGACATCAAACATGTGGTGAAGTAAAGCTAAAATGATCAAAAAACGGAGGAGCTTCTCAATTTGACTAATTTTTTTTTAACCTTAGAACTTATGACTGGGTGATCTGATATCGATGATTGTTTATTTATCTGTTGCTTCCCGAGTGCTCTCATTTCAATTGGTGCAGTTCTGGAAATGGCATCTATGGTAAAAAGCCTTAAACTCACATTAAGTATATTTATCTTGATAAACGTACGGATAATTTACTGTTTAAAGTTGGATTCTTTTGTCCAAATTAAGTCGGTTTCCCGCGGTAAAAAATAACCTATATATTATCCTGACGTATAACCTATATTAATGTCAAGTTTCATCCAAATCCGTCCAGCAGTTTTTACGTGAAACAAACATCCATCCTTATATCCATCCATCCATACATACTCACAAACTTTCACGTTTATAATATTAGTAGGATTTTTGTCCCACCTTGGTGATATCTTAGCGACACTTGCTTTGAAGTTATTGTGTAAAGTGTAAAGGCTTGCTTGCGAGATCAACAGACCTAGTCTGTATGACCTTAGAAGTGTATTTGTGTATTTTAGTTGAATTTGCATTACGATACATTCGGACTATAAGAATTTATCTTATTTGCAATCTAAGCACATGTCTAAGAATGTATTAATATACATAATCAAATAATATGAAAACTCCCCTTTTCAATTATTAATAATTACATGATGGAAAAGCAATTCCTTCAGCCAGAGTTCTTCCCTGGTTTTAATATCTACACTGTGGGCATTTACAAAGGGAATACTTAACGTAACATAGCTATTACTAACAAACCCACAATAAAGGATAACCTTTTCGCAAAATACCAAGAAAAGGTCAAATGGCTTACATTACAGCTAACGAGAAAAACATACAAATCCAATCGTCAAACATCACATGCATCTAAATGTATGAATCTTAAACAACGATTAAATTAAAACTTCTCAGACGTTGTGTCTAAAACAAAACAAGTTTCTCACAAGTCTCATTGAAAGAAATTCAGAAGGATTTTTCTTTGACTCTCTTCTTAACGGACGCTTTAGTCAATATTTTTACGAAAGTTTAATAAAATTCTACCGCGGAGACGTTACGACTTTATATGGGAAATGTTAAAAACTGTTTAAGAAACTTTAAGATACTAAGTTGTTTGATATTTGAGACTTATATATTAGATTTCGTGGGATTGAAACTTACTGAAGTACGTTTTTGACTTTTGTTGAACTCTAGAATTGAGTGTTTTGCTTCTCGAAATAGCTTCGTTGATTTTCTTTCCAAACTTACTATAATAATATCGTTTAATATTAACAATATAATGAAAGAGATCAAACTGTTAATATTAAAGGAAAAAAGGATTTGAATCATTCAACCATGTCCTTTGAGAGTTTTATCACTATTTGCCTTTACATTGAAATTTTAAGCGAATACTATATTGATGCCATGAAGCAAGAAATCTTGTATCTATAGGTGCCTCTTCTACTTATGATGGTAGGTACCTAGTGATTACTCTGCAGCTTGATTGGAGTTTTTATTTAACTGCCTTGCGTTTGTTGGCTTTATCAAAAACTCACCTTGTAGTAAAAAGCCTTATTTGAATTCATTTAAATAATACCCAATGTTGTAATGTGGCGACTTTTACAATAAAAAGAACGTTCCTTTTTTACTATTGTTTATCAAAAATACAAAGCACAAAATTTCCGCCCGCGGCCTTACTTTATCAAAGA
Source organism: Emmelina monodactyla (assembly GCA_916618145.1). Taxonomy (NCBI): domain Eukaryota; kingdom Metazoa; phylum Arthropoda; class Insecta; order Lepidoptera; family Pterophoridae; genus Emmelina; species Emmelina monodactyla. The sequence goes on along the minus strand of OU745302.1, from coordinate 11,318,648 downwards.
CAAAGTCTTATAAATAAAATAAAATATCCTTAAATCCAAATCAGTAGGTACCGAAAATTACCTCGCTCTCTCAAACCTATAATATACCTCTTAAAAAATAAGTAAATATTTAATTTCTCTATCTGTTCACAGGAGTCTTGGATCCCTGGTACATCTGTTGAAGTCTTCTCTGGGTTCTGGTATCCTGGCGATGCCCGCAGCCTTCAAGAACGCTGGTCTGGTCGTGGGGGGGCTGGGGACTATCATTGTAGGGTTTATCTGCACTCACTGCGTGTATGTCCTGGTAAGTCATGATAGCCTGGTAGTAAAATATTTTATTTCTTGAAGTGGTAGAGTCTAGCTGTAGGCTCTATCTGCAGCGATTAGTGGGCTGACTCGACCGGTGAAATACCACCGTCGCACAGAAAACCGACGTGAAGTAGAAACAGGACGATGTTCCTGCGTTTCGTTCGGTGAGTGCGATATCCGGTGCCTAATTTTGTCAAAGGCTCAGCAACACACCCCCAACACCCACAGTGTTGCGGGTAGTCATGGGCGGCGGTGATCACTTAACAGGTGACCCGCATGCTCGTTTGCTTTGCTATAATATAGTTATTAAAAAAAAATAGAAATAAAAATTGTTTTGGATCATGTTTTTTTTTGTAAATGAAATTACTTTGATAGGTGTGTAGCAAGTAGCAAGAAGTTGCTTTAGTATTTTTGGGGTTTAAATTACAGAAGTAAGTTTGATCTTCCGGATATTTCCAAAAGTTAAAATTTGCGAGATCATTTATTATCCGTCTGTCTTCTGGTTAATTATTTATACCCAAACACACGAGAATATTTATAAATTTAGAGTCTCTAATTCGTTAAAAAAATAACAAAAAGACCTAAATCCAATTCCATTTAAACATGGTCTTTCATGCGTATTTTATAACAAAAAAGTTTATATTACTCCTCATTTGTATTGACTTCTAAATTAGACGATTGCTGTCCACCGCTGGATAAAAGCCTAGTGATCTAAGATCATAAATATCGCAAGAGCAAAGTTTCCCGAAAAGTTGAAAACTTTTATATTTTTACAATATCTCATTTTCGCTTTTAACATTATATTGGCAGATAAAGGACAAGGAATATTCAATGATTGTTTTTAAATTTTGTAGAACGGAACACTTACTTTGTTTTAATCTTGTCAAAATGACATTTTAACTGTAAATTCGTCTTAACTTAAACAAAATATGAATTCATACAAATTTTCAATTTAGGTAAGTATGAAAAGTTCATGAAGTATATTTAGCTACAGTAAGAAATTCCATAAAATTAAGCGTGTGAGTGTTATTATTAAATTTGGAATTTCCAATATTAATGAATTTGAAAATGTTTTGCATGTTTGCGAAGTATTTACAATTAGCAAGTTCTAAACATCACCACCGTAATGGTACTTGTAAATATTTGAAAACATTTTCAAAACTCAATAAATAAACTCTTGTTAATTATTTTTTGCATGAAGTGCCATTTGTATACCTATACAAAAACAATTAAAGGGTTACTTTAATAGAAAAAATACATAATAGTCTAGGTGGATTATGTACTATATACCTAAATATATTTTACTGTTTTTTTGTAATACCGAAAATGTCTTGTTCATTAATATCATATCTTATGAAGACGATTTTAGTTCATGACTATAGGCATATTTGCTTATTTTCGAAAGCCACTTATGCCCGACATCGTTTTAACCTACAATCAATACATTTAAAGTACTTTTATTCCGAGGTCAAAACCCAGCACTTCACTAATTACTCATAGACGTATCTAGCCTTGTATCCTTCACATTTAACCTTCTAAGTCCTTTTATCTTGAACTAAGATACCTCGTTATATATTGTAGGTGAAAACTTCTCAAGAAATTTGTGTTGATGCCAAGAAGCCTTCAATGGGTTTCGCTGAAACTTGTGGCGCCGTGTTTGAATACGGGCCCAAGAAACTTAGGCCGTGGGCCAACTTTGCCAGGTGAGTTATTGATTATAATAATCGTTAAAAACAACTGCAAACACATTGAATGTAGCTCTGTGATATTGAAATTGTTTGTTACGAGCTAGAGCATAGTTTGAAAGCTGTACGACTGTGCAATATTTTCATTCACAGTTCAAGCAAGTTCGCAAAGTAATTACTACCACGTATATGGTTAATATCACTTCAGAATCTTACGAGATACATATGAAAAATATTCGATAAAATCTTTAATAACTGGATGATACAATAATAAAGATCTACATAATAATGTTACAATTTTTCTTTTAACAGATTATTAGTAGTGTGTTTGCAGTTTACCAAAATATCTTGCTGCAAAACATGTAGAGTAGCTTTTGTAATTAGTTTGTTTAATAATCTCCACCAAAATGTGGTGAGGATATGATTCTACAATTAGAATAGATAACACAAATGTTGAGGTAAGTCGTATTAGCTTTGTGTACGACAGATCTTAGTTAATAACTCTGAGCTAATATGAGAATGTTAGGTATTTATATAATAAGGCATCGCCCTCATATGTCATTTAGAACTATCAAAATTAACCTAAAACTATCGCCCTCATAGGATAAACGAACTTTGAGAAATCAACCAAGTTTTAAATAAACAATAACATTAATTACTAGTAGTACCTAGGGTGATATGTGTAGTTAAATGGACAGAAAATATTTGAAAATATTTAACTAAGTCATTCAAGGGTAATATTTTATTTAATTTTCAGAACATTCATCGACTACGCCATGACGTGTACCTATTTAGCAGCCTTATGTGTCTACGTAGTGTTTATAGCTGAAAATTTTAAAGAAGTAAGTGCCTCCAAAAATACCGAGATTATTTTTATTCCATCCAGTAAGTAGGTAACGGTCCGGTATAAATACTGTTAACGGTTTCTTAAAGTTCAAGTAATAAGAAATAAAACAGATTCATAAAATTTTAAATCATTGCAGAGACGGGATACCTTGTTAGCTTGAAATGCGCAAAAACTGACAAACAATTTTAGATTTATTTATCATCGAGGAATTCCAATATTTTTCTCAATAGGCGTCGAATTAATTTTAGTAGACGAGGATCCAGAGGAATTTTTTCTTTGTTAGCGAATCTGGGTTGATAAAATTCATTCCTTTTCCTAACGTTTCGTGACATTTTCATTACCAATTCGGTTTCGAGATTTTTTAATTGAACCATTTTTAGAAATCTCGCTAAAATTAGATCATATCCTAAAAAAATAAACGATCCTACTCTTTTTCTGGTTGGAATATTTTTAAGCGGAGCCTTAATTAACAATATTTTTAAGTAGGTAAATCGCTTTGGATAAAAATCCGATTTTATCAGTGTGATTTCCTTTAAACTTCTTGTGCCTTCTTTCCCCTAATTAGCAATCGAAAGTTTGAAGTTCAGTTACCCATCAGAAACTTCATCTTCTAAATAATACTTAACTGCTTGTAGGTTTTAGACGTCTACGTACCCGACTTCAAGCTATCAGTGGAAACATACTGCGCCCTGACCTTACTTCCATTGGTGTTGATCTGTCAGATCAGGAACCTGAAGTACCTGGTCCCATTCTCGTTCTTGGCGAATGTGTTCCTTGTGATATGCTTCGCGATCACTATGTATTACATCTTCAATGATCTGCCAAGCCCTAGGGAGAGAGACATGGTAGCGACTTTGTCTCATTGGCCTTTGTTCATCAGGTGAGTTGAATTATTGCTCTTTGTTTTAAACGCATGCTTGCATAGATTCACATAGATGGGTTATTTAAGTGCAGGTTTGGCATTGACAACATCCGTTGCACTGAAGTACCTACTTCTGTTTATTATCCCTTCCATACAGTTTAACAAAAGGTCCTCAGGAAAAAACTAGTTATGAAACATACTTTATTTATTATTTATAATTTACAAAATTAGATCGTCACTAAGTACCTATACGATAGGACTTTTAACTTGTCTGACATATTTGCGTTAATGAGTTAAGTAATACCACTAAAAATAAAGATTTTATTCATCGATCTATTTTTCAATACCTATCAGTGCCAATAACCTAATTAATACGAACATACTCATATGACATACAAGATGAGTCCATCGTTAACTAGAAAAACAACATATTTTCCCTTTATGAGTCTCCACCATAACCAACCTAAGCCTGCCAATATGTTTGTATACTTGGTGTCTCAGTAATTTACGCAACCTGCATTAAGAAAATGGGCCATAAATAGTATTAAGTGTACATTAACTTTATTACTCGCTTTTCCCTTAGTTTAGTGTTACGCTGCGCGCAAAATTTTATAGAAATTTATACTAGCTTGGTCATAGTCACTTAAATAGAGTAGTTTGTTTTTACGTTTTATAGAATTCTGAATTATACACATTGCCCATGACATTACACAGAGATTTCTAATAGTCTAATAACTTTAAAGAAATAATGATTCAGGGTCATACGTTGGTTATATAAAATAAAAAAAACGGTTTAAAGTATTGATGTTAATAATTAAGCTGTTATTTTTTGAAGCTTTAGGAAATTAATTTTATGAAATTTTAAAAAAAATTTGTTTTATGTTGGATGCGTTTCTTTAAAAAAGTCAAACCTTGTTCAATCATCCATATTGCTAGAGTCCTCTTATGCTTCTCAATAGATGCGCTCTAAATAAGACATTATTCTGAGACAAAAAATATTTTACAGCACAGTGATATTCGCCATGGAAGGCATCGGTGTTGTCATGCCCGTAGAGAACGACATGGCCAAACCCCAGCAGTTCCTGGGCTGCCCCGGGGTACTGAACATTGCCATGACTATCGTTGTCTCCCTCTACGGTATTGTCGGCTTCTTCGGATACATCAAGTACGGGGATGACGTCAGAGGCAGCGTCACTTTGAATCTTCCACAAGACGAATTGTAAGTTGTTTATTTTAGCTTAATTAAATCTCGCCTTATTTTTCGTTTAAATAACACACTCGTCTTTAATCGCGTTTGCTTTAAACTATTTAATAATGAGTGACAAATGACAATTTATTCAGAATTGTAAGCTTCAAAAAATATACTTTGTGTTTCAATAAAAGCATAGATTGTTATTAAGTTCATAATTACCTACAGTGCTTACTTCATCGAATTCACGTAAGAATAGGTCTATGTTTCAAAAACCGAAAAACTTAGTTTTGTTCCCCTTAATTGGAAAACAGTTTCACGAGGTTTCTTTCCCATTGCAAATACAATAAAAGTAAAATTTCACTGAAATTCTATCTACGACGTTGTTTAGACGCCCACGGTTGACATTTTCTTTTATTTGCACAAAGTAATTTCTAATGTTTCACACTTTTGTCACTTTCAACTAGGCGTTAATTAGTTTTGTCATGTCTGAGTATTGTTGATTTTGTTAACACAATAGTAAGTCTTAGCATGATTGCAAAATAAATAAAAAACGCTTCTTCTTTGTACCAAAGAAGAAGTACTAATAATGACAAAGTAAAAGTATAACAAAGAACATAGATAGAACTAATGAAACCAGTTTGCTAAAACTGCCACCGTCCATTTTGCTAGTTGTGAGTAGATCGAAATAAACTGTTGAATAAGAGTTTGTATATGTTACGGCTAATACCCGAAGTGCGGCTACACCTAGTTTTAGCCGGTTAGAACATCAATAGGTTAGGTTAGTTAGGTTACATTTTTGATACCACCCAGAAAAAGGAGTCCCGCTTAGCGGGACTCCGTCGACTCATTATTGAAGCCAGTTTTTATATACATAGGTTTAATTATTTTTTTACAGTTTTCCATATTAAAAACACTTCTAACCGGCTAAAACTAGGTGTAGCCGCACTTCGGGTATTAGCCGTAACAGATACATAATAGCTTTTAAGCGTAAAGTACTTAAAATCTTTCAAGCTAATTAATAATATTACTTCTACTCCGATGCTGTGTTTTTTCGCTTAATATGAAGAAAACGCAAACTTCTTCCACTTTTAGCCTTGCCCAAAGCGCCAAGATCCTGATGGCTCTGTCAATCCTGCTGACGTACAGCCTACAGTTCTACGTCCCTATGGAGATGATCTGGCGGAAGATCCATACGAAGGTCCCAGTGCGGTACCACAACCTTACACAAATATCTATCAGGACTGGAGCTGTTGTGGGCTCAGGTATTTAAAAACTCAAGACTTTTATAAAAAAACTTGGAACATTTTAAAGCAGGTCGTCTTATTATATTATTTTAATAAGCTTAAGCTTTAATGTGTAGATACTTTTAGTGTAACAGCAGTGTTTATCTGAATTGATTTTACATTCAGTAGGGTTTCCACTTCCCTACGGGAACCATGATGGACTCAGTTCCAGGAACTATACTGTAAAGCGATAGACATTTTCACACTTTAAATACTAGTATCATATCATAAATGGGATCTCAAATGATGGTGCCAGGAAGCCAACCACTAACATCATCTTCTCCATTTCTTCACAACATCTATGACACTATTCTGTTTCCTTACAGTTGCTCTCGCCGCTGCTCTACCTGATCTCGAGCTATTCATCAACTTGAGTGGTGCCGTCTTTCTTTCAAGCCTCGGTCTTCTAACTCCAGCCATCGTTGAAACCGTCCATCGCTGGGAGAGAGGCCTTGGTCCTCTCAACTATGTCCTATTCAAAAACATATTGATTGCAATGATCTCATTAATAGCTCTCTTCGCCGGTTCGTATACTTCTATCAGTGGTATAGCAGATAAGTTTATTGCAAGTGATAGCGTTGATATGATGAATAGCACTATGATCGCAAATGAAACGTTGACGCGGTAGTATGAAACCAGTGGTCAGCAAGACAACAAGGGAACAATTGAAGACCAATAACTAACACAATCATGACAAAAGACATAAGATTGATTGAATTACATTGGGTTTTTTATGTGATAATTTAATAGCTAAAAAATAAAGGACTTGAAAGAGCGAACAAAACACGATTGACATTACTTTTTGTTACAAAATGTGCTACATAATCCTGAATTAGAAATATTACTTTGCTCGTGTATTGTAGAACAAGTCGTAAAAGCTTTTATTGTGGTTATTTTAGGTTTAACAGCGATGTCGTAATTCGAATTATGCTTTAACCACAACAATTTTGCGGTTTATTATGAAACATATAATAAACACTCGGTTCAATGTGATTCATGTTTGGATGTTACCATTTATTTAATACGGATCAATTTGGATTCCTTATCTGCGAATTGATTGCTTTTTTGACTGTTTTTGAAGTTTCCATATAAATCATGTTACAACTAAAAATCGTGTTATTCTTGTAAAGTTTCTGATCGGTTTGTGAGCACATTTGAGTATTTATTTTTAGACAGTTATAGCCTGCAATCAAAATTAGTATTTCTAAATAAGATAGTATTTAGCATCTTTGTTACATAAGTGCCATAGACATAGATATTGTGTTACCCACAAATAGTATTCATTATCTCACTTGTATGCAGGCACAAAAACAAGACATTCCGGAAATATAATGTAAGCTTTGAAAAAAAAACCTTGTGAAGGTTCATAATAATGTAATCCTTAAGGAGCCACACCAGAAATTAATTTTAATTAAACAAACACTAAATTAAGATAACTCAAACGCAAATAACGTTCGTAATTAAATAACTCAGATTAAGAAGGTAACGTTAAAATCGTGATAGCATAGTTAAGTTTTCAATTAAGTACAATTTACATGAACAATTATTTGCATATAAATAATTAAGCTTGTGGGAATATGAGTATGTTTTAAAAGGCGTTTCAGCATCTAACAAAATTAAATTACATGTTATGTCGAATGCAAAGCATAATATTTATTGAAAGCATCATATTTAGAAGACTTTTAGTACATTTGAAAAACTATCAAAGACAAAAAGCAAATATCCTATTTTTCTATCAATTTAAATCCTATTTTTCTATAAATTTATCAATTTAAAAAGCAAATATCCTATTTTTCTATCAATTTAAATTAATAACAGTGTGAGGTTCGACGCACAATATTTTTTTTATGTTTAGAGTGTTACGCTTTTCTATGAGAAAATATCATTATTATAATTTCTGTACCTTTACTGCAAGCAAGACACAATGATTTATTATGTATTTTTTTTACCATAAACTTTGTATTATATACTTTGTACTTGAATTGACACTAAAATATATTCTTTTATAAATGTGAATAGTTAATTAGGTAGTAGGTAAATGGTTAAAATAAGTTTCAATTGAGCATTGAATTAAAAAAATATGTTATGTTTTTACTGCTTAATTAACTATTCAAAATGTCTGTTTTAAGAACAAACTGGCTTAATTTCTAAAGTAAAAGACATTACTCGACGGCGAATAATTTAAACTAATTACAATTTAACAAGCTGACGCGTAGATTTTCTTTTAATTATTACTTAAAAGAAAATTGTAACCATTAACAACTGGCGAACTTTTTGTATCTAGATAGATTTTAACCGATGAAAAAAAAGTTCTTTTGTAAAATTGTTAATCACGGAACCTGTTATAATTTAGTATTTGTCATTCTTTAACTTGTAGGTAAAGACAAGCAAAGTATCGTATGTAACTGATTGCTATTACAATTTATCAGGTGCTGCAAATTAAGGTGCTTATTTTAATCTTTAAATAATTTTATAAAAATTAAAATTTTATTTTTACAATGAAACTGTAAAGTTTTTTTTAAACTACCTTACGTTAGATTTATCACATAAGTACCTGTAGGTTTTATATAGCTTTAGAACAAAATAAAATGTAATGTAGGTATGTTTTGTTGCCTTTACCCTTCTTTGTGTCACACTAGGATTAAATCCTATATAACTATAAATAGTGCGTATTTTTTGTGAATACTGTTTAAGCCTTTGGTTGTGTGATTGTACAGGACTTGTACAAATAAATAAACATGTGATATGAAAAGTTTACGAAACAGTACAATTAAAATTAATATTTAAATAATTACTTGTTTTTATTTAAATGTCCATGCCAAAATTATTTCAATATATTAATGACTGTATATATTGATATAATTGGGAAAGTTAGTACATCATGTACCCTTTTGATCTCTTTAATTTATTTCAGTAGTTGAGTCCTTATTACAAAGATGTTAAGGTTTTGCTTATCCGAAAATAAAATCTAGTATGAACTAGTGATTAAGTAATCATATAATAGTGTAATGCAAGTATCTACGTACAGATTTCTATCATAAAGGTAGTTATTTAAAACCGCATATCTGCTGTAATCATGGCCCTTATTTCCATTGCAATAAGGAAGTGGTATCGTGAATGTTTCTATTAAAGTTGACTTCAAGGAATGCAAGTTGTAATGAAGTATTTCTTTGTTCAATCGAAGGTTATTTGAAAGGTAACGATTGCAAGCTTAAAGTGACCTTACCCTATGAGACTTATAAAATATATATATGTTCTTTGCAGGATTTTATCTGGTCTTAAGCATGATAGATATTATTGCATAAAAAATATATAAGTGAGGAAGCGTAACTTTTATAACTGAACCGATTTTTACAATTTTGCTAACTACCGATGTAAAATATAAGTTACATAAATTTTTACTCAAAATCATCAGCTTAATTTGAAAGGATTAGAAATGGCAAACATGATTGATTCTTAAAACGGTTTTTATTAGCATAATAACCTAAAAAGACAACAGACTAATTATTGTGTGAATTTAATGCCCGTAAAGCCCCGTCTTAAAATCAGGAATTTGTACCGATTCAAAGCTCTACAATTACTTAGAGCCTAAGTAAACGAGTAGCTTAAATAAGAATAAGTAAGCTCTCATTAAGTTAAGTTTCGTGTTTAAACGGGGGGTAGTTTATAAAAATGTAAAAAGTTAAGGAAACAGTTTAGTCAATCCTACTAATATTATAAATGTGAAAGTTTGTGAGGATGTATGGATGGATGGATGGATGGATGTTTGTTACTCTTTCACGTAAAAACTACTGGATGGATTTGGATGAAACTTTGCAGTAATATAGGTTATACATCAGAATAACACATAGGATACTTTTTACCGCGGGAAAACATCTCATTCCCACGGGAAACCGACTTCCACGCGAACGGAGTCGCGGGCGGCCACTAGTAAACAATAATTAGGTAATAAACTCATTCTTTAACCTAAAAAAATATTTTTTGAAATTAAAATCTTATAGATGTTAAACGACCTCTATTACAATTTGGTAAATATACCGGACTGTTAGCGAAAGGTTTTGGGTTCTAACCCCAGGCCGGTTCAGAATAATATTTTTTTTATATATCCGCTCCTGTCTGGGTATAACTAGGTTCTCCCTATTTATATTGTGAGCTATATATAAGTAACACAAGCTATTTTGTAATACTCTACTTATATCGAAAATGTTGTGTGGTATTCTAGAGATTTTGTTATTAAACAAAATAGTTTACATATTTTGAACTAAAATTTTATACAGAGACGTCTAAATGTTTTCTGTCCATACATATTTTTCATGTTATCAAAACAAGTCTGGCAAACATTTTCCGAGCTGTTTTAAAGTTAAGTTCGAAGTCAGATTATCTGTAACAAGTTGATCCTGGTTTGAAGTCTGTCTGAGCTCTGTCTGGGGAACATAGATGATATCTTTTATTTGGTACATCCGTGCTTGAATCCTGAAATATTTTTCCTAAAAATACTCGTCCAGACCAAGAAGTAAAAAGCAGTACCTATGTAGGAATGGTGTAATTTTGGCCGACTTGCTCACGAAACATTGAATTTTGGCACTCTTAAAAAGACGTTCTTGAATGTTCTTTATTTACAAATTTAAATGAAAAAAATACCTAAATGATGGTGAAAACCGCGTTCAAATCCGTGTACTGGTTTACGAGGAGATTGTGGGAAAACATACAAACAGACACAATTAGCGACTTAGATTTATACTATGTAATGATTGCTATAAGTATGACGAATTATCTCGTTTCTTTAAGGTCACTTTAGATCAGAAATGATTGAAAGCCTATTAACATTTGACTGGATGATCCATACTATAGATTCTATAGTTAGTTTTTAAACGTGTTTTTAAATTGATATTGAAAATTTTAAACTATTCTTATATACTATCCATATGAACTTCACAGCTAGGCTAGATGGCTCGTCCCGCCCGGCGCGCCTCCAAACTTGAGGGGGCTACCTCGGTGGCCAGCCGTCGGCGGGTTCGCGGCGAGGGCCTTAACAGGACATTCCCGCGTCCCCGCCATTATACGACGGCCTGAAGGACAACTCCAGGTTTTTAGTCGGTGCGAGTCCGACATAACCCGTCTCCTTTCCCTGGATCGGCGGGTATGCGTAGGCATTTTTCTGGATTAACAAAAAAAAAGGCTAGATGGCTCGTAGCGTGTATTAAGTAAATGATCGTTCACTGTTTACAAACAGCAAACTAGTTCCGACTAGAACTAGTTGAAGCAGACTGGGCGACGCTTGTGAAGTAGGTCAGTGGAAACCTACCTCAACAACGTGGAAACGTACTCAATTTTCCAAAATAAAGTACCCTTTTCATTTATCACACACACAACAGAGATGAAAAAAAAACAAAAAAACTGACTGATTTTGTTATATTTAAGTATAAATGTGTGTCATAAATGTAACGAAAAAATAAATGAAAAGTGTTTTTTTTTTCTTTTTTTTAAATTATAAAGCGTATAATTTGCCTAGATTTTCAAATTTAGCAATGCGTATATTTTTATCATAAAATATAATTAAAACCACTGTTATTTGCAATAATTAAAGTTATTGTCAATAAAATAAGTACCTATAGAAACATAACGGTGACTTGATATAAATCTAGCTACCACACCTTATGGCATGTGAATATACCTACTTGGACGATTACATTGGCATTTTACACAGATTTTTAAAAACCGTTTATCTAAGTAGTTTCCAAAGCAAACTGATCCTGATTTCTTTGTCGTTTACTTTGAGTTTTATTTAAATGTCCGTTGGGGAAAAAACTTTTGGGTAAACCTGAAAGTAGGGTGGCCAAGACAATACCGGTACTACGTCAAAGATATTCGGGTGCTTCGCACAAATAACCTAAAGTTTTAAGCTAACGCATACTTTATTTTAAGTGCCAATTTGTGTGCAGTTTTGCACAACAATTTGATGTTTGACGAATATGTTTGTGACGCAGGAAAAATATAAAGGTGTTCAATTATTATTAAGATAATATTCTATTTTATAAAAGCAGTAAAATTGTTTACTAAAATTGCATATTTTAGTGTATTCTGTGTGTCATAGTTTGTTTTTAATTTAAATGAAAACAATTTAAGCAATCTGCTCAATTCACACGCAATGTTCAATTGATGCGATTACAATTGCTAATGACCACTTCCCACGACGCGCAGTCATTTACGTTTAACCATCTGTTTGTTGTTAGTTACTGCGATAGAAAAATGTGAACTATGATAGTATGCCGTAACATACGAAGCATTAAACTTAACAATTATTTAGATTTAATAACAAACGTATGAACTAATAATAAAAAACAAAGTTCGCTTTGTTACATATGAGATTTAATTGAAAATTAGTTTAACCTTGCATGCTGAGATAATTTTAGAAGATTGAGTATTGAAATTGGCTGTCTTTCATTCTCATGTAGCGTATAATATGGAAAAATATAACACCCAAATTTGATAAATTATAATTTATTTATTTTTAATAAAGAAAACCATAAGCAACCAAATACACAATCCTACTAATATTATAAATGTGAAAGTTTGTGAGTATGTATGGATGGATGTTTGTTACTCTTTCACGTAAAAACTACTGGATGGATTTAGATGAAACTTTGCAGTAATATAGGTTATACATCAGAATAACATATAGGGTACTTTTTACCGCGGGAAAACTTCTCATTCCCACGGGAAACCGACTTACACGCGAACGGAGTCGCGGGCGGCCACTAGTAAGACAATTCATCTTATTTTCTGTAATACAATTCCCCATGGTTATTATTTGTAGAGGTATATAAGTAACCTCGTTTAAAGGACATTTATGGGAGGTCGGTTTAGGCCGCGATGTTAACAAAGGGTCGCAGGGGGTCGTAACCATGGACCCTTACACAGGGAAATATAATAATAACCCATTTTTCAAGCCAATTTATAAAATTAAGCAAGGGTGAATAAACAGAGTTGAAGATGACAAAATATTATATGAATATGAATAATGTTTATCTATTAAAATAGAAGGGCAAGTTTAATACAAAATAATTAAGTTGGAATGAAAATATCCAATGCCTTAATACTTACTAAATATTTATCGGAAATTAATTCCACGTTAAGTATTTCGTATTCCGTTGGTACGTTTCTTTAACTAACAATAAAAATGTGGCTGGCAGAAGAAAACGATTCAGATTTACAGTTACCTAAAAAATATTTTTATCGTATAAATTTCATATCATATTTTACCTTTTCAATCAACCTTAAGGACTATGTTGAACTCTCCTACGTAACAACCTACATACTGAAGTCATCCGTATTTCCAAACAATAGTTATCCTACTTTATATAAATCTGAAGGTTTTGGATAAATTTTGTATCACGCTATAATTTCTCAACAGATTTGGTACTGATTGATTGACTGACAGATTTTGTTGTTAATATGATACCTTAAGTATGATCTAGAATAACACAAGAGGTACTTTTTACGGCTGTAAAATATAACAATGCCACGGGCAACGTAGTTTAGCCACAGTTGAAACCACATGTCGAGAAGATAGTCATTTTTATTATGATTTAGCGATTCGGATCCCATAGAAGTTAGTCACTACATAACTCACCTCTGTAATAATACCAGCCAGTCCTATTTGACCTCATATACCAAACAATACACTGAGCATTAAATATCAATCACGACTGGTCACGGAGGCTTGAATGGTACAACCACTCTAGCGCACTTTCAACATTCAATGTTTGCGTCAAAAACGGCGCGAACGCACGCGTGCAATTTTAAAAAAAGAACGTTTCTTTGTGCCAGTGTTGGTGATAAAAATCTGTGATATTTCTGTGATAAGAGAATTCAACTGTAAAATATTGCTTATAAAGGGCATATGAAAAGGTGAGTGAATTTTGTTTATATGTCATGAAAAAAAATTACAAATTAGGTACCTACATAATAATACAGTAATATTTTTTGCATTTCAATTAATCTTACTCGTAAGTAGTAGCAATTTAAATTCACACATATTTTTTTATTTTAATAAATAATTATTTGAGTTACTCTTCATAAACTAGCAATAAAAATATAAATGAAAATAAAACGGTAAGTAAGTGTTATCGCAAAATATTTGATGAAACAAACCAAGTGAAAACTTTTTAATTATTTCTTCGTAAGGCCATTATTAAAATTACGGTCTGATATAAAAGAAGATATTTTTAATGGTTATGATCGTTTTAATTACACATTTTCATTATTACAAATGGTCTGAATTTATTAAAAGCCTTTCAGGATTGTGAACGTACTTACTTAGTATATTTTGTTTCTCTTACATAATTATATTATTTTTTGTCTGTAATATTTTTAATATTAGTTAACATTTTTAAGGAATGTTGGAATATGTACTTTAAGATAAATGTGTTGGCGGGAAAATCAAACTATTTGATTTAAATTTAATTGATTGCTTTAAACTCATAAGAATTTAAATTACCTAATACAATATAGTTATTACCAGAATACTGTACCTATTTCTCAAGTTCTTTATTAATTAAATATGAATACAGTTAACTATTAAGTTAATTATATATAAGTGCTAAGTTATAACAAAGTAGCCTTGAGATATATTTTGATTAATTGAATTAGCTTTTATCAAAGTAATTGATCAAATTGATTGCCAACTGGTAAACGAAAAAACAAGAGCGGACTACGAAAACAATACCTTTTTATTTTTCTGAGACTTTGAGTAAAAAAAAAACTAGATTTTAGAACAACTAAAGAGCTGGTCTGAAATATTTTTATAGTCAAATGTCATGAAAATCACGGAATAGTATATTTCAATACAAGTGTGGAAAGGCTGTCATTACAACGAGTCCCGACAAATGTCTACCCGAGCCGAGGGACAGCCGAAGGCGAGGGTTGACAGGCGAGACGAGTTGCAATGACGGTTCCGCACGTGTAATGAACGACTATTTTTAATACAGTTGCGAAAAAATAAAGCAATTTAATAAAATGTAAAATTAGGATCGTAAATGTCGAAATAACTCATTTTGAAAATGGCGCCATTTTTTCTTCACCCATTTGGTAGGCAAAGGTTACTATGCCCATACAGCCAAGTCTTCAGTGGATTTTTTTTTATTGATATGAAATGAAAATGAAATTTAATGAGATAAAATGAAATGAAACCAACCACACTAATTCAATCAAATCATTAAATCTGATATCGAAACCAACTAATAGTTTTTTTTAAGAAATATACCTACGTTACGTAAGCATTAACATGAATCATAATCATAAAAACTTCTTTGTTTTTTTTTGTAAAAGCTGCATGGTTGGTTAATTAATTTTTCTTTTTAATAGACATTATTTTGACAGTTGGGAAAGAGAACGCACGAGTGCGGGAAAGGTAAAAAAAAAGCACGCGTGTGTAATAGCCCACATCCCGAACGCTATACGTCCCTGCAATACGCCACTTTTTGAGCAACTGTATTAAAAACTCCTTTAAAGTGCATAGTTTATTTCCTAAGGTTACAAGATTGGGATTGATTCAATATTTTATAAAATATTGGTTAAAACGAATTATTCGTTACCAATTTTTTTTTGTTTTGGCGATAATAACCTAAGATATTTATAACGATTTCCGACTCCCTCCTCTTTCTTCTAATCTGTCATGAGATTTTTGCAAGACATGTGTTTCTAATGTTAAAACGTTGGTAAAATTCTAAAAAGAAAAAAAAGATTTTTATTAAAAAATAAATAAATATGTCTTACATTAAGATTACTTTGCATAAAGTTAGACCGGAATAAAACAACGTCATATATGCCAAACTCTCCCCTTTATCCTACTAATCCTAATAATATTAATGTGAAAGTTTGTGAGGATGTATGGATGGATGGATGGATGTTTGTTACTCTTTCACGTAAAAACTACTCGATGGATTTGGATGAAACTTTGCAGTAATATAGGTTATACATCAGAATAACACATAGGATACTTTTTACCGCGGGAAAACATCTCATTCCCACGGCAAACCGACTTCCACGCGAACGGAGTCGCGGGCGGCCACTAGTAAATCATATGTTATTTAGTTTAACATTTCCCACCCTTTAACGCCTCATGTAACTAACGGACCCCCTTTCCAATACCCATGTCATTGCGCGATAAAGTTGATCATGCTCAAACCATCAACAACATTACATCTAACAGCGCACGCCGCCCGCTTCCGCTTGTGATTTAAATCGTTTGTTATCGCCTGTTACTTAACTGTGTACTGTGCACCAACTGCATTGCGACATACTACGAAGGTTCGGTTATGCAATTATTGTTTACAAACGGCCGGTAGGTAATGGCGGAGAGCAATGTGCCTTTCTATTGACTGACACTTTTCTTATTTCTGTATCGATTTTAGGGTTCTGCGGCCAAGGTTGTATTTTTGTATTTGTTTAGATACTTTTTGATGGTATAAAAATGGTTTAAGAGACGGTTGAAACTGGAATGATACGAGATGATAAATTTATTTATTGATTTGTGTCTTTTAAATTTTTATTATAAGGAAGTTATTGAGCTCACAGTAGAATTTTAAAAATAAATTTTACGTTCTTATTTAGTCAATTTTGGGAGAGTTCCATTATAAAGTAGGTTACTCTTTTATTCTTTTGATAGCTTATGCCTTGCAGATTCAAAATAGACACTTTGCCTTGCGATGACCTTTCTTCGAATTAGTTTATTTATTTAGCATTGATCTACATTTACAAGAACACTTTTTATTAGGTAAATCTAATGACTTTGTGCGTACTATAATATAAACTTCTGATTAGAATAAGATAAACCTTTTTTATTAATGCTTATCACCGTAGCGAAATCACGGCTGTCTTTTACCAATGATTACAATAAAACTTAATTCCATTTTGTGTTACAAACTTCTCAAAAACGAACTTATTACTATAATTTATTTTTATATTATTATATGGATTTTTTACTATAAATGTGTAATGTGCATAAGCACTATGTAGGAAACTTATGTAGGCTGGAATACTGGCAGCTATTGTTTTATATTATTTAAATAGATTCTAAAGAAGAAACAATGAGATATTGACAGCATCCTGCCAGACTGAGTCATATTTTCGTGCTCGGACTGTGGGCACATAACATTAAAATCACTTTTATGCTTTAAATATAAAGCTTTTGAAACGTTTCAACTATTTTATTTCTCTTTCACGTTTCCCCCAAACGTTAGTAAATGTATTACTGAACTCTCATAGACGTCGCAGACTCTGTCTTGTCTAAATCTATGCGCCGACGCAACAGAGAATGTAACAGTTTTGCTCTGACCCACAGTTGACCGACTCCCCATCACAATGCACACTATTTAGAACATCGCGTAATACTATTGTTATAATACTGACATAGTTATTCGAATTCATGATATTAAGAATATTTTATACATATATTCTCCAAGTTGAGGTATAATCTTCAATGTTGAGGTATTCTCTTATAGGTATATTAAATTTTCGTGTCACAATGTTCGTTCCAGTACTCCTCCGAAATGGCTTCACCGATTCTCATGAAATTTTGTGAGTCTGAGAATCGGCCAACATCTATTTATTTTACTCCTTAGTGATACTAAATAAGGGTTGTCCACCCCTAACATTTTATTTAATATGGCTAAACAACGTTTGCAGGGTCAGCTAGTAAACGTAATAAATATCTTGAAAAAATTTCAATGTTTTTGAAAAAATAAATGTGTATAAAGGCTTATGAGAACAAAGAAGAACTACTTATTTGAATGTAGTGCAAGTATTTTTTAAATATTTATTAATCTATTATATCATAAAATCTGAATTCCTTTGCATATTCAATGTGCATAAATAACTACCGTGCTATGATAATGGACATACTTACCTACTAGTTCCACAGTCATGCAGAACTTGTTATTAATAAACATGAATGATGTCTTTCCTCAAATGTTTGGATTTTTTATAAATAAACAAAAAATATTAATAAACTTGGATGTAATTTTACAAACGGACATTTTATTTAAAATAAAACAGATTTATACATAATTATATACATACGTACAAACATACATTTATGACTATTTTACTACTAGTTCCTATACTTGCTTCTTGTAGGTGTATAAATCTTGATGCTACATATAGCGTTAATAACAAGGATATATTAATTATTCGCAACATTACCCTATATTAAACAAAGGAATCATTAATAAATTAGTAAAAGCATTAAAATTAAACTCAGAGCAAATGGAAAGCGATATTGGATTAATTTTGTGGTTAATATTTAATTTATTTGCTATTGATGTATTCAACAATTTTTACTGTATTGGAATTAATTAGCACTGTTTTATAATGAATATTAAAAACACATATACCCAATTTAAATGTTCTGTTTCAAAACTGCGTTCAAAGCAACTTATACAGTAACCACAAAACTGCAATTTTACTAGCCACTAACTTAAAGAGTGAAGCGTAGATTGGGTCAAACTATTTACAGTAAATTAAAAAAAAACTAAAATTTCCTAATAGCAGGCACAATTTTTGTACACAACAGTTGATTTGTAGTCGGATTTAAAGATGTGCACATCCTACTAATATTATAAATGTGAAAGTTTGTGAGGATGTATGGATGGATGGATGGATGGATGGATGGATGGATGTTTGTTACTCTTTCACGTAAAAACTACTCTATGGATTTGGATGAAACTTTGCAGTAATATAGGTTATACATCAGAATAACACATAGGATACTTTATACCGCGGGAAAACATCTCATTCCCGCGGTGAACCGACTTCCACGCGAACGGAGTCGCGGGCGGCCACTAGTTACTACATAACGCTAGGATCACTTATTTTTGGCATCATAAATCTAAATCTTAGGCTTGCTTTTCTTAATACAGAATAAAATCCTTTATAAGCAGAAAACAATTTTCTTAGAATCACAAACTTTCTTAAGGAAACAAAATGTTTGAATTTAAAATTTATAGCGATAGTAAAAAACATACGGGAGCCTCAATTTTCGAATGAAATCAACACTTGGCCTGTGAATTAATCCCGATTTCATGTTTATGTTAAGGGTTATTCAAATTTTTCGGAAGGTATAAAATTATAAGTTGTGTTTGGTTAGAATGATGTAAACAAAAGAAATATATTAGGTAATGTTTTAAATATATGGTATGTTATATGTGAATTTCTTAAAAAAACACATTTTAATTTATATAACATTTATACTATAAGATGTCTGTACTCCGTCTTCCTAAAACAAAATGACTAGTTGTAGAGTTTCTAATTCCAGATAAGAGATTGATGCATAAAATATTCATTAACTGAATTTTATTGTTGCATAAGCAATGAATGTATCTTTCTTGTTGAAAGTTGATAACCAAAAGTAACGTAATGGGCCATTAAAAGAGTTTTTTTATTTGCTTCAAGTTTGCGAAATATTTGCTATCAACGCTTGTCGCCTACTTTCAAGTTGCAACATTTAAGAATGTCTCCGAAAAGGAACATTGACTTTAAAGCATGCCTTTGCACGTGATCCCACTTTTGAAATGAATGTCAATACTGATAAAAAATATTTTTACAGTAAAATACATTGCTAGTTGTATTTATTAAAAAATCTTCTTTTTTCGCGTGATGAATAAGGTTCACAGAGTTCTAGGATCTGCCGTTTAAGCTTCTGATATGGTTCCTATAAAATAGTAGCGACCTATTCAGATTTTTCAAGCCATTTCGTCCTTGACGTGGCTTGATGAGCACAAAATATTTTCCAATGGAAAAGTGCCCGAAGCTTAACGTACCTTCCGGAGCATGAAAAAACTCGGGATATAACCACTAGCAGTCACCTATTCCACTTAATACTGACCGCGATTCAATCGATGATTGAGATCGCAAAGAACCACTGAGCTTATCAATAAGGGTAATTAACAGATTTTTAAACTAGACTTTCTATTCATACTGGGATTATTTTTATGTTTTTCAATTAAAGACATTTTAAATCACACATTTATCAATAACTAGTGGCCGCTCGCGACTCCGTTTGCGTGGAAGTCGGTTTCCTGTGAGAACGAACAGTTTTCCCGCGGTAAAAAGTACCCTATGTTTTATTTTGATGCATAACCTTTATTACTGTAAAGTTTCATCAAAATCCGTCCAGTAGTTTTTACGTGAAAGAGTAACAAACATCCATCCATACACACTTACAAACTTCCACGTTTATAGTATTAGTAGGATTAAGATTTACAGTATTTATTTCTTCTTCTTTGAATTACGTTGATCGAGAATCCAATATTGAATGATTAAACGTCATGGTACGCGTTTGGTGAATAACGCGTCTTTGAATTATTTTCGTTAAATTACCTTGGCTTTACCTTGCACCGTTATCCAGAAATGGGTGATGGTATTGAAATTTAAAAAAAAATCACTCGTTTTGCAACCAAGGAGCTTGGTCACGTTTATACAGCTCATTTTGTTCAAAGGCATGCGTCCTGATCGCTTTTATGGCACACAAACTGACTTAAACAACCTGATTATTGGCCTTTTTTGTAAGTTCCTGTTTTCTTTTATCACATACCAGTGATAACGATAAGCGAGCTTTAATTAACCTGATAGTAAGGATGTAGCACGTTTATGTTGCATATGTATTATATACAAAAGCTTTTGTATTCTTTTTTGTCTATAAAATGGCAGGAAAGTTCAATGACTACCTGTCTTATTATTTGAATCTACAAGGGCACTACAAGGGTAAGGTTACGTATTAATTAAGTCTGAGTGACAACACTTAGTATTCAGAATTAAGTAATAAAAAACAATGTATAATTGCGGACCTTTGATCAATATGCAACATCCTTGTGGGCTGTGCACCTTGACATGGATATACGAGGAAATTACACTAGAACAAATAATAAAACATACTAGTGGCCACTCGCGACTCCGTCCGCGTGGAAGTCGGTTTCCCGTGGGAATAAGAAGTTTTCCCGCGATAAAAATTACCCTATTTGTTATTCTGATATATAACCTATATTACTGCAAAGTTTCATCAATATCCATCCAGTAGGTTTTACGTGAAAGAGTAACAAACATCCATACATCCATTCATACTCACAAACTTTCACGTTTATAATATTAAATAGGATATGTCAGTACCTACTTGTTTTTGTCTAGGGTAAACAAAGGAGTATTAACTAACAAATAGTTTACCTACGAAATAAAACAGGCCTTAATAAAAATAACCTATGTCACTGTCCCTGATAACGCAGCTCGTTTCTGTAGTCCTGAAAATTACTCTTATCAACCAATCTTACATTTACCCTTTTCTAGTGTAAAATGCCAATAAAACTGCATAGGTAAATAAAATCTTTAAAAGCCAATAAGAATATTTAAATGAGTTACGATTTAAAAAAAGTTATTTAGGTGAAAAATATTTATTACCGCAATGTAAGTATATTCGTTGCCCTCAGCAGACACCTTTTTGGTTGAAAGATTTTAAAATCACGTGGGAAGACTTGGTTTACCTTGTGATGCGTTTGTATTTTCATGTCAAGGTGCAAACTGTAAGAAAGATAAAACAAAAAACTTTAAATTAGCAATAAAAACAAATAAAGCTAACGTTTGAAAGGTCACAGCAAAGATAAATGTAATTAATAAAAGATTAATACTTAACAGATAATATACCCCTCATCTAGAAGATTGATGAATTTTATTTAAAAAAAAAGTAATGCTATAATTTTCATCTCAAGCACATTTTAAACTGACTTCCTGCATCTGACAACGGACAGATTTTAATTGCCATATTGACAAAAGGCTTGAACTTTCTTGATAGCTTCCTTCCAATTACCTACCATACAAGGTGAAATAAGCTTACCTATAGAACCTCATTAGTGGTTAAAAATAGCAACCGAGCATGAAAGCCATCACGAATTGAAATATGTTACCAAGACTTTTAGCATTACTAACGTGACGGATCGCTCTTACTTTCATTTATTATATTAGCGTTGGTGCTTATAGACGATCGTTTCATGGGAGATGACATAAGGACACGAGTGTATAACTGACTCATAACGAGAATGTAAACTCTTTGACCGATATGTAAATGGTTAGTGGCATTTCACATGACTGAACCTAAGCACTGGAGAGTTTCGTTGTGGTCTGGATTGAAGGACAAACAAAATAATAACTGGCACCGAAACCGAGTAACTCAAGTTTGGAAGAGACAGGGAAATAAAGCTGTATGTTGATCAAAATCGTGTTTTACTAAATACTTTACGAGTAACTGGAAGTAACCAATACTGTAACCTAAATTTTAAATATTATAAGCTGAGTACGAGTTGCGTACGAAGGGTTTTGTAACATTATCTACAAGTAAAGGAAAAAAAAAATGTTAGACGCACCCTTAACTATTTATTGTTTCATTTTTATTGTTTTAATACTCCTCCTCCTGGGGTGCTATTACAAAATCGATACTCGAAATTAACGGATCACAAAAGACTGGGTGACTGGGTACTCTGGAAACCTTGATATTGCGAATAAACTAAATTAGAATCGAGAAGTATTATAATACCCGGGAAATCTATTATTACATTTTCTCATAATTTATACGATTTCAATTAGTACAATGGCCGGAAAATAAAAATATTTTTTTTTACATTTCCACATCTTTCTTTTTTACTATATCCTATTCATACCATAAACATTTAAGTTATAAACATCATAAGATACGATTTGTTTATACGAATTCCATAGTAATGATTGTGTTCGTATAAAACCACGAAGGCCTTCGTATTTGGAACAAGGACTAGGTGAGCAGGCGCATTTAAATTGTCATGCCTCGGTTCCTTCTACCTATATTTGTATTGCCGACAGGATTTTACCGATCAATAATGTGTATAATTATATTCTAAGGTATTGAAGTTCATGTGATGAAGGTTTTACTTTAGGACTTAAACACGGTTATTAATAAAACCATTTCCATTTCAAGTAAACAAACGTTTGACCTAAAAACAAAGGCTTCATTTTTTTTGTATAACCTTTACGATTAATACCAGCGGTAGCCATTAAATATCAGACTATAACTTAGAATATTTTGAATATATTACAGCCTTATCAACTGTACATATACAATTCTTAACAAAATGATAAACTAAGTTAAAAGACTTTAGTTTTGCCTTGTTATTGCACTGTGCGATTCCCTCACGGATATCATTGTAAGTGAATATCAAATCAAACCAAATTTGGTTGTTGTTAAAGGCTTTTCTTCAATTTAAAGAATCATTAAAGAGTCATAGTTTACAGGTTCAGATTAATCAAAGCTGTACGTGTCCAACTACATTATAACTTCACAAGATTGACTGTGACTGTGGGCTCTCATATATCGATCAAACGAAACGGAACGTGTCTAAGTACTCGAATAAAAGAACATATCGCCGATGTAAAAAACCGTCGCTATACAAAATCTGCAGTCTGTGAGCATTCCATGGATAAGCCCAACCACTATCTAAGATTTGATACCGTTAAAATCCTAGCAAAAGAGAAACATTTTATTCCTAGGCTGGTAAGAGAAACTATTGAAATTAAAAAACACCCTAACTTCAATAGAGAAGATGGTTGGAAGCTGTCACCAACGTGGGATCCAATACTTAGCAAAATAAAAAAGAACAACCAGCAGACAAATAAGCAGAAAAATAAAGACACTGTCAGCGTCTACTGCGTGAACCCGAGCGACTATGCGAGAAAATTACGAAACAGATGGCGGTGAATTCGAAAAATCGTTTTTTACTTTACTCTATGAAGACGTCAAACATCTCAGTCTACCCGTGACCACGGCATTTGCAAAAATGCCGAAACGTCGGAAAATCAAAATAATAAAATAAACGCGTAAAACCCGTTAAAATGAGTTTAATTTCATCCAACTACATTCTTTAGCGGTTTTTTTTTTTCAAATAAAAATAAAAGAACAACATATCAACGTGCAGGTAATATTGTAACAACAAATCACGTGTTTCGATTTATTTGAATGTTCAATTATTTGTTGTAAATTATCAATGGCTGACTCCTCTTTATCTATCAATGTGGGTAGTTCACAATTGTGGCTTAGTCACGTAAATACACGTAATTTTGTGCAATGACCGTAACTGTAATTGCTTGAATAGACTAATAAAGTCGACGGTACAATGTCAAATTAGCGAAACTGACATTAAAATTACACAGTACGAGTAGTAAAAATATCTAAGTTTTTAAATTATTGAGATAACAACAACGTGACGTTATGTCAGTTCTAATATTATAACATAGACATTTAAGTCATATTTTATGACTGATCGAAAATTATACTTTTGATTAGGAAGCTCAACGGTATAAAGGTTAATGATAAATGGTAAAAAGTTGTCCGAGTCAATTATGAATACCTATGGGGTTCCCAAAGAAAAATAATGGGCCCTTTTTTATTTTTGGTACATTTTTATGATCTACCCGATCTCTTTATAATACCTAAAATTTTTATTGTGAGCATCATTACTTTTATCAATAAAAAACAAAATATCTATTATTATGATGTCGTAAGCTCTCTCTAAAGCTGAACAACGGTTTAAAGTAAATAAGCTAGATTTATTATAATCAGCGCTTACCAGAAATTAGTCAAATCAAATTTTGTGATACAATGGCCCCGATTCTGAAAACACTCTCTAAATTAAACTAAAACTATCGCTGTCACTCATCAATAGTATGAGACAGAGACAGGTAATCATTTTAGTCCTGTCAAACTAAAATGTACGTGCAATATGACCCGGCGATTTTAGGCTAGTTCTCAGCGCATTTCGTTCAATTATACAATGATGTGGACTAAATTTAGTGAGACCAATGTGCCTGTCTTGTTCTAATACGGAGCATGAGAAAGTGACAGCGATATTTTTAATTTAGTTTTAGAGAGTGTTTTGAGAATCGGGGCCACTGTTTTTTAGTATTGCTATAGTCTAGTGAGAAGTCCTTATTTCTGCAATATTCGCAAATAAAAAGTTACGCTCACTGACTGATTTTCACAGCCAAGGTTATACGGGGTGTGAAAAGACTGCTTCCGAAAATTAAGACTGGGCACTGCTGGAAGAAGTCGTTCCGTTTAGAAAAAAAGTATGTTTTTTTTTATTTTATTGCTTAAAATTCAATGTTATCTAATGGGGAAAATAAACAACGCGCCTTAACCATTAGCTAATGTGTGAGCGTTGACCATAAGTGGCGGACGATAATTTTCAATTTTATTTTTTAACAAATTTCTAGGTATTCTGTTAGCGAACTAAGTTCCTATTTAGGTTCAAGAATACATGGTTTCATGCTTCGGAAATACTGAGATTAATTTTCCCGTTATTACAAAACTTCATGTCTTACGGCATCCCACTACGTGGAAACGCTGTTCACATGGTAACGATATATTCGCTCGAAAAGGATTTTCCATGGAATTCATATACAAGGAGATAAAGATTCTTTCTGGAAATTTTAAAAGATGACATTTTAATATTTGCATCTCAAAACATAATGAAAATAGTTGGCAAAGGAACTCGTAAAATCTTATCTAATGTAGGTACCATATCTTGTGCATCGTCTGTTTTGGATGTTGGTTCAATCACGCAAAATGGGCTGGTTGGATTTGGATAATAATAAGTGACAAATTAAATGAAGCTTAATTTGTAATTTAAAGTAGATTAATCAATAAGCTATAGGTTAGGTACTATTCATTAAGGACGCTTATGGTGACCTAATGTATGGTTGACGTATGCGTATACATACTTTCTGCTATATCATAAAATAAATATAACGACGGCGGTAGGATACCTTCGTTATCAGAGCCGTCTTCAAGGGACATCTAGTGCTTTCATTTGTGGGCGTATAATATGTGTTAGAATCAAATAAAACCATTTGGTCACGGTGTTTCATCGCTATAATTATCTTCTCTTGATAGCAACCAGTAGGTCATTCGATTAATTCACAAGAAGGCACAGATCACGGACAGTTTCTACGCAGACACCAAGAATTAAACTTCCAACCGTTCATCGCCACAGCTTGAGATCATCTCCGTCACCCTGACGGCTCCTCTCTCGATGTCGCATAGACTCTGTCTAGCACCATATTTGGTACTGGCAATCCGCACTCTTCTTATATCAACCATAAGAATAGTTGATCTCCGACAAATCCTACCAATATTATAAACGTGAAAATTTGTGAGTATGGATGTACGGATTGATGTATGAATGTTTGTTACTCTTTCACGTAAAAACTACCTACTCGACGGATTTGGATGAAACTTTAGAGTAATATAGGTTATACATCAGAATAACACCTAGGGTACTATTTACCGCGGGAAAACTTCTCATTCCCACGGGAAACCGACTTCCACGCGAACGGAGTCGCGGGCGGCCACTAGTATAATATAAATAACCATGAAACACAACTTATGAACTTAATCCACGATGTAAAAGTACTCTTCTTGAACATTGATATTCCGTTCGGGTAGTGGGGGTAAAAGTTCGACCATCAAAGTCCGCTATCAGCCTATGAAACTGCTGAGTTGTAACCATCACGTGCACCCGCACCCTAATGTACTAATCACTGGGATGAAACACACCCAGGCTACAGGGACGAGGAGCGGGAGATTTTTTAACAAAATTGCTTAGACGGAGGTAGGTCACGGCTGCTAAGAAATATGCTTTTGATATAAAATGGTTTTTTTCTTAATGTAAGATATAGCTTTCTGGCAAAACTTAAACCTGTAGCATTGATCAAATTTTATTTTGTTGTCATTATATTTGTTTGTATCTGAAGCGTATATTAAACGTGCTAACAATGAGTGTGACTTAATTTGTTTCTTGTTAGTATTTAGTTACTGTATTGTGTCTCTCTCTTTATAGCTCACTAGTGGCCGCCCGCGATTCCGTTCGCGTGGAAGTCGGTTTCTCGCGGGAATGAGATGTTTCCTTGCGGTTAAAAATTACCCTATGTGTTATTCTGATGTATAAATTATATTACTGCAAAGTTTCATCCTAATCCGTCCAGTAGTTTTTACGTGAAAGAGTAACAAACATACATCCTCACAAACTTTCACGTTTATAATATTAGTAGGATTCCTTAAGTTTTGGATTCTAGCCACATTTTTGTAACCTCGGCCTTTGTTTGTAATGTAGATAAGTTAGTGGTTAACTTTCACGTGAACCTATAAAAAGTTTTGGAATTAGCACTGCACCGATACCTACTCACTATCTTGTAGGTAATGTAAGGTTACCTTGATCATATGTTGCTTATACACCGAGGTTCTAAATGGCATTCGACATGCAGTATAAAGAAATGTAGTTGTTAATTTTTTGTTAGTGCTGGACTTAAATAATTTATCTGCGTTTGTATACTGCAAAATTGTCAAACTTGTAAAGATTTTATATCTTCTAAAAGAATATTTCACTTACCATAATTATTTTTTTTCGTTCTGTGTCAACAAAATGTTTTGTTAGACTTGACTTCGGGTCGAAGCCTAGAGGCTTTAATTTTCAATCATGTTTTAATGAAAAAATGTATCTGTGAGTATAGAGTGTATTATAAATTAATATAAGTAATTGTAAAAAGTTATCAAAAAATAATTTTAAAATATTTTCAAAACTCGCCTTAACTTTACACCCTATTTTCTTTCCTACATCTATCTTACATAGAATATTTAAGGTTTCTTTACTTTAAGAACAATAAAATTGTTAATATCATCATCATCATTCCATTACAAAGTATAAATCCAAGTCGCTAATTCTGTCTGTTTGTATGTTTGTCCGCTATCTCCTTCTAATCCACTGAACGAATTTTAATGCGGTTTTTGCCATCTTTTAGGTAAACTTCTCACTTAAATTTTTAAATAAAGAACATTCAGTTTTTTTTTAAGTTAGCCAAAATCAATGTTTTGACAAGAAATCGCCCAAAATTACACCATTGCGAAGCGTGGGCTGGTCACTAGTTACTGTATAAGATGATGACATGATGGTACTGTGACACAGATACATACAATAAGAAATTTAAACAATAATTTCATACCTTGGTAACATTTATAAATCACCGTTCGTAACAACTACGAGTTGGCAAACAATAGGAGATAACACTTTTATACAATGTGTTAATTTAAATGAATAATTAAAAACATATTTCAAACCACACAATATGAAAAAAATTGGGTTAGACTGGGATAGATGCGGCACTGGAATATTATTTTTTTAAAGTCAAATTCTCAAAAACATACCGACTGCGTGTCTGAACAAAAAAATTCTATCATACTATAATATTACGGTTGGAATTGAAAACATGTGTTTGTATTGAATACTTACGTTTGTAGAGGATAGGCTATGGCATCACGCTTTGGCTAGTAGGCAGCAATGAAAAACTTTGCAGAAACGAATAAAAAAAGTTTTTAGACTTTCCATGCGCGCGCTGCTTAAATGGTGAAAGTTATGCAAAAATCTAAATAGCGTTTTAATAGATTATTCTCTAACTAGTGGCTGCCCGCGACTCCGTTCGCGTGGAAGTCGGTTTCCCGTGGGAATAAGAAGTTTTCCCGCGGTAAAAAGTACCCTATGTCCTTTCCCAAGTTCAGTTCTTTCTTCATACCAAATTTCAACAAAATCGGTTCAGTGGTTTAGGCGTGAAAGCGTAACAGACAGACAGACAGACAGACAGACAGAGTTACTTTCGCATTTATAATATTAGTAGGGACTAGCCGTGGCGCACAGCTACTTGATAGTAAACGAGAGAGAATAAACGTTTTTATCTACACCATCACGTAGTTTTTGTTTTATATTTCTAGTTTGTATGTTAAATCTTCATCATCATCAATATCATCATCATAATAAAAATTACCGTCACATTACATTAGTCGCAGATCGTGTCTGCTAGTACGTTTATCCACTATCTTCTCCTTAACCACTTAATTGAATTTTATGTGGTTTTCTCAACCTATTAGAAAATTAATTCATTTAAATTTGTAAGTCGTAGAACATTCAGAAAAAGCTTTTTAAGTTACCTAAAATTCAATGTTCTGTGAGCAAGTCGGCAAAATTACACCATTGCGAAGCGTGGGCGGGTCACAAGTATAATTGTATGAAGCGGTGATATACTCTCAGACTTTTATGAGAAACTTATCAGACGACCAAGCAAAACTTGATCAAACATATTTTTCTATAAGATAATAATTTTATCGTACACTTTTTACTTTTTTTTTAAAGGTACCAAAGCTACCTTTTCAACACAAACACTGGAACAAAACACGTTTTTGTCACGTTTTGAATCATATGAATATTCATAGACAGAATGAATTCGCTACATATATTCGCCGGTTTTGAATATAACAAAGAGTCTGAAGGCCGTATTTTTCAGGTACACGCTGTATATTGTCCAATGCTTCACTTTGAGATTACTGTCGTTTTAGAGCGATGCTATTCGAAATAAAACCGTGTAGTAGATAACAAGATTCGAGATAACGAGTGTAGTGAGCAGAAAACTGATCATTAAAATAGTGTTACGTTTTTTAAAAAGTGCTTCTATGCTTTTGGTTAAATGACGTATGTATATATTTGAGACAATTACAGTTGTGAGACTGTAAGTATGAAAATCAAAAAGCATTATAACCCATTATAAGTCGACTTATTTTTTTAAATTATCGGTTTTACATTGTCGTGTGAAAAAATTGATTCGGTTTTTATCAAACTTAATTCATTTTTCATTAGGTTGAACGATTTGAACATTGGTTACAAACTGAAAGGTATTTCACTGAGAAAGGGTATTTCCTTCATTTATGTTTTGTTTGATATAACATGTGCCTGTATACTTTGAACATTGTAAGCCGAAATATCGGATAACAACAAGAGAAATCAATATGTTGGAGAATAGAATAAGTTAAGACATAGGGAGAATCACTATGTGAATATGACTGAACCATGTTCTATACTATTACTATTTGCTAGTGGCCGCCCGCGACTCCGTTAAGTCAGTTTCCTGTCGGAATGAGAAGTTTTCCCGCGGTGAAAAGTACCCTATGTGTTCTTCTGATGTATAACCTATATTACTGCAAAGTTTCATCCAAATCCATCCAGAAGTTTTTACGTGAAAGAGTAACAAACATCCGTACATCCATACATACTCACAAACTTTCACATTTATAATATTAGTAGGATTAATACGGGAGTTACATATTTTCGTGTGAGGTCATGCCTAGAAAATGTACCTTCTTTAATTAATAATATCAATATTTCTTTATAAATTAGTAGGTTAGGCCGCCTATAAGAAATTTTTTAACCAATATTTTGATATTGATATGTTATTGGCAGAATGTAGACAATTATCAACTAAAGTGGAATTTATAAGTGTTTAAATAATAGGCACTCCAAACAAACTTCGCGAAAATCACATCATTTATAAAAACTGATTTGCAAACCAACCATAAGAAAACTCGCGATAGTTACCCGTGAAATTTAACGACTTTAGGTGTAGTCAGTTTAACTGACGGATAAACCTAATCCTATGCTTAAATTTTAATCACGTCATTTAGTTAATTAGTAGTGGATTAGTGAAAAAATCTTGAGGACTAATTACATATGACAAATCACGGTATGATGATATTGTTTTATGACTTGATAAATAGATAATTGTTTGCTGTTTGTAAAACCTTATTATGATATGAGGTTGTTCCGTTGTAGATACGAAAGTGAAAATTATATTATTCATTTTTTTTTATTGCTAATGAAGTTTTAGGACAAAGAAAGTGATTTCAGATACAGTCGGGCGAATTTGATCATAATAAAGGATTTCTTCAATTGTCTAATCAAAAATCAAATCAAATCAAAATCATTTTATTCATCATAGATATGTAACATATACTTTATGAACGTCAATGTTACAAACTTCGACTTTACCTAACCGTAGACCGAGAGAAAAAAGCCGGCGGAAAAAAACTCCCAGCACTCTTTTCATCATTTAATTTAATTTAATAAACATATACGTACATATATTTGTACGTAATTTACTAGATGTTATATTATATTCGCTTGTAACAAAGCCAGACTTAACATCAATAATAAATTACTAAATTAATGTGAACTATTATTTACTACGTAAACTATATTCTTGAGTGATTGTGAATTAGTTGATTGCTTATCTGTTAAACAACACTTTAGTTTGACTGATTGCATTGTATGCATGGTACTATAAATTTAAAGACTTACGGCCTTACTCATAAATACATTTTAATGATACACTATGTTTTTTCTATTTATTTTTATTATTTTTAAATTACGATTAGAAAAATTACATATTTTTCATAAGAGTCTGATTGAAAAAAAAATAATAATAAAAAAAAATTGGGATACTAGATACCTTTCATTCTTGGTAATCTTGCACTTGTTACGCATGCATTAAGTATCCTCTAAACATTTATAATGTTTTTTATTACCTCTTTTGTCAAAATGAAATGAAAATAACTACATTCCGGTACACTACTCGTCGGACTCCTACCAAACCTTTCAGATCAAAAGCCACTCATGTACCACGGAATATATCGACATGTTTTAATACTAAATAATATCATATCATTTTTATACTAAAAATGTCTATCTCCAGGTAGAATAAGATTTATAATAATATTATCGTTGTAGCAGTCGCACCAAGCCGAAATAGGGGTGGCCTTCTACTACACTGGGAGAGGTCTCGGAGACCTCGACGATTAACGTTAGGGACGTTAGGTTCTAGTCTCAGACCACAGTGGACAGGTAATCATACGTTCACGTACCTCGGACTGCCACTGCAGCTGCCGTTGACCTCCACCTTGAGCTGGGTTCTCGAGCCTTCGTTTGTGGTTATAAGAAGCAATCCAATATGATCACACGCGCCGATGAAGAGATCCGAAGGGATTTGGTAGGTAATCCACTACGGCCGAGTATAAAAGTTCGCGTGTGCCGGTGTCGGTAGTTTTTGCTGCGCGCGCGACGACAGCTAGGCACCGAGTGTGTCATTCATACGTCACGTATGACAGTTGAAAAGTCAACTGCGACCTGTCACTGTCACATGAGCATAGAACCTCTCGGATTTGAATTTGAATAAAAAATGATTTGAAATACGAATAATTACGGTAACGGAACATACCGCCCACCAAAATACGTATGGTATTTTCCGGCTAACAATAGAGAGAATAATGAATTGAAAACTAAAGATAAACTACGATACTTAACGATAAGTTAACCTACGGTATGCTAAACTAAATAGTATATAGAAACGATTTAAGCTAGTCCTCGATTGGCAGAGGACATAACTTAACCAACGGTCTTTGAATGATTTGATTTTTAGCTGTTTTAACTACAGCTACCCGAGCTACTCCATCTGCACCAGAATGAAGCGCTTGAACTCTGCCAAGTGCCCAGTGCAAAGGAGCACGATTGTCATCTCGAATTATCACCATCGAACCTATAGATAACGGTTTAGAATCTTTGGTCCATTTGGCGCGTTGTGTTAAAGAATTTAAATATTCGTGTTTCCATCTGGACCAAAAATGTTGTTGAAACGATTGTAACAACTGCCAACGATGAAGCCGAGAAATATTTACGTTTGTAAGATCCTCATCGGGAACAGAAGTTAAAGGTTCTAAAGTTAAGAAATGTCCTGGAGTCAGGACCGATAAGTCGTTTGGATCAGAACTTATAGGGCATAACGGTCGTGAATTTAACACCGATTCGACTTGTACGAAGAGCGTTGTAAGTTCTTCGAACGTAAGAACTTGGTCACCTACTACGCGGTATAAATGAGATTTTGCTGATTTAATTTGAATCTCCCATACGCCTCCGAAATGAGGAGCTGACGGTGGATTGAATTTAAAGTCGATCTGTTCAGCACGAGAAGCTTGATGTATCAGGTTTGCCAGTTGATTCCTGGCACCGACGAAATTTGTCCCGCAATCCGCATGAATCACGCTACAACGTCCACGACGTCCGACAAAACGACGCAACGCTGCGATAAAACCTTCGGTAGACAAAGTAGAAACAACTTCGAGATGTACCGCTTTTGTCGCTAGACATACGAAGAGACAGAGATACGCTTTGTCCATCTTAGCTCCGCGATGTGAACCTAACTTGATACGAAAAGGACCGCCAAAGTCTACTCCTACCACAGAAAACGGTTTGACTTGATTGACACGATAGGCTGGAAGATCGCTCATAAATGGCTGTAAAGGCTTTGGATTCGTACGGTAACATTTTACACATTTGGATAAATGATTTCGAATAGTACGTTTTGCTGAAATTATCCAAAATTGTTGTAAAAGTAGAAAATGTGTGGTGTTAATACCCGTATGACAATAACTCTGATGAATGTGGTCGATAATAAGAGATGTGAGTGGATGATCAGACGGTAGAAGAGCAGGATGTTTTTGAGTATATCCTAGACCGGACCGAGAAATCCTGCCGCCTACCCTGAGCACTCCTTGTGAATCGATAAATGGGTTAAGTTTTCGAAAGGGTTTCGATAATGTTTGTTTCGCTTTTATTTTACATATTTCCTCCGAAAAGGTACGATTTTGAACAAACATAACAATTTGCATTAACGCCTTATGACGTTCAACGTTGCTCAGAAAATGATTACGATTACGATTGGCTTGAGACGAAATTCGTGAATTGTGAATAAAACGATTGACATAAGCTAAAATATTAACAATCTTGCGAAGTGATGAATAACGAGAGATAAGATTGTCAAAAAGTGAACTCATGCAATTGTTATCGATAGGTACAGAAACTAGTGCTACTATTTTACGTTCTTCTGATTCAACAACTTCTGCGTCATCTTGTGTTGTATCGTCCGATGTTATGGGCCAGGATTCAACGGGTTGTGAAAGCCATCGGGGTCCCGCCCACCATAGGGAATTGTTGACAATTTCTTGTGGAAACTGTCCCCGTGAACAGATGTCAGCAGGATTATCTCCCGAACAGACATGATGCCAACATTCGATAGGTGTTATTTCCTGGATATGACTTACGCGGTTGGCAACGAATGTTGTCCAACGTGATGAATGAGATTGAAGCCAGGAAAGCACGATTGTGGAGTCGGACCACAAATAAACGGTTTCGATTGGAATACGAGAAAGATATGTGTCACGAACGAATTTGTATAAATCAGAGAGAAGAACTGCAGCACACAGTTCGAGTCGAGGCAGCGAAGTACGCTTTAATGGTACGACACGTGCCTTGGAGCAGACGAGGAAAACCTTTACAGTTCCGTCTGTATCGGTAACGCGTAAATAGATAACTGCACCATAAGCCAATTCAGAACTGTCACAAAAGCCGTGAATTTGATACGATTTGGAACTTAAACTAGTTAATTTACGAGGAATTCTGAGTTGCGATAAAAACGATAATTGATTACGATATTTGTTCCATGCACTGATGACCTCGTCAGGTGGACTCTCATCCCAACTCACACCGATAATCCAAAGTTTTTGGATTAAGCATTTCGCTTGAATTGTGATTGGAGATAAGAACCCCAGCGGGTCGAATATTCTAGCTAATTCGCTTAGAATAGAACGTTTTGTGCATGGCCGAGTAGAAGGTTTGACTTCAAAAAGGAACGTATCAGAAGATGGGTCCCATTTAAGACCCAGAACTTTCATCGTTGATGGTTCAGTAGAATCAAGGGAGACAGAACCCGTGAGACAATCTTCACTTGGAAGATCCGATAAAAGTTGCGGATGATTACTAACCCACTTTCTTAATTTGAAATGACCCAAACTAAACAAAGAAATAAGCTGCGATTTAGCTTGTTGAG
Source organism: Emmelina monodactyla (assembly GCA_916618145.1). NCBI lineage: Eukaryota > Metazoa > Arthropoda > Insecta > Lepidoptera > Pterophoridae > Emmelina > Emmelina monodactyla. Next base: position 11,283,664 of record OU745302.1, on the reverse strand, counting down.
CGTTTTCAATGGTGTCGCACCCACTGACTACATCGTCGATGTAGATGTCCGACATAACGATTCGTTGTGCGATGGGATACGCCTCGACTTCATCGGTTCCCAGTTGACGCAAAGTGCGGCAAGCAAGGAACGGTGAGGAGGCTACGCCATACGTGACCGTGTTTAAACGATATTCTTGAAGCGCTTCACTAGGTGAAGCTCTCCAGAAAACACGCTGAAAGTCACGATGCTGTGGTACGATGAGAATCTGACGGTACATCTGACGAACATCTGCCATGAAAACAATAGAATGCTCTCGGAAACGCAAAAGAATATCCACAATATTTGTTTGTAGTTTTGGACCGATTAGCTGAGAGTCATTCAGTGAATTAGAATGCAGATCTTTGGCAGAGGCGTCAAAGACGACGCGAAGACGAGTAGTTGCAGAGTCTGGGCGCAAGACGCAATGATGTGGAATGTAGTATTTGCCGTTGCCCATGTCATCAGCAGCAACCAATGACATGTGACCTGTTTCGATGTAATCAGCCATAAATTCTGAATATTGACGATACAACTCTGGATCACGTGACAGTCGTCGTTCGATTGCATGGAATCGCCGTAATGCTACGTCACGAGAACCATGGAAGATGGGTTCTGACTCGTTCTTGAACGGTAAGGCTACGATGTAACGACCAGATTCGTCACGAGTATGTGCCGATATGAATTTGTGTTCACATAATGACTCGTCTGGCGTCAGAGAAGAAGCCTTGGGCAAGGAATCTAGTTCCCAGAAACGTTGAACCAACGAATTCAACGAATCTTCGATTTCGAATGTAGAAGTCAACAAAGCATTAGAAGCCAATCGAGTTTTTCCTAGAAGTAACCAACCGAATATAGAATTAAACGCGGTAGGTTGATTGTTACTTCCTTTGATATGTTGGTTAAGAAGCGACTCAGCGAAAACATCAGCAGCCAGCAGTATATCGATTGGAGCAGGAATATCAAAACCTGGATCTGCTAATGGTAACGATTCGATGTGTGACCAGCCCGATGTGTTTAGTTTTGCGATTGGTTGATCACAGCATATTTTCGCTAAAACGTGCATGTCTAAATTGAAAATCACTCGATCTGATGAACCGATGCTACAAGTGACGTCACCGATGATTGAAGCAACTGCATCACCAAGTCCGCTTACGTTCGCAGCAGTCTTAGAACACTTTAAACCTAAACGTCTAAGAGCTGACTCAGTAATAAAATTGCTTTGACTGCCTGTGTCGAATAAAGCGCGAAAAGACTGCATATTCCCAGAAGAATCTTGAACGTGTACAAGTGCAGTCGCGAGCAGCACGGTAGTGTTGGCCGCGGCCCTCGACACCAGCGACGACGACGACTCGCGGTGCTTGTCGCGGTGCAGCAGAGTGTGGTGTTTGTGCTTGCACACCCGACACGAAAATATCGATTTGCAGTTCTTTAATTGATGCGACGGTTTCAGACAGTTGAAACACCATTTTCTCTCATTAACGATAGACATACGCTCATCAATTGATTTTCTAATAAATTCCGAACATGATGAAATATAATGTGAATTACCACAGAAAGTACACTTGAGGAAATTTGCACCGACAGCGTTTGGTTTCTCCGCCGTTGCCGCGACGAGCGAATGCGTCACTACGGGACGTTTGAATTGATGCGGCGCGGGAGTGACCTTGAGTGGAGGCTTATTCGGTTTATTCGATTCTAAAAAATGTGTATCCCGTAATAAGGCCTCGCATTTAGATTGCAAAAAACCTTTCAAGTGTTCGTAAGTAGGTATTTCGATTTCTGAATATTTCTCTTCAAAGTTACGGCGTAAACCGGCGTCCAGTTTCGATAAAACATGATACACTAACACAAAGTCCCACTTGTCAATCGGTAAATTAATAGTTTTTAAAATGCACAAGTTTTCGTCGAGCATATCTAACGATTTACGAAACTCACTAGGGTTTTTGCAATTAAAATCAACGTTTAAAACATCCCTCCAACACGTAAAAGCTAAGTCGCGTTTACTTTTGTATCGCGCAGTGAGCGCCTTGTACGCGTCGTGGTAGTGCTCGTGCGTCATCGGGAACGTCTTCACCGCGGACAATGCATCACCGCTCAGGGAAGATATCAAGTAGTGAAACTTCTCCGAATCCGAAAGAGTAGGCGAATTGTGTATCAATGCGTTAAAAGTATCGAAATATTCAGGCCATTGTTTGATGTTACCGGAAAAGGTCGGAAGTGAAATTTTCGGTAACCGTATATTTGATGATGAACAACGATGAGATGAACTACTTGATTCTTTATTAGTTAATTGTCGATGTAACGATAAAACTTTAAAATACATTTCATCAAACTGTTCTTGAATATCGTTTTCTTCGTCTTCGGTTTCGTTTAAAATGTCTAAAATATTAAAATGAGCATGTTCGAAATTAGCAGCGATTTGCTTTATTTCTTGGTGATAAGAGAAAAATAGGTCGCGTTGAGAAATGTCACTTGAAGCTAAAACACCTATTTCCAAAGCCTTAACCAACCGTTTATAAGCGATAGTTCGTTTTCTACGTAAAACGCCTAAATCTTGATGTGTGTACTCAACATCCATAGATTTAGATTTAGCTTTTTTAACAACACTTTGTTTTCTACTAGAATGCCTACTTAAAAGCGACATGATTAGTTTTGTAAAGAATAAAACGAATTAAAAATAATTACAATATTTTTAGTTACGTCTTTATGAATGTATGGTCTACAGCGAGTTGAAGTCAGACCCGTTCGATCGTATAGATAAGCGAGCGCGCTCACTATTGTTGTGGAATGTTGTCGCGTCTCGTATACTGTACAACACGCGCAACCGATACGTAAGCGCTCCCTACCTAACCATACGCACACTATTGTTAAAGACTTACGATACAGTGAACAACGAAAGATGATCACGACCTCAGTACGTGCTCCGTATAAAATGTTGTTTCACTAGCGTTGGTCAGTGTACACCCGTTAAATTTATACAGTCTACAACACCGAATGAGTTCAATTTGTATGAAAGTATATACAAATTGCCGAGTTTAGTTTGTTGTACACCGTACAAAGCAACAAAATTTTAGAATAATGAAGTTCGAACGATTTGCAGCGCGCGCTCAGCGAGCCAGCAGCGCCTGCACGAGAATTATTATATTCTACCCGCAGATAAAATAAAAGAAAAGTTCTAGAAAAAAACGTTTTAGATGAATAGGTAAAATACGCAAATTAACGTAAGCCGAATAAGTAAAATTAAGCACCGATGATTAACGATGTGATTGCCTAATTTTGAGATCCTACGATAAAAATACGAAATATTTTAACCTATTCCCGATGATACGATATTACTTCTTAGTACGATGGTGATAAGTTCGAGAATTACTTAATGCTATTCTGGCGTTGATGAGTTTAAATGAATATAACTTAGAACCGACGAATAGATAATAGAATATCCTAAGCTATACCCTACGGTTAACCAGAAATACCACAAGTATTCGATGAATTAAGGTGGAAATCCCGGGTTTCGGCACCATAAAGATGTAGCAGTCGCACCAAGCCGAAATAGGGGTGGCCTTCTACTACACTGGGAGAGGTCTCGGAGACCTCGACGATTAACGTTAGGGACGTTAGGTTCTAGTCTCAGACCACAGTGGACAGGTAATCATACGTTCACGTACCTCGGACTGCCACTGCAGCTGCCGTTGACCTCCACCTTGAGCTGGGTTCTCGAGCCTTCGTTTGTGGTTATAAGAAGCAATCCAATATGATCACACGCGCCGATGAAGAGATCCGAAGGGATTTGGTAGGTAATCCACTACGGCCGAGTATAAAAGTTCGCGTGTGCCGGTGTCGGTAGTTTTTGCTGCGCGCGCGACGACAGCTAGGCACCGAGTGTGTCATTCATACGTCACGTATGACAGTTGAAAAGTCAACTGCGACCTGTCACTGTCACATGAGCATAGAACCTCTCGGATTTGAATTTGAATAAAAAATGATTTGAAATACGAATAATTACGGTAACGGAACAATCGTTATTCATAAAAACCTTTAAAGCTATTTTGGATACAGTAATCTAAATAGAAGCGGGTTAAAACGTTATTTTAATAAAACTTCCTCGTTTAAAATTCACTTAAATTCTAGAATCCGATTTCTTGTTCACACATGTAACTTTAGATAATACTAGTGGCCGCCCGCGACTCCGTTCGCGTTGAAGTCGGATTCCCGTGGGAACAAGATGTTTTCCCGCGGTAAAAATTAGTTTATGTGTTATTCTGATGTTTAACCTATATGACTGCAAAGTTTCATCCAAATCCGTCCTGTAGTTTTAACGTGAAAGAATAAAAAACATTCATACATACCCACAAACTTTCACGTTTATAATATTAGTAGGATATATTCAACTATAAACTCTATTGATTTTTGCCCTGCGCACCATAGGAACAAAGTGTTATAATTGCTCACGCTATTCCCAACCAAAGGATGTCAACAAGTTAATGAGCTCATAATTCGGAACAACACGTTAAGTTAGAAACGAAGTGAGCCATCCAGTCGTGCAAGTGAATAAGTTAAAAGTTTGTAACTTTGATAACCGAAACAATATAGAATCCTTGTAAACTACTATAGTAAAGTGATAATAGAAAAGTTAATGTTAAAGATTTTTTTATATTGAGGTATTGGCTTATAAGCATCATCACTGCGGATTTCATTTTAAATTGGTTTAGACATAGACAAATATAGATCCACCACAAGGCTGATCGGATTTGTATGATATATTGTGTGTGGAGATAGATTAAATTTCAGAAGCTATACATGACATTCCTTAGAGTAAAATTTAAAAAAAAACATTAGCATTTATCATATCAAAATGTAAATTTAGCTGAAAACAATTTTTTTAATTCAAATAAAGACACATGTGCATAAAATTGGGAAAAATTGCAGCCAAAATACTATTTCACTGTTATACATGTTTTATATTGATACGATGTTTCAAGCCAGTAATCTGACACTTAATCAATACCTTTTATTTTTATTAAAGCAAAAGCCAAATTGCTATTAAATATAGATATACCACAGACACATCATTAATAATCTGTTTACTTAATGCAATTAACTACAAAGTGGGCTTTTAATCTCTTGATTACGAAGCTGTTACTTATTTTATATCAGATACAATACAACCATCTTAATCAGATATATTTTAATAGGCATCAATGGCACTTAACTTATTTATTGATGAGTTTAAATTACAAATTCAGATAACACGCATCCTACGAAAAACCTTAAAAAATAAGCTTAAAAAACCCTAATATATTAAATCGTGGAATCTGAAACGCTAGACATAAAACAGAGATACTAAACCCATTACTTACCACCTATATAAAGATGAAACAATGTAACTTGCAGTTTCCAACATCAAGTCGGCACTTTAAAACAGGAAATTTACTTGAACTCAAAGTTCTGAATATTCCAGAAAGTTTACGGTTTCATGTGGTGCTGAAAGCTGAATAAAAAAAAGCTATGAAAGCTACAGTGTGTTTTGTTAGCAAAGATCGGTGTGACAGATTATACTTAGGTTAAAGGCTGATTTTTCGATTGTCAGATAAATGCTTTCCGACTGAAAAGAGGTATGTTTTCATTGTCACTACATACATATGACAAATACTTATATTCGAAGTGCTACGAAAACAAACTGATTTTATGTCAGTTAAAATATATCTGACTATTGTAAAACATGCCCTTAGAAGTTTAATTAATATGTTTAGGGTTGAGTACAAACTTTAATCTGTGTAAACACAGAAAAAGTCTTTTAATAAATCTCTGTCGTTGTGACACTCTTGTTAAGTCAGATCAGATAAGATCAGAGAAAAAAAAATGTTTGCTCCATTTCATAGGAAACTTGATAAACAATTTGTTGAATTTGACGACTGTGGTGCAGCGGTATATATATCGGACTGCAAAGCGAAAGGTTCCGGGTTCAATTTCCAGTCGGGCCAATATCGTAAAAATGGTTTTTCGATATTGGCTCGTGTCTGGGTGTAACTAGGTTATCTCCTAGTCCACTGTGTGGTACCTATAGTGCAAGCTTTGCTTAGTTTAGGGCCACACAGTTGGTGTGTCAGTCTGGAGATTTATTTATTATTAATATATTATTATTTATTATTATTATAATTTTATGCAAATCATTCACTGCTGGATCTACATTTTTTGATTGATTGCATCTTTGATTCTATAAATATTTATATTGTTAATTGTGGCTTACCTTTTGGCTTAACACAATATTGTTTTTAAAATAACAAGATAGGTTTCCTTGACAACATTTCTGAAATGTGAAAGATTTACCACTAGCTTTTACTTTTACAGACACGCTATATTTTAAATCATAAATGCAATTAAATCAATAATATCGGCAGCCGGTATATCAAAAATATTTAGGTTTTCAAAATTCTGAAAAATTAAATTACTAAAATATTTCTAATCTCATCTAAAAACGGAGTCATTAGATAGGTTATAATGATTTAAATTAAAAGTATTTGTTGATAAAGGCTTTCTGAGATAAAGATATTCAGGACACACTAAGCTGTTGCGCACTAATGATCTTTGGGTATTTATTACACATTAGATACACAAAAACGTAAAGTTATTTTGATGTTTAAAAAGACTTTACCTGAAATAGCACATCCACATAAAGATAGCTCTTTTATTCTACACTTTAAAAGCGAACGAAAAACTGTCATAATTTACTAAATAAACTTATAATTATGTATCTTTCTTTTCAGATTCAGACACCGTGGCGATGTAAACAAACGTCTGAAAATCAAGGAAACCGGCACTCTACCCGCTTTTCAAGCTTTAAATATTCAAAATGGCGAAACTAGAAAAACAGTTGGCGCCATCTCTCAACAGCGTTGCGGATGCATACAGCTCCAAGTAAGCATCGCTTATAAATAAATTTCATTTTAAAACCTTACAACGAATTATTTCTCAACGGCCACTAGGGCCGCCCGCGACTCCGTTCGCGTGGATGTCGGTTTCCCGTGGGAATGAGAAGTTTTCCCGCGGTAAAAAGTACCCTATGTCCTTTCCCAAGTTCATTTCTTTCATCATACCAAATTTCATCAAAATCGGTTCAGTGGTTTAGGCGTGAAAGCGTAACAGACAGACAGACAGACAGACAGAGTTACTTTCGCATTTATAATATTAGTAGGGATGGCTAGAAGAGACTCGATGGAGAAGTATTTTGATTATGTCGTTCTAATTATTCGATAATTTAATACCGTCAAATTAATTACTATAATAAAATTTCAATTCATTTGTTTCCTGTAGGCTGAATCTTATTTTTTTTTACCCAAATCGAGTGTTTAAGTTTATTCAATTTTTTTAATTATTCCTTGCCATAGACTCTTTTCTATTTGAAAAAAAACCTTACTTCCCGCAAAGCGTTGACAGCTTAAGCCCTGCGCTCCAAACTAGAATACGGTGACAGTATTTAAAAATATAAATAAATAGGTCGGTAGTACCAACGTTTGAAAAATTCTAAATCCAGTGACAACCTTTAACCTCCCGAGCTTAGAGATACTTTTGTTAAGAACACGTCGCAGATTACGTGACTCAATTTTAAAACCGCTCTCAAGCTCCCAAACACGTTTCTCTGTTTTCGTTAGAGAATCTCACTTAGTATGAAAAACTTAAATATCAACAGACTAAAACTTTGAACTTGGGGAATATTTTCATTACATTATAATGTTTTTCCTTTATTAGTTGGAAATTAATTTTGGGGTCCTGAATTTTCAACTTAATTAAAATCAGTCTTGAATTAAACTTTAGTTGAAAAGTTCTTTTACCATTGATATTATTAATGTGAACGTGATGTGTTATGTGTATGTTTTGGCAGCTTCCCTAGATGTTTTCATGATTTTAACTCGCTTACGTAAAAACTGATTTTGTACTGGATGTGTACGACATACAAAACAATTTACAAGTTTAATTAACAGGCAATATTTTTTATTTTTGTAATAAAAATCAGAAGGAAAACTTAACACTTAAGTGCTGCCGACAAAAATCTAAAATGATTGAATGCGGTGTCGATATTTGACTCTGTCGGGACAAAATCGGAATCCGTATGACTCATATATGACGTATCCGTAAGAAACCCAATAATACCTATACAAACTTTTGAACTAGAAAGACACAAAGTAACAAAAAATATTTCCGCGAACTATTGTTAGTATTACAAACACTCATTTAAACTACATTCATAAATTACAATGATGTATTTCTAATGACCAAATAGTTACGTCATAACGTTAACCGCACATAGTGAAAAGTTTTTGTCGTCCTCCTAATGAAGTGCCTTCATAGACATGACGTTTATGGAAAACCAAGGCTTTTAAAATCATCAAAGGGTATTTCAAAGCTTTTCGTCTCCCAGGAGCAAAAAAATTTAGTAAAAAAGGGTATTTCGAATACGCTCTTGTCAAACGTTGGAAAAGTTATGAATAACTTTACTAAGTAAATTAAGTAAATAATTAAATACTGGGTAGGTTAGTATAGGTGTAAATAAAATACGGCGTAGATGTTTTCATTCCGACAGCAAAAAGAGAGGAGCAAAATGTATAATCTGACAGAAGTTAAATCTGGAATTAATAGTTTACGTGCAATTATTGTCTACAATTAAAAATAAAAAAAGAAAAAAAAACTTATTTTTTTTTGGCTTTTAACGTAACAAGTACTTATCTCTCCAATGATACCCAGTTTTAGTTTTCGGAAGCTGTCTGTACCCGTAGACCATCCTCATAAGGTATGTTTTGCCACAACACTCCGCACTTGACAGGCGTTAAAAACTGCTTTGTGTGAACAATACACACACTACCCGTCTTGCGGTTAGTCCCTTCCAAAACCCACGAGACAAAAAGTAGTGTCTGACTCACAGCTGGGATGTATACAACGTTAAAATTCTTTACGCGTACATGGTTTGATGTAAAGTCACCATGTGTCTGTTGATTTAGCTATATGTATAAGGGCTATATGAATCCTTACTGCTTTTTAACTTTATAAAGGATTTTCGACAAAATTGAGATATTTTTTCGAGTTTATATCTGAAACAAGCTGAAATTGTTATATTCTTCTTTTATTATCATTTGTTCTACCTCTTCAGTAGGTTTGTTAAAAATATTTTTTGTAAGCTGCAACCGTGCAAACTGCAGGGCACTAGTTAACTATAAATAATTGCTACAGAAATGATGAACAATTTATCTACAGCTATAAGTTATAAGAATACAACAATGGAATCCCCGTGATTGTACTATAAAGATATTTGTCATTTTTATCACAAAAGTAATAAAGAAAATACAGTTTCTAAAGTACGTGTCAGAAAAAGGGTCACACATATTGTGTCTAGGATACCTACATAGGTTGACCTTCAATTTCTAGTGTTAGGATTCGGCCTTCCATAAAGTTTTGTAACCTTGTTTTGTTGGTGTTTACTCAGCATATAACGGGTGTAAAAAGACCACTTCCGAAGCCTGAAACCATATATTCTGGAGCCTCAATAGTAACTAAATTCACTAACAGTATACCCAGAAAACCCAATTTAAAAAAGTTATTAAGGATTGAAAAGTTATTTTCGGTGCTTGAAATCATCGCTCACACAGATCAACTGTCGGTTCAGGTGCGATTATTTACATTGCAAATTAAATTTAAACCCTATTTTATTTGAAATCATCGCAAAATCTGATAGTATAAATGCAATTATGTACAATTACGTAAATATTTTTTTTTTCTGTTAATCATAAAAACAGTTTTTTTGCTCAAAACTTTACCAATGCCCCTCCAGCAATGCCCAGTTTTTGTTTTCGGAAGCAATTCATTTACACCCCGTATATAAAAAACAGTTGGTTAGGAACAAAATCTGGTACAAAGTAAGAATGTTGTATTCTTTATAACTTTGTGTTTTCCAAAAATCTAATAGGTAGCTGCTTTTGGGCAAAAACTTGCTATCGGTTTTTATTATTATTAAGTACTAGTGGCCGCCCGCGACTTCGTTCGCGTGGAAGTCGGTTTCCCGTGGGAATGAGAAATTTTCCCGCGGTAAAAAGTACCCTATGTCCTTTCCCAAGTTCAGTTCTTTCTTCATACCAAATTCCATCAAAATCGGTTCAGTGGTTTAGACGTGAAAGCGTAACAGACAGACAGACAGACAGACAGACCGACAGACAGACAGAGTTACTTTCGCATTTATAATATTAGTAGGGATTTAAAAAAGCGAATGAAATGAGCGCTTGTTTTGTTATGAATTTGTAATATGGGTTTATTGTGTACTTGTACTTAGTCGATGTCTGAACATTTAAACATAGGCAATAAAGTAAAATTTCAAAAAATAAAACATTTGTATTGAATTATTACCGGTCTTCAAGAAGTTTAAGAAAATAAGTTAAATAAAATGTTGCTCCTGTAAATATTATACCGTGTGCGTGTGTTTGATACATTAATTGATAAGGAAACCATAGGGTTTACCCATCTGTCATAAATCTGTCAGGAATCCATCTGTAATAATCTCCTATCACAAAATTCTATGTATTTCTTATACTTTGCATTTTTTCTAGAACGTAATATAAAAATCGTAAATCAAAAAAAAACTTTATAGCAAAAAAACTGCAGTTACAAAACGCTAAGGGAACTTGATATTTCGAGAATGCACATGTACCTATTAGTATTTACCTAGCAAGTAATAAATTGTCAATAAAATATGTAACTACGCTATATGTAAATTGGTACTTCGCACTTTGCATTGAATTTCAATAAATCCAATAACATGCCAGCTGATGCAACTTAAATATTAGTTACACCATGTCAATCGATGATTGGGGTCAAATCAACACCAATTCATACGCATCAAGTGATTTATCAACGATAAAAACAACAGTTTCTTCAAATGCAATCCACAACCAACTGCGTAACTCAACTTTGAACTAGTCATTTCAACCACTTGAATACGAAGTGCGTAGTGGCGGAGTAAGCAAAGATCCTTGGCGGAGTTGTCTTTTATCACGCCCATATGACTTGAGAGTTAAACAGAAAGTTTAGACGTTCGTAAAGTTTATAGGTAACATCCCAAATATATTGCCGCAACTGGGGAACATCTGGAAATTATAATGGAAGTGAGGGTGTTTCCGTTCCTGAAGTAATTAAAAGTTTACATTACTTAATTTTACATCGTATGACACTTATGTGCAATAAGATAGACGATTTTTTTTTTCAATTTAATTTTAAGTCAATATATACTAATCTAATTTTATTTATAGCTTGAAATCCCACTTCTGATGTTTTAATTTGGATATTTCCACGTTTATTTTTAGGATAATTATTTTTTCAGAATCGAGCTCGCCTACAATGGTTCGAGGGAAGACTTGAACCCGTATGTACCAGCGGATCACAGGCCACGGGAATCTAATACATCGTTAGTAAAAATAATTCTTACTAAGAAAAAATATATATTAGTCTATTTTGTCGTACACGTAAAAACGGCTGAAATGATTTAAATTAATTTTGGAATAGACATAGTTCAGCGCCTGAGAAAGTGGACGGGAAAGTCACGGAAGCAGACATTTAGCTGCGGGTAAAACCGGAGGGCGGAAAGCTAGTAAATAATAATAATAATAAATCAAAATAACATTAACGTACCACTTGTTGATTCTCAGAAGCGAGATAGACTGGACTAAATCCACTACTCTGGGTCAGTGACTGTTGGTAGATTTACATGATGGATATTCTCACGATGATTTCCCGCATCGTTTTGCGTTATAATGTTACTACATAGTATCTAAAGGACCTCTCGGAAAAACAGCCCAATTTCTAGCTAAAAATCTAAAAAATATCTAAAGCGCTTTAAACATTACAACTTTACTACGATGTCTACAAAGAAATTTTAGACGCCTTGATTTACTTAAAAATTTGTAATATTTCAATATCTTCCAAATTTATTTTAAAATGAAGAAAGGTCGAAACCAAATAGATGTCAAATAACTGTTCACCAATTATAGCGAATTCTATAGCTTAATATACCGTTGCGGCAGATTACTCTAACAATTGAATTCTATCTATCAGGAGTTTCGGTGCTCTTGCGCATCTATTGAAGGCGTCGCTTGGATCAGGAGTGCTGGCCATGCCGCTGGCTTTCAAAAACGCGGGACTAATGGTGGGGGCCTTCGGGACGATTTTCATAGGCTTCATCTGCGCACACGTCATTCATGTTTTGGTAAGTTTTTTAATTTCAAGCCCAGTAAGTCGAAATTTTCTAATAATGCAAATATCATGGAAAGTCTTCTGGTTTACTACCGCTGTTACGTAATACTTTCTTGCTTAGCTACAACATATTGCAAGATTTGAAGTCTCATTACGGATCAAAAAAATCAGTTAACATTCTTATCACAAATATAAAGTACTAGTAGCCGCCCGCGACTCCGTGCGCGTGGAAGTCGGTTTCCCGTGGGAATGAGAAGTTTTCCCGGGGTAAAAAGTAACCTATGTCCTTTCCCTAGTTCAGTTCTTTCTTCATACCAAATTTCATCAAAATTGGTTCAGTGGTTTAGGCGTGAAAGCTTAACAGACAGACAGACAGACAGACAGACCGACAGACAGACAGAGTTATACTTTCGCATTTATAATATTAGTAGGGAAAAGTAGGGAAATGATATTTTTATTAGGAAACTTATAAATTATTTACTATAGGTTTGAACCGATTGGGTAAGTGAGCAGAATGTATTTGCAGTGATTAGCTCGTTAAAATTAATCTGCATATAGCCACCAAAGTCTACATTTGCTCAACCTTTGATGGTGTCTAACTTAAGGCCTTCGAGGAGAAAATTTGTAAGCTTAAACGGCTAGTGAATGTGTGTTTGCGTAAACGAAATACTATTAAATTTCGGACTATCGTGCACAGTTCATACAGGGTGTTATTAGGGTGTTAAATTGTAACTAACTTTATAAGATGAAGTCCCAACGAAAGTTTTCACGAAAATAACCGTATAAGTACAGCTTCATTGTCATCAAAATTCTAAACTGTCTCAGTAACAACCAAAACCAAAGTGTTCTAAACTTATTTCAGGTGCGGACATCACAAGAGCTATGTGTAGAATTAAAACGACCATGTCTGGGGTATGCCGACACGTGCGACCTGGTATTCCAGAATGGACCTCAACCAGTTAGAAAATACTCCAACTTTGCCAGGTAATAATTTAAGTATTTGTAAATTTTTGAGCTTTTAAAATAATAAATAATAATCTATACTTATAATAATAAATAATAAATCTCCAGACTAACACACCAATTATGTGGCCCTAAAGTAAGTTGCAGTAAGCACTTGTGTTATAGGTACAACATAATGGACTCGGGGAGAACCTAGTTACACCCAGACACGAGCCAATATCGAAAAACCATTTTTACGAAATTGGCACGACCCGGGGATCGAACCTGGAACCATCCGCTTAGCAGTCCGGTATATATACCGCTGCACCACAGGGGTCGTCTGGATAAGATATGGTCGAGTCAAAATATAGTGGATCAACTTAACCTCGTGTCAGATCTAAATTGTGGCTACTTACAAACTACAGATTTAAAAAAGCGGTAATATTTACAAGAAACAAGTTAAACCAAACTTTAATCAATAAACCTTTGGGTTCTTAACCGTGCAGCGAACTTAAATACGGTAATTTAATATTTAAAACTAACTAAACTAAAGTTTCTACAACTTTTTCTGTTAGCTAGTGGATAGCTGTCCATGAGTATGTGTGGGCAGTGGATATTTTCCAATAGACAACCATGTTTTTTTTTATAATTCTGATTTTACTTTTTCATTGCCAAACAAAAAATTATAATAACGATTTAAGTACAGACACAAAAATATATAAGTCTTACTTTGACTAAAAAAATATCCACCCAATATTATTACCAAGTTTATAATGATTGGCGCCCAACAAGGGTCTTTAAAAAAGTCTCCCAATTAGGGACATGTCTAGCCACGTGCAATGAAATGTATACAAGGCTGGATATCAAACCTCCATATTTTTGCATGTATACATATTTTTTTATTTAAAAACCAAATTGTTTTAAAGAATGTTTTAAACATTTGTTTGAAATTCTGTCTTTGTATATGTTACGGCTAATACCCGAAGTGCGGTTACACCTAGTTTTAGCCGGTTAGAAGTGTTTTTAATATGGAAAACTGTAAAAAAAAAATTATACCTATGTATATAAAAACTGGCTTCAATCATGAGTCGACGAAGTCCCGCTACGCGAGACTCCTTTTTCTGGGTGGTATCAAAAAAGTAACCTAACTAACCTAACCTATTGATGTTCTAACCGGCTAAAACTAGGTGTAGCCGCACTTCGGTTATTAGCCGTAATATACCGGGTGTCCAGGAAACAATGGATAAGCTCTGAAGGGCTAATAGTAGAACTAAAGGCAAGCCTAAAAAATAATTGATAAAAAGTACCTATAACCCTTACACTGCTAGAAATATGGCGCTTTAAAAAAAAACTTCATATTTTTTTGACTGTGTTCATATTTTTACTCGTAACGAGGTCAAATCACTTAATAACATCATTATTTCTGTGCTAAAATAATTAATATTAACCGCATCAGGGAAAAACTATCAAATAAAATAGCTAACTTAAGTATTTTTCTCAAAAAGTTATGTTAAACTTTTGATTTGTGTAAAATTTCTGAAGAAATATTTTTGATGCGCAACTTTGAACAGCTCTGGTGTAAAAAAATAATATGAAAGCAACAGTGGCCAATGATTTCAAAATATTCCTGGTTTAATAACGTTTTTAAAAAGATGTAACATGTCGTTATTGTAATGAAAAAATATTGAACTAATGGTATTAGTGTGTAAAATGGGATAATTATTTAGTTCTAGCAAAATTTTAAAAATACAATAAAACTACAGAAATATGATTTTCAACTGATATTAATTGCAAACACATTGGAATAATTGAGAGTAACTGTTCAAATTGTCTGTCCCCATCCTGATGCAGGCCCTACATCTACGAATAAAGGATCTTCAAAGAAATCAACTTAACAGGAGAAAGTGATCCAAATTTTCTTCAAAATGACTTACCCAATTTATTGATAGACGTGTCCGAAGAGCTTCGCGACACATATTGGCTTCAAAATGAAGGCTGTCTAGCACACTATGCTGTTGCATTATGTGCATACTTGACGAAACCTACCCTAACAGGTAGGTGGGCCGCCTAAACCTAAACGCTTTGGACTTTTTTACTGGGGTATTTTAAGAAGGAGTTTTACCGGCAACCAGTAACTTCATTAGAAGATCTACGAGCTCGTATTCAGGCCGCTGCAATCAATGATCGACGACACGCGCGATTTTTTTTAAGATCCTTTATTCGTAGTTGTAGGGCCTGCATTAGGATGGGGACAGACAATTTGAACAGTTACTCTCAATTATTCCAATGTGTTTGCAATTAATATCAGTTGAAAATCATATTTCTGTAGTTTTATTGTATTTTTATAATTTTGCTAGAACTAAATAATTATCCCATTTTACACACTAATACCATTAGTTCAATATTTTTTCATTACAATAACGACATATTACATCTTTTTAAAAACGTTATTAAACCAGGAATATTTTGAAATCATTGGCCACTGTTGCTTTCATATTATTTTTTTACACCAGAGCTGTTCAAAGTTGCGCATCAAAAATATTTCTTCAGAAATTTTACACAAATCAAAAGTTTAACATAATTTTTTGAGAAAAATACTTAAGTTAGCTATTTTATTTGATAGTTATTCCCTGATGCGGTTAATATTAATTATTTTAGCACAGAAATAATGATGTTATTAAGTGATTTGACCTCGTTACGAGTAAAAATATGAACACAGTCAAAAAAATATGAAGTTTTTTTTTAAAGCGCCCTATTTCTAGCAGTGTAAGGGTTATACTTTTTATCAATTATTTTTTAGGCTTGCCTTTAGTTCTACTATTATCCCTTCAGAGCTTATCCATTGTTTCCTGGACACCCGGTATACATTTCATTGCACGTGACTGTACATATTCTTTCTACACATAAACACTTAATATTTCAGTAAAATTGTAATCAAAACGAACAGTTTTAAATTTCTTATCTAGTTTGTATAATAAATCTCGTATTTCAGAGAGCTGGCCGACTGGGCGTTAGCAGTGACACACTTAGGAGCTTGCTGTGTTTATGTTGTGGTTGTAGCTGAGTCTTTTAAACAGGTTGGTATAAAATAAACATAATATATTTCTTAAATTTTGGGGAAGCATTCTGTTGACGTCTTTAAGCCTCTGTGTATGTAAAGATGCGTTTGTACGGTTCGCAAAAACAGACGCTGCAACGCACTACGCAAGCATAGATCGCAATTTGAAATAAGGATTAAATTAACAACTAAAAGCAAATATGTATTTAGTTTTGCTGCGCGCCGTACTAAGAATACCAGTTTTAGCCAGTAAAGCTTCCAAACGCAAGCTCCGTGTTGATTAAAAAATTGTATGTTCAAACGTTCTAAATATTTTTTTAGATTTAGTAAAAGAAATTTAGAAGTTCCTTTTATTATTTCATTATATGTTTTATTAATATTGAAACACCTATAATAAAATGTAAATAAAGGTTATTAGACAGTTAGCAGGTAATATAAAAGTAAATACGTAAACACCACTTAAACGTGCTTAAACGTATCAATGTGACGCGTTTTCAAAGCTATTACTATTTGGACAGACATGTAAAGCGGTACAAATAATTCAACCATTAATAATGACCGTGGGAAATAGCATACAAAGCAATAACGTAAATACAATTCGAGCATAATCTGTCCATTACTACCCATGCATAATTTTATGTAATCTGGAACAGGGATGTTATGGACATAAAATTTCAGATACGGATTGGATACGGATATTGGAATAATAATTAGGTATACCGGATAGGGATACGGATATGAAAAAATTTCGGATTTTCCGTTATTTTCGGATAATTTCGGTTACGGATATTACATTTTGAAGGAATTTTAATTTCTTTGTCATCAAAATTCCTTTGTCATCCACCGCGCGGCAAAACCACTTTTGATAACTTGACTCAAATAGGCTCCGTCCCTATCTGAAACTTTTAATTAGGATTCGGTTACGGATGCGTATATTTTTTATATCGGATACCCGATGATTTCGGTTACGGTTACGGAGCTCCCTAACATCTCTGATCTGGAATCTGTTGTTTATATCTGGAATACGCTAGATTCGTATTGTTTATTTTCAGGTGTCAGACCAGTACGGTGGTCCTGATTGGACTGTAACGGTATACTGCGCTTTGACATTAGTAGTGTTGGTACCACTAACACAAATCACCAAGCTAAAGTACCTGGTGCCGTTCTCAGCTTTGGCCAACTTTGTCTGGCTGGGGTCCATCTGCATATCCATCTATTATTGTCTACGTGACCCACCTAAAGTGACGGAAAGGAACCTCGCAACATCAATCACAGGCATACCCAATTTCATAAGGTAATTTAGGATGAAATGGTAAAAACGATCAAATTTTAGAACGATAAATGGTAAACGCCCCAATCTTAAATGGGGAAAGTGTAAAAAGATAGTTATCTTATGTAAATATTTCTGGCCTGGACGTCCGCCTACTCCTATAATTTTCTGAGTAATTTCTTTGCAGACCTTTAGGACTATAAATTTTAAGGGATTTATATATTTTGTTTTATTATTATATTCTTACTTCTGCGTCTGTAATTTCGCGTACTAACTTTAGATTGATTCTTATGATATGAATATTATGATTCATTGACAATGTAGTAACATTCTTCCACTTTTTTAATATTACAAGTATTTTCGCGATAAAAATAAGCCATTGTCCTTTTTCTGTTTTCAATAGCTTAGGTGGAAAATCGTCCCGGTGAGACACATAACACACATCTAGTTACCAGTATACAAAAATCAAACAATTGTTATTTTCCAGTACTTGTCTATTTGCCATGGAAGGCATTGGAGTCGTGATGCCCATTGAGAACGAAATGACGAAGCCGTCGCAGTTCCTCGGCTGTCCAGGAGTGCTGAACATTGCGATGACAGCGGTCGTAGTCCTGTACGGCTTTGTGGGTTTCTCAGGATATCTCGCCTTTGGAGAAGATGTCAGAGGAAGCTTGACTCTCAATCTGCCTAAGGATGAAGTGTTAGTACTTCAAAACTTTGTACTTGTTTTTTTTGTATTAATATTTTAACTTATTTTTATGATAACTCAAACGTGTGTAAAGCTCATGAAGCTTATGTTATTTATTATAAACAGTATTTAAATTTCCACTTTCATTATTAAAATAGAATGCTTCAAATGTATTTCCACAAGTTAAATCCTCATTAATATTGGAATATTTCATTTTAATGCTGCTTTTAAATTTGTGCTGTACATTTATGATCTGTGATACATTTATGAATTTACATCATATAAAGCACCGGATATTAAATTATACACTTAATTTTAGCAGCATTATAAACCTAACTTATTGAATGAAATCCCTAACCATCACACCGTTTCTTAACCTTTTAAAATATTTGGCTTCCTCTTTCTTTCAGGCTAGCGCAGTCAGCCAAGATAATGGTAGCGTGCGTCATGGTGCTGTCGTATGCGCTGGTGTACTACGTGCCTGTAGACGTGGTGTGGAGGCGGCTGCAGGATCGAGTCCCGGCGAAGCTCCATCGGTGGTCGATCGCGGGGATACGAGTGGCTGGATGCTTGTTAACAGGTAAGGTGTTTTGTTTTTCAAATGTTTCATTAAAATGTTAAATATAAAGTATTTTTTTTTAGTTTACTCAATGTTAATAATTTACCTTCTTGAAAAGATAGTTATAATCATAATGACCTAGGTCATTCAATACGTTAAAGCATATTTAAAAACAAATTAAAAAAAGCACCACCAGAAAGGCATTAAACACTTCAACAGGTATTCAACTAGAACTTACCTTCCGCAACCAAAACATTATCAATTTATATATAAGTGACATAACTCAAACAGTAAAAACGAAATGCTTTAATTCAAGCAAGTAATAAGGACCCAGATCGAAGCAAAAATATATACGCATTCAAAGAGCTAAAACTACAAAAATGATAACAAATCCTTAAAGCCTTGTTCCTTTGTTTTAGTTGGCATAGCAACCGCAGTGCCGAGACTCGAGCTGTTCATGGAGCTAGTTGGCGCCGTCTGCCTGTCGGTGATGGGGCTCCTGCTGCCAGCGATCGTGGAAACCGTCTTCCTCTGGAACAAAGACCTGGGACGCTGCAACTGGATCCTAGTGAAGAACGGAATAATCGGCCTGTTCTCGATCGTAGCGATGGTGTCGGGAGTAGCGTACTCGATCATATCGATGCTGGAGAAATTGTGATATGTGAAACAGTATTTTGTAAATATATGATTATTTAAGGTATTTTAGTAGTTAGTTATTTTGTAAGTTTACAACTTGAAAGTCTTTAGATTAAAATCTTTTAAGGCTATGCATTTTTTATCTTCATCAAACGTACGTAACGATTGATACATCTTTCCCTCTTAATTTTTTTTATTAGTCTATAAATCTTTGTAACAAGGTCATCAACACAACAGTATAGACTTATATAAATGTTTGGCATTACTTATTCGGTATTTTACAGCTTTGAGATTACGTTCGTAAACCTTCCAAATCCGCTCAACATGCTTGTTTCGGAACATAATCTATAACAGATTCAAGACTTAATCCGTCTTGTTTTGTCTTTCCTTTCAACTTGGAACATTATGTAAACCAATTTTACGGAGCCTTAAGCGTTGCTATCTGAAAAATTCTCCGAAAAAGTATGTCACTACGACGTAGCCTTTTTATTGTGCAAGTGATCCTTGAAGCCGTGTCATTAGAGTTGCCACAAAACAGAATAAAAAGGATTTGTGTAAATCCATGATGACATGTTTAACCTTGATGACAATGATATATCTTAGAACCCTATTTTACGGTGGTCGCTTCAGCAAACGGTCTCAGTTTTTGTTCATAACGTTGTATTTTGTACAATCACTATAAGCTCAAATACACAAGATACTCGTACCTACATGCATTCTTTTTGTTTTGGTCGTACTTGTGGTCATTTAGGAGAATTGGCATTTTTAAATAAAGCCCAATCTCGAATAAGTAGGTATAACATCACGAACTATACGAACAAAATATATAAAAAAAAAATGAAAACCTAACACAGTTGAAAAAATGATAACAGAACACTGAAGGGTCAAATCTCGATTTTTTTCTCCAATTTAATTAAAAAATGCCGGTGTTCAATTAGAGTTTGGACAGACAAAATAAACAAGAATGAGTTTCTTGACATTTGTAAGATCTAGTAACTGCGAGTAAATTCTTTTTCTCTGCTAACTTTTGCTTTATTTGGAGTACGAACAATAATGTTCGGTTGGAACTCACTAATGATCACAGGTCTCCTACAAAGAACTACAAAACTTGAAATATAGAAGTTGATTGCAGGAAGACGCTTTCTAAGTGTAATTTTTTTTAGATTTATAAGATTTTCCTACAGAAGGGTACAAATAAATATAAAAAAAAGTTTCGATAAAGGATTTAACAGCATTATATCTTTTTATCTTATTGAAATTTCTCAGTACATAATCCCTCCAACAAAAACGCTTTATTTAGTTGCTTTGTAGCCTTTACCTTATTGAGAGGGCGCTATATCAAATCCAATTTTGTTCAGCACATTAATAACAATAATAACAGTCTATATAAAAATCCCACTAGTTGAGCATAGGCCTCCTTCCCGGATAGCGAGAGATAGAATATAAGGAATAATAAAAATAAACTAAGCAAAATAATATGATATCTTTGTATATACTTTGATAGAAAAACAAAAAGTGACTAGGTAAGAATATTGTTTTCGATGAATTAACAACTGACCTAAATGCGTGGCATAAGTATGTAACATGAGTTTCAAAATAGCAATTATAATATTCCGGCAACATTTAAAATAGTTTTTCACCTTAGCAGGGTTATTTAAGGTGCATGACTTTTCAACGTTGCTTGATCTGTCGTAGTTTTTTCCATTTCACTTTGGCATACTCCGTGACAGCAAATTAAAACATAACATTTTATTCAGCCACGCAGAGCTCTGGCTAAATTTCATTTCTGCAAACCTTCTTACCTTTGCCATCTGAGCTGCGAAACAGTAATTTGAAAATAACATTTTTCTTACAAGAATAGATACTGTGAAAATAGATGTTATGAATATAAATACCTCTCCCACGGCAAAAGTAGAATAGTTTTTAGAACAAAAACACCCAGTTTGCTGGATATGAAAAGTTCTGATTTTTCGAAGTTGGCGCCCAACGTGGGACTATTAAAACTGGCGCCCAGAAAGGGCGTACTTAAGACTGTACTGGTGGTGTCAATATCTGAAAGTATAAATAGACTTGACAACCTCTGTGGCGCAGCGGTAACTATACCGGACTGTTAAGCGGAAGGTCCCGGGTTCGATCCCCGGGTCGGGCCAATTTCGTCAAAATGGTTTTTCGACATTGGCTCGTGTCTGGGTGTAACTAGGTTTTCCCCTAGTCCATTTTGTGGTACCTGTAACACAAGCGCTTAATATACTTACCATGGGGCCACATAATTATTGTAAGTCTGGAGATTTATTTATTATTATTTATTTTTATTAAATAGTAATAATTCTATTTTAGAAAAGTAAACAGGCTGGAAACAAGCTGTTTCCTACAGACTGGTTCCTATGGTTCCGTTCGTTCTAAAACTATCGGTTTCGAAGTTTCGGTTCTAAACAGACTGTTAAGCGGGAGGTGCAAGTTCCAGGTCGAGCTAATTTCGTTAACAATCTATTCGATATTAACTCGTGTCTGGTGTACCTAAACAAGCCCAAAGAGACATAGCTAGTGTATAAGTCTGCAGATTTATTATTATTATAAATGACAGAGATTATTATACTAACTCTTTTCATATATTATAATATATATATTAAACAAAGTAATTAAAAACCCTTCCCAAACATGATTACAATATAAAATTGTAACTAACCCCTGAAAACACAAGTAGGTGATAATTCAAAATAATAACCGAACCAATGCGTTGTAAACATAATATCCGCATCGAGGTTTAAAAAATAAATCATTTCTCGTTTGTGCATCCGAATATTATTTTCTGAAAGCATAATATTTTTCACATAGGTATTTTGCTGTAAGTTCCGTTACTGTTTCGAAAGCTTTATTCGTTTGTTTCATGCATTATTACAGTAGTTAAATTTTAATAAACGTTGTTTCAAAGATATAAATTGTATACACATATTTCTGTTTAAATAAATTGAATATTAATAGCCATGCAAACAAAGAATATTGCAGTTTGTTTTGAATGCACGCTTTAAAGCAGAGATTACGGGAACAATACTTTTTAACACACAATTAAAATGAACAATCACCCTCAAAGGTATTTTCTGCAACATTGGGTAGGTATTCAATGCGCCAATAAAACTTTTGTTTTTGTTAAAAATATGAAATTATTGAAATCATAAATCTAGTTCCATTTAAGGCCATTTTACCTTTCAACAATTTATTCCATATCTTCCAGGGATCCAAGCACCGGTCGCAAATCAAATATAAGCAATAATTGTCATTATATTTCATATTTTACCGCCCATCATAAAACACGTTTGCTTAGTCGCCTCGATTCCCAGACAGCTTTTACACATTATTTGTCAAACACAATAAATTACAAGTATTGTTCGCAATAAATTCTGTATCCCTAGATATTCTGCTGAAATGTCTTTCCTATTCGTATATCAGGCAACTCCCAGAAGGGAAACCGTTCAACGACATGAACTTTTTGGTAAATCTAAAGCCCCTAGCGATGAGACACGTTTTTACATCAAATACAAGTCGTTTATTGAACCTGACTTCAGAAAGAAGTAAGGAAGGGTTGAGCAAATCCCTTTTGATGTACTGTTATGGAAAAAGTTTAAATTGTAACTGAAATCCCGTTTTCATTTCCTTTAAACGTTTTAGTAGACTGTGTGAAATACTGTATTACTGTAGTTTTAAATGTGTAGAACGCTGTAAGCAATGAGCACAGTTAGTGAGATGAATGCGGTAATTCTTTAGAAGATTCTTATTTTAAGAAGAGCGCTTATTTCACTTATACGTATAACACTCCCACTTCGTAATAGCTAGCCTGCAGCTTGCAAACGAGGAAAAGCTGCTATATATGCATCTGTTGAAAAAAGTTAAAATCCCTTTAAAGTCAGCTGAAAGACTAAAATAAGGTGTGCTAAACTTTGCAAGGTGTCTTACCCTTCCAATAAAACAGAAAGATAAATAAGTATATTACAGTGTTGTTATTTACAAAATAATTTGTGTTTTTTAAGAATCATGGAAATCAGCTGAATTTGTATGGATTTGCAACTAAAATCATTCAAAAGTAAAGCAAAATTTTGCTTACAGAAATTATAAGTTACCTGCCTTCTTAAATTTCAATCAGATTTCATTGACTACGAAACATATTTTTACATTACAACATATGTATTTATGTTCCATAGACTGCCATCCTACTAATATTATAAACGTGAAAGTTTGTGAGTGTGGATGTATGGATGTATGGATGTATGTATGGATGTATGGATGTTTGTTACTCTTTCACGTAAAGCTAATGGATGGATTTTTATGAAACTTTACAGTAATATAGGTTATACATCAGAATACCATTTAGGGTACTTTTTACCGCGGGAAAACTTCTCATTCCCACGGGAAACCGACTTCCACGCGAGCGGAGTCGCGGGCGGCCAGTAGTTCTTAATAAAGTTTATGAGTATGATGTTTATTTTCAGGTTCTATTCGTCGATATACATACAAAAGCAAATAACGTATAGCGATTACATTATTTGGCAAGAGAATTTTCTAAACAAAACAAGTATGATAGCTGCTGGACTGCATATGGAAAGATATATGTTAGGAAGAGTGATGGTAAACCTGCCATAAGAATTGATTGTGAGGAAGATTTTTTAAAACTAAAAAATGAGAAATGACTCATATGTCTTATATTATGTTTTTATCCATACTTTTTGTTTTTTTATTATTATTTTTGTTTTTACACCTATTTTTACCTTATAAAACATTTGAATTGTTTACGTCTCATGACTAGTACTTTATTATTACTAAGAAATATTTATTTCTTTGTATGCTTGAAAAAATATGATACTTATAAATTAAGATATGAACTTG
The DNA here is from genome assembly GCA_916618145.1 of Emmelina monodactyla. Taxonomy (NCBI): domain Eukaryota; kingdom Metazoa; phylum Arthropoda; class Insecta; order Lepidoptera; family Pterophoridae; genus Emmelina; species Emmelina monodactyla. The sequence continues at coordinate 11,259,384 of OU745302.1, read as the reverse complement.
AGGTTGTTTTTGCTATACTAACTTTTTTATACAAACATTACTATAGTTTTATTAATATAAAAATTAATAATTTATTTTACATTAGGAACACTATATTTACATCCTGCAACCACAACTTTCGGCAAATAATTATTCTAAATCTACACACTGAATTACTCTACACATTACCTCGTTATGGTAAAAGTTATTCTCTAAGTAAATTTAAACTTAATTCATTACTAATAGTTGAAACTAAAGTAAATAGACATCAACACTTGCTGTACCTATCTACTTTTATAATTCTAGTGTTTCTTATATACTTTAATGGCTAACTTAGAATTGATTCAAAATGAAATTGACACCTTCGAGATAGCTGAATCTTTTACTTGTAACGTAAAAGATTGTCTTAAGTATTTTAACAAAACAGGCCTTAAAATTTTACATCAGAATATACGCAGCATAAAAAGTAATATGGATGAATTTTTAACAACTATTAGTAGATCTCAAATTGCTTGGGAATGCATAGTATTATCTGAATGTTGGCTTAAATCGACCCCAAATATACCTATAATAGATGGATATAGGTATTTATGCTTCCTCCACTAATAACTTGACACAGAATGAAGGCGTAGTTGTGTACATTAGAGACAACTTACGTATACCCATAGAGGAGCCGTCAGTTTCGGAAGCGAATTGTTTATTACTTAAACCTAACAGTAGCACAATTGTTATTGCCATATACAGACCTTGGGGCTATAAAAATATAGGCACTTTTATAGATTCACTTAATGACTTACTTCTTAGCTATACTCGTACACAAAATATAATTATACTTGGCGATATAAATATTGACATCAGTTGCTGTAGCAAAGATGTTTATAAATCACCATATCTTGACATGCTGGCATTTCACGGTATTTTACCTGCTCACACCCTGCCAACTCATGGTAAAACTTGTCTCGACTATGTACAGATAAAAACAAAATTGTTGGCAAAGTGTTTAGTTATTCCATCTACGGTAACGGATCATTATAGCTTAGCCTTTCAGTTATCAGCCTCAACCTTAAATAAGCCCGTAGGTAAGTCTAAACGCATAGATATGAATAAACTTGACATTGCATTTTTAAAGAAACTGATGTAAACATAGCTTTAGATTGTTTTATAAAACTACTGAGTGATGCCATAGCTGAAAGTACTGTATCATTTCATAACTCTAGTCGTAAAAAAATTTTAAAGCCTTGGATAACTCCTGGGATTTTAAGATGTTGTAAGAATAGGGATAATTTATATAAGAAACTAAAAGGAGATCCAAACAAAGATGAGCTAAAAACAACGTATAAAAGATATCGAAATTTCTGTTCTAATATAATAAAAAAAGCAAGGCAACATTATGAAAAATTAAAACTTAAAGAAGCTGGAAATGACAAAAAACATCTTTGGGCGGCAATTAAAGAAATAACAAACATAAAACGAAAAAAACAGAATTGTGATAAACTAATCAACTCCAATGATCCACAGCGTCAAATTAATGAAATAAATGGCTACTTTGCTAACGTAGGTAAACTGCTTGCCGAGAATATTTTAACTGAAAATTTTGAAAACCTAAAACCTCTAAAAACTTGTACAAACTCATTCGTACTCTAACCGGTTACTAATGTTGAAGTTGAGACACTAATTGCAAACTTGAAACCGGACTGTGCAGTGGGATTAGACCTAATACCTGCTTATATTCTTCAAAAATATAGTAATTCTGTTTCTTCACCCCTAACATTTATATTTAATCTAGCATTGACTAATAGAATATTTCCTGAGGCACTTAAAAGATCTTGCATACTTCCCATCCTGAAATCTGGCAAAAATGATTGTGTAAATAACTACAGACCCATTTCCATTTTAACTTCTTTGTCTAAAATTCTTGAACGTATAATAAATCAACAACTTTCTTCATATTTCGAAAAACATAACCTTTTGGCACCCACTCAGTATGGATTTAGAATTAAAAAATCTACATCTGATGCAGTATCATACTTAATTAATAATATATCATCTGACATGGATAAAAAACTAAAATCGATTGGAATTTTTCTCGATTTAGCTAAGGCCTTCGATACTGTCTCAATACCCATTCTCCTAAAAAAACTAGATTGTCTTGGAATAAGGGGTATACAATATGAACTGTTCAAAAGTTACCTTACTAATCGTACTCAATGTGTAAAAATTAACGCTGTCACTAGTGATGAGGTCGTTGTTGAGTATGGAGTACCTCAAGGGAGCGTGTTGGGGCCCACATTGTTTCTTATCTATATTAATGATCTCTGTCTGATGGATATTCCAAATGGAAAAATAGTCGCGTTTGCGGATGACACTGCTCTTATCTTTACTGGGGAAACTTGGCAGGAAGCATTTCACAATGCACAATTTGGCTTTAATCTGGTGACTAGATGGTTAAGAAACAATGTTTTAACATTAAATGAAAATAAAACTAAGTATGTACTATTTGAATTAAGAAACTCAGAACATCATTCTGCCTGCAGTATAGTATATCATACTTGCGATAATCTTGGTTCCTCTGTCTGTTCTTGTCCTGAACTTACAAAAACAGATACAATAAAATATTTAGGAATTACTCTCGACAACAAACTCAACTTTCAGATGTATATTGACAATCTTTCGGCAAGATTAAGGAAGTTAATATCAATATTTAAGTCACTAAGAAATGTAGCTGATAAGGATGTAATTTAAACGGTTTATTTTGCGTTAGCTCAATCTATACTTAGTTACTGCATAACTTCATGGGGAGGTGCTTCAAAATCTCATTTAATTAAGATTGAAAGATCTCAGAGAGCTATACTCAAGGTATGCTGATGGGGCCGAGTAATACAACCCCAGGAAAATATGATAAATTGCGGGGAAAATAAAAGAAAAGTGGACTGTATGAATATATAGGTTGAGATGCGGGGGTGGTGGATGAGAGAAAAGTACAAACAAGGCTTGACCTAGCTGCAAGTGGAAAATAGGAAAGTGACGCGTACCTGGTATTTCCTGGTGCTGCTGCCTAAGGATGTCACTGTCCGTTTGTCTTCAGCCGGCCGGCACTCGCTTTTCATCACAATCACACACGTATATGCGGTTTTTGAACAGTTTGAATAATTATATTTATTTATAATTAATGCGTGGCACAATGCACGTTGACTTAGCGAAGTAGAAGAGGAGAGAGGGGGAAGAAGTTTCTATCCCGCTCATTCCTTGAACCAGCGCCATCTATCTAGTGGCGATGCATACGTAGGCGCACCTCCAATATCCAATGCAAACTAGGAAAGCCTTGTTGAGTGCAGCCTACCTAAAGAGATGTCGCTACTGAGGCGATTTCAGAAATATGATGAATTATGGCCCAACCATATGCTACTCCTTGCCATTCCATTATCCTACTACTGAATTATATAAAAAGAGTGAAGTGCTAACAGTCCGTCAATTATATATCTTACACACAATTTTAAAACAACCCTTGTTAATTTACCCTATGATCCAGGACTCGTAACTAAAAAACGTAGAAGTGATGTCATTTGTAAAATCCCTAAGTGCAATACGACATTTGCTCTAAATTTTTTTGCGTACCAATGTTGTAATTTATATAATAAAATAAATAAAATTTGTAAAATATACTCACTTTCAAAAATCGAATGTAAAGAAACTGTTAAAACATGGCTGCTAAATCAAGATTATAACTTCACTGAAGAATTGTTAAAATAAAGCTTACATGCATTTGAATTCACACACCATACTCAAACATTCATATACTTAGGTACACCAACCACACATAAAATATAGGTACTACACATAATAACTCACTAATTTTAGTTCATCTCATTCAAAAAATAAAAAAAATTAATAATGAAGATACCTGTATATTTAATATTTAAACAAGAGTCATGAAAAATATGTATATATGTTATGGTTACTGTAAGATTAAGATTTTAATTGTATCCATGAAGCTCGAGGGCCTGGTGATCTGTACCACAGGCGAAAGCCTATAATAGACACCAGATCCTTATAGTTTTAAGCGTTTACATTACTGTCTGTGAAAATCTATCTGTGACTATAAGGTAAATAAATAAATAAACTTATTATTATTGCCAATGGAAATATTATTTTAGAATAGTTTTATGTTGGCACGCCGAAATTGGAAAACGATTGGTAAAAAAAAAACATTATTGTAGATGTACCGCTGTGCCTGTGATAAAGCTTTTTATTGTTATTTAATGAATTAAATGCTGAACAATATCGTTGTATCAATGATAATTCAATTCCTCAAAATTAAATTAAATAGGGAATTAACTCAATTCAATTATTCAGTAACATTGGGAAAAGGAACCTTATTGACCCAATTAGAAAGTCTTTTGAGGGCTTTGATGTTAATTTTATATTGACAAAGATTCGTCTATGTCGCTGTTTATAAATATGATTTATTAGTAAATTTTATTTGGAGTTAAATGCTATAGCTAATAACTGTTACAATATTGTCAACTACAAAAATGTGTATTTGAAATCAGAAGGCAGACGGTTCTTGCTATAGTGTTAGTAAAAATCCAAAAAATATATAAAGTCTGATAATCATGTGGTAGGCAGTGAATGCAAGAGCAGAGTGATGACTTTGGTCTTTCACCAATTATTTCAGCGATATTTTGTGTTTACTAATTTAGCGTATACTCGTATGTTGCGTATTAACAAATGGAAAATACTGTGTAGTACTATAGTAGTTATGTTAAAACATAACAGATTTTCCATATATCTACATTATATTACCTACTTGTAGGATATTAACCACGGAATACTCTGTCATCAGTGAGTCCCGGTTCTAACAAACCAAGGTAATTTTAAGGTTCCGTACCCCAAAAGAAAAAAGAACCGCATATAAGGTTCATTGCCTGTCTGTTTTTCGGTTTGTCAACACAAATCAATCAGCTAATTGCAAACTGTCACGCAAAAAGATTCGACCATAATATAAACACTTATTCGTAAAATAATCAAAAACCTCTAAGGTGCTTTCAGCTGAGATAGTGATGAAATGAAATTTGGCATCGAGCTCGACTTTAGTGCACAATAAACGAGCACTAAATCCATAAATTCATGGTATGAATTTCATACATACAACGCAAAAAAAAACTTAATAATAATCATCATGATTTATTGTCGTTACTGATAGATGGCGCTAGTAGGTAATGTTTTAAATAGCGCTAGCACTCTACTTGCCCTTGTAGTCTTTGTGTAGGCCAGGGCAAAGAACCGCCAAGCAAGCCCGGTGAAGCTGTAAAGGCGACCAAGTGCCCAAAAGCAATCGACAGTCAGAAAAAAAATAGAACCGCCAAAATTACATCGCCCTCATACGGAAAATACGTTTTGGTTTTTTCTTATTTCAAATTTATCGGTGCGAAACTATTTTATGAAAAAATTCGTGTCAAAAACACATTTATGGTTTAGTATGTGATTTAGGATGAAATAATAATAAAGCGAAAGATAAAATATGGCAAATCGAAGTCGAAATTTTACTAAAAGAGACGACTAAGTCCATGTGTTTTAGAACTATAAGCCCAAAGCAATTTCCACAATCGACATCGTTTAGTAAGCTTTCGGGTATGAAACGTATAAATTTACCTTTACAAGCTGAACGCCCCAAGCACGATGCAGCAACAATTAGTAGGTATCCAAATGTAAGAAATATAAGTTATGCACTTAATCATATTAATATACTAGCGACCCGCCCACGGTTCGCAATGGTGTAATTTTGGGCGACTTGTTCCCGAAACATTGAATTTCAGTTAACTTAAAAAAACTTTTTCTGAATGATCTTTATTTACAAAGGAGAATGGTCACGGGCCATACAAAATTTACCCAGGCCCGACATTATCGAGACCTATCTTAGTGTTTTGTAGTTGTATGTGTAACAAAAATATGTAATTATTATATTCAAAATCGGTGGCTAACATATAAATAAACTAGTGGTCGCCCGCGACTCCGTTCGCGTGGAAATCGGTTTCCCGTGGGAATGAGAAGTTTTACTGTGGTAAAAAGTACTCTATATGTTATTCTGATTTATAACCTATATTTTGAATGTAACAATAACACATTGTTGTTACACAAGATATAAACAAAAAACTGAGGTAAGGTTCGTTCGTGTCGGGCCTGGTCACAGATGACCATTCTTCTTTAAATGAAAATTTTCCTCAAGTACGGAAAACCGCAGTAAAATCCCTCAACTGGTTTTGGAGGATTTAGCGGCCAAACATGCAAACAAACAGAATTAGCGACTTGGACTTATGTAATGCTTTTGGTAGGTATTCTGTTTTTATGTTTGTGAGTAAATTCAATATTCTAATGTTAATTTACATTTGGCTTCAGTCCAAAAAACTACGTTGCGAGTCTCAATAAACCTTTACTTCTCAAAATGATGAGGAAGAAACCTAATTAACTTGTCTACTAATAAGCCACAAGAAAGAAATGCAAGCTTACTTTGGTCGAGCTAGCCATAGACAATAAGGAACCTGTGGTTTTAAACGATCAATTCTATTCTATTCTGGGTAGGTATATATGGCTTCTACCCCAATGGATAATCCAGCCAATGTCGAGTTTCGGCATTCATAAAGTTTAGACTAGATCAAATTGATTTCCCTTAATAAACTGATTTCTTCCATATTTCGTTAAATTATAAATTATCTTTTATAGTGCAGATTATGCTTAACCTTGAATCTGCTCAACAATCTAACAATGCATTGAATCGATTAATTATTATACGTCATAAAAACCCGTTTTCTTTAGTTATTACTAATTGCGGTGAATAAGATACAACATGAATAGATACTCACATTCTTATAACTAGACGTAACTTTTATTTTGTTAACCTAGGAATTGTTTATTTTTGCTTAAAATAGTAAGAAACTAGCAAAGTAAATAGTAAAAAGTACATCTCCAGATTAACACACCAACTGTGTGGCCCTAAACTAAGCGTAAGCTTGTACTATAGGTACCACACAATGGACTAGGGGAGATCCTAGTTACACCCAGACACGAGCCAATTTCGAAAAGACATTTAACTAAATTTGCCCGACCCGGAGATCGAACCCGGAACCTCCTGCTTAACAGGCCGGTATACATACCGCTGCGGCACAAAGGTCGTCAAAACTAATTACATTTATACACTAAAGCATACTAAAATATTGTTACTGTTTTATTGTTAATATTTTTCTTCAGATACGAACCTACTATTTGTATTTTAAAGTTTAAAATAACCTGGCTAAACACATTCTCAGTTTTTTTTGTTTATGGAACAAAAAAGGCGTATCAAATTTTAAATTTGTGTTTTTACGTTATTCTATTATGTAATGCACACGAACCAAAAATACAAAAGAAAAAAAAAGTATTCTGCTCAAACAATATTTTTAAATTAACAATTATGTACAGTTTCTTTATATTATGTACGGTTACTATACTATATTTCCTGAAACGAATATGTATCTGCTCAGCAAATATATTGTATTGAGAAGAAACTTGAAAATAACGTGTTAATAACAGACTTGAATAGTCTTTGATATTACAGTTATTACATTAACTACATCACATCACTCAATCTATGATATAAACAGCATTCATAATAAAAAACTTCGCGTGCCGCCAACCATAATTATACAGGGTGTATTGAAGTGGTCACTAAAAATTCATCATCATTGTATGGTAATTTCTTCTAATAGTACATCAAGGCTTTCCGGTATTACCATGCATTTTAGAATCACTGGACCGTACCAATAATTGTGATTTGAAAAAATGTCGCGTCATGTGTTTTCGCTGCGTCAATTGGTAAGATTTCCGGGCGATTTGGCTAATGTCGAAATGACAACTTTGACAGTATACTTATCGCGTACAAAGTAGGAAGAATATTACAAAACACGAAAATACATTAAGCGACTTAAAAAGTAACGCGTATATTTGTGTGTAAGTGTTGTCTGATGGTTGTAGAAATAAAACACTCATCAAAGTAAGGAATTATTATATTATTAACATCCTCCAGAGCATTTTATCTTATTCTAAAAATACTTGAATAAATAATTCTTGTACTGTCAGTATTCCTAGTTTCAGGCTAAGAACTAGAGTCCAGTATGTTCGGTGATGAATTTCCTCACAGTTGGAGAAGCGATGTCGGCATACACCCCGGGTGATAGTGGCTGGCCACATCCCCGGCCAAACGATACGATGCCCACGGCCAAACCATCCTGAATGGCCGCTCCTCCTGAATCACCCTGTATAAAAAGATTTTTTTTATTTTTTGCAGCTTCGTCCGCATAGTGATAAAATCTGCCTGAATTATTAAAAAATAAGTTTCAGTGATTTCAACACCGATAAACTCTTGGGAATATAAGTACAGATTACATCTTTAAAAACTTTTATTTAATTTGCCATGTATGTAGATATGTAATCCGCTTTGCAAGTTGAAGATCCACTTCCCGGTTACCGATTGAGCTGAAATTTAGTCTACAAGCTTATTTATAATGACAATGCATAGTTATATAAAAAATATGAAAAGTTGTTTTTAAAAAAATATTTTTGGCTTAGGCCTGTGCTCTTTAATTTCGCAGTTTGGGTTTTCAACGCTAAGCAAGACCATTTTGTCACTCTACATCGAATTAGAGTCCACGCAACCGAAGTCGCGAGTACCATTTAGACATATTTAATAATTATGTACGAGATTAACAAAAATTCATCTTAATTATTCCATACATAAATTCAGTGACTGATCATTAAAATGTTAAACACCTTTGTGACAAAGGTCAATTTTCACCTCATTTTTAGTAGGCGTATTTACATTATAATATTAATGAAAAATTTATATTTAATTATGAAGGAAAAATCAGAGAGTAAATAAATTTTGCTTTTGTTTTTAGGGGCCCTCTGTATTTTCCCTTTATCCGTCTATCTGACTGTCTTTCTTCCTTCTGTAATTAAAACCGGTAACTGTATATTTTGATAAGTAATTAAATTATCTTTACCGCGAAGCAAAAATATAAAATAAACGACTTTTTTAATACTTTCCCACGCATTTTAATAAATATAGGTTAATGATTGCCTTTTTGCGTAGTACGTTTATCTTGGTCTAAAAAACCCTAATAGTAGTACCTAAATATAAAGCAAAGTAGTAGTCCTATTGCATTTAAATGTCTGTCTGCCATCTTAGTAGTGTCTTTATATTCTTACTGCCGATCTCAATATTCCTACTATAGTTAAAACCTCGATAGCTAAAAACTGCTTGTAGGTATTGATTTTGTGCCTCGTTTCCACCATTTTCATATCACCTACCAACCGTAGTTTATTTAGTCGCAAAAACGTGAACCAAGAAGTTTATTGATAATTGCCCCTCTCATTTGATGCCTACCTGACAAGATCCTTTGCCTCCGAAGAAGTAGTTCCCCGCACAGAACATGTTGTACGTCAGTACTGTAGGGTACACCAGCAGGCACTGCGCATAGCTCACCACCTCGATCTGGACGTCCATCAGTCTTTCTGGGATGCTGGAAGCTCCTTGCTGTCAAAATTTATAAGTTTCAAATTATGGAGCATTATACTTGAAAACTTGTACTTGGATACAATAGATAATGGTCGACATCATATATTGCTCGCCACGAACTTAAATAGATATACGAATTGGATTTTTTAGAATTTACCAACGATCTGTTAATGGTTCGTCCATAATTAGTACAAAAACTCTTATACATGACAATGTATTTTTTAAAACGAATTTTAAGAAACATTCTCACGGTGTGCAACCGGACATCACCAACTTTAGTACTTAGTGCGTATACTTGCACACTGTAAGACCGCCTCTTCAGCCCCCCACCTTAGTCCTCCCCCAGCCGCTGACCACCACCTCGCTGCCCCCGCGCATCTTCCTGCCCATCCTCGGCAGCGGAATCGCCTCCATTCTCTCATTAAACTCCATGGGGTCAACAGTCTTCATCACCGCCACGTCTTTGTCAAACGCTGGGTTGTCGTACTCAGGATGGGGGGTGACCTCGGCTATAGGGATTATGGTGCCGTTTTTCCGCCAGGTACTGCCAGCTCGGAGGACTACGGTGCTGGGGTCGACACTGCGAAAAGGTTAAAGTCTTGGTGTTTGATTCAACTTGGAATTCAACTTGATTCCTCCACGGGTTTATAAGAAATGGTCTGGGCAGATTAGTGGTCCCATATTGGTTTATAGCTTAGGCTGCTCAGCACTAAAGTTAAAGCTGACAATAATAAAAAAGGATCTTTTAAAATTAATCTCGCTAAGTAAATGAGTTGGTAGAGAAACTAAGATAAAAAACACCTACCTACCTGTGGATTATAAAGTTCTTCGCTACCAAAATGTTAGGTATTTACCTAAATTTACTTAAAATGTAAATGGATTGGTCACTTATTTAGAATTTTAGGTTATTTATTAATAGTAAGTTCATAAAAAGAAATCATTTATTTCATCATTAAGTAATTTCATTTCATTCAGCGAAAATCAAAATATCGATCATCAGCTTATCAATCAGTAGGCCGAGAGAAAAAAGCCGGCGAAAAAACTCCAGTACTCTTTTGTCCATCACCAAATATACAAAATCAAGGCATACAACTACACCAAGACAAGATAAAAACGTAAGGTCACAAGACGCTAAAATAATGCAAGCTATTGAGTTTTCCTTAACAGGTTCCCAATTAGGTTTTTCCATTCCTAACGCTTTACTCCCTTATATTATATTGAATCTTATTAAATTCTACAAACAAAATGAATACAAAACAAGCAAATTTACTTCTAGAGTCTAGAATCTAGACGAACACTCATTAATTCTTCGTTGCATTTTAAATTGTATTCAAGAGAACGTGAGATAAGCATTATTAAAACAAGAAGGTGGTAAAATATAGTAAAAAACATATTTACTAAGTTCTTTGTTTTTTATGAGTCTAGATTTCCCACTTAAGCACGTATATAACCTAATGCTTATATTAATAAAAATGAATATATACAGTTCCATGTATAAACTAGTATACAGGCTGTTAACTCGTGTATACCCACATTTATGCAAATATCTTGCATCCTTTGGGTTTTGCCATTTGCTACTTTTAAAAAGTTGGAGTAGTCTGTAACTACAACTTTTTCCCTAATATTTTTTTTAAATATTAAGATGTCTTCGATACAGGTCCATGATTACTTGAGATTCATAACGTGACTAGGTATCCGTAAGGCCTGATAAGTTATATTTTTAAAAATTTATTAGTTAGGTAGAAGAAGGAAAGGGTAAATAAATATTGTTTTTTTTTATTCCTATCTTGTTTTACATACTTCATTACTTATTTCGAGTTATTAATTAAATCCCGTTTAATATTTCTTCTTTATTTTACAAACTGTATCCGTGAGACAAACAAGATATAAAAACATCTATACCTACTAATATTATAAAGCTGAAGAGTTAGGCTATATAACATCACGTTGCAACTATAAAGAGCGAAGAAATAATGGAAAATGTGAAAAAAACGGGGAAAATTATTCATCCTTGAGAGCTTCCGTTGCGTGCGCTGCCAAAAACGGTTCTAGATACCAAAAATATAAGTATGAAAGAATTAAGGGAACTTTTTACCGCGGGAAAACTTTGCATTCCCACGGGAAACCGACTTCTACGCGAACGGAGTCGCGCGCGGCCCCTAGTCCATGATAAAGTTCAAAGTCCTGCGACTAACTATTTACATATTTTATGACAACTACGTTAATGTCTACTCGAAAACATTAAAAAACAACTAACTTTTAGTATCTAAGTAGGTTTTTCATTTACGTATATCCTATAATTAGCTTCATTCATTAGATGATAATATAAAACTTTGGCATTGTTTTTAAAGACATGAGTGTGTTAAACCGCTGGGCTATTATGTAAGCCAATGGTAATCGAATGTAACCTTTATATTTCTTCAATTTTAACGTTATCCAGAATTGTTGAAAAAATGACATTCGATTACCATTGGCTTACATAATAACCCAGCCGGTACATATTTTATTTGCCAAGTAGAAGGGTTTTCCCTAGGGCCTTTTGTTTGTTTGTTCACGCCGATTTGTAACTTGATTCAAGTTAAGTTTTGGTGAAGTTTTAAAGGTTATATTTTTGTTTTCACGGTTTGTACAACCATAGAGATCGAGTGTCAATCTTTGAGTGATCTGAGAAGATGTTTTACTTTTCTCGAATTTTTACCTGAATTAACGCGTGTGGATTTTCATCCTTCAAAGACAGCGGTAAATAAATATATACTTAATTTGCTAGAGAGTTAATGAGTGAAGCACTCAAATGTACCACAAAACTTATACACAATGATTAATTAGTGTATTTCGAGCGGAACCCTAAGTTTTGGGCAGAATCCATTTTTCCATCCTACTTACTTAATTTTACTTCATTTTTTAGTTTTACTTTTTTCCAAAATATTTTTACAAACTTATTAACCTCGCAGTATCGCATTTGGATAATTTTGCTACGCTACAAAAAAAATACAAAACCTACTAATTATTTTTACAAACATACGTTGTTGTTTTAACAAATTTGAAAAATAAACATATTTCGAGACATATAATATACGTGTAAACACCCAAAAAAAAATCCTGTCTTCAATTCTAAGAGCCTTTTAGCCGCTAAAATCAATTTCAACCTTCCAAAACTTACTTCTGCGCACAATGCGCCGCCGTCAATATATAGTCCTTGCTGACGATGAAGCCTCCACAGAAGTAGCTGTTATTCACAATGAAGGACACCTGGTAGGGGTGCTCCTCAATGGTGGTCTCCTGGCCGCCCACGATCCGGTCGCTCTGATCCTCGTGGTCGATGGGAAACCAGGTCTGGATGACGTCATCGGTGACTGGCACTTTCTCGGATAGGATGTACTCTTAAAATTATGGAGATTATTAAAGTTACAGTAAAACACGTAGAGTTTTAAAAAAAATATCTTAGGAAGTATTGGTTCAAATTGAAAATTATGTTTGTGTTAAATAATGTATATTATTGAGGAAGGCTGTTGTTTTTTTTTACTGCTGGAAAAAAAAACACGGGAAAAGCCGTTTATGGAGTATTTATTATAAGAGGGTTAAAGTTGAGCTGTAAGAAACTTGTTTTAGGACTGAAATATAGTTGGTTAAATAATATTATTCATTTTAAACTATTATTTTTTTTCTATTTATACTCCATACTATAATAAACTCCCTCTATACATCTGTCTGTCTGTCTGTTATACCTACTTACACGTCTAAACTTTTAAGACGATTTAGACTAATTTTGGAACATAGATCCTAAACATTTACAAACTATTTAGAGTGCCTAAAATTACCATTGAAAAAACATATAATGTATATATATAATTTATTTAAACATAAAATGTAAGTAACCGTATGAAACAAAAAAATGTTGTCTGTATTTTATTAATATTAGTATTTATTTGTAAATATGTTCCAATTAAGTTTATCAAGGTTGCTCTATAAAACAAGAATTTAGGGACTTTTTTCGAAAAATCCATGACCTACATATAAGCGGTTTTTATTGAGCTTTGCTATTTTCATTGAATAACATTGACTTAATTTTATTGTGTCTCAAATTTTAACATAAAGAAAAAAAAAATAAAAAAAAGATGTGGACAACACATTTGATGTGTGCTATTTTTACTTTCAAAATACATCACGAAGGTAAATGATGAAAACTTTCAATAAAAAACGTAAAACTTACTTACTTACGTAAACTTTTTAGGTAGAGTTTAATAATTATTATTTAATTAAATTGCTACCCTTTATTACACCCCACATTAAAACTATGTTAAAATATTTACATACCTGCCCTTACAAACACTGCTAAAGTTAAGAAATATATTAAACCACTAATAATCATTATCACGATTAAATTTAATATAACACTAGAAAAACTAACAAAATGAGGGCAGTATTTCCCAATCATTGCTTTTATAGTAGTAAATGCGATGTATTATGTATCACCCACATCAGTTACAAATAACTTAATTCGTTTTTGCTGTCATTTTACAGATAAACGGAATTTTACATTTTTTACAAGGGAAACTATTTTCCTATTAACCTGTTAAGTAGAAGTTTAAACGGTAAGTGTTCTTTGTTTTTTTACAAATTAAAGTGAAAAATTACCTAAAAGGTAGAGAAAATCGTATAAAAATCCCTTCAGTAGAGATAGCGGACAACACAAATACACGTGATCAATGATTTGCTTTATGAATTTGACCTACATTAGTAACGAAATAATGAAATAATAATTAAATGGTACCTAATAGAGTAGCGTCATTGGCTTTGCGGTCATTAGTTGATATTCGGTAATAATGTATCAGCAAGAGTAGTAATTAAATAGTAAGTAATATTCTATGTAAGCAAGTCGTAAATAAGTAACAAGTTTTGTTTTTGCTCCTTAAATTACATTTCATAATACTAATAATTTACATTTTTTATTCCGGATGATATGATCACATACCTTCTGTAACACGCAGGCAAAGGCTTTTTTATTGTTATAACCTTTTTGAGTTGCTTTATTAATTGAATGTGCTAATTTTCAATATAACATGGGATTCTAATACAAGATTTTTTACCAAAACAATGTTATATTCGAATAAACATACGATAATTTTATCTGGTAATTCGAATTTATCACCGTCTATGTATATATTTAAGTACAAAAAAACACCGTGATAGTAATTGGATTCTGATCATTTTTTTCATACGGGACTTTAATCACCCATTTGTGCTTGGATACTTACTGCAAGATTATCCAGCTTGTAAAAATATATTTTGCCAAAATAAACGTCCGAAATCATTATTTTTATCTTTAACAAAACTAATAGGTTCTTCTGCCTATTGTTGAGAGCATATACGCTTCACGTCGAAACCACAAACGAATTACCGTAAATTAATTAATGCAAATAAATAAAATTTAAGGTACCAACAACGTAAACGTCCTATGTTTTACAAATTAATATATATTATATATTCGCAAATTAATATAATTAACTAAGTTTCACAACAAACGCGATTATTAATTCACTTAACATATGTTAACTTCAACTTAATATTGGTCAGATTACATTAGGGGAGGACACAGACACTCAAATACAAATAATATTTGATTAACATACTAGTGACCACCCGCGACTCCGTTCGCGTGGAAGTCGGTTTCCCAAGGGAATGAGAAGTTTTCCCGCGGTAAAAAGTACCCTATGTGTTATTCTGATGTAAAACCTGTAAAGTTTCATCCAAATCCGTCTAGTAGTTTTTACGTGGAAGAGTAACAAACATCCATACATACTCACAAACTTTCACGTTTATAATATTAGTAGGATTTTTCCGAACGGATATAATTAGAGCCTTAATCTTTCTTTAGAAAAGTTCCGTATACATACCGCTGTGCCATAGAGGTCGTCAACCCATATATGTATATTAAACAGTTTTCGCGTAAGATATAAAAAAATAATATACTTTATGTTTCCTTTGGGTTCAACGCCCTCATGTTTTTTTATTAAAGGAAATGTTTATTTTTACCTGACTTCATAAAACTACGCTTACTCGTCAAAGTCAAATGAAAATCTCTTTCAAATTGAAATATCGCAGTTCATTACAGAAAAATACGCGGTAAAATATTCAGAATAAAAAAACGGAAACTTAAAAGTGGAAATGATTTTTTTACTATTTTCGTTTAACATCAACGTCTAAAGATATAAAAAAAAATTATTCAGTTTCTGCAAATCCTTCATTTTCTTTAAATCCTTAATTTTGCAAGATTTGAATCGGAAAACCACAACAAAAAAGAAAATAACTTAAAACTTTTATTGATATGATATTTTGTGTATATGTTACGACTAATACCCGAATTGCGGCTACACCTAGTTTTTACCGGTTAGAAGTGTTTTTAATATGGAAAACTATAAAAAAAAATTATACCTATGTATATAAAAACTGGCTAACCTAACCTATTGATGTTCTAACCGGCTAAAACTAGGTGTAGCCGAACTCGGGTATTAGCCGTAACATATATACTTTTGTGTATTTTAGCCGCGTTTATGTATATGTTACGGCTAATACCCGAAGTGCGGCTACACCTAGTTTTAGCCGGTTAGAACATCAATAGGTTAGGTTAGTTAGGTTACTTTTTTGATACCACCCAGAAAAAGGAGTCCCGCGTAGCGGGACTCCGTCGACTCATGATTGAAGCCAGTTTTTATACACATAGGATTAATTTTTTTTTTACAGTTTTCCATATAAAAAACACTTCTAACCGGCTAAAACTAGGTGTAGCCGCACTTCGGGTATTAGCCGTAACATATATTAATATTGAATATTCTGGTGAATATGATATAACCTTTTGACGTCACCGTCGATTAAAGCGAAGCGTTTAAACAAATATACCAAAATTGCCTTTTAAACTGTAATAATTATTATCTCCGTCAAGATCGTAGTAATAAAGACTAATCAAATTATTTTGGAGTAATGGCAATTACTATTAATATCCCTTAAAATAGAATGTCATTAAGAATCTAATCAAAAAATAAATTGTTAGATCTAAAAATTACAAGGTTAATATTTTTCTCTAATGTTCAAATTTTTCTATAAATATTTAAAGCAATTAGCGTTTATTTAAATGTTAATTCACATGTTTTAAACCATTTCACATATTTTGACACTTTTTTTTGAAGTTTCCTATTTTTGTAATTACATTAAGTAAAAGATAAATATAATGTTCAATTATAATGACGCAACATTTTCAACTGTACCTTACTATGTTATTTAATCTATTTAAAACAAATAAAAACAAAAAAAAACAAAAGTTATTATTACAGCGGGTTAAACCATTTTTTGTCAGTTTTAAAAATATTAAGGTTAATCTTCCCAAAAAAATGGTAAGAAACTTTTGTTAAAAAATTGTATGTGAAGAACCCCTGTTTATAACAATTAACTCTGCCCTTGACTTGATGGTTTCATGACTATTGATAATTGGGTCTGATAGTGTGTATCAATGTAATGTTTATTGAACTACTGTAATCCAATAAATTAAATTTGATTACTTAGTCACCGTTATTATCTCGTCATTTGTTTTATCTATAGTTTGACGAGTACAAGAAAATAAATTACCATATATTTGTGTCTAATTTTTGACACTACCTATAGACAAAAACGGGCTGTTATGCCCGTAAGGAAATTCATGCACTTCTCAATGAATGAAATAATTCAAATAATAAATGAAATCACGTCCACTCGGTTCAGAAAAATCGCAAAAGATTGTTTGGAAAACGTGGACTGTACCTAAAAAGTAAACGACCGATCAATTTAATTATTCATATTCGTATGAGATTATTTGTAGAGTTTAGAAGCATTTTAGGAAGTCGGTACTAATAAAAGGAATAATTTACCTAACCTTTTAAATTCAAAGTCTAAATCTTAAATATAATTATCTTTTCATATAATAATGTACGTTGTCACAAAATAATTAGTTTTTTTTACATAATTCTTATAACAATATTAAAACTATTTTAATTTTGACAGTGAGACATCGTATTTGACCAAGCGACGCCAATAAAAGCCTATATTAATTTTTATATTACCTACACTGCGTAAAAATGGAAACAAAAATGGCGTGCCTCTTTCTATTAAATGGTAAATTATAATATGATTATTTTATTTAACTCACGAGAAGGTCACCATGTTGTAAAAGCGATAAAGCGAGTTAACTACACGAATTTGATCAACCAGTAATTAAAAACTTGAAAATAAATAGGAAAGTTTTTTTATATAGTGGAATGTAAAGTACCTTAATATTGTTCGAGAGTTATTAACTTAAGATGCAAACAAAACTAATACAAAATAAAAAGTTTCATATTAGTATATTATGATACAAGTGTGCAAAGTTCACGAGTACCATACGCGCTTTTTCAACACACTTGCGAGGAAATACAAATTTATTTTGCATAAAAAGTTTCCTACACAGTAACAAATGCAATGTAAACAAAAGATAAAGAATTCGGGAAATGACACATGCATAAATACCATAAAACCTCTTGGTTGTTACAAAAAAAACTGTATTATCCGATCAAATTAAAAATGCTGTTTACTAATAATTTGCAGTAAGGCACTACCTTAACTTTGAAGGGATTGTTATATTATGTACTAGTGTGTAATATACAAGGGTGTTATGTAAAAGAGTGTTATAAGTCGATTTATGGCCCTCAAAACGGTGTTTTAAGGCTCACTTTCTGAGCAAGTGTGTTGAAAAATATGTTAATGACTAGTCTATGCCTGTTTCGGTTACAATATTAATGGTTCTTTAAATATTTGCCTTTAAATAGTATACAAAGTACTGTAATAAATAAAAAATGCCTACAGATTAGATAATGTGTATAATATACTTTCTACCCGTATATATGAAATGACACCATCCAATGACATAGCTATTATTTCAATGATATTTATGTATCAACGTTTACCTTATATCAATTTAATCATCAATTCAAAATTAGTCAATAGTGTATTAAAATATTGATGTAATTATTACTAGTTGTAGCGTGACACCCATGTCAGTTTTGCTCAGTCCTCGCGGCAGGAAACCGGTATAATCTAGTTTTATTTTCAGTGGAAAATTGTGAATAACGACATTTTACCCATAAATTTGATTTCCAAAGCACTCGCGCGCAGTTAAGTGATAGATTTGTCGTGAAGCGCAAAATTATTAAGAAGTTCTTCTTCTTTGATGATTTCTTACAAGTCGATTCGATTTTGGTATAAATATGTAACTTGTGAGGAGTGTTTGCCAATTAAAAAATAATTTGTGTGTCCGGGTATTAATTTAGCAGGTTCAACGGACTGACCAAAAACGTTAGTTATTTTTTCAATTAAATATAAGAGATTTTATCCATACCAAGATTCTATAGAAGTTTTGGATTGGTAGAATTAATTTACAATACCAAGAATCACAGTAGAAAAGGTCTTTTTTGATGTTTTAGACTCCGATTTTTTCCAAGTAAACTAATTTAGAAAAATGAGTACCTAATAGCTACCTATTTAAAACAATCTTCAAAATATATTGTGATTCTTTATAGGCTTTTGACCTGAAGCGTTTATTCTCTGAACAATGGGAAGAAAATATTTTCAGTAGCAAAGGTTAAATTTTGAATGTTATATTCTTCAAAGTAAATTTGAAATGCAGACTTTTGGGTCGGAAGCCACGAATGAAACGTTGGAAAGAAAACGAAGAAATTAAAAAAAAATTAAAAAAAAAAAACTCCAGATTAAACACACCAATTATTTGGCCCTTAAATTAGTGCAGTAAGCTTTTGTGTTAAAGGCACCATACAATGGACTAGGGGAGAACCTAGTTCCGAGCCAATATCGAAACTCATTTTTTACGATATTGGCCCGACCCGGGGATCAAACCCAGAACCATCCGCTTTACAGGCCCATTTAGTTACCGAAGGCAGCGCCAGGGAGGTTGTCAAAATGGACGTCTATACTTTACTCGAGGAACTCAAAATAGTAGCTTTCTTATTAAAACCTATCATAAAAACATCTTGTATAAAATTTGCAAAAAATTAACTAATATTAATAATTCGTTTAGGTACCTAACATTATTTTTATTGTTTAATTATTTGATAAACTGATTATCAGTTCATAGTATTATATTTATATTTGTAAATAAGTAGTGGGTGGGTGAGAATTGATCTCATTAAGTAAAGTTCAAAGTGAGATCCTATTTTAAGTGAGTGGGATTATTCAAAGAATGTTTTACTACGTTTTTCGTAAATAACATCAAAGGGCCAAAAACTTATTAGGTATTTTTTTATTTAGCACTTTATTTTTATGAATACCACATTTAATTTGTTTTTTTTATGCAAAAAATGACTAACTGTATTCTTGAATACCAATGAATTACCGAAAAGTAAAAAAAAACGTTTTTCATATTATGATAATTAGATTCAAAATGTGCTTGTGAACAAAAGATTTTACAGTTAAAAGTTAAAATAACTACTGTTTATTACTAACTGTTTATTTTTATGACGTTATAGAAGTTCAATAAGTTCTTCTAAACCAGCTCAAATAGAATTAAATAACGTTATGTTAATTTAATATAAGATTCCACAACAATACATACTCGTATTATACGTATAATATATCCTACTTATATTATTAACGTGAAAGTTTGTAAGTACGGATGTATGTTACTCTTTCACGTAAAAACTACTGGATGGATTTGGATGAAACTATACAGTTATAAAGGTTATACATTAGAATAACACATAGGGTACTTTTTACCGCGAGAAAACTTCTCATTCCCACGGGAAACCGGCTTCCACGCGAACGAAGTCGCGGGCGCCACTAGGTCATGTATATTTTTTCAAGTCATCATATAAACGGCAATATTAAACCCGATATGGATTCATGATGATAACTGGTTTCTGAGTTTGTAAGTCAAGTTTACTGTACAGTAATCTAGGTCAAACGATCAAGTGAACACTAGTCACTAGCCATGACTGTGAATCACTTAAACAAACTAAATAAATACTATGTAAATTTATTCTAAAATAAAAAAAAATATGCCAAAATATGCAACGAATATTCCTTTAGCACTTTACAAATAGTCTAGATTATAATATTATCTGCATGTTTTTACATTATTGAACAAGTTTTTAATCGCAATTAACCTTATTTTTTAGAATACTGGGTATAGCTTTGTGATATGAGAATTGATGTAGCCTAGGAATGAATTACAAATAAAAGCAAAATGTATGGATAACTAATGCATAGATGGCTAAAGGCAGAGCGGTACAGCTAAAATTATCACTTATTGGTGGCACGCAAAATAGTATAAAAATATATAAAAAAGTAAATGAAAGTTAACGAAACTGACGAATATAACGGTCCAACCGACCTCAATGTCTCCGCTCTTACTTTCAAATGTATTGCATACTTTTAGGTACAACATCTTGTATATTATCGTTTATAAATATTAAAAAAAACATGTAAAAAATAAATAAATAAATCTCCAGACACCAACCGTGTGGCCCTAAACTAAGCAAAGCTTGTACTATAGGTACCACACAATGGACTAGGGGTGAACCTACTCACTACCTACTTAATAAATTAACGACACGAGTACTCATCTTAGCGTGACAATCAATAACACTTTACAAATCAGTGTGCAAGGTACAAGTTCATCGTAATAACAGGAAATGTATGCGCGAGCGCAGGCTCGCCGGCAAATAATCGCAAATACAGTCCGACGCCGGACGGTGGTTCGCGACGCGGTCATTTAATTTATATTTAACGTAAATAAAATATATTTTTTACACTGTGAAATTTAAAAAAAAAAAAAATTTTATGAACAATAAAGAAAAGTTTCTTTATCAGTGATTTGCAAGTGTTTTTATTTAATTTATTTATTTATTAGTGGTGCAAGACTGTTGGTGAATTAGTTGACGATGTTGGCAAAACGTGCAAGAATAGTCTTCTCAGTGTCGGTGGTTATCCTGGTGATATCCTTGATACTGGCCTTCTGGGGCATTCCGACCCTAGTGTCCAGAAAGATCAAAGAAGTAAGTAACTCTTCGGTTTTATAATAATACATATTTTTATTCAAAATTTTATTCAATTGTACTGATATTTAACATCACTATCACTGAATAATAGATTTTCTTTATAAAACTCGCTTTTCTTGTCTGTTTGTATAATTGTTCTCTTACTCCTTTTTAACCACGTTTTTAAAAACGGTATTCACAATTAATTTTAAGTATTTCTTACGAGAATGTTTGTAGGTAAAGTGAATCCCGAAAACGTAACTTTAAAGTGGCAAAAATTATATGTTTAGTGAACAAGTCGACCAAAAATCAACAGCGTGAGCGACACACAAGTACCTACCAACTTCTTTAAAATTGTCTTTAGTGTTTTTTCTTACTTTCTACAAATTGCGTCCATTGATGATAATTAACGTATGTATTATTGTCATATAACACACACAACAATAACTTTTTACGATACTTTAACAACTTAACAGCGTTTTTATGCGTTTCATTACATCACTCAGGCTAAGAGCAGGAAGCAGTTTTTGTATGGAATATTTACCATGACTTTTGAGTTTGTCACAAAAAATATTATTACTATGTTAGAAGTAACAAAACTTTAAAAAACTTCTTGCGTGTGAGTTTTTAGATTTTTATTGATGAATTTGTATGTAACCATGATGATACGGCTTTTTAATATAATGAACGGTTTTTGTCACTGTTTTTGCGCGTATTTCAGTAAGTTGTTATATTTGTCAGTAACGTTGATTGTTAAAATTGTTGTTTTGATAATATACTTGTTTATAAAGTGGTCTAAAGTCACTTTGTTATTTTAGTGTTTACCTCACGATTTCTCCGTACTTTTAAGCCGGTCTGTAAAAGTTTGTATTTATGAATGGTGATAACGTAACAATTTGAATTTAGTGTCACGTAAAATTAGCCTTTAATATTATTACTATTTAAATAGTCATTAGGGTAGCTAGTAGTATTACTCTAGATAGATTTTAAATTAATATAAGCATTAGTGGTATGTTCTCGTTGCAAGTCCAATTAAAACGTTTAACATACTCCATAACAGTCAAATATATAGTAAGTATATAATAAAAAAATCGAAAAATAACCTTAGGTTTTAATTTTAGGAACAATTAAGCATATTCTTGGGTTAATTGCTTACGTTGCCATGCTTGATCTTTTTTTGCTATGTTAATTAAAAATATTAAGGTAGGTTTTTTAACATCTAACCGTTGATATTTTCCTTGGAAAATACGTGAGAATTAGAACTATCTAGATAATTAAAGACAATAACCTTAGCCTTCTTAGTTACCCTTTAGTGTACTTCTGCAGTTTCAATTAGTGGATTAACAACTTTATCATTACTTTATCAGTGTTTATTAAGTAAATTATGCAGCTTGTTAAGCTTTTTCCTGGTTTCCTTCAAAGCAAAGTCGACAACTTTAATACGTAGCTTTGTAGGTTATTATAATGATCACAGACATACAAGGTATATAGGGTAAACCATTTATAAAATTACTAGCTTTAGCCCACGAGGCTTCGCAAGCGCAAAATGTACCATGTAAACCTTCCTCTTGAATCACTCTATCTATTAAAATAAACCGCATCAAAATCCGTTGCGTAGTTTTAAAGATTTTAGCATACAAAGGGACATAGAAAGCGACTTTGTTTTATACTATGTAGGGATAGTTATATATTTATCCTATCTTTTCATTCCATAAATGCAAAAAGTTAGTTGTTTAGTTCAATGTAAGATTGACAGTAAAGAAATAGTTATTTCCTAAGTAAAGGGTATTCATCAACGCATGCAGATCTGGGGGCCAATAGCTAGTTTATATTATACAGTGAAATTCTTAAATATTTCCAAAATTATAAATATAGATATTTAGTAAGTAAAGTAAAGTAAAGTTGATTTGTCCAAAAGAAATTTTTACAGTTTTTTTAATAATAATAATATAATATATAATATTAAATATTTCTTATATTCCATAATAACAAAGTATTGCCCAAAATAATATAAATCGTGATTTTGTAATACCAATTAACAAATAAGTGCTTTATTTTATAAACAAAAACTATTAATCAAAGTAAACGGTCATTTTAACTTTTTTCTAATATTTTATGGCATTCATTTAAACATATTTTATAACAGTAATTGTATAGACACGATATACCTATGGAAAAGTTTCTATAAAAACACCCTATTACTATTCATTCCACTCATAAGCACAAGCCATCTCTGTAAGAAAGACTGAGCCGTAATCCACTACGCTGGCTCAGTGCGGTTTGGTTACACATGGTGGATAATCATCGATGTTTTTCCGAAGTGCGTGATAAATATGTTTATAATTTGGTTAATACCAAATTATCTAAAGGTATTTTTTAACAGTAATTTAACTGCATTAATATAAGCAGGAACTCACGCGCAGTGTATTAAAGCCTTTAGTACAGAGGAAGATAAATTTTATTTATTGCTAACTAACTTAGATATACAAGGTCTTAGATGTTAATAATGAATGACATAAAGATTTTGTATTATTAATTTGCACGGCAATTTAAATATTATGTTGTTAATGAATTTTATCCGTATCTGGTTTCCGTTCGAGGCTTTATCAATGGCAAAGCCTTCTATTGGAAGTCGGATAAAGGTTAAGAACAATACGGGGTGTAAAAAACCTGCTTCCGAATACCTAAAATAGGTTTTACTTTAGGTTCAGAGAAAAACATTTTTTTTTGTTAATTTATAAAAGAACGTGGTAGTGGTAACAGGAACGGGTCTTCTATACCGAAGGTTCCGGGTTCAATCCCCACTAGGGTGTACCACTAATTTGGTATTTTACATTTAAGTCCATGTTTATCACGCTCTTACGTGAGGAAACCCACATGATTATTTATTTTTATATTTAAATATACACAATTGCATGTAAATTATCAGATTTCGCTGTTGTTTTGGTTCAAATAGTGTTTTGATTGATTCTGCTACACAAATCATCACTTCTGGGCGATCTACCGATGTTTGAACGTTGACTACAAGCGGCTAACATAAATTTTAAATTATTTACATTTAATTTAAATTATCTTTAGTATACATTGAGTTTTTGGTTATTTTGTTGGTGAATTCAGTTATTTTTTTAGCTCAACAGTACATGACTTCAGGCTTCGGAAGTGGTCTTTTAACACCCTGTATTATTAGAAATTAAAACCTGCCTCTAATTTCGTACCATTATTTTCTATGTCTTTGGTGCTTTATTATCAAAAAACGTAAAAAAGTGAAAAATTCAATTATCATGCTAGCACGGTTCATGTGATACAGCCTGGTGACAGACAAACGGGCGAACGGCGGAGTCTAAGTATGGGGTCACGTTTTCCCCTTGGGAAACCCTGACAAGAAAATACTTGATCCATACAGCAGGTAAAGGCTGTAGTAAATACACAGTGTGCTAAAATCAAAACCTTACCTTTGGTTAGGTCATCGTGGGGCTAAAAATAGAACCTAAAAAGGTACAGGTAAACAAAATCGTTTAAAAGTTCATCAACTCACTCTTCCTTCATCGCGCTTCGGTCGCTTTTTTTATAATTGGGTTTCGTAATCTTTCATGCAAAAATTGCTAGATAGATTTGAATGAAACTTGATATTAGTAGGTATACCGGGTGTCCAGGAAACAATGGATAAACTCTGAAGGGCTAATAGTAGAACTAAAGGCAAGCCTAAAAAATAATTGATAAAAAGTATAACCCTTACACTGCTAGAAATATGGCGCTTTAAAAAAAAACTTCATATTTTTTTGACTGTGTTTGTATTTTTACTCGTAACGAGGTCAAATCACTTAATACCATTATTATTTCTGTGCTAAAATAATTAATATTAACCGCATCACTGAATAACTACCAAATAAAATAGCTAACTAAAGTATTTTTCTCAAAAAATAGTGTTAAACTTTTGATTTGTGCAAAATTTCTAAAGAAATATTTTTGGTGTGGAACTTTGAACAGCTCTGGTGTAAAAAAATAATATGAAAGCAACAGTGGCCAATGATTTCAAAATATTCCTGGTTTAATCACGTTTATAAAAATATGTAATATGTCTTTATTGTAATGAAAAAATATTGAACTAATGGTATTAGTGTGTAAAATGGGATAATTATTTAGTTCTAGAAAAATTAAAAAAATACAATAAAACTAAAGAAATATGATTTTTAACTGATAGTAATTGCAAACACATTGGAATAATTGAGAGCAACTGTTCAAATTGTCTGTCCCCATCCTGATGCAGGCCCTACATCTACGAATAAAGGATCTTCAAAGAAATCAACTTAACAGGAGAAAGTGATCCAAATTTTCTTCAAAATAACTTACCCAATTTATTGATAGACATGCCCGAAGAACCTCGCGACACATATTGGCTTCAAAATGAAGGCTATGCTGTTGCATTATGTGCATACTTGACGAAACCTACCCTAACAGGTAGGTAGGCCGCCTAAACCTAAACGCTTTGGACTTTTTTACTGGGGGTATTTTAAGGAAGAGTTTTACCGGCAACAAGTAACTTCATTGGAAGATCTACGAGCTCGTGTTCAGGCCGCTGCAATCAATGATCGACGATTTTTTTGAAGATCCTTTATTCGAAGATGTAGGGCCTGCATCAGGATGGGGACAGACAATTTGAACAGTTGCTCTCAATTATTCCAATGTGTTTGCAATTACTATCAGTTGAAAATCATATTTCTTTAGTTTTATTGTATTTTTTTATTTTTTCTAGAACTAAATAATTATCCCATTTTACACACTAATACCATTAGTTCAATATTTTTTCATTACAATTACGACATATTACATATTTTTAAAAACGTGATTAAACCAGGAATATTTTCAAATCATTGGCCACTGTTGCTTTCATATTATTTTTTTACACCAGAGCTGTTCAAAGTTCCACATCAAAAATATTTCTTTAGAAATTTTGCACAAATCAAAAGTTTAACATTATTTTTTGAGAAAAATACTTTAGTTAGCTATTTTATTTGGTAGTTATTCACTGAGGCGGTTAATATTATTTATTTTAGCACAGAAATAATGATGGTATTTAGTGATTTGACCTCGTTACGAGTAAAAATACAAACAGAGTCAAAAAAATATGAAGTTTTTTTTAAAAGCGCCATATTTCTAGCAGTGTAAGGGTTATACTTTTTATCAATTATTTTTAGGCTTGCCTTTAGTTCTACTATTAGCCCTTCAGAGTTTATCCATTGTTTCGTGGACACCCGGTATATAATGAAAATTGTAATTTTAATAACTATGTCCTAAGTTCTTGGTATCCTTCTTAAAACCCCGCTGGGCAGAAAGCTAGTCGTACTAATATTATAAACGTGAAAGTTTGTGAGGATGTATGATCTATGGATTGTTTGTTACTCTTTCACGTAAAACTACTTGACGGATTTTGATGTAACTTTACAGTAATATAGGTAATACATCCGACTTCTATGCGAACGGAGTCGCGGGTGGCCACAGTTTTATATAAATTTTCTAAAGTTAAGTAAATGAATATGGACGTATGAATAGTGCTTAGAATAGGACGTATCAAATTCCAAAAGCGTGTATCGTAAACAAAGGGACCACGTGTAAATCTTTTGATCTCTTTTAAACAAAGATACGAGTATACTGATCTATTTCTTTTCCAAGAGACAAGAATAATATCCCATTATTTCTAAGGCGAATAATCCTATCGGACAATGGTCATGACGTCAGAATCTATAATGGCACGTTTTTATGACATGAAGCTGAAACCTAGACTTGACATTTGCTTTTGTCTGGGTCACTAAACAAACCCACGCTCAAAATGGTGAAATTTGGGCTAAAATTTTCACTAAACATCAAATTTTATTTTGGCTTGTTAGAAAAAAAAAAGTTTAAGTTCTTGTTTTATATTTAAAAAAATACCCAAAATATGACGAAAACCGCAATAAAATCCATTTAGTGGTTAAAGAGAAAATAGCTGACAAACAATCAAAAAGATAAAGATAAAGAGATAAAACTAAGACCAAAAGTAAAGAAAATAAGCGGGAAAAAGTGTTTTAGCTTGTGTATGTGTCAAATGTTATGAACTAACTTTATATAAATGAGTGTCATCATGTATGTCATCATATTACTAACAGCTTGAACACTTTGACGACAAAATAATCTTTTAATCCATGATCAAATATAAATTTAAATTTTCTCTTTGTCCTAAGGCTGTGGTGATAGACAACTCGTCCCAGATGTTCGACAAATGGCAGAAGACCCCAGTACCTCTCTCCTTCAAGGTGTATTTGTTCAATGTCACCAACCCGGAGGAAGTGTCGACGGGGGCCAAGCCGGTGGTCGAGGAAGTGGGACCATACGTTTATAGGTAAGATTTGAAAAGTTCTAGTTTTAAATTATAAATAATCAGGATTATACAGTGTCAAAAGATACGGAAACTCGGTATTGCATAAGGATGTCTTGTCACGAGAAAAACATTTTTTTGATTAAAGGGTAAGCAAAGAAAAACTATTACAAAAGTGTAGTGTGTGAGCTGTAGGATCATAAATTGGCAACATTTTACATGAAAATATTTTTGTTGGAATCTTGATTACAAAAAATCTTTAAATTTTGACAAGCGTTAGTTTTACCTTTTTAATGTTCGAAATAAAAGTAACCAAATTTTCCTTGAAATTTTGCGATATTAGTTATATTAAAAGTATGTGGAAAGTTACACCCAACAAAAGCATCGATAATAAAACCTTTGTCTAAAACCGTGTGGGTTGATGAAACAAAATAACCCAGCCTTGTCAGCAATCAATATATTTTAATGAATGAATCGAATAATTAATTAAACTTGAATAATATCTTATGTAACCGAATATACGAGGTGAATAGTGCTTTTGTTAGAGCAGACGCTCCTGTTTATGTATGTGTAATTATACTCGGGCCTATATATAATCATATATAAATCAGGGGCTATATATAGTACTAGTGGCCGCCCGCGACTCCGTTCGCGTGGAAGCCGGTTTCCCGTGGGAATGAAAGGTTTTCCCGCGGTAAAAAGTACCCTTTGTGTTATTCTTATGTATAACCTATATTACTGTAAAGTTTCATCTAAATCCGTTCAGTAGTTTTTACGTGAAAGAGTAACAAACATCCATCCATACATACTTTCACGTTTATAATATTAGTAGGATGTGACACGCGTAAAAACCCATAGTAATAAAGAAAATACTATTTTGATGTTTGCGTAGCTTTCATCGTTCACGCAGCGCAAGCAAAGCTCTGAAAGGTTTTTTCCGTTTTTGCAACATTTTCCATTGCTGCTCCGCTCTTATTAGTTGTAGCGTGATGTTAAATATTCTATAGCCTTGCTCTAATAATTAACACAAAACAATTCAAACCAGTAATTCCTGAGATAAGGGCGTTCAAACCGACAAACTGTTCAGCTTTAGTACATTATTATAGATTCAGTATTTCCAGGTACATAGTTGTATATAATGTTACCGCTTAAATGTACAATTAAGTACTAAGATCAAATTATACACTAACTAATGGAAACATCGTATTGGTATTGGTATACATAATTTATTAGTAATAGGGTTATAAGGAACGTCGTTTATTTGAAAGATTTATTTGATTGCAGTGTACTTTAATTATTGTATTTAAACCTTAAGATTCGTATAAAAAGTTATGAAAAGTATGAAAACACTTCAAAAATACATCGTCAAATTCATACATGCAATGCAATCCAAGCAAAATGTTTTAATGATAAGAGAAAAAATATTAAAGTAGTTAGTGGCCGCCCGCGACTCCGTTCGCGTAAAAATCGGTTTCCCGTAAAAAGAACTCTATGTGTTATTCTGATGTATTACCTATATTACTGCAAAGTTTCAACCAAATCCATCCAGTAGTTTTTACGTGAAAGAGTAACAAACATCCATACATCCATACATACTCACAAACTTTCACATTTATAATATTAGTAGGATGTGCTCCCCAACGCTATATAAAGTCTGTATGTATAAAGCTAAGAAAGCCGGATTTTACGCATTATACTTTAAACATTTTGACACATTTAAAAAAAATTGTAGGAGTAATAAACACTTTCTGTATGAGTTTTCTACAACCATACAAAAATATATACGAAAGCAACAGAAAATAGAATACGAGCTCTCTTTTCCATAATAACTACATGTTTTTTTTATTTTTTAACAGGCAATACCGTGAGAAGACTGTACTAGGGTACGGCGACAACGACACAGTGAAGTACACGCTGAAGAAAACCTTCGTCTTCGATCAAAGGCAATCGGGAACCCTTAGCGAGGATGACGTGCTAACACTTATATACTTCCCTTACTTGGTAAAATCTAATGTACTTTTGAGTAAATCAACTATTGTAACGATTACCTTATTAATGAGCATTTTCGTTTACCTAATCAATATTATTTGTCATTTTAACATTAGATCCTTAATTTATAGAGATGGGCCGAGTACTCGGTTGATACTCGGTACTCGACGTACTCGGCGGGTTTTTTGATACTCGTACTCGGCCGAATAACTCGGTCTACTAATGCCGAGTATACTTTGCTTAAGAAAAGCAATATATTTAGGTAGATAAAATTAAAACGGCAGTGTTAATCATTTAGGAAATGTTTTACAATCATCCCTACTAATATTATAAATGCGAAAGTAACTCTGTCTGTCTGTCTGTCTGTCTGTCTGTCTGTCTGTCTGTTACGCTTTCACGCCTAAACCACTGAACCGATTTTGATGAAATTTGGTATGAAGAAAGAACTGAACTTGGGAAAGGACATAGGGTACTTTTTACCGCGGGAAAACTTCTCATTCCCACGGGAAACCGAATTCCACGCAAACGGAGTTGCGGGCGGCCACTAGTAATTAATAAAATCAAAATTTTGCTAATGAATGAGTAGTAAGACAAAATTAAAAGAACAGTAATACAAATAATAATATAGGTAAGTTATGATGCAGTAACCCGACGCTGTCTGCACGTTCTGGTAACAGCCTATACCTGTTTTCTTCATAGACGTTACCAGCCTCCGAAAACAAGCCCGACCGGCGCGAACCTTTTTAGCTTAGCGCGAAATGGGAATTTGATAGAACCAAGTTACTCGGCCGAGTTGAAAAAAAATGACCCGAAAAAACTCGGTACTCGTTACTCGGCAAAAGTGTTCTCGGCGCATCTCTTTTAATTTAATTTTTTAGGGTTGATTTTTCAATTGTCAGACAAGTTTTACTCGAAGAATTAATTATTCCGTTGCAAGTACTTAGTAGTCGAATAGAACTTTTCTGACAATTGAAAAATCAGCTCTAGGCAAATAATGTAACAGAAAATTAAATTAAATATTACTTGGAATTAATATCTTTCATCAAATAAAACGTGTACTTACCAACCGTTTTGATTCATAAAATGACTATTCTATTTCTTGGAAATAAATATAATAATTATTTGCGACAAATTTAAAATTGAGCAAAAAAAATGGTTGCCTATAATTTTTTTATCTGTCAGGCGGCGCTGACGTCAGTGGAAATGATGCTACCCTCAATGCTGGGGACCATGAATGAGGCTCTGATGCAGCTGTTCCCTGATGTCCAGGATCCCTTCATGAGGGTGCCAGTCAAGGATTTACTGTTCGACGGGATTTTCCTGGATTGTTCGGGAAACCACTCGGCTTTGGGTATGAAAATTTGCTTCACTTACAATTTTTACATAACCTGTAGTAGCAGTAGTGAGAAATATATTTACCTGGTGATTTCCGCGAGCTTTTTTATAAAAAACGTTGAATATGTATACTAAAAATGAGAAATAACATTACAATAAGGTTACGTGGCTATATGAAGTAGTTAGAAGATTAGCTTACAAGATTGTTTACTAACCATAAAAAAATACGAACAAATGAAAATACCAAACAAGCAACTTCATTTCTTGACTTTAATTAAAATTAAGTTGTAGTTTAATACCTCATTTCGGAGTAAAACTCATTTAGAAGTCTGTGAAATCAGAAAGCGTTTACGTGTAGTCATTTGCCTCGTGCGAGTATTGTTCTTAGTATATTTGCAAGGAGCTTAAAGTCTTATTTCACTTGCTAATAATAAGAGGAAAAGGTCAAAAAGCTGTTAATGGAAGCTCCAAGTGACCTAATTCCTTGAAAAACAACTACGGTCGACTACGCTCGTAGAAAATACTACGAAAATAAATGCTACGGATATAGAAGTGCTCCCAACTAACTACGGAGAAAGCTGTTAATTAATTAAAATTCTAACAGGCATTGAATAGTATATGTTTATTTACGGATAAATCAATACGTAGTGCCTTTATTATTAGTAAGGAGCTTCGATAGAACGTCTCGTTTTTTAATTTCTTTTTAGCTACATGCGTATAAACGAGTTTTATTTTAGGGATTCGGTGTTTATTTGCATAAAAAAATTAAAACAATAACGTAAATGCTCCTATTACCGCCCCTTTAAGCTGTCTTAGAAATAACTTTGAGTAAATAGATAGATACTGATAGGTTAGTTAAGGTGTTTTAATTTAATATCAATCTTTGTAAAGTATTCTGTTGGATTCCATACTTCAATTTAGTATTTTATTACACAGTAATTATTAAAAAAAAGTTTAATCCGAAAGAGCAATTGATTTTATTACCGACCTAAAGATGTAGTTTGATTCTATTACCGTTTTTTCTGATTCTATTACCGACCCCTAAAAATTGCCCCTTCATCTAAACGAAAAATAAAAAAATGCAGTTAAAAGTATATTAAGACATTATTACAGTTTTGAAATCAACATCTTAATATTGCAATCCTCCTAATATTATAAACGTGAAAGTTTGTGATTATGTATGGATGCGTGGATTTATGTGAGTATGTGAGGATACTTTTTCACGTTACAACTACTGGACGGGATGAAACTTAACAGTAATATAGGTTATACATTAAAATAACACATAGGGTACTTTTTACCGCGGGAAAACTTCTCATTCCCACAGGAAACCGACTTCCACGCAAACGAAGTCGCGGGCGGCCACTAGTCGTACATAATATAATTCTTTGCTGCCCTTTCGGACGAAAACCTGTTTTTCTTTGGGACATAAAAAAAATCCCGTCTCATCGCAATTAAAAATCGGCTTGTCGGCTAATTCAATTCGCCTTGAAATGTTAGGATGCCTAGACATAGCCTTAAGAAACAGCTGGAACACCATCATTGAAAGGAAAAGAGCGCTCCAAGTTTTCCACCAATTTTGCAACTGTTTCTAACAGTTGGTCTTTTGTTACAGGAAAACCTGACTTTCCGACATAGAAAATACAGTCCAAAAGTCTTTTTTCTTCGTCCTTCGTTGAACAATATTGTTTTCCACAATGTTCATTTGTGTATTTATTATTTGTCTTGATACGGTAGTTTTTCTCGGTATGCCATAGGTCTTCAAGCTTGGTATATCCTGCTTCCTTCATTTACAGCTATCAGCTAAGCTTTTAGTTGAGCAGAGGTATACCTACTGCTTGCGCCTATGCAAGCAGTATACCTCTGGTTACATGTTTCTATAAAAATGGTTCTTGTTATTTCTTTTCAGCTGTGAGTCGGTAATAGAATCAAATATGAAAATTACAAGCTTCTAATAACGCCATGGATCGTTAATAGAGTCAAGTTATGAAATTTGGATCCTATTACCGCCCTTAATTAAGATATGATTTTGTGCCATAAAAACCAATAAAAATGATTAAATTCAATGTAACTTCGAAAACGAATATATGTATTATCGTTGTTATGTGATAGCAAGCAGATAAATCAACTCTAAGTTTGTTGTTTACCTTAAGTAAGATTTCGGTGTGCTTACGAGGCTGGAGACGCGACACTATGGAAAGTGCGTCGGTATCGAGCGGCATTCACTCAATAACAAATTATTGCTAAAACTGGCTATTTAGACAAGACAAATTTACTCTGTTTGTTGACTAACTAATCTATCTATCTAATTTTTATGTTATTTTTTTTATAGAATCTATATTAAGTCTAATATGACTGATTGAAAAAATATATCGTTAATAGAGTACAAATTTTAGTAGGTCGTTAATAGGAGCATTTACGTTACTTATAAATTTTGTCTTTTGTGCTACTGTTTTTGCGGTCAAATAGATGATTAGTTTATTATTTTAAGCACTTCTATTCATATTTTGATGGATAATATTCGTAGCTTCGGCTTAAAGAGAAAAAAAATATTCCTCCTGTTTATATGTAGGTCATTAATTGAATTTTCTTAATCGCGAAAGCTGCAAAACTACGTTTCCTCGCTAGTCGCTTAATATACCTACACATTTAGTTGCTAATTTTAGCTAAATAAGGGTTTCAGGCCGTTACACTCTGTAACTAGTAGTGCCAATAAACGTTGATTGGGCTAAAGGAGAATTGGCTAAATTGTATAAACAGAATAAGAAAATTAGTCAAGAATCTATAAACCGATATAGTTTCAAATCCAACGATTTTATGTTCAAACCCCAATACCAATTCAATAAAAAAATTATGGAAAACTGTCACATATTTATTCTGACTGTATATTTAGACCTGTAGAAGAAGTCTTATAGAGGCCCTTTCCCTTCGGGGTAGAGAAGTTTTACTACTGCCATCTGTTTGTTTCAGGACTTATCTGCATGCAAATCAAAGCGGAGAGCCCTCCGACTATGCGACCGGCTGAAGATGGGAAAAAGGGATTCTACTTCTCGATGTTCTCACACGTAAGTTATTGTATAATGTTCGATTGAATGTTTTGTTTTGGAAGTGAGATGACGGTGTACTATATAATATATTTTATATTCCTACTAGCGACCCACCCACGTTTCGCAATGGTGTAGTTTTGGTCGACATGCTCTCGAAACTTTGAATTTTGGCTTACTTAAAAAAAAAAAAAAACTGAATGTTCTTTATATACAAATTTTAATGAAAAAAATACCTAAAGGATGGTGAAAACCGCATTAAAATCCCTCAACTGGTTTAGGAGGAGTTGGCGGCCAAACATACAAACAGACAGAATTTGCGACTTGGATTTATACTATGTAATGATAATGATGATAATGATATTAGTTTGATTCGCTCTTTCGACTAATTGATGCACCGATAAGATTACACTTAGATGGAGTAGGTAGCTGCTGTCATAATGCAATTCTCACTGACAATGTACTTTTGTATTTTTTTCGAAAAAAGTGACGATTATATGCATGGTTGAAGGCACGTCGAAGTAATCTTGTATCCATAGATTTATTATTGGTCTTCGCTTTCGAAGACTGTATTGTATTTTTTTTTGTTTGATTGTATCTGTCTTTCTATTCATCAGAGATTAATTCTAGAAACAAAATGTCATTTTTTAACAAATGATGTAACCGTGGTATTTTCGTTTTAATAGGTACCGTTGAATCAGTTATTTTAAACCTTCCTACATCCAAATAGAAATGAGAATTCAACAAATTACAATACTGCTTTTTTGTTATTATACAATGAAAACAGCAAATAAATAGGGAAATTGGCTTCGTGACTTCATAGGGATTCAAAGGATTTGTAACTTTTAATTTCCTAAATAAATTGCTTTCTGAGTCCTTTTTAGAATTATGCTTTGTAATGATAATTTTGACGTAAAGCATACATTAATTTAGTAGACTTATAAACAAAAATTATAAACGATGACAATAAAACAATTTAAATGCTTTTTATTTCTACAGCGATTCTTTAAAAGCCGATATTGGTTTGATTACTAATAACATTGACACAACTCAGACCTAATACTCCTTTAAGGGCCAATTACTTAAGTGTATCGGTTGAAATAGCAAGGTTAGATAGTATAAACATAAATATTTGACTATCCAAACCGTACTTAGCCCTTCTAAGTTATTAGACATTATGTATCATAGTATTAGAAGTTTAGTTACTATAGATACTAATTCAGCAAACTACTTCAAAACTTAACACAACGGCAATTTCGTTGTTAAGTCACTTGCAAAGTTAAGAACTGAGCAGAATTCTGAGATATTTTACTAATTAGAGGTTCCAGAACTTAATTTACTTTCAAACAAGAATTTTATTTTAACAACTTTAGTTTACTTTGACTTAGTATGTTGGGGACTTCTTTAGCAGATTTTATTAAAATCTTTGATTAAGTTAAGAAGCTAAACTTTTAACGTGTATATCTGTCTATATCTACTTATGGCATGGTTCTTTAAGGAATATATAAATTAACATTTTTTGTTCAAAAATTTTAAAGTGTATGTAGTTAATTTGGCGTTGATGTAATATATTTTTACTAGCTAAATTGCTTTACCAGTGGGACTTTCTAAAAATCTTAAGTGGTCACTTAAATCGTAAAAAGAACGCCTATAACGAACATCATGGCCCTTACTTTAATATATAAACTAACTAATAAATAACTTCATTAGGTACAATCCAAGTCGCTTATTCTGTTTGTTTGTATGTTTGTCCGCTAACTCCTCCGAAACTGCGTAACGGTTTTTGATGCGGTTTTTTACATCTTTTAGGTTATTTATTCATTTAAATTTGTAAATATAGAATATTCGAAAAAAGCTACTTTAAGTTTGCCAAAATTCAATGTTTCGTGATCAAGTCGGGCAAAAATACAACATTGCGAAGCGTGGGCGGGTCGCTAGTTAATATATAAACCTAACTCTAAAATCACCGTCATTAGGTGGAAAGTTCAATAACTATTTTTTTTTTAGATGAACCGCACAGAATCAGGCCCTTACGTCATGTACCGAGGGCGTGAAAACATAGCCGACTTGGGTCGCATCGTTTCCTACAAAGACAAGACTACGATGAAGCAGTGGAAAAACAATTACTGTGGCATGATCAATGGGACTGACTCTACGATATTTGCTCCGGTTATAAGTGGTGAACCTCCAAAACGGCTTTACAGTTACGAACCTGATATATGCAGGTGAGAAATAGTATTAGAATATAATAGTGGCCGCCCGCGACTCAGTTTGCGTGGAAGTCGGTTTCCCGTGGTAAAAAGTACCCTATATGTTATTCTGATAACCTATATTACTGTAAAGTTTCATCAAAATCCGTCCAGTAGTTTTTACGTGAAAGAGTAACAATCATCCATACATACTCACAAACTTTCACGTTTATAATATTAGTAGAATTAGCAGGATTAGCTTATATAACTTTGCATCTTAGCATACGTTTATTTATTTTTTGGATCCGTATTTTATAATTCTTGCCTTAATGTTTCTCTTACCAACTGTTATAATTTTAAGAATTATGATTGCGTCCATTTTAGTAGGGACGTATGTAGAGCTAAGAAATGGTGAAAAAAATATTAAATCGTGTCAGGTGTTCATTGTTTACCAACTAATCCTACTAATATTATAAATGTGAAAGTTTGTGAGGATGTATGGATGGATGGATGGATGGATGGATGTTTGTTACTCTTTCACGTAAAAACTACTGGATGGATTTGGATGAAACTTTGCAGTAATGTAGGTTGTACATCAGAATAACACATAGGATACTTTTTACCGCGGGAAAACATCTCATTCCCACGGGAAACCGACTTCCACGCGAACGGAGTCGCG
This sequence comes from Emmelina monodactyla, assembly GCA_916618145.1. NCBI lineage: Eukaryota > Metazoa > Arthropoda > Insecta > Lepidoptera > Pterophoridae > Emmelina > Emmelina monodactyla. Next base: position 11,222,214 of record OU745302.1, on the reverse strand, counting down.
GGCGGCCACTAGTACCTAAATAAATGTATCTCATAGATTTCGACAAGCAAAACCTTAAGCTTAATTCTAATACCATCTAGTACAAAAACACTCTAGTAAAATCTTATTCAAACACAGACGAAAACTTTATTAATTCGACACAAAACTTCAATTAAGTTAAGGTAAATCCAAGTTTTTCGGCTAAAGCGATATTCAAGTCACGTTTACGGTTCAGAGCCCAAATCTACTAACAAGTACTGTTTGGACTAACTTACCTGAGGCGGTTCCTATGGTAATATCGTAAATATGGGCTTGTTTCGGATCAATTATTTCCATAACTTTAGATATAATTTTCATCTGCAAAAAATCTATAACATTCACAATTAACTACATAAGGTTCACTTTTTTATTTACATGATATATGAATAACATAAATATAAAACAATATTATAAATACATCTCTTTTAGAGATTTTTTCCCAAAGTTTAAAAACTGAACCCTATTAGGTACTAAGACTTCGCTGTCCGGCCGTCCTTCTTTCAACAGACGATGTATTTCTGACCTAACGCGCACGGTTTTCGCAATATCGACTATATTCCATCCCTCACCTGGTGACCGCTAGTAATATTTTAATCCATGTTTCTACGTGCCTTGGGAAAAACCTACATTAAACCGATTGGTCCCGGGTACCTTCACGTTTTTATTTCAAACTACTATATACTCGTGAAGCAAAGTTAATGGTTATTTGGCGGCTCGTTAATCATATCGTGAGGACCTTTTTAATGCAATTCATTTTGTTAACATATCCCATACGCTTATAAAGAAAAAGAAAAAACTCGATACACGCTTGACTTCCCAAATAATTTTACAAACTTTTCTCATTTTCACCTCGTCGACTCTGCTCTTTTTAGGTTACTTAAAACAACAAAACTCTGGATTGTTTTGTATCCCACCCGCAGCTTGTTTTTCGTAGAAGGGTTTGCTTCCAATATTGTTTTTCCAGGGTCTACAAAACGCCTGAAATACTTCAATAGCAAAAACTTTTCCGCGCGCTGTTGCTTAATTCAAATTCGTGCCTAATGTGTCTTTGAATGTATTGATTTTGCACAAGTTCGATTTAATCTATTTACGAGATTCTAAAGTGAAACACCTGCTAAGTTTAGTAAATCTAAGCTTTTATAGTTTTGTTTTTTTATAAGGATTTTTAAGAAAGATTCGTAAAAAAATACAATAGGTTAAGAAACAAAAAGGTGTTTTGTATGTAAAGTTTTGCACGTGCGGAATCATCTTCATTTGCAAGTCTTCCGAGCTCTATTCCGACCTTTGTTTCAGGTCACTGTACGCGAGCTACGTCGGCACGGCGACACTTTCCGAACTACCCGCGTTCTACTACGAAATCTCCAGCACCGCCTTAGCCGCCTACAGCGCGGAGCCCGACAACAAATGCTTTTGTAAGAGGTAAGTCGTAACTTCAAATTAAATTAAACTTAACAGTTCTTGTTTATGTAAACTAGTATGTTCTGAATTATAGTATGAATATAGAGTCATCTAAATCACCCACCCGTTAACTTGCGATACTAGTGGCCGCCCGCGACTCCGTTCGCGTTGAAGTAGGTTGTTGAAGTAGGTAAAAAGTACCCTATGCGTTATTCCGATGTATAACCTATATTATTGTAAAGTTTCATAAAAATCCGTCCAGTAGTTTTTACGTGAAAGAGTAACAAACATCCAGCCATACATCCATACATCCTCACAAACTTTCACGTTTATAATATTAGTAGGCTGTTTCATTATAAGATTTCAACGCTTATCGCTATAGATTATAGAGGAACGGTCTTTAAAAGTATGTTTTTAAACATTTGTCAAAAATATTTCATTTTATATCAGGCACATAAACATGTAGCTTTCGGATCAAAAAAGCAAATAAAGAATTATCGTGTAGGTATTTTTTTAGCTTCTACATAAGTTGTACAAACTGACTACCTACATTTTTTATATTACTTTGAAAGATAAAAGAAGGGATGACAACGCTTTGATATTGTATAACGTATATCTTCTCTTTGTCTCTTTATAATCAAAGTACAGCAACTTCCTGCAAAATTTAATTGATCCCGTAAAAGAGAACAAGCCGTAAATAATTTTCCTTGATTGTAACATAAAAAAATACTTCAAAAGGTGGAACTTGCATCACAAAGCGTATTTACTTATTTGAAGTATATTTTACAAACTGTTAGATCTCTTTTTTCGCTTTTCGTTGTTTAAATAACTTTTATGTTGTTTACTTTTGTACCTAACTTCTTTCTACGTGACTTCAAAATTCATGCAATACAAATACGGGTTCATTCACTTTTGAACGCAATTAGCGTTTGAATATCTGTAATTAAAAGGGCACTGTGTAATTATCCTTAGATACAGTACAAACTTAGATTTCAATATTCAAGACCTAAGCTAGTCATCTGATACGAGAACTTGAAGCTAAGTTTTTGGATCCCTCAACTTTCAGCTCGAATTCCTTGTAATTAATAAACATTGTTTCTTGACACTTTCGTTTCTTCGATTGTTAAGTATCTCTTTATTAAGTTCAAGGGTAAATTGATCCCATTTAAAAGGACTTAAAGCCTGTAGACTAAACAATATTGACCTACATTATAAACAGAAGTTGAAAAGTGATCTTCGGTTTTCATTTAGGTTAAGTTATTATATATAATTGAAGTCTAGTTTTACATAGAACTTAATTAATTTTGTTTGTAAATTTTACATACAACTATAAAATTACCATACTTATACACCAACTGCATACATATGTATTTTTAAGTAAATCTTATGAAAATATGTTTAGAGACGAATTTTCACATTTGAAGGCCTTAACATTTTCTCCAGAACGAAATTAAAAACATAACTTTTTAATTTCAGCACATAGCGCAGCCTCCACATTCTTGTTTCTAACTAATTTCAGCAAAAGCAATAAAAACAAATGTTTAGGCGTAAAAGTACACTTGTTCAAGTAATGATAGCAATATTGTAGGAGACGTCAGGTGTAAAGAATTCATGATATTTCTCATTTTTTGGAGCAAATTGGAGGCAATATTTCTTGGTAAAACGATGTAGTTTTAGAAAGTTATGACATTCATTTGTCATGTTTTGGTGTCGAAATGTATTTGCCGTCCATCACATTTAAATTACACCTTCTATACTTTTTGTAAGTTTCGAGATATTTGTTGGAGCCTAAAATATGAACATAATAAGAAGAAGAATTTTGATTGAATGCAATAGGTAATACTTTTCTTTGTATTTTGAGTTAAACACAATATATCTGCCTATTTATAAAGATAGAAAATATTTGTCTCACTGCCATTCCAAAATCAACACCCTTCGGCAGGGTAGCCTGGGGACGTCTGCAAAAGTTCCTAACCCAAATAACTTTATTGATTATTTATTTCGTTACTGATAAAACTGAATTCATTTACACTAAACGTGGCATTGCAAAATATGCTTAAGCTTGCGTTTCAAAAAAAACATAATGGTAATTCTCCTTTCAGAACCTCTCCTCTATCTCATGGCCACCTACCTATTTCTTCTCTTCTTCATCAGGAATTGGAGCTCCAAGCACGACGGCTGCTTGGTCATGGGTATCATGAACCTCTTCCCCTGCCAGGGAGCTCCGGTGATCATTTCTCTGCCGCATTTCTACCTGGCTTCGGAGGAACTACTCGACTACTTCGATGGGGGGATCGAACCAAACAAAACACTACACAACACCTTCGTTTATTTGGACTCGGTATGTTAAAAGAGCTCGAAATACTTTTAGGACACGGTTTTTCTGTTTTTTAGGTTAAGTATTTATTTGTTGAAGAAACAAGGAGGCCAGTACAGTCATTTCCAGTTAAAGTAAATGTTCTTTTTAAATCGGTCACTTATTTTTATTTGAGGCTCGGTGTCAGAAACGTTGAGGGTTAAAATGCTCATTATCATCATCAAAAATCATCTGATCCATATTAAGTAAATATCCGTATCTTTAATACAAAAAACACTATACCTATGAAATATACTTAGTTTCATCAAAAACATGAACATGGCTGTGTTAATTTTTTTTTACTATCTAATTGATGATTTTAATATAAAACGAAGGTAACTAACGATGCCTTTTATACAAGATTGTTATATTGTTTTTATAAATTGAAAATATTAATTATAGTTTTATTTGTTTTTGATGTGGGTAACTTTACTCATTTAACGATACCTAGTCACCCTATAAATAAACTGCCTTAAGTGATTAAGAACCTATCTCATATTACTTATTTATATTCGGCGTTACGACTTAATCAGATTAAATAAAATAAATATGAAGCACAAATTTCCTTTGATAAAATTAATAAACTTGTATCGATAATAATTGAGTAAACAACTTAATTTGGCTTGAGTTTGCTGATTCGTAATGTTTTCCGCTGTATTCCGCTTTACCTATGTAGAGTACACATCTTCCTAATGGTGTTTTTTTAACCTCTATTCGGTTAAGTCAGTCGATCGTTGACCTATCTTTAAAATAGGTACAAAAAAATCGAATAGTGGAAATGTAATGTGAATCCAACATGATGGATTGACTCAAGAAATCTTATAAAACGTTATGTCGGAACTGAATAGGATTCATTTCCAATAGAAAAAATATATTTTATTTAATCAGGCGGAAGGAAAGCTTTTTCCAGAACACCTGACACGTATTACATTCCTTTTATCTTCAGCCATCAGTTCGTGCCATTGTCACTACAATAAATACAGGTAGAAATATATCTAAGAATACCAAGAATTGTATTCATGGTACCATTTTCTGATCCTTTTATAACGCTCTTAAGTTTAATAGGTACCTATATTACAATAATAACAGCCTTTATTTACCTATATGTCCCACTAGTTGAGCACAGCCTGTGCTACAGCCTTCTCGGATAGCTAGAGGGTTTGATCCTTAATCCATCACTTAACTACTACACACACTAACACATACACTCAGCAATAATCTATATATATAAAAATGAAACCCGTTTTCCTTGGTCACGGCATCACGCGTAAATGACTGGACCGATTTTACTAATTCTTTTTTTGTTGTATTTGTTATTATTAGGAGAAGGTTCTTACGGAAAAAAATATCAAGAAAATCTCTCAGAAATATTGAAAAATGTACATTTAATTTTGCATATTTTAAAAAACGCGCGTAACTTATGACAATGTCATTCACAGCCATAGATTATATTGAAAGAGCATCGTTTGTTTTGCTGTCATCGTTTGTTTGGCCGTCATCGTTTGTTTTGATGGTTGTTTGGTGTTTATTAATCACGGTAAGTTCACAGCTTCATATTGATTTTTAATAACTTTTGCTGACTACACAATAATACAATTTGGTATACATGGTTATACAGAAAATGTATGAGAGCTTTTTATTTTGAGTTGGATTTTCGTTTTTAACAATGCCACCAACCAGACGTAGGTACAAGCTTAGGCCGCAGAACTCGAAATGCGGCAAGTCAAAGAAATATAAGAGCAAATCAAACTGATGAGCAACGCGAAGCGCGAAATGAACTTGAACGGAATCGATATCAAGATAGAAATTTTGTGTTTAATTCCCACAGAGCTGCATTCAGTTATAATGTGGCAATTGATTACAGTTCAGCGAAAATTGTTGCTATTGGACAAATGAGTATTGTGTGTCCACATTGCAAGGCATTGAAATTCAAAAATGAAGCCCCTGGATTGTGTTGCGCCAGCGGCCAAGTCAAATTGACGCCATTGGTACCGCCACCAGAGCCACTACATTCATTGGTTTCTGGAATTGGCCCAGATTCTTATCATTTTTTGACTCATATCCAGCAGTACAATAATTGCTTTCAAATGACATCATTTGGGGCAACAAAGGTTATTCGAGACAATTTTATGCCTACTTTCAAAGTAAGTAATTATAATGGCAAAAAATTTTTTTTAGTTCTACTACCTATGGCAAAGAAGTTTTTTAGGTCTACTACCTATAGCTGTCATGGAAGGCTGTTCAATGTCGAGGTTTAAAGTAGTTTAAATTTGAAATGATGTAAAGTATTGTGGCAGTATTTTGCGAGCCACATGGTGTTACAATTTGCTATACAATTTCCTGTATATATATTTATATTCTTGCAGATTCAGGGTCAAATATATCATCGAACAGGTTCCTTATTGCCAGTGCCTGATCAAGACTATAAATTTTTGCAAATATATTTTATGGGCAATTCAGCAAGAGAAGTCGATCAGCGTTGCGCACACAACAACTCAGTGAAAAGATTCATTGTGGAACATCTTCAAACATTTTTTCATCAACACAATAAATTAGTTGCATTATTCACAACTGCATTAGACCGCATGCCATCTGATAATCACAAAATTGTCATCAGAGCCGATAAGGCACCTGCAGGACAACATGCTGGACGTTTTAATGCGCCAACAATTGATGAAGTGGCTATTGTCGTTGTGGGTGAAAATTTAGAAAACCGAGACATTGTTTTACATCGGCGGAACGATCAGCTTCAGCGTGTGTCTGAAACACATCGATCATATGATGCCTTACAATATCCTATCTTATTTTGGCAAGGTGAAGACGGCTATCATTTTTCAATGAAGATGATAAATCCAGTTACAGGTAAATTATTAACAATATGTTTACTACATTAAAATATATGTTTACTAACATAAAATTTATATTATTATCATAACACAAAAAAATGTTTACAGGTGCTGACACGAACAAAAAAAATTAGTTCAATGAATTATTATTCATACAGACTGATGGTTCGGGAAAATGAGGACTATCACATCTTAAAATGTCGGCGTCTATTTCACCAATATGCTGTGTACAGATAAAGTTGAAACTGAACGATTGACATTTATCAGGTTGAACCAGGCAAAACTCCGTTCCGAGGAATACATTCATCTTCGAGATGCCATTAGTGCTGATGGAAATGCTCAGAATGTTGGCAGAACAACTATTCTCCCAGCAACATACGTCGGAAGTCCGCGTCATATGCATGAATATGCTCAAGATGCTATGTGCTATGTACGACATTATGGCACACCAGATTTGTTTATCACATTTACATGTAATCCAAAGTGGACAGAAATTCAACAAGAATTATTTACGGGCCAATCACCCATTGATCGCCACGATATCACTGCAAGGGTGTTCAGAATGAAATTAAAATCACTAATGGATTTTATTGTTAAGCATCGCGTGTTCGGCGAGACGCGCTGTTGGATGTACTCAGTTGAGTGGCAAAAACGCGGATTACCACATGCATATATCCTCATTTGGTTGGTCGAGAGGATAAGACCGAATGATATTGATCATGTGATATCAGCAGAAATTCCCGATTATAATGAAGACCCACTGTTACATGAGGTTATTACAAAAAATATGATACATTGTCCATGTGGAATATTAAATCCTATTTCTCCGTGTATGGTTGAAGGAAAATGTTCAAAACGCTACCCAAGACAATTAGTAGCAGAAACTATTACTGGAAATGATGGATATCCACTTTATCGCCGCCGATCCATTGATGACAATGGAAAGTCAACAATAGTCAAAGTAAATCGACAGGACATTGAAGTTGATAATCGTTGGGTTGTTCCGTTTTCGCCATTACTCTGCAAGGCATATAAAGCACACATAAACGTCGAATTTTGCCATTCCGTAAAATCCATAAAAAAACATTTGCAAGTATGTGAACAAAGGTAGTGATATGGCTGTCTTCGGAGTTGCTGCCGAAAATTCAAATGATGAAGTCACTCAATATCAAATGGGCCGCTATGTTAGTAGTAACGAAGGCATGTGGCGTATATTTTCGTTTCCTATACATGAACGACACCCTACTGTTTTTCACTTGGCCGTACATTTGGAAAATGGTCAACGGGTGTATTTTACAGATGCAAACGTATTACAACGAGTTGACAGGCCACCATCGACAACATTAACCAGCTTCCTTGAAATGTGCCAGAATGATGATTTTGCCAGAACGCTACTTTATTCAGAAATGCCAAGATATTATACCTGGAATCAATCATCAAAAAAATTCCAACGACGAAAACGAGGGCAGCCAGTTACAGGTTATCCACAAGTATTTTCCACCGATGCACTAGGCCGTCTTTATGCAGTCCATCCCAGTCAAGACGAATGTTTTTATTTGCGTTTACTGTTAGTCAATGTTCGTGGTCCAACATCATTCCAACATCTGCGAACAGTTAATGGTGTATTGTGTGGCACATACAGAGAAGCCTGTCAATATTTGGATTGTTAGAGAATGACACTCATTGGGACCACACTCTCGAAGATGCTGTGATTTATTCAAATCCTAAACAAATACGAACATTATTTTCTATAATTTTGTCTACATGCTTCCCATTAACACCGATTGATTTATGGCATAAATACAAAGATCATATGGCGGAAGATATATTGCATCAGATGCGTCTTAGAACATCGAATGCAGATTTACAAATGAACGAAGAAATTCACAATGAAGCATTAATTTTAATTGAAGACATGTGCTTAATGCTTACCAACAAAGTATTAATACAAATAGGAATGATAGCACCCAATCGCCCAATGCACAACTCATTTGATCAAGAATTGAGACGCGAAGCCCAATATGATTCCGAAACATTAAGAGAAATGGTTGATAGAACAGTACCCCTTTTGAATCAACAACAAAAGTATGCCATCGATACGCTCATGAAAGTAGTGAACGATGGAACTGGCGGATTTTATTTTTTAGATGCTCCTGGTGGAACTGGGAAAACGTTTTTGTTATCATTGATTTTGGCCACGATTCGATCGCAAAATCGAATTGCACTAGCCCTAGCTTCATCAGGTATTGCAGCTACGTTGTTGGAAGGCGGTCGAACAGCTCATTCAGCTCTCAAGTTGCCGTTGAACCTTCAAATAAATGAAACTCCAACTTGCAACCTTTCGAGGAATTCTGCCATGGCCAAAGTGCTGCAGCAAACCAGATTGATCATTTGGGATGAATGCACGATGGCACACAAAAAATCTTTAGAGGCATTAGATCGCTCAATGCAAGATTTACGAAATAACACAAACCGGTTTGGTGGTGCAATGATACTATTGGCAGGTGATTTTCGACAAATATTGCCAGTTGTTTCACGCTCAACGCCAGCTGATGAACTAAATGCATGTTTGAAGTCGTCCATTTTATGGAAATATATTAAAACACTTAAATTGAGTATAAACATGAGAGTCGAATTGCAGGAAGACCAGTCTGGAGAAGTGTTTTCCAAACAACTGCTCGATATTGGTAATGGTAATATTGCTGTTGATACATCATCGGGATACATTACATTCCCTACCAATTTTTGTAACTTTTGTGAATCGAAGACCGAACTCATGGAGATGGTTTTCCCAAACATAGCTCAAAATTACGTAAATCACGTTTGGTTAAGCGAACGTGTTATATTGGCCGCAAAAATGTTGATGTGAACGAAATGAATTTTCAGATTCAAGAGAAAATAGCTGGCGAATTGAAGAATTACAAATCAGTTGATTCCGTTACTAATGAAGATGATGTTGTCAATTATCCAACAGAATTTTTAAATTCGCTGGAATTACCCGGCTTACCACCTCATGATCTGCAAGTAAAAATCGGATCAGTAATTATTATGTTACGGAACATAAACCAGCCACGTCTGTGTAATGGCACCCGGCTTGCGGTGAAGAAATTATTGAACAATGTCATCGAAGCCACAATTTTAAAAGGGAAGTACAAAGGCGAAGATGTTTTAATCCCACGTAACCCTATGATACCGAACGACATGCCATTCAGCTTTAAGCGTTTACAGTTTCCAGTGCGGCTTGCATTTGCAATGTCAATAAATAAATCGCAAGGGCAGTCGCTAAGTGTATGTGGCATCAACCTAGAAAAAAAACCATGTTTTTCACATGGCCAATTATATGTCGCCTGTTCCCGTGTCGGAAAACCAACAACATTATTTATATACGCGCCAGAACATAAAACTAAAAATATAGTTTATCAAAAAGCATTGGAGTAGAGAGAAGCAGTGAAGGGTACAGAGACTATTAGTTGCTTTCTAGAGCGCACGTGGTATTGAGCTTAGTGTTTACTTAAAAATGCAAAGTTGTTCAATAGCGATTTGTGAAATTATAGAATCCTAAGAAATAAACACTATTATGAAAATATACATTTTGCTTTTTATTTAATTATAAATTAGTAAAGTCCTTTTCAGGTACAGCGAGACCAGGGAATTATGGATTCATTTTTATATGGAGGATTCAGTTCAAATTGAATAGGTACTCATACCTAAGATAGGTCAGCTATACAAAATAAAGTAGTGCATCATTGCAACGCTAAGGCGGTACGAAGTTCGCCGGGTCAGCTAGTTTAAGATAAAAGTTGGTATCCGAAAGTGATGCCAATACTTTTTGGTCGGTGAAGAAACCATTTTTAAAATCGGGGCCGGTACATGGCCCTATCTAAAAATATTTGGTCTCAAAACATGAAACAAAAGACCCATAATTTTTAATTTAAAACGAGTAACTTAAACAAAAGCTTTGTTGTAGGACAACCTCTTTACCCCGCGACAAAATTGGAAAGCGGCAAACAAACTCTTGAAATCTTCCTTTTTCGATGAAATATCATCAATCGTAAAGCCCTATAAGTCGAATAGGTAAAACCGTAAAGAGATAGTACCTAACCTTTATTTTCAGGTTTTTCTAGTAATTCAGACAATACGACATACTAGATGAAACCTTTTTTAGGTATTATATTAAGACGTCCTTTATATTAAAGATAAGTTTGCCAAGAGGTTTTTAGAAGTCTGATAACAGCTTATTATTTCCAAAAGGCCTGATTCCAAGAACTGACAATATTTTTAGTGAGTTCCATAGGTAAAGCCTTTTACAGGTTAAGTTTGAGATATGGGCTAGGTACCAATAAAGTTGTCATATTTGCGAGATGACGTCACATTGAGAGCACCAACGCGTGTGCATTTACAACCTATTAGCATAGAGTAAACCCTAAATTGCTTACTTTCGACAATTAATAAGCCTTAACTATAATTTCCATTGGTTACCTAGGTATATCTTTTTTCTAAATAAGTTTAAAACATAAAACAAAAATAATTAACTACGGTTTAGTTTTCTATCACAAAAATCTAATCGAATCTACCTACTTAAGTACCTACTTACCTGTCTACGAAATTATGATTTCGTGAGGACGAAATATGATAATTCCCCAATAATGTTAATAAAAGCAATTCTTGGCCCAACTTTTAGTACTAATTTATGCTCATGACTGTACCAACTTCTTGGAGTGGTAGAGTCTAGCTGTAGGCTCTGTCTGCAGCGATTAGTGGGCTGACTCGACCGGTGAAATACCACCGTCGCACAGAAAACCATAGTGAAGTAGGGACGATGTTCCTGCGTTTCGTTCCGTGAGTGCGGTATCCGGTGCCCAATTTTCTCAAAGACTCAGCAACACACCCCCAACACCCACAGTGTTGCGGGTAGTCATGGGCGGCGGTGATCACTTACCGTCAGTTGACCCGCATGCTCGTTTGCTCTGCTATATTACATTTAAAAAAAACTCGGTAGTAAAAAAAGTGTGTAGGTACCAAAGGTAACAATGTTTTTTTTATTCCAGGCAACTAGTGTGGTCCTAAAGGGTTTGAGAAGACTGCAGTTCAACATTGAATTAAAACACACTCCGGACGTGCCCGAGCTGGCCAACGTGCAAACTGGCCTGTTCCCGCTCTTGTGGATTGAAGAGGTAACATTCTATTGTTTTTTTTGGATTCTATGTATGGTTAAAATACGGGGTGTAAAAGAACTGCTTCCGAAAACAAAACTGCATTGCTGGAGCGGTACTGGTTACGTAATTATCACAAAAATTGGGTTTTAATTTAACTTCCAATGTACTTAGGTAAATAATCGCACTTGAACCGACAGTTGATGTGTAAGCGATGATTTCAAGCGGCGAATATGACTTTTTAATCATTAATAACTTTTTTAAATTGAGTTTTTTGGGTATACTGTTAGTGAATTTAGTTACTCAGGAATACATGGTTTCAGGCTTCGGAAGTGGTCTTTTTACACCCGTTAAGTATAATAAATAAATAATGTGTGCAAAAGTGCGAGTTTATGATTTTAGTACTCTTCACACTAAATTGTAAAACTTGTTCACTTTTTAGTTGGTGGTTATATTTAGGTTTTTTTTATTACCTAATATTTTTATTTACTAATTTCTGTTTTTTTTTCAGGGTGCAGAATTAACCCCTGCGCTGCTAAACGAGTTGCGTTCATCGCATACATTAATGAAAGTAGCTGAAGGGGCCCGATGGACTATTCTCCTCATAGCTATAATATTAACCCTAGTGAGTGCGGTGTTAGTTATCCATGGGTCGGCGATGCCCGTGTGGCCACGAAACAGCAACTCAGTCAGCTTTATACTGCAACACGGTGACAGGAAACATGTAGGGTAAATAAACGGTTTGGGAATATGTTTGCGTTTTTATTATCCCTAGTCTTTGGGCATACTTTTCTGGTAAGTTAGTAAGGAGGAAATAAAGTAGTCGAACTTATATTTTTGGCGGTAAATTTGAAAACGCCTTGAAACTCGATTTTGGCGTTTAGTAACGAAAAAGGTCGTTCCGTTCACCATGGAATGGCCGTAATTAACCATTTAAATGTTAAAATAAAACCCTTTTTATAGTTTGAATATTGCTAGAATAGAATTTTGCCATAAATATTCCTATTATATTACCAAAACCTACATTACATTCAAAGAACTTTACGTTTAAAAAAACCCACACATTAAAAAAACACCTAATTAACACCAGTACAAGAAAAAAAACAAAAGTTAAGTTATAAATCATTTATTTATCATCTTATTAACTAATCCGAGTCGCTACAAGTGCCTCGACCACTAGATTCATGATCTGAGTCCACTTCCATGTTATCTTCAACTTTAGGCTTCAGGTCTCCAACAGATTTGATGCAACGAATCGTATACTTGTTGAAATCGCATCTGAAAACAATTAAAAAATATTTGACTTTGTTAAAAAACATAGGTGAGGTAGATCGGTATTTTTTATCCTACTATTTAACTAACAATATGAATAACCTTATTGATAACTTAGGAAAGTATTTATATTATGAAGCTTAGCCCCCGGTTCCTGAATGATCATAAATTTAAATATCTAAAGGAAAAAGAAAGCAACAAATGGCGGCAAGGCCACTCGGTCTATAAATCCCTGAACAAGAAGATGAATTGAGACACAGCTATTATACTCAACTATATAGTGACCCGCCCACGCTTCGCAATGGTGTAATTTTGGGCGACTTGTTACCGAAACATTGAATTTTGGCTAACTTAAAAAAACTTTTTCTATATGTTCTTTATTTACAAATTTAAACGAAAAAAATACCTAAAGTTTTAAAAAATACCTAAAGGTTTAGGAGGAGTTAGCGGACAAACATACAAACAGACACAATTAGCGACTTCGATTTATACTATGTAATAATGATAATGATCATATTTAAACTATAACTCAACAGTTTTTGAAGAAGATGTCCGTCTACCCGAGATTCGTTAGAAGTTTGTGTTAGTTGACGCTAATCAAGTCACAAAAAAACTATTTAGCAGTTTTATCATTAGATGTCCTAATAGCTATTAATAACTCTTTTCAGTAGCTATATTCTTAGAAAGAAAGTTGTTTCTGTCCAATGAATTTCTAGGTCAACCACAACAAAGTCAAGACGATAGATTTTATCTCACCAAGGATTTATCTTATCGGTTATTGCAAAGTATTTCATGAAGCATATCGTATTGAAAAAGTAAACTGGGCAATCAAGCATGTGATGACTTATCATATCTTGATATATCGCGTCTTATAGCATTATGATTATGTCAGGTGATTTCAAGGTTACAGAATTTATAGAAACTGTATTTTTAGCTTTTTTCTGGAAATTAATTGTATAAATTGATTGAATTTGGAGGGAGATAACTTGCTCGTTACAAAAGGCATCCCAAGAGATTTTAGTTGCCAGACCTTCGTCATTTTATAAAAGTTTTTTTTTTATTGGTGTGATTAAGAAACTATGATGTTTGTATTATTTTCACTTTAGCAGTTAACAAGCCAAGGTGTATTGAATACTACTTAAAATATTTTAAGTATGAAAAAAGCGTTAGATATGACTTTAGTATCGTCGAGGAAATTATAAGTTCTAACAGTGGTAGTCTCAGTATAAATATAATTGACGATACACAAGGAGAAGAAAAATATGAATGGATGGAGCACGAGAAAATCGTAGGTAAAAATCACAAGGAAAAATATAGATTCGTGTCGATATTTATATATCGTATCGATGAAGTTCAGAATCGACAAATTGGCACGATTTTTTTGTGAATAATTACATATTAGATAAAACGTGTTTATTTTCGTGTCTGGTACACTAAAAACCTGCCAGACGCCTTCAAACATCATTTTTAATTGTAATTACACTTATGGAAGTGTTGACCATTAAAAGATAATTAAAGTAACTTAAAGTAACTAAACTAAAAAATATGTTACATTTGAGTTGTCAGGTCAAATAATTCTAGTTTAATTTATAGTTCCAATAATACTTACATTTTACTAAGCTGCGAGTATTTCACCGTAAGCGCTTTTTCCATAGCCAGCAATACATTTGGTGGGAATTTCCTGTTTTTTACCGTCACCATTGCTTTTGTCCAAATTAGTAGATGTTCTAAATGAGGGCTTTCTTCCATGAGTCGAGAGAGAGAGGAGAGGAGTCGATCGCAGTAGTCATCTTCTAAACCCGCTATAGTTAGTTCAACTAAAAAGAGAAAAAGAAGAAATCAAATATACTTTTAGTATATCATACATAACATAATGAAATAAAGGGTAGTCTTTTTTTCATTTATTTATTTTTACTAAGTAAGTATGTTAGAGAGATTTCATCCCTATGTTTGATCTAATCAATAAAAATACAAAAGCTGAAAGCAGTTTTCGTTGGATTCAAATTTGCTCACTCTATTGTTTACAGTATGTTTGTATTTATATCCTGTGTTTCTTTAAGATAGTTTGTTTGCGGCTATTATAAATTGGCCTACTTTTACAATTGAGTCTACTTAGATAAGTTCAGTGACTTTTATTGATTTTTGATTAACTATCTCATCTTTCCCCAAAGTAAAAACTGTAAGTTGCAAGTTTGACAAAGATTACAGTTTCATACTCATTAGCTTACGTAAAGTTTAGATTCCATTGGACTTGGTACCAGTACATAAAAAACTACATAAACATATTTTGTTTGTAATAAAAGTGCAGGGACCTTATTCTTATAAATTTAAACTTGATTTTTATTAAACTCCAATACCAATCTGCTGGAAGATATTTAATTATGAAATAAGCAGTCCCTTTGCGCTAACATTTTTTAGTTCCATGTTTTGTGTCCATGTTGTGTGTTCCTTTATATTTTATAGAGTGTTAGTACAAGAATCCTACTAATATTAGAAATGTGAAAGTTTGTATGTTTGGATGTTTTAGATATTTGGATGTTTGTTCACAAAAATTGCTATTTAAATTTTGATAAAATTTAGAATAATGATTGATTTTAACCTTAAATAACACAGCAGTCAATTAAACTTAAACTAAATTGTAAAATTAAATCTATAACTTCAAAATTAATAAATTAAATGTTGACATAAATTTAAAAAAAACTTTTTTTTCACCAAAATAGAGGGCGCCACCCGCAGTAGTCATCTAATACAAAGCTGCGGGCGTTTTACTAGTTATAAACAAATTTTTACTAATCATAAACAAACTTTTACGAGTTATAAACAAACTTTTACTAATTATAAACAAATAAAATAAACTATACTCACTATGTTGTGCCGGCACAGCCTCAACACACTGTCTTATGATGTGATGTTCGTTCAACTGCAACGAACCAACCAACGCTGACCCCCAAGAATGGTTCTCAATATCACGTGATATTGATAGCGGGGTTGACGAAGATTCTAGACGGTATGGCCTGGAATCAATATTAACATTTTATAGAAAGACTAGTGGACGCCCGCGACCCCTTTCGCGTGGAAGTCGGTTTCCCGTGGGAATGAGCAATTTTCCCGCGGTAAAAAGTACCCTGTATGTTATTCTGATGTATAACCTATGTTACTGTAAAGTTTCATCAAAATCCATCCAGTAGTTTTTACGTAAAAGAGTAACAAACATCCATACATACATCACAAACTTTCACATTTATAATATTAGTAGGATTGGTTAAAGCGATAGAGGGATAGTTTATTTAGTTAAGCTTATTGGGGCTGAAAAGGGTGGAATTTTGAAAGGGGTTAATGAAGTGCAATAACTTTTTTCTGATTTAATTTATGTTTTGAGTTTTATGTTTGTTTGTTAAAGGTGCTTTATAAGTTTAATTTCATTTTATTATTTTCATCTCATTTAAAGATCAATTTAGGCTACTTTAAGGATAATTAAACTTCCTCTACTAATAAACAAATTAAGTAATAAAGTATATTACCTGAAAGTGCCATCAAGTCCTGCATTTTGACTGTATATAAGCAATCCTTCCGTGGCCGCGACCGCGAAACTATCACCCGTGGGAGAAAACCTTACACTGTATACACGCACCTAGAAATATTGTAATAGTTTATTTATTAATGTAAGTAAAGGCAACCAACAGTAAAAATAAATCTTATAAAATAATATAAATTAAATAAAACCCAATAACCAATAAAGTTTCTTAAAATAAAGATAAAATAATATGGTAATAAAATGCATAGTCATACTGATTTTTAATTTTAACGTAAGTAATTTATTAGATTCTGTTCTGATTCAAAGATATCGTGACACCGCAGTTATTTAAAGTAACAAAAATAATACAAACTTAGAGGAATTGCTGTCATCTTCATTATTTATTTATAATGTTGCAACCGTCTGAAACTCACACTTTTTCATTTCATACTTGTTTTAAATGTTACAAATCCCAAAAACTTCCTTCCAAACATTCTTCCTTTTATTAACCGACTTCCAAAAAAGGAAAAGGTTCTCAATTCGGCCGGTATGTTTTTTTTTTTTTTAACATACACCCCATTAACAACAATTCCCACTCCAACAACAACATATTATCACTATAAACATTAAAACATTAATCCCACCTCTGGTTTCACCCGTCTGTCAGCCATGTCCCCTTGTCTGACTCCGGGCAGCCTCACCGCCACATCTCCTCCTTCCAAATCCTCCCTGGACTCGACCAGAGCCATGTTACCAAACTCAGTTAGAAGACGACGGTTTATGAAGTCCTGGAAATGTGGTTAAATTGAGGATTATTGATTTTTTGACTTATACTTTATTACCCTATAAGAGCTGAAGATTAGGTAGAAATAAAAAAAAATACAAAATATTTGTTGGTCTACTTGATGGTAGAATGATCAGAAGTGTCTATAGACTAATGCATTTTATTTCTTAGATGTAGAAAAATTAGATTTCGGTGGCATTGACAATAATTATTCTAATTAGCAATTATTGGAAGGCTGTTAAGCTTTAAAAGCAAAACACTACAAAATAATATTTTATAATTATGTAATATTCTACATTTAAGAATAATTATAATTAATTGAACCATACAAAATGAAACTTATTTTTCTTCTATTATTGTATATTATTATTTCTTCATAAAAAATAATAAACTTACATTAACAGCATCCAGCGACCTATTCTGTGTGATGACATATTTCTTTATCAGCACAGTTTCATTAACACTATATAGACAAGCATGTTTGGAATTGCCCGCTCCGAGGATGGAACTGCCATCCGCTGAATAACATATTGTGGTGAACGCTCTAGGGGTTGACAAATGGATTGTTTAGATATTTGGAATAAGTATGATAAATTATATTAAATAATAAATGGTATTAAGAATGTGTGTTATTTTTGGTTATACTTTTTGTTTGTATAAAATTTCACCCATATCAAACCATCCCTTTTTAAGTGATTGAGTAAAAAACATCTAAGCATCTAAAAATCCAAACAAACTTTCTCATTTATAATACTAGTTGGAAAAGATATTAAAAAAATTTATTTTTTTGTCAAAATAAAAATAAAAATATACTTAGTTGTTTTTACGTTGAATCTAACTAATCTTAATATAATAAACAAAAACTTACTTAGTTTTCAGCATCTTCTCCGGTGTAATAAGATCAGTTTCAGCCCGGCCCGAGCCGAGGTCATTCCTGCCTTCAATGCTGCCGGATTGATCCATTGTCGTTGAGTTGAAGAATGTTATGTTACCGTCTAGAGTTGATACTGCTATCTACAAATGTAAATAAGAATTAAATAATGCTTAAATTATTGTTATTTTTGCTTTATTAACAGACTCGAAAAGGATACTTCAGGATATTTTTTATAAAATGTTTAATGACAGAATCTGGCAAAAAAAAACTCATTTTTTGGTTCTGATCTGATTGTGTCAAAAAAAGAACTAAAATAAAAAAAAAACATAAAAATTTGTGCAAAAGCACTAAATATATTAATATACCAGTTCAGTGTTTAATTCCAATTGCTTTATAGTTTCACTTATAAACAAAAAAAAACCCAGTCATTCTTCTCTCTACCTCTAAACAATAAAATCTACCTGTTCTCCATTAGGTGAGAAAGCCACTTGCAAAGCGTCACTGGACATTTTTATCACATCACTTTCCCCGCTGCTTTCTATACAGTTCCATAATCGGACTGATTTGTCCCAACTAGCCGAGGCAAGTCTGGAACTACCGAGGCAGGGACTGAAGGATAGACAGGACACCGGGGCCTCGTGCCCTCCTAGAACCTGGAATGGAAATATAACGGGTGTAAAAAGACCACTTCCAAAGCCTGAAACCATGTATTATCAAGCCAAGTAACTAAATTCACTAACAGTAATACCCAGAAAACCCAATTTAAAAAAGTTATTAAGGATTGAAAAGTCATATTCGGCGCTTGAAATCATCGCTCACACATCAACTGTTGGTTCAGGTGCGATTATTTACATTGCAAATTAAATTAAAACCCTATTTAATTTGAAATCGTCGCAAAATCCGAAAGTATTAGTGACATCTGGTACGTAGAAAAAAAATTGTTTGTTTAATCATAAAATTTTTTTTTGCTCAGTATGTAACCAGTACCCCTCCAGCAATGCCCAGTTTTTGTTTTCGGAAGCAGTTCTTTTACACCCCGTATTATGGTGATGATGTGTGGAAAGTATTGGTTGCTATAAAATGTGTGTCCAGGAAAATATTTTATAGGTTTAAATGGTAAGTTCTTGAATTTTTTTTGTTGTATCAGTTATCGGTTATTTCAACTGCCCTATTCACAAAATATATTATGTATTTTGAGAATTTTAAATACCCTTGTTTTTGCCAATACAATTCTAACTTTCAGAAACGGTACGATTTCGGTAACACGCAACCTCCTCAAATAGTTAGTTTCACCAAGTGAATAAATAAAGTATAATAAAAAAAAAAAAACTTAAACAAAGATCTTAACTTCGAGGACTGTGGTTCAAACTATCCTAAAAATATTATAAATACCTCAAGTAACTTCCCAAATTTAACGGACCACAGGAATATTTCAAAAACATCCTGCCCGCCTGCAGCACAGAATTCTCCGCTTGCATCCAACGCTACACAACTGAATTGTACCAGGCTGGGTGAGGTTAATGTTCTGAAGTTACGGTATCTACGGACAAATTATATTGTTTAAGTTATTTCTTAAGATATCATTGTAGATACTAACTACTCTGTTAGTAAATAGGCCAGTTAAATTTGTAGTATTTAATTAAGTAGTCTTTTTTTGGCCTTGTTTTATTTTGCTAGTCAGATAGTAAAATAAGCTAGAATGGGTCCTGATTTTGTAAATTTTCAGTTTAGTTGTCTAACCTTAATAATCTTGATTTTAGCCAAAACTTACTCTCAAGCCAGTTTTTAACCTTTTTCATAATAAACTTACCGAGTAAGATCACAGCATCTAACAGTGCCATCTAGAGAAGCGGTCACAAAGAACTTTTTATTGGCACTAAACACAATGCTGGTCACAGTTGATTTGTGTTCGTTAAACGTCACAAAACAGAAGCCGGTTGTAGCATTCCACACTTTTACTTTACCATCGTAACCACCTGGAAAAGAATTCATTGATTGATGTAAAGAAATAAGAAAAGTTTTAAGTTTGGATAAAAGGGGATAGTTATAATATTTTATACTATACCTAATATTATATTTAATGCTTTAGTTAGTCATTACATTAATATGTCTAGATAGAGTTAAAAAAATGTTTAAGCCTCTGTTCGAGCATGCATTTGTTTTACAACCAAAATATAATCTCATTTTTATGTAAATTATTGGAAAAACATCGAATGAATTATTTTCATTCATTTGAGCATGTGAAATAATGGAAAAAATGTATTTTTACTACCTGCAGATCTGCCCTATCTAGTCGCCTAAGTATGTGTGTAACATAAGTAATGTGAGTAAGGAACTAAACAATCATTATTATTTCATAATAAACGGCATGGAATTAAGTTTACCTGTTACTATGTAAAGACCATCCGGAGAATAGGCCAGACATGTCATATCCAATGAGTGCCCTTGCTGTTTCATTACATACTGTTCACCTGAAATATTTACAAGACACCAATTTAATATAAATTATAAAAAAACTTTAAAATATTAATAAATAATAAATGAGCTTAAAAGACACATTACGTCTTGAAATATTACTTACTTTGCCACTCCCAAACCAATAACTGCCCAATATTAGGACATCCAAATGCGATCCAATCTCCCTGTGGAGAAATGGATATGCTGCTTATCCGGTGTTCCGAGATACTGAGTGTATGAATCAGGTTCACATCGGGCATCTCGTGAAGAAAGAATATTCCAGTTGTAAATCCTGTAAAAAAGCCACATTCAACAAAAATTCAAACTCAAGGATGCAACCTTCCAACCATTTTCAATCATTAACACTCTTGAGTCTTGACCAAGTTGCCATTAAAACAAAAACTATAGCAAAATAAATTTATCCTCCGGCTTGCAGCAACACAGGATTATATCAATAAAGTCAGATTAGGAATCAAAATATGAACAAATTTACTTCCATGAAAATAACTAACAATCATATCTACCTGTTACCAACATCTTAGTCTCTTTATGATACTGGGCTGCTGAGATTTTACACTTGTGGTGAGCATTCCTAATTGCATCTCCTATGTAGTGGCGACCCAACTTTTTGTAGATTAGTTTCTTTTCTGTCTCTATTTTCGTTTCAGACTTCTTCAGCACATCTTCATCATCAGAGGCCTATGGAAAAAAATTTTGATTATGAAAAAAGGTTTTAATGTTTTCGTTGAACTATCGTCAGATAAAGGACTTACATATTCTTTATCCTTTTCAATCGCTTCTTTATCACTCAAATCATCTTCACTGTACTCCTCTTTTTGTATTTTCCGTCTCTTCTTGTGTGATATTTGAACCTTAGATGTCATCAAATCATCCGAATCAATGCTGGCTTCCCATAAACAGACTTGACCGTTGCGACTAACAGTAATGATATCAAGACTTTTCTTTTCAAAGAATACTCCAACGATTTTGTCAGTATGACCACTCATGGAATACATGTTGATATTGTCCAGGTAATCTACGGTGTAGATTTTTGTAGTTGTGTCTTTCGATCCAACGGCAAGTAGCCTAGAACAGGATGACCAGTCCAGACAGGTAACTTCATCATAGGCTTTCTTAAACACTCTCTTCATGACAAATGAACGAAACTCTCCAGTAAATGCCATTGGTGCCGTCATTATGAAAACTAAGAATAATCTATTAATATTTTTGTACTTATTATTAAATAAAAAGAGCTTATATGTATTAAGATAAAATTACCTGTAGAATCACAGCATGCTGCAAAGTATTTTCCATCAGGACTGAATTTAACTGCATTTACTTGTGTTTTAAATTTGTAACGATGTATCACAGAACAAGTAAGCAAACTTATCATTTGCGCTTCACCCTCTAGAAAAACAAATATAACATGTCTTAATACAATATTAATGATTATTTAAAAACTATTAACTGATAACTTACTTTCATTAATAGCCAACAGAACTGATCCATTTGGTGAAACATCTATTGCTGTGTAGTTAAATTTGCTCTCTATTGATAAAGTGTTACTTTTGTTCCTGTAACACAAATAAAAATAGTGGTTTAACAGGTACTTCTACATTTTTTTAGGTTTTTTGTTAGAAGTGTGTTGTGACTTACTGTTTCAAATTGTAAATTGTTATTTTATTTCCTACTGGACTAATAACACAGTTTCCATCCTTCGAAAACAATATATCACCCTTCCGATACACGGTACCTAGCAAATTCTGGAACTGTAAATAAAACAGTAATATTTTAACAAGAACTACAAAATAGGACATCAGAATGTAGAGGTTAGGTTTAGTAATCACATCTTTAGGATAACGCCGCTTACCTTGTAATTAAACTTCATATTGAAATCAATTTGTTTATATACTTGCAACAAATAACTCAATAAAAATACAAAAACAACACAGTTATTTCATTTTATCAAACTTATTTATCTGCGAGCCGCAAATCAACATATGATCAACATGCTGTTTTGTTTATTTTTTTACTTGTTTAGGGTTGTAAAAGTGAAAGAGTATCGACATATCGATAATGTGATTTATTTTGTTCCTATGTATCGTTATATGAAAATAAAATACAATATCAAAATTATACTATATATTTTTTACTGAAATGTAACTTAAGCCGCCAAAACCCAAAAGCTTAAACTATATCGATGGGTGCCTGGAATAAGACCGCAATAGCCATAGTAGCAGTTCTCCGATTAAGCCATTTTTGTATTCTATGGACCGTGTTACACCTTGTGAATTTTTTTCAAAATTTTATCGTGAAAGCTGCCTGATGTAGCAAAATCAGTATGGGTATTGATTGTTTATTCCACGTTCATCACTCGACTTTTGTTTACCCAAATAATGGGCCTATGTCCAATGATAAAAAAAATATTTAGTCTTCTACAAGCAATGGGCCTTGCGGCAGTGTTCCCGGAAATGAACTTTTTATAAAGATTTATAATAAACATTGTTGTACGTGTATTTAAAATTTTCACTCATTAATATTAAATATGGTTTTCTTCCATGATATTAAAAAATAATATACTGTAAGTTTGTGACTTACTTTTTATATTTTTACATTATTAAAGTTTCGTATCTTCAGTGGAAAAAAGGTATAAGCTGAAAAAGCCGAAAAAGGCAGAGGAACAAAAAAAATATTCTTCTTCTGATGAATCAAAGACCTCCAAAGTTATAGATTCAGTAAGTAGCTGGTAACAATTTTCTATAGAATATTTGATAATGTTAAGTAACAATTGAGCATGTGGAAGTTCATCAGAACCCACGGCATTGATATTATTTGTTTTACGTGTCCACGTTAAAGTACCTAAGATTTGTCGTGTCTAACACCTACCTCATACTTATTGCTTTCGATATCTTAAAAAAATACTTCTTTTTTCTATTATTTTCCTTACAATTCTTACTTAGTAAGGTAACAGCAATAAACTTTATCCATCATGCCTCTTTCACTCGAAGATTGCGTTAGAATCATGACTTTCCTAGAACTAGGCATCAGCATGCGAACGGCCTACGAACGGTCCAGAACGTGAAGAGAAAGGGTGAAGAGACAGGAAATCATCTGAGGCGATCATGTAATGGAAGACCCAGGTGCACAATTACCCGAGAAGACCGTTATATGGTTTCGACGGTATTAAGAAATGAAGGTGAAAGAAATGCAGTTGAAGTGCAGCAACAGCTTCTTCAGACCCGAATGGACTACATTAGTGATAGAACAGAGAGAAGAAGACTTGCTGAAGCCAATCTCAAACCCCGAAGACAAGCGAGTGGTCCCAAACTCGAGAGAGGGCATCATGTAGCGAAACTACAGTACGCTTGTAAACATTTACACTGGGACGAAGAAGAATGGTTAAGAGTTTTGTTCACAGATGAGTCTCGATTCTCACCCTAAACTTCAGATGGGAGGAGGAATGTTTACAGACGACCTGGTGAGCGTTACATAGAAGCCTGCTTCCCAGAAAGAGTCCATTACGTTGGAGGCAGCGTACACGTATGAGCTGGCTTATCTGCTGAGGGTAGCACAGACTTATTGGCTATAGAAAACGGAACGCTGTATGGTGATTGATATGCCCAAGAGATTCTTAATGAGTATGTAGGGCCATATGTAGCAAATATGAGAGATGGGTCGATGCTGGTGCAAAACCATGCCCGAACACATACAGCTCGGGTTGTTTAAGAGTATATTTGTGAAGCGTAATGGCTTGGCTATCAAGATCTCCTGATCTCAATCCGCAGACCGCAGATCGCAATTCTCAGACCACTCTCAGAGCACTAAAACAGGCCCTAATAGAAGAATGGGAGAACATTCCTCAACATCGGCTCCGAAACCACATCTTCAGTATGCCAAACCGACTGGAATAGTCAGAGTCCGAGGAGGCAACACCAGTTATTAAAACGTTTATTTATTTTGACAGAAATGCCTTTTTTGTGTTATTTTTTTTTTTTTAAATGTTATAAATGTATAGTTTACTGTATTATTAAAGAAAGCTGATAAAATTTCCTTTTTTTTTAGCTTTATCATGACATACAAATTCTGTCATTGTTACTAGTAGAAATAATGTTTTTGAGGATTAAATACAAATACGACTGTAGGTGAATGTCGCCATTAAAAATAGTTCATTACGAAGTATATAAGTTGGAGTAGAGAAAAGTGTAATAATACCCAAATAATTTTCATTTAAATTTAAATCAAATTCATTCAATAGTAAATGTGGTAGATTTTCCCTAATTCTGTTATCGGACTAGGACTGGAACTCGGTAAATATTCGGAAAATGGCTCTGGACTCGATGTATCACTCATATGCTCCCGCTAGCCTAACGTCACAATGCTAAATCTTTTGAGTCCAAAAAACAGTAATCATTCTGATTTTACTACAGCACAGAAGTTTGTCGGTTTATGCTTGGGTGAGAAGAAAGTTATTGGTGAAAGAAAAAGTTAACGTTCTGATTCAAACCTATGATAAGTTAATAGGAAGTAAGCACTCGTATCGCTTTTTTATTGTTATTAAAATAATATTGTAAGATAAGTAAGTGTAAAGTGAAATGAAACCAAATAAAACGTATTCATGTATATAAGACTGCGGTGTAAAAATATATTCAACGGATACCTATAAATCATATGATTATTTACAAAGAAATTGCACTACTATTCATTATATTTTCTCTAATGCTGTAATATTGATAAACTTTGTGATCATTCCAATACAACCATATTCATTTGATATACAGCATTCGTGAGTACATTTTCCAAGTCGATAATTAAAGTCCTGTAACATCATTGCAAACTGCTATTACTGTATGCGCCATTCATTCTTCAGATCAACGCACAACGCTGTAATATACTATTGCTGTTTGATGGAATGCGCACTTTTTACCGGAATAAAACCACAATGGAGTCCTACAGAAACCTATTTCAATGCATGAAGTGGCAATATGAATTTTTACGTTTTTTGCTATTTTTTGAGTATTAATAATCTTTTGGACACTTTAAATCACTTCAGCAAAAAATACCGCATTGTTTGATATACCCCCCGTTCCGATACGCCTTATAGTTTTGTAATTATTCAAGATTTTACGTAAATCTTTTTTCCTGTAAAATTGTGATTTGTCGATTGCAGCTTTATTCCAATAACCCATCGATATTAATTTCGGTATTTGTGTTCATGTGAATAATTTCAATCTTGTAATTATTGTTGCCCAAATAACATTAGTCATACTAAACTTAACATTAACGATATCGATAATTTTCCATTATCGACATACCTAATGTGCCACATGATTTTTTAAGGTTCCCAATTGCTGTCAGCGCCCAAAAGCGCTATGTGCGTAGGTACACATCTCGCAGCTTGACGTAAACAGTGACGTCATCATTAATTAATACCAGTGCAAAAAGAAAAGAGGTACCTTGTGCACTATGTCAATGTCTAACTGTAAATTTAAACAATCGTATTTGTAATATGGTGACTTCCTGCTGAGTTTTGGTATTTTCAACCGGAAATCTCATTCTCATTTTTTTAATGTCCTTTTTTTGTGACTATATTATTATTTATATTTGATGTAAGTACTACTTATATTAGACAGGGTAAACTGCTTTTGATTATTCCATAGATATTTGAAAGCTAGTGCTTCCCGTGTGGTCATCCATGAGAAAGTCAGATAAATCTTCAATTTAAATTTAGTAGGTATATACATGACAAATGGATGGATGATTCACTTTTTAATTTCCTGTTTAAAGTCCTTTTTTTAAAAAAATTGTATACTTGAAGCCCGCGATACCGTTCGCGTGGAAGTCGGTTTGTCGTAGGAATGAGAAGCTTTCCCGCAGTAAAAAGTACCCTATGTGTTATTCTGATGTATAACCTATGTAATTAAACTTATTACTTTATGACTGTAAAGTTTCATCTAAATCCGTCTAGTAGTATTTACGTGAAAGAATAACCAACATCCATCCATACATCCATAAATAAATAAAATAAAATAAAAAATAAAAAAAATAAAAAGCCTTTTATTTCTTGCCATAATAGAATCACATATTGAAATTAAATTAATTTAAAATGAAGAATTTACAAAATTATAAAAAGTTTTCATGCAAATACATTTCTAAAAAAGATCACAATGTTACAAATATTACACAAAAATTCAAGTATGTCTGATATATTAATTAGAAATGTCATTTTAGGTTAATGGATAATTGCAAGAACCCCTTTCAGGTGAAGGCCTCCTCCATCGATTTTTAGTCTTCGCATTTCGGAAATACGTCATATGTAGACAGATATAGTAGGTTTTGTTTTGTTCTAGATTTTGGTGAACTTTTTTCAATGATGGAGGGTAGTGGTCTTTTTCTCCCACGGTGACCACCCGTGTTGGGAGATGTAATTTTTTTGTTTGTGGTTTTGATTTTGCGTGTATATTTTCGTCGTCGGTGGCGCGTGTGAGATTTTTGAAGTTGATGGGCAGGCCCCTTAATTGCTATTCACGTAGGTGTTCATTGCTTGGTCTCTATTTGATGTTTGTATGTAATGGCGAATACTTGATGGTGTCGTTTTGTTTTTCTTTTTAACTTGTTCGTCTAGTTGTTGAGTATGTAAAGATCTGGTATTTTCGATTAATCCTCCCGTATGATTGGGAGAAATAGTCAGGGGTCTCTTTTTATTGAGATGGGTACTGATAGAGGTTCCTTCCTTATTATGTACATTATTGTTTTTTAAGTAAACCACTTTGTCGTACTTCAGAACCGCATTTTTACCTTGTTCTCTTTCTTTTTGGACCACCTCTTGCAATTTCTTCCTTTTTTCAAGTATTTTTGGAGGGAAGTCTTCCTTTACGTAAATGTTCGAACCAAGAAATTTATTTTTTCTCTTTAATATTTGTAACTTGCAGCCAAATGTAAGTAGTGTTACGTTGACAGGTCTTAATTTACCTTCTTTTTTAACACCTATTCTTCTTATATATTCCACATCTCTGACTGTTAAGTCTAAGTTTAGGTATGTTTTAAGTATTTTGAGGATGTTTGTTTCTAGCTGTTCGTACGAAGTTTCTTTCTCTTCTAATCCAAATAACAACAAATTTTTGGTGCGTATTTGTTTTTCAAGAAATGCAATTCTTTTCTCCTGCTCTTCATTTATTGATTTTAAATTTTTTATTTCAAGGTTCAGTTCTAGGAATTTTTTATCAATATTGCCATTTATATTAGATGTCATTCGGTCTTCCATCTGTTTAAGTAGTGTGCTAATATCCTCCATAGTTGCAGAAAAACGACCGTAGCGCCCTCTGTTGTATATTTTAGGAAGTTAGGAATAATATTTAATTTACAACAATATTATTCTTTATTTTATTCTATTTGATAGTGTTCAAATATCTGTAAAATTTTAAATTTGTTTTCAAAAATAGTTCTTAGTGGGATTAGAACCCCTGGCTCTGTGAATGTTAAGATAATGTCTTTTACCAAATCAGCTACAAGACTTATTGACTTAAGTGACAAAATAGTTGTATAAATCCTCGAGTGTTTGTTTATAATTTGCTTGTGTGCGGGTGCTTCAATATTTTCGTATTTGTACCGTTAGTGTATTATTAATTTTGTGTTTTTACACGGCACTTGCTTTCTAATTGTCCAACCACAGTAGCAATTGTTACTTCACTGGTTCTTGTTATCCATTTTTTGTTGCAGATGTATGTCGAATGTTATTTGTTTACACTTTTATTTCACTTTTTCAATATCGTGTTAAATGTTCTTGTCGATGTAATTTTACACTTTGCCAATATTTGTGCTGGGCCTTCTTCTTGTTGTTTCTTCACTTGTTAATAGTAGATGTTAAAAGAAATGGTTAAACTATTTTAAAAACAAATAATTATCGGAGCTTATGTTTACCGTGGCTCACTAGCGCCACCAACCCCATCACCACCATACATCCATACATACTCACAAACTTTCACGTTTATAATAGTTGGATATGCTACGTTATATTCAAAAAAGATAGGTATGCAAAAAAAATGGTAATGTTTAATTGTAGCATCTCTGACCCAGTTTAAATCAGCTATCATCTTGACAGATTGTATAGCATGATTGTGCCAACCATTGACTCAAATGTATTTTAGTGCCCAAACTATATAAATGTGCAATTAAAACAACTTTCTTTGCGACTGCTAGTATAGTACACAGGGATAGGACGTGCTCGCGCTTACTAAAGTTTGCAGTGTGTCCTAATAACAGACCGCAACATGGGTTGAGATTTTTTTATTTGGTAATTTAAAAGAGGCAAAGGTTCATCAAATAATATAGCTTTAGTATTGAAATAATTCTGTTTACTTCATTAATTGAGGTTTCAGTTCTTTTTAAAAATATTCTTACGCTAAAATGAGACAATTATTTTAGCAAAAATTACGTTAAAAAAGATCTTAAAGATATAACGATCAAACAGAAAAAAGAATCTCGCTAACGAGCAACTTTAAAATATTTTTCAGCACATGCAGATTAAAATCACAATGTTCAACAAACAAAATTAAGGAAGCCCAATATATCCATCCACTTCATGTGTCAATTAGAAATAATATAAGTTTAATTTTAATGAGTTCTGGAGGAGTTGGAGGCAAAATTGTTTAGTTATAAAAAATGTATTTTTGTTCCAAGCCGACGACGTAAAAAAAAATGACATTGCCATTACATTATTTTTTTATAAATAAATATCAGAAAGCTTGCTTAAATTTTGTAAGAAATATGTTTTATGTGCATAATTATTGTAT
The DNA here is from genome assembly GCA_916618145.1 of Emmelina monodactyla. Lineage (NCBI taxonomy): Eukaryota > Metazoa > Arthropoda > Insecta > Lepidoptera > Pterophoridae > Emmelina > Emmelina monodactyla. The sequence goes on along the minus strand of OU745302.1, from coordinate 11,192,753 downwards.
ATTGCCAAGGTTTAAATTTTACAGACGTATTTTTTTTATTTAGTACTGTTTTTACGAAGTTATGAGTAATTTTGAAAGATTTATTTCCGCCTACTTTTTATTCACTCGGCCTTTAATCAACTGGCAACTTTTACATAGTATCAACAAAACTCTTTCTAAAATTTATTGATTTTTATTTCAAAGAACGGGAAATACCAGATAAAATTTTAATAAATTAAATTAATTTTAAATACGTTTTACGGACTTGATTTTTCAATGATTATCTTTATAATTTTAAAAGGCTTTAAAAAATCGCTCTTGCGCATGCGCAAACGGAATTTGCTGGCCAGCGATCCACATCAATGTATTACGTCATGATGCTGCGAATAATATGGCTTTTGATTGGTCGCGCATTACGGAAATACCGTCATAGGACCAATCAAAAATTGGGGAATATCGAGCATTGCCTTGGACATTTTTCGTCATATGACCCATTCTAACGAGTTCGTAAAGCTCGTCTGATACTTGTTCTGTGCTAAAATAGTTTCGTGGAGTGAGTGTGTGCAGATAGTCATCACATTTTGGGACCTGTAAATACTACCACACAACAAATTCAAGATGTCAGGAGCTGCACCAGTGGAAAATCCCATCTATGGGCCCTTCTTTGGAGTTATGGGGGCGGCGTCTGCCATCATATTCAGCGGTAAGTAATCAGTTCCTACATTTTTTTTAAGTAGACGAGATGGCACATCCGATTTGTTATTGATCCACTTCAGAAACTTGAAAGACATGTTTGGTTGTTAATGCCTTCCAGCTTTATTACCTATCATAATTTTCAGGAGACGTTTATTTTAGGCAACCTAAATATAGTTGTAGCCGCACCTTCTGTCGTCAATGGTATCTCGTCTATCTTACAAATGTAAAACATGCCCTGTAGCTGCACTTCGTAAAATTTAATATCAAGCTAGAGAAAAGAGTTTTACAGCATTTGAACATGTTTTGTGGGTGTTTCCTAAATTTAATTCATGATATTGAATGTCATGTGACTGATTATTATTTCTCAAAGTTGGTAACGTTCGGGTAAAAGCGTTCGAGGCTTCTTGGCGCTTTCATTGTATTTAAAAGGAACTAAATTCGATCTTAGGTAGTTGGAATAGAGTTCACATGATCAGAGTCATTTATCAGTTTTGAAATGATATTTACAAGGCATTTTGTATGAATCACGCCTCCAAGTTCGTGTTTTATTATAAAATTATGGCGACTTTATCCCACTTTAAGTTAGCAAAATCACATGACTTTACTTAGATCATGTGATATTAAATCAGATGTTCACGACCATAGATTCAAAGACTATTGCTCTTTAAACAATCATATTATTTTATCTTAAGTACAATGCAAACAATAACAGATTGGAGCCATCTTTAGTATAGTTGGTAACTTAGATTTACACTTATAAATTGTAGAATAGTTTGCCTGTTATAAATTAATGTTGAGGATTCGTGCCTTTGCTTTTATCAGTATTTTGAGTAGTATTGGTTGACATTTCCAGCCCTCGGTGCTGCATATGGCACGGCCAAGTCAGGTACCGGTATTGCCGCCATGTCGGTGATGCGGCCTGAGCTCATCATGAAGTCCATCATTCCCGTTGTCATGGCGGGTATTATCGCCATTTACGGGTTGGTTGTGGCTGTCCTTATTGCCGGTTCCCTGGAAACCCCACAGACCTACACCCTCTACAGGTTGGTTGATTACTCTATCATTTATAGTTAAATGCAGTAATCTTAAGGAATTTGTGCTGTGAAGGAAACATTGAAATATTTGACACGAAAGTCTTTTATGTTTTGAAAGGTCTCAAGAGCTTTGAAATGGATCTTGTGGACACTCTGAAACTCAGTTCTTAACTGAGTTAATAATGAAACATTTCATCAAAGTAGTATGAGAATAACCATTTTTTTCCTGTAATGACAAATTAATGAATCATCAACTAGGAAGTCAATAATTGTACTATCAATGCAAGGCATGTTTTTTGCAAAGACTTCAGACAAAACAAAAAGAGAGTTTTTGGCTTTTACAGATTATTTGTCAAAATGGTGTTGATCTAAGTACCTATATATTCAAAAATTTCAGAGGGTTCATCCATCTGGGCGCTGGATTGGCTGTCGGTTTCTCAGGTCTCGCGGCCGGGTTCGCCATAGGCATCGTGGGAGATGCTGGTGTCCGTGGTACCGCGCAACAACCCAGGTTATTCGTCGGAATGATCCTTATTCTCATTTTCGCCGAAGTATTGGGTCTGTACGGTCTGATCGTTGCCATCTACCTGTACACGAAACAGTAAATCTGTACTCTCCTCTACCCTACGTTGCTCCGAGTTTCTATATCAACGAATCTGCTCAGAAAATCGCGCAGGAAATAAGTCATCGCAACGGTAGCAAACCAGGATATAGGAACTTGGAGCATCAAACATCCTGTATAGTTACTTGTTGAATACTTGAATTGAATGTTACGTTGTCGCATAGCTCCGGCCGAAGTCGCCTGGATGCTGCGGCGGCTTCGTGCCTTGAGTCGCGATGTCCTACTTTTTTCTATTCCGATTTTGTAAACATCCCTTTGAATATTTAATCATGATTCAATGCTACCGAGCGATGACAAATTGTAATATAAATAATTGTTAATTTATTACTTCCCTGCAATTATTTCGAATTTTATTATATGTGATGATGGGCCACTTTTCGACCATCAACATATCAACTTTAATTTGCGCGACCCACCTTCCGCGATTAATCACGTAAACATCTGACTATATCATTTTAGATTATTTTAGCATTAAGGCGAAACTAATGTACAGTTAGTGTAGAAATTTAAGTCCAAGCAAAGTTATCTTAAATAATTTATGAACCGTTGAACCCCAGAAAAGTACTGTGTACTTTGTGTTATGCTGAGATAAGGTTAAACCTGGCTTAACTATTGTGCTATTACAGCTTTCAGTGTTATAGCGGATTACATGTACTTTTATGAGTCTGAATTGAAATGTAAAGTATTATTCTTTCAATGTGACTACTGAGAATGAAAGTTCAAAAGCGAGTCACAAACATTGTATTGCCAGGAATCCGTAAATAAACATGATTTGTACATTCCATATTATTTTGTTTCTAATTATTTATTGTGTTTTATTTCCTTTTCAATTTCACATAGTTTTCACAAGTATAAGGAAGGCAGGTGCTTTCATGACATGTTTATTTATTACTATCTATATTCTTGACACACATTTAATAAGAAGTAATATATTTATCTGTATACCTCGTAATGTTTGGATGGTTGAAAATTCATAAGTAAAATACAAATAGCGATATATCACTGTATTTTATTTTTTAGTTTTCATGTTAGATAATGTTGTATAATCTTTGGTGTTATTGAATGAGCTGTGTTAATAAAATATTTTGAAAACTATATTACCCCTTGAAAAATGTTTTTATTGCCTGTCGGCATTTGATAACTTCGATTGAGAATCAAAAGTTAGTTAGGGCTAGCGTACCAGTTTTCTAGAGATATAATAAACATACATTACTTACTGTGTGTGTGTGCGATCCTAATTTTTCCTTTATCTTCATAAGTACCTAGTATTATAAAATGAAAGTGATAAAATGACGAAAGAGAAGACTGACACGTGGGATAAATATTTCCAAGAGCGTGTGTGCACATTACCTACATTTAAAAACATAGGTTTGTTAGCCGACTTATCGTGGGCGTCAAAATGATAGGACCAAGTCTCGGATGTCGGTCATACTTATGTAAAAGATTTACCATTAATTTACTATTAGCTACCTTTGCTATAAATTTAGCTACCTCTTCGTTATACATATTACTTCACAAAATCCTTTGTCCCTTCATTTTGATGTAAAGATGGAGGGACCACACTGATATACCTACTGCTCTCAGCAATGTTCTACCTAGCTAGTGTTTTAATACCTCAAATTCTACCTTCAAAATATTAATTCATATTGATCGAAACATTTTCTGTTTAAAAAAAAACAAATGTTAAAATTTGTCCCTCCAAAACATGAGTTTAATCAAAGAACTACATAAATATGATACCTACATTGATCTTATAGTTTGAAACTTGAAACAATTAGTAAAATAAAAAAAATATTTGAACTGGGTGTTCCGTTTAAACGGTTTTACAGATTAAACTAAATTTCGTAGGTACCTACATTGAAGCTAATGAGGAAAAAAGTCTTTACTAACTATTTTTTTACTTAAATATGAAATATCAACGGTTCTTTTAAGTTCAAAAGCTAAGTTCACTCATATTGGATAATTAAAGAAGTAACTTTGTCAGCGACGGACGAGCGTATTAGGTTTACTTTGGTACAAGCGTGAGTCGAACGAGCGATAATTAATTAATTACCTTAGGTATAGGTACATACGGGCAAGCGTTTTTAGCAGATGACGTAGTATTGTAAAATGCCGAGTATATTCTATCTAATACAACTTTCTTATCGTTAAAACTACAAGGCAATCCAACGAGGCGCAGATCTCCATCGGTACAACATTCAAACGGCAGTCTGATATTTTAAGGTAATTTACATGGAATTTGTATCAATAATATTCTATTTCGATTTGCCATGGTTTTAAGCTGCGAGTGGCTTTTGTGCATTAAATAAAACTATTATTCCTCAAAAAGTATTTAAAATTGCAAAAGGTATGTAAGTATAAGTGTAGGGGAGCGTCCATAAATTACGTGAGGTGTTTTTTTAAATTTTCTGCCTCTCCCTCCCCCCCTGGCGAGGTGTCGTGAGATTTTATTCGACCCCCTCCCCCATCCCCGAATCTCACGTGAGATTCAAAATGCGAGTTTCTTACGTAAACGCGTGAAATTCAGATTAAATTGAGTTATTTGGTATAAAACAAATATGGTGGTTTGACAGTCAGTAAATGTACCTATAACATCGAAGTATAAATAAAATTATTTTCTTTCGAACGAATTTGTAAATGATCTTAATCGTACTACGATTACGCTTAAGATTAAATCTTAAGCATGTACAATCTGGATTAAATAGACCAAAATAGTATTATTTTTTTTGTTTCAATCAGAAAAAAAAATTGCGTGATATTTGCCGAGACCCCCCCTCTCTCCAACGTAAGATTAGATGAGATTTGCCTCGACCCCCTCCCCCCCTTAAACACCTCACGTAATTTATGGACGCCCCCTAGTTGTATGCCTTGATTTTGTATATTTGGTGTTGGACAAGAGTGCTGGGAGTTTTTTTCGGCCGGCTTTTTTCTATATGCATCTGCATTGAGTAAAAAATAGTAAAAACTCATAGCAAAACTTAGTAAAAGTTAAATTACTAACTCTGCGCTGATAGATTTTATATTAAGATTTAGTAAAAAACTTTAAAGGAAATGACAAGTTCCTAGGATATGATCCTACAGATTAATCTGGGTTTGAATGGAACACTCAATTCATACGGTGCGCCGACCTCTGAACTGAGTGATCTCCAAAACATGAGTTTAATCAATGAATTACATAAATATGATACATTATTTTATCTTATAGTTTGACTCTTAAAACAATTCGTAAAATTGAAATAATGGCTCAAAAGTTGTTCGTTGTAAAATAAACGAAAGTATTTTTTTTTCAAAATAATTGAACTGAGTGTTCCATTTAAACGGTTTGACAGATTAAATTAAACTTTGTACACTGAAGCAGATTAGTAAAAAAGTTTTTACAATTTTTTTAACTAAAAAATGAAATATCTAGGCTTTACGGATTAAACTAACCGTTAACAGCTAATACTATGCTAGACAATGTTAGCTGCGCTCAATATCCTACTAATATTATAAATGTGAAAGTTTGTGAGGATGTATGGATGGATGGATGGATGTTTGTTACTCTTTCACGTAAAAACTACTCGATGGATTTGGATGAAACTTTGCAGTAATATAGGTTATACATCAGAATAACACATAGGATACTTTTTACCGCGGGAAAACGTCTCATTCCCACGGGAAACCGCTTCCACGCGAACGGAGTCGCGGGCAGCCACTAGTCTATTATTAAAATTAAAATAGATTGTAATCATCAAATTATTTTTAACCTGTGTTCATGTCGTGACGTTTTGACATTGACGTTGACTTAGCATATTGGCTTTTGGCACGTCAGTCGTAAACATTCGATATTTTACTGACCAACTTGGGTTCATAATTTATTCTAGTAAATAGTAAAGAAATGAAAGTTAAAGCTCTATTATGTTTCTTCATTTTATATGTTTACCATGGAGGAGACGCTCAATCTCGTGCCAAAGGGGTATGTCAGTTTTTTCGCTTTTGATAAGAGTTGTAGTAATGTTACAGCATCATCTTTCATTTGTTTCCAGTTGGAGGAAAAAGTACAGCAGTTGAGTGATATGTCGACAAAGAGGTCAATAATACCTCTGAATATGAATAAGTTTAAAGAGTATGTGAAAGCGCCACCCAAGGATTACTCGTTTATTGTGATGTTTACTGCTATGCAGCCGGGTCGACGGTGCGCTATTTGCCAGCATGTATTTGATGAATACCTTATTGTAGCTAATTCATTCCGGTTCTCACCTGCTGGTAACAACAAATTATTCTTTGGCATGGTTGATTTTGATGAAGGATCAGATATTTTCCAAATGGTGAGTAGTGTTTCTAATTTCAACTTTTTCAACAATGTGATTCAGAGAATTGCAGAGCTTGGTTTTGCTGGCTCATAGAGCATGTTTTAAATATTGAATTATTGGCTACCCTTTCAGTTACGTCTCAACACTGCTCCAGTGATAATGCACTTCCCTGCCAAAGGTAAACCTAAACCTGCTGATACCATGGACTTTGAGAGGGCTGGCATCCATGCTGAAGCTATTGCCAAGTGGATCCAAGATCGAAGTGATGTGCAGGTAAGTTAGTTTGCTATCATAGACATCAGATTGAAAACTTTGTAACAATAGAGAGCACAACCAAGAGAGTTTTGGCTAGCAAGAGAAATACTTTCATAGCTCACTCCTTCTTAGTTAATGCCAATAAAGCACATGACACTACTCTTTAAATTGTGGCAGACTATTACACAAATTCTATCGCACCAAAAGTTACTACTTGTATTTTGATCAAAGCCGTGCTAATCTGTTCTGTAGTCGTGATAATAATCCATGTCTTCAAAGATTCTCTTAAAAACATGAAAACTTATTAGAATGCCTATTTTACTACAGCTCATACTATCGTAATACTTATTACAGTTCAGAATATTCCGCCCTCCAAACTACTCTGGTGCCGCTGCAATCTTTATGTGCATGGTTCTTGGAGGTGGTTTCCTGTACCTGAGACGTAACAATTTGGAATTCTTGTACAACAAACAAATTTGGGCCATTGGAGCAATATTCTTTTGCTTTGCCATGGTGTCTGGTCAGATGTGGAATCAAATCAGGGGACCTCCACTTTTCCATCGGTCCAAGAATGGTCCTGTGTACATCAATGGTGGATCACATGGACAATTTGTTTTGGAAAGTTACATTGTAGCTATTTTGAGTATCCTTTTTTAACAAACATACATATAAATATTGGCCCTGATTCAGACAACTCTAACTTTCTCACTACATGATGTAGTATCACTGACTAACTACACAAAAAATATGAAAGAGACAGGTTGTAATTTTAGTTCAATAAAACAAAAAAAAGTAATAATAATCGCGTAAATCTAAGAAGTTATAAAAAAAATAATGTTTTTAGTGGCAAAAAAATACATTTAAAAGTAAGTTAATATTAGGCTTTAGCACACCCAGATTATTTTTTCTACAATATGGGTCATTTGGTGAGCGCAATATTGTATTTCGGTTTCTTCCTATAGGTTCACATGTGCGTCCAATCGCACACCATGGGATTCATTGCAACAAATGTTATGTTTGATAATATATTTTTAGGGTTCCGTACCTCAAAAGGAAAAAAAACGGAACCCTTATAGGATCACTTTGTTGTCCGTCCGTCCGTCCGTCTGTCAAGACCCTTTTTCTCAGGAACGCGTGGAGGTATGAAGCTGAAATTTATATCAATTACTCAGGTCTACTGTCCCTTGAAGCTGTGAAAAAATCAAACTTCTAAGCCAACGCAATCAAAAGATACAGCCGTTTATGCCGCAAAATTTTCGACACTTGCAAGGGAATCAAAACCTACAGGGTGCTTCCCGTGAACTCAGAATCTTGAAATTTGGTACGAAGCAACGTCTTATAGCATAGATAAAGGAAAAATTACGAAAACCATAAATTGTTAGTTACATCACATAATATATTTTTTTTAATAATTTTAACCTTACTACCCATTTCCTCATAAACGCGTAGAGGTATTAAATTGAAATTCATACCAAATACTCAGGTCTATAATACCTTTAAGCTGTAACAAAATCAAACTTCTATGTCAACGCAATCAAAAGAAACAGCAATTTAAGCTGCATATTTTGAAACTCGCAAGTACTCGCAAGGGAATCAAAACCTAAAGGGTACTTCCAGTCGACCTAGAATCTTGAAATTTGGCATGAAGCAACGTTTTATAGCACACATAAAGGAAAAATTCCGAAAACCTTAAATTTTTTGTAACATTACAAAATATATATTTTTTAATAAATATAAACTTATTACTTTTTTCCTCATGAACGCGTAGAGCTATCAAGTTGAAATTCATATCAAATACTTAGATCTAATTGCCTTTAACCCGTGAAAAAAAAAAATCTAAGTCAACGCAAAAACGCAAAACGCAAAAGTACAACCATTGATACCGCATATTTTGAAACTCGCAACTACACGCACGGGAATTAAAACCTAAAGACCACTTCCCGTTGACATAGAATCTCGAAATTTGGTAAGAAGCAATAGCTTACAGCACAGGTAACAGAAAAATTCCGAAAAGCTTAAAATTTTAAGTAGTTTTTGCAGGTTTGTACGGAACCCTCGGTGCGCGAGTCCGACTCGCACTTGGCCGGTTTTTCTTACATGCAAAGGCTATCAATGAATAACAACAAACTCTGTTAATACAGTTTGTTATTATTACTTATTTCTGAATTGAATTCCCCAATCTTGCTTGTCCCAACAACCTGAAAAGAATAACATACACTCCTCATTAATTCTAAAACTAATTCCTTAACCATAACAATCAGATGGTGCCGTTGTTGTCGGTATGATAATCATGATAGAGGCTGCAGGCGGAGTGAGAGGGACAGATGGTGCTCGTCCTCAAGGCGATGGAAAGAGACGGCGCTTCCAATCCGTCGTGGGGCTGGTACTAGTTTGTGTATTCTTCTCACTTCTGCTGTCGGTGTTCAGAGCAAAAACACAAGGTTATCCGTACAGGTGAGTTAGTAGCGAAATGAGTAAGGATATAAACAGTTTTGACGCAACAAAGCCAGGCACGCTCTATCAAAAAGTGTTTACATTAAACTCACATGGTTTTTTTACCAAAATACCGCAATAAAATATCATATACTAATATATCATTTATTGTTTCAGCTTCCTGTTCAAATAAAGGATATTTAAATTAACTGTAGTCATTTAGCACAGTGTGATTGTGAAGTTTTTTCAATATAAGGTGTTTTATTTGATTGAATGTATTTTCTTTCACACTGAGTTAAGTAGTTTCGAGTCATTGACTTTTCGGACATTAAAAAACTCGGGACACCTTGGCCGAGTTGTGGGTTTTCAAAGGACATTGGGCAAATTGGTACCACCCTCCAATAGCAATAAGATATATGTCGTTGGATAGGTATCTTCAATCGGAACAACTATTGCTATGACAGCTTTCTTGTTACAACTGTCCGTTTTGAGTTATGAGACAAAAGAAAAATATTAAAAATACTAATATTATTTTTTACCAAGGTGTCCTAGTTTTTTGTGGCCGAAAAGCCAATGACTCGTTGTTACACCTACCTATTAAGATTAAGACTGTTGGGTCAAAAGGTAAAAGTAACAATGTAACGAAGCACTTTGTTATGGGTTTTCTGTGTTACATTTATAAATATTTATGAATTGTATCTCAAACAGAACACTATCTTTAAATATTTAATATTTGAAATAATACGAAGAACGCGACCATTCAACTTTGTTCAATGCAGTTGTGAAAACAGAAGTAGGTATGTATTTATTATCAAGATTTTAACTGCCTAAATACCAAATTCTACACTTTAATTGAGTTTGATAAAACTCAGTGCTATTAAAACTGTGTAAAATTTTACTTAGAAGAAATACTCTTTTTTTATTCATTTAGAAAAAAAAACTCAAAATGGTGAAAGAAGTTATGGTATGTTAAATTTGTGCTTAATTTTCTGATTTTGAACCTTACTTCGTTGGTTAATGTGTGTTATATTATTGTTCCCTGCAGATACGCTTTGTCAAAGACTTATCAGATTATTCATCAAAGGAAATTATATGGTCGTGTATTTTATTCGCATTTACTTTGTACTTGTTCAGAAACTTGTACAAATTTATCAGGCAGAACTTTGTGCCCATAATTGCTATGGGTGTTTGTGTGATAAATGTCTCTGGTTACATGTATAATCAAATTCGGAAGCCAAATGCATTTCGTGTGACCGATGAAGGCCCAATTTGGATTAGAAGCGGTAAAAAAGTACAATATAGTGGTGAAACCTACATTGTAGGGTTTTTATGTATCCTTTGCAAGACATTTAAGTATGAATTGGTTATGTAAGTACCTAAGAAAACTACTATATTATTTATACTTACTAGCAAAAATGTAGGTACCTACCTACTTAAAAATAGAAGTGGGTATTCGTTTTATCATGTTACTGCTTATATATTTTTAAATACTTTTACTACTTTAGACTACTTTTGCAAGTGGTATACAGAGAGCCTGTATAAAGTTTCCTTAATTTTTGCCTCGTCTGATTTCAAAATGTTGAAAGTAATTTATTCAGAGTCCATAATGGCAATCGAACATCTATTTATTTAAAAAATTAACGCCGGAGAGCACAAACAGGATGTCTTTCAGTTATGTTTTTTTATTTCTATAATTAGGCAAATTAAAAATATTAACTATTATTTCTCTAATATCGTCGTTCAGTAAGCACTTTCATAGCTGCAACAATAGCATTAGTGGAAGTATCGGGAGGGGTACGCAAGTTTCGTAGACCGGAATCAAACCTGGAAACTCACCCTGTTAATTGGAGGAGGAAGCGGCTTCAATGTGTGTGTGGACTTGTTGCTATGTGCGTGGTATTTTCACTTCATTTAAAAGTATTTCGGAACAAGATTGGGTACTATCCTTACAGGTAAGTTGTTACAATAATGGTAATTTAGTAAGACTGTTAGATTTAAGTATTCTATTGTGTCTGTGACATGTTTCTAAACAGACGTTTTTTCACCTAAATTTTTTGGTTGAAAAGTGACTTGATCAGATCAAGTGGCCATAGCTATCCTTAAAGCAGACGAATGGTCTTATTTTTTACCCGACTGCTTAATTTAAATATCTTCACGTAATTTACTTCAATCATACCTTCACAAACAAAACGTAGGGAAAGGGAATATTTCTTTGTAAGCCAATGTTAGTATTTAAATACATTTCGGCATACAAAAAGCGAGGTTGCAGGCAAATGCATCTAGGCTTTTTTTTTTTTTTTTTTTGATATTCCAGGAAAATGCCTACGCATACCCGTCCCCTCCAGGGAAAGGAGACGGGTTATGTCGGACTCGCACCGACTAAAAACCTGGAGTTGTCCTTCAGGCCGTCGTATAATGGCGGGGCCGCGGGAATTACCTGTTGAGGCCCTCGCCGCGAACCCCACCGACGGCTGGCCACCGAGGCAGCCCCCTCAAGTTTGGAGGCGCGCTGGGACAAACCGCGGCGCGCCTACCCCCTCACGTTCCCTTGATTGGCTACCGACCTAGCCCTGTGTCGGCAGCTTGGGAACCTCCCCAGGGTCTTCGGCCGTCTGCCGACCTGGGGCCTCACCGGCTGGAGTCGCCGACGCGCCACTGCGGGGACAGTGGCGCGCCGCCGAATCTGCCCTGGGCCGAGGAGAGGGGTTTCCCCACCACCCCTTCCTCAACCCACCTCCAATCCAAATCGCGGAGGATCGGATGCCGCGGCCGCCACGCCGCGCCACCCGACCCACCACGATTACCCCCCTGGGCGCTCGACAGAACGAGGGCCAAAGGCCCTGCTGGAGCCTCCCCTCCCTGGGTGCAACTGACCGAGTGCCCGGCCAGAGCCTCCCCTCCGGGCGCATCAGCACGCTGGGCTTACGCCCAGCTGGAGCAGCCCCCCTCTCGTGGGCCGGTCTACCTCACGACCGGCCCCTTGTGGGACCACTTAGCTTCCCCCAGTAGCTGGCTTGCTACGGGGTACTAAGCCCCCCCGCCGCGGCAAGGCGCGATCCCTTGGGGGGGAAATGCATCTAGGCTGGGTTTGCAAATAACATTGATTTCATAGGTAGGTACCGTACTGATGGCCCATGGTCAATATTCATCAACATTCATCCATTTGTTTCGTAATCATTTTTCTATAATGGAAGTTGGTATGTCATAAACAATTAAACAATGACCTCGTTAGAAGTACCTACCTGCTTAATGTTTATTTACTGTCCTTGTAGGCTAGTTTAGTAAAAGGCCTGATTCTAACTACCTAGTTTGGTTTAGGGATTCACCTTTTAAAAAACTAAATACCCAACATAAAATAAATACTCACTCAAAATAACTGTTTTTATTTTGTTACAGTTTCCTGTTTTAATTTATTAACCACTGATGTGAGTGAAGACCATATAACTTAAATGTGTAATTTAAAATAGAATGTAAATTAAAATGTTCTCTCCTACACTGACATCTATGTAAAATGGTAAATAATTAATTGCTTTTGAATTTCTATTGTTTTGGACAATTGTAAATAAGATATTTTTAAATTAAAATCCTTTAAAACATATTAAAATCTTAATAAAATATAGTCTTTAACTTCGGTAACACAAAACACCACATACATGGAAGTAGATACATACTAATATTAACTTTTTTTTCGTAGAAATAAGATTGTATTCAACAGTTAGAGATTAACAAAACGTAAACTTTCTTTTACATGTTTAATTAATTTACAAATTTTAATTTCATCACCTGAGGTACCTTTTACCTAATTAATACCAATATTCAGTCTTCCATTAACAATAATTCTCTGATATTCCATAACTAAAATACAACATTATTTACAAAACAAATGGGATGATGGATCTTCTATTTGTAGGATAAGACTTAAATGTCTTTTTGTACCACATATGAGCTTGAATAGCAGTTTGGAACTGGAAAAGGAAAAAATATTCATTATAATTTTGTGACTACGGTTATAGTGATTTTTTTTATGTAGTAAACATACCTGATTGCTTACAACCCATAAATAAATGTAAAAGAAGGATCCAGTGGGTATAAGCAATATTAACATTGAATACATAATAACTTCACACATTCTGTGTGGGCTTGATACAATTTCAAACAACCTTCCTTCTGGTACTTTGTGTTCCTCTGTGATGACTTTGCCAGTTTTCTTACACTTCCGTAAATTGGCAAATATAACATTGGTATTATACTGTTCGTAAAAAGCCCACAGGAAGACTGAGATGCATGGAATGGCTAAAAGAGCTGTTTTAGTGTCTGTCCACGTTATATCTTTTGTTCTGCCTAAAAAAATTCAATTAATGGATAAGTGTTATTTTCAGATATCAATTGTCAATAAAAGTATCCATAACAGACATGAATAATTACCACAGAAGTATGGTGCTTGACCCACAACAGCTATAACACAACCAAAGTAATGTATGATCCCAGCCAAATAGTGGGTTAAATTCATAGTACTTGATTTAGCAAACACTTGCATGTAATAAGTCTCATAAAATCTTCGCATACACTGCAGTGTCAAAAGAGACAGTGCTATGAAAGCAGCAGTAGCACAAACTGAAAAAAAGAGATTTAATTATTTATTTATGTAGCTTAATTAAGTAGTAAAATAAATAAGAGAAACTTACCTGTTGGTTCATTATACCAAAAGATGGTTTCTAGAACATCTGGTATAATTTGAGGCATACTAAATCCTCCAAAGTACACAAGAACCATACAAAACCATGTTACTACACTGAAAATAGCGGCAAAGAGATAAAAATGTCGGTAGTAAGCCTTCGGAATTTCGATAACTTGCAGAAACTTTGCTTTAGGCCCTTTATAAGCAAAACTGCCATATCTATAGCCCTTTATTATAAACGTAGGTAAATAATTCTCAAAGTTTTGTATCAGGATTCCTGTTATCGTAACCGTAACAGCTAAGTTTAGGAAAATAAAATCTAAAATATTAAACATTTTAATAAGGAGCACTAAACACGTCTTATCAACAAAACTTCACAGCTTAACTGGATCTCAGTTTGGAGGAAAATGAAAGGCATGGTAGCGGTACTTTGTTCTACATAACTTGTTGGTTAGAATTCTTAATGATTTGTTTATCTCCGTCGCTAAGCCCGACACTTCCATCGCATTCATAATCAAAAGTCGGATAATGTGTCCAATTTAAAAATTATATATCTACAAATTACGAATATAGACATGATTCGTTTTGATTTTAAAGAATTATAAATTACTTGTGGCCCGTGATTCCGTTCACGTGAGTGTCGGTTTCCCATGGGAATGAGAAGTTTTCCCGCGGTAAAAAGTATATGTATTCTATATGTTATTCTGATGTATAACTGATAAAAAAAAAAAAAAAAATTTTTTTTATTTTTTTTTATAACTGATAAGGTTTCATCAAAATCCGTCCAGTAGTTTTAACGTGAAAAAGTAACAAGCATCCATACATACTCACAAACTTTAACGTTTATAATATTAGTGTGTTAAACCTCTTCAAGCATTGTCCGAATATAATGCTCAGGTTTTGGAATAATATATTTTTATTTATATTTAAACACTATTTTTGTCAACTCAACTTCTGGGCAATTTTGGCTTCTACCCAGGGGTAATCCTGCCATTATTTTTGTCAAGCAAGCTATACTTTTCAGTAAATTGGTAACATATAAATCCTTTGTCACTGTCAAACTGACATTTTCTATCATGACACAGACAGACGTGAGGGATAACGTTCAAATATATATTTTTTCGTTCAAGAACTTTATTGGAAAAAATAGAAAAAAACTACATAGTTTGTGTAAGTTGTTCAATATGGACTTTTGATAAATACAAATTTTACAACATTGTTAAGGTGAATTTATATAGGTCCTGTATAATATCAGAAACAGTCGCTAAAAACTGCTGCTTTAATACTTTTTTTTAGACTAGATAACTGCTTCAATTTATTTTTAGTACCTTTTGAAAATTAAATTGGTGATTTGGGTACTTTTATCCATAGGTATTATATATTATATAACATTCATCGTTCAATTCGATGTAGATATTTTTACAAAGTAGACTTTTTCAGTAGCATTCCGTTGTCAGAAACAAAATTAGATCCTGTGATACCAACAGCTTTGTCACTCGCCAAAAATAATATTAAGTTTGCTATTTCTTCTGGTTCAGACACTCTATTGAGAGCTGTTCTAACCTTAAAATTGTCCCAAGTTCCGGGAAATCCCGAGTTTTCAAGAATATCAGTTTTGACTGGTCCTGGGCTTACAACATTCACTCTTACTCCCGATGCTGCCAATTCCAGCGCTGCTCCGCGTGAAAAGTGGTTCAATGCCGCTTTAGTAATACAGTACGGAAGTAGTTGTGGTATTTCTGGTGCATATTGTCCACCGATGGCCGAAATATTGACAATGTTACCTTTTGTTTTAATAAGGTAAGGAGCCGCTAAAGTGGTTAGGTGTATGGCTGCCCGGATGTTAGTTGCCATAACAGCATCGTAGGCCTTAAGAATATTTCCATCTAGAATACTACCTGCATTGGAAAAACCGGCGTTGTTCACAAGAACATCAATCCGTCCGTATTTGTCAATTGTTTTTGGTACGATATCGCTTGCTTGATCGTCTTTAGATATGTCTGCAATGATTATGTATGGTTTCTTCCCAACTTTTTCGCATTTTGCTGCTACATTATTGAGTTTTGTTTCATTTCTGCCAATCATGACAACGTCTGCTCCTTCTTTTGCAAAAAGGACAGCTGAGGCAGCCCCAATTCCGGAGCTGGCTCCTGTTATTATCACAACTTTGTTTGTAAAACTCATGTTGATAACGCACGATAATGTAGTTGAATAAAATAGATAGGTACGCGTTGTTTGGTTGAAATGCGTTCCGTGACTGCGGAGTGAAAGTAGCGAAATATTATACGTCCACGCGTCCTGAACATAGGTGCAGATTAGCTAGTCACTGCATTTGCATAGCCTAATGTAGGTATACCTACAAAAATAGAATCATTAAGAGCGCGCATAAACCTAGAAAAAAATCGAATTTCACCCGCGCGCCGCACACGCCCCTCTCTCGTCCCGTCGTCCGATGTCTCCGATGCTACCACGTGTTTAGAGCGATCGCGCACATTATACCTAAAATAATCAGATAAATACCGGCTAAGTGAGTGCCGGATCACCTAGCTGTTGTTTGAAACGCTAAAAATACTTTTTGCTTGTAGTAAATAATACGCAAAGGTAAGTAAGTGTATAATTTATTTTTTTGTAATGTTGTTTTTAGAATGTGCTTTATTTACATTTACTTATATTTTTTTGTTCAGGGTTCGTTGACTGATTTGTACTTGTACAGTCAGCACCATATAGTTTGTAACATCCAATGTAGTCAAATACTTGAAAACAACCAGAGTCCTCTCTTTCAGCGAATCAGCCAGTGTCATCACATTCATCAGAACATTCAGGTTGCTCTAATTTATCGTAGCGTGCAGGAAGCCTTATAGAAAGTCGCATTCAAAGCGTTTTAAATCCCGTATCAACCAAAGCGCCATCAGTAACGTAGAGCTCAGGGTATTCACAATCTTCGGTACAAAGTAAGAAAACAACTTTATGCTTCATGTAATAGAGGTGTACTTTGCTTGACAGGCAGCGTGTCTAGATGAAATTGTTATTACAGAAAACTTTATTTGATTAAAAAAATGTATTTATGAGATATCGAATAAGACGGGGTCTTAACTACGGGGCTCCCAGTTTTATAAAGAAGATATTTTGTTTGTAAAGGCATGATTTAATACATACGTAATACCTACGTCTGAATTGAATGGTATCCATATGTGTTTAAATAAATATGTTACTAGGTTTTCATAAGTAAGAAAGAGTCAACAAAATTATCCACTGATCTAAGATACGAGAATTTAATTTCAGATTCTGTTTGACAGATTGAAGTCTTTTTTAAGTTTTAGTGAAAAATTAAAGCATGTAGCTTAGTTTGTTTACTTCTAGCTAGCAGCGATGGTGTCAGGGCTGTGGCATCCGATAGACGATTCATGAGCATGGGTTTCATTTCAAGTTTAAGCATTCTTTTTGAGAATTGAAATGACCTACTTTTTTTCATTTCTGGTCCAAAAGATGACTTGCAATGATTTTATTATTAAAAAATATTTTTTTATGAAAACTGAAACAACATTTTATTTTCATCAAGCAATTTAAACTATCATCACCATTCAGAAAGATGATCAAATTGCATTTCAATTCAAAGATACCATTTTAAATCGTTTAAATAATAAACACATACTAGAATATCATAATTTGTCAAGAGGTAGTAAGAGTATCAGTAGTTGCAATAAATGAGGATCCCAAGGAACATGCAACATACGTTTTTTTATGTATACAGTCAAAATATTTAAATTATTTTAGTTTTTATCTGTTTCATGTAAATATTTGATTTCATTACTATATTAATTTTGACTCTCGTTGTCATAAATATTTACTGAAATTACTCAGTTGAAACTTAAACATTTATAAAGAAGTTGCCATGTTGTTGCTCTATCGGCAACGAAAATATATTATGTGAAAATTTCAACTGTCTAGCTCTCACGGCCTATGAGATACACACTGATGTGCAAAAACACAGACAGCGGAAAATTAGTATTTGTGTCCCGATTTTATTCTTTGGGTACGGAACCTTACAAACAACATTCTCAAATATTCCACAAATCGGTTCATCGATACCTCTGATAAACCTTTTGCATCTTTCTTTATTAACGGAGAGCATTAAAAGTGCAACATGCAAATGCGGGACTGGTCTCTAGTTTATTTTTAAAATCAAAGTACTATTTTTATAGGCTAACATGAAATAAAATAAGTAAATAAATACTTATTGTAAAAATCAATATGTGACATGAACATTCTAGTTTTCTCATAAGTAAATAAAATAAGAACAAGTTAAAGTTTTAATTCTGTTTCATTATACGTGTATCAATATATGATTTATTAGTCCTTGCTGTTCCTACTTGTCCACGAATTTCTATTTTATTTTGAATACCAATGTTAGGATACCTACCTGAAAAATAATTTAAAGTAGGATTCAATAACCCTAATAACAATTTTATGATCGGAAATTGTTACTTATTTACGCGCGGCAAATATTTATTTTAAGGAAAGTTGTTGCATCTGGCTCTTGCTTAATTATATGTCAAGAAATGTTAGGTATCTGATGTGTAAAATATGAAACTTCTTTGAAGAAGGTTCAAATTTCAAACAAAATAAAAAAAAATTTAAAAATTTAGGAATAAAAAAGTGTCTAGCAAAAAGTTAGAATGTTAACTGAACTAACTATTCTATGTAACTTCTTAGATTTACGCGATTGTTATTACTTGAAATTAAACTGTAAGCGTCGCTATACAAAACCTGCAGTCTGTGAGCATTCCATGGATAAGCCCAACCACTATCTAAGATTTGATACCATTAAAATCCTAGAAAAAGAGAAACATTTTATTCCTAGGTTGGTAAGAGAAACTATTGAAATTATAAAACACCCTAACTTCAATAGAGAAGATGGTTGGATGCTATCACCAACGTGGGATCCAATACTTAGCAAAATAAAAAAGAACAACCAGCAGACAAATAAGCAGAAACACCAAGACACTGTCAGCGTCTATTGCGTGAACCCGAACAACTATGCGAGAAAATTACGAAACAGATGGCGGTAAATTCTAAAATTCGATTTTTACTATACTCTATGAAGACATCAATCTCAGTCTACCATTGACCACGGCATTTGTAAAAAGGCCGAAACGTCGGAAAATCAAAATTAATTTAATAAAACGCGTAAAAACCCGTTAAAATTAGTTTAATTTCACTATTCCAAGGCTCACTTGCTAAAACGTTTTAGCCCTTAAATTGATTTTGGTATACACGGAGTACACTGATTTCAAAAAAATCTACAATTTTTATTTATAAATTATTAAATATTTTTATATGGTATGAAATGAAATGAAATTTCACTAATTTTGTTAGAAACTAATTTTATCAGTGGTAGCATTTATATTAAACTGTAAAAATCAAAATTTCTGCGAAGCGGCCCGATGTGTCTGCGAACCGGTGACGTATTATTGATATTTTTAAACGATTTTTTTGGTAAATAATATTTATTTGGAATTACATTGCATGCTAAAGAGATACGCGGGTGCCTACTATAGTTATTTTATGATAAAGTTACATAATAATGACTTTATTGGCGCACAAGATTTTGTGTACTCCGTAAATACCATTGCCAAATAAGCGGTAAATTACACTTAACAGACTTCGGTATTCACGAAATACATTGCCAAGTTCTATACATAAGTTTTTATTTATTTTGTGGTGTTATACCCACATAAGGGGTGTTTTTATTTAATTGTAGAGCATGTTTTTCGATTTATCTACAGTGCTTAATGTTAAGACGCTCGCACAAGATTTTAGCTTTGGTTCCGGCAGACAGGGGTAGTCGACTACCCTCAGTTGGGACATGCTGATCTCACTATCCAGGACGCCATTCAAAAGCCGAAATTATATTGTTTTCTTCAATTTTATATAAAATTAGCCCTGCGGTTTCATTAAAATGACTTTTCGCGTGGGAATAAGGCTTATTTCTGCGGGAAAAATATCCTATTTTCTTTTAGGGTGGCGACCTACCGTTATTCCTAATTCATCAAAATCGGTACAGCGGTTTTTACTTAAAACCGAAACACACATACAGACAGAAAGACATACACATTCTCACATTTATAAGTAATATTATTAAGGATAATTGTATTATTTTTAATAAATAATGATAAAAATAAATAAATGATTTTTGTCTTATTCCTCCTAGTACATAGATAGTTTACTCAGTAACTGGCAACGTCATTCATGAAGCACATTCATTTTCGCGAAAACTGAAAATGTATGATTTTTTTTTGAATTTTTTTTATGCATTTTAGGTTATAACAAATCGAGAAAGTACAAAAAGAAAGTTAAATTTGGACTTAACTCATCTTGCCAATTTAAGGGTTAACATGAAATGCTAGTACATAAAATTGATTGTTCGGCGCCGACTGTGACTTTTACCTGAAAGCTTGGAACCGGAAAACAAAAGCTAGAAAGTTTTTGAAGTTTGAAAACATAGGTTCTTACACACTTGTGCGTTCCTGGTTTATTTTTCGACGATTAGAAGAAGAAAGCGTATTTTTATATTTCGCTGGGCGCTTCGATATCGATGGCGCTTTGGTTGATGCGTAAATAAATGCAACTTTCTATAAGACTTTCTGGACGCTTCGATAAATAAGTACAACGTGAATGTCCCGATTAAATGTGGTGACGCTTTTTGATACGATGAAAATGATGACTGGGTGTTATCAACTATTTGGCTACAGCAGTCGTCACGAAGAATATGATGCTGACTGTACTGCACTTTCTGCTGGTGGTAAATAATTCGCAAAAGTAAGTATGTAATATAAAAATTTATTTATAATAATGTTTTTTTTTACTATGTGCTTTATACAATGACCTTTTTTTCAAAATGCGGTGTCTTGTCAAGTATCTGTACTGCAAAGCACAGACAGAAAGTGTATATTGTGATTTATGATCTGTTCATTGTAACTTGTCTTAAAAGCCATTAAAATCTATTTAAATTAGCCATGAGATAAATTTTTAACTTCTAAAATACTCTTTTGCTGCGTTTTTTTGCTAGCCATATTTTAAAGTTTTTTTTCATAGTCAAACAAGAATTAGAAATTAAAACGATGATTTTTTCGGCCCCGGAGCACAGAAACACAGTCCTCTTGTCTCAACGGAGCGATCACAACTAAACCATGAAACAAAACATGCCTTAGATCCCAGGACAGGTGCGACAGACGAAAGCGTTCTGCGCGAAATAAAAACGTAGTAAGCGCCGAATAAGTTTTAATGTAATAACTCGTAAAGTATACATTATTTTCTAAAATCGCTAGTAGGGTCGCTGGGTAATATAATTTGATAGTATGTATTAAAATATTGGCTCAATAGTATGCATAATATTGGAAATAAATGAATAATAGTTGAAAATTAGAGCTAACTTCGTGATTTTTTTTTATCGAGAAAATTTTATTTTTTTATGTTTTCACTCTGATCAGTCCCTTGGAAATATGCTTTAATATCCATGGTATTTTTTTCGGGTAATTTGTGCTTTGTTTTCTAGGGTAAAAATACAAATTACGACTGGAAATTTACCTGTATACCCCCTCTTAAACATTTTGGCAGACTAAATGACTTAATTAACGTTTTTTTCTTAGAATTATCTGAACTTTAAACTATTTATTGTTTTAATTTGTTTATGCCTTAGTTACCTATCTAGTAAATCTTTCCGACAATGTTTGTTTTTTTCTTAACGTACTTATGTGTTCTAGCGAGTAGGTATCTCAGTAATGGAGTGTTAATGGGGGCGGATACTCCTGACAATCTATGTAAGTATGAATCCATTTAGCTAAGGATTATATTTTGAGTTATGCGAATTGATGACCGCTGCGACTAAGATTAAGTAAGTAGGTAGCAGCAAATTGGAGTATTAGATAATGCAAAAATACAAAAATAGTGTAGCCTAAATCTATACTAATATTATAAAGCTGAAGAGTTTGTTTGTTTGTTTGTTTGAACGCGCTAATCTCAGGAACTACTGGTTCGAATTAAAAAATATTTTTGTGTTGAATAGACAGTTTATCGAGGAAGGCTTTAGGCTATATAACATCACGCTGCAATTATTAGGAGCGAAGAAATAATGGAAAATGCGAAAAAACCGGGGAAATTATTCATCTTTGAGGGCTTCCGTTGCGTGCGCTGCGAATACGGTTTTAGATACCAAAAATATATGTATGAAAGAATTAAGGGAACTTTTTACGGCGGGAAAACTTTGCAATCCCACGGGAAACGGACTTCTACGCGAACGGAGTCGCGAGCGGCCACTAGTACTTTAATAAGACCTAAGATTATTTGTAAAAATATAAAAAAATATAATAAAAGAATAAGGTAAACAGGCAAGTATTTTTTTTACGATTCACGGAACACTTAACATAAATGTTTTTAGTATAAAAATAAAGTTTAGTATATAAATATAAGTACTTAACTAATATATTTTTTTAGTAAATGCCATCTACTATGAAGGATTTACCTATAATTGAATCTTTGTTTGAACAATGTGATTTACGCCGGAGCCCAATATCGAATCCTGAATCCGAGAGTTGGGACGATCTGAGATCGTACACGATCTGCGGTTCGATCTCCAACCTGCGTCCCAATAACAATTATATGCAATCGATGTCAGTGATGCAAAAAGATCGTCCATCGATCTCTTCATTGTGAATAAAAAGTTAGTTTTACTAATATTTAAAAAGTTATGCCTTAGTTTTAACTATTAACTTGTCTGAAAATAGTTTAATACACATGAATAAATACATCTTATGTAATTAGCTTGGAAAAATGGCCGGATATATTTTTTGTCCTGATCTTTGCTGTTTTTTTGCAATAATTGCATTGTGTTTATACAAACATTTTAATTTAATCGAAAACATTAATTTTGAATTTCACATCTAACGGGAGACACATCCAGTAAAGGCACTTCTTGTAAAATTTAGATTTTAAAAGTTTTAGATCAATGTACGTTGCTATGGTAACTGATTTTGTTTTACATGGACTGACATAAAAAGTCACTCAAACAAAAGATCGAACTGCCCAATTCCGAGGTTCGCAAAAATTGATTCAAAGGATGTGTCAAAATTAATAGGTCGGTTATTGGGATGATGGTTGGCACCATTTTCAAACAAATATGCTAGAAAAAAGATTGCTTGCTTCCCATGGATCGATTGCGTTTTTGGGTTGGTTCCAGAATCTGCAGATCGTTTATTGAAACAGTTTTGAGAAAATTTGGCTCCGATTGATTGTCTTACGTCGGAGCTCAATATCGAATCCTGAATCCGAGAGTTGGGACGATCTGAGATCGTACACGATCTGCGGTTCGATCTCCAACCTGCGTCCCAATAACTATTATATGCAATCGATGTCAGTGATGCAAAAAGATCGTCCATCGATCTCTTCATTGTGAATAAAAAGTTAGTTTTACAAATATTTAAAAAGCTATGCCTTAGTTTTAACTATTAACTTGTCTGAAAATAGTTTAATACACATAAATAAATACATCTTATGTAATTAGCTTGGAAAAATGGCCGGATATATTTTTTGTCCTGATCTTTGCTGTTTTTTTGCAATAATTGCATTGTGTTTATACAAACATTTTAATTTAATCGAAAACATCAATTTTGAATTACACATCTAACGGGAAGGCACATCCAGTAAAGGCACTTCTTGTAAAATTTAGATTTTAAAAGTTTTAGATCAATGTACGTTGCTATGGTAACTGATTTTGTTTTACATGGACTGACATAAAAAGTCACTCAAACAAAAGATCGAACTGCCCAATTCCGGGGTTCGCAAAAATTGATTCAAAGGATGTGTCAAAATTAATAGATCGGTTATTGGGATGATGGTTGGCACCATATTCAAACAAATATGCTAGAAAAAAGATCGCTTGCTTCCCATGGATCGATTGCGTCTTTGGGTTGGTTCCAGAATCTGTAGATCGTTTATTGAAACAGTTTTGAGAAAATTTGGCTCCGATTGATGGTTGTAGATGCATAAAAATGGATTGAGATCGTATATTGGGCTCCGCCGTTAGATGCCTAAAAATGGATTGAGATCGTATATTGGGCTCCGCCGTTAGAAGAAACCGATAGTGATAGGTATACCTAACAGATAATTGAATGACGACCTCTGTGGTGCAGTGGTATATATACCGGACTGCTAAGCGAATGGTTCCTCGTTCGATCCCCGGTTCGGGCCAATTTCTGAAAAATATTTCTTTGATATTGGCTCGTTTTTGGGTGTAACTACGTTCTCCCCTAGTCCATTGAGTGGTACCTATAGTAAAAGCTTAGTTTAGGGCCACCCAGTTGGTGTGTCAGTCTGGAGATTTATTACTGTTATTTATTATTATCTTTGGCCCTTCCTTGAGCATGCTGAAAAATAAGTTAGCCAAACCCGAAACCATTTTATCTGTACCTAAGAATTCACAATTGTTGTTGGTCCTTTATTACCTATTAATATCTTTCTCATATAGCGCAGTGAAGACCCACTTTACCACTACGGCTGACGAGAGCTTAACTCACCTGTGGTGCGAACAGGGAACATTTTTTCGATCTTTAATATCGTTAATTTACATTTGTTTCGTTAATTTATATGAACGATAAGGACAGCAACTTTCAAAATAATGAAATTAACGATCAACAAAAGTTCCATGCTCGCACCACTGGTTTGTATCGCGCCATTGGTAACTTTCTCAGGCTGATATTAAATGTTGTTTCGTTGCAACCTGAAGGAAAAAGCAAGCTGTCATCAAAAATAAGATTGGTTTAACTACTCGAGGCGTAAACTCACGCATTCATTTTACGATTGAAGCTAAGACTAATGCGAACTTGTATTAACTTTTACTATCCCATTATGGCATAAGTGAGTAATTCTCACGATACCCGCAAATTGAATTAGGGATCTCTGAGTAAGTATGTGCTTGTGTGTATTTTGTTCATTCGTTTTTACGATGGACAGTGTTGTAATACGGGTGAGGTTTTTATGAACAGACATAAAACTTATAATAAGGCCATCGTTTATTTCTGTAAAAGAGCAAGTCCTTGTCAAGATTGTATTTTTATGTAGCTCAGTATTTACAGCTTTAACAGCTTTAGTAAATCTTTTTTTTATGATATAGGGAGAAAACGAGCATGCGGGTCACCTGATGGTAAGTGATCACCGCCGCCCATGACTCCCGCAACACTGTGGGTGTTGGGGGTGTGTTTCTGACCTTTGAGAAAATTGGGCACCGGATACCGCACTCACCGAACGAAACGCAGGAACATCGTCCCTACTTCACGTCGGTTTTCTGTGCGACGGTGGTATTTCACCGGACGAGACAGCCCAGTAATCGCTGCAGACAGAGCCTACAGCTAGACTCTACCACTCGTAAAAATCTGTTGTTCCTTTGTCCATTCAATATAAGAAATAAGAATAAAGATTATGTAGGTACCTATCAATTGATACGTTCTATGCCAATCAGTTATAGTAATATGGTTTCGTATTTAACTAGTAACAAATAAAAGTTTAACAAAGTAACTAAGTAAAACTATTTTACGCAATACCTAACTCCTTACTTACGATTATATTTGCTACCGGAACCGGGGGGTCTACTGGGACTTGACGGTCGTATCGTGCATCTTATCAAAATCGCGAGATTGGTACCGAGACTTACGACTTTCAAAACGATATTTCCTGTCGTTACGATTATCGTCTTAACACCTTACCGGAACTTGTGTCGTCCCCTAGTTGAACTGTCAAGTTTGACAGTTAGTTTCGTCAAATTGTCGTGATAAAGTGCCGGTAAGGCATTCCATCAAGTTCGTTCGTACTTCGGTCGCACGGATCCGATTTCGTTTGTAAAGTCCCGGTAGACCCCCGGGACGGAATTCATACAAAAATAAAATTGTGTGGTTCCGCTTTTAATTAGGCGACAAACTTTGTCCGAGCGAAAGTGTTTCGCGAAGTTACAATTATAAATGTGCTAAACTGCACAGTTAGTTACTGGCAAGTTTTAACGATGCATTACAACAATTTATATTTTGGAAGTAGTTGATGCGAACAAGTGCCCTCTACTTATATGCCTTTTTAATTGTTTATAATCGTTTTCAGGAAGAGCATAGACTTTGTATGAATAGGTACTTATAGGGTTTCGAAGATTTAGCTACCCCTGAACAAAGGGTGCATGCAAAGAAAAAAAAAATTTCAAAATCTAGTGTTGCCACTTAAGTTCTAAGGTAATAATTATTTTGATTGATTATTTTGTTCTTATCTAGAGCGTGCTTTGAAGTAGTTAAACTAATGTAAGTGAGTTTTTCTTTTAGATTGTAATAAAAACGGCAACAGTATTTTTTTTAACATTCTGGTCAATCCATTGAGTACATAACCAATGAAAAGAATAATGTGGAGGTGTCAAGTTAAAATAATTATTAATTCATTTTGTGGCTCACCAAAGTATAAGCATTGATTTAACCAACCAATTAATTAACGTTACCTACTGACGAATCAACATAGGTATTGTTTATAAGTTGAGCAACAGCTCAATTATAAGTTGATCGACCGTGTTAATTTTTGCTTGTATTTGCAAATCCAACGCTACCCCCTTAAATTTCGGCAGGTAATAAACGCTAGAAGCGGGTGGTCCAGTCAAAACGATAACTTACTGTGGAAACAGAAACATGCCTTCCATACTAGTATTATAACGAGGCAAAGTTAAGGCTTAAGTACGCCGCGCCCGTACCTACTTCTAAACCGATTTCAAAAGTTCTTACACCTGTAGACAGCGACATTATCAGGGAGTAACAAGCATTTATTTGAGGCTAATTTTATTTCCTTTAAAAGGCTAGAGAGTTATACACTCCATGGGTCGATCGTTCGGATTGAATTGCTGCGGTTGCAATATCCGTAGCTGGTTCAAACAAGCTATGTTGGCTTTGCTAAAACAACTCACTCCATGATTGCGGTATAGGATACGCTCTATCATTTTTGCTGCGTTAGAAAACACGTTTCGAATAACTAGATGTTTACAAAGATTTTAATGCGTTTTTTAATTTTAACTTAAACTCCGACTTAGGAGTTTCTTTAGTACTTTTTTTTAGTACTCTTTATTTAAATATTTTTTGCTATTTAATATATTTCCAAGGCTTTAGAAGAGTTAAATTATTGTTATTTAATTTTAAATACCGAGCAGAAATATCCGAAATTCCAATATTGAACGGGTATTACTTACCTTATCTTTTAAGGTCTCGTAGCCAAAGGGTAAAAACGGGAAATTATTAAGTTTTTTTAAGTACCCAATTGTACTAAGATTTCTGTCCGTCCGTCCTTCTGCCAACTGCCCAGTCTGTATCTCATGAACGATAACATCTAGATACTTGCCGCAATAACAACAAATACGGAAAAAAATTAAAGGGGCCGCACAACCTATTTAATTTATGAAACATTATGTATATTATATTTTAAAAAATTAATTCCAAAGAATAGATATACCTACTTCTAAAAACTCCCATTACCAACCAACCACCATTTGGCGAGCTCGACTCCCACTTGGTCGGTTTTGTTTTCTTGCAATTCTGTCAAATGTTAATAAAGGTTGATATTCCTTAAATTTTAACTTTAGATTTTAGATTAAGTATTTCCTCAATTAATTCATTTCTCCGTCTTGAAATAGCACTTAATTCAAGTAAATAAGAGAAGCTGTTTATGAAATTAAGTGTCAATGTTTCAGGGAATGTTTTTAACTAAGAAGTTATTTTAGACTTAAAACAGTCAAGGCTTGTACCTACATTCCACATACTTAATTAATTGTTTCATTCTTAAGTGGTAAGTTATAATAAGTTTTTGGTTGTCATTTTCTGATAGTTAATTCAGTGATCCGATACTTTTACGGAAATAAAATAAATTTCTATCAACGCGGCAGTTTATACTAAAACAAAACCGGTTCAAAGCTCTTGGTTAATAACCGTTGGCCTAGTCGTGCTAGATTTAATTAAAGTAGAATTGAGAGGAATATTCTGTGAATTCCGACGATTGTAATTTTGCATGATGTGTTTGACTTTATTACTCGGGGCACTTTATATTCATTAAGTTCAGACCGTTTGTCTTTTAGGGGCCTTGCAGGATTCAACCTCAGAGGGTTTATGAATTTATATAGCTTTGTTGTAGCTCAGTCTTGTGCTGGATATTTTGAGCTGCGGGAACTTCTTACATTTGATTTTTGTTTAAGTCTATGTAGGGAAAAATCACCTGGTTATAGTATTACTAGTGGCCGCCCGCGACACCGTCCGCGTGGAAGTCGGTTATGTGTTATTCTGATGTGTTACCTATTATATACTGTAAAGTTTTATCCAAATCCGTCCAGTAGTTTTTACGTGAAAGAGTAACAAACATCCATCCATACATCCATCCGAACATACTCACAAACTTTCACGTTTATAATATTAGTAAGATTAGAAGTTTGGTTGTTGGTAAAACGTGATATTATATTTACAAAGTATTTCTACAGCCCGTCATTTGGTTTGTAAGTTATCTAGTTTCCTGAGTACCTTAACAAGATAAAAGATACATAGGTACGTTTCGGGGTTTCACCGAAAGTTGTAGCTAAAAGTGAATAGATAAAATGTGTATATTGTAGTTTTATTTAGATTCCAATAAAGCCAATTGCTTATGACAAGCTGGATTCTCGAAGTCAAGTAAACGGTTGATAAAACAAATTCTAAGTGTCTTTTCCATGGCACTCTAATCTTGAATCGGGTAAAAAGAAATACTGAAGTTATTAAAGAGTCTTTAAAATACTCCGCACATAAATGGCGGGAGATAATGGCGCGTCTTTACAAAATGGCGGCCATTATAGAAAAAATATTCAAACTTTTCCAAACTTGGGATAAAAAATGTTTCCGATTATTATTGTTGATGGTACCTACTTACGAAATCTTTAGCGGGAAGAACGTTTTATGGCTTGAGGAAGAAATTACTTTATTTTGACATGGTTTTAGCTTAGTAAAATCAGTAAAAAAAATTATACTAATGTCCATTGATTACCTATTGATGGTGTTTCAGGTCGTAGTACCTACAACCGTAGCTATAGTTTTCTAACATATTTTTTACAAAAGTAAGGCACCTAAAACGTCTTATTGCGGAATCAAAACATGCTTTTTTCGTGAGAAATGTAAATAATTTAACGACTTACTCTGAAACAGAAGATTTTCCTCATCGGGTGAATGAGGCAGTATTTGTTCGAGATGGAGATAATTTGATAAAATTCAATTGAAAGACGAATGGTCTTCAATTTTAATGATGATGATTTTCTTTAATGCTTTCTTAGATACCATTTGGGTTATTGCTTATATTGAAAATAGCAAATATTTACATTTGCACAGCAAAACATAACCCCCAGAAATCTTAAAGGTACCTATTATTGCGAATGAATTGAAAATTTTAATTAAACCTTAGGTACCTATTAATATTTAAAATGCTGTTTAATTTTAACACACTTTATTTGTGATAGATTGATAAAATCCCACCAGATTTTAATATTCTATTTTTGTTTTTCTGTAATTTGTGGATTACTATTTTATCTATTGTTTGTCATTTTGTTTAATTTTATCTAATCTTTTATAATTTTGCTTAAACATTTGCTAAACATTTCGTAATGATTTACAAACTTTAAAAATTACTTTAAAATGTATCAATTTATCAGACAAGAAGTTACCTACTCAACCGGGTTTTGCGCTCTTGAAATATGCTGTAAACTGTATTTAGTTACCCTATCCGGGATTACGCGCGGTAATTTTTTTTTAAGCAAAGAAGTACGTTAACTTTTCCAAATCCCAGATAGAGTTAAAGCAATGTATTTACCCATTCTTGAATTTCAGCTTATTTTATTTACGAATTATGTTTCGTGATTTTTTCCCACAAACAAATCGCAATGGCAATAAAAATATATATTTTGCATGGATTGCAAAGAGTTAACGCATTTATCGAACAGACCGTTGACAGTCGCTTTGTTTTTCATACACAGTTTACAGATAAACGGGTCATTGTTATTAATAATACATAGTTTTAATTATGTCTTTTGGTATCTTAAGACGTGTGGCGGGTCGCTTGTGGAGCACTGAGCAACAGATATTAAGGTAAAATAATATTGACTCGTAGCAAGATATAACTTCTTAGATTTACGCGATTATTATTACTTGAAATTAAACTCATTTTAACAAAAACGTTTTTTTTTTTTACTTTACTCTATGAAGACGTCAAACATCTCAGTCTACCCGTGACCACGGCATTTGCAAAAATGCCGAAACGTCGGAAAATCAAAAATAATAAAATAAACGCGTAAAACCCGTTAAAATGAGTTTAAATTCGTAGCAAGATATTTGACGAACCATTACAGCCATATTTAATTTTTGGCAAAAACCTATTTTACTAGTTCAAACCGTAAGGGATCGTTAAATCTTAAAATTGTAACTATTGGTTGTCATTAACAAATTTTATGATTTTAACTTGTTCCTACAAGTTTTAATGATTCTACTTTAACTAAGGATTAGCAGTGTATTTATAATGAGACCATCCTACGTTTGCGGAGTCGGTAAACATACGGTACGTTTGTTTTCTAAGTTGCAATTTTGGCGAGCTTAGAGTAGCAATCGTTTGCCCTGGGTAGCAGAGATTATGCAATCACTAAAAAGCCCGCAGAAAGACCTTGTCATTTTTGATTACTAACAAATCTTGGCTACATAAAACTGACAAAATTTATTTTCAATCGGTTTTCCAATAATACCTACCCACTCATGTAGGTTCTCTCTATTGAATGTTTATTTCATGCAAAGTTCCTTTGTTTATTGATGACAACATAAAACTTAGGTATTCTTCAGTGGCCACAACAGCATCAACTGAACATTGTCATGAACTAAAACCATGGAAGGCTATCCCTGGACCACCATCTCTTCCTCTGATTGGTCAATTGCACCATTTTTTACCAAAAGGTACCTTTTTACCAAACATCGATCAAATGACATGAAATACTAGTGGCCGCCCGCGACTCCGTTCGCGTGAAAGTCGGTTTCCCGTGGGAATGAGAAGTTTTCCCGTGATAAAAAGTACCCTATGTGTTAATCTGATGAATAACCTATATTACCGTAAAGTTTCATCAAAATCTATTCAGTAGTTTTTACGTGAAAGAGTAACAAACATCCATACATCCATACATACTCACAAACTTTCACGTTTATAATATTAGTAGGATATATTTTTTTATACTTAATAATAAGTATAGTAGGTAAGTACCAAATAAAATGTTCACCAAATGAATATAGTCACAAAGACACGTGTCACCATAGATTTATTATCTTCGCTCTCGCTCTTACTAGATGGAGCACTGCCTGTAAACAATAGCTTTGATCTTGCGGCAGTTTTTTATTTTCGTGACAATTCGTGTGTCAAATAATACACATACTGTTCGAAAAGCTTCCGACCAAACCATGACCTGTTTTCTGACTTAGTACTAGGAACAAACCAAGATGTCGCTTAAGTCCAAACCTTTTATTTACTCATCATCCTCGCTGAGCAACAAAATAATACGCAAAAAAATTCAAGCTCGACAAAACGGAAACTACACATCTGTCTTTGTGTCGTTTTTCAATCATTTTGGCAATAAAAAATAAATGTTTCAAAAGCTTTGAAACGCCATCTATATATGACCCCTGACATTCCTTGCAAGCTGTTATATCTTAGTAACTACTCTTTAAATTGACTATTTTTTAACCATTAACCACCTACCTACGGTCTCAGAGACCGTAATGTTTTATAAAATTCAAATATAATTTTAATTAAAAAAAATGATGGTTATGTTTTACTACTTTTTATGTAAAAAATTACAAAAATACAAAACAATTGCTTTGTTTTTTTTTCAGTTCTTAAAGAAATTTATGATTCAATAGCAAATGTTTGGTGCTAAAACGAAGCATTGGCGTATAAAGTTGCATGTTTTGCTACGGAACTTTAATTTGTTAATTGAAATCCTAAAATCAACGCAATTATCTATTAGCGGTCTTTGCGACCACACGGTGGTGGTAACAGGACAAAAATAGGTGCTAGGTGGTTAAGGCTTAATGTCAAATATTATGTCATATAAAAACAGGGGCGTAGGAGTAACAATATTGTTAAGGGCCCTATAAAAAATATTTAAACATAGATTCACAATTACTCCTCACCCATAGTACTCGTAAAATGCGTGATAATAAAGTAAGGTAAAAGCACCAATTATAGACAATATCAGGAGTATTTTTCTTTTTGCTTATTCATTTATGGGTTTTACTATACACCTTTCTATGGTTTTGGATGTTATAATAAATAGTGACTTTTAGAACTAGTTTTCAATTTTTAAAGTTTAATTTTAGTTTTTTTAATTGTTTTTATTTTCTATTATCTTCTAGCCAACTTCATTAATTGACTTGCTGTAAGAATTAAATACTATTTTAATACTCTATTTTGATCTTACTATGCATTTGCATACGGGAAATCCTATATCTAGACCATATATGGTAAAAAATATTTTACTTTTTTACACCGTCAATTTGGAAACGTATGGACTTATGGAGATTTTTTGTTTATAAAGTAAGCTATATTCAATGTGTAGGTTTAAAAAAATACATTCTTTTTAAGTTTTCACTATTTTGGAGCCCCTGTAGCTCGGGGGCCCCAAAAAATTAATACGGCGGCTACGCCCCTGCATATAAGTTGACACTAGCTCGGGTAGGTTCGAGTATGCTGAATTCAGCACACTTATGTTTTGCCGCATTTTACGAGTACCAGTGCTCCATCTAGTAAGAGCGAGAGCGAAGATAATAAATCTATGCGTGTCACTTTCCTTTCAGACGTTTTTCTCTGAACTGAAAACTGATCTTGATAAAAAAAGTATGTTTGATTTCCCTATAATTTACACTATTTAAGCCTAATGAGTCAGAATAGCTAATCGGCTGCATGAAAATAGGTTTTTAAGATTTATAGGTAAAGGCCAAGGTCCATAAAGAATTTTACATAGCAAGTATATTAATTTATTAACAATATTTCAGGTTCATTATATAGTCTAGAAGGACAAGATTTGGCCAATGAGCTCTACGAAAAATATGGTGAAATTATAAGGATAGACGCAGTATTGGGTAGACCACCGGTACTCTATGTATTTGAACCGAAAAGTATAGCAGAAGTAAGTAATTATTCTATGGGTCTAAGAGGACGAACAAAATTCTTATTTTTTTTAAGATTTCCAAATACTAAATTCACTTTTTAACAATATTTACAAGCTACCCATGGAGTTTTTCGTTTGATGTTAAATTTTCTTTAGGAAATGTTAAAAGAAAAGTGTTTTTTGATATTAGATCCTTAGGGGTGAAAACTGGTTTCCACGGCGCCCGACGTTCTTCGCTCTTGAATATTATAAGAATGAACACAAAAAGGTGAAGGATCGTTACGGTGGTCTTCTTGCAAGGTAATATATTGACAATTCAATATTGAGTAGCGTTGCCACATAGTATAATTAATTTATTGGTGGCTACTGTCACTGTAGGTAGAAACCTTAAACAGGATTACCCTAGCAGCAGGTTTATACGTTACCTATGGCGTTGGTACTAAACTAACACTGTATAAAACAATATACAGATCAGTTACATACTGGCAACGAAGCCGTTCTTGTAAAGTACTAAGTGGCGGCAAATCTTTTGCAACTGAAAGCCGTAGGAGTTTCAAGGCGTCCCAAAATTCCATTTATTTTCTCTAAATTACCCTCCTACCCCTAAAGTCTTAATGACATTTTTACCAAATTCAACTGCTCTTAGGATGCAGTAATCATCATGATCATCAACATTATCAATCATGCTCATAGATATGATTTCTCTTCTGATGGATAAAAAGGCATTTGAAGCCTGAGATCCATGTTTGTTCATTTTTTTCATATTTCGTGTAGATAATAAAGATATTAAATTATGTGTTTACAGCCAAGGAGAAGAATGGAGGAAATTTAGATCGATTGTCAATCCTGTTCTTCTAAAACCAAAGAATATTAACTTGTACGAAACGGAAATAAGTGAAATATCAGATGAAATGCTTCAAAGGTGTGTTTCTTTCGTTTTTTTTTATAACTTCGGATTGAGCTTAAGACTCCGATGATTATGTTGGTTTATTTTTACGCAGGTTAAAATCAAAGTTGGATGAAAACAATATGATTAAAGATAATTTAGTTTTTGAGTTAAATCTTTGGGCACTGGAGTCAACTGCGTTAGTTGCTCTAGGTAGTCGAATTAATTGCTTGGATCCAAACATAAAACCAGATTCACCAGCATACCAGCTTATTCATAGTGTTGATGAAATTTTCACCAAGTTTGAAGCTTTGAACAGTGGGGTAAGCTTCTGGAGATATTATCCCACAAAGTTATTTAAACGAGCAATGAAAGCCTATGAAACACAGGAAAAGTAAGTTAACACTACTTTTTAAAAGAATAAATTTTGAAGTTTGGATTTGTAGTAATTTTTATTTTGTAGACTTGCAAAATTTTTCATACAGAAAGCAATGAATGATTTTGCAAAAGAAGAGGAGCGTGAAAAGGGTGCTTTGCAGAAACTTCTTGAAATTGATGAAAATGTTGCTTTTGTGATGGCTATAGATATGTTAATGGCTGGTGTTGATACGGTTAGTACCCCGAACCTTATCCCTAAGTGTTCTTCATCATGATGTATTAATGTACCTAAGGTCCAAATTTGTAGGTCGCAAACACCTTAGTAGCGGCACTGTATCTGATAGCGGCCAATCCTGAAAAGCAAGATAAATTGAGAGAAGAATTGAAAATGGGGCATAAAGGAAATAAGTATTTGAAAGCATGTTTAAAGGAAACACTTCGAATGAAGCCCATAGTCAGCACTTCTATGAGACAAATCGATAAAGACTATGATGTACTTGGATACAAAATACCAAAAGATGTTAGTATTAGTTTTGTTTTTTTAATTATGCTTTTTTCTATTTATTTGACCGACGCGACGTGTTGCTGAAGAAAAAATGTATTTCAAACCATATGATAGTCCTTTTCAATTGGAATTGCAAAAACTTTGTTATTGTGTCTTTGTATTACAGACTATGGTGTTATTCGGTCACCACGTACTGTCGATGTCGGACGAGCAGTTCCCGCGTGCGCAGGAGTTCCTCCCCGAGCGCTGGATCGTAGAAAAAGGCCATCCCCTCCACCACGGACAAGCCGATCCACTTGTTTACAACCCATTTGGATTTGGAGCCCGATCTTGCATAGGTTTGTAATCCTGTAGTCAAGGTTATAGAGCATCAAAATAAAGGGACCAAGTCTCGAATGTCGGTCATACTTATATAAAAGATTTGTACCATTAATCTACAATTAGCTAATCGAATATTTTCTGTTATAAAAAAAAACAAAAGTTAAAATTGGTCCCTCCAAATGGATACAATGATTCGGTGCGGGTGAGGGTGAGGGATCGGTGAGGGTATAATAAAGAGGTGGCTAAATTTTTAATTAGATAGTAGATTAATGGTACAAATCTTTTTATAAGTATGACCGACACCCTTTCATTTTGACGCTCACCGATCATGCATAGGTTAGTTAAAACCACGTTAGAGGAGTATTATTTTTCTTGGTTAAAACTTTTAGGATGTGTTCAGATTTGAAAAATCGAAGTTGAAACATCAGTTGAAATTGTTGCGAAAATTTTCTTACAATGGAAAATTTTGTTATTTACTTATACATATAAAGTCTAGGTTTAGTTTGCTAGTTTAATTTCAAAAACGGTGATAAGACCAATTGCAAAATGCATTCCCGAATAAACCCAAAATTCAACCTAAACTTATTTTTTCTGTTTTTTGTAGGAAAACGACTAGCCGCCCTCGAGATGGAGTTGATGCTAGCAAAACTAACGACAAATTTCAAAATAGAATGGTTTGGACCACCAATCAGAACTGTGCCCCACTTTTTAAACAACATGGCGCCGCCATACAACTTTAAATTTCTAGGCATTTAACTTTTGATGTTATGTTTAAAATTTAGAAGAATAAAGTAATTATAAAAATAAAAAAATCCTTGATCCTTTGTCTATGGACGATTTAAGCAATCTCTGTCTAAATGGTGCTTGTGTTTAAAAGTGCCGTGTTTTTTTTTCATCTAAAAGTTGGTTTGTGCGTAGTTGCTATAGTAAAAAAATGGCCGTCGGTTTTGCGGCCAAAAAAAAACGTTTTGGGCAGTTAGGTTTACAAAGTCATTAATCAAGCACCACTAGCAATTTCAATTTCCAAAGCTACCTGCTAGTGAAGCATTTGTGTTGTAAATTTTCATTTTCATGAATTATTGTAGCAATACTAACAATCATATTCCTAACATTTCATAACAAATTTATATTACAGCTCACACAACGCTCACTAATAAAATGGTATATTTGATGATAGTAATAATAATAAATAATAATAAATCTCCTGACTTACACACCAATTATGTGGCCCTATGGTAAGCGCATTAAGCGCTTGTGTTACAGGTACCACATAATGGACTAGGGGAGAACCTAGTTACACCCAGACACGAGCCAATGTCGAAAAACCATTTTGACGAAATTGGCCCGACCCGAGGATCGAACCCGGAACCATCCGCTTTACAGTCCGGTATAGTTACCGCTGCGCCACAGAGGTCGTCATGATACTTTCAACGAATGGAAAATGTAGATATGTCTAACTAAGTATGTCTTCCATTTCTTGTTTTTGTAAGTAAACCAGTGAAAGATAAGAAAGTTGAATAAAATAATGTCTTGGGAAACAAGCTCCCACAAAACTAATGATGCTTTTTTTACCCCTAATGGTAAGAATTCCTTAGTATCTGTTCGTTATCTGTTAGTAGTTAGTATTTACATGTTTTTATGTTAGATGATCATAATACCATATTTCAATATTTATATTTTGGTGTAACTATGTAGTCCGCAATCATTTTAAAAATATTAAAGATGCAATTTTCTCTCTGTTTTGAACTTGCAGTCAATTATATAAACATTAAAAAGCAAATCAATTATGTTAAGTCTTTCGCGATTCAATAATAATCTGTTGATTTTAAGCAAGGAGCAATATATCAAAGCACTACCTACTATACCTAATGTAAAGAGAAATTTTCATTTTAACATTCGTATTGATTTAGGGGACAACATATTTTCAACAACAAACTTTTTAATTTACACTATTATTTTATTTTAAGGCTTCCCGAATGCTTTATTTTTATTTATTTATGTTATTGCAATCCATAATGTACATGTGGTCTTAATAATAATATAGTAGATCATCATGGACCCTGTCGGGCACAGCAAGTTTGAGGGTGCATACAATTTATATTTATTTTGGTTTACTTGTAACTAAAAATCTATTAAACATAATAATATTAAGTTGCGCTTTGTTAAATTATTAAAACTTGTCAGATGTATATTCATTCAGAGTGTAGTAGCATTTTTCAACAAGAAATGCTTTTAATTCTTTGGTGAAGTTTGTAACGTTTCTTTCATTTAGAAGTCGTTGAGGAAGGTGGTTGTATATTTTTATGGACATTACATACGGGCTTGATGAATGTGCGGTCAATTTTGAGGTTGGTAATATTAGTTTATTTTTGTGGCGCAAGGCATATTGAGAAGGTAAGTCTTGTCGTGTAGTATAGAAGTGTTGGTTGTGTCTAACAAATTTACAAATTTCAAATATGTATATACTTATGAGTGTAAGGATTTTTTACTTCTGAAAGTAAGGTTTACAACTTACGGTCTGGTCAATGTTTTCGAGCGTTCTGATAAGTTTTTTTTGTAGGACAAACAGGGTAGGTACGTTTGTGCTATTTCCCCAGATTTTTTTTGTACATTTCACTTGATGCTGTGTGGGAAACTTTTTATGCAAAATATAATTGTATTTCCTTGCAAGTGTGTTGAAAACAACCTGCAACCCTCAGCCTCGTGTATAATGAACAACTTTGCACACTTGTATCATAATATACTATTATTTATCTAAAACGAAAATTGGTAGACCTATTTTGATTATAATAAGAAGACATCCTTGGAACCTCATACAATATAGTTTCCAAGTTTTGGTTTAACAAGAAAGTGGATCACAAAGTTGTTATGTAGAAACTTAAGTTAGCCAAGTAATTACACGGGAAGGGTGATCCTGTATCAATTTCACCCTCGTGGTTGTCTGATCCTACTTTACCGACTAATATCGTGACAAGGAGTAAAGTCTGGCCACAAATCCTAAGCTTATGCGATAAATTAGTATATTTCAATACAAGTGTGGAAAGGCTGTCATTACAACGAGTGCCGACCAATGTCTTCCCGAGCCGAGGCACAGCCGAAGGCGAGGGTTGACAGGCGGGACGAGTTGCAATGACGGTTCCGCACGTGTAATGAACGACTATTTTTAATACAGTTGCGAAAAAATAAAGCAATTTAATAAAATATAAAATTAGGATCGTAAATGTCGAAATAACTCATTTTGAAAATGGCGCCATTTTTTCTTCACCCATTTGGTAAGCAAAGGTTACTATACCCATACAGCCAAGTCTTCAGTAGAATTTTTTTATTGATATGAAATGAAAATGAAATTTAATGAGATAAAATGAAATGAAACCAACCACACTAATTCAATCAAATCATTAAATCTGATATCGAAACAAACTAGTAGCTTTTTTTAGAAATATCCCTACCTACGCTACGTAAGTATTAACATTAATCATAAATACATCTTTGTTTTTTTTTTAGTAAAAACTTCATGGTTGGTTAATTTTTCTTTTTAATAGACATTATTTTGACAGTTGGGAAAGAGAACGCACGAGTGCGGGAAAGGTAAAAAAAAAGCACGCGTGTGTAATAGCCCACATCCCGAACGCTATACGTCCCTGCAATACGCCACTTTTTGAGCAACTGTATTAAAAAAACATTTTTATGTTTGTTACAAAAATTTATGATAAAATAGTTTTAGTTAGTTTTGGCTCAAAGCTATTGAAGTTTCTGTGTTTAAATATTGTTTCGTCTGGATTAACAGGAACATATCTAAGTGCATAAACTATTTTGAAAGAAGAATACCAAATGTTTTGGTCTAGAATTAAGTTACCTATTTCTTAAAACAACAATATAACGCATGACTTTACAAAAGTAGATAAACA
The DNA here is from genome assembly GCA_916618145.1 of Emmelina monodactyla. Lineage (NCBI taxonomy): Eukaryota > Metazoa > Arthropoda > Insecta > Lepidoptera > Pterophoridae > Emmelina > Emmelina monodactyla. The sequence goes on along the minus strand of OU745302.1, from coordinate 11,153,550 downwards.
ATGAACACAGTCCATATTTTAAGATAACAGTTGAATAACCACAAACTTGTATATGTTACGGCTAATAGCCGAAGTGCGGCTACACCTAGTTTTAGCCGGTATGTTAGAACATCAATAGGTTAGGTAAGTTAGGTTACTTTTTTGTTACCGTCGACCGTTGACTCCGTCGACTCATGATTGAAGCCGGTTTTTATATACATAGGTATAATTTTTTTTTACTGTTTTCCATTATAAAAAACACTTCTAACCGGCTAAAACTAGGTGTAGCCGCACTTCGGGTATTAGCCGTAACATATACAAATACAACGATATAAGGTGGTATTATTTATTTAAAATACATAGTACAATTTTAACAACACAATAATTAGATAAACCCATTTGTCTTTGCCAGTTCCAATTTTGTTGTAAGTATCATATCAATTTTGACAGAAAAAAAAATACTTTTTAGTTCGGAGTTATCGGATAGGATGTACTTACTAAACTTTAATTTTTTGCACATAGTAGTCAAATATAATGAGTAGTTTTTTTTTCTAGTTTTAAAAAACTCGGACACCTTGGCCAATGTATGGATTTTAAATTTAAATTTTATTTTTTTAATACATTGGCCAAGGTGTCCGAGTTTTTTGTGTCCGAAATGTCAACCCTAAATTTTTCCCAACAGTGTTACATTTCAGGGTGATACATAATTGTGGCGTTAGGGCTTACGCCGGTTCCACGACTCCACCACCGCGGCGAGGACGGAGCGGGAGGCTTTAGTGGAGATCCCCTGGGTGACATGTCAGATGCCCAGGTGGTTGTCCCACACACGGCTCCGAATTTCCCGCGCAAACAAAACAGGTGGGGCTCATTGGGAACAAAAGGACTTTTGCCGCTGTCTGTAGGTACCAAGTTCGAACAATATGAACATCTAAAATTACAATTTTGTGTACAGTATGATATACAAACGTTCCTCTATAACCTAAATCTTATCATCTTAGATATTAATGGTTTGGAAATCACCTTCTGTTTTTATTTTTTTAAGTTGCGGGTAGATTGGACTTTAGTTGGTCTTGAAGTTTTTTGCGTTATGTGTGGCAGTTGAGAGAATCTGTCGTAGTTAAGGTTTTTACAATATCTAACATAAGAACAATCATTAAGAATGAATTATACTTAGCCTGTTGCGTTTTTGTTTAAAAGTGTTTCGTCATTTAGTACTTTTTATCAATTTGGCATGTTTGTTATTATTTTAGTATCTGCGATGGCTTTACAAAGTTTAAGACGTGTTACAAGTTTGTTAAGTGCAACTAAAAATGGAATAGCCCGGTAGGTACTCTATACTTGTATTTACTATGGCTTTTTTATTTACAGTGTATTTACTATGGATTTTTTATATTATTTATTGAAACCAATTTAAATAAAGCTACGAATTGTGTTTGTGTATAACTTTAAAATTGAATCTTATAATAAATTATACAAAGATAAAAATAACCGTGGTCTTTGACCACAGTGTCAGTACCTAGTTACATAACCACTAGTAACCTTGATAATGTTTTTGTTGTTTTTCCGTATAAAATGTATGAATATTTTTATATTTAGATATTCCACATCAGCAGTAGAAGTAAATGAAAATGGGGTAGTTGAAGAAATAAAGCCATTTAAAGACATTCCTGGACCCAGCTCCCTGCCAGTGATTGGTCAGCTACATCACTATTTACCAAATGGTAACTAAAACTCATCTGCTCTAAACCACGTCTAAGATATTATATCAATAACTACTTGTGTTTGTTCCAGGAGAACTGTATAAACTAGAAGGACAAGATTTGATTTTTGCTCTCTATAAGAAATATGGTGAGATTGTGCGAGTAGATTCGGTGTTTGGGCGACCGCCTATGGTTTTCTTAACTGAACCAGCAAGCGTGGCAGAGGTAGGAACTGTATTTTGGAAAAAGTAAAACGATTAGTTCTTAATATTTATATTTCGATTTTAATTTAGATAATGAGGGGTGAAACCTGGTATCCGAAAAGGACAATTTTCTTATCCTTGGAATACTATAAACATGAATATAAAAAGCCAAAAGATGAATATATTGGTCTCGTTGCAGAGTAAGATTAATTATATAAAAACAAAATTATCTGTAATTTAATGACCAATACTTATTAAATATTATTTTAACAGTCACGGAGAAGGTTGGAGGAAGGTCCGGTCCATTGTCAATCCTGTGCTTTTACAGCCGAAGAACATGAAAGTATATCAAACGGGACTAAATGAAATTGCCCAAGAAATGATACAAAGGTATTAAGAAAAAGAGTAGGTACTTTTGTATAAAAAGGATTACTTTTGTATAAATACAAAAGAAAATGTAATTTTTAAAAAGAGTTTGGTGATTTCCAAAAAATACTCTTGAACTGTTTCAGAATCAAATCAAAATTGGACGAAAACTATATGATAAACGATGATTTAGTATCTGAGTTTAACCTATGGGCGTTAGAGTCTACCGGATTGGTAGCTCTGGGATGTCGCTTGAACTGCCTGGATCCAAACTTACCACCAGGGTCGCCGGCGTATCAACTGATGCAATGTGTAGTCGATATTTTTACAAAATTTGATGCTTTAAATAATGGAATCAACTTGTGGAGATATTTTCCAACCAAGTTGTTCAAACGGGCCATGAAGACTTATGAAATGCAAGAAAAGTATGTAACAATGAATAGCATTTTAGTTGTTTGATTTTTATCAGATTGCAATTTTTATTACAGGCTATCACATTTCTTTATACAAAAAGCAATGCTTGAGTACAAAAAGAAGGGGATCGGTGAAAAAGGAGTGTTACAAAAACTAATGGAAATTGACGAAAATATAGCTCACGTTATGGCAACGGATATGTTGTTGGGGGGTGTTGATACTGTAAGTAATTATATAATATACTACGAGTATTTAATACCATTTGGATACCGAATAAGGCTGTTGTGACTACTAATAATACTGCGTGACGTTTATACCAAGTGCAGCAACATTTTAATTAATTCCTCACCGTCAAAAATAAAACCTTTGTTCGGCCGATTCTCCATTAAAAAAGAGGAGACAATATTTTATTTTTTATTTTTAAGGTCTCAAACACCGTTGTAGCAACTCTGTATCTTTTGGCTAACAATGCAGAAAAGCAAGAAAAGTTAAGAGAAGAGTTGAATTCTGGAACTGATGGCAAACGATATTTGAAAGCTTGTATCAAGGAGGCACTGCGAATCAAGCCGATTGTTAGTGCAATCGTTAGACAAATTAACAAAGATTATGATATTCTTGGATTTAGAATACCAAAGGACGTAAGAATATTTTTGTACTTGATTTATTTAAACTTAATTAAAGAATGTCTTATTGAAGAAGAATATTAGTTAGTATATTAATTACCAAAGAAAACGTTGTTCTGAAAGAATATTTTGTTCACAGACTATGGTTTTCTGTGGTCACCACCAACTGTCGATGAAGGACGCGCAGTTCCCGCGTGCGCAAGAGTTTATTCCCGAGCGCTGGATCGTAGGCAAGGGCCATCCACTTCACTACGCACAAGCTGATCCGCTTGTATACAACCCTTTTGGATTTGGAGCTCGTTCCTGTATTGGTATGTCTTTTTTCCACATTTTTAGAAGGAATTTGAAAAAATGCTTGGTTTATGTAACGTTTATCAGAGAATGTGCTATGGATCAGAATGCCTTAAGATTTTATAATACTATTACAAATAAGGCTTAGCAGTTCTGGGTAACGCCTTTAAAATTTCTGACATGGTTTCTTTCTTGGAGGCAGTCAGTGTAGTTCAGATTCAGTCAGGAGATTTTTAATTCTTCATTAAGCATTTCTAAAAGTGATTGAGAGACTGATGGAAAAAGCTAGGGTAAATGGTTAACGTACCTTCAAAAACTCTATTGAACTTGAATAGCTTAGCAATTATAAAGGATTAACAAAGAAGGTCAAGCAATGCTCCGAATGGCCGCTATCTAAACGATACTAAATGTAGGACGTTGTACTTTTTGCTTTCTGGTTTTTGAGTCCAAAAACTCTAATGATCCTGTTGGACCAATAAAGTGAGTTTATCTTCAAGACAATTTGTTTTTCACAGGTAAACGACTAGCCGATCTGGAGTTAGAGACCATGATGTCAAAACTAATCACGAATTTCAAAGTGGAATGGTTTGGACCTCCAATCAGAACTGAGGCACACTTTTTAAACAACATGGCGCCTCCTCATAATTTTAAATTTATTCCAATTAAATAATTTTATATAAATAACGCATGTTTTAAACGTTTTTTATCTTCAGTTGCCTATAAACCTAATTTATTTTGTCCCAGAAAACCCTTTATGTTGGATGAATAATGTTCGCAATTCTCTAAAGGGTCTAAACTATTATGAAACAAAATCTCGGTGCTTAGGTACCGAGACAGATTTGATCATTTTGTGAAGATATATTTATTGTATTGTGTGAATTTAACATTGGTGCTATTATGTTTTGTTAAAATTGTTATTAAATGAAGTGAAATGTTATTGAGAGATTTTTTTCTCTCTATTATTTATAAAGACATGTCATATCAACAAGACATATCATAAAAACATTTCGAAATGAGCAAGTAAGATCGCCATTTCCATTAATAGCCCCTTTTTCTGCATCACTAGGATTGCCGATGCTGGATAAACCTTTATCATCTACACGGCATAGAGGTTTGTTTGCCTTTGACCCTGTCAATCTTCTCTATATACAAGTAATGTAATTTTACGGTACAGTGCAGAGCAGAAGCTACGGATGTAAAGTCCAGTTGTTTGTATACCTTGCCAGAGAATTCAGTATGTCCAGGCCAGTCTGTAGTTTCTGAAATTTAGTTTATGTTTCTGTATACTGTTAGGTAGACATTTTGTTAATTAAGATGAATTGATGAAGTTGGTGCCGTTTTATACAAGTTCGATAGCAGGAACCAGTAAACTGTAAACTACAATCCGTTTATGCTAAACCTAGAAGAGGAGTTCTAAATCGAACTTTCTATTATCTTATCTCTTGCTTTACCTTTTTATTATTTTTAATTAAACAACTCCAGACCCAGTACCAACATAATAATTACGGACGCATTCACAAAACCAAGAGCCTACCAACCCGAAAATGGGTAACTCAATCCAAACAAAAAGTAATTAATGTTGGCAGTTTTGTTTCCGTTGGCAACATTTTTCATCGAGCGGGATAAATGGAGTCTATATTGTGGTTATCAATCAGAACCTACGGACTTAACGGCACAAATTGGACTTTTGTGTGCCAATGCGATATTGGACGAAATAATTAATCGAAACAGACTCTACGTATATATGTATACCAGTGGCCGCCTCGTACTCTGTTCGCGTGGAAGTCGGTTTCCCGAGGGAACGAGAAGTTTTCCCGCGGTAAAAAATACCCTATGTGTTATTCTGATGTATAACCTATATTACTGTTAAGTGTTATCCAAATCCGTCCAGTAGTTTTTACGCCGAAGAGTTACAAATATCCATTCATACATCCATACTTACGACTTTCACGTTTATATATTAGTAGGGAAAATACTGTGTAATCTTGTAAAGACAAACAAAAACTATTCCGTCATTAAGAACTTTATTACCATAACATGACTGTAGTATTATTACATACTGTAAAAATGTATCACTGCTGTATGGGAAAGATAGATAGTTAAAACTGAAACGTAATATGACAGCGTAGTTTGTTAGCATATTATTTATTCTGTTTTTCTCCTGTATCATTACCTTCTGTAGAAAATGTTAGCGAGTTGTTTTTTTTTTGTGTATTACCCCTTTTTTCCTCTCATAGCTCCATGCCTCATAATAACACTTTTTTCTCAAACTTCTATAAAGATTTGGTTCAACTTTAAAAACTTCGTTATCGCGCCCTGTCTCAACAACGTTTAAAATAGTAATTTGTTTACAGTACCTAGATAACGGATACTGTAATTATCTTTCTTAATATAGCTTAAAATGATACAAAAATATTATGACAAAATATTTCTTATTTAAACACGGAGAAGCTAAACAAATGAATAACAGTGCCTCAATCACAAACTTCTCACTTATTGCCACCGTAGAGTTATCGTATTTTTTTTTATAAAACTTAGACTGCGCCCCTAGCAAATGTAATAGGAACTTAATCTAGCGATCATGAGTAACTTTCACACTGGATTATTATTATTTTTTCACTTTTGAACATTTGTGATTCTATTAATGTGACTTGATTATTGCTTTCGTATCGAGTGCCGCTTAACTATAGCGGTACGAAGGGGCTTCGTGAGAGCTCGATACGCTTACTATGCGATTGGCAAAGTATTCGTGGTTGAGGCACAGATCGGTTTATCATCATTATCGTTATCATTACATAGTATAAATTATAAATCCAAGTCGCTAATTCTGTCTGTTTGTATGTTTGTCCGCTAACTCCTCCTAAACCAGTTAAGGGATTTTAATGCGGGTTTCACCATCCTTAAGGTATTTTTTTCATTTAAATTGAATGTAAATAAAGAACTATCGGAAAAAGATTTTTTAAGTTAGGCAAAAATCAATGTTTCGTGAGCAAGTCGGCCAAAATTACACCATTGCGAAGCGTGGGCGGGTCGCTAGTATTTAAATACTAGTGGCCGCCAGCGACTGCGTTCGCGTGGAAGTCGGCTTCCCGTGGGAATGAGAAATTTTCCCGCGGTAAAAAGTACCCTATGTGTTATTCTGATGTATAACCTATATTACTGTAAAGTTTCATAAAAATCTGCCCAGTAGTTTTGCCGTGAAAGAGTAACAAACATCAATGTATCCATCCATACATCCATCCATACATACTCACAAACTTTCAGCTTTATAATATTAGTAGGATAAGCAAGTAGACGCTTTGAAATGCTTGCCGAAATCGCTATTTGAATAAAGCGTTTGATTGTTTAATTACGCTGAGATAAAGATCTTAAGAAAACAAATTTTCAACAAGCGAATCAAACTAGACTCAATGTACCGACAGTACGTCTGTTAACCTTTGGCCTACTGCATTTAATTTATATTGACTTAACGATTACTCGATAAGCTACATTCAGACAGTGTGTGACAACATCTTGTTATAAGAATGTTTTGGTCTTCACACTACACACTGGGTGGTTCTTTAATCGTATCTAGTGTTAATTTATCGATGTAGAACCAAGATTTGTATGAAAAAAAATTTCCTAGTTATTTAGTTTACCATTTTCCTAGTAATTATGTTAAACGTATTGGGTACTAAACTTTTGAATACAAATTTACTTACTTAGGAAATTTCGTCCCTTTATAATAAATTCCACTAGCAGTAACACTTGAAACAGGGATTTAATTAAACAGGTAGCTGTTAAACGAATTTAATGTTTATTATTCAAATTACCACGTGTCTAAATTACCTGTTTAAATTAGCAATGCTTTACCCTTTCAACCCTTTCTCGACCTTTTACAGATAATGAAACTATTTTCCCGATTTCATCCCCGGACTGTGAATCCATTCCGTTTGCCCCACCTGTTTCAATACGATGATAATTAAATTTTGAAAAGGATCAGTTAACATTATGATGTAAACAAATGAACGGTGTCTTCCTGAACGAATGAATCTGTAGCTCGGAAGATATTGGGGTCCGGTCGCATTGATTAAAGTTGCCCTTAATAACTAGTTGCAGGATTAAATACATATTAACTCTTCTATACGTAGAACATTTGAAACCTATATTAGGAGAGTATGTTCATCGCAGTCAATCGTGTGAGGCAGTTTCCATTACTAGAGAATGCCATATTTCCACCTTTACAAGTTCTACATTTGTGCTTTTGAATTAGTTTGATTTAAATGGAAACATATCCTTTAATTGAGTAAGGGCCGGTTTTTCAATAGTCAGATAAATGTTATCCGATAGAAAATCAGTATGTTTTTGTTGCACGTCGAACATAAATACTTGACATATGTATGAAGTGACAATGAAAACATACCTCTTATCAGTCAGTTAGCATTTATCTGACTATTGAAAAATCAGCCCTAAATAAAAGTAATTTATTTGATTCTTGTAAGTTAAAAAAGTTAAAGGCTGGTGATTATTCAATACTTACTGTTACGCAGCATACAACATACTTAATGTTATTGCTTATAGTTAAATTAAACTATATACGAATAAACTTAAAATTAAATGGAGGCGCCACTTTATATAAAAAGTTGTGTTCATGTTGTATAGGTGGTCCAAACCATTCAATTTTGAAATTAGTCATTAGTTTTGTCATTAAACTCTCCATTTCTAGCTCAGCGATGCGTTTCCCTGTAACACACATTCAGATGAATATTCATGTAGATAGCTGTCAAATAAAATCTTGACTACAGAATTACAAACCTATGCAAGATCGGGCTCCAAATCCAAATGGGTTGTAAACAAGTGGATCGGCTTGTCCATGGTGGAGGGGATGGCCTTTCTCAACGATCCAGCGCTCGGGGAGGAACTCCTGCGCACGCGGGAACTGCTCGTCCGACATCGACAGTACGTGGTGACCGAATATCACCACAGTCTATAAAGTATTAACAAGATTCTAAGCTTTGTGTGATACGGAATAAGATCTATATTTGCTTAATCTCTAATGTTTCCCGTATGATCACTTACATCCTTTGGTATATTATATCCAAGTAGAATATAATCTTTGTTGATTTGTCTCATAATAGATGTAACTATTGGCTTCATTCGAAGTGTCTCTTTTATACAAGCTTTTAAATATTTCTTGCCGTTATTTCCTGTTTTGATCTCTTCTCTTAATCTTGCTTGCTTTTCAGGATTAACGGCGAGCAAATAAAGACCCGCCAGTATAGTGTTTGCAACCTTAAAATAATAATTAGGAACAACATCAAAGTATTAAGAAGATTAATATTTAACTGCAAGACTGCTTCTCTGGTCTGGTTTTAGGACATTATTGTTTAAACTTACAGTATCAACACCAGCTATTAACATATCAACAGCCATAACATGAGCAACCTCCTCATCAACTTCTAGAAGCTTCTCTAGAATGCCTTTTTCATTATCCTTCCGTGTTTGTGATGATTGACGAATCGCTTTTTCTATAAAAACTTTTGAGAGTCTAAAAGGAAATAAAGTTAACGTTTCAAAAGTGCTTTATGGTTTTCACAGACTAATTGGTATTTTATTTTATTAAAAAAAATTCAAAGCCATCTCGTTCGCTTTAAGTTCCTAGTTCAGGTTTAATAAGTTTTTCTTTGAAGGAGATATACTTTTACCTTTGAAATAATACCTAATTAAAAAGTTACTTTTTTAATCATAGTCTTTCTTTGTATTAAATAGAAAATATGTTATTTAGTACATTATTTTGTAGAAGAGCATTAAACGGATATTCGACTCTAATCAACTTTAAAAATATATATGGACTAAACATGTTTAGACAACTATTTTCAATATAATTATTAACATATTTTATTTGATAAAAAATATCTTTCATCTATTAACCAGCTCGGTGAAGGTCGGTCCATAGCGGGATCCTAGACTACTAGTATTTTTTATATATTTTAAGTAAAGAATGTTCAGTTTACCTTTCTTGCGTTTCAAATGTCACCATAGCTTCCCTGAATAACTTGGTTGGAAAGTACCTCCATAGGTTTATACCACTGTTCAAAGAGTCAAACTTAGTGAAGAGATCATCGGCACACTGCACCAGTTGATACGCCGGTGACTCAGGTGGTAAGTTTGGATCCAGGCAATTCAAGCGACATCCCAGAGCAACAAATCCAGTTGACTCTAATGCCCAAAGGTTGAACTCGAAAAATAAATCATCTTTGATCATATTGTTTTCGTCTATTTTGGATTTCAATCTGAAATTGTATGAATGAGAAAGAATTATCGTGACCTGTATCTTAGTTTTCTACAGGAATCGGTTTTTTACCTCTGTATCATTTCCTCTGCTATATTGTTGATGACTGTTTCGTACAGTTTTATTATTTTAGACTGAAGAAGAACAGGATTTACAATAGAACGGAACTGTCTCCAACCTTCTCCATGGCTAAATAGAAAATAAAATAAATTATAAAATTATGTTGCTGATAATCTACTTATCGCCTTTTTAAAAAAGTTTTCGTTTAAGTAAAGGAAACAACAACCAATTAGATCTTTATTGAAGCTTGATTGAATGAGTGAACGTTGTGAACCAAATATCAAATAAAAACAAATTTTGAGAGTGTTAGAGTCTAGCTGTAGGCTCTGTCTGCAGCGATTACTAGGCTGACTCGACCGGTGAAATACCACCGTCGCACAGAAAACCGACGTGGAGTAGGGACGATGTTCCTGCATTTCGTTCGGTGAGTGCGGTATTCGGTGCCTAATGTTCTCAAAGGCTCAGCAACACACCCCCAACACCCACAGTGTTGCGGGTAGTCGCGGGCGGCGGTGATCACTTACCGTAAGGTGACCCGCATGCTCGTTTGTTACTTATATTAAATTAAATAAAAAAAAACGAAATGAAAGCCTTACTCTGCCATTAGACCTATCTGTCTATCCTTCTGTTGCTTGTGTTCGGTTCTATAATACTCCAGAGTTGGTAAGATCGGACGACGAGGGTACCAGTCTTCACCCCTTATAATCTGAATTTATAACGAATTATCATGATAGACGAGATATCATGAGGTTTCACAAAAAACTTAATCAACTTTTCAGCATCTTTGTCATATTCATTAGAAAATTGTGTCAATCATGAGTCATTTCGACTATAAGTCGACGAGGAGTCATTTTAGTTCTTATAATAATACTAGCGACCCGCCCACCCACGCTTCACAATGGTGTAAATTTGCGCGACCTGTTCCTGATAAGTTAAATTTTATCTAACTTAAAGAAACTTTTACTGATTTTTCATTATTTACAAATTTAAATAAATAAATTCCCTAAAAGATGGCGAAAACCAAATTAAGATCCATTACGTACTTTAGGAGGAGTTAGCGGACAAACATACAAACAGACAGAATTAGCGACTTGGATTTATACTATGTAATGATATAGCAAAAAAAACAAATGGGGACGTAAATAATATGCTATCTGATATGAGCCTGATAGAATTATTTTTATAATTAAAAAACTGCAAATGGTTTAAAAAAATGTCTCAAATGTAAAAAAAAATATTTGCTTGTAAAATACGAAATTAAACCCAAAAGTACCTTTGTAAATGTGCTTATTCACTTACTATGCTTTTTGTCTATTTGTACTTTTGTAATGGGGAATTATAAAACGAGCGAATAAAAAATAAAATAACGACTGATGATGTCATACTGTTTTAATAACTTGAGCGGTATGAATTTGAGTAAACGATAAATTTACTAAACTAACGATGAATATTGATTGATAAAAATATCCAGAACGAGCTTACAAAAAAGGGTTTTGATTAATCCATTTCAGATATTAAACTACTATCCGTGCGACTACATTACTAAGTGAGCGACTTACAAATACGGAGGCGGCAACTTCAATATTAAAACAGTTTCTATTTTTCCAATTGAGGTTTTATATTACGATATACTAAAAAGTTCACTTTTAGCAAATTTTGCTAAGCTGAGATATTCCATTTAAGATCTTATGATTTTTTATTTTGATACTACTCCAGTAGCAATAGCCATCAATTGCACTTCTATTTGTTTTCCTATATTTTCTCAACATAACCGTCTTTTCTACTATTATGCAATAGCTAGGATAGGTTAGCGAGGAGCGCAGCGACGAGCGTGTTAGGTTGACTTTTGCCCCACATGAGCGAACCGAGCGAGCGTAGCGAGCGTGGTGCGGCAGCACCCGGTGAAGCGCTTATTAAGCTAATATGAAGCTTCCATTTTGTATTTTAAGTGACTCAAAATAATGTTTGTAAGTTGCTGTTTTGTTGATTTAACGTCACTCACAGTCAGTCGCTCACTTAGTAATACTATAACCTAAATTAATTATTTTTGACACTTAAAATTTTTATTTACAGTCACTCGTTTAAATACTACCCTTTTGTAATTATTCCTTAAAAATTATGTTAAAAACGTTCCAATGTAGTGATTCAGTACTTAAACTTAATATAACATTTGTCCGTACCTCGGCTATGCTTTTCGGCTCAAACAAGAATAAGAACGGTGGTTTGCCAAACATCGCCTCAATCCTGACTATATCACCATATTTCTTGTACAGGGTGTTTAGTAATACGTGGCCTTGAAGGTTATGTAATTCACCTGGAAGTATGTTTAATTTACTCGATGGTAGGTTACAAATAAACTTTTTAATAAAAATATTCAAAAACCGAAAAAACTTAGCAGAAAAACTTATACTTATACTCTTATATTTACCTTGTGGTAAAAAATGTCGCATTTGTCCTAACACCGGCATAGAAGATGGTCCTGGGATCTCCTTCCATTGTTTTACTATTTTAATTTTGTCACTCACTTTTCTATTTCCTGATAAATTAAATCTAAAACACATAAACTTATACACAATCACAAACTCTTTTGAGAAGTTTTATAATGAATTTTGTACATACCCTATTGTTTTTTGTTTAATTAGCTTATTTATAAAACTGTGGACACGTCTGGAACTAAACCCAAACATTTTAAAATCAACAATATTGTCAACTCATTACTCGCAACTATATTATTACACTCAAGTCTCATTATGTTTCAAACAGTAATTATCTATAATTATCTATTTGTTATAAACGTCTAATCACTTAACGTAATAAGCAGTTCATATAAATAAATAATTTAAAAGATGATGTGGTTAATTTAGTTCAGTCTTGCATGACTAATCAGTTTGCAGAAGATGACTTTTAATCTGGAATTTGCATGGTATTTGTTACTTCTTGCAGAATTTCATTAGGCTTGGCACTATAGTAATCTGCCTGCGCGTATGTCAGCAAGTTTTTGTCTGTCTACATTCTTTTGTACTTTGTAAAAGTATTCTTGTAAATAGATTTTCCTATGAGAAAAGGACACGACCTTTAAGACAAGTGTTTACCATTTTGATTTGGTTTAAGAGGGAATAAAAACCCATGAGATATTATAAATGTGTGCGACAAATTAGGCAGTTATTATTGTCAAAACTGTGTCTTCACATTCCTATCTACCTACAAACCATCTTGCAAATCTTCTTCGGCACATTTATACGTTGACCCTTAAAGAGGATTGCCATAGCATCTCTGCGGTCGTTAAACGTATGAGAAACGAAATGGGTTAACAGTCCATGAGGGGTTATATACTGGCCGCTTACTGGACGGATTTCGGCTAACTCCTTTGGGCCGGAATCACTAACCTTAATACTTGATGCTGAGCCGTGGAATTAGCTGCCAGTGGGAAAAATAGTGAAGTTACAATGTTTTATTGGGTGGTAAGATGGGTAATACGAACGACTTACTTGTATTTTGAAAGAAAAAACGAAAGAGAAAGATTTAATGAAATAAATACAACTTGAATACGAATAGATAGTTATATATAATAATAGAAGATATACTTAAGACCTTAAACCGCATCAAATTATTCCAGCAAAATATTGTGAATGCAAAAGTTTAAATGTTTGTTTTTTCAAACATGCTGGCTGGTTTCCAGTTCATGATACTTACCTTATTTGAAATTAGCTATGCAAATGTGGGTTAGTAACGCACTGTGTCAAAACTGCAATCCTAAAATACAAAAGAATTTATTGATTGAGTTGTTACAACAAAATGTCGCTTGTACACCCTTAATTTCTAATTAAATAAATGTTAAAATAAATAAAAAAGAAATTAAGTACTGGTTCATAAAAACATACGCAAAAATTCGAGCAATTCTCGACCTTTTTCTGCTGTAATATAAAAATCGTGTACTTATTAAATATTAAATTACCAAAACACAAAACTGCAAAATACCCGCCACAGAATTATACGAGCGAAGTTCCCCGCAAGATAAATTCACTCGTAAATTTTTTATTCTTCCCAAAATTTAATACTGATGGTCGTATTATTGAGCGTAACTCAAATTTAAAGTTGTTGTTAAGACCAATTTCAAAATGTTTTAACTGTAAAAAAAACATTTACTAATAATTATGTAACCTTCTTAGATGAATTACAATTCGCATATGACAGAAACGATTAGTTTTTAAGTTTTATGTGGTTATAAAACCTGATGATCGTGTAACAATACGGCTCTGAGTTACGGTTTAAGGTCGATTTATTCAGACGAAAAGAAAGTATAAAAAAGTAACTCACTCCGCATTATTGTGCGGGAAACATTAATATTCTAGGCACACTATATTTCATATTGTGCCTTCCATAATACACGTTAACTTTTCTGATAAGGGGCTTCGGAGGTTTCACTTGGGTTACTGTATCAGAATTTATGGCAATATTTTTTTTGGAAAAGACTCAAACTAAATGTTTTATATAAAATTGGGTATGACTAGTAACTTTTTTCTTCGTTAAAACATGATAGAGCTCAACTTAATTTCAAAAAGATGATTATACATTCTTACATCATGACTCAGTTTATTATTACAGACAAAAATACAAATAGGTAGTACAAACTGACAGACACCCTAAAAAATGTCAGAGACAAAAAAATTGTAGTAGGGGAGCGAGGGGCTTGTTGTTACAGGGGCAAGTAGTAACAGGCCCTTTTCACCAGGATTTTAATCACTTTTAGCGTATATCTTTGACTCAATTTAACCCATAAACCGCACCACATCATATTGCCATAGCCAGTGTTCCGCCGGTTGGGGCAGTGAGCAAATGTGTGCATGCCCTTCATTTCTACCAGGTAATATAAAATTGTACTGTCGTAAAACTTCGGTTTGTGTTTTTAATATCGCCTATTTTAAAATTTTCTACATCTCATTTCCATTCAAATTTATCTATCTCTGATAACTTTTAACAGTTTTTATGATTGCTAAATTAATTAAATAGTTATCTTGATAAATGTAAAAAATCATACATAGGGTTAGTTGTAACAAAATCCCGGGGCTTGTTGTAACATGTTACAACATACCAGACAGGTATGTGCTGAAGCTTACACAGATACAAAGAAAGAAGATTGGTTAGAGTGTATTAGAAATAAATAATTTAATTACGTACTGTGATTTAAAAGTGCCATTATGATTAGGTATAAGTAGTGTTTAACTAAATAAAACTGTTAATTACTTAATTTTAAGGTGTTGATTACAAAAAAGTGTATTTGAGTTTATTTTTAATAAGAATTACATAATACTTACTTAAGAAAGATGTCAATTTTGTTAAAAATAAACAAAGAATAAATGATTAGAGGTATTATTGTCGTTTTTATAGTCGTTACAACTTGCCCCGGTAGTCGTTACAACTTGCCCCAAGCACGAGGTAAGTTGTAACACCGCGCTTCTTCTAGAAAATAATTGATTATTAAATAACTAACAAAATTTATTATTTTTACTTGATTTAGTAGAGGAAGAGTTACAGTATCGATCAATCTTTATTTTGTAGAAATTTAATTAATAGATCTCAAGATATATTAGTTTTAATGAAAACTGTTACAACAAGCCCCTCGCTCCCCTACTAGTGGCCGCCCGCGACTCCGTTCGCGTGGAAGTCGGTTTCCTGTGGGAATGATAAGTTTTCCCGCGGTAAAAAGTACCCTATATGTTATTCTGATGTAAAACCTATATTACTATAAAGTTTCATCAAAATCTGTCTAGTTGTTTTAACGTGAAAGAGTAACAAACATCCATACATCCATACATACTCACAAACTTTCACGTTTTAGTTTATTAACCCTAATATCACTCCGGCAGCATGTCGATGACGACATTAGAGAAAATAAATACAACCTCTATCTCAGTTATGTAACAAATTTATTTCCTATATCCTGCCATGCAGACCGAACACAGTAAACTGTTAAGTTGCGTGTCGCACAAATTAACCACAAAATATCTTACAATATCAATATACGATTTCAAAGCTGGTGCGTTTCGTTCGTATGTTATTCTTAATCTCCTGTATTTTTATAAGAAAGGTAGTAAATGTGTGAGCTTTACGTGACTTCCTGCGATACTACGAATAAAATAACACTTGCTACGACGTAGCAGCTCGTTCAAAGCTTTTACGGCGCAGCAATTTCGTACCGATTTAACTGATTGTTCGCTCTCGGTCTTTCGGCTACGATTCTTTTAACACCCAACTTTACTTAGGTACATTTTCACTATTTTCATAGCATTCATTAAAAAAAAAAACTTTCTAAACAAGGCATGAAAATTAAAAAAATACACTAAAATGAAATGAAAATAGAAAACTAAATGTGACAAACAAGGGAGTTAACGATCGTGACCGCGTAATTTGCATACAAATTGGATTTCACACCGACACGGAATGAATAACTGGTGCCTTAATTAATTAATTAATAAATCGCGTGAACTACATGTCACGGATTATGACAGCAAGGAGACATGCAGACTTTCATTTGTTTATTTGATTACATCACTGTGACGTCACTGTTACGAGCTGTGAGCGGAATTGGGCAGACAGATAGTGCCTCAATCACGAATATTGAGCAAATCGTTAATTTAGCTTTCTAAGCTACCTTCGTACCGCTACAGTTATCTCGATATAGAAGTAATGATCACGTCATATTGATACGTTTCACAATTGGTCAAACAAAAGTAAAAAATAATAATTATTAAGTTATGAAATATACTCTATTATCTCTATTTTATGAGTGGTAGAGTCTAGCTGTAGGCTCTGTCTGCAGCGATTAGTGGGCTGACTCGACCGGTGAAATACCACCATCGCACAGAAAACCATAGTGAAGTAGGGACGATGTTCCTGCGTTTCGTTCGGTGAGTGCGATATCCGTTGCCTAATTTGAAGCTATGCTTACTATTTTGTAGTTTTTTGTGATTAGACTAACATTCATTCTATCACATTTCGCAGCTACCATCATATTAAAAAAAATACCAGTCCTATATCAGGCTAACATAAAACTGTTCAAAAGTTACCAGCAAAATACGCAAGAAATATTTCTAAACGAATAAAAGAATCAACCGTAAAAGTCAAAGTTAAAGACGTGATCTCCTTTTATCTTTGAATTTGTTAAAGCATGACAAACTTGTTCAACTTTTAAAAGCTTACCTACATCCAATAAATTATAACACAAATATTTTTCCTCGAAGTCGCTGTACAAGCATAAAAAACGAGGGAAAAATTTCCAGCACAAGTCAAATAATGTGAACAAAGTTTCGCCGTTTACATTTCGGCAATGTTTGCACAACTGATGAGTCAAAAAGCTTTTTATTAACTGAAGAAAAACAAAATTTGAAGCACTAATTTCGTTAGACGGCGACTTCTGACAAGGTGGCTGTTTGAAAATAACAAGTTACGAAAAAAAGCTTAGCTTTTCTCTGTGCGATTACAGGTACCTACCTACTCTTGAACAATTTGTATCTCTAACAACTTCTTATAGTTATTTTTAATGCTATGTTTTTAATAATAATCAATAAAATAATAGTTTTTTTTAATTAATAAATACGATGTTGTCACAATAAAATCACAGACCATCTTTGTTATTTGTGACCCATAATTCTTCTTTAGACATCTTCGCCAACGTTCTTCACATAAATAATTGATAGATACAACCCATGTGTCAAGCTTTAATGACACTGTCAAGCAATTTTCTCAGAAACCTTAGTTCCATCCAATCAAAAACAGCGCTTGCCGTTCACGAAATAAGGTTGCTTTTTGCTCGTTGTGATGTGAACTTTCTGCCGGCCTGCAGACCGCTCCTGAGATTCTTAGTTATAAGGGTTAATGTATCACCAAAATACAAAAATAAAGTAAAATGATCTTTATTGCCCAATTCAAGAATGTTAACAAAACAATATATCATGCAACAGCACAGCTTTTACAGTAAATACAAAGTTTTCAAGCTGCATTTAATCGCTGAGCAATCGTAGAAGTTGCTTACGTGAATGACTACAACTCAGCAGCATTCATTTGGTATCTTTCGTATTTTACTGACCGTTGTGCGAGAGAGATCGCCGATGAATATGTATCATCATCCCACCCTTCTCTTGAAGACGTAGGTACTACATGTATTATTCAACGCTGCGTATTAAGTAATTACTATACCCAGTGCCTGAAGGTATCTGTGCTGACGACTAAGTATTAATGTAAATGCCTCATTCAAAATGGAGGCATCTTAGGTTATTAAGGCACTTAAATAATGATGGACAACGTCTGCTAAAAGGAAAAAAAAGTCTGCTTTTAAGTAGACTGAGAGTAAAAAGCTGAAAGAACAAAATCTCTTGCCATTCAAACAGGATTTAGACATATTTTTTTTATAAAAAAGTCCTTACTTTAAATTAAGTGCCGTGACGGTTGTATAATACAAAAATATAACAGAACAATAGAATTGAAATTTGTTTTGTAAAACAAAACGCCTTTAAAACAACAGGCATTGTTGCAGGAATTCATCAAACGAGCGACTTTCATTTCGCTGAAAGCTTATATGCATTTGTCAGGTTTCTTTAATATGGCTGTGTTTGTGATAAAAGCTTCAGAGCGAGCTTCAGCTTTTAGCTTAGAGCTTTAAGTGTTCTCATAAGCAGACGGGTGGAATCACAGCAAAAAAGTAAGCAATGGACGAAATTAAAAGGTTTTCATGTTAGTTCAAGTATTGCTGAACCGTTTATTACCAAAACTACCATTAACATTCAATACCTTTTTTTGACCCTAAACTTTTCTTAAACTATCGTTTAATTGATACTGAAATAATAACATGTTCACCGTAAATTGTTATTCTTTGTAAAAAGTGGCCTGAATAAAGGCTCTAAAACTATTGCCTCATAAAACGTTTACTATCGGTATTGCAAAAGTTAATGGCTGGAAATTCACAATTTTTAGCTACACAACTAAATAACAGTTTTCACGCAACTAACAAGGCAACCTTAACTTATAACATGCCGCTTTTCAGAATTATAAAAATATTAATTACAAATACTAAATTCTTCATTTACTTCGGAAATGTAAAGGCAGCTTAATCAATGAGCGAGATAACTTTAACTTACGGACCAGAATAACTTCCGTTGTGATTCATTGATTTACGGACAATCTCAATAATCTGATAACCTTTGTCGCCTTGTTATTTGTGTTACTTTGGTAACCTTTATTCATATTTTTACATCACAATAAACTATCGTAAATAGCTGTTGATATGAAAATGTCAGGAACAAGTCACAAAAACAAACAAGCAGTTTCCAGTTACCGAGGTTTTAACTGTAGTGGGAATATCGGCCATTAGTGAGACAGCGTTCATTTGTTTTCGTCGTCATGATAACTGATCCTTTTCAAAATTTAATTACGATCGTATTGAAACAGTTGGCGCTAAAGGAATGGATCCGGATCAAAGAGTCCGGTGATCAAATCAAGAAAATAGACAGATGGATATAAACGGAGGACGTAAAAGCACAAAAGGAAGGTCTTATCGCTTGCAGCAATTTCTGCCAGAAAGTGTTGATAAGGCCTGGGACAAAATAAACAAGCTTTTTGGGCGATTACATTGGTGGAAAACTAAATGTGGGTGATTTTTTTGTCTTTCACAAAAATATTTAAAAATCAAATGATTGAGATAAATCTAAAATTATGGGGAGGCGCCATGTTGTTTAAAAAGTGTGCCTCAGTTCTGATTGGAGGTCCAAACCATTCCACTTTGAAATTCGTGATTAGTTTTGACATCATGGTTTCCAGCTCTAGGTCGGCTAGTCGTTTACCTGCAAAAATAAAATGTCTTGAAGAAAAATTCACTTTATTAGGATCATTGCAGTTTTGGATAGAAGGAGGACCAAAAAGCAAAATATATTATGAAATTAGTTGCAACGTCCTAAATCTAGGATCGCCGCTCGTGGTGTTACATCCCGTGTTCCTTAGTGCTTCAAAAAGCATTATTGGCTTATCCATCGGAATCGTAAATCACTTATCTCCGATAAACCAAGTGACTGGAGAGATAGAAAAGTAGTAGACTGCTTAGTAACCATTTACCTACAGAAACTCAGTTCCCAGAACACTAACACTTGCTGAACCTATAAAAAGTATTAAAAGAGAGAATGTAAGGCAATCAAACTCATAGCCTATGTAAAAAAAAACCTACCAATGCATGAGCGAGCGCCAAATCCAAAAGGGTTGTATACAAGCGGATCAGCTTGTGCGTAGTGAAGTGGATGGCCCTTGTCTACGATCCAGCGCTCGGGAATAAACTCTTGCGCACGCGGGAACTGCGCGTCCTTCATCGACAGTTGGTGGTGACCACAGAAAACCATAGTCTGTTAACAAACATTATAAATTATTTTATTTATTATTTTTGGTGCATTTTGTACCCTTGGAACTTACTATAATAGTAATTATATTACTAACTAATAAAGACAATAAGGTTATCGATAGGCCAACACAAGCTCATAATGTGTATCTACTAGTTAGTTCATTAATTAGTTGAAATCAACAGAAAGCAAATATAACAAATAAGTAACTGCGTCAAATCATCATAGACAGATAAAAAAATATATATCTTACGTCCTTTGGTATTCTATATCCAAGAATTTCATAATCTTTGTTAATTTGTCTAACGATTGCACTAACAATCGGCTTGATTCGCAATGCCTCCTTGATACAAGCTTTCAAATATTTTTTGCTTTCAGTTTTAGAATTTAACTCTTCTCTTAACTTGTCTTGTTTTTCTGTATTGTTAGCCAAGAGATACAGAGTTGCTACAATGGTGTTTGCAACCTATAAAATAAAAACAAAAAGTTAGAAATTATTTTGTTTCCTCCGTTGTTATTTTTCTACGGCAGGACAAAGGTTTTTTTTGAGAAGGTGATAAAATACTTAAAAAATTTCCACTCTTGCCAGATCTATTATCATGCGCAGTGTATAACAAACGTCACCCAGTATCAATAGTAGTCACTTCGACCTTATCTGACATTCAATTGGTACTTATTAAATTAAAGTTATAGGTACTAACAGTATCAACACCCCCCAACATCATATCCGTTGCCATAACATGGGCTACATTTTCGTCAATTTCCATTAATTTTTGTAACACTCCTTTTTCACCAGTTTTATTCTTATCGTCATCAAGCATTGCTTTGCGTATAAAAAAATGTGCTAGCCTGAAATATAATCAACATATTTTTATTAGAAATATTAGACCACAAAAACGCTAACATTGAAAGAAACATACTTTTCTTGCATTTCATAAGTCTTCATGGCCCGTTTGAACAACTTGGTTGGAAAATATCTCCACAAGTTTATTCCATTATTTAAAGCATCGAACTTCGTGAAAATATCGACTACGCATTGCGTCAATTGATACGCCGGCGACCCTGGTGGTAAGTTTGGATCCAGGCAGTTCAAGCGACATCCCAGAGCTACCAATCCGGTAGACTCTAACGCCCATAGGTTAAACTCCGATACTAAATTATCTTTTATTATATTATTTTCGTCTAATTTTGATTTCATTCTGAAACAATAGTTCAATGTCACTTTTGATATTCACCCTCTTCTATAGACTATTATCGTACTTGCCTATTATGTATTTTTTTTTTAATATTTCCTTTACCTTTGTATCATTTCTTCGGTAATTTCATTTATTCCCGTTTCATAAACTTTCATATTCTTCGGCTGTAAAAGCACAGGATTGACAATGGACCGGACCTTCCTCCAACCTTCTCCGTGACTGTTAAAAATATACTTAATAAGTATTGGTCAATAAATTAAAGGGAATAATTGTATAATTTTAATCTTACTCTGCTATGAGACCTAGACATTTATCCTTTGGTTTTTTGTATTCATTTTTATAGTATTCTAAGGATAAGAAGCTTGGACGCTTTGGATACCAGTTTTCACTCCTCATTATCTAAAACAAAATCAAAATATAAATAATACGAACTTTGGCTACATCGTTTATCTTTTTTCGAAGTGCAGTAACAACCTCTGCTATGCTCCCTGGCTCACTTAGAAAAACCATAGGCGGTCGCCCAAACACCGAATCTACTCGCACAATCTCACCATATTTCTTATAGAGAGCAAATATCAAATCTTGTCCTTCTAGTTTATACAGTTCTCCTGGAACAAACACAAGTAGTTATTGATATAATATCATAGACGTGATTTAGAGCAGATGAGATTTAGTTACCATTCGGTAAATAGTGATGTAGCTGACCAATCACTGGCAGGGAGCTGGGTCCAGGAATGTCTTTGAACGGTTTTACTTCTTCAACTACCTCATTTTCATTTACTTGTATTGCTGTGGAATATCTAAATATGAAAATATTAATATTTTTACCGAAAACCAAAAAAAACAGTCATAAATTAAACTTATACTAGCACTGTGAAAAATGTTTAAATTTTATTAGGTAGGTAGATATAATTTTTGTTTCTTACGTATCAATAACATGAAAAACACGATGTACTGTATACTTTTCATACTAAATTATAGATCCTTTTACCACAAATAAGCAATGACTTTTGCAATCGGGTTTTTTTGTGTTATTAATAATTATTACTAATATTTTTATCATTATCTATACATACAATTTTTATACACTTAAATTGAAAAACTATAAATGAACGCAGTTCATAGTTTTTATTTCAATTTTCTTCTTGAAACATATTTACTTAGGTAATTTACTGCAAAGAATACCTACCT
The DNA here is from genome assembly GCA_916618145.1 of Emmelina monodactyla. Classification (NCBI taxonomy): domain Eukaryota; kingdom Metazoa; phylum Arthropoda; class Insecta; order Lepidoptera; family Pterophoridae; genus Emmelina; species Emmelina monodactyla. The sequence continues at coordinate 11,130,877 of OU745302.1, read as the reverse complement.
GACTATTTCTATATTAGTTCCTCTTAAGATACTTGAAACACGTCTAACACTTTGTAAAGCCATCGCTGATACTAAAATAATAACAAACATGCATCTAACAAATTGATAAGTATACAGAGGCTACTAGAAAATGACGAACCACTTTTAAACAAACACGTGTATGGCTAAGTACCATCCCTAATGATTGCCTCTAATGATAGATAATGTAAGATATTAAAGAAACTTGCTAGAGTACTGTCAGACTTGTTAGATTATTGACATTAAATTACTATCATTAAGTCATCTAAATAAACTTCTTACAATTGCATGATTTTGTTACTTCAAAACACTATAATGAAAAAACATTTAAACTACATTTTTACTAAATTCCCAATTATAGGTATAATTCTCTGTAAATTTAACTTAGTGTAAAAGTATACTGGCACATATGGTATTTCTAAAGTTAGAGGGAATTTCCAAATGCAATATTATTTAAGCTGCAAACTTCCAAGACCCAAATTCCTGAAAAACCTTATTATTATCGAAATATATATTTCACCAGTAGTAATTTAATTCTAGGCCTTACATTATCTTCATCACCAACATTGCAACACGTATTTTCTACCCCTTCGTAACCTCATGTATCCCAACAACCCACATACCGTTGGCGCCTTTATTCTGACTCTCAATATGTATGTCTGTGATCTATTTGTAAACCACAATAGAAACTAAAACAAAGGAGGACGGGCAGATTGATACCACCCCCAGCAGGTTGGATATGTGAAACGAGTATTGCTATAACAGCTTTGTTGTTCCAACAGTCCGTTTGGAGTTAGATATTTCAAAATGGCAAAAGAAAAATATCAAAAATACGAATGTTTAAGTATGTATATTTTTTGTTTTATTAGCATGTACTTTTTAACTCGCTTAAACACTACGAACGCGCGTACGTGAACCTCCCTAAAAACTTATAGGGAAAATCGGTTGGATGATTTGTCTGATTACAGTATTCACAAAAATGTGTGGCTTTGGTGCTTGTGGACGCATTCACACCATGGCAGACGAAGGACGTTCATTTGTTATAATTTAATAAACAACAAACAAAATGTAATCAATTAAAGTCAGAAGTGGATATTTTATCATGATCACTAGTATATTTCAGTATTTATTGATTTTATTTAACAAAACTTTTCACAGCCATTGTTTTTCAAGGCGTCTATACAGCGAATGAGTCAAATTTGCAATCCACAAATTATTCATGACATTGTTCGATTACACACAAATATTATTTAATTAAAAAGGATCATTTATACTATTTCTATAATTATTTTAAATTAATATTATAATCAATCAAATTAATTATATTTAAATAAATGAAAGTTTTATAATTGTTCAATCCCATTGAGATACTCATTATTATCGAACAGTCGTAGTACTTTCTATCTGTCTTCCTCACATCTAATACCAATACACATTATATTTACAATATCGTGCTAACAGTTCGGCCATCTGACTCTTAGGCACGTCCTCGTGACTGTAGTTTTAAAATCAATATCTATCGTATTCGTATAAACAAACATAAATTAATGAAACTTAGTATTACTTTTTTTTATACAAACACATAATAATGGCATATTTTTCTAAGGCACACATATATGTTCATATTTATAATTCAATCAAAACAATGAAACGCATATCCAATTAACACTCTGGACTATTTAAATGAGCAAAGCTTTGACTGCATTTACCTACTATTATGACGTAAGTTGTTACAATTAAATACTTATATATAAGAAAATATGTCACATTAAAATTTTTAAAATAATACAATCTCGTCCCTTGTTTAAGATATTTCTCCGAAATAGGTAATCAACTTGCTACTAGCACACCTTGCAACGCACTTGCATCGCTAGTCCAAACAGATAACAATTTAACAGGCTTTTTTTCATGAACAGTGCAGACAAGGATGAAATAAACAAATTGAGCTATCTAAAGACAAATAGTTCTCCAGGTTTTGATATATGTTAATCTGTATTAAAAAAGAAAATAAAACATACAATACTAAACCCCTTAACGCATATTTTTAATTTAATCCTGGCCAAAGGCCTATTTCCAGAACTATGGAAGATTGCATTGATAGCTCCCATTCTCCTTGCGTATAGGCAGCATAAATTTACTGAAGATGCTGTCACACTACTCGTTAACATAGTGTCAAAAGCCTTAGACAAAATTAAAGTTGTCTGGGAGTCCTTTTGGATCTAACTAAGGTTTGAGACACAGCATCAATTCCAATATTGTTACAAAAAAAACTTCACTACGCAGAAATAGGAGGGTTATCATACGACTGGTTTGCAAGTAACCTGAGTAATAGAAAGCAAACCCTTCGACGCTGCGTAATAAAAAGCAGACCCTTGTGACGAAGCATCCATAGATTTTACCATAAAATGTATAATAAAGACCTTACCTAGCATTTCTTCTACCTTTTTCCTCTTTCGCTAATTCAGAACGCGTCCTCAATCTTAACTTGGCGCGCCTGTCAGATTGAAAACGATACACATGGCATTTCACAAATCAAAGTCCACTTGCCCGCATCCATCTTGCGCTTCTTCCATCTCAAGTTCTCCATGCAATTGATATAGTATCGAACGTACATAAAACATAAAATAGGAGTCACTTTAGACGAACATCTTAATTTCAAAAGCCATATTTAATTTTTGTCATCTAGAATACGAAAAACTATTAATATAATGAAAAGTTTAAGAAACTCTACACAAAATCGAACAATAATCTCTTTTAATTTATTGCACTAAAGTTTGTGGAGACACAGCAAATCAACATTTTCGAATCTTGATAGAGTTAAGAGAGCCGTAATCAAAGTGATGCTTCGAAAAGATTTTAGGTATGTCACAAACTCAGTTTTCAAAGAAAGTTAACTCTCAAAAGTAGGTACGTCAATTATAACAATAGGGGCACTTTATTGCCATATGCCAACAAAACTCTTAACTATTCAAAATTGTTAAAACAGAGACTTTTATTCCTTTACCTGCTGTCAATACAACATTCGCTCAACGTCTACCATATTTTCTTCTTCCAGATTTACCAAAACGATCAATGAAAATTAAATTGGAAACCTTGACTATGTAGAAACTGAAAACTTAGTTACTACGGTTGACAAAGTAAGAAGAATAACATAATTTATTAAATAGATACCCCACTGCAAATATATACCTATACAAATCCTACACACACAATTATAAACAAAGCCAAGCTTTATTTTATTTATACCTCCAAGGAATGGAGTTATTTTCTTCTTTTTTTTTTGTTCTTCAATTTAAATTGACCAAATTTAGAGTAAAGTCCGTTGTTTCTTCTTCTTTTTTATTGATGAATAAATTATTTTTATATTTTATTGTTGTATTTAATTCAAACCATCTGTCCATATTTATATTTCGTAATGCAACCTGTAACAAACCTGTAACATTAAACCTGTATTTTTTTATTTCTTGTTAAGTGCTCATCCTAATTATGAAAATGTGTTTCGGTCTCCTTTTACACTGTTTGGCTTCTGCGTCATAGGCTTAATAAGTTTCATTTCATTTCATTTCATTTCATTTCATTTCATTTCATTTCATTTCATTTCATTTCATTTCATTTCATTTCATTTCATTTCATTTCATTTCATTTCATTTCATTTCATTTCATTTCATTTCATTTCATTTCATTTCATTTCATTTCATTTCATTTCATTTCATTTCATTTCATTTCATTTCATTTCATTTCATTTCATTTCATTTCATTTCATTTCATTTCATTTCATTTCATTTCATTTCATTTCATTTCATTTCATTTCATTTCATTTCATTTCATTTCATTTCATTTCATTTCATTTCATTTCATTTCATTTCATTTCATTTCATTTCATTTCATTTCATTTCATTTCATTTCATTTCATTTCATTTCATTTCATTTCATTTCATTTCATTTCATTTCATTTCATTTCATTTCATTTCATTTCATTTCATTTCATTTCATTTCATTTCATTTCATTTCATTTCATTTCATTTCATTTCATTTCATTTCATTTCATTTCATTTCATTTCATTTCATTTCATTTCATTTCATTTCATTTCATTTCATTTCATTTCATTTCATTTCATTTCATTTCATTGGTTCTTGTAGTAGAAGGATGTCGCTCATGCTCACCACCCCATCCACTACTACTCTGACTGGGACCCGCAATCGAGACGTCGCTCATGCTCATCGCCTTGATTGAGGACCTCACGAAACTTACGAACCAAAAGACGTTGCTCATGCTCATCGTCTGTACCATAATCACATCGTTTTCCTACAAAGCGTCGCTCATGCTCACCGCCTTGATTGGAAACCTCACGAAACTTACGAACCAAAAGACGTCGCTCATGCTCATCGTCTTGGTTCGGAACAGATCATATCATACGATTTAACAGACGTTGCTCATGCTCATCGTCTGTATCATAATTGAATCGTTTTCGTACAAAGCGTCGCTCATGCTCACCGCTTGTACCATGTTTTTTACAACTTCCAAGATAATTTTTTTATTCCACATGTCAAAAACTAAACTTTTCCTGCAACTTCGACTCCGGTCTGCAGAGTGCCGACGACTGTCAGGCTACGCACGATCGTTGCTCCTGCTCATCGATCGTCGGTTGTTTAAATTCCTTCTTTTGCACTAATATCTGTGAACTCTCGATCGACACTCGCGCGACAATTCCGCGTCACTAACGCTCGTGGTTGATTCATTCATCTGAAACTCTTCCATTTATGTGTGAGTTTAGTTAACTTTGCAACCTATTAACATATACTTACAATATGATCATGGTGCAGTTGTACATTCTGCCAGTCAAACACAAAATCAAAAGTATTTCTTCAAAAATTAGGACATATCAAAATGAAAGTCACATATAAACAACATGGCAAACCCATGTAGATAAGGAATAATTTCCTAATTGTTTTGCTTTCAATTAAAAGTCGGATACGATGAGAAAATAATATGCAAGTAATCAACCAAAAACTACCGTGAAAATATTACACCTCTTAACTCAAATGTGTCTTGTTGCCATTATCATTGAAATTTAAAAAAAAATTAAAAAGTCGGTGACGTCACATAAAAAATAATTACTTGAATGAGAAGTAAATAAAATTTAAACACTTCATTATCATACCAATTATTACTATTTATACATTTATTTGCAAACCTGCAACGGTCAATTCATGCAAAACATTCTCTGTACGCTCTAAGTCAAACAAAAAAAAAATTCAAAATTAGAAAATTTTCTTACGTTATTTTTCCAGGGCGTGGCGAGAGATTTCATTATTCTCGTTCATCCCACTTCTGAACTAAAGTCAGAAGTGGATATTTTATCATGATCACTAGTATATTTCAGTATTTATTGATTTTATTTAACAAAACTTTTCACAGCCATTGTTTTTCAAGGCGTCTATACAGCGAATGAGTCAAATTTGCAATCCACAAATTATTCATGACATTGTTCGATTACACACAAATATTATTTAATTAAAAAGGATCATTTATACTATTTCTATAATTATTTTAAATTAATATTATAATCAATCAAATTAATTATATTTAAATAAATGAAAGTTTTATAATTGTTCAATCCCATTGAGATACTCATTATTATCGAACAGTCGTAGTACTTTCTATCTGTCTTCCTCACATCTAATACCAATACACATTATATTTACAATATCGTGCTAACACAATAAAGAAAAATACAATAAACATGCTTATCAGGACTGCGAACGATGGGCACATGTGCACTGTAATATTTTAAAATGGTGTCATTGTAGATAACCCCTATGCACTTGTAAAATAATAAACAGTTCAATCTCCTCCCAAAATTGAAGTTCATGACAATCTTAGTTGATGCTGTGGCCACCGAACAAAACCTAAATAATATTATGGTAACAATAGGCGGAAGAACTCGCCATTCAGTAGGTAAAAACATGGGTGAGTGCTGTATACAAATAACACTTAATGAAACACTAATGAAGATATAAATTAATGAGTAATGGAAATATATCGTATCAAGCAAGTCATTGAAGATAATAGTGTTTCATTTGATGACTTTGTGACTTTAGGTCTTTCATGTCCTAGTCTAGTTGTACGCCTACTGATTTTGTGTGTCATTAGTGCTTGTATGAAAATAGTAATATTTTTTTTCCACCAATTTCATATGTATTTTTAGTAGAACTTCTGGAAACTATTTATAAGAAAAACACCTATAACTACATGATGGTACTTGTCAATCTACGAGTATATAGTTGGGACCTTATTTTGACTAGATGCTGACAACACGCAACAGCCTATTATAGTTTTCATTTTATTTAGATCAATTTAATCTCAGGTGAAGCTTCTCAAATATAATTTTAAATAGGGATTTTTTTATAAATATCAACACCTCATTACCCATTTAATTTCCAGGATTGATTGACATGATTTGTTTAGATGTTTTATCACAAAAATAAGATTATTCGTATTCCAATTGAAATTTATATTATTAGCTCCGTCTCGAACAAATACTGTCACATTCATTCGATGAGGAAAATCTTCTGTTTCAGAATAAAACGTTAAATTATTTACATTTCTCACAAAAGAAAGCAAGTTATGAATGCGCAATGAATAGAGACAGGTGGTATTTTCCTACAAAATGTTTGAATCTGCGGATATCAGTACTACAAAAATAAAAAATTGTGATATCGGCAGAAAAAAAATCTGTCACAATCAAGAAATTTTGACTTTTATTGAAATATTTATCTTCTACATAAAAATAATTGTACTAAAATCATGTCATCTCTCAGAATTTGTATTGTAAGTGGGTAAAGCATTTTTTGTTTTAAGTTTAGGAAGGTATACATATTTTTTTCTTTAATGGTAGCCATTTTGAAAAGATTCGCCATTATCACTCGCAATTTATGAGCGATGTATTTTAAGACTATATAATAACTTCAGTATTTCTTTTTGCCTGATTTAAGGATTAAGTATTAGAGCATAAAGCTCTTGAAATTTGTTTTAACGACCGTTTATAGTATCTGACTTTGAGATTCCATCGTGTCGCATGCAAATTATTATATGCCCGCGACTCCGTTCGCGTGGAAGACGGTTTCCCGTGGGAATGAGATTTTTCCCCGCGGTAAAAAGTACCCTATGTATTATTCTGATGTATAACTTATATAACTGCAAAGTTTCATCAAAATCCGTCCAGTAGTTTTTACGTGAAATCCATACATACTCACAAACTTTCACGTTTATAATATTAGTAGGAATTATGATTTAAAAATTCAACAAAACTCATTTTATGTACTCACTAATACCTGCTAATAAGGCCTTTATCAACATCACTTTTGTTCTGTATAACGTAAGAAAAACCCTAGAAAATTTACAAACCAAAATAAGGGCAGCGGTCCTACTACGTAAATACCAATATCATCACGTTTTGCCAACACGTTAGCCAGGCACATCAAGTAATTACCAACCTCCTAATACAAGATGGCGCAAGATAAATCACTCTATCGGAAGAGGTTATAATTATTGCAAATGGCGCCGTACGTCATTCATATTTGACATTTGTAAGCTATACTACTGCAGAGTACAAACCATTGGTAATGCAGTGCTATAACGCACATACAGAACAAGCTACAATGGATATTGTGAAGGAAGCGTTTCCTGGTCGCGTAATTTGGCGATTTGGCATAGCCAGCGAGATCGCCTGATTTAACCACCCCAGAATTCTTTCTTTAGGGCTTCTTTAACTTGGCTTATACTATCAAGATTCGAAATACCTAGATTTACGGAGCGAAATGTTACTCGTTTGAAACAGACATGCCAGAGGGCACTGGAAGCGAGTAAGCGCGGTATAAGTTTAAATAAAATGGTATGCTTCGTCTTGCTTCGAAATTGGTGTTTATTTAAGTACCTTATATACGAAACTCTCCTTAAAGACAAACGAACCGAAAGGAATGGATATAAAGTGCCCCGAGTAATAAAGTCAAACACATGCAAAATTACAATCGTCGGAATTCACAGAATATTCCTCTCAATTCTACTTTAATTAAATCTAGCGCCATTAGGTTAGCGGTTATTCCCAAAGAAGTACCTATACTACTTTGGGCCGCTTTTTAAGAACTTTACCTACAGTTTTTGTCCATGCTGTCGCGGTAACAGATATCCACTTATTTCATCAAGTTATATGTAAGAAGTGAGACTAAAAGTTTAATATTTTATATGTATTTAAATGTCTCAATGGTAGCAATTCTCGCGGTACAAATTTCTCTAAACTAAACTATAAATCTCTAAAATTAGCTTTAGTCGTCTTTGGTATTCTCAAAACACTAGACTAAACTATATTTAGGTTGACATCTCTAAATTTATTTTAGTTATTCAATTTAGAGAAAAGTTATTCTAACGTACAAATGTTACGTCAAAACTAGACTAAAAATCTCTAACTTAGAGAATTAAACTAAATTTAGAGGCTAACTAATTTGGTGTAGAGTAAATTAGTGAATCATCCTAAATAGCTGAAATCCAAGTTGTGAGTGGAAATAATGGAAGAATATGTTATTGCAGCGCTTGCATATTCAATTCAAAGGTAAGATAAGTCTCCAGACTAAAATAAACATAGAAAGTACTTAAGTAAGTAAACATTAGTGTAAATTTTTATTTTATGTTGTCTTCAAGAAGTGCTTGTATTGAGTCTTTTTTTCTATCCTACTTATTTAAGGAGCCCCAGATCGAGGTATTTGCAGGACCATGCAAATCCCTTTGAAGTATCTGAGGAACGGTTCAGGAAACGAGGGAACGAATGAAATAGTTTTATTGCTATAAAACAAAATCAACATTTAATATTTAATTTGCTGGTTGCAACACAAGCCAACTCAATTTAGAGCTGTCAAAGTGGAGTCAGATGCATGCACTAATTTTAGTGGGATGTATTTTGAGAATACGTTTAAGCGTAAATTAGTGATTCTAAAATTATAGTTTCTCTAAATTTAGACTAGTTAGGGAACGGTGAGAATCGCCACCTATCTCTCGTCAACATATTTTTTTCCCTATAGGAAATAAAAGTATTAAATTCAGTCTTCAACATAAATAATTCATTAGGTATTCCAATAGCCTACTTGGTATGAAATAAAGACGTTGGTAATGATTTTCATTTCCTAAACCTTTATCCGATCACGTTTCCCATAAAAGATTATATCTTTCTTTCACGGATCCAGGTTCGATATCCGTACGTGATGAAAAGACAACAAGCTTATTATTGGTATTTGCACCGAGATAGCAAAGTCGCTAAGGCGGAGTTCTAGGTAACGATGCATTTCCCGGAAGAAAGATAAAATCGTAAAAGAAAAACAAAAAATTACTGGCTTTAAAGGAAAGCTTTTTTATAAGGAATTATGACTTAATGCGAAAAGTTGGTTGTTGAACCAGTAGACAGAATTGGTCACATAGATTTATTATTGGTCTTCGCTCTCGCTCTTACTAGATGGAGCACTGGTACTCGTAAAATGCGGCAAAACATAAGTGTGCTGAATTCAGCATACTCGAACCTACCCGAGCTAGTGTCAACTTTTATGCAGGGGCGTAGCCGCCGTATTAATTTTTTGGGGCCCCCGAGCTACAGGGGCCTTAATATAGTGAAAACTTAAAAAGAATGTATTTTTTAAACCTACACATTGCATATAGCTTACTTTATTCTTTTTTTTAAACAAAATATTCTTCATAAGTCCATAAGTTTCCAAATTGACGGTGTTAAAAAAGTAAAATATTGTTTACAAGATATGGTCTAGATATAGGATTTCTCGTATGAAAATGCATAGTAAGATCAAAGAGGATATTCTGACAGAGGATATACTAGTATATAAATAAGTATATTTTGATGAAACTAGCTAAGCTACTTTAATAAACGAAAATTTGTTCTAAAAGTCACTATTTATTATAACATCCAAAACCCTAGAAACGTGTATAGTAAAACCCATAAATGAACAAGCAAAAAGAAAAATATTCTTTATATTGTCTATAATTGGTGCTTTTACCTTCTTTATTATCCCGTACTTTTATTGTTTTTATTTATGTTTTTAATTATTCATTTTACTTTTTTCTGTACTGTTTTCTCGTTCCTCCTCTCTCTGTTTTAACTTATTGTTTCCAATAAATTAGCTGTTTTGTGAGGTTTAAGAAAAAGCCTTGTTTGGCCCAGAGTAGTCATGCTCGCCTCGAAAGTTACTGGGGCGGTGGCGTTGTGTCAACGGGTCGCCCAACTCCCTCTAATATGGTTGAGTAGGACGATGGCTGGAGCACACGTCATACTTGTGATCAGGTGCCGCCTTCGGGAAACGGTCTGCTCTGGTTACTATCATTTTAATATTTTTTTAACTTTAATAATGTTGAGCGAGGAGGTACGAGAAAATAATTCATATGTTCACTTTATGTACACATTTTAAATGAATATAAATTATGATTGTATAATTTTGAAAAGAGTGCCGAGAGTTTTTTCCGCCAGCTTTTTCTCTCGGTCTACTACGGCCATTGCTGATGAATGTAGGGGTGTCCCGTGACATCTTTTTTTATTTTTATTTTACGCTTTTGACAATGTATAAGAGATTAGTTTTTAATCCTACATACAATAAAGTAATTTCATTTCCCGAATTTTACGAGTACTATGGGCGAGGAGTAATTGTGAATCTATGTTTAAATATTTTTTATAGGGCCCTTAAAAATATTGTTACTCCTACGCCCCTGTTTTTATATGACATCATATTTGACATTAACCCTTAACCACCTAGCACCTATTTTTGTCCTGTTACCACCACCGTGCGGTCCCAAAGACCGCTAATAGATAATTGCGTTGATTTTAGGATTTCAATTAACAAATTAAAGTTCCGTAACAAAACATGCAACTTTATACGCCAATGCTTCGTTTTAGCACCAAATATTTGCTATTAAATTATAAATGTCTTTAGGAACTGAAAAAAAATATATAGCAATTGTTTCCTATTTTTATAAGTTTTTAACATAAAAAGTAGTAAAAAATAACCATCAATTTTTTTTATTAAAATTATATTTGAATTTTATAAAACATTGCGGTCTCTGAGACCGTAGATAGGTGGTTGATGGTTAAAAAATAGTCAATTTTAAGAGTAGTTACTAACATATAACAGCTTGCAAAGAATGTCAGGGGTCATATATAGATGGCGTTTCAAAACTTTTGAAACATTTATTTTTTATTGCCAAAATGATTGAAAAACGACAAAAAGACAGATGTGTAGATTCCGTTTTGTCGAGCTTGAATTTTTTTACGTATTATTTTGTTGCTCAGCGAGGATGATGAGTAAATAAAAGGTTTGGACTTAAGCGACATCTTGGTTTGTTCCTAGTACTAAGTCAGAAAACATGTCATGGTTTGGTCAGAAGCTTTTCGAACAGTTATGTATTATTTGAAACACGAGTTGGCACGAAAATAAAAAACTGCCGCAAGATCAAAGCTATTGTTTACAGGCAGTGCTCCATCTAGTTAGAGCGAGAGCGAAGACCAATAATAAATCTATGATTGGTCATAAGCACCGAGACCGATCATCGACTAGGTTTAAGACATGCTAAGGTTCTTGTATCATAGTTATGTTAGCTAGTGACAGATATCTATCATTTTTTATCAGTCATGTGTTGGGAACCCCATTCATCAATTGTGTGCCGGAAGTACCTACTGACCGCATTGCCACTTAGTAAGCTAAGTGCTATTTTTCTTAAATTCATTATTTACATTGCTTGGTGACAAAAGTAATTAGATTTATCAATTTTGCCACTTATGTCGGTTCTTGATAATTCAATTAATAACTTGATATTTTTAAAATTATCCAGAAACATCCTTTCTATATAAGTATATTATGTATGTACTATATTCATAAATGTGAAAATGTGTGTATCTGTTTTTATGTTCTGCTGGAGGCAGAATTGGAACGAAAGAAACGGCTGAAGATTGAATTAGAATCGGTCTAATGAATTTTAGAATAGACATACTTAGTTCAACAGCTGCGAATAAAAACAAGAAACTTTTACATTGGGAATAAGTCTCATTCCCTCGGGAAAATCACTTCTACCGCAGATGAAGTCGCAAATAACCTCTAGTTCACTAATAATATACCTACAGTAGACATATTATTTGAAATATTATTTGAATTTCTAAATTTTCTAAAGTTTTTTTTCTCATTCCAAGCAAGATTGTTAGCAGTACCTATGTCTACACTAGTCCTCATTTACTTAATTAAGCCTAACCATACATATATTTTTACTAATTTATAAATACTTATTAATAACAGAATGGATGATAAATCACTAAATGCTAATCTATTTCATTCAGCTCCCAACGAATGCCAGACTAAGATGCACTTAACAATGCGAATACAGAAGCAACACTATTTATGATAATTCCGAGTGAAATTCACAAAAAGACATTAGGGAAGACCAGCAAGCTCTAAAACTGCATACAAAGATAGATGCATTAATAATTAATGTTCCGCCCAGCTAACTGATAATGTGTTCAGTTTCAGAATAAACGAACATCGAAGAACGTTCTTATTTCAAAATAGAAAAGAAAACAAAAAAGTATGTTTATAGTCGCAAATTTTTATTTTTTATAAGTTGCCAGTATGTACAAGCATATCACCGAACGCAAAAACTTATAAATATTTAACCACTCCATTACGAGACAACCAAATATGACCAAGTTAAAATCCGTCCATTGTATTCAAATATTAACGGCTTTGCAGAATGGAACTGTCGCCAGTAATCCAGGGTTCCAGTGCTGAAATATCGTTGTAGCGAGCCGTTAGATTTATGAGGCTATCTACGGGGCCTTTGGGAGTTTCAATACATTACTTCAGTGTTGTTTCAAATTGTACTTGTGGTGCTGAAAACTGCTATCTAAACTGAATAAAGAATGAGGTTTCTTAGGACACAAAGTGATTTTTGGGAAGCATGAAAAATGAAGCAGGTACAAATACACAATGGATAAGTACGTAAATAATTGCATGATTTTTGCCCTTGTTCCAGTTTTTCGCGACACTAACTTTCAAAATAAACATTTTGTACGGTACTTGCAATGATTTCTAATGAATCATGAGGGTAGTTCGTATGTTCTCTCTAACCATCTTTTGACACGAACTGCGCTCGGGCCGGTTCAGCTGTCAGTTGCTCATTGGACGCTGCGAAGGCAACCTGTGTCTTTCTGTTCGATGCCGTGACGCCATTTTCTGTGGTCGAATAAAGGATACCACGCGCGTTTCGGGACTCCGCTGGTGTGTTGACGTTCAATCCCAGTGTATAGGATACGTTATCCAATTTGTGGACTTGTGAATTACCAGGACTGTGACGTTCATAACCTTGGCATACCAAGGATCAGGACTTTGGAAGCTGCTGCAGCACCCCCGGGTGACGTGGGAGTGTTCGGAGGTGAGTGGAGTGTTCATCATTACTCTCTTGATTCTTGGGTTGATTTGCAAGTACCTACCGTATTATCTAGTCTACATATATTTCTATATTTTTCCACTTATGAACATCTGACAAGTGGTGGTCCACTAAATCGAAGGCAAAATCTCATTTTCTAAACCAGGTCTATTTATCAGTGTCGGTGTATCATCCTCTCATTTTGTTAGGACTATATCGCACATAATTTTGGTCCATCGACCCTGGATAGTTAGCTTATCTAGCCAAGTAAATTTACAGTAACATCTAAAAAACAGCTTAAGATTCCTACATTTAGGACGGAAACTGTTATATAGTATATTTATTACTGTATTTTTATGTATTTTACGTACTTATTACATAACTGATCTAAGTTCTTGTGCGTGTAGTGCGTCACTACACATAAAGTTCATCTGTTTAAATCTTAAATTTCACTGAGTATTTCTATACAGTTTAGCTATTATTCATTACTCATATTAAGATACTTGACGTTCAAGTATATATTTTTGTGTTTTTTTGCATAATATAGCTAAAATAAATAACTTCAATTTTGCATCTTTGTGTTGTGTAGGCACCGTCACAGTTCAAATATGGCGCCGACTAAAGAAGCTGCAGAGTTAAAAATTAACAAAGACTTAGTCATGGCAACTAAGCGCAAAGAAAGATATTTCGAGCAAATACAATTTATTTATGATATGTCAAAAGGTATACAAGATTCTGATTCGGAACAATTATTTCTGTTGCGCGCTTCTGAAGCTGACGTTCTACGTGACAATTACAAAGAAATAGTATTTGCAATATTTGAGTTGGAAAGACAAATTAATCCCGACTCTTCATTTAAAACTAACGAATTAAATAACTTCGATGAACTTTATTACTACGTCAAGTTACGGGTATCCAAATCTCAGTCTAATGTCAAATGCAGTAAGGACGAAAATTCTGCGTCAGGTTCTCGTCCACGTTTGCCCAAACTAGAATTATTTCAATTTGATGGTAATATTGAGAATTTTACAACTTTTTATGAAACTTTCTGTTCATTGGTTCACAACCAAAATAATATACCTAAGATAGACAAGTTTCACTACCTTCTGTCATGTACTAAAGGCTCCGCTTTAAATATAGTAAAGAGTTTACCAATTACAGCTAATAATTACGATCTAGTTTGGCAAAGTTTATTAAATAAATATCAAGATAACCGGATGTTGGCGGGTAGGTATTTAGATAAAATGTTAAACTTTTCACCACTTTCTAAGGAGTCTTCTACTCAATTAAATATTTTTATCGAAACATTTGAGCATTCATTCAAGGCCATACAGGCACTTAATATTGATGATTTAGGTAGCTATGTGTTGTGTCATATTGCGTTGAGGGCACTCGACTCTCAAACTAGGAAAGTATTTGAGCAAGGGTTGGATCAACAATCAATTCCTACCTTTGAAAACTTAATTTTATTTATTCAGAATCAGATTAAAGTTTTAGATCACTCAACATTAATTTCTAACAATCAAGTAACAAGTTTTAATCAAAATAAAAGACAACTTAACACAGATGTGAATAAAAAACCTACATATAACAAACAAAAGAACTTTAATTACTTTTCTAGTCATTTTGAGCCCACCTGTTTACATTGTAATAAAAATCATTTAATTTTTCGCTGCGAACAGTTTCGTAGGTTAACTGTACCACAACGCTTTGATAAGGTTAAAACTTTAAACTTATGCCACAACTGCCTAAAACCTAATCACAGTGCTATAAATTGCCGTAGTAACTTTAAATGTTATATTTGTCAACAAGCGCATCACACTTTATTGCATATGAATGAAGTAAACAACAACAATGGCGGCCCGGCCGCGAGTGCGCCCGCGCGGCCCGCTCCCGGCGCAAGCGCCTGCCATGCGTCTATACCTACGCACTGTAGCTATGCAGTCATTCTGGGAACAGCTGTTGTTTACGTATCCGATGCGTTTGGTGGTTATCAACTTTGTCGCGTGCTTATTGACTCCGGCGCACAATCGAATTTCATTTCTATATCTTGTTTACAACGCTTAGGGTTGAAGCAAACTAAATGTCCATTTAATATTTACGGATTAGGTGGTGAAAACGTCAAAAACTTTGGTATGACCTCGTTAAATTTAAAGCCAGTCATTAATGAAAATCCGAAGTTTAATATTGATGCCGTAATTTTACCTAAAATAACTGCTGACTTACCTACCGTTCAAATACCGGAAAAGATAATTAAAAAATATAAAAACCTAGTGTTGGCTGACCCTAACTTTTACAAACAGGCACCGGTTGATATAATTTTAGCTGGTGATATTTTCCCTCATATTTACGACGGCGAAAGAATTAGTTTTTCTAGTGATGTGCCCGTGGCCATCAATAGTGTGTTTGGTTATGTAATAGCGGGAAGACTAGAAGTACCTTCTTCTAGCGAATCGAATGTTGTAGCGTCTACAACTTCGTTGGTGTCGTACACCGTTGAAGACAATCTCATTAATGACTCCCTAAAACGTTTTTGGGAAGTGGAGGAGACGCCGTGCGTTCTTCCATTGAGTCCAGACGAAGAGATTGCAGAAACCATTTTTAACGAAAAACATTATCGCGACCCTAGCGGCCGGTATGTTTCTCCTCTCTTATTAAGACCTAACCACGAGTTGTTAGGCGATTCTTATGACATGGCCTTGAAACGGTTAATGCATGTCGAGCGCCGTCTCGCACGCTCGCCCGTTTTGCAGCAGGCTTATACTGATTTCATGCGCGAATATGAAGCCTTAGGTCATATGGAACCGTACTCCGGCACAGAAGCTTCCAAGTACCTGATACCGCATCACTGCGTGCTCCGCCCTGAGAGTACTACCACTCCGCTTCGCGTAGTATTCGATGGGTCGGCTAAGACGACCAACGGCGTGTCACTCAACGATGCATTGTTGACGGGCAGAAAGTTGCACAATGACATTCTAAAAATTATTATTAATTTTCGAAAGTTCGAAGTTTGCCTCTCCGCTGATGTTTCGAAAATGTATCGTTGCGTACTGATAGACCCCGCCGAGTGTAGGTACCAGCACATCCTGTGGCGCGAGTCCCCGCAGCAGCCGGTGCGCGTGTTCGAGCTGAAGACCAACACGTACGGGCTGCGCTCGGCCCCGTTCGTGGCCGTGCGCGCGCTGCACCAGCTGGCCCGCGACGAGGGCGCCCGCTGTCCGCGCGCCGCTCAACTGCTGCTTCACGGATTCTATGTTGACGATTTTTTGTGGTCATTTCCTACCGTTTCAGATGCTATGCAAGTTCAAGATGAGCTAACCACACTTTTAAAATGTGGTGGTTTCGAGCTCCGTAAGTGGGCCAGTAATAAGGTCGAACTTCTGTCCCGTATGGATGCGGGTCAGACTACACAAATTAATTTTCAAGACGACACGTTATCGTCATCGCTTAAAATCTTGGGTTTGACTTGGTTACCATCATGTGATTGTTTTTCGTTTAATTATAATTTAAGCGATCGGGTTTCAACAAAACGCTCAGTTTTAAAAGTGCTCGCTAGCATTTTCGACCCTGTTGGTTTTATTTCACCGTGTACATTTGTCGCCAAATGTATCATGCAGGACCTGTGGAAACTCAGTCTCGGCTGGGACGAGACTTTACCACCTGACTTGTGCCAACAGTGGAACACATTTCTTTCAGAGCTCTCAGAACTGTCAAGGTTACGTATCGAGCGGCATGTTTTAATTCCCGACTGTACTTCTGTGCAGCTCGTATGTTTTTGTGATGCGTCATCCAGAGGCTACGCGGCTTGCATATACCTACGAAGTGTCAATCACCAAGGTCAAGTCAAGGTCAACCTATTGACAAGCAAGTCAAAGGTTGCACCTATTAAACCAACGTCAATACCTCGGCTTGAACTGCTTGCAGCCGTGCTGCTTGCTAAACTGGTAAATTTCGTCGTACGAAATATAAATGATTTTAATTTAAAGATAATCGCGCTCAGCGATTCGACAGTGGTTTTATCGTGGTTGCAAACACCACCTTACAAATTAAAGACATTTGTTGCTAACCGTGTTAGCCAGATAACCGACATCGTTCCGTCAGACCGGTGGAGGCACGTGAGCAGCGCGGACAACGCGGCCGACGTGTGCTCGCGCGGCGCGCTGCCCGCCGCGCTCGTGGCCGCCGCCGCCCGCTGGCTGCGCGGCCCGCCGTGGCTCGCCCGTGACCTTCACGAGTGGCCCACTACTACTATTGTTCCGACTAAGATGAACGATCTCCCTGAATTGAAAACAAATTCCGACACATTTGCATTTACTTCACAAATTGATTTTAATAATGACTTAGAAAATAGTTTTAACAATTTTTCAGATTTTAACCGTTTACAACGAGTGATAGGATGGTGTCACCGTTTTATTAACAATTTAAAGCTAAAAGGGTCAAGCCGTGCTTCAGGTCCCTTAACTACTAATGAGCTCAATCAAGGTCACTCGTCAATAATAAAGGTCATTCAACATAACAATTTCTTTGATGAAATAAAACTTTTAAATAAAAATCAATTTGTCAAGTCACTCTGTAAGTTGTCACCGTTTATTGACGCCCATGGTTTCCTCAGGGTGGGGGGTAGGATTGCTCAATCTGCTCTGCCGTCAGATGCAAAACATCCTTTACTTCTGCCCAAGAAGTGTCATGTGACTAAATTAATCATAGAGTATTTTCATAAAACCTACCTGCATGTAGGTCCCCGCACTTTGCAGGGTATTTTACATAAAAAATACTGGATAATAAATGCTCGTAGCATTATTAGGTCAGTTCTTTCAAAATGTCGTAACTGTTTTAAATTTAAACCGACTGTTTTACAACCGGCTATGGGTACGTTACCTGCTTCGCGATTGCAGCCTGATAAGGTGTTTAATCATGTTGGATGTGATATCGGTGGTCCGTTTTATGTCAAAGAAAGTTTGCGACGTAATGCTAAGATACATAAAGCGTACTTATGTTTGTTTATTTGTTTTTCAACCAAGGCAGTTCACCTCGAAGTTATAACTGATCTCAGTTGTGAATGTTTTTTAGCGACATTTGATAGGTTTGTTGCACGTCGTGGACTTTGCACTTGTTTATACTCGGACTGTGGAACCAACTTCGTCGCAGCTGCGAAGCATTTAAAAGATGTTTCTGCTTTCTTTTGTAAAGAGCATCGCGATCAAATACTTGACGGTTTAGCTTCGCGTCACGTTGACTGGAAGTTCAACCCACCGAGCGCCCCTTCGATGGGAGGCCTGTGGGAGGCCGGTATCAAATCAGCGAAGTACCATTTGTATCGGGCAGTCGGTGATAGAGCTCTCACGTTTGAGGAGCTCACTACTCTGTTTTGTAAGGTAGAGGCGATAATGAATTCACGTCCTTTGTGCTCATTATCTGACAACCCTAATGAATTTGACGTTCTAACCGCGGGTCATTTCCTAATAGGTCAAAGTTTGCTGGCCGTGCCAGAAGTTAACCTCACTGACGTGCCTCTGAACAGATTGTCACGTTGGCAATCCGTCCAGATGGCTTCGCAGTCTTTTTGGAGGCGATGGTCTGATGACTATCTGCACACTCTCCAACAAAGAGCGAAATGGTTCACGTCGCCTAATAACATTAAAGTTGGAGAGTTGGTATTGATAAAATCCGATCTCTCTCGTCCTCTCCAATGGCCGTTAGGTAGAGTAGAAATGGTTCACCCCGGGGGTGACAATGTCGTTCGCGTTGTTACTGTAAGAACTCAAAACGGTGTCTACAAACGTCCAGTTAACAAACTATGTCCTTTACCTTATGCAAATTAACATTTAGATTGGCGGCTTAACCTCCAAATAGTTTTTAGGGTATTAATTCTTATTAAGTTTAGTTTACTTTTAGAAATGAAACGTTTTCATTTCATTAATCTCAATACTAATTAGGTACACTTACTCATAGGCATACTCAGTGAAACGTTTTCACATAGTCTTTTTTATTAATAGGATTCTAAAAGTTTTAGACGGTTAATAAATATGTATGACGAAGACGGCAGCATACCTTCGTCATCAGAGCCGTCTTCAGGGGCCGTTTAGTACTATAACT
Source organism: Emmelina monodactyla (assembly GCA_916618145.1). Lineage (NCBI taxonomy): Eukaryota > Metazoa > Arthropoda > Insecta > Lepidoptera > Pterophoridae > Emmelina > Emmelina monodactyla. The sequence goes on along the minus strand of OU745302.1, from coordinate 11,111,304 downwards.
TGTGTGGGCGTACGTGGGTTATGTGTTAGACTCAAATAAAACCAATAGAACTGTTTCAACACTGTAATTATCTCCTCTTGATAGCACTCCGTAGGTCATTCGATTAATTCACAAGAAGGCACGGATCACGGACAGTTTCTACGCAAACACCAAGCATCACCATTTTCCAACCGATCTTCACCAAAACCCAAGACCATCTCTGTCACTCTGACAGCTGCTCGCTCGATGTCACATAGACTCTGTCTAGCACCATATTTGGTACTGGCAATCCGCACTCTTCTTATATCAACCATAATCATAGTCAATCTCCGACACGGCCATCCTGCGTATACACGTCCTCGTGTATTATACTGTGGACAAACACAACACGACGACAGTATCTACTTGTACCGCTCGGCCAATTCTGACCAACATTCATCAAACAACTCCACACGCAAACCAAAATTTAAACTCAATTTCTGAACTATTGTTTTTACTCCTTGTCTAAGTAAATCAGAATATCATAAAACAGTAATATCACAACACCAAAGTCAGTATAGATCATGTAGGTACCATCGATAAAGGTCATGACTTTATCACCACAAATCAATCATTGAAACACTCCACGACTCGAGTGAACACCCCTCTATCTCCACGGCCTCGGCCGACCAGCAACATCGCCATTGCTCCCACCACCCTTTTTATTTCAAGCCACCACGCTTTTCATAAGCCACCACGATTTTCATAAGCCACCACGCTTTTCATATGCCTGCACGCTTTCAAAAGCCACCACGCTTTTCATAAGCCTCCACGCTTTTCGTAAGCGACCACGCTTTTCAAAAGCCACCACGCTTTTCATAAGCCACCACGCTTCAAGAGTCACCACGCTTTTCATAAGCCACCACGCTTTTCAAAAGCCACAACGCTTTTCATAAGCCACCACGCTTCAAAAGCCACCACGCTTTTCAAAAGCCACAACGCTTTTCATAAGCCACCACGCTTCAAAAGCCACCACGCTTTTCGTAAGCCACCACGCTTTTCATAAGCCACCACGCTTTTCAAAAGCCACCACACTTTTCATAAGCCACCACACTTTTCATAAGGCTCCACGCTTTTCGTAAGCCACCACGCTTTTCAAAAGCCACCACGCTTTTCATAAGCCACCACGCTTGTCATAAGCCACCACGTTTTTCATAGGCCACCACGCCTTTCATAAGCCACCACGCTTTTCATAGGCCACCACGCCTTTCATAAGCCACCAAGCTTTTCATAGGCCACCACGCCTTTAATAAGCCACCACGCTTTTCATAGGCCACCACGCCTTTCATAAGCCACCACGCTTTTCATAGGCCACCACGCCTTTCATAAGCCATCACGCTTTTCATAGGCCACCACGCCTTTTATAAGCCACCACGCTTTTCATAGGCCACCACGCCTTTCATAAGCCACCACGATTTTCATAGGCCACCACGCCTTTAATAAGCCACCATGCTTTTCATAGGCCACCACGCCTTTCATAAGCCACCTTGTCAAATCGTTTACCTTTAAATTACACCTTAAAACTTTCTTTGACCAACGAGCATTCAGCACCACAATCATAAAAGAAACAATACGGATCACCTTGTGCTCTCAATAACCCGTGGCAACTTAAGTCAACCCGCAGCACGGTGCGCACGCGTCTAACTCCAGCCTCTGCGACGCCGCCACCGCACGTACACCAGGCCGCGAGATGTCCAGGCACGATACATTTGTACCGAAACAGCGCCCTCGTTGTATGCTGCTGCACCACTGGGTTTGGTTCTCATGTCGGCACATCTCGTCATCACAGCTCCAACCTTAGTTTATTTGCAAACGACAGTCGCGTCCGGTATAGCTATTTTTCTGAAACAAATTATATCACACAGAATCACATAGTTCGGCAAACTTTTATTCAAAGCAATTAACTCACACCGGATAGCGTGTCGCAGTATCTCAATAAGCGTACGCGATTGACTGATGAACTCCGACTCCACTGGTGTTCCCCTGGCTGCGCCGTCTCAACGCACAATCCTTTTTTTTATTTTTTTTTATTTTTTTACTGACATTTCAGGATCTGTCACTATGCAGATTTTTCAACAAAAATCAAGACAAGGCTGTATGGCTTAGTTCCTTTGCCTGCTCGTAGTATGAGCGAATTAAAAAACAAAGTTGCGTGTCATGATCTCGCGTCCGTGTCCTTCTATTCCAAGTTTGAAATCAGGTTACTTCATGCAATTGTTTTCGGTACATCTGCGCGCGCATGTTCTAATTTTGATTTTCAAACAATGCATAGCAACGCGCATGTTTACATTTTGTTTTTCAAACAATGCATAGCAACGGTCAATTTCACTTTTTCTTCTTCTCAATTTTGAACTAACACAGATCATAGCAACGGTCAATTTCCTTTTCTTCATTTGAACTAACACAGTATCATCCCACTTCTGATGACGAAGACGGCAGCATACCTTCGTCATCAGAGCCGTCTTCAGGGGCCGTTTAGTACTATAACTTGTGTGGGCGTACGTGGGTTATGTGTTAGACTCAAATAAAACCAATAGAACTGTTTCAACACTGTAATTATCTCCTCTTGATAGCACTCCGTAGGTCATTCGATTAATTCACAAGAAGGCACGGATCACGGACAGTTTCTACGCAAACACCAAGCATCACCATTTTCCAACCGATCTTCACCAAAACCCAAGACCATCTCTGTCACTCTGACAGCTGCTCGCTCGATGTCACATAGACTCTGTCTAGCACCATATTTGGTACTGGCAATCCGCACTCTTCTTATATCAACCATAATCATAGTCAATCTCCGACATGTATGTATGTGTATTGTTTAAGTAATCTTATATATTTTATACTGGAAATCATTATAATGATTTCGGTGGGGGGTATGTACGGTACTTGCAATGATTTCTAATGAATCATGAGGGTAGTTCGTATGTTCTCTCTAACCATCTTTTGACACGAACTGCGCTCGGGCCGGTTCAGCTGTCAGTTGCTCATTGGACGCTGCGAAGGCAACCTGTGTCTTTCTGTTCGATGCCGTGACGCCATTTTCTGTGGTCGAATAAAGGATACCACGCGCGTTTCGGGACTCCGCTGGTGTGTTGACGTTCAATCCCAGTGTATAGGATACGTTATCCAATTTGTGGACTTGTGAATTACCAGGACTGTGACGTTCATAACCTTGGCATACCAAGGATCAGGACTTTGGAAGCTGCTGCAGCACCCCCGGGTGACGTGGGAGTGTTCGGAGGTGAGTGGAGTGTTCATCATTACTCTCTTGATTCTTGGGTTGATTTGCAAGTACCTACCGTATTATCTAGTCTACATATATTTCTATATTTTTCCACTTATGAACATCTGACAAGTGGTGGTCCACTAAATCGAAGGCAAAATCTCATTTTCTAAACCAGGTCTATTTATCAGTGTCGGTGTATCATCCTCTCATTTTGTTAGGACTATATCGCACACATTTATTTAACGCATCGTTAAAACTTGCCAGTTACTAACTATGCAGTAACCACATTTGTAAATGTAACCTTTTGCATCACACATTCGCTGCAACAAAGTTTGTCGCCTAATTAAAAGCGAAACCACACAATTTGGTTTATTTATATGAATTCAGTTCCAGTTCCGGGAACGAAAAGTTTAAATAAGGAATTAGTTATTTCAAAAATGAATACTTTGTAAATTTTATCAACGATCGCAGGCGGAGGTTTATTTTGTTTATTTTTCACTGGTTTAATACGATACTTGTGACGACTGGAAAAAATGAGAATTATGTGTCGTATCAGTTGGTGTTTTAAGTGCGGTTTCTCTTACAAAAACATGTAGTTACGAGGTACATAGGTTTATGGAAGACCATGGAAAACTAGAGTTACCGAAACTTTTTAGTACTTACTACATAACCTAACAGAACAAGAGCCTCAAATTTTAAATTAGACATAACAATTAGAAGTGATCCGAAGATTGTAAAGTAATAATGTCAGATTTGATAGATACGTCAACTGTATTTTTATTTTAATTTTATGATCAACATAGAGAAATGCTTTTATAGTGCAGAAGGCATGAGCTGAGCTTTGCATTAGTGTGCGTGGTGACCAAAAGTAGAGGCAGACAAAAAAACAATTTAGCTTGACATAAAACAGTCTGAATAAAAACAATCAGAATTAGGGCTGATTTTTCAATAGTCAGATAAATACTAACTGACTGATAAGAGGTATGTTTTCATTGTCACTTCATACATATGTCAAGTATTTATGTTCGACGTGCAACAAAAATATACTGATTTTCTGTCAGATAGAATTTATCCGACTATTGAAAAACCGGCCCTTAAATAAGTAAAAAATTGTCATAATCGAACTATCATGTTAAAAGATACGTAGTCATACGTTTTAAAAAATATTATTTAAAATATAAAATATACACAAATCTCGCCCTAAGAACCTTTGTTTTTTATATCGGTTAAATATAAGGATTATAGTTCATTCATTCAGGTATCAAAATAGAGGCAACCTTCGATATGGTTTCGACAACATTGCTTATAAACTATCGATAAAAGATCCATGCTCCCACCATAATATCGTCAAAATTTTGTTATAGTTCAAAATTTTTGTAAACTCAATTACTAGGTTTTTAAGTTCCTGGTAAAGCTGTCTTTAATTGTGAAAAGAGTTCAGAGACAAAATTAAAAAAAAAAGGTAATTAAGTTTTTTGACAAAATATTATCTATAGGCTTTTGCTCTACTTTAACTCATCAGCAACATTTTTATTTTGAATAAGTGTCAGCATACAAAAAAAGTTTTTATAGTTATAAATACATATTTATAAGTTTTTCCCGGCCAAAAATATCACTATTGTAACAGGAAATCCAAACTTCTTGACGAATAAGACCTTATGATCTCCTTGGACAAGAAAAAAACAGTAGCCATAACTTGCTATAACCATATGTATTTGGATAAAGAAGAATTTTCAGTAGGGTTTAAACCCCAAAGCAAACCATATTTTGTAAATAATCATGCAATTGCGAACTTTAATTTAAACACGACAAAATCCCTTACCACAAATATATTCAGGACCCTTCTCAATGGAAGGTCAACAATTGTCATATTTCCGTAACCCTCCAGTTTCGAGTGGCTTTTATTACATTTTCCGACAAAAAATCCATTGTTTGAATATAAAGTGCTACAGACCCTTCCATTGGAGATCGTTCGCAAACATGCTTAACTGTAGGTTTGCGCATTATTCCTCTCGTATTGGCATTTATCGGAACCGTACATGGAATTTCTCGATTTCCATTATTGAGCGTTTTCCCAAATATTACACGAGGGTGCGAATACTCGGTCGAGATTCAATATTGGAAGGTCACTGCGATGAATCTTATCGCGCCCAAATATAAATCTTATTGATTTATTCCGAGTATTTTTTCATTTTTTACGAATTCCTCATTTCGTTTTGTTAAGGGAGCTTGGGGTAATATCCATTCTGAGCTGCCAATAATTCTCCGAAATGCCTATCTTTTAAACAACTATGTCAGGAGAAACTCCTAATCTCTTAAGAGCAGTGATCTAAATAAAAAATACGTTTCGTTGGAAAAAGTTTGGTAGAGACAAAAAGAGACAAGGCGTGGAAATCAAATTACCTAAAAGCATTTTAAAAGGCTCCGACGAAAAATAAAGCAGGTAAATACAGTTATGTACTTTGTTATCAATAAACACGCTTTAGCCATTAGTTACAACAGATTCTATGTAAGGAGAAACACTTTATATATATTATACTCTTGTGTCTGGCAGAAAAATATACTCTGAAACTATACAAAAAATAAAACAAAATTGATGTTCTTAGTTGCCAAGTAATTTGTTATTTCATGTAGTGTCAGATATTCATGTAGATATATTCACCTAGTGTCAGAGTTTTTGGGAACCGCCTTTTTAGGGCCTCTGAAGTGGTTCCTGTAGGGAAGTGGCCACTCTACTTTCAGTATTTTTTAAGCCGCCTACCTATTATGCTCCTGACTTGGCTTGACGAGTACCCTTCCGTAATACATGATATATATGTATGTATAAAATGGTAGATACTAATACTAACGAGCTCTAAAAGGTTTTTTTTATTTTCTAATTTTACCTCCAAATTAATTGGATACTTTTGCTTTTTCGCTTGACTAGCTTTTGCTTTGGCTGACAAACTTGATACTATTTAGATTCAAGACTTTCCAACTTTTTTCAAATCATTTTAATTAACTACACCAGGCCTCTTAAAAGTTAACATATTAAAAAAAACAATTGAGGTATTACGGGTGTAGAAAGACCATTTCCGAAACCAGAAACCATGTAGGTATTCTTGAGCCAAAATAGTAACTAAATTCTCTTGCGGTATACCATTTAAACAATTAAATAAAAAAATGATATTTTAGAATGCAGGTAAACCATATTCATTTACTTATTCATTGAGAAAACCATTCCATTGTAATTTCATCATTATCATTACATAGTACCTATTAAGCGAAGAAGCTTATTGTGTCTGTTTGTATTTTAGTGTTCTAACTCCTCCTTTTTTGTTTTTTATCAGATATATTCGTAACTAAAGAACATCCAGAAAAAGTTTTTGAATTAGCCAAAAATGTTTCGTTAACCAGTCTGCCAAAATTACACAATTGCGAAGCGTGCGCGGTCACTAGTCCTACTTCCTACTAATATTATAAACGTGAAAGTTTGTGAGTATGGATGTATGGATGTTTGTTACTGTTTCACTACTGGACAGATTTGATGAAACTTTTCAGAAATATAGGTTACATCAGAATAACATATAGGGTACCTTTTACCGCGGGAAAACTTTTCATTCCCATGGGAAACCGATTTCCACGGTAACGGAGTCGCGGGCGGCCACTTGTGATATCATAAATCCTTCTAAAAGCTTTGGTAAAAGCTTGCCTGGTAATAATGTTGTTGCTGACTTTGGAACCCTTATTTAATGAACTTTAATCTCCCGGAAGATTAATTTATAGTCTGATCCCGAATATCTTGATGAATGCAAGTAAAAGAATGATATTTTAGTTTTTGTCATCACACTAGATGTAATGAAGGGACCAAGGATTTTGTAAAGCAATGTGTTTAATGAAGAAGTAGCTAAATTTATAGGAAAGGTAGCTTAGTATAAATTGTTTTTACCGCGGGAAAACTTCTCTTTCCCACCGGAAATCGACTTATACGCGAACGGAGTCTCGGGCGGCCACTAGTTGACTATATTATTCATATTATTTTATACATTGCCTGGACGCTCCAGGTATTCTATACATTACCTAGGTATTATATATAATACCTAAATTACACAGATTGCCGGTAACATAAACAATAAATTATAGTTACTGTAACTTATATCATTAAAATATTTTTCTGGATTCGACGGAATATCATGACGAAATAAGAGTTTTATCCATTCATCCAGATTTTGATTTTGAAATAAATAAATAACTTTACAAACGAATTGGTAAGTTAACCCTAATAGTTAGACACGCGTAATGTAACGCTATTGGAAACCACCCATTTCATGCTCGCAACATCGTCTCAAACGAATAACACGCCATTTTAACATGAAACGAATTCATCGAGCAAAAGTTCAATTCTATCGACGAAACCCATGTTTCTTCTGTGACAAGTCACAAACATATAGGGTGACACGCAAATTGCACATAGAATTGGGTGCTATTTACAAACTCATATGTAACCTTATTCCCCGAATTTAAATTACCTTTGAAGGTGCGGAAAAAAATACATTTCGTGTGAAGTTTTCGTCTTTTTTTGAAGTACGTTCACGTGGGTTTGTGTTCTGGAGGGTAATATTTGTTTATAAGCCTGGGAGGGGGGTTGGGGGGTGTGTTTGCGTCTTGTTAGTATGAATATGCCGTTTGCGGGGTTGAGCATCGTTTGAGGCGGTCGCGCTCGTTTCGCGAGCCTTTCTCGTTTGCTCGACGGAAAATTTTATATCCTTGGTATGTTTTATTTAAACAGTATATGTGGCAATATACCTAAATATTTAACCAAGGAAAAGGCTTTATTGTATTGTGTAGCAGGATATTTAACACTAGATCTCTTTGCTGGAAACGTATAGTAACGCTTAGAATATACGTAAATTTCAATCATATTATAAGACAGATAGGTACACATTTAATTTAACTTTAATGTTTGTTCACCTTAAATGTATGTAAAGCGCTCATTAATTGAGGTTTCGGAACTGAACATTTTGGGAAGTTAAACAAAGCAAATATGGAAAATGATAAACCTTTGACTGATATCAGAGTTAAAGAGTAACTTAAACCCGGTAGGTCAAAAAAAGTTAATAAGTTAAAAAAAAAGATTTTAACCCTCTCAAAAGCTACAATACCATAGTGTCACTAGTAAACGAGCCATTTCCAAGTGAAATCTTTCCAAACGTAACTTAAAAATATTGCTGTCCTTAGATCAGAAATACTAAAAGACAACCCGACAATCTGTAATATGAGTCACGTATTTTTAGTTTTTGAGTAACATAGGTACTTACTTATTTTAATATCGAAGTTAAAAATTACATGTTGTAGGGGTAGATAGATCTTGCAGAACTTTTAATGTGGTCGAGCCTTTCGTTTTTTTGTGAATTAATGTAGCATTCATAAAGGTAAGAAATGTATTTTTATTCCTTGCTTTAAGGTTTTTTTTGGTTTTACGAAGAATATATGCAGCAATTAAATATTTTATTCGTACATAAAAGCACTACGATACGATGGCAAAGTTCTTTAAATACACAGATCTTTATGGTTAATACATATGTATAAATATAGTTCTTCGCGCGGTAGATTTATAGATCCATTTAAAAATATACAATAAAATAAAATGAAAAAAGACCAGTTTTAATTTCAATCAGTACAATAAAAATAAAACATATTAAGCATCAACAATTTTCATACAAAATTCACATTAGGAATTTTTGAAACATGTTAATTAAGCTAACCCTTAAATATTTTTCAATAACATATTTATTTATTATTAGGGTGATCATAATATTTACTCATATATAAAATCTTATCAGACAAGCACTAGACAAAAACACAATGATAACTGTAAAACACAATGACAAGGTCAAGCGAATCACGTTTACTAATACAAAAATAATTCAGGTAAACATGACGCCATGGTGAGACAATCATATACAGATTAGCATAAGAGGAAAAGGGACATGTGTAGTCATTGACGAACATAGCTGCAATCTATGGACTGAAGTTAGATACGAATACAACAGTCAACACGAGATATCTGGTAGTGGTATCTTAACTGTAGATTCAGTGTGTGTTCTTAATTTAAAAACCTTAACAAAAGAGACCATGAGAGGAAATCAAGTTCGTTGTTTTGTAAACAACACATCAGTTTTAAGTTGGAACATCCAAAGGTAGAGTTTGATGGGATGAAATTTATGTTATTCGGTTTTTATGTGTCAATGACTGTTTTATAGATGTTACTCGGCAGCGTCGAATGTAAACAATTTAAAATCATGGAAAGAGATTCCTGGACCGAAGTCGTATCCGCTGATTGGTCAAGTACCCCACTTCTTACCGAGAGGTAGAGCTATTATTAAGGTTTGAAAGAAAGAATTAAAGTTATTCTTAAAAATAAAATATGTAGCAATTCCACTTATACTAATGATTGATTTATAGACTTTGAAGTACTTTCACGAATTTAAGAAAATAAAATTATTTGTTCCAAGGAAAATATTTATATGCTTTAAAAAAATATTTTATGTAATTCCATTATTTTTTTAAATTGTAGCAAATGCTTAAAACTATTTATTGCTCATTATATATTTCAGGCATGTTTCACAAAATAAAAGGAATAGAGTTATTTGACAAAATGTACAAACATTTTGGTCCAATAGTAAGACTGGATGGTTTATTAGGTAGACCACCTATTGTGATGATTATTGACGCCAAAAGCAGTGCTCAGGTGATTATTATAGTTTCTAGAGATGATTCGTGTACTAATGCAATTGTACAATTGAATGGTTAGGAAATAATCACACCTTTTGTATTTATTTACTAACTCTGCTTAGAATAGAGCGAGATGTCGTCACAAAGGTTTAATCCTTCTAATATTATAAATGAAACTTTGTATGTTTTAATGTTTGAACGTATGTTTTCGACAAAAGTAACATCGAGTTTAGGTATAGAAGTAGTAGGTCCATTAAATTAAACCGTTGTGCATTTTAGATATTACGTGCAGAAAACTGGATACCAGCAAGACCAGGTTTTGAATCTTTGGAATATTATAGAAAGAAATTAAAAAAAGGCAGTTCTGGACCAACAGGACTTCTAACTGAGTCAGTAACGTTACTATATATTAAAATGAAAAATTGAAAAACATAAGGGACTCACTTATTGTAAATGTTCATTTTAGACAAGGCGAGGAATGGAAAAAGTTTCGGTCAGCAGTTAATCCAGTTCTTTTACAGCCAAAAACCATCAAACTCTATGAAAGTTCAATAGAAGAAGTAGCAAATGAAATGATTATGCGGTACGTATCACATTTAAGCAATTATTAAAAGTACATGTTTTAAACTAAATAATAATCTATTGGAATACTTAGTTAATAATGAGTAGTGTTTTTTGATAATTATTTTACAACAAAAATAAGAATACGATGCTCACAGTTCACACCCCTTTCGATTCCAGAATGAAATCTAAAAGAGACGAAAACGACCAGATCGAAGGTAATTTGTATACAGAAATCAATCTATGGGCACTTGAATCCATAGGAGTAGTTGCACTAGGAGGACGGTTAAACTGCTTAAAGTCAGATCTACCCGAAGATTCACCAGCAAAACAGCTGATAAGATGTGTACATGATATATTCAAATTGTCTAACGAACTTGATTTTGGACTAAGTTTTTGGAGATATTTCCCAACAAAGACATTTAAAAAGGCTATGCATATCTATGACCTACAAGATAGGTAAGGATGGTTATAAAGAGTGTAAATGTGTGAGCAAGATCTTTATAGCTTTGTGTGTAATTGCATCCAACATTAAAGATTGATTATAAAAAGAACTTGAGGTATTATAAATATTAGCCATGAACATTGAATACTACATGTATTTACAACCTTATTTCAGACTTTCAAAACAATTTATATCTGAAAGCATACAAAAAAATAAACATTTAAAAAGTGAAAATGAGAAAGGAGTTTTAGAGAAACTAATGGAAATCGATGAAAATGTAGCTTACATTATGGCTAGTGACATGTTGTTTGCTGGAGTAGATACTGTAAGTATGAAACATATAGCGTATAAGGATTAAAGTATTTTCAACCTAAGAGGTTTGTTTATTTTAGACTGCTACGGCAATGATTACGACCTTCTACCTCCTGGCAATCAATCCTGAGAAGCAGGAGAAACTTCGAGAAGAAATAAAAAAGAAAGAAGACAACAAGTACCTTAAGGCTTGTTTGAAGGAGTCTCTGAGGATGATGCCAGTTGTGAGTGGGAATTTCCGACAGATCACAAAGGAATATCATGTACTGGGATATCGATTACCGAAAGACGTAAGTTTATATTGCTTATTATAGTAAGTCTTTATTTCTTATTATAGTATTATTACATTAATATTAACAAAACATCTTGGAATTTACCGAAAACAATAAACAATTTTAAATATTTATATATTTACTGGCTAAACCCGCAAACGTTGTTCTACCAAATTCGAAAAAAAAATTCAGGTTGGTCAACCCTTATCACTTAGGGGTTTGAAAAATAGATGTTGGCCGATTTTCAGACCTACTCAATATGCTCACAAAATTTCAGGAGAATCGGTCTAGCCGTTTCGGAGTACCTAGTAACTAACATTGTGACACGGGAATTTTATATATAAGAAGTCTTGCTACTAAAAAGCTTATTTCTATTGTAGATGTTCTTCCTGGCTAGGCTTTGTAGAGTGAGTGAAACCTTTCTGCGCACAACTATCAAAAAAGTTTGGCTATTTCTATCAGCAAACTCAAATTCTGTAAGGAATTAATTTAGTAACAATTAAAAATTTTGATGTTTAGATGTATGTATCATTTGCTCATCAATATCTATCCATGATGGAAGAGCAGTACCCGAGACCTGAAGAATACATTCCTGAGAGATGGATAGTAAGCAAGGATGATCCTCTATATCATGGAAATGCTGATACCCTTGCATACAGCCCTTTCGGATTTGGAGCTCGAGCTTGTATTGGTAATAACTTGTTTTGCTAATCAATCCGCTTTAAAAAAATATATGATTTTTCACTTAATTTATGATATTTACAGGTAAAAGAATAGCAGATTTAGAAATGGAGACATTCGTGAAAAAAATACTAGAGAATTTCAGAATAGAATGGTTTGGTGGAAAACTGCAAACTGTTAACACTTCATTGAACTATGTACAGGGTCCTTTTGATTTTCAATTTCGAGATTTATAGGAATATATGTTTGGGTTAAAAGTCTTCTTCCTTTAAAGTAAGCGCAGGACTCATTATAGCTCACCGCGCTTGTGAAACGCCCATTTTTCGCGGGAAAATAAAATATATTTATTTGCGGGTAGAAAGCAAATTAAATAAAAAAAAACTCTCGGAAAAGCAGTACCTAAGACCTGAAGTGCCTACATTCCTATGAACAGTCAGTAAGGATGATTCACTTTATCATTGGATTGTTCATCCTCTGGAATACAGCCCGTTTGAATTCGGACCACATGCTTGCATCGGTAACATTATATTCAGAAAGGTTTTGTTTGTTAGCAAATTCCTGGTATGAAGTTTCTGGAGTGATGTAGTAGTTTTTGAAATAGAGTTCCTTACTCTATGTGACGACGTTTTTCTACGAAGCAATTTATAATATAAAATTTTATCTAAGACATATTTACTATTATTTCTAAAGTTAACAATACTCTCAATGCTTGAAAGAATCGCTTGTGCTTCACCTTTCTTTATATAACTGATTTTTCATTGCTCAATAAAATACAAACATAAGTCTTTAAACACTCCTACTATTTCTTATTTGACATTTATTAAATTTATCCAATGCTTTTGAAATCCTACTAATATTATAAACGTGTACGTTTGTGATTATGTATGGATGTATGGATGGAGGTATGACTGTATGCAAGGATGTATTTCACGTAAAAACTACTAGACGGATTTTGATGAAACTTTATATTAATATAGGTTATACATCAGAATGACACATAGGGTACTTTTTACCGCGGGAAAACTTCTCATTCCCACGGGAAACCGACTTCCACGCGAACGAAGTCGCGGGCGGCCACAGTGTCTCAATATCAGGTGTCTTGCAATGTTCACTTCTTTGTCCGTTATTGTTTAAAAAGTTTGCTATTTTTTCTGACATTTACAAACTGCAGGGACAAACTAGCAGATTTGAACATTTTGTCATTTCTTAGTTTAAATTATGAAGAATAGTTTCAGAATAAATTTGGGCTTGCTTAATTTTTGATTTCGAGAACTAAAAACACCAATAATTTAGTAGGTACTGAAGATGAAACATATATATTTTAATAACTTTCGGCCAATCGATTAAATAAAAGATATTGATTGTAACTTTACTTTTGACCGTTTCATTAATAATATTTAATTGTATCACTTATACAATTAAGACTTGAACCAGAGTCGTATATATTGCATTTGATAACTTTATTACATTGGTTACATTCAATTGTGGTTGTGGTAAAATTATTATGAATGCAATGAAAATCAAATTTAAATGTGGTGACGTATGAAGTACTTCTAAAGTTTGTACCAGATTTAATATGACAGACTCTCTTGCGAAGTCAAAGATGTCAAGAAACGGAAATAGACGCAATCGTAAATTCAATTTATTGTAAATTGGCAGAAAATATTGGGAACGATTCGAGCACCAAATGCATTAAAAGCAACCTTTAGCAAACGTCCTACTCAGACGAGCAATAAATAAAACTGAATAACATGTTTTCCTAAATTATCATGTTATATATTTGATTTTAAAATTGATTTGATAATATATTTTTATACTTACTAAATGAACTGAAAACAATATTTGGTTACAAATAAATAACTGTAATTTACTTTTAAGAATTAATTTATTCTTGTTATAAATTACTAGTGGCCGCTCGCGACTCCGTTCGCGTAGAAGTCGGTTTCCCGTGGGAATGCGAAGTTTTCCCGCGGTAAAAAGTTCCCTTAATAATTCTTTCATACATATATTGTTGGTTTCTAGAACATATATTGTGATGTTATGAGCAGTTTAGTCGGCGTCAATTACCAACATTTATTTTTTGTTTTTCTTATTATGCATTAAAATAATTAAATTTCGGCATCATTTCAATTCAAATAGTGTTTTAATTTAATCTCTAAATCATCGCACCTGAGCCATTAGCTGATGTGTGAACGTTGACCTCAAGCGATGGACATTGCTTTTCAATCATTCATATATATTTTAATTGAGTTTTCTATTATATTTTTTGAAATTGAGTTTTATAGTTATTCTGTAAGTTATTTTAGTTATCATTTAGGCTAAACAATACGTGGTGGCCGGCTTCAAAAATGGTCTGTTAACTCATTTACACCTAGTTGTCTATAGTTTTTATTCATGTTAAAGAAAAAAAAAGAATAAGTTAAGACCACGATAACAATAGTTTTTTTATTAAATTTCCGATCTTATGATCTTATGTCGATCGCTTCCAGAAAGAATTTAATTTCTCCCTGGTCACGAAAAGAGATAGTTTCTTCGTAACTTTAGAACTATTAAACTTGCAATTTCTGCGATAGTAATATCATACCGGATGTTAACGTTTTGAAATCTTGGAAGCGAGCCAAAGTGAACATTCCTTCCGTCTCACTATTATTATATTGGTATCTCGTAAATGCAGTGTTGTTGCAACTGGTTTATTAAGTTTGTTAGATTGTTAATGTGGCTGTGTTGGTTGGTACCGAAATCGTGATACTATACGTAAATTAAGCAAATGTAGAGAAAGTTGTAACTTCATCGTTAATGATAAGGCTTTGAAGTACCAGGCAAAATTGCAGAACATCATTCTAAACATATTTCATAGAAACGTGAAGCTTATTAGACTTTAAACTTCTTCATTTGGATTACCTACGCATAAATAAATAGAAATATATTCAAGAATTTAAGTGCTATAATGGTATTGATCTTCCATGTTGTTGATAAATTAACAAGAATAAAATGACACATGGTCATTTATTTCTTACACGCGCGTTGTTTGACGCGCCGCTACTGTCAAAGTTTCATACAACTTTGCCACTTTTAAGCCAAAAGGCTGTCAATTTAAGAAACCTTTTACAGTGTTACTGCGGTGCATTACTTGAAATAATACTTTGTAAAAATTTATCGATTCGTCTATTTGTAGTCTGCATGACGAAAATATACGGAGCTTTCATGTGTGAACATAATATTAAAGTATCATTGTTTTTACAAAACTACAGCAAAATAGCAGAGAGTAATTGTGTTTCACATTATTCTATTTCTAAAAAGTGCGTGGTAGCCTAGTGGCAACAGGAACGGTCTACAATACCGAAGGTTCTGGGTTCGATCCCCACTAGGGTGTACCACTAATTTGGTCTTATTCAAATTATGTACATGTTTATCACGCACTAACGGTGAGGGAAAAACATCGTGAGGAAACCCACATGATTGGATGATAATCCATCATATGATCCACCAACCCGCACCGAGCCAGCGTGGTGGCTCGCTATCCGAGAAGGAGGCCTGTGCTCAACTATGGGACAAATATAGGCTATTTATTTAATATTTCAAATCAGTAAAGAATAGTTTTAATTAAACATTAAAGGGCTTAAATAAAGTTACATTAACCAATCTAGCCTTTACGCTTAATTTTAAGCCGATGGAGCTGCCTCATATGGAAGCACCCCAGGGAAATACATTTTATAAATACCTACAATGGTTTACGTGAAAAAAATCTCTTTAATCCTTTAAATTTTGTACAACAATAATAAACATATTTTTTGAAAATACAAAAAATGTGATAAAATTTTACCGAGAACCAACCCTTTACATTTTCCACTGTAATAATTTCCATAAGGTTATTAAATAACATTGAACCTTTTTAGTGTATCACACAAAACGCCTGTAAATGAAAGCACCCTCAGTTTCCGTTGTTTAATTAGCACTCCCAATCTTTCTGTTTACGCCCCAAGTTTCCCACGAAGATGGATGGTCGACAAACAATCGGGACAAAAACAATTGGTCAAAAGTAAACGAAATAGCTACTTAGGTTTTTTACAAAACAGAACGCTCTGAGAAACATTAATTACGGTTACATTTGCGATGTTTCGTTGGTTTCCTTTTGTGGTTTTGATTGTGATATTTCACTTTGTGTTTTTCTTTTACTTGTTTTCCGCTCACATAGTAACTAGTATATACTTAAACAAAGGAATTGTCAGTGAAAATTAAGATTGAATTAATCAATTTCATTATTATAATGCATGGTAATAAGCGTTTTCACTAACGATATCTGAATTTAAATACACTTAAAAGGATATAAAATCACATTATAATGTGTTATTATTTTATTTTTTTATTTGCACACTTTGTTATTGTATATATTAAAGAAATTTGGGACAAAAAGCATTTTAGTATTAGGTATTTGAAATGTGTTGGTTGTCTCTTAAATTAAGGAATTGCGTCAACGTGCATAACTAAAATTCAAACGTAATTATATAAATAAACATATAGTGACTTATTACTATTTCTTTATTTACTATATTTATCGGAATCATTTTAAGAATCATTTTACAAAATGAATGCTGCATGTGTTCCAAATATTAGTCTAGGTATCTACTTCGACAAAGATATTTAAAGTTTCATTTAACTTTAAGATGCCCGATTTATTATTAGTTTTGCGAAGTTCCCTTAGAAATTCGTATAGAATCTTCTAGAAGTACCATTAATGTCCGGAGTTGGTGCAAGCAACTTCTTACTTTAAGTTCTTGTACAAAGTTTAAAGTTTTCCAATACGATATGGAGATTGCACTCTTTCCAATATTATTATATGTAGTTAGTATCTTACTTCCAAGTTCCAAGTTGGTGATATCCTACTAATATTATAAACGTGAAAGTTTGTAAGTATGGATGGATGTTTGTTACTCCTTCACGAAAAATCTACTGGACGGAATTGGATGCAACTTTACAGTTATATAGGTTATACATCAGAGTAACACAAAGGGTACTTTTAACCGCGGGAAAACTTTTCGTTCCCACGGGAAAACCGACTTCTACGCGAACGGAGTAGTGGGCGGCCACTAATAATAAAATGAAATAATTAAGAGGAAAAAAAAAACATTTTACTTTAAAAAAATCTAAATATATACCAAGCATAAGTATTAAGTTTACAAAAGCTTTGTTGATATGCTCGTAAGACATACCTAGAAGTACACAATTGAACGGTCAAGGGGTTCCTATAAAAACCTCGACAGAAGCCTTCAGCTTCTTAGAAATTGACACACTACAACCATTCCTTGAAATAAACCCTCCTAATATAATAATTATATTATACAATGGATTTTTTTTTTCGCTGGCTTTCTTCTCTCGGTCTACGGTTAGGTAAAGTCGAAGTTTGTAACATTGACGTTTATTAAGTATTAGTTACATATATTATGAATATAAGAATTTTGATTTTGATTTTTGAAATATTGAAAGAGGTTACGTCAAATTTAATACACAAACGCTATATCTAACAATATTAACGTTTTTAGCTACTAACTAATAATATACTTTAAGACAATTTTTGATATAGAATCTAATTAAATATTTTATTTTCATTTGTTACAATTGGGTACCATCTTCGGTTTTAGATTGTTATTAGCGTTAGAATACACTGGAGTGAGCAAAATTCTATCAAAGCAAAGTAAATAATAATTTCGCCGAATTTCGATTTCCATCACGGTTCAGTGAAGTTTGATGAATTTGAATAATTTAGTAGATATTGATGATGTGATATTAATGAAGATAACTAAGATTTATATAACTTGCACCGTGAATTTAAAGTTATTTGTTTTCGGTGTTCATGGGGATATATGTGTGGCCGCCCACCACTCCGTTCGCGTGGAAGTCGGTTTCCCGTGGAAATGAGAAGTTTTCTCGCGGTAAAAAATACCCAATGTGTTATTCTGATGTATAACCTATATTACTGCAAATTTTCATCCAAATCCGTCCGGTAGTTTTACGTGAAAGAGTAACAAACATCCATACATCCTCACATACTCACAAAATTTCACATTTATAATATTAGTAGGATTGCTTAAGAGGCGATTGAGTGATTTCCTAAGAAGGAGATTCGACGCATAAATTACCAACAATTTGGTTTTACCTAAGTAGTTAAAAAACAACTGTATATTAGGGCCATCCTGTTTACGGTGCAGTACTTGGTTTCTCATCAAAATCTAGCTGATACCTACCTGCAGTGAGTTAGTGGAAGTAATAATATTGGCCTGGTGAGATGTTGCTTTAATAATTAAATACAATAAAACCTTAGGAGTGTTCAAAATAAAAACGAATCTACGAAAATACCTTCACAAACGAACAATGAAAAATTAGTTTCAAATGGTTTTTCTATTTTCACTTTTTTCTTCTTTTGCCTTAATTATAACCAAATAACTTTGTGTTTGTGCCACAAAATGTAATAAAGCCTTTGAATTTATTTATTGAGAACGCACAAAGGATTTTATTCAGGATTGACTAATTATTGGCACTACCTACAATTTGGGTATTTACTTCTGAGGCAAGAAAATAACAAAAGAAACTTGACGAAAATATCGGCGCTTACTGTTTTGCAACTTGCTATTTACGTATATTTAAAGGTGTGTTCCCACGGTGCGTGATGAGTTGAGCTAGATTTCAATCATAAACTGATATACTGTTGAACTTGGCTCTTCAGGATAACTGCTGATATAAAGTGATTCTATTTATATATTCGGAGTCAGCGGCAACAAATAGTTACGGTGTTTGACCGCCAACCGCCGGTCTGATGTTTGTGGTTATTATTATAAGGTTTAAAAAAGCAAGTTAAGTTGATGGGAATGTTTGGTATATTTAAAGAATTGAAAAGCCTTAGGGCACCCATCTTAGTACCTAATACGGTAAAATACGTACACAGATGATACGTTGCGCCAGAGGGTCAAGTGTTAAGGAAAACGCTTGGTTACCTACTAAGTATTACAGGTCGTGCTGCGTTGTATCCAGTAAAATAGTTAAAGTTACCTAATTGTATAATGTATTAAACGTCATATTAATGAGCACTGGAACAGTTTTGTTACAAATTAATTATGATCTAACTTATATATTTTCAAATTTTACACAATTTAGAAGTAGGTAAGGTCTACTAATTGAGATAAACAAGTGATGGACCTGCTTGCAACAAGGCAAGACTCACAAGGGTTTTCAATAGATTTTTATTGAATTATACTCTTTTAAGTGCAACTGTCTTACTAAATGTTTTTTTTTTTGTAAAATATAGGTAGCAAACGAGCATACGAGTCACCTGATGGTAAGTGACACTGACACTGACACAACACTGTGGGTGTTGGGGGTGTGTTGCTGACTTTTGAGAAAATTAAGCACCGGATACCACACTCACCGAACGAAACGCAGGAACATCGTTCTACTTCACGTCGGTTTTCCGTGCGGCGGTGGTATTTCACCGGTCGAGTCAGCCCACTAATTGCTGCAGACAGAGCCTACAGCTAGACTCTACCACTCGAAAAAAGTTATATACAAACTGATATCTACATAGCTGTGTTGTATGTAATTCATACCAGTGTTAAAAAGCTTTTAATCAACCATTTTATCTGTACGTTCCATCAATTCCTACCTGCTCATCTGTCAGTGGGTATTCCGCGGTGAATTATTCCGACCTGGACAAGCGAGTGAATAATACATGAGAGTCGAACCGAATATAGGAAGCATGTAAAGGCTGGCTAACTGATTCTACCAATATATTACAATATTTACTAGGAGTTGTTATTCTGGCAGTAGGTACGAAACATGTTTTACGGACTTTGTGAATGGATATCATTGTTTTTTCGTTGCGTATTATAATACCTTTGTCGCCTATGCAGACATATATATATCCAAATATATATAACTTAAAGGTGACTGACTGACATCGTGATCTATCAACGCACAGCCCAAACCACTGGACGGATCGGGCTGAAATTTGGCATGCACGTAGATGTTATGACGTAGGCATCCGCTAAGAAAGGATTTTGATCAATTTCACCCCCAAGGGGATAAAATAGGGGATGAAAGTTTGTATGAAACTAAAATTAGCTGTGGGTGAAACCGCAGGGCGGAAAGCTAGTATACCTATATATATTTTATAACACAAACGTTTTGATTTAATATAGGACATTAGTTTGTACCAGCGACATAATAATAATATAATAATAATAATAATAAATAGCCTATATATGTCCCATAGTTGAGCACAGGCCTCCTTCTCGGATAGCGAGAGGGTTTGAGCCGTAATCCACCACGCTGGCTCGGTGCGGGTTGGTGGATCACATGATGGATTATCATCCAATCATGTGGGTTTCCTCACGATGTTTTTCCCTCACCGTTAGTGCGTGATAAACATGTACATAATTTGAAAAAGACCAAATTAGTGGTACACCCTAGTGGGGATCGAACCCGGAACCTTCGGTATAGTAGACCGTTCCTGTTGCCACTAGGCTACCACGCACACCAGCGACATAGTCTGTGATAACAGTAGTTTGTGGGAATGAGACTTATTCAGTGGTAACAAATAGCCTATTTTCTTTGTAGTCTCTCAAAATATATCTATTTCATAATTCATTAAAATCACATTTTCATATTTATAAGGATATTATTATAAACAAACAAAAACTCGAGTCTAAAATTCTAAGATTAAATTAAGGCTTTCCCTTTTTAATTAGTACAAAACACATATTTTACATAAAATATACACCAGAAGGACTAAAAGTTAAACTCTTCGTATGAATTATATTACTATAGGCATATTTAAACTACACGTAGTTAATTTGGGTCGTCTACGCAAATATTTGTAGGATCCTCAAAGGAAACTGCTAATGGCTCGCGACCGAAAACTCAGACCTGACACAACCAAAATATACGGGGTGTGAAAAGACTGCTTCCGAAAACAAAAACTGGGTATTGTGGGGATAGGTACTGGTTACGTTTTGAGTAAAAAAAAATTTTTTTTGATTAAAAAAAAACTTTTACGTAATTGAACGAAATTGCATTTTATACTATCAGATTTTGCGATGATTTCAAATTAAATAGTGTTTCAATTTAATTTGCAAAGTCAATAAACTTACCTGAACCAACATTTGATGGGTGAGCGATGATTTCAAGCGGCGAATATGGCTTTTCAATCCTTAATAACTTTTTAAAATTGAGTTTTCTGGGGAATTTAGTTACTATTGAGGTTCAAGAATACATGGTTTCAGGCTTCGAAAGTAGTCTTTTTAAACCCGTTATAATCTAACATTTTACTTACAACGGGAGCAGCTATGTAAAATTTTGAAACTAGATTACATAGAACGAAAGAAAATCAAAGATAAGTTTATATTTGCAGTCGTAACACTTGACAAATAAGATTTGTTGCCGCTATAACAACATAAAAATAACAATTAAAATGATATGAAATAAATATGTATATGAAATATTTTATTACGAACGGAATTTATCTGTACGGAGCCCTGGCCGAATTTTTATCCCTATTGTAGAGGTCGCGGCCGTGACCTGAGGGACAGGTAGCCCTAACGCTATTAGCCAAATCTAGTTTGTGAAATCATCATCATCATCTTTATCATCATTATCATTACATAGGATAAATCCGAGTCGCTAATTGTGTCTGTTTGTATGTGTGTCCGTTATCTCCTTAACTGTTTAATGGATTTTAGTACGGTATTCGCAATCTTTTAGATAACTTTCTCACTTAAATTTGTAAATAAAGAACATTTAGAAAAAGTTGTTTTTAGTTAGCTAAAAAATAATGTTTCGGTAATTTTTACTCCATTGCGAGGCGTGGGCGGGTCACCAGTATACCTATATAAATCTAATATCTCGTATAAGCACCACGCACACCTCAAAACTATCAAATTACCAAACTAGATATGTACAACATATCTGAAGCCTAATTTATTCAATGGATTCCCAAATAGCTTGGAATCAAACTAGAATTAAAGGTTTCAGTTGGAAGCGTATTATCTTGCACCTTGCACTAAGTAGCCACAACGAACACCTTGACCCAATTACCGAGTAGAAGAGAATGTTAAATCTGGAGATAAATTGTTTGTGACATTCATTGTGAGTTTGTTGGTTTGAATATATTAAATCCTATTAATATTTTAAACGTTAAAGTTTGTGAGTATGTATGGATGGGTGTATGGATGGATGTATGAATGGATGTTTGTTACTCTTTCACGTAAAAACTACTGGACTGGATTTTGATGAAACTTAACAGTAATATAGTTTATACGTCAGAATAATATATAAGGGTACTTTTTACCGCGGGAAAACTTCTCATTCCCACGGGAAACCAACTTCCACGCGAACGGAGTCGCCGGTGACAACTAGTCAAATAATATAACAAGTCTCATTCATACCAACATCGACTATCTGTAGTTTTGTTCTTTGCCTCTCACTAACTTTCTAAGTGTTCAATTGGAAACGTATATTTTCTGATTAATGGGCACAATCTTTTTTTTCTGGTAATACTTTTTATTTAATATAAAATTTGTATTTTTTATATAAATTTTCGGATACACCATTATCACCATTATTACACAGTATAAATCCAATTCGCTTATTCTGTTTGTATGTTTTTCCGCTATCTCCTCCTTAACCAGCAGACGGATTTGAATGCGGTTTTAGCCATAATTTATGTATTTTCTTTGTAAATATAGAAAACTAGTGGCCGCCCGCGACTCCGTTCGCGTGGAAGTCGGTTTCCCGTGGGAACGAGAAATTTTCCCGCGGTAAAAAGTACCCTATGTCCTTTCCCAATTTCAGTTCTTTCTTCATACCAAATTTCATCAAAATCGGTTCTGTGGTTTAGGCGTGAAAGAGTAACAGACAGACAGACAGACAGACAGACAGACAGACAGAGTTACTTTCGCATTTATAATATTAGTAGGGATAGTAGGGATTAAGAAAATGTTTATTAAGTTAGCCAAAATTTTGTTTCGTGAGCAATCGGCCAAAATTACACCATTGCTAAGCGTGGGCGGGTCGCTAGTACTCAATATGTCAACAAATAAGTCATACTTTTACTGACTTAGTATTTAGGTATGAAAGAAGATAGTTAACATATCATAGGAGATCTTTCTGCTTGCTTACACACATGCATTAAACCCAGTAACAAAGTCATGTGTGTTTTGTTTACATACCGGACGACTAAGAGGATGGTTCCGGGTTTGATCCCCTGGTCGGGCCAATTTCGTAAAAACGGTTTACTGTAACTTTTAAGGCCACATAATTGGTGTGTTAGTCTGGAGATTTTATTATCATTTATTTATTCCCACGTTAACAATTGAAACATGACATCGTTCACCTGAAAATAAAACTGCCTTAGCACAAAACAAAACGTATCGACCAAAGGCGTCTCAATTTAATCACTGTAAATACTCCGTAGTCTATACCTTATGTATGTTGAAACAAGGGCTATAATTTTCCGTAAATGGGCAATATTCAATGCCGCACCCCGTCTTGGTAATGGCGGCATGAGTCGATGGGCCTTCAGACTTAGTTAAGAGGCTATAGATACAGGCAGGGTAGCGTGTGAGGAAAGTTTCGTAGCGGCTGTCTATAATTAAAACAATAAGTTGAATATACGTCGATATTCTAGATTGTTTACGATCGAAATAGTTAAGTACTGAAGTGGCTTGCTTTTGTACACAGTTTTTATGTTAGGTAAAAAACTGATATCCACGTGTACCAAACTGTAACTGAAAAAACAGGTGAAATATGAATGTAGAGTCATTTGTTTCGGAACTACAATAATAAAAAAATAACCTAAACAAAAGTAAAAGTATCTCTATATATATTTTTCGTATATTAAAAATACGTTTGACCATTAAATGTCATATAAAAAACGAGTTTCATTAAGGTAACTATATAACCAATTTATAACTGAGATTTAATATTAGTGAAACCATAAGTAAGAATCTCAGAATTTAAAAATAGAACTTTCTTGACAACTCGTCATCTATATTAGATGAAAATTGGTTTTGTATCACTAATTTTGTCACAGCCCTAGTTTCAATCGTATTGTTAAATTTAAACAACTCTCAACAACAAATCCTTTTAACAAACAAGACGAAACATTGGTTAATTACACAACACTGTTACAAGCTTGTATTGAACAACCTCGTGTGGTGAATACACTGCATGTTGTACTACTGTGAACAATAGATACATTGCATACAAACAAATTGCTTGAACTAACAAATTAGGGGTATTCCTATCTTTGCTTAGATCGTGCGTCAAATTAGGCTATAATCATTAACAACAACATATTTTTTATAATTCACTAGTGGCCGCCCGCGAATCCGTTCGCATGGAAGTCGGTTTCCCGTGGGAATGAGATGTTTTCCCGCGGTAAAAGTACCCCATGTGTTATTCTGATGTTTTTTTTTGTATAACCTATATTACCGTAAAGTTTTATTTAAATCTATCCTGTAGTTTTTACGTGAAAGAGTAACAAACATCCATACATCCATCCATACTCACAAACTTTCACGTTTATGATATAAGTAGGATAGTAGGATTGCATACAAACTAATTGCTTGAACTAACAAATTAATAACATAATTGTTATAATTAATGAAAGAAATACTATGTGCCCACGAAGAATGGAACGATGGAATTTTTTACAAGCTTTTGGTGTCGGCCCAACTTACCTACTGCCGCTTTACATTGGTTGTGGAATGAGGTAAAATAAAAAAAATATATCATACCTACATTAAAATTATATCATGCCTATTTTACAATATGCATGATACTTGTCCGATCCGCCGCAGTAAATATCCGCTAACGAAATGAAATGAAATTTCTTTATTGTACGTGTAACCTGTCCTCCCTAAAGATTGGGGGAAACCATAAATAAAACCAATCAAGAACGTTTATTCCTTTATTCAAAATTTAAAAGCGAAAATAAATCTGGTCTAATATTATTTAAGGTTACAACAATAAGTAAAAACGGGGCCGTGGCGACTTCTGGTCGGTACTCAGTGCAGTAATAGAAAGTTAGAAATCACTAGTGGGTAAAAATAAACTCGTGAAAAAAAATCCGCAATAACTAGTTGGAAAATATACCAGGAAAAAAAAGCGTAATAACTAGTAGGTACAAAATAGGTACTAGTGGAAAAAATTCGTAAACCAGTTAGAATATAAACGGGTGGAAAATTTCGTAATAACGAGTGGGTACAATATACTAGTGGAAAAACTCGTCACAACTAGTTGGAAAACATACTAGCGGAAAAACTCGTAATAACTAATTGGTAAAATAAACTAGTGGAAAGTGCGTAATAACGAGTTGTTACAATATAGGTACTAGTGGAAAAATTCTTAAAAACTATTTTGGAAAAATATACCAGTGGAAAAATTCGTAATAACTGGTTGGAAAATATACTAGTGGAAAAACTCGTAATAACTAATTGGTAAAATAAACTAGTGGAAAATGCGTAATAACGAGTTGTTACAATATAGGTACTAACTAGTGGAAAAATTCTTAAAAACTATTTTGGTAAAATAAACTAGTGGAAAATGACATAGGAACCGCGTCCGCGGTACCGGCACGTCTCGAAGGTAATCCTCTTATGGCGAAGTCCTTGCCAAATAAAAATAATATACCTCGGTAAGTGTTGTCAAAGCAAAAAAAAACTCCCTCCAATAAATTCCCTCAGAGCTGCTCCCTTCAAAAAAAATTCCGTTTCCTCGGAAAACTCTTCCCGGAAAAAAAAACTCCTGTGGACAACCAATCGTCACCTATAGTACCCAAAGTCACTAAAGAGAACAGTGTCTACAGTTAAAGGCTAAGCAAATAATAAGTATCTAAGTATAGATTTAGCAGTGGCCAAACACTCTTTAGGTCTAGAACTATTAATTCAGATTCGGAGAAAATATGAAAAATATTTAATTAAATAAGTTCTGGTAAACGAAGAACTAAGCTGGCTTAACATTTTAAAACCATTTGTGAAGGTCAAAATAGTATAAAGACGAAGCTAGGTCACTAGTTAGGTCTTAACTAATTTGTTGAAATTCTGAGAAAATTGATGAAAAATATAGCAAAATAACTATTGTGAAACAAAGAACTAAGCTTGCTGAACGTTTTAAAATCATTTGTAAAAGTTAAAACTAGGTCTAGACCAAGTTAGGTCACTAGTTAGGTATTAACTTATTTGGTGAAATTCTGAGAAAATGGATGAAAAATATAGCAAAATAACTATTGTGAAACAAAGAACTAAGCTTGCTGAACGTTTTAAAATCATTTGTAAAAGTTAAAACTAGGTCTAGACCAAGTTAGGTCACTAGTTAGGTATTAACTTATTTGGTGAAATTCTGAGAAAATGGATGAGAAATCTAGCAAAATAACTATTGTAAAACAAAGAACTAAGCTTGCTTAACGTTTTAAAATCATTTGTGAATGTCTAAACACTACCTAGCCTAAGTTAGGGCACTACCTAGGTCACGAGCTAAAACTCAAATTTTTGGGGAAAACAAACACTTATTTGTTGAAAAGTAATACTCAGGGCGCAATAATAATGAACATTCAACTAATGAAAGCACTAATAGGTGTTAAAACTCGATATTGAGGGAGCTAGGTCATTCAGAAAGTCTAGGACGCCGTACTTGTTTTCTCCAGAAAGAACCGCAAAAACCAAATTATTTCACTGGCAATCACTTTCTAAGTATAAATAAAGCGTAATTACCTGTTAAGGAGCAAAAAAAATATGCCCTGGCATCGGCATAGCTGGCAAAACAGCAAAATCGGTTGGCGTCCGCGCCATACTCTGAAATTGGTCGAATCAAACATAAATACACAAGAAATTCAACGAAAATCCCACGTAAATCGTTAAAAACATTAAATCGTTGACACTTACCACGAGTTAGGGCAAATAGTTATGAAAAATAAAATACTTTGGTCAGAAAAGCACGCCGGCACACTCATGCGCAATTCTGAAAGAAAACAAAAAGTAAAATTTGGAAGTGACACAAACGTTCATTTCACACAAATTTAACACAAAAACCCACCAGGAAATAATCGAAGAGTCACCTTGCCATTTATCCATCATAACTCAGAAAAAATACAAATTCAAGGCACAAGCAGCGTCGCCCGCCGCAAAAGAAGAAAAAATGTCCACTACCCTCAACTTTTTAAGAACGCGCAGCGTCCGAGGCAAAGGCATTACATCTCATTCTGCCAAGTCCATTTTGAAAATGGCGGGGATGCAAAAAATTTAGGGTTACAGCACCCCCTTTGCCACGAGAAGTTTTGCTCGGTAACGGCAAAATTTCCGCTGGCCCTCCAGCATAAACTCCAATTTCTAAGTGGAAACCCATCAACATCGAAATTAAAAAGATTTTCTGTAAAATCCCAACCTAAATTATCACTACTGAGAATGACTATCTAAATTCACAAAAACAACAATATTATTACTGTAAATAACTAATTAAATGGACTCTAGAAAGCCATGAACGTCGACCTAGAACCAACCTAAGGGTAACTGAAATTCGACAGTCACAACTAATATAGCTAAATTAACTTCTTGACGAAGGGAAAAATACGATATAACAAAATTTTTAACTTCTTATCGAAGGGAAAAAATACGATCTACCAAAACGTGAACTTCTGAACTAAGGAAAAAAACTACTCCCAGGCCAGAAAAAAACTTCCGAATGAACGGAAAAACCCATAGTCACGTAAAACTACAACCTACACACATCGGATGGAACTGCTTATAGTAGCCGAGTCCAAGCTATTAGTCGCCTTGTACGACACGTTGCTGGCACACGGTGGAGCTATTCTTGCCCGGCCACCACACAGGGAATTCGTCGGAAGCCACTATCCCAACGAAAAAATATCTGTTGTCTTTTCTGTGCGCTTCCTAAACTGGAACATCATCGACGGAGGAAAATTTCGAAGAGCTGAAAACAGAAAACATTATCGACCACTTAAGAAGGTAGTCAACAAATGCTGTCAGCTAGGCGCAACACCAAATAAGAAAGAAAACGTAAAAAAAAAATGCAAGCAGAATAAAATGGAATCTCTATGCATCTGGTTTTAAATAGGAAAATCTATAATATAATCCGGTCACCAGTCAGGACGGAAAGCGCGAAAGCGGGTGAAAGCCCTAAATAAGACCTTCAGTCGTCACAAGCCAAACTCAAACCAACCGAAACTGTATAACAAACCATGTGAAATCCACCAGCCAGGACCATTGTTACACTCGAAAAAAAAATCTCATCTGTCCGGGCGAAAGCACTCAAGAATCAGTGATCTAGACATTTGAAGTCCTTTATGTGCCACTTGCCGAGGTACTTCCCGTCTTCGTCTTCCAACTCGTAAACTAAAGGTGATAATTTCCGCAATACCTTACACCGCTCATACTTCGGTGCAAGTTTAGCTGAAAAATGTTTAGGGGCTGAGCTTTGTTTGTAAGTCTTTTTCCAAACAAAATCGCCCTCCTTAAACTCTGCGTCCCTACGGCGTTGGTTATAATATTTAAGGTTCTTATCATGCGCTTTTTTAAGTTCCTCCTTAACTTTTTGGAAGACGTCCTTGAGGTAACCAAGATTAGCTGCATAATCAGGGCGGGAAGAAAACGACAAAGTATCGAGACCACTAGTCTCAGAATAAATCTGGCCGTCCGCGATAGCCTCGCGACCGTGAACAAGGAAAAACGGAGAAAACGACGTAGTATCGTTTACCGAAGTGTTCATTGCAAATTGGATCCGATGAATTTGCACATCCCAGTTGCGATGGTCAGCTCCGACTAAAGCAGAAACTGCGGTCATCACGGTACGATTGTACCGTTCCACTGTATTATATTGTGGACAATAAAGTGGTCCAAAATGAATTTGAGGAATATGATACCGCTCAAATAAACTCTGGAGCTCGCGGCTAACAAATTGCGACCCGTTATCGGAAATAATAGTTTGGGGAATACCATGAACTAAGAAGACATGATCTTCAAGACGTTGTGCTATAACCCTACCAGTTGCGCGCCTTAAAGGGAAAAAGAGACAATATTTTGTAAAACAACACACTACAACGAGCAGGTAGTTATTTTGTTGACGAGACATGGGCAGCGGACCAACTAAATCCATGCTGATACACTGGAATGGACGTGAACAAACTTTTGGACTACCCAATAACCCAGGCGTAGTTTTATTGGAATGTTTATATGCTTTACAAACATCACAACGTGACACATATTCCGTTACATCTTTATATAAACCAGGCCAATAATAACGAAGCTTGATTCGTTTATAAGTTTTCTCAATTCCTAAATGAGCCGCCAAAGGAGAATCGTGATTTTGCCGGAGAACGTCTAGTCTTTTTTCTTCAGGAACAACCCCCTTCCACTCAAAATCACTACTCAAACAATTAATTTTAGTGAAACGGTAAAGCTGGCCGTTAACAATTTGAAAATTAGGGCAAGTCTGAGGACGGCGTTTACAACGCTCAAAAATGTTTAAATACCAAGCATCATTAGTTGTAAGAAGGTCAATGGTGCAAATGGCAACAGACCGAGAAAGCGCATCCGGAACGACATTTTCCTTACCACGGCGATGTTGAACGACGAAGTTAAATGGTGACAATCGACATCCCCACCGTTCCAAACGTCCTGTAGGGTTTTTAAGGTTAAGGAACCATTTTAAACTCGCATGGTCGGTCACAATAGTAAAGGGCTTGCTACCTTCCAAATACGGTCTAAAATGTTCCACCGCACAAACAACTGCCAGTGCTTCGCGCTCTGTGGCCGAATAATTACGTTCCTGATGATTTAACGACTTGCTATAATACGCAATCGGATGTTCTTCCCCATCAAGGTTTTGTGTCAACATACCTCCTACACCATACTCAGATGCATCAGTATGAACACTAAAAGGCCTGTGAAAATCCGGACATGCTAAAACAGGGGCCGTGGTCAAAGCTTCTTTCAGCCGAATAAAAGCTTCATCGGCCTCCGTAGACCAACGAAAAGGAGGCGCATTTTTTCGTGTAGAAGTCAAAGCGTTAAGTGGCCCTGCAACATTACTAAAATTCCTTACAAACCGGCGATAATATGAAGCCGTTCCAAGAAACCTTTTGACTTCCTTACGTGTACGGGGTGTCGGAAAATCCAAGACAGCACGAACCTTCCCGGGATCGGTTCGTAAACCTTTTTCGTCTACGACAAAACCTAAATAATTTAATTGCTTCCGAAAGAAACAGCATTTTTTAAGATTAATAGTCAGATTCGCCGAGCGTAACCGTTCATGAACTTGTCGAAGCAAACAAATATGTTCTTGGACAGTTTTACTAATTATGATTATATCATCCAGATAAATGAATAGCTTCCCATGGAATTCGGGACCGAATAGCCTATCCATAAGTCTCTGTTGGGTAGCAGGGGCCGACGTCAATCCAAAGCACATGACCTTAAACTGGTATAAACCGCGATTAGGGACCGTGAAAGCGGTCTTCTCCTTGGACGAATCGTCAAGTGGAATTTGCCAAAAAGAAGCTTTCAGATCAACCGAGGACAAAAAACGGGCGTCACGAAGGTTATCAAGAATGTAATTGATGTACGGTAAAGGGTAGGCGTCGTGTTTAGAGACCTCATTTAACTTACGGCTATCCAAACAAAATCGTAGTTCGCCATCCGCCTTCGGTACCATCGTGACAGGGTTATTCCACGGGCTGTTACTCCTCTCCACGACATCCATGGCCAACATCTCATCTAGCTGACGATTTAACTCCGACAGCCTCTCAGGTGACATCATGTAATAACGCTGTTTTATCGGTTCCGCGTCACCGGTATCAATCCGATGAGTAATAAGGGAAGTTCTCCCTAAACCCTTTTTCTCAGACGATATATCTTCAAAAAGCTGATAAACCTGGTTAGCCTCTTCTTTCTCATGATCCAATAAAGACTCAAAAGGATGTAAAGCATGAATGACCGACGTCCTTAATTCAGCGGTCTTACAGAAAGAAATAAGACTTTCCTTCGTAAGCAAGGCCAGTACATCGGGAGCGATATTAAAAGCTTTCCACAAGTCGATACCAAAAATCAATTTGTCTGGAACGCTTGGAATGTAATAAAATTTAATGACACGTGTCGTATCCTTAACAGTCACCGGCAAATACATATAACCCGCAACGGTGGAAGAAGACCCATTGGCGGTTACTATACAATCTAAATCACAGGATGACTGTAAGGTGGCTATAGCCGAAAAATATCTGATGGAATCCCCACCTATAATAGATATTTCGGAACCCGAATCTAGGAGTCCAGTACAAAGTAAACCATAAATTTTGACCTTTAAATAGGGTCGAACGTCACGTTGCAAATCTTGGCTGAGGACTGTCGCAACTGATGATGATGCTCGAGAAGATTGAAAGAAATGTTTAACCTTGTCACACCAACTTCTCCAATCATCAGCATCGAAGTTTGAATGACAGCCCCCTTTTATTCGTTTTTTGGACGAGGCGGCGATACGGAAGGCTTAGAAGAACACTTAGGACAAGTCCTCGTGGTTTTCCCTTTTTCGCCACATCCAAAACAAACGAGACCCGGAGGAGCCACGCATTCAGTTAAGGAATGACCTTCTACTCTACAACGGGGACAAAACTTCTTAAATGCTGCAGCCACATGAAGACATTCTTTGCGAGGGCGCTGGGAAACTTTACTAGCCAAGTCAGGAGCAAGCAACTTATCTGTGACCCTAGGAGGTTCTACAAACTTCTCGGCAACTGATCGCCTGCGTTCCAGTTGGACACACCGCTTCCTCAGCTCAGACCATGTACTAATTTCATCTAGATCCAGTTGTTCCAAGTAGAAAGGACGAACGTTATATTTAACTATCTCCAACTTATCGGGATCACTCAAAGGTCTCCGCAGACGCCGGAAATAATTCTGCATAACGCTTAAATAAAGAATGATGCTTTCGTTAGCAGCCTGCGTCCTCTCCTCTATCTCTCGCTTCAGCCTACGGTCATAATCCGGTGGTAAAAAGTCCTCTAAAAGCAAGTTCTTAAGTTCCTGCCAAGAATTAACATCAGCTGAAATACCCGAGTACCACGAAGTGGCCTCATCTGAAAACAAATCTGAAGCAGAAATAAATAACTTCTGCTCAGAGATCCCTCGAGCACGGCATAACTCCTCCAGCTTCTCCAAAAATGCAACAACACAAGTCCTTCCGTTAAAACGATGTTTCAAAGAACCAACAGAACTACTATTGGCCGCACAAGTCACACTAACATTATAAGGGAACCTTTCCACAGGCCCTGGTTCAATCGCATCCAAATCCGGTATGTCATTCGATTCCTGGCTAGTCTTAAATAAATGTAACAATTTGTCGACCCTGGCGCAAACGCTTCCAAGACCTTCACCTAGAGACGTCTTAAAAGAAAGATCGTCCTCACTAACAGAAGTAACGCGACCTAAACGATGGTATAAATGGTTTCCGAGGGAATGGATTCTATTCAAAGATTTTAATTGTAGTGGTTTAGTGGACACAAGATCATTTAATTCGCCTAATTTAAGAGATATCGTGCTAAGTTCCGTAGCAACATCACCTTCGAATTGGGAAATGTCATCCGTAGGAAATTCTCTATTTAATGCACGGATTTGAGAACGCATTGCCTCCACTGTCGAAGCAGGTTTCTCTCCACGAATAACAATCTCGTAGGACAACTCATCCTTGTGAAGCAAGTTAAAGTTAATTGGCCTTTCCTCCATTGTAAGAATTGGTTAGGACGTAAAAAAAGAAAAGTATCGACCAGTCGCCGCAAAGCTTACAAAATATGGGTTTTAAGATAAACACATAAAAGGTAACAAAAAAAACTTAAAGGTAAACTTATGGTCTACGGCACATGAAAACACTAACACTGAGCACAGACCAAACCCCCGGCAAGCTAATGACTACCAGAAAGAGCCAAAAATCGCCATGAAAAATTATAATTGCCCCACGTTGGGCGCCAAAATGTAACCTGTCCTCCCTAAAGATTGGGGGAAACCATAAATAAAACCAATCAAGAACGTTTATTCCTTTATTCAAAATTTAAAAGCGAAAATAAATCTGGTCTAATATTATTTAAGGTTACAACAATAAGTAAAAACGGGGCCGTGGCGACTTCTGGTCGGTACTCAGTGCAGTAATAGAAAGTTAGAAATCACTAGTGGGTAAAAATAAACTCGTGAAAAAAAATCCGCAATAACTAGTTGGAAAATATACCAGGAAAAAAAAGCGTAATAACTAGTAGGTACAAAATAGGTACTAGTGGAAAAAATTCGTAAACCAGTTAGAATATAAACGGGTGGAAAATTTCGTAATAACGAGTGGGTACAATATACTAGTGGAAAAACTCGTCACAACTAGTTGGAAAACATACTAGCGGAAAAACTCGTAATAACTAATTGGTAAAATAAACTAGTGGAAAGTGCGTAATAACGAGTTGTTACAATATAGGTACTAGTGGAAAAATTCTTAAAAACTATTTTGGAAAAATATACCAGTGGAAAAATTCGTAATAACTGGTTGGAAAATATACTAGTGGAAAAACTCGTAATAACTAATTGGTAAAATAAACTAGTGGAAAATGCGTAATAACGAGTTGTTACAATATAGGTACTAACTAGTGGAAAAATTCTTAAAAACTATTTTGGTAAAATAAACTAGTGGAAAATGACATAGGAACCGCGTCCGCGGTACCGGCACGTCTCGAAGGTAATCCTCTTATGGCGAAGTCCTTGCCAAATAAAAATAATATACCTCGGTAAGTGTTGTCAAAGCAAAAAAAAACTCCCTCCAATAAATTCCCTCAGAGCTGCTCCCTTCAAAAAAAATTCCGTTTCCTCGGAAAACTCTTCCCGGAAAAAAAAACTCCTGTGGACAACCAATCGTCACCTATAGTACCCAAAGTCACTAAAGAGAACAGTGTCTACAGTTAAAGGCTAAGCAAATAATAAGTATCTAAGTATAGATTTAGCAGTGGCCAAACACTCTTTAGGTCTAGAACTATTAATTCAGATTCGGAGAAAATATGAAAAATATTTAATTAAATAAGTTCTGGTAAACGAAGAACTAAGCTGGCTTAACATTTTAAAACCATTTGTGAAGGTCAAAATAGTATAAAGACGAAGCTAGGTCACTAGTTAGGTCTTAACTAATTTGTTGAAATTCTGAGAAAATTGATGAAAAATATAGCAAAATAACTATTGTGAAACAAAGAACTAAGCTTGCTGAACGTTTTAAAATCATTTGTAAAAGTTAAAACTAGGTCTAGACCAAGTTAGGTCACTAGTTAGGTATTAACTTATTTGGTGAAATTCTGAGAAAATGGATGAAAAATATAGCAAAATAACTATTGTGAAACAAAGAACTAAGCTTGCTGAACGTTTTAAAATCATTTGTAAAAGTTAAAACTAGGTCTAGACCAAGTTAGGTCACTAGTTAGGTATTAACTTATTTGGTGAAATTCTGAGAAAATGGATGAGAAATCTAGCAAAATAACTATTGTAAAACAAAGAACTAAGCTTGCTTAACGTTTTAAAATCATTTGTGAATGTCTAAACACTACCTAGCCTAAGTTAGGGCACTACCTAGGTCACGAGCTAAAACTCAAATTTTTGGGGAAAACAAACACTTATTTGTTGAAAAGTAATACTCAGGGCGCAATAATAATGAACATTCAACTAATGAAAGCACTAATAGGTGTTAAAACTCGATATTGAGGGAGCTAGGTCATTCAGAAAGTCTAGGACGCCGTACTTGTTTTCTCCAGAAAGAACCGCAAAAACCAAATTATTTCACTGGCAATCACTTTCTAAGTATAAATAAAGCGTAATTACCTGTTAAGGAGCAAAAAAAATATGCCCTGGCATCGGCATAGCTGGCAAAACAGCAAAATCGGTTGGCGTCCGCGCCATACTCTGAAATTGGTCGAATCAAACATAAATACACAAGAAATTCAACGAAAATCCCACGTAAATCGTTAAAAACATTAAATCGTTGACACTTACCACGAGTTAGGGCAAATAGTTATGAAAAATAAAATACTTTGGTCAGAAAAGCACGCCGGCACACTCATGCGCAATTCTGAAAGAAAACAAAAAGTAAAATTTGGAAGTGACACAAACGTTCATTTCACACAAATTTAACACAAAAACCCACCAGGAAATAATCGAAGAGTCACCTTGCCATTTATCCATCATAACTCAGAAAAAATACAAATTCAAGGCACAAGCAGCGTCGCCCGCCGCAAAAGAAGAAAAAATGTCCACTACCCTCAACTTTTTAAGAACGCGCAGCGTCCGAGGCAAAGGCATTACATCTCATTCTGCCAAGTCCATTTTGAAAATGGCGGGGATGCAAAAAATTTAGGGTTACATACGTAGGATTAAAAACTAATCTCTTATACATTGTCAAAAGGATAAAATAAAAAAAGATATAACAGGACATCCCTACATACATCAGCAATGGCCGTAGTAGACCGAGAGAAAAAGCTGGCGGAAAAACTCTCGCCACTAACTGGATGCAACTTCAAAGGATTATTTTAAAATTAATGGCAAACCAGGTGCAACTTCATCGCTCGTGTTTAAATTACACGGTCATTCAAAGTTAACCGAACTACTTCCGGAAAACTTCGAAGTTAAGCCGCGACTCTAGAATTATGAGTTTTATAAGCCGATGGAGGAAAGTGCTTCTATATGTCCAAATAGTTCAGCACAGGCCTCCTTCTCGGATAGCGAGGGGGTTTGAGTCGTTATCCACCACGCTAGCTCGGTGCGGGTTGGTGGATCACATGAAGGATATTCATCCAGTCATGTGGGTTTCCTCACAGTGTTTTCCCTCACGGTTAGTGCTCAATAAACATGTACATATTTTGGAAAATATTTTTTTTTCCGGTTTTGAACGGTTTTTATTTAGGTAGTGTAATTTTTGAATTTTGTGTAACTTATAATCCCTTTCCGGAATGCCCTGGAAAAAATATGTACCTATTATTAAGTGCTTTAGGAGGAGTTAGCGGGACAAACATACAAACAGAAACTAATAGCGACTTGGATTTATACTATGTAATGATAATGGTGATGATGACGTTTGATATTACATTGAATATACTTAGTTCCTAAACTAAATCAATCAAATAATAATCAAAGCGAAATATACGGAAAAACAAACAAAATACTACAAACCTTTGAATAGTTCCATACCTACACAGATATGTATTTTCGTAGTTTCCTGCTTATCATGCAGGCAAAATATTTACTCAACATGTATTGTTACTCGTCCATGTCTGTGTTTATTGAGTGAACACTATTCCAACTGGATGTAGACCAGCAATGAAATGCAAAATAATATTTGCGGTGGGATCGCGGATTAGCATTACTTAGATAAAGGACCTTTCCTAGGGGTCTTCGCTACAGATGACAAAAGAGGTTTTGCCCTTAGATTATTTGAAATGTTCGTGTCTAAATATAAAGGGATGCCCATAGAAACGGAATTAAGGAATAGTAGAAACAGGTATTAGGGCAAAAAGGTTGAAGATTTACGCGATAATTACTTGCAATTAAACACATTTTATTTTCATTTCCGACGTTTCGACATACGTACTAGTAACCACGGCATTTGTAAAAATTATTTAAAGCGTAAAAACCCGTTATTTATTGTACGAAAAATTTAAATGGGCTACAATACAAATGCAAAACATAGACTTACCTATCTTCTATACCCATTAAAAACCACATTACAAAAGCTCAAAGAAAAACTTTGAATTGACTTTGTGCCCTCTGTGGATATTTCACCAATAAACTGTAAATAATTCAATAAATTCGAAGTATAAACGCCAACAGCATTTCCAAGTTTTCTGGCAACGATGTGCAAAGTTAGCAAAAAGTTAAAATTTGTATTTGAGCTTCGGCTTTGTTGTTTTAGCGATTTTTCGACTTTGCGGTTTTTGATTTCAGAACGGTTGGAACTTTGATTTATCTTTATTATAAAAATATTATTATTTCATTTCATACTAGTGGCCGCCCGTGACTCTGTTCGCGTGGAAGTCGGTTTCCCGTGGGAATGAGAAGTTCTCCCTCGGTAAAAAGGACACTATCTGATGTATAACCTATGTTACTGTAAAGTTTCATCCAAATTCGTCCAGTAGTTTTTACGTGAAAGAGTAACACACATCCATACATACTCACAAACTTTCACGTTTATAATATTAGTAGGATTATTAAACTATACTCTCTATAACTGATACTCTCTACACTGAATGTTGGATAAATCTAGACGAAAATTGTTTTTGACAAAAAAAAAACGTACATATTAAACTCCTTAGCAACACGTGGCCAATCTAATAGTTGTACAGAGGAACTTCCAAAAAATATAAAAAAGGAGTAATAACAACTCTCTGTTCAAAGAACCTAGTTATATATTGTTTTATTGTGAAGTCTACTTTAGTCTCGCCTTGACGGAGTAGTAGTTAGAAACATAGACATATGCAGTCTCCAATGTCATTTGTAAAGTCTTTATAATAGCTTGGGTTTAGTCAGCAACATTAAAATTAACACAAGGTTTTATCCATTAACCAATCTTTAGGTTAGGTATCAAGACAAAGAACAATTAGAAGCAAACTTTTATTGGAAGTAAATTTATCGAAGGACAATTAAAAGTTATCTAAACGAATTAAAAAAGTCTCCTTCCCTGACAATTATAATGAGTAAATTTAAGATTAATTGAACCTTTAAGCGAAGAACTAAATAAAAACAATGATAAATCTTTCTGTCCTCGCAGATTACCCCAATTATAAGTTTGTGACCTTAAAATTTTCCACTGAGTGAATTATCCGCCCCGTTTTATGAGAAACCTTAGCGTTACGACAAAATTTTCGGAATTTTTATATTTAGCTTTCTAAGCTGAGCTTAGAAACTTCTATGAGATTATGTGACATTAGCCGGGAATGAGTTATTTCATCGCGTACCGCATGTGCTAATCTATGCATATTCGAAGTTTCATCTAAATATATCCGTCTTGTAGTTATTGTGTGAAAGAGTAACCAACACACATACTCAAAAACTTTCGCTAAGTTTAAGAAGAATTATGTATGAAATTTGGTTTCATTTCAATGCGACGACATTTTTATCTCAAAAAAATGTGTCGGTAATATTTATTCGAAAATCGTGGAAAGCTAAAATTGGTTTGTACGAATTATACTTAGGAACTACGAGTTTTAACTTCTAAAAAATATATTAGAGTGACCTGAGCATTAAAACTTGATCAAGTAAAAATTCTAACCTTCTAAATACTCGCAATACACACACATAAAATGCAAACATATATGTAATATTTACCTGCGATTTCTTTCCAAAAGTTCACCATGAACTTTTCCAATGCCAACCATATCCCCTTGCGACCAACAATCATTTCCTTCATCGATCCACTCTGTCTGTATATTTATCTTCAAATCGATTACGTAATTGAAACCACTTAAAGTAATTTTCTGATTGTGCCAGGCGGTAAACAATATCCCATTACAAGTAAGTGCTGTGAGATGACAGATGTTCTTGGGTAAATACAGTTGGGTTCTGTTCTTGTTCAGTAGTGGTCAAATTTTTTACTGATTGTGTTAAAACATAGCACACACACAATTCACACAGTCACACTTATTTACTTACTCACTCTCACACACACATACACATACACACAATAACCCTCTTTCACCCACACATACACTCAAACTCACAAACACACATACACTTCTCTTTACCAAGTTTCATAGCATTTATCCTTTGCTTGTTTAAGTTTAATAATAAAGATTTGTTAGTCTATCTATGTATACCATTCGGCCAACTTCTATTAAAATGATTGTTTGTTGTGGAAGAGAGGTATCTCCAAACACAGGCCACTCCGGCTTAAATTGAGATACCGTACTAATTTGTTACAATAGGCTAAGTATTAAGGAAATAAAGATTTTTGATTTTTTGATAGCTTAATAAATACAAAAAAGTCTGCAGCTTTGATAAATCTTTATTCATGTCGATCAAAGATCGACGCGTTCAAATGGGAGTAACAACATCTATAGATTTCTGCTGCATTAAAGTACGTACAATAGCGTTGCCATATCAACAGACTAGAGTTTTACGATATCTGCACAGTAAATGTTGCCTTTTGTCAATATCAGATCTCCAAAAATACGTTACCTACCGAACCAAATTATCAAGCTTTTTCTTTGTATTGTTGCCGATAAGATTATTAGGAAAACGAAACAATTAATCTGTTATTTCTATCTAGTAGCGCTTCTAGAGAGCCTATGTTACTTAGTAAAAGGTTTTAATTAAATCTTCCTTTGTTGTCTTATGTTTGACACGTGTCATTCACGGAATGTCTTTGTTGCAAAGATTTCTCTAATAAGGTAGGTTTACCTACAGTGTTTACATTACATTTACTATGGAAAATTGACGAATAGGATGTTACTCTGACAGCTAATAGTATAGGACTTTGCATTTAGTAGGTTTATTTCGTAAAGACAAGAAACACCTTAAGGATAGCTCAGATGGTTTTGACTAGTGAGACTAATGAAACCAGCGGTATGAAGACTATTGTCCACTGGGGGAGCTGACTCGGAGGCATTAAAAGGAATGGGTGCAATAAGCCATCTCTGTATAAGAATAAATTGCGTTGAATTTGGCATCTTTGTGAACATTTATTCTTCGGTAGCGGTGCGACCCTTACCTTAAAAAGGGCCTTCGGTTTCAAGTAAAAAGATTTTGCGATTGGCGTGTGTTGAAGTATATTTACATTTGGTAAGTAAAAGCTTTTTTCTAAAAAGCTATAGTAGTGTTAGGGTTTAGAGTTTTATCACGTTATTAATTTACTGTGAGTTCAATAATGGTTGGAGTAGATTTTTTTATCGGTACCACTATGTTATAATCTTCCTCGTTAAATTATGGTAGGTGTTAAATGTGCAGTTAAAACCTATATTTGTATCTATGTCTATAGATCTTTTAGTTAGGCCTATCTTAAAGGGTTTAACGGAGGTCAAGATGTTTTAATATATATTATTTTAGTCTAGATTTATTATTTTAGTAATAATGACCTAATTAGGCTATGTCACCAGTGTGACTATATCGGTTTTATTACTAGCTAAATGAACTCTTTTTACTGTTTAAACCGGAGATAAATTTGCAGGTATGTCTTGCTATGAAAACCAACAAGTAAAATATACACATCATTAACACTATATAAGCTGTAATACATTTTAAACATTTATGATCCTAGCAAATAAGGTAGTGGCGGAAAATAATGTAACACAAAGTAAGCATCTCAGTAAAATTCATAAGATTACGTCAAACTTGATGGAATTTATAACGAACTTTGAACATACTGTACATTGTTTGTAAGATATATTTATATACAGTAGGTTTCATTATGATATTGCTAGGATTTTACAAAATGTTATATTTTGGAAATGACTAAGTAAAATTTGACAATAAACTTTTGATTCAAAGGCATGTTTGGATGAAAGTTAGTGTGTACTTACCTCTTTCATAAATCAATAAATCCATTGATGGATATTTTACGTAGGTACTTGAAAGACTAGGTACTAGATTTATCTTATAAACTTTATAATTAATTTAATTTAAAAAATCAGGCTTCGTCCTCGCTGCAAACTTAGTACATATAATTAAACTAAGTCAGGGGAACAACAGAAGATTAACATACTGTAGAATACTTTGAAATAAATTCCTACAGGATGATTCTTGGCAAGAGCCCCTCGTCACGTATCGTTGTAAATGTCAAATTATACCCCCTCTCCCGCTTTTCAAGGCATGTCAGTTTGACAGCCGCTGTCAAACGTGTGTAGAATATTGAGGGTGCGAAGTGTATTTTAAACATTAATTTAATAAGCTAGGAAGGCTATCGTTACATAAATAATCAATATACTGTGTATAAAAAGACCACTTCCGTAGCCTGAAACTTTTTTTGAGCGTATAGTAAATAAATTCACTGACAGAGTACTCTGAAAACTCACAAAAAATAAAAATAATATTAAAAATAATAAAAGTGATATTCACGACTGAGAATAACGCTGTGAGCGATCATTGAAAGCGAAGAAATAATATACTATTTCAATATACATGGTTCACATGTTTAATTAATTTCGTTAGTTTCGTTGGTTTCGTTGATATATATAAATTATTAAATAAATGTTAAAATCATTATTAGGAATGTTATTAAGATTATCAGAAAAGTAGGTCTCTCGCGGCTTTACTTACGTGAAAAATAAATCATACCTTCATATTTAATTAACCCGGATAATCCAACCACACAGTAGTCTGTGTCACTCTTTGATAGGTTTTACTAGTGTAATAAATGTTGAATTGTATTTTATTTTATTACCTCCTCATACTATTTGTACAGATAAAATTTTGCATGCTCCTAATTTCCTGACATCTATGAATGTTCCATAAATTCATATTTTACCCCAACACAAAACAATTGGAATACATCAAAAACCAATTTTATTTCCATCGATGCAAAAGCAATACAGGAACAATTTGCCATAAATATGTAAAACATGTAAGCCGTTTCTAAAATACAAAATGGAATTGAATTCCGTTTGGAAGCCCTCTTTTTAAATATATAGTTACATAAATATAGGTACGTAGCCGTCTGCAATTTTTAATGATATACTTTATCGCATATTAAACGTTATAGCCAGATTATGGTCTTTCAGTATACTTTGTTTCTTTTAAATCTGTTTAGTATTACGGGTATCTCCGTGACGAGTTACAAACTTAGATAAATTTAGTCGTAGGGAATCTGAGTAAACTTATAAACTTTCTCATCTTTACTTATATTTTATGTACTTATACAGGGTTATTTGTAATAAGCGCATCACCTCTTTTGGGCGGCTTCCTTACATCAATCCCAATAGTAGACTTTAGGTATTATCAATTTCCACTGTAGTCTTACAAAAGCTAAAAAAACTTTAATTTATTAATGCCATCTTTTTCTTTCCTACTTAGTTGAAAAGAATAGGTACTAAAAGAAAATTAATCAACGATTACCTGTACTTGATGGCCTTTTTTTATTCACATATGTTTAGTTATGTTGACTACTACAGACACCTAATTAAAAATAACTTTCAGTTGACCTCTTTTCTATATTGTGTCAGGTTATCAAAAGAAGGGTCTACAATAACGATATTTTTGAAGAAGTTTCGCTCTAAAAGTTTATGATTGCGTGGATCGAATCTCACGACCCTTTCTTGTATCCTGTGCAAACTTTATAACAAGTTAATCGCCAAAGTTTAATATTAGTTTTGGCTTGTT
Source organism: Emmelina monodactyla (assembly GCA_916618145.1). NCBI lineage: Eukaryota > Metazoa > Arthropoda > Insecta > Lepidoptera > Pterophoridae > Emmelina > Emmelina monodactyla. The sequence continues at coordinate 11,068,704 of OU745302.1, read as the reverse complement.
AATGTACAAATAACTTTGTTTATTATAGAGATTACTCTGTGATTATATAATCGCGAATCAATCATGTTCTTTAAATTAGTTGGTATATTTATTTTAGCATCAGACTAGCAACATTATGTAGCTAACTCCCAATTTAACAAGGCTAGTAAGAAAAATCTTATCATTATGAATACAATTTATTTACCTAATCTTAAATTCTGTGACCTCATTCCTAAAATTACTATTTGCTAAACTGTGTCTAGCTTGATCCAAATTAGCGTTTCATGACTTAATCGGTGCATTGCTAATTGGTTCCAATCAGATAGCATTTAGACCAATAACGTACCAATTAGGTCGTAAACCACAAAATTAGCAGTGAGATGGTAACTAACATCGTAGTTATTGTAATAAACTAAATAGTTTTAATAGGGTGCCAATTTATTTTGTAACAAATTAAGGAATTTAATAATTATTACTTTTGAATAACATATACTAAAAATGTTATACAGTTACCAATGCTTGCTAAAAAATTTGTTGGTTTTTATCGCGCTTATTCCTGACTATGGATTCGAATAAAAAAAGTGTTATATACTACATTCATTAGGGATGGCTTTATAATAACACTGACATAAGCGTAACAGCGATAGAAAATGTAGAAAAATTTAACCAAAACTTATGAGAGCTTTCCTTGTGTGTGTAAACGGTTGTTTTTCTAATCATCGCGTGGAAATCAATGTGATACCTACAACTAGTAAAAAATATAAAACAGATAAACCTACACCCATACTTAAAAACTTTTGAATTTATGATATGTTATGAAGTAAAATTTACTCAATTAACTTTTTTTTACTTATACGGTTCTCATTGATTTAGCTCAGGCAGGGGCGCAACCTTTTAGCAGGCAAGGGCCGCATGGTGAAAAAATCGACCAAAGGCGGGCCACACTTGTGATAATAACATATCAACAAAAAATTCAATGGTTTTAAATTTAATAAACATGTGAAAGCGTGGTGGATTACGGCTCAAACCCTCTCGCTATCCGAGAAGGAGGCCTGTGCTCAACTATGGGACATGGCTATTTATTTATTTATTTTTATTTATGTCAAATTTTATTTTTTATGTATATTTTTTTAATACATTCGCGGGCCGCAAAGAAGACGTCGGCGGGCCGCATGCGGGTTGCCCACCGCTGATTTAGCTTAATAGGTAGGGGAGCGAGGGGCTTGTTGTAACAGTTTTCAGTAAAACTAGTATATCTTGAGATCTATTGATTCAATTTCTACTAAATAAAGATTGATGGATACTGTAACTCTTCCTCTACCAAATCAAGTAAAAATAATATCAGAACTATTGGTCATTATTTAACAATCAATTATTTTCTAAAAGAAGTGCGGTGTTACAACTTACCTCGTGCTTGGGGCAAGTTGTAACGTCTACCGGGGCAAGTAGTAACTACGATAAAAAACGACATTAATACCTCTAATCATTTATTCTTTATTTATTTTTAACAAAATTGACATCTTTCCAAAGTAAGTATTATGTAATTCTTATCAAAAATCAACTCAAATACACTTTTTTTGTAATCAAAACTTAAAAATTAAGTAATTAAGAGTTTTATTTAGTTAAACACTACTTATAATCATAATAGCACTTTTAAATCACAGTAAGTAATTAAATTATTTATTTCTAATACACTCTATCCAATCTTTTTTGTTTGTATCTTTGTAAGCTTCACCACATACCAGACAATGCATGTTGTAACATGTTACAACAAGCCCCGGGATTTTGTTACAACTTACCCCATGGTATGATTTTTAACATTTATCAAGATAACTAATTAAACAATTTAGCAATCATAAAAACTGTTACACAATATCAGAGATAGATAAATTTGAATGGAAATAAGATGTAGAAAATTTGAAAATAGGCAATATTAAAAACACAAACCAAAATTTTACGACAGTACAATTTTATATCACCTAGCAGAAATGAAGGGAATGCTCACATTTGCTCACTGCGCCAACCAGCGGAACACTGGCTATGGCAATATGATGTGGTGCGGTTTATGGGTTAAATCGAGTCAAAGATATACGTTAATAGTGTTGAAGATCCTGGTGAAAAGAGCCTGTTACTACTTACCCCTGTAACAACAAGCCCCTCGCTCCCCTACCTCACGCCGGAGAAACATCAAGTTTTCAGTAATCATATTTATTAAATTCAGCATATTATCATATTGCATTGTGTAGGTACACTAAAGGCTCCTTGAAAAAAAATCTGTATGAAAATGAACTATTGACACATTTTCATTTAAACTGCTCCTTGAACGGTTTTTTACCGTTTGAACAAGAGAATCAATAGAAATTATATAAATACGTTTATTGAAATAAAAGCTGAAGGATAAATGAGATAGGAACTTAAACTTTAAGTATACAGGGTTACATGTAATGTCACGTATTCCTGTTAAGGAGTGATATTACAAGTCCAACTGTACATTAAAAGGTAAAGTATATTTAAGTATAAGTACGTATTTTATTACTACTACTAGCCGTGCCCTACGGTTTCACCCACGTCAATTTGCGAATTTTTTTTATTAAAAATCTGTTTTATATTTCCCGTTTATGTAGCAACTTTCTTGTTGCTTTACTCCTATTCGTAGCGTTATGTCACATAGCCATAGCCTGGATGTAATATGACGTATTAATAAATGAATGCCTTCCTCAATAAAATTGTCTACTCAACAAAAAATATGTTTTCAAATCAAACCAAAAAAAAGAAACATACAAACATACTTCAGCATTTAGTGAAGATTTAAACCGCATCGTGTCCGTTTGAACCAAAATTACGTAAAACATTTATTAATTATACTAAAGATAAGCAGTTCTCAAGCACCTACTTTATAAGCGTGTTTTTCTAAGCAACCAGCTGAAATTGCCTCCGTAATTACTAAAGAGATTTTAAGTATTTTTTAACAGTTTATAAAGCTCGTTTAAATTAATTATTCGTTGTGCTATTAACTGTTTTTACAAGGGCTGTAATGGCGGGCAAAGTGTTTTCTCACCTTTTTAGAAAATGTTCTTATTCCACGAAATGTTTAAAAAAGGAACTAAATTTTTATAGCTTTAGTTAATGAAGGAGATAAAACCTATTGGTTTGTTTTAGAAGTAGGTTTGAGTTCAATTTAGAGAATGAAATTGCAAACCCTGTCTGCGAAAAAAAACTATACTACCTTTTATTATTATTATTCAGAGCCAACAATATCCCAATACTGAGCAAAGGCCTCTCCCCTACTTCTCCACGAGTCTCTGTTAATTGCGGATGTAGTCCAGCTGGAGTCGAACGCATCCAGGTCGTCCCGCCATCGGCGACGAGGGCGACCGCGCCGCCGTCTTGTTGCGGGTTGCCAGTCGGTGGTCATTTTGGCAAAATTTCCCTCTGACATTCGACTCACGTGGCCCGCCCAATTCCATTTAAGCTTCGCAGCTGTAACTGCAACATCGGCTATTTGGGTTCTGGAGCGTAGAACTGAATTTCGGACCCGATCGGTCAATTTAATTCCTAAAATACTACGCTCCATCGCTCTCTGGCAAACCTTAAGTGTGGACTTCTGCTTATCCGTCAACGATCATGTTTGAGCACCATATGTTAAAATGGGAAGAATGCACATGTCCATAAGCTTCCTTTTATATTGTAAAGGTAGGTTACCTTTCATAAAGGTCTTCGTGGACCAATAGCTCCTCCAGGCATTTTCGACACGTCTTTTGATTTCTTTATCTTGTCTGTCCTGGAAAGAGACTATTTGGCCCAAGTAGAGTTATTCTTGGACATGTGCAATCTCTTCCCCATCGATATTTAAGGGTCTCATACCTATCCAAACTTATTAAACATTGGTTTCTACACATAACCAATTAGACATATACCGGGTGGCTCATTCAAATCGGTCAGTATGGGAAAGTCTAAAAGTATAAGACACACGAAGATTTGTTCTTAGGAACCATGACACCGATTTTGATAAAAAGAAAAACTGCATTCATACATTTGAAAAAAAAAGTTTACCCAGCTAGGGAAGGTGGCGCGGTGAATTCGGCGTGTGGCCGTCACTGATTTATTCACTACACGTCTGCACCGCCCCATTACCCAAGTCAGAATGATGTCCGTCTAACAAGGTAGATAGGCTAACTAGACACAACGAAAAATAACAGAACTTCATTCAGTCATTCACTCATAAAGCCTCGCACCGACTACACCCAAGTTAGACAACTTGACGCAACCAATATCTCATTTAGACGTTGACATTGACGTTTCAAAACATAGACAAGGTAGTTTGTAAAGTAGTTCTTCAACTGGCCAAGTCCATCCACTACGTGTTCTCTCCAACATGTAAATAAGTATAATACCTTACAAAAACTTAAACTCGACAGATATATCACCTACTCCTTATTCAATTTCTTTTTTGTATTATTTAAATTCAAATTAGTTAGGTATTTCAACTTTACCTTCCAAATAAATTCCATATCAATTAGTAAATATCTTTACTGAGTTACATATCTGGCCCTGCGCCAAGCGCGCCGAGTCTCCAACGAGTGAAAAGGCCCAAGTTCCGAGCTATATCAATTAAGATTTCGAAGAGGAACTTCTTATCACTAGAAGCGGCGCCAACTGGCTCATACAAAGCAATGTTAGTTCAAGCGAAAAGTCTCATTGTATACAGCGAGTCACAAAATAGCCTTTGTACTAATTCGCACAGAAAATTGTAGTGAAGTAGGGACGATGTTCCTGCGTTTCGTTCGGTGAGTGCGATCCGGTGCCTAATATTCTCAAAGGCTCAGCAACACATCAACACCAACAGTGTTGCGAGTAGTCATGGGCGGCGGTGATCACTTACCAGCAGGTGACCCGCATGCTGTGCAAAAAAAAACTAATAATACATCTCCAGAGTGTAATATTAACTGTGTTTATTACCTTAGAAACACGAGCTTATATTATACGAATCTCATAACTGGCTATGGGAGAACCCAGTAACATCGAGGTATGAGGTAGTGTTATACCTATAGTTGTCATAATATTTTAATACTCTTAAGCCTCGAGGAAAAGTATGTACTGAATTAACACAATAATTTAAGAATCGTAAGTAATCGTAAGATTTCTCGTATAATGGTATCGTATGAGACTGGATAATTTTGACCTAAAATTCACTTCTGATCGGTTTCTATAACACACTGTATTTGAAGTTAACTTGAACATTGTGTTACATTAAACTTAGGTTACTGCTCATTTCAAACTACGAACTTAATAATAAACACATAATGTCAACTTCAATGTATTTTATAATAAAGTAAGTGTTTTTTTTAATGTTGTCACACAATAAAGAGAAAATTAAATTAAAATCAGATTAACGTCAAAAGTAACATTTATCATCTTTAAGGCGTATTTACATCATCCGATGAATATCTGTAACGATGTCCGATGTCGATAACGGACGAAGTGAAATATAAAAAAACATGAAATAGGAAAAAAATGCAGTAAACTAAGAAAACTGACTGAAAACTTTAATTCGTAGGTATTCATACATTTAAAATGGGTGACTTATAAAGTAGCAAGCTTTAATTCAGTGACACTTAATTTTATTACGTTGGTCATCTTGGTGATGGCCTCTCCTTTTTTCATTATTGTGTTGTTTTTTTTATTGGCAAAATGACCGACGATACAATATATAATTAATATAGGTTCTTTACCTTGATCCCGCCCTAACTTAGCCACCAGTAGTTTAGGACAATATTCTCTTACGTAATGTATCGGATCGTATTTCAGCGACACGATACCGACATCGTATCGGTTAGTGTAAAAGAACTTCTACGGTTAGAAGCTTAAATTGAACCATTAAAATGATAGTCATCTATCTTCGTAAAGAGGGTAGCATGGTCGTTGCAGATGTTGAATAAAGTTTTTAAAGTGTTTATAACGATAATACTGCAAGCAATCAACTAGGGACCTGAACAAGACAGTTAGGGACTGAAAATAAGGGAACTTTGCGAAAACGATCTTAATAATGTATCAAACCATTAGATATAAAAACCACCAAGAGATATAAAAATAATATTTCTTATTAAGTAATTAGAAAAATTGAACCTAGGTGCCGTATCCCCGACGTTTCAAACAAGTTGTATCGATCGTGAACGCGGCAAAGTAATGAACACGAAAAGAAAGAAAGCTGTAGCAAAAATTCAATACCTAGTCTAACAACTACGAATACACGAAATCGACAGGCAATGGTTGAGTTGGTACTAAACGGAGTGGAAGCAACTTGGCTGCGGCGCCGCGTCGTCGCTCCGTCCCCGCTGGTGTCCGAGCTTACCGCGCGCCTGTTACAAGGCTCCTTTGTTATCTAAACTGACGAGTATGTAAGTTATAGTATAATAATAATAGTCATTTTATTGGAACAGAAACAATACATAACAACAAAATATAAAATGCGCGATAAAAATCTGCAAAAAGTTATAAACTGTGTGTGTCGCACTTTTAACGCCGTCCTTCTTGGACTTTTTGTTCCAAATAAATTAAAATGATTTTAAACTTATAAAGAGGTAGAGCTTGTTAGTTTGGGTATTCGGAGTAATCTCTGGAACTAGACAATCTTTCTTAATAATATTGCCGATAGAAACCTCCGTTAGAGATTAACATAGGTAGGAAAATTTATGCTAATAGGTAAGGGGCAAAAATTTACATGTGAAATGTTCATGACGTCATGCTGATGAGCTTTAAATGAGATGCTTTTGGCAACATTGCAGCTTGATAAAAATGTCCACAGGTAGCTACTTTTCGAGAGCCAAAAACTGGCCGAAAGTAGTTTTTTTACTTGTATATATTTTATTGTTCGTAAGTCTGTTTACCTTTCTTGTTAAAAAAATATGACATAAGCTATTTAGAATGAAATGTCTCACATACTTTTATTCATTGTCATTCGATGTTCGGAAAATTTCACAGTAGGTGAGTAGGCTTTACGTCAAGACAAGCTTAACGAAGCGCAAGGGCACTAGCTACTTTTTTTTAAATGTGTCGTCGCTTTTTCGGCTTCTTCTATAACATGGGTTTAATAATACTTGAAACAGGTTGTTCAAATAAGTCTTCTGTATTTAATTTCAGCTATCGCGAATTCGCGATCCAGACTACAGTTCAATCCGAGAAATAGATATGAGTTTGTTGTTTTTGCATTTTTCTCTGGAAACAATTCCAGTTGATATTGGAGAAGTTGAAATAACTTCGTGTATTGAGATCGGTTCTTTATTTTTGCTAAATGTAAAATGTCTATGTAAGGCCTTTCTATTTTCTATTCTATCTTGGCAAATGATATCAACTTTTTTTTGGAAATAGAAATTTAAGAAAACTAAGAAACTTTCGGACTACCTTTATTTTATTTAAATACTAGGTTCTTTTATAACATAGTTGGGTGAACGAAAACTAGAATCCAACATAAGTTACTGGGATTCTAATGTCATCGTAAATAAACTACGTACAAAGGGTGGATCCTAGGTAGAAGATATATTACCAGATTCTTACAATATGGTTTTACCGCTCCAAAGATTACCAGTTCATCGCTTTATCAAAAAGTACAAAAGAATTTTGATCAAAGAAAATGAAGCTCGAAAAAACTGGTTGAAATTTTACTTATACTAAATGAGAGTTCTTTAAGTAGTCAAAAATAAAACTCTCAAGAGAAATAAGGCATAAGCGAACAATTAAACAGGGGTAAATCAATTCAACGTTTTGTGGTCATAAGGTTTTATTTGCTTCACTTCAACATAAGAAAACGATTTGTGAAAAAAGGTGTAAGTTAAATGTAAAAAAATGGGGGTTCTAGTATATATTCGATACGAACAAAATATATGGTCGATACGAACTAAAAAGCTTTGCAAACATAGTTTCTGACAATAATTATGTGTTTCACCTACAATAAAAATTAAATGGCATCAATTATCCATACTTAGCTTGTAAATATGGGAGATATATTGTTATTTATGTTTTAAGACACAACTTCTACTCTTCATAAACATTTCAAAACGCGTTATTAAAAAATAATATAAATATACATATTAGAAATCAACTTATTTACGGTCGCATATATACTCTGCATATATTTTGGTTATTGTATAAGTTTTAAAGTCCTAGCTTTGTCCAGCCAATCCGAGCGCGACACGTAGCTCCCGCTGAGGATCCTCGTGCCAGAGAATGAGGTCCGGCCGTGGAGCAGCCTGAAGTTATCCATCACCATCAACAGACCTGACATCATATTGAATGAGATTTAAAACTCTGCGGAAATATAAAAATCCTAATAATGTTATAAACGTGAAAGTTTGTGCGAATGTATGGATGGATAGATGGATGTTTGTAACTCTTTCACGTAAAAACTACTGGACGGATTTTGATGAAACTTTACAGTAACTTTATAGACTTCAGAATAACATATAGGGTACTTTTTACTGCGGGAAAAGAAAGAAAGAAAGAAAAACTTTATTGTATGTAGGATTAAAAACTAATCTCTTATACATTGTCAAAAGCGTAAAATAAAAATAAAAAAAGATGTCACGGGACACCCCTACATTCATCAGCAATGGCCGTAGTCGAGCGAGAGAAAAAGCTGGCGGAAAAAACTCTCGGCACTCTTTTCAAATTTATACAATAATAATTTATATTCATTAAAAATTTGTACAAACAGTGAACATATAAATTATTTTCTCGTACCTCCCCGCTCAACATCATTAAAGTTAAAAAATATTAAAATGCTAGTAAACTAATTGAGGAAAACTTCTCATTCCCACGGGAAACCGACTTCCACGCGATCGGAGTCGCGGGCGGCCACTAGTATGTCCATAAATTTTATTTCTTTAATCTTTAAACTACTAAACCAAAAGTGGGGCCTAGCAACAATATTGCTTTATATGCACCATAGAATAAACAAGAGGAGAATTTGATAAAGAACAACATATTCTACCAAATGTTAGGCCTAGGATCAATTTAGTATTATAGGCAACTCATAATAAGCTAGAGGAGAATTAATTTTAAAAACTACTGATGAGAGAAAATAAAAATGAAACCTGGGGTGAGTTTAAACTGCCACTGGTTAGCAGGATCTTCATAGTATCGACCTAAATATTTCAAAGATCGGTAGTAAGATCGACACTCCGTCTTGTTTCTGAAGGCCATAGGTGCTCGATCGTAGACATTGTATCTGGAATTTATCAAATGATATCAATTAATTCTTAAAGCTAAGCACATCTAATTTTGATACACTTTTCATAACTTTAAAAAATATTTGTATAAAGGTTTACTTTCTTTTCCCATTAATTACCCGTGGAACTTAGCTTATTAGCTTAACTTACCTTATTTGCATCACCTCTTTGGTCTCGCTATCAAGCTTGATCACAGGAGCACTAAATTTATAATGATGGCTATCTTCAATATACTCGGCTTCTAAATTGAAGTTTGTCAGAAATTCAAAGTCTTCTGGATGGTTTTCCTTTAACTTCTTAGCACCGTAGAAACCGTCTACAAGAGTAGTCTCCCCACCCGTACCATTGGAATGCTCCAAGCAATGTAGAATTTGAAGTCTGAAAAAATAAAATTCTACTTTGAAATATCTCGACGGTCTGCCTCAGGGATCTTATGAAGTATCTAGGAGGAAGTTTTTCAGGCGGCAGAGCATGAAAAGTTAAAAGAAATCTTGAGAGTCAGAATATCTTACCCGTTCGTAGGTACTTTTGGAATATTTTAAAACTGCAACAAGTTTAAACATTCCAAGTTTCCTGTTGTATTTTAAATATTAAAAGAAGTTTCTAATTTGATATGAATTTTATGCTAGAATTTCTCACAAAGTTATTGAAAATTATCTGCATAATTAGCTGATTAGTATGTTCTGACTAACGAGCTCTTTCATGTAAATTATTTTCCAATAACAATCTCCAAATTTTTCCATAACATTTAAATGTTCATTCAATTAGAACCTACAAGGACCTCTTAAGCCAAGAAACCTCTCCAAAAAAAATGAGACTTTGCTTTTCTCCGACTTACCCAGCAGCCTCAGTAAAATACGTGTTGTCATTGTGCGAGGCGAGTGGTAGATTGGTGTACGCAGTGTCGGCGTGGTCGGCCTTCGTGGTGAAAGTCCACATTCCACCGAAAACCGTGTGTTGCACGCCGCCCAGTGCACGACAGACGCGCTCCGTCGCCGCTTCTGTTGCTTCTACCTGGGAAACAACAGAAGACAGTTTGGTATCTTATCAAGTGGAAACTACACCCTTATTATTGATCAAAGTTTATTTTTTAGGCATTAACCATTCTCCAAAAACCAAAAAAATAAAATAATGACAGTTTCAATAATATTTAATAAAGTCTAAAGACCTTGATAAACCCTTTAGGGTAATTTATCGGAAATTTTCAGTGTTCATATTTAAAACAGCAAAATATTTTTTAAAGCAGTTAAATTTCTGTTTGAACAGCGATTGCATTGTTACGGATGCAAATATTTGTATTAAAAAATACTCGGAATAGTGGAAATCTGTATTAAATTTTGAAGGCTTGTTGTTGTATATTGATGCATTCCATCAATGTATTTTATTTTATTTTATAGATAGTTAATCATGTAAGTATATTTGTTGGAATATAAATAGTTGAATCCACAGCTGATGTTAAATAGATTTAAAAAAAAATCATTTATTTAGGAAGTTCACAAAACTGAAGAGGTAGGTTGCCTAGTGCCCTCTAGATAATTCACTCAATCGTTGTTGAAGAAGCAATGTAAAACTGCGGTCAATCCAGGGATAACTGGCATTCAAATCCGAGCTACTTCATGCTTTGGAAGGTACGTTTAGCCCTTAGTTCAAGATACATTTTCATGGTAGGGCACTTTTACTCTATACCCCTCAAAACTTAAAATTAAATCTGGAGATGAGCGGCTTACAGTCTTTCAGTTGGTAGGTTGTTCTTTCTTACAGTAGGTTGACCATATTCCAACAGAAAGAAGTCTAGGGCTAAAGTGACAATTACTAGAACTTTGCCATTAAATTAATTTCTAACTCAGTTAATAAACTTTTTACAAGGCTACTTTATTACAAGATAACTTACTCCTTCAATCAACGCTACTCCATAGTCCAACAAAGACTGAAAGACAGCTTTAGCTCCGTCCAAAGAGGTTAGAAACTGCTCGACCGGAACTCTCGATATTTGCTTGGAAACTCCTTCGCCGTGCCACAATACTGGCCGCAAACTTTTTTGCTCGTTCCATATTTTAAAATCATATTTTTCTAAGAATGCCACGTCATAGAGGGACTTGTGCCCGTCGTCCCCTGGAAAATTATATGTTTCAGATTTGAGTGATTTTTACCCTTTTTTAGATTTGACGAGAAAAATATAAATTTTATAGTTTCCTTATATAACGTTTTTGCAGTATGTAACGTCATCGTCAGAACTGTCGCTCAATTTTAAATACAATAATTTATTATAATATTTCTTAGCTTAGCTAACTTAGAACTCTAACTACGTTAATTAACCACTTTATCCTAAATAACATACATATAATTTCAATAGTTTCTCCGTTGCTTCCCGCATGTTTTATTTTCGATTGAGAAATATCCAAAATATGCCGAGCTCTTTGATACGTTTCTTGATGGTAACATAATCGACATCTGAAACAATGCATTTACTTGAATGGTTACTTTTATTTTAATATAATAGGTACTAGTACCTGCTACTTCGTCTGTCGCACTCCAATTCGATATACACATAATAACTACATAAATGGGTCCGCTATGTAGTTTCGAATGCCGTTTGTGCGACACACGCAAGTTTTTTCTCCGCTGCCGGAATTAAAGGCATTCGAAACTACATAGCGAAGCTACTTCTACTAATAATAATGAGTAACCCAAAATAGCTATGCCCGTGCTGAATTCTTTATTTAAAAAGGCATACCGTAAAAACTAGTTCTTATAATAAAAAACGCGTTCAAACCAAAAAGGTTTTATTTGTTACGGGTGGCTTAGTTGTCTTCCACATATAACAATTTATTTGAACATTGACCACTTTTTTTTGCAAATCTCTAGCAACCCGCCCCACGCTTCGCAATGGTGTATTTTTGGCCGACTTGCACACGAAACATTGAATTTTGGCTTACTTAAATAAACTTTTTTGATTGTTTTTTATTTACAAATTTATTTGCAAATGCTTTTAAATCCATCTTCTGGTTTAGGAGGAGATAACGGACAAACATACAAAAAGACACAATTAGTGACTTTGATTTATACTATTTAATGATGATGATGATAAACAACGATGTCTCAATACGTAAAGGTCTTTGCGTGCTAACGATGCCGCAGAAAAACACACATCAAGTTTGAATTTGACACTTACGTCCCAAAATTTTCGTTTATTTATGAAAAGCGACAGAATCAAAGTGATCAATATACCTAATAGTTTTAATGCTTGGTGATTACTGATTGTACCTGCAATGATCTCGTAACCAGCAGTCCTCAAATGTTATCACTTTGTCTTGAATCTTCACTTCTAAAGCTTCATGAACGACATTAACAATCACTTTACTTGCCATTTTGTTTAAAAACTGAATCTTATTTTATTTTAACTTTAACTTATTTTATTAAATTGTTAAATAGTGCTAGTCGATTGAAACGGGGCTGATAAATGACTAATACTATATTTCTCAAACTGTGATGTAATTATCAATTCAACTTATTATCAAGACGGGTTAAAGTTTAAATTATGATAAATAGGTAGATTCATAATGTCAGCATCTACTTTAAAGGTACCTTTGATAAAAAATGTGTTTGTATAATTTGATTGATGCGAGTTTTTATGTGTCTATCGATTGCAAGTTTTACCATGCATCTAGTCGATATACTGATTTTTGTTAAATTTTCTATGGTGACAAACGAGGTCACGTTAACCTATAGACTAAAGCGATGCAGTCCCGGATCCAGTTATAACTTTAATCAAAGTTAAAAGACACGGCGGTGGTATCAATAAAGTTAGAATTTGCCCAAAAACCTAAATGATAACAGTTATTTACGAGTACCGCGTACTGCGAATATGAGGTAATGACTTTTTGACTGCATTATTCCCGAGAAGTTTCAATACTAGCGCATCTGCATTCTACAAGGCCAGCAACTCACCCTTAACACAAATGTGACTGTGGATGACCCACTTGCTCGTTTTCTCTCTTCTCTCATAAAAAAAACCTGTACCTATGCTAACACCATGATTAAAACCTAAAACATAGTTATAGTTTGTTTGTACCATGACTTAGTGATGATGATGATGATGTTTATACCTACAAAGGTATTGCTATCCAAAATATCTCAGTTATTTACAAACTGTTAAACAATGCCGCCGAGTTAGTCGACCTTTGAATTGGTAATGATATTATTTCCGAACGAACTGCGTTCCTTTTTGCGAGAGGACTCGTAACTGAATTATAGATGAGGTACATGACCTCTGAAACTGAGGATGACTTTCGATTTCTGGATTTCTGTTTCAGTATATTCAATAGTTTGGAAACAACGTAATTTATTTTAAGTTAATAAATTATTATTAATGATGAAATGAATTTCTGTGTTATGCTATAAATTGAACTATACCCCCATATCTTGCGGCAGGTCCCGTAAGAAGCTTCTTAAGCAAGGTATGCAATTTATTACCTAACAACACTTTATGTCTCTATAATTATCTCAAATTACTGATATTCGTGGCTGCTACATCATAGATTTTTAAGTTCCGGATTCCAGGACTACAGCTGTGGCCATGTTTGATCATATTGGATGAATGTATTACAATAAAATCTGTATAATCCTACTAATATTATAAATGTGAAAGTTTGTGAGGATGTATGGATGGATGGATGGATGGATGGATGGATGGATGGATGGATGGATGGATGGATGTTTGTTACTCTTTCACGTAAAAACTACTGGATGGATTTGGATGAAACTTTGCAGTAATATAGGTTATACATCAGAATAACACATAGGATACTTTTTACCGCGGGAAAACATCTCATTCCCACGGGAAACCGACTTCCACGCGAACGGAGTTGCGGGCGGCCACTAGTACTTTATACATGTATTAATTGTTATAATTAATTAAAATATTAAATCACATAAACTAATAAACTTATCAAAATACAAGTTTGGTCTTTGATACAAAATCAGCGTCATTCACTCTTATGTTTCTTGTCATCATATCATTATATGATAAAAATGACAAAACGCCAGAAAATCAAAACTTAAATTAATAAACGTGTAAAATCCTGTTAAAATGAGTTTAATATAATGTGCTTATTTGATATACAGTGATTGGATAAACAGATTAGTTATGTTAATGTTTTGCTTTTTATTGTAAATAATACCTACATATTACTGGGTGTAGTAAATCAATCGTGTCTAGATCATGTTTCAAATCGAGTAGGTAATAGATTAAAATAAAAAACTCATGGCTTTTGAATATTTCAGGGTCTAAGCCCAACTTTTCGTTTATTCCCGACATGAAAGCTCTATATTTCTGGCATGGGAAAAGATTTAGTTATATAACCAGTTCGTCGAAATTACCCATATCACATAATTATGACCAAGTTTCGGACACAGTGGTCCCCATTTGCTAAACTTCACTGACATTACACTAAACATGTCAAAACTGACAGAAGTTACTTTTAGCATTGTTACACTTTGTTTCAGTTATTATTCGACACTGAAATATAATTAAAGGTAAATAGTAACCGGGCATACAAGGACCATTTAAAAAGAGCTACTTTAAAGAAAAACACATCATTTACTGAATAGGTTGTTTAACTGAATAGGTGATTTGGTTTTAAATCGAAATGTGATATGAAATTTAATATTTAATCAAAATGTATTTATTTAAACTTCGTTTAAGATATAATTCCTAGCGATATGCATCAAGGATCTGAAAATATTCAAGTAATTCCAAAAGAAACTATATTTTGTACATGTTTTGCAAACGCATGATTTCGATTCGTAGTTGAGTTATGAAGTAAAAAATTTTTTGACTATTTGTAAAGGTATAAAAAATAAAATTTTATTGCAGTTATTTTAAATGATAAAAAACAAGACCTCATCAAACCGTATATTCCGCGATTGCTCATCGTTCATTTTCCTAAGGAGCAATAAATAATCTAAAATTACCCCGCAAAATTCGTGAAGATAAAATTAATAATAACGCTTAATAGAAATTAATGAGCAGTCAAGACTGTCAGAGAATAAAATAAAAGTCTATTAAAGCATTTGATTTTATCAAAGGTTAGTCTCAGGGTCTTGACAAAATCAGAAGTGACATAAATTGTCGTCGCTTCATGAAATTAAGCTAATAATTATAAACGATTTGTCCTGAAGACTTACTGAGAGACCCCTAAACGCACGACCTTAACTGGAGGTCTTGGATATCTGAATGTTACTATGTAGTGTTCTTTGTATAAAGATATGATGATAAGAAAGGATTCTTTGAAATTCTACCTTTGAGAGGGTAAAAAATGTGGGCAAAATTTGTGTAAGACAACGAAATTCTAAGGACCATACCTACTTAAAATTTTGTGTATACTAGAAGTTTTTTTTGGTATTTTTTTGAATCTTATTATTTTAACGGGGTTAAAAAGAGGTAGAAACTTATCTTGGGGATGATTTACATTGAAGTTCATATCAAGTCTCATTATGATTTAAATAACATTTTTTTTGACACAAGTAGGAAAACTGATTTCGCTTTTATCTTTAAAATTGAATGTCAAATATAAGATAATATTTCAATCGAATTTCAATTTTCTTTGTTCTTGGATATTTCAATAATAAACTTTCCTAATATCTTGATTTCCTCCGAAAATGTCTTGGAAATACACTGTTGATTACTTACTTTGCGAATAATTGTGATTGATGTGTAAATAATTTCCTTGGAAAATCATTTTCACTATTTTATTTGAATAAAATTAGTCTAGTTAATTCCATTTATTCTTATTTTTTATAATATTCAAACAAGATTCTTTGAGTTTGATATCTAAGTGTATAATATTAAAATCTGTTTAATACAGAGACTTTGCATCATATAAAATTCAAGTAGGTAGTAGTTTGTCTTAGAAGTTTAATTAGGTGTGTATCGTTTCTCCCAAGTCTCTTAAAACTTAAAAAAATGTGCTTCTGAAATATCTGACTCGTTTGAACAAGAAACAATAAGAGTTTTATTTCAAAATAATGCAACGGATAGGCACATATCGGCACAGCGATTACACCTACTTTGAATTAGGTAGTCTTACTAGACTTTAAGTTGATGCATGCGAAGCTGCGGGCAAAATACTAGTTTGATATAAAATAGCCGCGACCAAAAAGAAATTTGGAATAATAAACTTACTAGATCTCCGCCATGTAGTCAAAAAATTTAAATTAAATTAAATTAAATAAATTATTTTTAAATTGTTTAACTCTGATAGTTTTTCAGTTTTAATCGCACCTGAACAAAATTTACTCTGCATCATGATTCATCATCGTGATTCTGTAGCAGCTTTGTAATATGACAATGAAATAGTAATTAACCTTTAGGTAAATAATAACACATTGGCGTTTATTCGTAATCTAAAACAAACCACAGATTTTCTTGGTTCGAAAGCAACAAAAGAGTCATAAAAACCGGCCAAGTGCGAGTCGGACTCGCGCAAGAAGGGTTCCGTGCTATCATTTTCTACCTGTTTATTAAGATCGAGTAAAAATTGCTTAAAAATTACGTTTGTTGTATGGGAACCCCCTTTAATATTTACTTTATTGTTATTTAATTATTGATTTTGAAAGGTAATGTACAAATAAATATTCTGCTTAAATTTGAAGCGTCTACCTGTTACTGTTTTTAATTTTGAACACTTGGGACCCCCTTAATCTTTTTTTTTTTAATTTTTATTATTTGTTGATATAGCGGCAACGGAAATACATCATTTGTGAAAATTTCAGCTTTCTTGCTATCACGGTTTCTGAGATACAGCCTGGAGACAGACAGACAGCGGAGGCTTAGTAATAGGGTCCCGTTTTACCCTTGGGTACGGAACCCTAAAAACTAAACAGCTAAAAATAAAATGGCAGTGTAATGCAAAATGGAAAAACGCCGCTTTGACTTTATCGGCAATATCTCTTAAACGTGTATTATTATGTTGACATTATGCTATGTTGAAATAGAACCTACTACAATAAACCGATCTACAACTATCAAAATATGGCGTTTGACAATCAATGTAGACAAAACACAAGTAACTTTTTCTGTTATTACTGATTTAACATGACTATTAAATATTAGCATTATTCTTGCAGCATTAAAAAATAATTTTCAACACACTTGCTTGGAAAGTGAGCCTTACGTTTTTAGGGCATTGTAATGATGATATATAAATGTGTAATCTCAATAAATGAGTTAGTTAGTAACCAGCATTCGAGCGTTTCATTCCTCTCGCCTCGTCATCCCTTACATGGCGACCCTGCCATGTTTGGCGGTTTGACTCTCGGGTTTCTTCGGCATTGTGTCATTGTGAATTAAAATGGAACATTATTTTATAAACGATTCGTCTTGGACTGAACATTACCTACGTATCAACTATTTATTTTTTGTGTGAAAATGTGTCGCTCTACACCCGTAAAACCACAACAAGGAACAGAAAACCTAATGACCCAAGTTGGCTATACGAACACAATAAATCAAGATGCTAGTATCTCCATGGTGACTTATCTAAGCCAGATGAACTGGTATGTGTTTATATTCTTGATACTGATGGTGCTCATCATTATTTTTTTGTTGACAAGATACGTGGCAAAATGTTTTAATAAGAAGATTGACCGGCAAGCGGCAATGCAGAACATCAGGTTACGCAGAATTGCTTCGAAGGATGATATGGGCAACTAAACACAGGAATTCTTTTACCTGTAATAAGTGCAGTGCGTAAAAATAAGTAGTGTGAGTGAAAATATAGAAAGTGTACCGTTATGTTAAAATTCTTCTGACTATTGTGTATGTGCGCGATCGTATTACGCCGTCGGTATTAATGTAAGATAAATATAGTACCTTAAGTCTGTTATGGCTAAGCATTTGCTTATAAAATAATATTTTTTATTATGGATAGTGGGTTCACTGAATTATTAAAAGAGTTGACAAAAATAAGGACATCGTTAGTTAAACTAGGTTCAAAACGTAGAGTCGGAAATGTTGTTGTTAAAAAGTTAGAGGAAGCTAATGTTTTAAAGCAAAAGTTTGGTTCATTTTTAGATGACGTAACTCCTGAATTGGCCGAATTAAAGGGACCATTATTGGCGTTAGAAATAGAAACTGTCTGTGTTAATTTCGAAAGAATTTATAACGAAATTGTAAGTTTATGTACTGAAGAAGAACAAAATAATTTTAATATGGATTTTGATTTGAAAGTGGCTCTAAATTTATTACCGGTTATGACCGAAGATACATATCATGTCATGGTTGAAATGTATTTAGTTTAATTTCAATACCTAAACATTGTAATTGTAAGCGTATGTATTCAAAAACAATGTTATTATAGACAAGCATTGCTCTTAAATTTAAATTGTTTATTGAAACCTTATTATTACATTCTTATGTCTTTTATGGTAACGTACCTATCTCTTTCATAACACGTGTTGACTTTGTGTTTATTTTAACTCTTTATGTTCTGTATTACTATTGGGTTAATATTAAATAATGAAAATGTAATCAATGTATTCTTATAATGTGGTATGTATAACTTTTATTCAACAAAATAAAAATTGTATATTAATTTTAATTTTGTTTTTCCCTCCGATGGGGATGTAATGATGATATATAAATGTGTAATCTCAATAAATGAGTTAGTTAGTAACCAGCATTCGAGCGTTTCATTCCTCTCGCCTCGTCATCCCTTACAGCATACACCGAGCTATAAATCACGCGTTAATAGAATGAACCCTACAAAGCTAAGGTAGCCTTACTACAAATTATCTGCAAGTAAAAAGAGCATTTTCAATTTCATGTGCAGAATTGACCTCTCTACAGAATTATTATAAGCCTTATGTTTTTACATTTTAGTCCCTTCCAAAATCTTCCTACAATATTGATATATCTATTTGTTTATGTTTTATTAAAAAAGAACTTCCTTCCTATAAAGGATTATTACCTTTAACACGTTGAAGTTAAAGCTATTGAGTTAAGAGCCGCTAAAGAATCAATAGGCATTTTCTGTCTATTAT
Source organism: Emmelina monodactyla (assembly GCA_916618145.1). Lineage (NCBI taxonomy): Eukaryota > Metazoa > Arthropoda > Insecta > Lepidoptera > Pterophoridae > Emmelina > Emmelina monodactyla. The sequence goes on along the minus strand of OU745302.1, from coordinate 11,049,460 downwards.
TTGAATTGTCTGCGTCATTATTTTTTCATGGCGCGAAAGCTTTCAGTTGTTTTATCGGAAATCCTGTCACAGGATTGTTATACGGACGCTTTCTTTATTTTTATTTTCGTATTTAACATTTCGTTTGTACCTAATGTAATATACACTGTGACTAAACGAAGATTCCAAGAAATGTGGTGTAAATAAACTTTTTTTTTTAATGGAAATAACCTTTCGTTTGAATAAATAAAGTAAGTGGAGTAGAATTCGTTTTTATTTTTCAATTATTACAAATTAATTTCAAAATTAAATAACTCTTAATATTTTTATTTGAATTGTAATTAGAAAATAATGGGTTTGGTGCTATTGCCTGGTTCACAGCCTGGTTCTAACCACCTTAATAATATTACAGTTGACACCTACGTTCCATGAAATTCAAAATTTAACGGATAAGTTTTGCTCTTCAACATTTAAATAATATCTACATATTCTTAAATTCTTATTTTTCACAGTACCGGCAGATATTATTCTTTCCTATTTCTCTAAAACAAAGTTTTTTTTTCTATTTATTAAAATAGCTGCGCGACAGATTTCGTTATGTCAAAAGTTATTTTTAATTTGCTAAAGCTTATTTATAGCTTAATTGTATTTCATGGAACGTAAGTATCAATTGTAATTCTTTTAAGGAGGTTTGAGCCAGGCTATAATATGCTATTATTTGTTAAATTCTGCTTAACTTTTGACGGATTAAACGAAACAAATACTCATAGATGTTTTGAAGAAATACCTTCTGAGAACATAGTTATTTTCTCAAATGGGAAGAGTTTATAGAATCTACAAAAGACTTTTAGCAGAATCTTAAGAATTTATTCACATATTTCAAAGGTTAAAGGACGTTACAATAATATAAGTTTATTTTCAACAAAATCTTTGATGTTAGAGTAACAAAATTCTTGTAAAACGATTACATTTAAAGGAAAATTCGGTTAAGCATCCGTCGAATATTTTCCTTTTGCTAAAATCTATTCCATTGGAAACCGAAATAGCTTTGAGTCAAACTTTAGACCTGTAATACTTATTATAATAAGATATTTAGTAACACGGATTTTGATTAATTAATTAACGTATAAAGGGTAAAACAAAAACGGCTTCTTGAGAATGTAATTGGAATATCTTGTTACAAAATAGATTAGATGTAGATATAAATTAGTATTTAATTTTGCTTCAGAGGAACTGTCGAGAAGTGACCCAGCTTCGCATGGCTTTTTCAGATTACTTTTTATCTTAGCAGGGATGAAATGTGTGAAAAGTGCGGTGGTAGGTATCTCAGTTCGTATATTTTGTACTTTTCAAAAAAAATAATTTTTCAAGTAGGTATATTCTAGCTTGCTGCCAGTAATATGTCAATCTCTTACACTACAAATCTGTCCGTCTTAACGAAAAAGGGCACAACTGTCATTTTGTAAAAAGGAGAAAAAACCCTATGAAGTTCTATGAAATTAACACTGCAGAAATACTATCATGACATTCTATAACTTTGCCACAGTAGCTTCTGCTAATGTTATTTTCATTGCATGCCATCTTTCCGATTTAAACCAGATGCGCACATAACACTTAAGTCCTGTTCCACAAACTTAATCAGCTCCTAACGACTTCTGTAATAAAAACGCCAACACACTCATTCGAGGGTAGTTGTCGTTATGTTTTTATGACAGCTCAGCTCTTAGGTTAATGGATAATAATAACAAAAGCTTTAACTGTTCTTTCGGTCTTACTAACGCAGTAAACGTTTTTAACAAAGTACTTGCAGGGTTGATGGCTTTTACTGACGTAGGTGGGAACGATTTGCAGTAAAGTCTACGCTGACGTGTGGGAACGTAAAGTTACTCTGTAGGTGACAACTTTGCGACATGCTTGCGCGTTGAGTTGTTCACTAGTTCTTTGTGTAGTTTGGTATTTTATGGCTCAATTTAAAATAGCTGTAAACTTCAAAATTGTAATGAACCTGTTTAAATCAATGTTGAATACAATGTTTATAACTTAACCAATTTCTTCAAATCAAAAAATACATTCGTTAAGATTGATTTTATTTCACGGCGATCCAAACTTTCCGATACCGAGTCCGACAAGTTTCACATGTGTGGTAAAAGAATGCAATTTGAAAAAAACAAAAACCTTGAGCTAACTTAATTTTTCCATACATATTTCATACAAAAATAGTTTTGTACAAAAATGTTTATTTCCCTAATAGTTTCTCCTCCTGTGTACTCTATATCATTGTTACGCAGTCAAATACAGTGCTGCAATAGTAGTGTGCCTCTGGGTAGAGGTACATTAATTACTCAACTTGCCGGTACTGGGTTGTCCATTTACGGCCGAAACCAATATTCTACTATAGTCAAAACCTTGGTAATTGGAAACTGCTAGTTTTGTTTTTTGTGACGCGTTTCTGTCATTTCCATATCAACAGCTATCTACCATAGTTTATTGCGACGCAAAAACACGGATAATGGTTAGCATAGTTACACAAATAACAAGACGTCAAAGGTTAGTAGAATATTGGTTTCAGCCGTTAAATAACAATATTTTTAAATACACGAGCATAAACAAATATGGGTAGACAATGGCCTCGATTCTGAAAACACTATCTTAACTAAATTAAATCTATCGCCGTCACTTACTCATCAATAGGTATTATAAGACAGAGACAGGTTATCATTTAAGTCCTGTCAAACCAATATGTACCTGCATTATGATACGAAGGCTAATTTGGGCTAGATCTCAACGCATTTCGTTAAATTTTACAATGATGTAGATTAAATTTAGTGGAACTAATGTACCTACCTGTCTTTTTCGATTATAAAGTATGGGAAAGTAACAGTGGTATTTTTAATTTAGTTATAGAGAGTGTTTTCGGAATCGGGGCCAATGTAGTTCATTCTAATGTGAAGAAATAAAATTAGAAATTTAAACTCACTAATTCACTCTGTTTTTTTTAATAAATGTTATCTAATTTTCAGGGGTAATACATAATCCGGTCAATTTAAACATTCGATGATACATAAACTCCCAACAAGCTGAAAATCGGTATGATTGTTAAAAATATGATAAATAATAAAATTTGAAAGTTACCCAACTTTCCCCTGTATGGAATTTTTTTTATTCATGTTCAAAGGTCACCAAAATGAGTTTTTCGCGATTTTCTGCGAAACGGTAAGTTTTATCATAAACATAACTCAACAAGAATTGTAGATCATAAAATAATCTACAAAAATGTATCAATACTTTTTTCTTACGACCCACCGCTTTTGAGATATAACTATTCAAAAAGTTGTTCAAGTTGCAATCGTCATAATATGCACGTTTCCACGCCACCCATGAGGTACTGTACTTAGCGCTTTTTTTACGTGGTTTTCCCAGTAGGCCTATTCCACGAGCAAATTATGATCCTTTTTAATTTGTAAAAGCTGAAAAATAACTGAACTTAACAAAAATTTAAAGAAACGAAAGCGTTGTCAATGAAATAAAAGTAATGAAGCTTATTAATCTGATTCTAAATCTTCTTGTTCTTCTGGTTCTCCTTCTGGTTCTTCTTCTTCTTTCTTTTTGTTCTTCCTTTTCCTCTTCTTCATCGTCTTCATTTTGAGAACAAGTAAATTGCAAGATGTTGATGAGCAGCAGCAGTGGTTGGAGGAAGACAAGCTAATTGAACTTGTTTTTTATTTTTAGTATTTTTAACGAAGCTTGCATATATCAAAACTCTAGAAATGTATGTACGTGGCGTACTCATTCATCTTATGGCGATTACAACTTTTATAATTTTTAAGATCGTAATATCTCAAAAACGGTGGGTCGTATGAAAAAAATATTAATACGTTTTTGTAGATAATTTTATGATCTACAATTTTTGTGGGATTGTTTTCCGATAAAACTTACCGTTTCCCTAAAAATTGCGAAAAACTCATTTTTTTACCTTTGACCTTGAATATTTTTTTTTCCATGCAATGCAATGATTGGTAACTTCTAAATTTTATTTATAACTAGTGGCCGCCCGCGACTCCGTTCGCATGGAAGTCGGATTCCCGTGGGAATGAGAAGTTTTCCCGCGGTAAAAAGTACCCTATGTCCTTTCCCAAGTTCAGTTCTTTCTTCATACCAAATTTCATCAAAATCGGTTCAGAGGTTTAGGCGTGAAAGCGTAACAGACAGACAGACAGACAGACAGACAGACAGACAGACAGACAGAGTTACTTTCGCATTTATAATATTAGTAGGGAAGTAGGGATTGTATTTTGAACAACTTCACTGACTTTCAGCTTGTTGGGACTTTTTGTTTTGCTTTTCTTATAATTTGGTATAATTTGACCGGATTAACACTTGCCTATAAAATATATCAACCATTTCATAATCAGTTTTGTGGTTTCAGGGATTGTTAATTTCATCCAAACTCATAAAAAGATCTCATATTCAATTTCTTTATATGAGATCATATGAAAAACACAAGTCATGGTACCTACCACGGAAGCGGTTTAGAATACGTGGTAAACCTTGAGGGGTTTTAGCACAAAGTAATTGTGGTCCTAGCAATCGGCAGAATCATTCCGCGAAATAATGATTGAAAACCATTCTTTAATTAAATCATATTTCGAATTAACTGTTCTAAAGCTATTCTACGAAGTTATAACATAATTGCATTTCCACATGGAGTACGACGAATTCATTATTTCGGATCGAAAGTCCCTAATTGATAATCTTTTAGAGCACAAAGAAAGCTGAAGTGAAATGAGAAATTAAGTCGCTGTTTGACAAACTTCACGTAGGTAACTTTAGGTTAGTTTTACTCCGGAGTAAAATCCAAAACTACCTACCCAATTGTTGAAGCTAGGTAGGTGGGGTCAGATAAGAGATTTTCATGCCAGAGCTTAACCTTATTATACAAGCAATTCGAACGAAAATTAAAAAATACGATATCAGTAACAGACACGGTTGGATTAGCGTGAATGTCATTGTCTGTAATCCAAGCCGAGTGGATCGATGCACTTGCGATGCTAGCGGCAGAATCTGAAGTAGCTTCAATAATTTTTTTTTTCGGAAAAGATGGCGGTGTATTCGAAATTGGTTTTTTACTTTAGTCTATGCAGGCGTCAAACATCTCAGTCTACCCGAGACCACGGCATTTGTAAAAATGTCGAAGGGAAAAACCTGTTAAAATGAGTTTAATTTCAAGTAATAATGATCGCGTAAATCTAAGAAGCAATATTAATAACAAGTGGTATTAACAAGTGTTATTAAGTAAAGACTTTATTTTTTAAAATTTACTTGTTATCTACTTAATTATACCTCATAAAAAACACATAATGATGACGAAAATTTATTAGCTTGTGTTATTTATATGTATAACTACAATTTTATTTAATGAGACAATTAAAATATATACTTTTAACTATTGTTAAAAAGCGTTTCAATAATGAATCCCTATTTCAGAAACATCTACAATAAAAAGGTCACAATCGACGAGATAAATATGATGCAGATAACAAATACGAATGACATCCTATTGTGTTTCTATTAGTCACTCGACAAGATCCATCAGTACTGGACGTGAACAAAATGTTCTTAAAAATATACGCGATTATACTAGTACTAATTTATGATGTTGCAAATTCAACGTATATAGTAAAACGACATGAAGAAAACGAGTGTCTAATAAATCATAGTCTAAAACAAGAAATTGCTGGTTATAAAGATGTAGTGAAAAATATAATGGACGAAATCAATAATAATTATGGGGAAGATATGTACAAAAAGTAAGTTTACTATTTACTAGCTTTCCGCCCTGCGGGTTGACCCGCAGCTAATTTTAGTTTGATACAAACATTCATCCCCTATTTTATCCCCTTGGGGATATAATTGATCAAAAATCCTTGGCGGAAGCCCACGTCATAACATCTACCTGCATGCCAAATTTCCGCCTGTTCCGTCTAGTGGTTTGGGCTGTGCGTTGATGATCACTTGTCAGTCAGTCACGTTTGAGTTATATATATTTAGATGTAAGCATCCGTAATATTTTTAACAGAATTGTCATAGATACAATTTTAGCTTAACCTTTATTTTTTATTTTTATTTTATTTTATTTTTTAATTTACCCTTTAAGTACTTGAGCTCTTTTTAGTCAGATAGCGCGAAAAACTATTCTTAATCGATGGTTATAATATAATAAAATTGCATAACTTAGTTCATTTTATAAATGTGAGCAATCTATTGCAGATATGTTGAATTTATCGACACGTTTGGAGCACGGCCATCCGGATCTCAAGTGCTTGAAGACTCGATTGACTACATGATAAACTTGACACGTTCAATGGGCGTCAGTGACGTCATTACTGAAGAAGTTAAGGTGAGATAAAGATTTTCTCAGCACTATGATTTCGATAATTTATTAAAAATACTAAAAAACTTTTTTATTTTTTCTAGGTTCCACATTGGGTTCGAGGTTCTGAAACAGCTCATTTGTTACAACCACACAAGAAAAAAATTGAGATTTTGGGACTAGGAAAGAGCGTCAGCACACCTCCTGAAGGCATCACTGCCAATGTCGTTGTTGTCAACTCGTTTGATGAACTAGACGCCATGGAGGAGACATCAGTTCGAGGGAAAATTGTCGTCTATAATGAAAAATTCACCACCTATGGTGACACAGCTAAATACAGGTCGCAAGGTGCAACCAAAGCTTCAAAAAAAGGAGCAGTAGCAGCACTAGTTAGAAGCATTACGCCTTTCTCCTTGTATACTCCACACACAGGTTCACAAAGCTACGATGATGACATTAAGAAAATTCCTGTTGCAGCAATCACAATAGAAGATGCTGAGTTTATGTGGAGACTGCAGCTTGCAGGAGAAAATATAGTTCTACATATGGATATGGCCAGCACGTTTGATGAAAAAATATCTCGCAATACAATCATTGACTTAAAAGGCTCTACATACCCAAACAAACAAGTAATTGTATCTGGCCATATTGATAGCTGGGATGTAGGAACTGGTGCCATGGACGACGGCGGTGGTATGTTTATTAGCTGGTTTGCACCAGTTGTTCTAAAGAAGCTGAACTACAGCCCTAAAAGAACTCTTCGTGCCATTTTGTGGACTGCCGAAGAATTCGGCTTGATAGGTGCTGAGGCTTATTTAAATAGACATAAAGACGAACTATATAATATTAACTTTATAATGGAATCAGACGAAGGCACGTTCAAACCTGAAGGTTTAGATGTGGCTGGAACGCACGAAGCTCGATGCATCATGACAGAAGTATTAAAACTCTTTGATCCTATTAATAAAATGACTAATAGCGGTGCTCCAGGGTCAGATATCACATTGTTTACAGCAGAAGGTGTTCCAGGAGCATCATTGCTAAATGCAAACGAGAAATATTTTTGGTATCATCACACTGATGCCGACACGTTAGAAGTTCAGAATAAAGATCACGTTATTGAATGCGCAGCATTTTGGGTTGCATACTCTTATATAATTGCTGATTTATCAGTCGATTTGCCTAGACACTAAACCAGTATTAATAATCCTTGATGTTTTTATTAAAAAAGTAAAACAATAGCAATGTGGAAAAGTATTATTTAATCAAGCCATCGGAAAGAGAAAAGATCCGTCTATCGTAAAATTTATGCCTGTACGAAAATCGATACAACAAAAATTGTTGCGTTTTATAAATTGGATTCTATCCGCGATTTAATTTATTGAGTTTGGAGAGGGGCTTAGCGAAATAACGTTTTTGTTTCAGAGAAACAGTTTCAACGGGAGGATTTATTTATTGTTGTTTGTTACACTTTCATTTGGGTTATCTTTGGTTACAGTGTATGGGTTTTTATAACAATAGAATTTTATAAAAAATATTATTGTGTTTTATGGAGTGGAGAATTAGTTTTTTCAATTTAAAACTTTATCTTAGATTGTTATATTACTTTAGATAACTTATTGATAAAAATCTAATAAAATAATTGTGTTACTAAACTCATTACAATATAAATAACAAGTATAAGTTAGCCCATATCTTACCGTTGAATATAACATGAGGCTTAACTATAATTTCAGCCTGAGGTTTGTCCTCATTTTAATGCTGAAGTCACATTAACAGGAACTCTATTAAATATCGTGGCAATAGAGGCTGTAACTTAATGTTTATTATCGCAAAATTTTACGTCATTAGAAGTTAGGTGTTATGCGGAATGCTGTCAAAATCAATAGCTACGTTGATGTTCTCACTATGCTTGAGACTGTGTGCAATAAATTAATAAATTTCCGCAATAAGTACGCATAATGATAATTGACATTGACTGGAACCTCATCTATATATTCTTTTAGTCGACTTTGGCCGCCTCTTACCGCACTTGTTTACAGAATAAAAAGAGGGAGCTTTTCCTAACCGCGTACCTTACAGTCTGTATAAGTAAACAGTAGGTATTTCACAACCTTGAGAAGCCTTTAAGTCATCTATACGAACTATAAAAAAAGATACGTGACCGAAATTGGGAATACGTGATAGAGCCGAGCTTAAGCGTGCTTATATTTAAGGCTTCAGTCGAACTTAAGTCCAATTTCATCCTTAAGTGAACACACACCCGTTCCCTGTAATTGAAAAGACGTGACTTGAAAATTGGGGTTTTCTCATGAGTTCGGGATTATTGCTTTTATTCTATTAGGGCTAGTTTATTCGATGGGGCCCTTTTGCGAAATTATTCGTATTCGTTGCGCGTTGAGGCAAAATTAACACCCTCTTAGTAGGCAAGGCATTCCTTTGAAAAGTAGCTACAAGTGGTGCAGTAAGGGTTCATGTTAACTAAGAGATATCTTATTTGTTTTCTTATTTAAAGTGAGTTCTGTCAGACAAACAACAAATTCTTCTTAAAAAAAAATGATATCAGCTTATTATTTATGTCACTTTAATTGGGCACATGCCTTAGTCTTAGATAGCGAGAGCCTTAATCCACCACGCTGGCTTAGTGTTGGTTAGGTTTTCTCATAATATTAGCACACACCGTAAGTGGGTGATAAATATGTAAGTAAATAATTTGGAAACGACCATTTTTGTGGTACATCCTAAGTGGAGATCGAACTCGGACCTTCGTTATGGTAATCAAGTTCCTAGCCACTAGGCAATCACAATTTGGGTAGTAAATAAAAGTAACATTTTGTACTATGTACATTTGAAGAGCAATTTATGCAAAAATTCCAAAGATTTAACACTCATTTTTTTTGTCAAGAAATTATTTAAATGTGAATGAAATGACATAAAATCGCCAGGAAATCTCTGGAGTTGATTAACAGAATCGGGGCGTTCTTACATACTAGCTCGTAAAAAATGAAAAACGTAAGCAGCGACGCGGAATTCAGAATGCATATTCCAAGCGATTTTTTTTGTGTTATTTTCCCTCTCCCGTCGCATTCGCCTCTATGTAAAAGAAGACATTTGCATCGCACCGTTCGGGACAAAAATAATTCCATACGCAAGCTTACTTTGTGTTATCCTTTTACAAAGCTGAAAAGAGGATTGCTTAAATGCAGCCTGCAATATTCTTTCGATGATGCAGGTAGGTACATTTTTATACTGTTTTTTTTTATTTCTTTCACATACTCTTCTTTATTAGCCACAAAAGATTTTAGATTTAAAATACACGTGGCAAGGTCTACTACTATTAATATGTAAGATATTTCAGAAAAAAAGACCTAATTTAACATTAAAATAAAATAAAATAAAAAATCGTATAAGGTTATATTTTATCCTTTTTAAAATCAAATCAACTGTTGTTGTGTGATTGAGTAACAAATAACCTAGCATCTAAAAATATCAACCATTTTATAGCTCCTTCAACTTTTTCTACCCCGTATTTGTTATAAGAAGCCAATCGTTAACGGTATCTAAATATAGAAGTTGCATATTAACACTCTACTATTTTGGATGGAAGCTTATGAATCACTCCATACTCAGCTTTAGTTTGTAAAGACTACACTAAAGTTCAACATAGAAAAGTTAGGTCCAGATTCTGCAATCACTTTTAACTAAATTACGCATCGTCTCTTTCTCATACTTAGCAGATAAAGACATTTTTTTTTTTTTAAATATATTTATTGATTAAAAAGAAGTGATACATAAGAATATTTACATGGTGTTTGAAAAACCACAGAGGTTTGTAGGAAAACACCACAAAAGAGTTTACATTTTACAGTTTTTACATTTTTAGTTTAGTACGCTAACTGGGAGCTAGATATTTACGTCAAAAGTGTATTCATAAAGTACGTTTTAAGTTTGTTTTTAATATTTTGTTTTGTGATATTTTTAACAAGATCTGATGGTAGTTTGTTTATTAGTCGCGGAACAATATAGGCGGCAGTTCTCTCGCCGTAGAAGTTGTTGGCTCGAGCAGTTTGCAACCGGTTTTGTGACACCGCACGAGTGCATACAGGATGTTCTATGTTTGTTTTAATGTTTTCGTTAAAGTAGTTTTCTTTTAGAATCATGTAGTGGAATTTTTGAAAGACGGGGAGTACATTGCAGTGTTTAAAGAGTCCTAAGTCATTGTTACAGAATTTAAGTTTAATTTTATTAGATACTAAATTTTTTAAGATTTTCAATTGTAGTTTATATATTTTATTTAAAGATGTGTAAAAGGTTCTTCCGTAGCTGCTTAGCCCATATTGGATATATGAGTCAGCCAGTGAGTAATACAACATCAATTTTACTTTGAAAGGAATCCTATTTCTTAGTATAATAATGTTTGCTAGAAATTGCCGTAGTTTGTCACAAACGCGATCGACATGTTCGAACCAGCTAAATTTACTATCTATGGTGATCCCGAGGTAAGTTTGTGAAGTGACAACGTCTATTCTGGGGCAGCCACAAGTTTTAGAATCTAGAGTATGTAAGCAGCTGTGATTGTGGGCAGTCAGAATTGGCACATACGAAGATTGGATGTATGGTGATTTGATAATTATCAATTTAGTTTTATTAGCGTTAACTATGAGCCCAGCGTCGTGACACCATTTAAGTAGTGCATCAAAGTCTGACTGTAGGAGTTTTAATGCATGTTGGATGTTTTTATCTGCAACTACTAAGCAAGTGTCATCAGCGAATTGAAAGCATGTACTATTTTTGAGGCAATTACTCATGTCGTTAACGTAAGACAAAAAATGGACAGGTCCTAAAACTGAACCTTGGGCCGTTCCTTCGGTGGCTGTAATGTAACTACTGGACACATTGTTCAGTTTAACAGCATAAGTGCGATTTTGGTGGTAATTTTCGCACCATTTTAGTAGGGGTCCTCTAATGCCACAGCTGTCAAGTTTGTTTATTAATTTTTTATGGTTAAGGGTATCGAATGCTCGTGAAAAGTCAATAAACAATACTAAAGCTATCTTTTTATTATTAAGGTGTTCATTGATTTCCTCGGAGAATGATGAGAGTAGATCAGTCGCTCCTTTCCCTTTCTGAAAGCCGAATTGATTTCGGTAGAGTACAGACTGTTTTCTATAAAAGTGTTGTATTTGGTTGCAAATACATTTTTCTACAATTTTATCAATTGTAGAAAGAATCGTAATTGGCCTGTAGTTTAAAAAGTCGTCACGTTTTCCCTTTTTATGAATTGGTCGGACACATCCTTTTTTTAACTCATCCGGGTACAAACCTTTATCAACACTACAATTAATGAGGTTTGCTATGGCACCTGATATAGGGTTTACAATTTTTTTAACGTCTCGTACTCTAATATTGTCAGACCCCGAGGACTTGTTACTATTTAAAGTATTTATTATTTTAGCAACACTTCTCCCTGAAACCTTCCTAAACAATATGCTAGAATCAGTTGATTGATTGTAGACATTTTGGTCCAGTAATGGTATGTTGCATTTCGGCAAGATATCTTTGACAGCGCTGTCGAATTTGCACGCAAAATTTTCAGCTAATTCTTTATCTGACAATCCTAGTGCATCAAACGCTTTAAGAATAGTGTCGTCAATGGATAACTTGAACCGGCCTAGCATTTGATTGACAGTTTCATATATTTTTTTGGTATTTCTATAATTTGAATTTATTTGTGATAGATAGTATTCGTTTCTTTTATGTTCTAGTATTTTATGCACCCTGTTTCTCATTTTATTATATTGGAGCCTTAAATTTGGGTCGTTTAGACTTTTTTTCCATGACTGAAATAATTTATCGCGCTTATCACAAAGTTTTGAGATATTATCATTCATCCAGGGTAATTTAAAAGGTTTAGTTTTTTTAATGTAGTTGTTTTTGTTCAATGTCGCAATTTCTGTGGCATGTGCAAATGATTTACTGATAAATTCATATATCGTATTTGGGTCCGTCATTTCACTAGTTTCACACCATTTTATATTTTGGAGCTCTTTCAAAAACAATTTATAATTAATAAATTGTTTTTTTACACCCAATATTTATCTCAACTTAAATTTAGTGAACTTAATGCGCTGGACTGGTATTAAACTTGCTTGTGCCGTGCAAATAGTTTGATGGGATTAAATAATAACCCCTAACTGTCTATTGCAGCGTAAGTGACAGATATACTTATAGTTAAATTATGAAAGTTTTCATTAAACATCGGCACCACTAAATAGTAATACGAGAAAAGTCTAAGAGGTGAAAGTTATAAAAATCTTCACCTGAAATTAGTAAATCAAAGAGAATTTCAGATAACATAGAAAAACTTGACACGAACAACCTTCTAACAGCAGGGATATAAATGCTTGGATTTTCTGGGAAAATTGAAATATAAGGCTTTACTCAATGTTATTGATATACACAGTCTCATTGCTGAAGAAACAGAAAGTTAAAAAAGTTGAAATCGAGCATGCTGTTAGAGGTGACGTCATTATGCGCATTTGCATGGATTAAATGCAATGAAGAGCATTGTCGGTGCGTTGCGTTCTTCGCGGTACGAGAAAATAATGTATATGTTCACTGAATGTACACGTTTGGAATGAATATAAATCTAAATTATGATTGTATAATTTCGATAAGAGTGCCGAGAGTTTTTTTCGCTAGCTTTTTCTCTCGGTCTACTACGGTCATTGCTGATGAATGTAGGGGTGACATCTTTTTTATTTTTGATTTTATGCTTTTGACAATGTATAAGAGATTAGTTTTTATTCCTACATACAATAAAGTAATTTCATTTCATTTAATTTCATTTCAAATCTTTAGCACTACGCTATGGATTTTGGTGCGGATTTTTTGAATGTGATCCAAGAAGATGGTTTACATCCTGCCAATATTATAAACGTGAAAGTTTGTGAGTATGTATGGATGGATGTATGGATGCTTGTTACTCTTGCACGTAAAAACTACTGGACGGATTTTGATGAAACTTTACAGTTATAACGGATAAACATCAGAATAACATATAGGGCACTTTTTACCGCGGGAAAAATAATAATTCCCACGGGAAACCGACTTCCACGCGAACGGAGATGCGGGCGGCCACGAGTGAAAAATAACATAGTACAGGGAAAGGAGTATAACTACGAATTTGAAGCGTGCGAAGCCGCGCGGGTAAAAGCTAGTGTTCTATAAAAATATGTTAACTAGTTGATTTGAAGTCTCTAAGAGCCCCGGGAAATACCCGTGGCCTATTTAGAGGTTTTTGTTTCGATGACTGTTACTATTTATATGTCTCGAAACCTTACTTTTTATATTATAAATGTGAAAATGTTTATGTCTGTCTATAAATTCTTGAACTAAAAAACAGTTTATCAAGTCGTTCAATTCACTTCACGTCGAAGCGATGTGAAGTGAATTTTTTCATTTGAACGTTTCATATTTCCTTTTTCATCTCCGGAGTGTGACACCTACGTACTTATTTGTTTTCCGATTTAAACTTTTGTTGATAAAATTGGAAAGAAAGGTCTATAATTTAATTGATATAGTTAATTAAAATTGTTGTAACAGCATTTAAAATTATTAAATATCTGGTTTTTTTTAAAAATAATAAATCTGTATATTTATCATTCAGGGCATAGACAAGTTCAAAGGCAGACAATTACGCAGGTATCGCGATGGCAACTGTATCTTATTTTAGTTTTATTTCTTTCTAGCTTTCCTCCACGTGGTCTCACCCGCGGCTAGGTGACGTTTCCCTTAACAAATAGTTAGTTTTTTCCTGTGGTAAAAGTCACCTTTTTGCATTATTTATGTTGTCATATATAATTCAGATTACATAGTGCGCTTGAACGTATATACTTATGTTAGTATAACATGTCTGTTTACTTTTAAGTATATAACACAGATAACATATACTCCTGTGTGTTGTGTTTTGAAACGTATAAAAATTGCTTCTGAATATAGACAAAATGTAGATACAGTTTCCTCTAGGTACCTAATTATAATACCAAAAACGAAAGAACTGAACCTAAATTTATTATAAAAAAAGTTAAACACATATATAATTAAAAATAATTCCTCACCATTTAAAACACTTTTAACTATCTCGAAACCAAAAATCACAGGCGATATTTAAAATCAAAGTTGAACAAACTCCAATAACGAGAGGATTTAAGGCTTTATTTACGTTTCTGTCAAGTTAACAACGTTTTCATCTGTTTACTGGTTAAGTTATATTTAAGTTAAATAACGAGCTTAATTAACATTATTGACAGTTGTTTTCGGATTAACGGCGTCGGAAATGTTTCGCAAATGATCGTTAAAGTGTAAAAGTCGTTAAATAGCCATACATACATTCAGGTTTTTTTACCTAAGCTGGTAAAACTGTAAAAAAAGTAGTATACTTAATGATGACTTAAATCGTAATAATTATTTTCCAATTAAGTGTAGATTTAATGTAAAGCTTACATTTAATCTAAAATATGGACTAAATATGGCAAGAACTTATGATTTATTTAACTATGCGTCTTCAAAGTTGATTAATGAAAAACAAAAAATCTTGCACGGTCATCATGCACACTATTTCCTTCTAATATTATAAACGTGAAAGTTTGTCTCTTTCATGTAAAAACTACTAGACGGACTTGGATGAAACTTTAAAGTAATTTAGGTTTTACATCAGATTAACACATAGGGTACTTTTAACCGCAGGAAAACTTTTTATTCCCACGGGTAACCGACTTCCACGTGAACGGAGTCGCGGGCGGCCACTAGTGATTGTATAATACAAGATTAAATATTCTACTTACTCACTGACACACTTATAAATGCGCCCAAGCACAGTTTGAACTAACTTTTAATTCGTGACTATATTTTACATACAAATAACACGAGAACTTCATAGAAAACCGTAAATCAATCAACGAAAAGAGTTAAACTTCAAACGAGTGCAAGCTTTTCCACCGAACGGGGACGGAAAGTGTTTCCGAATTTTGAAAACCCATTTCCCCCAAATACCTACATTGCAACTGGATTGGTATTTAATCCGTCTCAATTTGTGTTCCATCTCTGGTGTAGTCTCGATGTTTGCCCATCATTTATGCATCCAACACTGGGAGGGTTCATGATTATGGAATACCGATGAATAAACTCACTGGTCGGAAGATAGATGTGACTGTCCATTATGTGATGACAGGTTTCTGATTACACGTAGAAATGTATTATCCGATGTGGTATCATAATCAGCGCAGTCAAGGCTTGGTATAGAACGAATTGGCTATCCGTGTAAATATAAATGTTTATCCACAAAATCGGTAAGTCACATAATGGATTTTTTTCAAATTTCATCAAAATTGAGATGATTTTGTAAACTAAATATTCAGAAAAAATTACTTTGAATACGCCAAAGTTTGATGTTTTATGAACAAGTCGATGAAAATTGAATTTGTCTAAAACTTGGGCGGATCACTTGTGATTTTCTTCAACAGAAGTTTAAATACCAAAGATGCCAAGCTTTGCATTGGAAACTGATAACCATTCGATAGCATAAAATCTCCGTATTTTTGCACCTCGAACTCATCTTGCTTTTGTCTTTAGTTCTGTTGTTGTTTCCAGTCTCAACGGAAGGTTAAATATTTTAAAATTGAAATTCATCGAAGTAAGGATTCTTCTAAAATATTTCATGTTGTATTTAAATCGTGAACTAAATGGTAACAATTTAATAAAATCCCCTTCCCCTTTTACTCAAATTACCGGAATTCCGGAATTCCAAAAATTTTACTTGAAAAAAACGATGTGACCTTTTTATGTTTACTCTTTAATCATATAAAATAATCTTCTTAAAGCTTTTTGAGAACGAATTTCGTTTTCTAGCAGATTACCTATTCAAGACAACTATCTTTTGTCTTCATGCGCAATTTGCTCGTAACAAATTACGATATGAAAGTAAACGTCATCTTATACGAAAAGGGCTTGAAAGGTTCGTGTGTTGAACAACAAATGGAAGGGAAAATGAGACATCGCCCTCTGAGTACCATCCCTCATACTGTTTCAGCCTGACTTGCTGTAAGTTAATAGAATTCTGTTCGGGGTACAGGCAGAATCTTGAGACGATATCAAATTGGCAACAATTTTACTGTAAGTATAAAATAATTTATAAAGATTTCGTTTGTGTATTTTTTGTGACAATTTAATCAATAAAAATTTGATGCAGTATAGGTATATTGATTTTCTGAATGATGAGTTTTGTTAAATTTCTATGTAATGTTTTTTTCGAACCCTCTGTTGGCGACTTGCGGTTAAGGGTAAGGTATATTCCCGCGCCAAAATACTTTTCGGTATTGATAATGGGTACTCTTTACGTTATTCCAGGATAAAGTCTATCTATAGACCCTCATAAACCTTCGCATTAATAATATTAGTTTGATACAACTGTTTTCCTATCAAAAATAACTGAAGATTCACACTGTGTATAAAGCGGTATCCCTGTCATCTAAAATTACCCTGTCTGTATAGAATAGGTTGCTATTAAGGGCGGATCCAATCCATTTAGGACGTATTGGATTGACTGGCTAGCACCAAATATCAAGACTGTATCTCCAATTGTCTGCTAAAGATAATTACATTTTAGATTAGATTTGGATCAAATAGACTTGATTCAATTGATCTCTAGACGGTTTTAATTAATTTATAAAGTACTTAAAATAAACGTTTTATTAGAAGAGTTTCCACATGAGAGAATACATTAAATTTTAATACCGCGTTGACCTCAGATAGCGGCGCCATGTTTTAATTGTAACCCAATAACGAATAATCCCACAACTGTATGTATTTGTATTTAGACACATTAAGTTGATGATTTACACATAGAAAGCTTCAAAAGGAACTTTGAATTTGCATATGTAAAGATATGCAAATGTATTCGGTCTTATCAACAGATTAGTACAAACAAATATGTCTTCATGTTGTTATGTAAAATAGTTTTGTTTATAAACACATTGTTAATTTACAGATACGTAAATACAATGGTATAAAATCTTTCTAATTGGTTTTTGAAATAAAAAAGCTTAACTATCTTCATAAAACTAATTTATGACACTTTTGTTTCGGACGTCTATTGTGTCAATCACAAATACACACATCAACATCGTCTAGGGATATTTTGTATAAAGTTCTTAAACTCAAAAAATACTGACCAATTTATTTTTTTTTGAAGAAAGTTCATTTTGTAAACCTTGTTGAACGATTCTAAATTTGAATTTGAAAAAAAAAATTAAAAACAAAAAAGACACGCTGGTATAATGGTAGCGAAGTCTGAAGGTTTCATTTACCTACAGTAACTTTTGTCATTTTTTTGTGCCAAATTTAAGTTTTATAGCAAGTTATCGGTAAATTTTTAATTAATGTTATTGTGTGCATCATGGAGCAGGGCTATTGAACGAGGAAAGAAATGTTAAGGGCAGTTAGGCATGCTCCAAGCTGGGGCTATTCAACGGAATATTGCTGAGGAGATGGGAACAAGACAAAACGTGATATGAAGGTTATGGTCATGTTATCGTGCTACTCGTGAAATGGCTGAAAGACACCCAGGCGGGAAACACTTAACCACTCAACGACAAGACCGATATTTGCAAGTTGCCGCGAGAAGGCAACCAAATGTTACGGCCATGCAGTTGGTTCAGAGGCTCCAGTCAGAGCACCAGTTGCTTGTGAATGATGAAACTTTGAGGAGAAGGCTGCATGAAGCTAATCTTCATGCTCGCAGACCGCTTCGTACTCCAGCACTACGCCGAGAAAATTGGGGACGACGGCTAGAGTGAGTTCGTGGAAATTTGCTCTGGGAAGATAACCAATGGTTCATATTGCTGTTAACCGATGGCTCACGGTTCGGTTTCCATCCTGATACACGAAGATGACGTTTTTAGCGAGTTCCTGGTGGTGAGTGCCGTCTGCGACACCCTCAGGAAGTCCTTCCATACCACGGCGGGACAATTTAGGTTTGGGCGAAAATTCGTGTCGGTGGAAGAACCGACCCCGTTTGGATCAGAAACACCATGTCAGCTGAAAAATATTGTAACGAGGTGCTAAAACCAATAATCTACCCCGACCAACTGCAAATGGGCCAAGAATTCACGCTGATGAACGACAAAGCAAGTTCGCACACAGCGAGAGTGGTGACGAGCTGGTTGCAGGAGCACGACGTATCGGTCCTAGGCTGGCCCACTCAGTCGCCTGACCTAAACCCCATTAAATACGCGTAGGATATGCTCCAAAAAAGAGCTTTAAGGAACTTCGCTACAAACATTGCGACGAAAGAACATCTTTTTTTGCCACTTAGCCGGACCTGGGACAATATACCGCAGCCTGACTTGGATAACTTAATCCAAAGCACAAAAAACGTTGTAGGACCGTTTTTAACGTCATGGATGGTTTAACTGACTACTGATTTTTCACAATACCGTTCAAAACTGAATAATTTCTGATTATTTTTTACTTATCCTTGAGAAACACATTAATCGTTACTTTCACATTTTTTCACTTTTTTCTTTATTAAAAAAAAAGCACTTTTACGCAAAAAAAAATGATTTATTTTATTTTGTTAATGTAGTCTGATAAATGAGCTTTATAAAAATATATACTTGTTGTATGTTATCTTTTATAAATTTTGAGTAAACTAAGTAAATTCAAAATATCCCTAGACGATGTTAATGTGTGTATTTTTGGGAAATCTAGCACGGAAACTCACAAAGGTATGACTGATAAAAAGACAACAGAAATATTTGTATGAGTTTTCTGCTTATTTTTCCGCCTCACATTTTTGCCAATTTCAATTTGCGGAACGAACAGCGTCTGAGGTGAATATATGAACAATGAATAAAAAATAGATCCTAGTATATAATTTTAATGGATACTTTATATGTCTGATTTGCTTAAATGAAAACATATAAGATAGGTTGGTACTTTCTGATAAAAGTAACACTAAATCTATATGAAAATGGTGATACGAAAAAATTATATCAACTAGTGGCCGCCCGCGACTCCGTTCGCGTGGAAGTCGGTTTCCCGTGGGAATGAGAAGTTTTCCCGCGGTAAAAAGTAGTATGTGTTTATTTATTTATTTATTTATTTAGTAAGAAAACCAACAGCGATTATATACTTATAGTATGGCCAATAACAGGTTTCCCTTAAATTACATTAAAACAAAGTGTTGTTGGAATTACATTACATTTTTTTTTTTAAAGTTTATGTCATTGTTACCAAGGTACTTTCTAATTTATAACCTATATTACTGCAAAGTTTCATCCAAATCCGTTCAGTAGTTTTTACGTGAAAGAGCAACAAACATCCATACATCCATACATCATCACATCCACACATTTATAATAATAGTAGGATTCATTGGCATGGGTTCGATTTTAAGATTGCCTTAATTAAATTAATTACTACCTATATACATACAAACCTTCCTCTTGAGTCACTCTATCTATTAAAAAAAACCGCTTCAAAATCCGTTGCGTAGTTTTAAAGCATACACAGGTACAGAGAAAGCGACTTTGTTTTATACTATGTAGTGATGTGCGATTTCGTACACGAGGGTAGATCTAAACATAAGCTAAGTAAGATACTTGACTCTGTTTTATAAACAAACAAATAACAAGCTTGCTTAGTGAAATTATTCAAATTTCCTCAAATTACCACGTAATTTGAGATATCCAAGTTATTTGGTGCTCAATCTTAAGAGGAGAGAGTAAACTTTGAAAATTCTTGTGATAAGCTTTGTAAGGTGGTAGGCGAACGAAAACTTCTACTTTGCGGAATGTAAAATGATGAAAATGTTTTGGTTAAGGAGGTAGTTACGGAAACATTATTGTGTTAATTAATCGTGACTTGCAGTTTAATAGGTAGTCTTCCATTAAATGATTCATAAAAAATATGTTTTTTAAATAAAATACAAGAAAACAAAACTGAGTAACGAGTCTTTTGGTAACAAACTAAACTTTGCGGATGAAAACTTTTTTTTTGTTTTTGTTGAATGTTTATAAATTTAAGTCATCAAAACTCATGTCATTCACCTTTCAACCTTCACCTGTCACTCAATGTCACCTTTGAGTTATATATACGTCGAAGGCGGTAAGATACCTTCGTCATCAGAGCCGTCTTCAGGGGCCGTCTAGTACTTTCATTTGTGGGCGTACGTGGGGTATATGTGTCAGAATCAAATAAAACCAATGCTAATAGTATCTCATTGCTGTAATTATCATATCTTGATAGAAACCAGTAGGTTATTCGATTAATTCACAAGAAGGCACGGATCACGGACAGTTTCTATGCGGACACCAAGAATTACACTTCCAACCGCACGTCACCACAGCTTGAGATCATCTCCAAAACTCTGACGGCTGCTCTCTCGATGTCACATAGACTGTCTAGCACCATATTTAGTACTGGCAATCCGCACTCTTCTTATATCAACCATAAGCATAGTCGATCTCCGACATATATTTAGATTTATATTAATCTTTACGGACAAAAGTTATTCTGAATCAATAAACGTTTGAACACATTTGAATGTCGCAATTTCGGGATCACACACGTTCATTTAATGCGGGCAATTGTGGGCACGTGACCAGAATATTCTGATAATGGTGGTCTTGCTTGACTATTACCTATTTGAATTTCAATATGTCCGCATTTTATATTAAGCTTTTGATAAAGGTAGTTACAACAATTCATTGATAAAAGGTTTTAAATGTACATGTTGAATTATTATGGTGAAAATAATGTTTTTTTTTGTGTAAACTAATTATAAAATTGCATAAAATTCTATGCGGATTTTTATTAAAAACGAAACTTATTAATTCTTATTTGAAATATGTAAAAATTATGAAACCCACGGTGTTATTTATAAAAATGTGTATTTATTTTTTTAAATATGTAAAAACTATTGAATTCGTCACTCGGATAATGCACTTCTGTGCTTTACAATTTTCTCATGCCTGTAAGCCCAGTCGTGAATTCACATTATCACAAACAAAATTTTAGAACCATAGCAATCGTCTCCAGAGGTTTCACTAGTATTCGTTCTCAGTGTCTGTAATGACCTATTAACATGGTTCTGACGAACAAATTGTACAAATATAATATTTTTCCTACTCCAGTTCATTATAATTTCAGACACTTTGATTAATCATCGTCGCTGGACTCAAAACAAAGCAATGCCAGGTTATTTCGGGAAGTGAAATGCTATTTGTTATGTAAATATTATTTATGAGCCTCGACTGTGATTGTTGAAAGAAATACCCCGCCTTGAAACCAAAGGCTTGGTTTTGTTTTTATGTTTGCTTTTTTAATTACACTTTCATATGGCACTTTCTTTGTAGAGGTATCCAGTTTAATACTTGCGCTTTACAAAGCTTTTTAAAGTACTAGAAATGTGACTGACCTTTGCATAAAAAAAAGAGATTTAACGTTTTTTTTACTAGGTTTCACTTTCAAACTACATCGGAAGTTTACAGGATCCTTATCTAAAAAAAAATTTCTTCTTTAGAACAAGTTCACACATAAAAATAGAAATATTTAATTTACTTCGCTGAAAAAAAAAACTTGTATTTTTCCCATTTTATCCGCCAATAAAATTATTTTACATCTTTTGCTCTGTAAACACTTATTTAAATCTTTAGAAATATTAGAATTCTATTTCGTCGTCGGGTGGGTTATATCTAGTTAGAACCGGACAATGGGAGAGTCTTGACAAATATTTGTGGAACGCGCTCGGTCTAATGGAATACGATGTGAATCTACGACATCATATTATTATTTCAATTTGAATATGATTCACTCCCATGTAACTTGAACGATCATATTCCAGATGTTTACTGTCCTTGTGATAAAACAAAAGAGCAACAAAGAATGAAAAAGAAATTAAGTATTGGATTTAAAAGTTCAAAACGTAGTACTTGCAAGTAAAGTGACTAGGTATAGGTTTTTTACGAGTGGTAAAGTCTAGCTGTAGGCTCTGTCTGCAGCGATTACTGCGGCGGCGGTGATCACTTACCATCAGGTGACCCGCATGCTCGTTTAAAATCTATATCATAAAAAAATAGGTCTGCTTTAGTCGACAGGATGGCGTTTTCCTAACAGAGAAAACGCCAGAGGCTTAAGCGGCAGCTTTTTTAACTCTGACGGTGGATGAATATGTGCTGCAAAGTCATGATTATCATACGAAAGCAGAAACAGAGAGTGCGTAACTCTATGTAATTCAGCTTAAGCTGTTCAATCTGTGGGTTTAACTCCTTTTATTTAATAAAATATTTTATTTAAGTTTTCAAAAGTTACTCATAATATTACTTAGATATAGTAAACAAACCGGAGGCTAAAATATACCTACATTAAATGTGGTTAGTAGTTATGGTAGTTCATATTGTGCCACTTTTTCGTAAGCACTTACGCACATTAGCGTGTTAGGGTGACCTTGCGAAACTTTTGCCGTAATAATATTTAGACACGCATTATAAGGTAAGTTTAGAAATGGGTTTGTCATAAGTAAATAATTTGAAGAAAAAACAACGAATAGCGAAACTTTGATGCATTTTGACATAATTAAACACTGAGATCAATTAAGCTTAACGCTCAGTATTCGTTTTTTTTAAGTCTCTATAAATTAACATTAAAAGTGAGGTTACATTTAATAATAAAAGGTATAAAATGAGCTTTATCAGAACAGATACAAAATATCAAATACATAATTAACTTTATTGATTCAACTTAGTTTTTGATTTAAAGTTTTTATATCAAGCTTCCAACGTCGCTGGGTCTTAATTAAAGTTTAAAACATTTTATTCAAATGACTCGTCAAAGCTCCCGAGTGTGATAAAACATGACGAAGTTTAATAAATTAATTAATTTTATTCAAAAACTAGACAGTAAAACTGCTGAACTTTATAAAAGTGTTAATAAAATGAAGCTTTTAATTTTACTGGGTATGAAAAGAAGAACTTTGTCGAAAGTGTGGTTTAAAATATAGCTTTTAATTTACCTGAGTATTATAAGAATAACTTAGTTGTCGATAAATAAAGACAAAAATGCAAAAGGAGTCATAAGTTTTAAAACTGTCATGGTTTTTATTACATACAACACTTTGAACGGGATTTTTACCATGATGTGACCATGGCACATGAAACTGTGCCGAAATATCGGAAATAACAAAAGACTATAATCATGGTAAATGTCCCGTACGAAGTGTTGTAAATAGGATTCATGTTTTACTGATATTAATTATTATTACTTACTCGGATGGCGTAATTCATAAATTTATTTTTATAAATTAATATTTGAAAATCGTAAATAATAGTTTGTATTATTACACACACACAAGGTGATCCTTGAAGAAGGCACAACCTATGGACACACCTTACTTATTATCTTTCATAAATGAATGAAATACACCCATAGGTATTGTAAAAATAAAATATATATTTTGTACAAATGCATAAGTTAGCTTTTTTAACATTTGAATGCTGTGTGTCTCTTTTCATAATGAATGATGAAAATGTATTACATAAATTATCCCGAGGACCCAGACTTTTAATTACTGTGGCTACCTTTTTTCCGTAAAAGCTGATATAAAAGTGAGTAATTACGAGCTATTTGTTTCAAAATGTTGAATGAATGTTTCATCTTTATTCATGAATGCTGCTAAATATCTTTTTCATACGGAGTGTAATACGGCTTACATTTCCTTTCTATTTTTTGAATTTAAAAAAGGAAAATGCGGTCCTCTGTCAAATTGCCCGCAGTAGACTAAACAGAGAGCTAAAACAAATGAATTACTTATCAAGAAACATTAGGATGGTACGAGTAGTATTCCGTGTCAAGGATTACGCTAAATATTCCAACATGTTCTTATTCGCAGCCGCTGTACAAGCTGTTGTTTGATATTAACGGTATTAATCACTCGGTTTACACAGAACTACAGGTGGTGGAACAGTACGTCTATTCTGTAAAACGAAACGTGAGCACTTTGCTTTCGTTTTGGGCCCGTAACGGACATTTGCTATTCTATTGGCTTTCGTATCGTTTCATCAATCATAAGGTTTTTGACGTAAAGAATAGAAATTTAAGTCAAAACCCTTATTATTTCGTTGACTTTCGGAATACAAATACGTTAAACGATATGCAAGCCAAATAGAATAGCTAATGTCAGTTTCGGGCCCGAAACGAAGGCAAGTGCATACGTTTCGTTTTACAGAATAGACCTACAGATTAGCAAGCTTCGGGAAGTAGCTAGCAAGTTGATGGCTTAACGAATTATTTTAATTGCTATTTAAAAAATGTAAAAAAATGGGAGTATGTTTGTAGTTGAAACATGGGTAAGTCCAAAGACTACCTTTAATTTGCCAATTTTCCTTATACATCATGTAAACTTCAAACAAAATTCCTTTTTTTTTTTTTAATTCTCTGTCGTGTCCTCACTTTAAATCCTTACGTAAAAAAAGTTTTTCATATTCCTATTATAAAAGTCAAAACTACGTTTGCCACACGCTTCCCTGCATTTTAATACTAACATATTTACAGTAAACTTAATAAATGTTTTCTGTTAAAGCACCAATCATGCAAACCGAGCAGTCAAAAATAATGTTTCCTAGGTTTTAAGACTATACAAAATCCCTACAACAAACATTTACATAACATGAATTGACTAAGTCACGAACGTTTCTCCAAGCACCATCTAGTGCCACAGATCTGTGTGAAGGGTGCTCTGCCATGTTTTCCCGTTTCTTGCCGCGACCACTACAAACAACTGAAAGTAGAAGTCCGCAGATGAGATTATAATGAGTCGTTCAACACACGCTCGACAACTTTCTGTGGTTTTATTCGGAACTCGAATTGTAAGGGGTTTTGGTTTTTTTTTGCGTGATCAAAGAGTTTTGTTTCATTGTGAGTAGTTATTTATTCTCGTTTTTTCTCTCCTTGTTTTTAACGTTTTGAAACTTTTATAGAATTAAATTTGCCATCGTTTCATTAGATTTTACCACAGTCATTTTATTTGTTGATAATATTTTATGTTTCTATGCTATAAAGAGATATAAGGTAGGTATTGTTCCTGTTTTACGCGAAGGCGTTTGTTTATTTCTTAATACCGCGAACCAGTATAACAAAGTATTGCATTCCGGGAAGAAAGACTTGATATAAAGAGTAACAACTGACACTGAGGTCGAACCACAAAAGTCTATAGAGTAATATATATGATGCTACAGAAGTAAAAAAAACCAACCAACTCCTTGTAAAGTCATCGGCATTTACTTTGCATCAAGTTATCGAACTTCTTTAAAAATATGTTAAAGTATATATTTTTCATCAATAAACTCAATTAAACCATGTTCAAAGCCACACAAGGGTCCTTTTACCTCGCCAGAAGTTCATAAGTCCCGGCATTTGCTGCTTTGAGAATTTCCTTTGAAACTAAATTATTCGTATTCTTGCGGCTTGTAGCAACGTGAAGTGGCAATCAAGTTTGTCGCTTTATGAACGAGCACATGGATATTTTAGCCTAGGTTTTACAAGGTAGAATATAAAGAAAATAGAGTTTTTTGTGAAAATCTTTTCAAAATTGGCTAGTATTAAACTTATTGTTTATTTCCTGGTGAACTTTGCATAAAATTCTTACAGTTTGTGGAAATTTTTTGCTTCGGTTCAAGTATCCAGTAATCCATTTTAACTTGTTTTTGAATTAAAACGAGCTTTACATTCCCATTAGAAATGTTGTCACCAACAATATTGATCTAAGCTGCACTGTACAATCAGTGACCGTGACGCTCTCCTACATGTGCATGCTCTAATAAAATCAACTTTATCACTCGAGCCTTAAAGCCCATTTTAGCGTGAAGGTTCATATATACATCGGAGGTATACCGACAAAGGCTAAGGTCACAATCCTGGTGGAAAATTGCTTACTGGTCTATTAGAAGCAGTTGGAGCTAGCTGGAAAAACAACTATTAGATCTAACAAAAAGATCTCACTTCATACGAGGTCATGTGAAAAGGAAACGAATTTGAAAACGGAACCATTAATTTTCGGTTGTACAATATTTCATGTTTTCTGATGGTAATGATATGCCTTGAGTTATGATAAGACTGTTGTATAAATAAGGAACGAGAAAGTGAAAAAGGCCTTGCCAAGGTCATTTTGGTTTTTTTGCTCTTGCGAAGAATGCGAAACACAAACATTAAGTTTTGTTTTTGTTTTAAATTAGACACTAAACTTGAATACCACTTTTTCTTAATCTGTAACACACTGAAAGTAGATAAAACTTGAAATCCCTATTAATATAGCATCATCTCTATATCAAATATTATGACGGTGAATTTCGGTATACATATGGGTAGTTCTACAAACTTAGGAAGAATTTGAGTCTGATTTCGGCACGACATTTTTTAACACATTTTAGTGGCGGAATTCAGTCTAATAGCTAGAGTACAGTGTCCTTTAGCTTATGCTAAAAGGAACAGACAAATTATTTGATATTTATTGATTTATGGCCATTTAAAAAAAAACATGCCACAGGAAACTGAGAGTGTCTCCAGGAAACTGAGGAAAACTACATCAATCCATCAAGATCAACTATTTATTTAACTTTTTCTTGCCTCTTTACATTAATAACGTTAACACAAGCATGTACTCGTATCTCTGTTTGATAATTTTGGAGTGACTATCCAGACGGAGATTAGCCTCGCAAACATGGAGTAGCTCATAGTGATATTAGGTACCTGAATTCAAATATTCTTTATGAAGATTTTTTATGTGTTTAGCCTGTAGTTGTTTGCTACCTATATTACATAAAAAAAAAAAAAAAAAAAAAAAGAATCTTTGTACTTCTTGATGCCTGCACTCAGTCTACTGTACTTGTGTTCCAAAAATTATTGAACTATCGTTTTATACATCTTTTTTTTAAACCTAGTTTTCCAACTTTCAACCCTTATTTGCATTGAAAATCTGGCCCAAAAGCAATTGGTTTGCATCTTTCTTCTCTTGACCAGTCTTCAGATTTGACATATTATCAGATATTTGCTTTTTCAACACATCACCAAATAAAGCCTTTTTGACGATGTCTACTCGTGTTGTTGGATCTTCAGCAAGATAGGTCATTGCGGTTTTAGGCGATCCAGTTGTATCTTTATTTTTTTCAAAATCAATAAGTATCTTTTATATTTGCTTAGTTTTTATTCAAACTTTACTTTAAGCGCAGTTTTTTGTTTTATCTCCTGTTTTCTGTAATTACGCTGCTTCTGTGCTGTGACCGTTCTTATGCTGATTTTAATCTTAGATTTGGCTTTGGCGATAATGTTTGAGGGTTTACTTGCTGAGGACTTACAGGTTCATCATCTAAACTGGGCGGAGTATTTTCTCTAACAAATTGGTTAATTATATTAGTTATAAACTTTTTCTTATTAAAGGATTTGATTTCTTTCCAGGCGCTAATTTCTGAGGGTTGTTCTAAATTTTTTTATATCCTTTTCTTTTCTAATATTTCTTCTTTGGTCTGATTCTTTTTGGTGTCATTCAAATATAATATTTGTTAGATCGATTAAATATTTGTTTATTACCTATATACTTTAAATCCATCGTTTCGAAACAATTTTAAGAATACTTTTACTTAGACCACCACCCAAAACTAAATAACCGTATATAAACAAATTACTAGAGTAAGTTAAGTTTATTGATCAAATTATTCATTTTTAGTATATTTATGTATAAACAAAACACTATTATTGCACATAAACAATATTTTTTATATAATGTACCTACTCAGGATCCTGGACGGTTCTCAGTATCCTGAGTACCAATTTGACAGGATCCTGGGCCAGGTTCCTGAGAATTTCTGTCTTAAAAGAAAAAAAACACACCAATTTATAACTTTCATAAAAAATCACGCTAACTAGGCCTATGGGCTAGCATCTTACATATCAATACGCTAAAATTAAGTATATTTATTATCTATTTCGCAAATAAAAATCTTACCAGGATACTGAGAGCTCCACTGATTACGACCCCATTTCACTCGCCAAACGCACTGGGCTCACAAAACAACGTGCTAGGTGAGAATAGGAAGATGACATTCTTTGAACCTTCCGTAGGTAGGTACTATCGACTCAGCGGAACGGTAAAGACTCTCAGCATTTAGTTTAGAGAATATTTGCCAATTCAACAGCGAACAGGATACTGATATAAAATCGTGGGGACAAAATGTAAACATGATTTATTTAATATTTTTTAAGGAAATAAAAATAGTAATTGTCCTTCCTAGCTAGGAAAATTAGTAAACTTATTAATTTGGGTTTCTTTTAAGACCCTAATGTAGAAGAATATGAATCACGACGCACTTTGAACTAAAATTTGGACGAGGGACACTGCAGGATCCTGAGAATTCGGCACTTTGAACAGTAATTTTGTTCAAAAAAGATTTGTGAATCTTAATTATTTTTAGTGACCATCTAAAAACAATTGTAATTTATAGTATGGCATTCAAAATAAAATGTTATTATCAATTTTTTCATAACATTTTGGCTGAGCCGTCAAAAATTCCTTAGTTTGTAGAACTACCCATATATAGGTCAAAATGTTATTTGGAGTTCGTGATTTACAATACGTGAAATATTAATAATATTACAAAATTAAAAAAAATGTATATGTGTGTTTGTCTCTCCCACGTAAAAATTGCCCAATGAATTTTGATAAGACATGCGGGGTGATTCTGTAACTCCAATTATTATGACTGCTATGAGAATAAACGCCAAAATATATTTTTTTCCATACAAATGTAGAAATGTATATTTATTTACTTTTTAATCTGGAGTTTTATTATTATTATTTCTGGAATAAATACATTTTGACGTTTTTTAGCAAAAGTTTATTACAATCGAAAGTTACAGAATGACGTACCCCCCTATTCTAACGGGTAAAGCTAGCTGTATAAAATTTCTGCCTGCGAAGCGCAGTGTTAAACGCGTGTAGTTATTAAAACTATCAAATTCTAAAACCGAAACACCAGGAGAATAAAAAACAAGGTAGAATTAAAAATTCAGAACTGTGTCCAGACACTCTGAAACGCTTTCATAGAAACTTTTCATTGGAAAACAGTTCAGTTAACTAGTGCGTACTAGAATGTTACTCGTATGTGGCTGTGAAAGGTTTATCTCGAGAAAAATGCTGTGAACAATTGTGCTATCGTTTAAACGAAACAATTTTATATTTTCTTAGGTTATGGTGAAAAGTTTTGATAGTTAACTATTAGTTTAAGGGTTTAAAACTTTTACAGAGGAAAGTTTTTTAAGTATCGTAAGATGTATATTTATGTGATTGTTTCAATCTAATTTGAAAATGTTTTCTACGTGGTTATATCCTTTCAGATAAATTTATAGTATTGTTAAAAAAAAAAAAATATGATTAACCTAAAATATTTTGTCGTTAGGTTAATTTGTTGAAATTATTATAATTAAATGAATAATTTTTTAATCTACAATTTTGTAATATCCACTTAATTCTGCCATTTTTTAGTTAAATGCAAATTGTTGTTGCCTTGTTTTTTATTCTGTCACCACATTACTAAAAAAAACATAAAACAGCTATTTTTTTTGGATCAACGGTGACTTGTCAAGCACAACTGCCCACCGCTTTTAGCAACTAGCATTAAAGTTTGAGTTACAGAATCACCCCGCACATAACGGAAGTTAAATGAAGAATTACATATTTTTGTCTCTAATAATCCAATTATCGAGATAAACCAACGTCGATAATCTTTATAACATTTCGCTATCTTTTATCCGTCGATAGCAGGTCGGTGAATGATGGGATACAATTAATTCGATTTGTTTCCTTATTGCTCCACAAATAAAATAGAGGTCTCGACCATTTCGCTATTTATTGCTTCTCGATGTTTCTTTTCGGGTCAAAGGTGGTGAGTAAAAATAAGAGGTTGGTGAGAAAATATATTTTATCCTACTTATATCGTTGGTATGTAGAATATGGTGAGTTTGGATGTTTCTATGTATGGAGAAAAAATCTATAAAAATGTCTTATAGAATATTTTTTACTATAAAAATCCAGGGGAAAGTCCATTTTAATTTTTAAATCTCAGGTCGTTTAAATTGAAAATGTGTTGAAAAAGTATTAATAACCTGAATTATAATTAAATTATATGTCGGAGATCGACTATGCTTATGGTTGATATAAGAAGAGTGCGGATTGCCAGTACCAAATATGGTGCTAGACAGAGTCTATGTGACATCGAGCGAGCAGCTGTCAGAGTGACAGAGATGGTCTTGGGCTTTGGTGAAGAGCGGTTGGAAAATGGTGATGCTTGGTGTTTGCGTAGAAACTGTCCGTGATCCGTGCCTTCTTGTGAATTAATCGAATGACCTACGGAGTGCTATCAAGAGGAGATAATTACAGTGTTGAAACAGATCTATTGGTTTTATTTGAGACTAACACATAACCCACGTACGCCCACACAAGTTATAGTACTAAACGGCCCCTGAAGACGGCTCTGATGACGAAGGTATCATGCCGTCTTCGTCATCAGAAGTGGGATGATCCTGTGTTAGTTCAAATGAAGAAAAGGAAATTAACCGTTGCTATGATCTGTGTTAGTTCAAAATTGAGAAGAAGAAAAAGTGAAATTGACCGTTGCTATGCATTATTTGAAAAACAAAATGTAAACATGCGCGTTGCTATGCATTGTTTGAAAATCAAAATTAGAACATGCGCGCGCAGATGTACCGAAAACAATTGCATGAAGTAACCTGATTTCAAACTTGGACAAGAAGGACACGGACGCGAGATCATGAAGCGCAATTTTGTTGTTGTTGTTGTTTTTTTAATTCGCTCATATTACGAG
Organism: Emmelina monodactyla; assembly: GCA_916618145.1. Taxonomy (NCBI): domain Eukaryota; kingdom Metazoa; phylum Arthropoda; class Insecta; order Lepidoptera; family Pterophoridae; genus Emmelina; species Emmelina monodactyla. The sequence continues at coordinate 11,018,182 of OU745302.1, read as the reverse complement.
CAGGCAAAGGAACTAAGCCATACAGCCTTGTCTTGATTTTCGTTCAAAAATCGGCATAGTGACAGATGCTGTGAGAAAGAAACGTCAGTAAAAAAAAAAGGATTGTGCGTTGAGTTAGCGCAGTCAGGGAACACCAGTGGAGTCGGAGCCAATTGAGATACTGCGTCACGCTATCCGGTGAGAGTTAATTGCTTTGAATAAAAGTTTGCCGAGCTATGTGATTCTGTGTGATATAATTTGTTTCAGAAAAAACGGTTTACAAATAAACCAAGGTTGGAGCCGCGATGACAAGTTGTACTGACATGAGGACCAAACCCAGCAGTGCAGCAGCATACAGCGAGGGCACTGCTTTGATTTAAATGTGGCGAGCCGGGACACGTCGCGGCCTGGTGTACGAGCGGTGGTTGCGTCGCGGAGGCTGGGGCCAGACGCGCGCCCACTGAGTTGCGGGTTGACTTAAGTTGCCACGGGTTATTGAGAGCACAAGATGATCCGTATTGTTTCTTTTATGATTCTGGTGCTGAATGCTCGTTGGTTAAAGAAAGTTTTAAGGCGTAATTTAATGGTAAACAATTTGACAAGGTGGCTGCTATAAACTGGTACCTATTGATCAAACACATGTATTCAGCACAGAACTAGTTAATGCCATGTGACGTTCGATATTTTACCTCATTGTTTACTGAATAATTGTTTTGATGGCGACGTTACAATAGATCGGTCAAAAATGATTGACATTGTTGGTAGGTCATGTACCAGATGAAATTGATAATGCGTTGGCGATGTTTAATTGTTTTTGTGTAAACGCGAGTGAGAGCTCTATCTGGCGGAGGTCGGGGTTTACTGAGACAAGTAGTAAAAAAACAATAGTTCAGAGAATGAGTTTAAATTTTGGTTTGCGTGTGAAGTAGAGTCATGATTAATGGTCAGGATTGGCCGAGCTAAACAAGTAGATTCTGTCGTTTTGTGTTTGTCCACAGTATAATACACGAGGACGTGTATACGCAGGATGGCCGTGTCGGAGATCGACTATGCTTATGGTTGATATAAGAAGAGTGCGGATTGCCAGTACCAAATATGGTGCTAGACAGAGTCTATGTGACATCGAGCGAGCAGCTGTCAGAGTGACAGAGATGGTCTTGGGCTTTGGTGAAGAGCGGTTGGAAAATGGTGATGCTTGGTGTTTGCGTAGAAACTGTCCGTGATCCGTGCCTTCTTGTGAATTAATCGAATGACCTACGGAGTGCTATCAAGAGGAGATAATTACAGTGTTGAAACAGATCTATTGGTTTTATTTGAGACTAACACATAACCCACGTACGCCCACACAAGTTATAGTACTAAACGGCCCCTGAAGACGGCTCTGATGACGAAGGTAACATGCCGTCTTCGTCATATATAAAAACTTTGTTATCTTTATCAGTTATAATATATACTACATTATTAGAGCTTTTAAATAAATCCAAAATAAAAGTTTTTTCAACACACTTGCTCGGAAAGTGAGCATTATTTGTGAGCAGTAATAATATTACACACTAGTGCGTAAAAGAATGAATCCTACAAAGTAAAGGTAATGCCTTACTGGAAATTGTATCTTAGTAAACAGAGCATTTTCAATTTTATCGGGTAATACAGTTTTTATTTTGTAACAATAAAGAGGTTCTATGCCATTGAAAATCCATTTACATATTTGGAATAAATAAATTCATCCATACTGATGATCCAAAATGATATTAAGCAGTAATTTGTTACAAAATAATTGTTATCATTCAGTGAAGGTTTAATCGGTTTGTAATAAAAGTATTCACAGGTAGTTTGCTGAACCTATAAATTGATAAATTCAAACCTTATATACAAATTTTCTCTTGAGCGTATTTAAATCACGCGAGTAAATATTTTAGGTTAATGTCAAGAACACAAAAAAGTGACATACCTATAATCTTCATTGTGCGATAATCTCAACACAAGCTTCCCGTGTGAAGAGCTCTTTTATAATGTATAAGAGCACTTCCGCTATTTTTGCCATGAAAAGTATGACAAGCATCTCTTAATTAATTTTAAGAGGTTTCCAGGCAGCTTTCAACAGCTGTCTTCCTATCCTTGGCATTTGAATCTATAATTCACAAAATTTGAATCGTCTTTTTTAATATTGTCTTTAATTGAGTATTTTTTTCGTAGGCTAATTTTGTTTTTTCAAGAAGTGTGTTCAATGCGCTGTTCCCAAATACCTTATTTCAAGTATTAACAACACTATAATCAGGACTGCCAGATTTCCGATTTCCAGCACATTGGTTCTACAGGGATTGTCCGCGTCGATAGCAGTCACTCGAAGGATTTGCACGGTCACTTGATGACAAAGACGATTTCGAGGACCTTCGACAATTGATCGGGATCCAATTTATTTCTTTTGACAGCAACATGCAACCCCGAATGGTGTTTGATCACACCTTTGAGAAGGTATTAATAGATTATAAGAACGCTTCAGAAGGGCTTACGGGGTTTTCAGGAATTCAGTCTTTTCTTAGTAGTAAGTAGAAATGTTTTTCTCAATAATAAGTTGTTCAATGTCATTGTTGTATATACCTTCAAATATTATATATCTTCAAATACACTTTTCAAATGTAGGTCGAATTATTTGTTACTTTTTTTTCTTTACTTTAGTAATCCTCAAAAAATTAATACGAAGTTTTAATGTATTTTGATTTCCATTAATTTGACATTGTAAATATATAGGTAACTATGTATGTTCTCAACAACTTTCTTTTGTTTAAATATTTCGAAACTGGGTTAGTACATAGTTGTTAACTTTTTTTCGTGTAATAAAATGAAATCGAACTGGTAATCACATTTTCTTTTTCAGTTATTCGTTGCCCATAGATTGGATACTTTACAAATATTTGCGCATACGAAAACATATCACAAGGTGCCCAGTATTATATTTTATTTATTTTAACTTTACGATTTTGATTTTAATTTGATTAATAAACTACTTAGACTAGTTAGTTGTTTAAATATTATTCTATATTAAAAAAGTAGGATCCAAAACCAGATGGTCAATAGCAGTTGGTTGTAAATATTGTATAATAATTGAAACATTGAGATTTCCAACTATGTTATATATTGAGTCAATACAGATTTAATGATACGAGAGGCCTAAAGGTTCAGAATCTCGTGTTATGTGTCCCGCGGGTCGAAGCAACAGGGATTCATTGGCAAATATGTCTTAAATAATGGGATAACTATGTGTTTATGTTGGCCTAGGGCGTTTTCAGACTTAGGAGAGAGTTAGTTGACTTGTAAATGACTTTGGGAAGTGATATATTAAGGAGGATAAATTAATAAGTAATTTTCAAGAAGGGGGCTTATAACCAACTGATAGAACGTTTATAGGCTGTAATTGTTATAAGTACAAATTTAATTTATTTAAAAAAGAAAATGTAAGTCAGGTAGGATTCAAAGTAAAAGGAAGTCACATTCGCTGCAATATATCAGTTAGCTACTTATATCCGTCTCGTCTGGTTATTTCGTAAATGGATATTTTTATGTAGAACCATAGCATATTACATAACTTGATGTTTGTCAAAATTAATAACTTCTGAGATATGCAACATTTTTTTTTTTTTATAAAAAACACCTTTTCCAAAGTTCAAATGAATCCTTTTAGTGTAAAAATCAAAATTAAGTTTAACGTTTTGTTGTTTTATGGTAGCTTGATAACTAAAATGATATTTTAGATTAAAATTAAGTCTTATGACAATAAATAGCGATTTTCGAAAAAAATCCTAAATATAATGTTACGTAAAGATACCAAAAAAAACCCTATTCAGTAGCTATTCAAAAAGGTAATTTTTTTATACTAAAGCTAAGTATTTGATTAACAACTCTACTAATAAAAGAAGTGACCCCTCTCCTAGAACGCCTCTACATTGTGGTTACCGCGCACTTTTGCAGTGTTTTCTTTGGTTGATGTCGCCGTATTGCACAGGGATAATGCAATAACATTAAGGTATGCCGTCAAACAAATCTATTTTGTAAAAAGCCAAAGCTTTAAGTGGGCAGACTTTGCGGTCAAATAGAAAAAAATGCGTTGAGCGCGGAAAAGGTGACCTCTCTAATAAAGAAAACGAATCGACGAGTTTTAATTTTAAGGTTCATAAATTATGTTGATGATTCCATTAGGTACTCCCTAGATTTCCCCATGGGTTGTCACGGTTGAGGGCACAGGATTCAGTAGGTCTATTCTGTAAAACGAAACGTATGCACTTGCCTTCGTTTCGGGCCCGGAACTGACATTGGCTTTTCTATTTGGCTTGCATATCGTTTAACGTATTTGTATTCCGAAAGTCAATGAAATAATTATTATTAATATTTATTCTCTTATTTCAAAAAATTATGTTTATTTTTATTGTAAATTTATATTATGTTATGTTTATATTGTATGTTATTTTTATTGTAAATTTATATTATGTTAGGATCTCATCGGCCCTCATAGCAACATATTTTAAATTATTACCTCTAGTCTCAAAGCTCAGTTATAGACGTAATTTAAATGTTTTATACAAAAAGGCATATCCTAGAACCCAAAGCAAAACTGATATAAATGATGGTTGAAAATACTGGGGAAATGTGCAATAACCTTCTTAATTTAGACAACCTTTCCATATCTGATCATCAAATATGTGACCCTGAAGACTGCGAGTTGCTTCTTAGAGGCCGCGGCTCAAGCTTTAAAGTGCTGGCTCAAAATATACGAAGTATCAATGCAAATTTTTCTAGCTTCTTAACTTTGCTAACTCGTATGAATCTTGATCTCGAAGTTATTGTTCTTACTGAATGCTGGCTCTCGAAAAATCTCAATATTCCTCTCTTAAATGGTTACTCAACTCACGTCAGTAAGATAATTAAGAATCAAAATGATGGGGTTGTGATTTTTTGTAAAGATTGTCTTCAAGTGCAAGTTTCAGAACCGGGGCTTATGGAGGGCACTTGCTTGGTGGTTAGGGTTAATCTTGACACAGTAATAGTTGGAATATATCGCTCTCCATCTTACAAGAATATATCCATCTTTTTAAGGTCACTTCATGACTTACTAGCATCTTTAACTGAGTACAAAAATATAATCATTTGTGGAGATATAAACCTAGACATATGTGAAAATAATTTTGACGATCACGGTTCAACTGATTACCTTAATTTAATTGCTCATTTTGGGATTCTACCGGCATATAATCTTCCAACTAGAAATCAAAGTTGCTTAGATCATATCTTATTAAAAACTAAATTGAGTTCTGTCTCACTAGTCATAAACTCAGCCATTACAGATCATGCAGCAACTTTATGCTGTTTATCTATATGCAGCAATAAACCTACTAAAAAAACTAAAAATAAAATTAATTATGTGACTTTAAGTGAAACAGTTAATCAGATAAACTTTGAAATAATTTATGATTGTCCAGACCCAAATTTTTGCGTGGAGTATCTTACAAAAGAACTATCTACTACCATTAACAAAAATTCAACATCTGTTAAAATTAAATCGAACAATCGCACATTAAAGCCCTGGATAACTCCAGGACTGCTTAGATGTATGAAAAATCGGGACCAGCTACATAAAAAAGTAAGGCAGCAGCCTGGTAACTTAATTGTAGAAACCACTTATAAACGATACCGGAATTTTTGCAACTTACTTTTAAAAAATCTTAAAAGAACCTATGAAAGAGAAGAACTAGAAAAATCTAAATATAATAATAAAAAGTTATGGGAAGCAATAAAATCCATTACAAACCTAAAAAAACATCAATTATGTGCAAAAAATTTGTTAATGAAATCGGATCAACCCGAAAAAAGTGTTGATGAGGTCAATAGTTTTTTTATTAACATAGCTAAAGATTTAGCAGAAGGTATTAGACCAAACAATACTAGTCGGGCGGCTCCTGGTTTTGTTAATGCCAAAAACATTAATTCTTTTGTTCTTTTAGAAACTGACACAACAGAGATTTCAAATATCCTTAAAACTTTGCGCAATGATTGTGGCCCTGGTCATGATGGTATTCCAACTAGTATACTAAAAATGTTTAGTGACAAGCTGGTTCCGGTCTTGACATACATCTTCAATTTATGTTTTTCTAAAGGAATATTCCCTAATTCACTAAAAAAGTCTGTAACGATCCCTATACATAAGGGAGGGGATGGAGATTGTATCAATAACTACCGACCAATATCTATCCTACCGTCTTTATCCAAAATATTAGAGAAATTATTAAACAAAAGACTTGTAAATTTTTTAGAATCCAATAAACTATTAGCGATAAATCAATATGGTTTTAGAAATGAAAAATCAACATCAGATGCTGTACATGACTTGACTGATGCAATTATCAGATCGCTGGACTCCGGACAAAAGTGTGTCGGGATATTTCTTGATTTAGCTAAAGCGTTTGATACAGTCTCCATTCCACTTCTGATTTCCAAATTGGATAGTTTGGGTATTCGGGGGCAACCACTTAGTCTTTTCAGGGATTATTTGAGGAACAGAACTCAAAGGGTCCGAATAGGTGATTTCATCAGCAATGAGTTACCCATTTCTTACGGTGTGCCACAGGGGTCGATTCTTGGCCCAACTTTATTTTTAACCTACATCAACGATTTATGCAAACTTGATTTGCTGAATGGAAAAATATTTACTTTCGCTGACGATACTGTCCTCTTATTTACTGGTAGTGACTGGAGAAAAGCATTTGAGAATGCTCAAAATGGTTTTGATGTTGTCTGTAAATGGTTAAATGAAAACTTACTGACTCTAAACACTAACAAAACCTGTTATTTGACTTTTGGCCACAGAACGTCCAGCCTTCCGGCATGTAATCTTTTTAAAATTTGTGCTCACACTCATACCTGCGAAAATGCTAAAAACTGTTCCTGTTCAGCTATAGTGAATACAAATGTTGTCAAATACCTGGGAGTTTGGTTAGATAACTTGTTATCTTTCAAGATACACATAAGCAAGGTAACAGAGCGAATTCGAAAGATCATTTTTATATTTAGAAATCTGAGACATGTCGCAAGTTTTGAACTCATTAAGACCATTTATCTCGCACTTTGCCAGTCTGTCTTGGCTTACTGTATCGGAACATGGGGTGGCTCTTATCAATCTAATTTGATAAAATTAGAACGGGCGCAGAGAGCTGTTCTTAAAGTCAGTACGTTTCGACCTTTTTATTCTCCTACTACTGAATTATATCAGGGTTGGAAAGTGCTGACAGTGAGACAGCTATTTGTCTTAAATATAGTTTTGAGGCAGCACACTGTTACACCTCCTTCCACAAACAGAAACGCTAGGCGACGACAACAATTACCATCCCATGTAAATCGTGTTCACTATACTCACACTACCTGTTTCTTTTTTTACCTGGGGCCTTTTGTTTACAACAGAATAAATTTCAAGTTAAACATTAATAAGTTAAATAAATATGAGGTAAAATCTGCTTTAGTCAATTGGCTAATTTCACAAAATTATGATGAGACTGAACGATTAATCCAAATATAACAAAAAAAAAAAAAAAAAACTTACTTACTTAAATATAATAGACCAATGTATAAATCAATTTTATTTAATTTTTTCATATTCTTATTCTTAATTACATTTTACATTTTGGAATTCATTTAATAATTGCGTAATAATCTAATTTAATATTTATTATTATTTATATTTATATTTTAAATACCAACTCCAATTTTTAATTTTTAATTGTTGATTTTTAATTTTAATTTTATCTTTAATTTTAATTTTATTTTATTTTATTTTAATTTTAATTTTATTTTATTTTGATTTCATTCAACTAATAAATTAATTTATAGTTCTATTTATTCTTTAATATCCTGCTATTTTTTGTTACACTTAATTCTATGTTCCGGTTAATATGACTTATACAAATCGTACGATGTAAATGTCCTCAAATTCCATTGTCTCTTTACTAACACATCGAACACAGTTGCTATGAGGACCGATCTTGTTTTGATTGTGAATTACCCACTTTCTTTTTGTAAATGATAGGTTAAATGCTTTGAGATTTCAAATGGAACAAAGGGAAGTGTCGGCATCTATAATACAGATTTTTCTAGTTTAGGTGCCGATAGCCTTATGGAAATGAGTAGATATGTTAATCAGATATTTGTTAATATAAAAAATTGTAATACTATTTAATAACCCAATTATTTTGTATTGTTAAAAAATATTTGTGTACACTATTTTGAATTTGTTGGTTGATTAACACAAAAGTAAATAAATGCATTATTATTATATATAATAAGGGTTTTGACTTAAATTTCTATTCTTTACGTCAAAAACCTTATGATTGATGAAACGATACGAAAGCCAATAGAATAGCAAATGTCCGTAACGGGCCCGAAACGAAAGCAAAGTGCTCACGTTTCGTTTTACAGAATAGACGTACAGGTGTCCAACTTCGATTCCTGCCGCGTCAAGCTTCACTGGCTCCGGTGGTTCGGGTCTGTGCTGAAATATGGAGAATATCAGCGAATTTTAGTCGTAATTTTACCTGAGAACATTTTTACGGTTTCGGTAACGAATCCGTAAGCGAAAATTCGAATGGGAATGAACCAACGCCCTTTTAGGTACCTATACGTATGCACTCAGGGAAACCTTTACTTTGGGAAGAAAAGTCGATTTCCAATTTCGGAAAGTAAATCGAATGCTCGATGCAAACTTGCACTAGGCGTAATGTAAGTATCAAGGCAAAAAATTGTAAGAATTTGGTGGGTAGAGTTAGATATCGCTAACCTGGTATGGTTTGGGTTACCTGTTTATAATAAAAAAAATACTTTTTGCTCTGAACAAATATAATTTTTAAAATGTATTTTCATTCTTCTTTTTCTTGAGACCAGAATAATTTTCCTAGAACATAAAAATAGTGTCTTAGATTTCTAGAAAGCGTTGTACGGCCTCTGAAATAGATATTCCTGTATGGGTACGGCTACATTTCAGGCAGGATGCTTCTAGCTATCTGGTAATAATATCCTCTGGCTTGGCTAGGGTTTAGCCGCTAGACAAGTGTATCAGTTTTACCGACTGAATATCTAAAAGTTGACGCTTTATTAATACTAAGTAACTATACTTTTTTTTTTGTGTTTTGAGATTTCACTGCACTGTTTTGAGTTGTTAATTTATGGACAAAATTTATTAAAAATTATACTAAATTTATTTTAAAAATAAATAACCGTATCTGTTCATTTGTTCGTTTTGTTTTTCGTTTCAAATATAAAATGTATGCAAGATATCATCATCATTACATAGTAAAAATCCAATTCGCTAATTCTATCTGTTTGTATGTTGGTGAGCTATCTCCTCCTAAATCACTTAACGCATTTTAATGCGAGTTTCGCATTTCACATCTTTTTTTTCATTTAAATTTGTAAATAAAGAACAATTAGAAAAAGTTTTTTTAATTTTTCAAAATTTGATGTTTTGTGAACAAGTAGGTTTAAATTACACCATTGCGAAGCGTGGGCGGGTCACTAGTTAATTTTATAAATTAGAACGGCACGGATTGTCAATTCAAATGATAAATGCCTTCAGCATTTTTCTACAAAACTCTGAAACAAGAAAACCTTGAGACTGCTTACCCTTTTCAATGTTTAGTTCAGAAGTTACCATTCTAAGCTAAAGTGTACATTATTACGAAAGGGAAATATGAAGTAATATATGTGTGGAACATATGAAATATTGTTTAGGGCTCATTTTGTATTCTGACACGTAGCACGTAGGTATACTAACTTTTGCTGATAAATTTAAACAGGCCTAGTTATTGGGGGTGTATTTGAATATTAACAATGATAAAATAGCCACGGGAATAAAATGTTTTTTGACAAGGAATAAAATAAATCACTTTTGTTACAAAAAACAGAAATGGAAGGAATATTACCAAAAAAAGTTAATTGAAAAATATAAATTGCGTTGATCATAGAGATATTAAATGTCTTCTGCTACCTACATACATGTGAAGGTTTATATACCCGTCGTCATTAGTAGTAATATAAGAACTTTGATTCTTCTCTCCTTTAAAGGTTCTCACTGAAGCTGTGTTATATCACAAGAAAGAAGAATTCCAACAAGTTATTATTTTCTAAGTTATATATACTGGAAAAAGGAATGCGGGTCTCCGAGCATTGCGCGACTAGGAATCGAACCCAGGACCTTTAGATAACCGGTCTAATGCTCTGACCAGATTTTCCAGTATCTATAACTTTAAAATTAATAAATTATCATTGTAAAGGCAAAAATTAAAAGTAAATTCTCTATTATTTTCTTTATTATTTTAATCAGATTTTCCAAACCATATTTCTACAAAGGAGACCAATAAACGCTTAGTCTGGAACCTTTCATTTCATATAATGTAGACCAGCGGCTACAGATTGCGAAAGCAAAATTATAGGGCCGTTGCTTTAGCTTACCATTTGAGGGTTCCCTTTTACTAAGATTCGCTGTCCTTCCGTCCGTCCGCACGTCTGCTTTTCTGTCACCAAGCTCTATCTTATAAACTGTGATAGCTATACAGTTGACATTTTAACAGATGATGTACTCGTAATGTTATTCGGTTGCCACTATAGCAACATCTTTTTCGAGAAATCAAATTTAATAAATTAAATATTTAATAAGTGGGGTCTGACTCGCATTCGGTCGATTTATCTGAAATGTTTAATTAGTTATCTTTTCTAGATTTACAACATGCTCATAGAGTTCGACTGTGATGTCCACTCCTGCAGTTTAAAGACTTGTTAAAACGAAGCGAGGTTATCCTGATGCTATAAGGGCCTGCTTAGGAACCCAACAAACCTATCTGCCCATCATCGTTAAGTACTGCCTACGGAGTGAACCGCGCAAAATTGTCAAGTGTTCAAATAAAATCTTAAGTAAAATGGTTATTTGATTACTAACCGCAGTTATTTGAAACTACTTATTTATCTTCTCATTATTTTTGAAACTATTCCTTATGATATAAGATTGCTTGTTCTTACTCGTAATTACCTATAGAGTAAAGAGTACCTATAGATTATAATGGACCAGAACCTTATGAACAGTGGAAACGCCACGTGTACTGTTTGCAACATTTAAGTTGGTTAAAAATTCGTGAAAGGTTAAAATTGAATTGTGAAATAACGTGAAAGTGTATAATATGGCACTTTTCTTGAGAGTATTACAATGTTTGTCTTTACCCAAAAAGCAACAGCGTTATTTAAGATATGACAAATTTGAAATACAAAATAAAACTCTTAGTTTTTTCTGAATTTCTTAGTTTTTTTTTAAGATTATGCATCTTTTTAATAAATACTGTCTATAACTTTCAGTTTGTGAAAAATACTTTTGTATGTTATTTAAGATGCAAGCAGCCCAATTTTTTTTTATCAGATATTATTTAGACCTGTTTACAACATAATAATATCTAACTGTAAATGGAACTAGCAATTAAAATCTTTAAATAAGCAGTAGGTATTAAAATATTTATATAAGGGTAAAATGTTCGAACATTCTTTCTCCCGTAGTAGTAAATAGGTAACAAAAACACTTCATCTGGTTCAATAAATCAAACGAAATTGCTATCATTAACACACATGTTTACATCTGTATTACAACTAAAAACCATTTATTGTAAAAATAATAATATTTAGATCGCTCATAAATATATTTCAGTATCCCAACTGATAGACGAAGATCGGACTTCAGATTGATCAAGAGCTTGCTTTCTGATGGAGATCATCCTTCCCAATATTCCTATGTCCATTCATCTAATAAGGATTCCAATAGATTCTACCTTTGAAAACATAAACACCTAGTTTTCCCATTATGAACGACCTATTGCCAATAATTGCCTGTTGCTTCTTCCCACGGGACACATTCGAGGGAGATTCTGAATCCCTGGGCCTTCCGCGGCATTAAATCGGGATTGTCTAAATTTATGGCAGAATAACATAGTGGGAAACCTCTATGTTTTATGTAAAACCCTCCTAAATCTTAAAAGAAACACGAAGTGTTTTGTAGGACTTCTACTTTATACGTCTAAAGCAACGGTTTGTGTTGTAGGATAACTAGTTTAAGTGTTCATTGTAAATAATAAATGTTTCTCTTGTGTTCAATTTCTATAGGTAGGTAGTTTATAAGTTAGTATTAGTTTATTTGTTTGTACTTAAGATAATTTAACAATAAATATATTTAGGGACATAGGAAATGAGATATTAAAGTAAGGTGCTCTCTTTACGGTATTGCTCAAAGGAGGACCGTAAAGAAAGCTCTCTTTACGGTATTGCTTCAAGGGGGAGAGTAAATCAAAGGGGCTCTCTTTAAGGTAATTCACGAGTTATTACATCCCGTCTCATTTCCTAAGAAACTGTCGTATACGTAATCAAGATTCCGGCTTCTTATTTCAACCCATCCACACAACCCGACAGTGGTGACCACCGACTAAGAAAATGGAACAAAGCGCAAATCTGGAGTCAAATGCTAGCAAGAGTGAAAACATCGCTGCCGTCTCAATACACTCCAAAATACTACCATTTTGGCGAGAAAACCCTCGATTGTGGTTTGCACACTTCGAAGCTATCGTCGCGTACCAAAAAGTTGGCGAAGAACAAAAATATAGCTACGTACTCGGAACATTAGAACAACGCGACATTGAACAAATAAGCGACTTGATTATTAACCCACCGGAATCAAATAAGTACATTGCGCTTAAAACACGTCTGCTATCGGTGTATGAAGAATCCGAGTCAAGACAGCTACAAAAATTATTAAGTGGCATTGAACTGGGTGATCAAAAGCCGTCTCAGCTTTTAAGAAGGATGCGTGATTTAGCAGCGTCTCGGGTGCCTGACGAAACACTTCGTGTGATGTGGATGGGACATTTACCTACGTACGTTCGCTCCGTGTTGTCGATTTCTAAAGAAGCAAAACTCGACGAATTATCTTCAATGGCAGACCGTATGATGGAACAACACGAACCTATTACGGTTGCTTCAGTATCGAATACCGACACCAGCATCAACACCGATAACAAGTACGACCAACTCATCGCTCAAATCAGTGAATTGAAGTTAGAAGTTGCACAACTCCGCTACAGAAGGCAACCGCAACGATTTCGCTCCAGGTCACGTTCACGATCTCTAAACAGGACACACAAGAACTTCGGTAAACCTCACTGGCTGTGCTATTACCATCATCGTTTCGGAGATAAAGCACAGAAATGCGTAGAACCATGCGCTAAAAGGAAGTCGGAAAACTAGAGAAGACATCTTCAATGGCGGGCGTCGATGTCAACTATAAGAAAAACCGCTTAAGAATAACAGACAAGGCAAGCAACGAACGTTTTCTAGTTGATACAGGAGCAGAGATATCAGTTCTAGCAGTCAAAAGAAAGCAAAGATTGATACCCAATGACTTCAAACTGTATGCAGCAAACGGAACGGTTATACAAACATATGGAGAACGCACTCTACAACTCAACTTAGGCCTTCGTCGGAACTTTACGTGGAAATTCATTATTGCTGACACGAAACAATCAATTCTCGGTGCTGATTTCTTGCAACATTTCAACTTACTTGTTGACTTAAGAAGACGAAGATTGGTAGATGGAACGACAGATCTGACCGTCAAGGCAACGACTACCAACATCGACACACCTACGGTATACATCGTCAACCAAGCTCATCCTTACTACGAGCTCTTGACGAAATACCCAGAAATACAGCGACCTCTATCACTGAAGACACCACCGCAGCATGAAGTTCGACACCATCTAGAAACAACCGGTCCACCTGTTCACTGCAAACCAAGACCACTACCACCAAGCAAATACACAGAAGTCAGGAAAGAATTCCAACGTATGGTTGAAACAGGAATTTGCAGACCGTCAAACAGTCCATGGTCAAGTCCGATACATGTTGTATTGAAAAGCAACGGTCAACTTCGAATTTGTGGCGACTACAGACGTTTAAATGCTGTCACCGTTCCAGATCGCTATCCAATACCAAGAATCCAAGAATTCACTTATCTACTCTACAACAAAAAGATATTTTCGAAAATCGACATTAAGAAAGCTTACTACGGAATACCAATGCAAGATGACACCGACATTCAGAAGACAGCCGTTACAACACCATTCGGTCTGTTTGAGTTTACTGCCATGCCGTTTGGACTCAAAAACGCGGCACAGACATTTCAACGGTTCATGCATCAAGTTCTACGTGGATTTGACTTCGCATTTACATACCTCGATGACATATTAGTATTTTCTTCAACTGAAAAAGAACACAAAGAACACCTACAACAAGTTTTTCAACGTCTAACAGAATACGGGTTGAAAATCAACTCCGATAAATGTGAATTTGGAAAAACACATCTCAACTTTCTTGGCTACAAAATCTCACAAGATGGAATACAACCGCTTGAAGACAAGATACAAGCGATCAAGTCATTCCCAAAGCCGAAGACAATCGAAGAACTCCGAAGGTTTCTCGGAATGATTAACTTTTACCGAGACTGTCTTCCTCACCAAGCTGAAAAACAAGAAAAGTTGAACAAATTACTTCACAATACTAAGAAGAAAGATAAAACTCCAATCATATGGACACCAGAATTAGAAAACGCATATGAAGAGTGTCGTTCAAGCATTACACAAGCTGCCATGTTGACTCACCCCAATCCAAACACAAAGTTATGTTTGATGACAGATGCTTCAGATTGTAGCATGGGTGCCGTCTTACAACAACAGGAACGCAACATATGGAAACCTATTGGATTTTATTCGAAGACATTGAGCGACACCCAACGAAAATACAGCGTGTACGACAGAGAACTACTGGCCATGTACACTGCTGTCAAACACTTTCGCAAGTACATCGAGGGAGTTGAAAATATAACCATCTTTACCGATCACAAACCATTGACGTACGCTCTGCTACAACCATCGAATAAGAACGATACACCGAGAAGACAGAGACAACTACACTTCATTAGTCAATTCTGTAACAAGATCGAGTACATACAAGGACATGACAACAAAGTTGCCGACTCACTATCAAGAATAGAAGAAATCCACCTATCCTCAACAATAGACTTCGAACAACTCTCGATACAACAACAAAACGACACAGAACTCAGAGAATTAAGAAAACGACCGAACTTGCAATTTGAAGACAAATACCTACCTGATATTCAAAAGCCAATCACCTGTGAAATGTCAACTTCAAGTCCTCGACCCTACCTACCTGCTTCAGTTCGAATAACCGCTTTCAACGCTATACACGGACTGAACCACCCAGGCATAAGAAGTACAAGAAAACAAATTACTGAAAAATACTTCTGTCCAAGCATGAACAAAGATGTCACTATTTGGGCTAAAACCTGCTTAAGCTGCCAAAGAAGCAAAGTGCATCGCCATATAAAAACACCGCTGGGTCAGTTCGAGCGCAGCGGAAGGTTCGAGCACATCCACGTCGACATTGTCGGACCATTACCTCCATCAAAAGACTATACGTACATAGTTACAATGATCGATCGTCTTACCAAATGGCCTGAAGCAGTGCCGGTGCGAAACATCACTGCAGAAACAGTTGCACAAGCGATCTACGAAGGATGGATAACACGATTCGGATGTCCGCTTCGACTAACTACGGACCAAGGACGCCAGTTCGAATCATCATTATTTCAATCGCTTATGAAGAAGATGGGTGTCACACGCATACGAACTACCGCGTACCATCCTATCGCAAACGGGCAGATTGAACGATTTCACCGCACTCTCAAAAGCGCACTGATGGCACGAGAAACTAATGTCAACTGGGCGACCGACTGTACTATTCGGTATTCGCGCAGCACTTCATAAGGAAACGAAGCTAAGTCCAGCACAACTTACTCTGGGATCGCAAATACGACTGCCAGCTGATTTCTTTATAGAATCACGCGTCGAAGACAACATCACCGAGTATGTCAAACACCTCTCGAAAACGATGACATCACTAGCTTCAAAAGTTCAACAATCAAGCTACCAGAGAGAAGCGTTCATACACAAAGACATTACTTCTTGTACACATGTCTTTGTTCGAGTTGACGCCGTACGAAAACCGCTTAGTCCACCTTATGAAGGCCCGTTTGAGATCTTAGAACGCCACGAAAAGTTCTACAAAATACAACTTCCTGGCAAGACTGCAACAGTTTCGTTGGATCGACTGAAACCTGCATTCATCCTGAACTCTGAGGAAGCAGAACCAAGGTCTACAACCTACCAAGTTCCTGAGCCTGCACCAGACAAGCCCTACGTCACACGTTATGGGAGAACTGTTAATCGTAAAGTACGCTTTACTTGACGGGGGGTAATGTAGGATAACTAGTTTAAGTGTTCATTGTAAATAATAAATGTTTCTCTTGTGTTCAATTTCTATAGGTAGGTAGTTTATAAGTTAGTATTAGTTTATTTGTTTGTACTTAAGATAATTTAACAATAAATATATTTAGGGACATAGGAAATGAGATATTAAAGTAAGGTGCTCTCTTTACGGTATTGCTCAAAGGAGGACCGTAAAGAAAGCTCTCTTTACGGTATTGCTTCAAGGGGGAGAGTAAATCAAAGGGGCTCTCTTTAAGGTAATTCACGAGTTATTACATCCCGTCTCATTTCCTAAGAAACTGTCGTATACGTAATCAAGATTCCGGCTTCTTATTTCAACCCATCCACACAACCCGACAGTGTCAAGGGTTTTGAAAGCTTACTTCATTTTAATGTCTAGTAAAAAGCGTTTACCTTCAAAGTGTCAAAAGACTCATAATCACCAACAATATAAATCCAACAAGAAAATTGTTGAGCAAAACTATTTATTCCCCGTATTAATATAATGAGAAAAGTTATAAATACTGTAATATTGTTTCATGCAAATGACATCTACCTGCTAAGTCCTTCGCCATCAGAAACAAAACGACGGGTCCCTAGAACAAAATCTTATACTAATATACAACAAAATAAGTTTTATTATTTATTTGTATTTGGCATCATATTAGCTATATAAATGTGTTTAATTTTTTTTTATAAAACTTATACTTTAGTAGATACCCAAACGAACATCATCCTATTTGAATTTTACTTCAATGAACAATACAGTATGAACATGTGCAAGCTTGTTCCTCAGTTCGCAACTCGCGCGCAGCAGTGTATCGTCAGACGCGGGTTTGTTCTCGGGGCGGGGTCTTTTTTGACAGGGCGCGGCTGTTTCTCTAACAATTCCAATTGATGTCAATCAAAAGTTATGATAAATCTTTGTTCATTGCATTTTATACAATGACGGCCTTATCAACGAACCGAAGAGTTTTGAATTTAGCAATTAATCCAGAAAAAAAAAACACCTTCGTTCAACTCTAAGTGAGAAAACAGATGAAGAAAACTTAAATTTATATAAGTAATGATATAAACATTCACATTAAATTAATACTTATTCGTTAAAATATTTTTGTACAACTCAATACATTATTTACTTGGAAAGTACCAATAACTGTAAATTACTGTCGTTTGTGATTATTAGTTGTTTTTCTAAGAAAATCTTAAATAATCATATAACAATTTTTTTATTATTATTTTGAAGTTAAATATATAAGTTATTTAAAATATGAATTCCAACTAGGATACTTATATATCTTATTTTTAAAAAAATATTTGCACATACGTCTTTTTTGTCCTAAAATGCATTTAAAATTTACTATCGCTTGCGCCGATCCGACATTGTACTATGGAAAACTTATTGAAAAAAAATGACGCATGTAATTTTAAGTTTTTGTTCCTTGGCATTAATTTTATTATACGATTTTGTTCTACTATTAACTTAATAAATATTAAACTTTTTTTAACAAAAGTCACATCGATAATTTCCTTATAAGTATGGTATTTTGTTTGTTGAATATTTCATTATTAATTTTTATTGGTTCATGACAGAACCCAAAGATTCTAATAACGCTGCCTTGAACTCCCCAGTATCGCTTTAGGCTTAAAAATTGGATAAAATGTGTGATGATAGTATCAAAATATCACAGCAGCGAACAAAAGTAACATATAACAGTACTCCTCCTCTTTGCCTATTCCTTTACTTCATCAACTCACAAATTATGATGTTACTAGTGGCCACCTGCGGCTCCGTTCGCGTGGAAGTCGGTTTCCCGTGGGAATGAGATGTTTTCCCGCGGTAAAACGTACCCTATGGTTTATTCTGATGTATAACCTATATTATTGTAGACTTTCATCCCAATCCGTCCAGTGGTTTTTACGTGAAAGAGTAACAAACATCTATACATTCCATCCATACTAACAAACATTCACGTATATGAAATTAGTAGGATTATACCTTTATTATATCCTATTTTTATACCCTCCATTGTGATAACTCACCAGATGCACTTGGAAGAATTTAAAGGAACTCTAGCTTCCACTCCATCCCTTCTCATATGGTTTTAGCTACGCCCATGCCTTCTCTACTAAATGCACACAAAAAAAAATCTAATGATCTTTGTGCCATTCATTGTTCATGTCTAGATCATAAAGTCCTAGATCACCAACTCGGAAAAAAAGACTAGGAAATGTTAAGTGTTGGATAATAAGTCTGACGTAAAGGGATGAAAACTGAAAATTTGGATAAGAGCTGTTTCAAAAATAAGAAAACTTATTGATGATGAAGTTATTGGAATGTTTAACGAAGTTTTGAAAGCTTGGAAGTCGAGAATAGCAGTGGAGTAATATTGCAAAATATGTTCAAAACATCAATGTTAAATATGCCGTGCTCATCGCAGTATCTCTAAGCTCACTAATGATCAAATACAGAACTTTGAGAGCCATGTAAAAAAGCCAAGAAAATTGCACGGGGTTTGAAACAAAAACTTGAACATGAGGCAATAGAATCTAGTGAATCTATTGCTACCGCAGTATCTGACATTGAAAAAGTTTTGACTTGACAATAACGAAAGTAAAATATAAAAAATTTGTAAGCATGTGTGATATTGGTGTTATAAGGTTAATTTACTCAATGGTTTATATTTTAAAGTCTTACTCTATGATTCAGAAGATAATCATCATGAAGAAGACAATGTTGGTGAGAACTAATAGGAACTGGTTAATAATGTTACTCAAAAATGTAAAGTAGTTTTGCGATGAGAAAGATACTTTTTAATTAATTAAAACACAGTTTATGATTTACCTTTTGAACATCATAAAAAAATATTACATTTGATTTAAAAATCCGTGCTGATTATTTATTATACCTAATACTAGTGGCCGCCCGCGACTCCGTTCGCGTGGAAGTCGGTTTCCCATGGGAATGAGATGTTTTCCCGCGGTAAAAAGTATCCTATGTGTTATTCTGATGTATAACCTATATTACTGCAAAGTTTCATCCAAATCCATCCAGTAGTTTTTACGTGAAAGAGTAACAAACATCCATCCATCCATTTATACATCCTCACAAACTTTCACATTTATAATATTAGTAGGATATAGTAATACCACAACAAGAAAGTATATTATTAAGTTGCTAGTTTTATTTTGTTTTATGTTAATGACAATATAAACAAAAATTAAAGTTTTTAGTAGATTTTTTGACATTCAATTACTATATAATTGAATGATCAAACGAACTTACCAAGTGAAGTTCGATCTGAATTATCCTGTTTTCGCCGAAGAGATTTATATTAATTTACTTTGTAGTACCCTTAGTACGACTTACCAATCCGCACTTTATTTAGCGTAGTAAAAGAATTTTTTAACCGGTAACCCTTACCGGTTATTACTACGCTACCTGCTGGATGTCCGTTCCGTCTAGATCATTAGTTCAGAGAGCCAACATTGATGCCTAACTCGAGGGATGATACGACACAATTAGAATCAGGGAAGGGTGGGATCTTAAATCTCTTCGGCGAAAACAGGATAATTCAGATCGAACTTCACTTGGTAAGTTCGTTTGATCATTCAATTATCCTGTTTTCGCCTTTGAGATTTATATTAATTTACTTTGTAGATGTTTAGAGTGAGTCAATGTTGGGTAGTATTATAAAATGCATATATAATTCAGTAAGGTATTTATTTAACAATCTTCTTATTTTAGATCATACAAAAATAAAAATAAAATCACTTGTGTAACAAAAGTTATCTTATACTTATTGATAATTTTAACAAAGCTTTAACAAGATTAAATAATATAACTCATTAGATTAGCACTTTCACTAATTATAGGTCTGTTGTAGAAATCAGCAAAGACTCTCGAGTGTCCCGTCCACCCAGCACATTGTCGGATCGTGTCCACGTTGACACCCGACCGCAGCGCGGCCGAGGTGGCCGCGTGCCGGGTGCTGTGTGGGCGGAACACACTCGTGTTGATACCGCTCATCTCCAAAGTCTGCTTTATCCATCGACCTATTGTCTGCGATGAAGCAGCTTTATGAGGTTTTTTAATCGTAAGAAGTAAGCGATTTTCGGTATTCGGTCTGATTGAGTTTGTAATTGACATATAGGCAGTAATTGTAACAGCAGGACAAATACTAGGATTATCAAGGAAGAAAGGGAGGTCGAGTACTGGTTGTGCACGACCTACACCAGATGTTTTAATCAAATCAGTAATGTTTATGATTATTCTATCACTATAAGTGGAAATATTAGGTAGTCTAATAAGTGACAGAGTTTGAGTTCTTTGTCCTGTTGCTAAGATTAACAGTACAGTACATTTTAGTGTAATTTTTTCTAAACCTATTGTTTCATTTGGGTATAGTCGAGCAAGATATTCTAGAACTATGTTTGGATTCCATGTTACATTATAACGAGGGAACGACGGTTTCATTTTAAATGCACCTTTGAAAAATCTTTTAACTCTATGGTCCTGTCCGATACAATTTACTGATATCAAAGATATCGCCGAGCGGTGTGTATTTAAGGTCCCGTAAGATGCACCCGATTTCAAACATTCGCTAAGAAAGTCTAGTAGTGTCGAGATCGATACGTTATATAAATCTAATTGCTTTATTGAACAGTAGTCCCACCATTTTTTTAAGCTGGATGAGTATTGAGCTTTGGTACTTTTTGATAGTGAGGCTAACAATATATCTACGGCTGACTCTGGGACGTCTTGATTGAGAATCGATTGCCGGATACAATGCTCGCTACCAGGGAAAGGTGTTGGTGCAGCGGGTGTACTTTCCTGAAAACAGATGAAAGGAGATATTTGTTAGGGGGAAAAATAGTAATCTCGCTTGTACATAGGGATTTAAATAAGGGGTACCATGGCTGGGACGGCCAGTGTGGTACTACCAGTATACCCGTTGCACCATCAGTAATTATCTTATTTAAAGCTTTTAAAATTAAGGCAAATGGTGGGAAAGCATAAAAATAAAAGGGTTGCCAATCTATTGTGAATGCGTCTATGTTAAACGCGAAGGGATCTTTTCGCCAAGAGATATATTTATTACATTTTGCATTAATGCGGGTAGCAAATAAGTCAATGTTTGGTTGACTGTAACGTTTAACAATTGCTACAAAAACTTTGTCAGAGAGTTCCCACTCTGTATCTATGTTAAGTCTTCTAGATTCAAAATCAGCATCGGTATTGAGTGATGATTTAATATAACAACCGTAAATAAAGATTTTTCTGATTTCACACCACTGCCAAATCTTTTTAGATAAATTCGTTAAGTGTGGGTATTGAACCCCACCCATTCTATTTACATACGAAATGGCAGTAGTATTGTCAATACGTAGTAGTATTTCGCAATTACTTTTACCATTAGCGAACGACCTCAATCCGAAAAACACTGCTAATAATTCCAAATAGTTTATATGGTTGTCTCGCTCTTCAGTTGACCAAAGCCCGCCAGTACGTTCGTTACTGCATGATGCACCCCAACCCGTTTGAGAGGCGTCGGTAAATATTTCTAGTTCATATTTGCCTCGTCGTATAGAATTACAGGTAGTGAGTATGTTATCTTTCCACCAGAGTAAGTCTCCATGTAAACTATTTGTAATTAACATAGACTCGTCATAATCATCGCCACTTTTTAATAATGCTAAGTATTTAGCTCTCTCGAATGATTTAGTGTACAACCAACTATAAGCCATAGCTGGGCATGCGGCTATCAAATTTCCTAAAAAACTTGCAAAGTCACGTATAGAAATGTTTTTTACATTTAACATTACGTTGATGCGTTTAAGGATATTATATCTTTTCTTTTGGGGTAGTTCCAATGTCATATTATAAGTATTAAGTATAAAACCTAAAAACTTACATGATTTACTTGGGTTTAAAGTCGACTTTGTGTTGTTGATAATAAAGCCGAGTTTTGTCAAACATTCAATTGTGTGATTCACATTTTCTATACATTCGTTATATGTATTTCCTATGCACAAAATGTCATCTAAGTATCGAACCGATAGAAAACCTTTAGATCTTAGATAAGTAATTACTGGGTTGAGTATTTTTGTGAAAATGTATGGTGCGGACGAGAGGCCAAAAGGGAGACAAGAGAATTCAAACAAAGTGTTGTTGAAACTAAACCTTAAATATTTACGATGACTTTTGTGAATAGGAACTAAAAAGTATGCTTCTTTTAGGTCGATATTAGCCATGAACGAGTCTTTTGTTACAAGTTTAGTAGCAGTTCGGATGTCTTCCATCTTAAAATGTTCACAGTATACAAACTTGTTTAATTTTTTTAGATTTAAAATGAACCTAAAACCGTCGTCCTTTTTGGGAACTAAAAAGACGTCCGAGACATATTGTCCCTTGATACTAAAACACTTGTTAATGGCGCCTATCTCTAACAGGTGTGTTATTTCTGATTGCATAAGTGACATTTCTGTATCCGAAAAAGTACGTTTAGGATATGTGTCGGGGTCTTGGAAGGGAATTTCTTTAAAAGGTATTCGATAACCTGATATTGCATTCAAAATAAAATCATCATTGGTAATGGAAGACCAAGCCCTAAAAAAGTATTTTAAACGGCCAGCATGTACCTGTATAGATGGTGTGTCGTCTAGGCATGAGTCCCCGTGGTTGTCCGGTCGTTCTTCGCCGGTGCAGACCGTGGTGCCACCACGGTACTGGTTGGTGGTTGGCGACGCCGTTGCGGGGCATATTGGGTCTGCGGCAGGCGACGAGGTGGAGCCGGTGGTGGGCCGTATGTTCCGGCACGGCGATAAGGTCTTTGTTGGCCTCCGCCTCGATTCAGATAGTTCTTCTGCGGGCGGCCGCGAGACGAAGGCCCTTTGTAGTTTAAATTACCGGTAGGTGCCTGAATCAGTTGACCCGTTCTCTTTATGCCCCGTGAGTTTTTTACTAACTCACCCAAATTATCGCCGAATAGATATTCGTCTCTTTTGCGGTCCTTAAAAGGTTCAATGAGTTCCTTATCTACTAACGGTGTAATTAAAGATCTTCGAGTGTCCGTTTCTAAGTAATGGGAGTCAGCTAGAAGTTTGCTTGCATCAGATAATATGCTTAAGATGTCCGTGAGTTTGTACTCTTTACATAAGAGTAAGGACATCGCCTTTGTCACCGCAGTTAAGGCTCCCCCGAGCTGATTCTGTTTGCCATAAAGACGTTTGTCTCTATTTCTACTCGTTTCGTTGAGCATGGCACTAACCTCCGCATTTAGAGTTGGAGCTTTTATTAACGTCATATTTTTTGGAAATTGATATTTTTTAAATAAAGGTTCCTTTTCTTCTTTTTTGAGACCGTTAATCAAAATTGGTTTTAGGCGTATTGCGATATGATCGACGATAGCGTCTCCCCATTCTGTGTGTTCCTCTTCGAACGAACCGAGTGCCTGGAGAAGTTCAGGGTCAACGTCCAATTGAGTATTATCGCCAGCATTATTTATGGATTCAGGAAGAATCGCAGGGTCACTTGACGTAGAGGGCTGATCGACTGGTACAGGAGTTTCAGGTGGCGGAGGCTCTTCCGGTAAGTATGTATCCGGTACACGATCATAATCCATTGCAGCAGCGTCCGCCTCGTTTTCTCGATTCGGTAATTGTTCCGAATACCAGTTATCTATGACAAAATAAAAGTAACCACTTTTAATTCACTACTTTTTTGACCAAATAAATATATTAAAACGTGTTTTTAAAGTTAAACTACCCGTAAGGAACGAGTAAGTAAATGTTTCAAAAATGGGTTATAAATGGCTTCTGGTTAATATCTCGTATTAACTCGGAGAAAATTAGCTACTGGTTAACATCTCGTGTTAACTCGGAGCAAAAATTACCGTAGGTCAACGTCACGCATTGACTCGAGGCAAGAATTTACAAAGTTAAAATTATTGTCATAGGATAAAAAAGTGGGTAGTCATGTTAGGTACTAACCTTCACAGGGTTCGTTTTCATCGCTGTAAATTATTGATGGTTTTCTCCTTTTAAGAAGTTTGGTTTCATATTTTTTCTTTTTTCGTAGCCAACGTTCTTCACTAGTCTCTCCGTGGTGTCGCTTAGGCATTTTTCAAAAGTTATTTCTTTGCGTGCGGTCTTGGCGCTTGCGCACAAAGGAATGATCTAGACGGAACGGACATCCAGCAGGTAGCGTAGTAATAACCGGTAAGGGTTACCGGTTAAAAAATTCTTTTACTACGCTAAATAAAGTGCGGATTGGTAAGTCGTACTAAGGGTACTACAAAGTAAATTAATATAAATCTCAAAGGCGAAAACAGGATAATTTATAGGCAAAGCCAACATACGACGTAATTATATGGAACAATTACGAAGTAAAACATCGCAAAAATACTTAAGACATCTGCGGTTTCATTAAACAAAGTCGTATGTGCAGTTGGTGCTTAGTTCATTCCATAAAACAAAATCCGATTTTACTATAGGACCCGGTTTTTACAGAAATAATATTTATTAATAAATACAAGAACGTGAAAATAATGTAATTAAATAAAACAAATCAGCTTTGAATAAATTCCATACTCAAATATTTTTTGTAACGGAGTAAACGACATTTTACTTTGCTCGCAACTAAAAAGCTGCGTACTGAAAACTGAACATTTGGTAGATACGACTTTGTTCTTGGGACCCGTCGAAAAGTCACTTTTTAATTAAGTTTTTTCTGTGGAGTTTGCGTTTTTGTAATTTATTGAGCCACTGAAACCACTCGCCAACGAAGACAATGGAATCATGAATTTTAATATTTGGAATTTCGGAATTCTAATTTCAAAAGAATATTTGTTTGCGGCCAGTTTTTGGTGTCGTCCTACTTAGGGTTCCGTGTCTTAAAATAAAAAAAAGCTGATCACATTCTAGTTCATTTGTCCGCCTGTTTGTTAGTATTTTCTTCGAATTCATCCCACTATAGGTTCAAAGTCGTTTTCGTAAACAATAAACGTTTCTTGGTAATAACGTTAACAAAAACTAAGGTTCGTTAAGAACCCTCACACATATTTGGTCGGTTTTTTGTTACAAACCCCTGTTGTGTGAGTAAACACAATCACTGGGCGTCGTGTTATTTGATTTACTCTCGTCTGCGCAAATATTTGCGGAGTATCCAATGTATGGGCATCGACTAATAGGATAAAATTAGAAAGGACACTTTAGGGTGGGTTGAATTATGGAATTGGACTTTAGACGTGATTTTAAGGTCACGGGAAACATCCAATTTTTATGTTAAAAAATAAGGAATGAAAAGTCAACCTGATCACCAGATTTGCACTAAGTATTTAAAAACGTAAGCAATTAAAATGATTTTCGAGTAAATAAAACTTGATTGGCTGAAAGCAGTAAATATACTGTCAATTTCATAGATAATCAAAACAAACTGGCCTTCAGTGCGTTAAGAAAAATTGGTTAAAGCTGAAGAGCCTTTTCCCGAAAAATCTTTATTCCTACTTGATATACATAAGCACTTTAATATTCCTGGCAACTTCACAACCTATCTAAAACGATCTAGATATAAATATAATACCATCTCAAAGGTGTGATCAAACGTCTTAATTGGAGTTGTCTATTGTTCTCAAAAGAAAAATTGGGTCTCGTTCAACATTGGAAGGTTCTCGAAATCGTCTTTGTTATCAAGTGACCGTGCAAATCCTTCGAGTGACTGCTATCGACGCGGACAATCCCTGCAGAACCAATGTGGTGGAAATCTGGACGCAGCCTAGACCCCCGATCTTGCTAGCCAATTTCAGCAATTTCTCGGAGATTAAATATCATTTCATTCATGATTGAGTCATTTTATTAACGATATTTAATCGCTGAGAAATTGTTGAAGGTTTTTGAGAAATGAGTCCACTGATTAAGGTGTTGTTGATAGTTGTTATTAACTACTTGTTTACAAATGTTATAGCGCAAGATAATGAAGAGGGAAAAAACTTTTTTATGATTTTGTATTTTTGTAAGAAAAATGCAAACTTCCAAATTCAATTTTATTTTAGAATCAAATACTAAGAAGTGAAAGACGGAAAGCTGTTGAAAGCTGTCTGAAAACCTCTTAAAATTAATTAAAGAGATGCTTGTCATACGAAAATAATAAAAGTGCTCTTATAAATTATAAAAGAGCTCTTCACATCACTTCAACTTCTGTTGAGTTTATTGCAGTGTATACTAATATTTTTAAGAGGTAGATTTGTGTCTTATGAGTTATCTCGGGCTTAATACACGATTTATGCGTAAATTTCATGGTTTACGTAGCTTTGCAAGAAAAGCTCTGATAAGAACTTTTTTAATCGCTGCTTCGCTCCTATTTATTGAAGCTTGATGTAATATCGCCTATAGCCAATAACACAATCATATTTTTCAATTCGAACTCTTGATCCTAAGGTGAGCGCTTTCAAACAAACAAACACTTCGGCTTTATAAAATTAGTAAAGGAACTTCTCAATAAAATTTACAGGTTAAACAACTTTCTTGTGAATAATCCTCATACTATTAAATCGATCACAACCTTCACTGGCAGATAATAGTCAGTGCTTCTGCCCAGTGACCGTAGCGATGCATTTGACATGACGTCAAAACAACCTATTTACGACCTAAGTTCATGGGTGTTAAAGTTCGTTTTTCTAATGATTTTAAAGAGGCTGAAAGAACCATCGTAGTGGAAAATTTCTCATTGGAGAGGGTTTAAATGCTAATACCGAGTTCACATTTATTCACAGAGTCATTCAAACATTCATTTGTTTAAATTATAAGTTATTAATACCAAAAACTCTGACAATGGAAAAGCTACTATAAAACTATAAACCAATGGAGAGTACAAACTCTTTTCTATACAAAGAAGAAGTTTGTAGAGATCTTTTCTAAGAATTCAACCTAATTTGATGTTTTTCATTTTCGTGTGGCTGTAAAAGTTTTCTAATACACTCATCTAGTGGAAGAATTCCTAGAAGCGCTATTCTTTATGTTTAGTTCAGAGAAGTAGTACCCATTTTTTTTCTGTTTGGTAGAATTTAACATTTGAAAACCTGTCTCTTTCTTATATCATTTTATAGTGAGTGATGGCTATAACGGGTGTAAAAAGACCACTTCCGAAGCCTGAAACCATGTATTCTGGAACCTCAATAGTAACTAAATTTACTAACAGTATACCCAGAAAACCCAATTTAAAAAAGTAATTAAGGATTGAAAAGTCATACCTATTCAGCTCTTGAAATAATCGCTCACACATCAACTGTTGGTGCAGGTGCGATTATTTACATTGCAAATTAAATTAAAACACTATTTAATTTTAAATCATCGCAAAATCTGATAGTATAAATGCAATTTTGTACAATTACGTATAAAAAATTGTTTCTTTTAATCATAAAAACATTTTTTTTTGCTCAAAACGTAACCAGTACCCCTCCAGCAATGCCCAGTTTTTGTTTTCGGAAGCCGTTCTTTTACACCCCGTATATTTTAGTTAGTTGGTGGTTTCCTAATTGGGGTCATGCTAATCTTAATCCGTTTGTTACAGTTTTCAAAATATTTTTTTAGGGAATTTAGCAAAAGACTCGCAATTTGCGGGTTATGGGTTACAATCACCATATTATTATGTAATACTAGTGGCCGCCCGCGACTCCGTTCGCGTAGAAGTCAGTTTCCCGTGTGAATGAAAAGTTTTCCCGCGGTAAAAAGTACCCTATATGTTAATCTGATGTATAAGCTATATTACTGTAAAGTTTCATCAAAATCCGTCCAGTAGGTTTTACGTGAAAGAGTAACAAACATCCATCCATCCATCCATCCATCCATCCATCCATCCATACATCGTCACAAACTTTCACATTTATAATATTAGTAGGATAAGCTACTCTAATTTAGGAATACTAAATGTTCACGTCACGTGCAAGCTTTCGAAAATGTTTAATTACTTCTAACAGTAAAAGCTGACATTTATAAAGCAAAATAAAAAAATCTGGGATAAAATTATAGGAACCTCAAAGTCATTAAACAAAACTGACAAAACACATAACCTTTTTTTTTTTACTGACTCATTTTTATATGTAATAGTGGAGGTCCACCGTACGTGATTAAACGTACAATCCACCTGAAGTGTTTGCGGTAAAATAGACTTCATTATTTTTATAACACCTCGAAAATGTCCTAACAGTTTGAAAAGTGTCTGAAAGCTCTAAAAGAAGAAAACATTGAGACTGTCTAGTGTCTAACCCTTTCTACTGTTAATATCTATATCCTACCTTACTAGTAAAGTACCTATTAATGATTTTGTAAAGGTGATTGGATTCGCATTGCAATCATAATTTGTATAACGCTTGCGGCCTCGCTGTTTAGTTTTGGCCATAAATATACACTTTCGGAGCCTGATGACTGGTAATCAGGTATTGTTGCGTCTAAATAGTAACTACATTTACCAACAAAATAGCCAGAAAAGTAAATAAAATAATTATTGAAAATTGATGTACGCTTGTGGTCATCGCGCACTCATCAGCGGATTTACTTTAGCAGTAAGAGACTGTTACGAGGGTCAAACTGAAAGTTCTTAGAAAATCAAAAACTAAGCATTCTAGCAAGTTATTAGTTTTATTATAACTTTTCAAAATAGCGTCCATTTACATCAATACATCGCTGCATTCGATGGAACCATTGAGAAAAGCACCTTGCCCACTCGGCCTTAGGGGTCTCTTCGACGGCGTTTTGAAACGCAGCCACTGCTTCTTCGGCGTCCATAAAATGTTTTCCTCGAAGTTTTTCTTTTATTTTCGGGAATAAATAAAAATCGCAGGGTGCGAGGTCGGGGCTATACGGCGGGTGACCCAGTAATTCCACGTCTGAGGTCGCCAAATAGTCGATCGTTTGCCTGGCGGTGTGCGACGAGGCATTGTCGTGATGAAGGAGGATCCTGCTGCGAGGTCGTTTCTCTCGAACTTTTTCCAAGACAAGTGGCAATCAGTTGTTAGTGTACCACTCTGAATTAACCGTTTTCTGATCCTCTAAGACAACTGTCGCGTAATGACCTGTCTTTCCGAAGAACGAGGCCACCATCTTCACTTCGACCTCTCTTCACTTTAGTTGGCAACTCTTCGGAAGGAAACACCCACTGAGCAGACTGTCTTTTGGTTTCCGGATCATAACAGTAAATCCAGCTTTCGTCACCCGTTAGTATGTCGAACACAGCATTTGAGTCACCTCCGTTAAATTTTTGGATCATTTCTCGGCACCAATCAACACGGCGGAGTTTTTGAGCCTCGGTCAAATTATGCGGTATCCAGCGGGCACAAAGCTTCCTGACCGCTAAATGTTCATGGAGGATTTTGTGCACTTGACTCATACCTATGCCTAGACTTGTCCGAATCTGCTGATAGGTCACTCTTTTGTCAGTCTCTATCATACGCCGCACAACACTGATATTATCTTCAGTCGTCGCTGTAGAAGCACATGAGTAAAGAAACTGAACAGAGACAAAGCATCTAAAGAGCTAGCAAAATTTATACCTATTTTGGTAGGGTTGGCACAATTGAATAAATTAAAAATATAAATGTACTTTTTTTTCAAATTTTTTATTAAAATAGGTTTTTTTTTACAAATTACATAGGTACTCTAAATATTTTTTTTTTATTACTTTTGGTTTTTAATAATTTGTTGTGTCTTTTAATCGAATGATAAATTCTAAATCTAATATAAAGTTTTTTCAAATAAACCAATGGGAAACACTCACATGGCATATGAAATGTACAATCTTGCAAACGTGCTAATATGTCATTACCAATATTAACATTTTTAATATGAAGATCAAAATATTCGCGAAATTTTTGCTCAAGCAATTCAACAAATTCAATAAAATTGTCAGGAGGTATTATCAAAAACAAAACACGCACAACGTTCGAGCGTCGCGTCACGCCTGCACGCCCTGAGATTGACCACTGGCTGATCTAGTTTGAAGCGGTTTCGGCTCATACGTGACAAGCGGCCAGTGGTCACGCACACACACGCGTTGCACTTGTAGTGATGTACCTGTCACAGCGCATTCGTATGTAGCTTTGTCTCTGTTCAGTTTCTTTACTCATGTGGTAGAAGGCCGTCCCTCACGCAAATCATCGGTGAGATTAGTTCGACCACGTTTGAATTCATTTAACCAGTTGTAAACTGTGGCACGAGATGGGGCTTTATCGTGAAAAGCCAATCGAAGTCTATCATAACTTTCTTGTTGACTTATATGACATCGAAAGTCATAAAAAATCATTGCACGAAAATTTTCTCGGTTTAAATTCATTCTGACGTGCACAGACAATTTTCAATTTGCCGCCAAATCGTAAAACAAATGACAAATGAATGAAATGTATACTCAATATTATTGGTAAAGAGTTCTATTTTCAAAATTTAAACTTATTTTTTTAATATAATGCTTTTAAGTTGCCAGTTCTAAAAACTTTTAGTTTGGCCCTCGTACTCCATTAGTTTAACTTCTTAGATTAACGTGATCATTGTTACTTGGAAAATAAAAAATAAATTAATACAAGTTTAATTTCAAGCTCCTTTGGTTGTCAATTCCCTTTAATAATCAATAAAAAACATACTTACTTGAAAATATACAGAGATACCATGCTAAACGGGTATCGAAATTATATATTTTAGTATGTATTCTAATTAGATAAAAAGAAGAGTAGATTACTATGAATTCATGAAACAACTGTACGGACAATAATCATATTTATTACACTTTCTACAAGTATAAATATAAAACATTGATAAATAAATAAATTACTTCTTTTATTGATTTCGACTGATACTAAATTGATATTGTCAAAAACGTTCATTAGTTTTCTATAATAGTGATAATAGATTTTGTAACAATAATACACATTTGTATATTTACAAGCTTTTAACATCTACTGCCTATACTTTAAATTACATAACATTAATTTAACATTTTACACAATGTTTACAGATTTCTATGTACATTTTAAAAACTATATGATATACATGACAGCAGAACAACATTCGATAACTATAAAGCATACAAATACTTTTCTTGATAAGTAAATCATCTGGGTTTAATATAAACAATAGCGTTTAAGACAGACCTGCGTAAAACAACAAATTTTAAAAAGTTTAAAAACTATAGATATGAAGACCGTTGTCACTGTTGATTTAATCAGTTTAATCCTAAAATATCTCTACTAAAGCTTTGATATAAATATACACGTTACTAAAGTCTATTCTGCGTCATAGCTCATGCAGGCTTGCATCAGTGTCGGATTCTGCCCCTCCCAGGAGTAAGCTGGTCTCGCAAGGCGGCGAGGTCCTCACGCCGCAGTCCGGGTGGGTCTTTGGACTGCGGAAGGGCTTTGGAGGCAACAGTCACAGCTCGATGGCAGCAGAACCCTTCCACGTCACACCGGCGCGCAGAAGGTGGTACAGACGCAGCACGCACCAGATGCATATGCACTGGAAATTAATGAATGTGAATATCTTCGTAAAATACGGTTTTATTAAAACGCATGGTATCCTTTATGATTAAATGTTTTTTCTTGGTTTATCTTATGTGACTGGTTCTATAACGGACAAAGACAACTATGTTTACGAATATAATAATAATAATAATAATAAATCTCCAGACTGACACACCAACTGTGTGGCTCTAAACTAAGCAAAGCCTAAACTATAGATACCACACAATGGACTAGGGGAGACCCTAGTTACACCCAGACACGAGCCAATATCGAAAAACCATGTTTACGAAATTGGCCCGACCCGGGGATCAAACCCGGAACCATCCGCTTAGCAGTCCGGTATATATACCGCTGCACCACAGAGGTCGTCTCTATATAGGTTAACAATGCCTATAAATAAACAAATAAGCTTGAATAACATCAGTGGAATAGTAGCCTTAAATGAGAAGATTGACGTTTCTTTTAACTTCATTAGTATATTATTATATCTTGATCTTGATAGCACAACTACAGTTGTTTAGATTCTATGCTACAATAAATGAAATTCATGAAAAAATTTCGTGCTCCGTAAAAAAACGTTTGATAAACCGGAATTTGAACACACGAAATGAAGCTTAATACGAATAGCTGATGAAATACTTACATTTACCAAAATTCTTGGTATTAAAAATGATATTTCTGCTTTACAAACTGCATCGAAATGCTGAAACAATAAAAATATAATAATTATTATGTACAATCAATTAATCGTTTAATAAATGGTGAAATCGTGTGTAGTCGTCAAATATTTATTTAAAGTTTCAAACGAACCCAATCGATTGTAAAGAAGTGCTTAAGTTTATAACTTTCTCGGTATGGGTGTATTATTTGAGCACAAGAGCTTTTGAGAATTTATTTATTTAATCCATATAAAATTTAATATTTATAAAAACTAAGCTTATCGTCTAAATGTAATCTGTTAATATATAATAATCATTATATCGATTTATCAGTTAAACAGAAATCGCATGATTTGTTTGTTTTGTTGGGATCTAATCGATTTCTGTGAATGTGAGTCATGCGTAAAAAGATATGTCTATCTCTTTCGCTCGTTTCACGGCCATTGCTCTATCTACACAGATAGTGGTTAGTCACACAGCAACCGCGGAGTTTTGTTATTGTGCAGTTAGTTCCGCGAGTGTTTTAAATGGAATAGGAAAATATGGAATCATCTGCTGGGAAATAACAGAACAAATTCGTGATGCCA
Organism: Emmelina monodactyla; assembly: GCA_916618145.1. Taxonomy (NCBI): domain Eukaryota; kingdom Metazoa; phylum Arthropoda; class Insecta; order Lepidoptera; family Pterophoridae; genus Emmelina; species Emmelina monodactyla. The sequence continues at coordinate 10,985,039 of OU745302.1, read as the reverse complement.
TACGACGAAACGATAGTGACGCAATTGCAGAAATGATAACAAAACTCAATACGAATATATTACAAAACATGTATATTCTTAACACTGCTGTGGAAATGAATAGTCAGGAGTGTATTAGTTTTATATCAGAGCATATTATGAAAGCTGAGCCAAATGAAATACAGCTTGCAGCTTTCGCCGCCTGTCGAGTACAACACTCAATAAAAAACAATTGAAATACTCTTACACTGTGCACCAACTATCGTGAACAGTATTGATGATGCAAAAATGAGTCTTTTACATATTGCCAGCAAGCAAGGAAGACTAGAACTGATACAACTACTTTTAGATAATGGAACTTTGTTAGATATTAAAGAAAAAGGTGGTAACACGCCACTGCAGTTAGCTCTTGCTGAAAGACATTCAGATTCTGTGGAAATATTGCTACATGCAGGAGCCGATCCTTATGAAAAAAATTATATAGGATATCCACCTTTACATACAGCTTGTGTCAAAGGCGATATTAAATGTATACAAAACCTAATCCTATTCATTGATGATTTGAATGTAGTCAATACTGGATTTGAGAATACGGCCTTGATGGAAGCAGTATATGATGGTCATGAAGATGTCGTCAAACTGTTGCTTGAAAGTGGAGCTGATCCTAATATTAGCAACAAATTTGAACAATTACCAATACATATGGCTATAGAGTACCATCGAGAAAAAATATTTGAAATATTGCTATCAGTAACAGATAAAGAAGTTATAGGTTGCAATTTATTCCATTACGCTAGTAGAATTAAATTTAATCGATATATTATGGAAGTGATTTTGACAAGTGATTTGGGATCAGAATATTTCTTTTGCCCCATGAGGCCGTATCGTAATTTGGAAACATATGAAAAAACTTGTACACCCCAGCATAAACAATGCACTTATTTGGGCTCATTTTTGGACACATGCGGATATATGCTTAATGAATATGAAAAAATTATGAGATATTTATTTTGTTACTGATGCGTGGAATTCCTGTAAACTCACCAGAACCAGATCGATGTCCTGCACTTACATATTTGATATATAGAGGCTATCCGCTTGAAGAGTTCAGAAAAGTAAGTTTTTTGTTGTCCATTGATTCTGATTCTGTTAAGCGTTCACAGCTTTTTCTCGAACATTTGATCAGCGGAAACGTTTTGCATACGCAAATATTATTTCCTATCGCTTTTTAAATTGACCAGCATTTCAGCTTGAACGCTATTTTTGGTAAAACGCTTTTTTAATAGCGTCTTCAGTTCTTTTTATGTAAAATGTTTAAGTATAGATAAATCTTTTATAGATTTTCAACATGCTGATAGAATTCGACTGTGATGTCGACTACTGTAGCTCAGAGACTTGTAAAAACGAAGCGAAGTGTTTTCCTGACGCTGTAAGAGCCTGCTTAGTAGCAGAACCAACGTATCTGCCCACCATCTTGACATACTGTTTACGACGGGAACCACAAGAGGTCATCGAGTTTTCAAAAAACAACTTCCATATAATTGCTAAAAGATTACAACCCGAGGTTAAAACTGTTCTTATTTTAATAGGAATTCTTGTTCTTAATTGAGGTTAAGTGTATTTCCATAATCATTTCCTTTTAATTATGTTTCAGATTGAAAAAGATCTACTAAATAGGATAGATGTTAATGGACCAGAATTTTATGAACAATTGAAACGTCACGTGCACTCTTTGCAACATTTGAGTCGCTTAAAAATACGTAAACTGTTAAAATCGAATGTGAAAACGACATCACATTTTTTGAGAGTGTTACAATGTTTGCCTTTACCGAAAAAGCTTCAGCGTTATTTAAGATATGACGAAATTAAACCATGAAATAGAGGGTCAATTTGTTATATGAATATAAAAAAAAAAACTATATTACAGAAACATGACGTGATTATGATATGTTTATCTATATCCATAATCAGTAATTCGTATATTTCTATTTCTAAACCGACATACTTCTTAAGGTTTGGCTGGAATGGACTTATTTAGTGACTCTGTGATTTCTTAAATCCACAAAACTAAATTAATACGTCACATGTTATTTCTTAAAAATTTAAATTAAATTTTTGACCTTTAATTTTTCTACTAATTACAATGAGGTTGCAAAATCAAAAAAAATGATACTTAATTGTATTTTACTTAAACAAAATTTAGTTTTTTTTTATTATTTTTAATATCTTACCTTATAAACATGATCTCTAAGTATATTGGAGTAGACCATTGCCATGGCTTCTAAAGCCATGAATGTCATGCAGCCAACTACCCAAGGTACTAGAAACGCCACATTTTCCTGAAACAACACAAATTAGTAAAAATAAAACAAATTTTATCGTAAACTGATATTCCAGTGATATTTATTTATACTCCTTCTACGTCTGTAGTTTCAGTTAAAATTTACTATACGCTGGATTTCTTTAATCAGGAATTTTATATGTTTTACACAGTAGGTATGTCATTATTGAGTTATGAAATTATTCGGCTATTAAAAAGTGTATATATAATATTTTATTTGTATTTATTTGTTTATTTTTTTATTGTACCTTTGTTCGTTCAAAGTATTTTATTTTTTATACGTGTAAAGTGTAAAGCATATGCTCCCCAAAATAAAATAAAAATATAATTATAATTCCGTTGGTAAACAAAACACGAATTGCTTATTAATTATTATACTTACTTTATAGATACCATAAAACAGCAATATACTCAATAGAATCATAAACATTTGAGTTCCTATAATTGCAAAGTAAGCTATCTGTACACCTGAAACAAAAGCAAAAAACAATTTAATTATTTAAAAAAAAAACACATTAAAATAACAAATACAGAAAATGCTTCAAAAATGACAAATTAACATTCAAATATAATCCTACTAATATTATAAACGTGAAAGTTTGTGAGTATGGATGGATGTATGGATGTTTGTTACTCTTTCGCGTAAAAACTACTGAACAGATTTGGATGAAACTTTACAGTAATATAGGTTATACATCAGAATAACACATATGGTACTTTTTACCGCGGGAAAACTTATCAAACCGACTTCCACGCGAACGGAGTCGCGGGTGGCCACTAGTTCAAATATAATTAGACCTAAATAAAGTCGTTTCAACACATAACAAAATACAAACTTTCCAGGGCCAAAATCACACAATTTTATTTATTTTCGGACATAATCATAATCATGGACACTAAGGTTGGATTTTGTACTTAATGTAATCTTTTATTTAAATAGCTTTCTGCAAATATCTATTTTTCATTCTTTTGTATAGTTGTAGTTATCCTGGCCTTAGACATTGCCATAAAAGGTTGATTTAATGTAAAGTAACATCATTAAACGAGAATAATAGCGTATACAATATATGAGCTTAAATGAATATTTTTTAAGAAAAATCGGTTCAAGTCTGTAGCCCTAAACTAAGTGAAAGAGAAGAACGTCGTTTCACGCATACTTACACGAGCAAATTATGCGAAAAACCATTTGTAATATGCTCCAATATTAAAAACTAATGATACCAACTTTACTAAATTCTTGTTTTAGAAACGCCACAAATCAATAACGTAGGTAGACGTACTTAATTCTTTTTTAGCCTTTTAGAAATGTATGCACAAGCGGAGCATGTTTAAAAAACCTGTTTTTTGAGTTCAGTATTTATTCAAGCAAAATGAAGTTCGAACAACTCCCCAAATTGTTGGAGTGAGCGATAAACAAACTTTGGCCGCGACTTCGCTCCACTGGCTTTATTAACGATTAAGGCATTTGCTTTGGGGAACTTCCAAAGCTCAAAACAAACTTCATTTTTAAGCTTTGGTTTATTCGCGTTTTCATTTCTTACCAATACACAACGAAATATTTAATAACACCAAACGCATTTTTTATTCCGTAGTTCGAGTTCATTTTATTAATAGGATAAGGTTTATACCACGACTAGCTTTTTGCGGTTACGTTGACGTTTAAATGGGAATCAGCAATTCGCTTGCAAGTTATTTCAAGTAGGTATCATATATTTTTTATAAAGATAAAAAAAGAGATAACAAATTTTGTTTTTATCTACATCCAAGTTGAATAATTGGCGATTTAGGGGAGCGAGGGGCTTGTTGTTACAGGGGTAAGTAGTAACAGGCCCTTTTCACCAGGATCTTAATCTCTATTAGCGTATATCTTTGACTCAATTTAACCCATAAACCGCACCACATCATATTGCCATAGCCAGTGTTCCGCCGTTTGGCGCAGTGAGCTAATGTGTGCATGCCCTTCATTTCTACCAGGTAATATAAAATTGTACTGCCGTAAAATTTCGGTTTGTGTTTTTAATATCACCTATTTTTAAATTTTCTACATCTCATTTCTATTCAAATTTATCTATCTCTGATAACGTGTAACAGTTTTTATGATTGCTAAATTGATTAAATAGTTATCTTGATAAATGTTAAAAAGCATACCATGGGGTAAGTTGTAACAAAATCCCGGGGCTTGTTGTAACATGTTACAACATGCCCCAAGTTATGATGTAGATACCTACTTCTTTCCTTTGTTCAAGAATGAGGGTGTATAAAAGAAAGTCCAGTTGGATTTTAAATTTAATTTTAATTTTTATGGATCATTTTATCAAACACGCAACCACCAAGGAAGAGCCAGTTCTGTTGCTACTTTATAACCATAGCTCACACGTGAATATTGGAGTGGTTAAGAAGCCAAAGAAAATAGTGTCATAAGTTATGGTTTGCAACTTTTAGACGTAGGAATGTACAGCCCTTTTAAAAATTACACGAGTAGGGCACAGACAGCATGGATGCACAACAATTCGGGGAAAACGATGACAATATATGACATCCAGGTATTGTGAAAGAGTCGTTACCGCTTGCCCTAAACCCAATATTGTGAGTGATATTAAAGCTTTGAATGCTGATATTTTCCAAGACTCCGACTTTGCGCCATCTTATGTTAGTGATCGTCCAGATCCTACACAAGAGCCAGATGACATAAATGTAACAGATAATATTATATATTTGAATCTTGAAAATCCAGAACTATTAGATTCTGTCCCTGAAGTAGATATAAGCACCACGGAAATTATAAGCTAAATAGAAACTGCAAACGAACATGAGAAAAAGAATATGAGGAAAAAATGAAGAAAATACTGAAAAAAGATGACTTAATTAAAGGTAAAGGGAAAGGAAAGGTGAAGGGGAAGGGAATTGCCAAAGCTAAATCAACAAATAAAAAAATCGGAGTGGGCAGAGCTAAAAAATATATTTTAAAGTGCAAATTAGAAAAAAAGCGGGTAGATCTCGCGGCGTCAACAAGCAATTTTTGTGTGCTCTTGTTTTTATTTATATTTAATAATTAAAGTAAAAACAAAATAAAACCTATGTTTTGAGTTAGCTGTGGAACTCTCCTGTGCTGTTTTCTACAAAGTCTCCTTTATTTTGAAATCACTGAATTTCACAACAACACCACCACTATGGAAGCCCTTGGAAAATTCTTTGAATCACGTATGGGTGAATATGAAAACAAGTTGAAGAAGGTAACTGGATCATCCGCAGCCCCTTCTGATGTAACTTCACTTGCTCTAGAGTTCAGCGAGTTTAAAACACTGGTTTGGCAGATGTTCACCAGATTGCAGAAGGAAGTTGAAGCTTTGTCTCATGGTCTGGACAAACATGAAACTATCCTGCGCAGAAAAGTGCTTTTGTTCCATGGGGTGCCTGAGAAACAAGGTGAAAGGTTATCGGAAACAGTCAGTAAAATTTTAACCGACCAACTCAAACTAGCTGATTTGAGAAAGACTGACCTACAAGTTTGTCACCGTCTGGGTACACAGTCCAATAGCAAAACTCGACCTATCCTTGTGCGTTTTAACGATGTTGAACACCGACGGCTTGCATGGGATAATAAAACTTCACTCAAAGGTACAGGTATTACTTTATCCGAGTTCCTTACTAAAACCAGGCATAACATATTTATGACGGCCAGAAAGCACTTTGGCATTGGGAATTGTTGGTCTGCTGATGGAAACATATTCATAAATCTTCCCAATAAGTCCCGTCAGAAGATTGAGACTGCTGCGGCTCTTGAGGCTTTGCAACTTCAATTTCCCACCCAGCCACCCGATAATGTTTCTGTTGCGCATCCATCTGAGCCTAAAGTTATATCCCCGAGGAAGACTAGACACCGACATTGAACTTCCACTCAGTTTACCCCTTTACTTCACAGATAATACATTATTTTCATAGTTGCTGTGCAAAAGACAGAACCTAATTATTATTTATACATTTGTTTCGTTTTGTGTTAGGTTATTCTGTCAATGTCTTGTCATGTCACCTATACTTAAATGTCAAAGCTAGTAGTCTATGGCTACTTAGTGTTGCCAAAGTTTTGTTATTGTCTTTGTTTTAACATTATTGTTTTTTTTTTTTTTTTTTTTATGTTACTGCCACCTATCTTTATTTTGTAATTTAATTGTTTTAATATGTTTTAATTGTAATTTAAATTTCTTCCTATCAGTAACCAGCTGCGGGAGAGTTTTGCAGTATTGCAATAACGTAATAAGTATTTAATTAATTGGTTTTATTTTATTATATTTTTCTTTATATTATATACTCCTGTCCTGTCCTAACTCATATCTTTAATTGCTCCATTTCCTCTTCTACCTTCCCTTCATCCTGGAAACATGCCCATCTTATACCCTTACCGAAGGTATCCAATCCTACCACTTTATCTGATTTCCGTCCTATCTCCATCCTACCATTCCTATCTAAGGTCCTTGAGCATTTAGTTCACGGCCAACTATCCAATTTCCTATCTCGTCACAATCTCATCAATCCTTGCCAATCTGGTTTCCGTCCTGGCCACAGCACAGTCTCTGCTCTTATCAATGTCACCGATGATATCCGCTGGGCCATGGAAAATAAGTGCCTAACCATCCTTATCTTACTCGATTTTAGCAGCGCCTTCAATTCTGTGGAATTTGACGTTCTCCTCGGTATCCTTTAATCCTTAAACATTTCCTGTCCTGCCCTATCATGGTTTGACTCCTACCTTCGTGGTCGCTCGCAACGTGTTCGCCTTGATGAGTCTTTTTCTGATTGGTCGAACCTCAGCGCGGGTGTACCTCAGGGGGGTGTCCTCTCTCCCTTACTTTTCTCCATTTTCATCAACACCGTGACCCAAGTAATATCCTCCAAATTCCATCTTTATGCGGATGACTTGCAAATTTATCGTCATTGTTCTCTTTCTAGCATCAATTCTGCGATTAATTTAATCAACCTTGATTTGGACAGAATTAGTGGTTGGGCTAGGTCCTTTGGCCTGGTCATTAATCCCAAAAAAACCCAGGCATTGATTATAGGAAGTAGAACAATGCGTAATCGGCTTGATTTGACATCGTTAACACCCATTATACTGGATGCTGTCCCGATTGGCATTTCAGACTCCGCTAAAAACTTAGGTGTTACATTCGATTCTTTCCTAAGCTGGAGTTTGAATGTTAATGAGATTAGTCGTAAAGTGCACTACTCTTTTCATTCGTTGAAGAGTCTACAAGCCTATTTGCCACTTTCTACTAAAATTTCCCTTGCTCGGTCCCTAATCCAACCTATCATTGACTATGCGGATGCGTGTTACCCTGATGCCACTGAGGAGCTCTTAAATAAGCTGGAACGCTTGCAAAATCTATGCATCAGATTTGTGTTTAATCTTAAGAAATTCGACCATGTATCTCACTTTCGCAAGCAACTCCAGTGGCTCCCAATCCGATTTCACAGAAACGCTCGTATTCTTTGTCTACTTCATGATGTCCTCCATAATCCCAACTATCCTTCATATCTCCGAGATCGCTTCTCATTCAATCATCCTGAGGACGCTACTTGTAGGCCTCTCAAGATGTACTTTCTCACCGTACCCACCCATTCCACTGATTTTTACTCCCACTCCTTCACAGTGTACGCAGTCAGACTTTGGAACTCACTTCCGGTTGAAATTCGCGGTATCAAAACTATCTCCTTATTTAAGAAAAGAGTTAGATGGCACTTCTTATCTCTTTCTTACGATTAGTATATTATTATTAAGCCATCTTATCTAATTATGCAGTCTATCTATATGGTATTACTGTATATAATATATGTATATAATTTAACTGTATATAATATATGTATATAATTTATATTTATTTATTATATTGCTGTATTTATGTATAGTCTAAGTATCTTATTATCTGCTGTTATACTTATATATTGTATTGTTTATATATGTATATATATTTATTATATTATATATGCTGCACACATTTATTGCATTCCTCACTATCTCTCCAACAACAGGTCTGCTGGAAGAGATTTCTTTTTGAAATAAGCAGCACCTTTGTGTTTACCCTTGTTTGTCTGTTTTTCTTTTTGTATTATATGTTTCTTGTTGTGTAAATGCATAAATTATAAATAAATAAATAAATAAATAAAAAGTGTATTTGAGTTTTTTTTTGATAAGAATTACAAAATACTTTAGAAAGATGTTTGTTTTGTTAAAAATAAATAAATAATAAATGATTAGAGGTATTATTGTCGTTTTTATAGTCGTTACTACTTGCCCCGGTAATCGTTACAACTTGCCCCAAGCACGAGGTAAGTTATAACACCGCGCTTCTTCTAGAAAATAATTGATTGTTAAATAACGAACAAAATTTATAGTATTATTTTTATTTTTTGATTTAGTAGAGGAGGAGTTACAGTATCGATCAATCTTTATTTTGTAGAAATTTAATCAATAGATCTCAAGATATATTAGTTTTCATGAAAACTGTTACAACCAGCCCCCCGCTTCCCTACTTATGTTTTTTATTTATTTACTTACTTATTTTATTTTTTATTGATTATCCGTGTAATGTTTGCATTGTTTTAAGGTTTTAACTTATGAGATGTAAGAACATTTTACAACTTGATTGCCTAAATTTTTTTTTTTTAAACTCTTAATTAAAATACTGATAGAATATCGTAACTTAATCCTTCCGGGATTTTCAATTAAAATTAAATATCAGACAAAACCGTATTTTTTAATATGGGGTGTTAAAAGACTGCTTCCGAAAACAAAAACTGGACATTCCTAGAAAAGTTACGTTTTAAACAAAAAAAATTTTTTTACGTAATTGTTATACTTTCAAATTTTGCGATGATTTCAAATAAAATAGTGTTTTAATTTAATTTGCAATGAAAATCATCGCATCTGAACCATCAGTAGATGTGTGAGCGATGATTTCAAGCGGCGAATATGACTTTTCAACCCTTAATAACTTTTTTAAATTAAGTTTTCTGGTTATGCTGTTACTGAATTTAGTTACTATTGAGGCTCAAGCATACATGGTTTCAGGTTTCGAAAGTGGTATTTTTATACCCGTTATATTTGTATGACTAAAAATGAGAAAGACTAAAAGCATATTGCTAAAGGTGTTTGAGCCTACGTATCAAAATGGGTAAGTTATTTAATTCGTATAAGCTAACACACAATGAGACTTTAGTGTCGAGAGGGTGTGAATAAATAACTTAAAAGGTTTCCCGTATTTTTTTATTCTGACTAAAAATAAATGCTAATATTATAATTATAGCAATTAAGAATTCAATATGATTTAAGAACCACGAGGTTAACTACCATGTTCTTAATTAATAAATATTCTTATCTATCTTCAACAATGTTAACAATATTTTTGATTACGTTGGTTACATTATGAGACAATTACTTATGATTACGAATGACTTTAGAAATACCTAATAAGAAATTTAACAAAATAATTAATGAGAATGAAGACAGGAAAAAAAACAGATTGATGTTTAGTTTTTCAGGTTCTTTCATTGTTTTTATCTAATACTTCAAAGGGGTATATCAATGTGCTACGTTTATATTGTTGAAAACATATTTTCTTCGCTTCTATATTAGATTACGGTTGAAATGATGAATTTAATGTTCAACTTAAGTAGCTTATACAAAAATATTTATATTATCTGTCAAATATAACACAGCTCATCTTATCTGTGATCGAATGAGAAACTATTCGCTCATTCACTTGAAGAACAAAGGGAAATTTTCAAATATCATCTGACAGAAACGACGGTTGGAACGAATATGAAATTCCCGCCATTTTCCCGGGGCACGTGACGAAAACATACAGTACAATCGTGGAGAAATAGACTTTCATTCGTACATTTATTTCTTATATCATAATTTTTATAATTGTACTTTACCAAGATATTGTTTGGATTTACGAGATTATTCAAACTGTGTTTCTGCTCAGGTAAAAAATAATTGTTTTTTTTCTATCTATGGTTTTATCCACATAGGTATTTTGAATGGGACTTATTCCTGTGGTGAAAAGTAGCAAATTCTCATTCCAGGCGCTTGAACTCTGTTTTTTATAAAATTAATTAAAATTGGTATAGCCGTTTCGACGTGAAAGCGGAATCTACAAACAAACATGCACACGAATCACATTTGTACCTAATCTTAGTAAGGGTCCTTACAATCTCATGATTCAATATCACCAGCTTTTCACATTTTTTTCTCAGAGTTCTACTCAAGTTTCTACCACAGTACCCGCAATATTTACCTCATACCTCTCGCATTCTTTATAACACATGCCGCAAGAGGCGCAATAATATTTTATTGTGTTGTTGTAGGTACCCTCACTTTGTTTGATACGAATGTGCCAAAGAGGAAATGTGTTTAGTTTTGTATAACGTAAAGGAATACGAGAGAAATTACTTTTTATTGTACCATATATATAGTGAATTACGTTTTTATATTTAAGCTGATACCGCAAACGTTGTTTTGCCATATTTGAAAAAAAAATATTAGGGGTGAACAATACCTTAACACTTAGGGGTAGGAAAAATAGATGTTGGCTGATTCTCAGACCTACACAAAATTTCATGAGAATCTGTTAAGCCGTTTTGGAGGAGTACGGGAACAAACATTGTGGCACGAGAATTTTATGTATAAGATTTTAAAAATGAACTTAAGTGTTACTACACTGAGCTAAAAATAAAATTGACTGAAATTATACTCCTTAATATTTCAGTAATTGTTGAAAACGATTTACCAACTAAAAGTTGTACTAATTGTGGAATTTATCGAAATTTTTACATCTTCATACCACTGAAAGTTTTTTAGGACTAAATGTGAGCTTCTAATAAATTCTTATTTAATTCATTCAAATAAATAAGAGTTTAATATTTAACTAAGCAATTAGTAAAGCACACGCCAAAAAGTAACAAGGGTATTTTCTTGTAACTGTTATTTTTATCGGATCGTTATTGTAAATTGGTTTTGATAAAATGCATTATCCTCGGAAAGACGACTAAAGCTCTCATACAAGATTGAGTTACATACAATAGCATGTGACAAGGGTTTTTACTATGTCTTTTTTTAATATATTTTTCCGTAATTTTAGTTATATGTAAAACAGATTAGTTAAAACTATGATTCTACATAAACTACTTTATCGCGAGTATAAAGTATAGTATAAAGCGAGTATAAATATATATTTCTTATAAGTACGCCCACTTATAAGAACTTAGGGGTAAACGAAAATAGTATAGAAGAAAGGAATAAGTTTGTAACTTTATTTCCTTAACTTGATATATTTGGTCTCGGTGCTGTAACTTACTTTGACAGTTTTGACCTTTAATATGGCAAAAATCCGCCCTTTGTATATTATGTAACCGAATCAGAAAATAGAAATTCCATGAAACCAAAAATAACGTAGGTAAGTGGATAGGCAATCAGAATTGGCAGTGAAAATGATATGATAGAACTGACAGAAACATTCTTGAATGGAGATAGCAATAAGTGCTGCGTAGGTCTTCGTAGGTCTCCTATAATAAATAATAATAAATAATACATCTCTAGACTGACACACCAATTATGTGGCCCTAAAGTAAGTTGCAGTAAGCACTTGTGTTATAGGCACCACATAATGGACTAGGGGAGAACCTAGTTACACCCAGACACGAGCCAATATAGAAAAACCATTTTTACGAAATTGGCCCGACCCGGGGATCGAACCCGGAACCATCCGCTTAGCAGTCCGGTATATATACCGCTGCACCAAAGAGGTCGCCGTCCTATAAGGTAAGCAGACTACCTGTGTAAGTAGCAGGTCATATCCTACAAGATAAATTGTATTACTAAGTAATTATAAGAGCAATCGTGGACTGCCGCCATCTGTAGCTAAAACGTCAAACCTCATCCTACTTATATTATAAACGTGAATGTTTGTGAGTATGTATGGATGTTTGTTACTCTTTCACGTAAAAACTACTGGATGGATTTGGATGAAACTTTGCAGTAATATAGGTTATACATCAGAATAACACATAGGGTACTTTTTACCGTGGGAAAACTTCTCATTCCACGGGAAACCGACGCGAACGGAGTCGCGGGCGGCCAGTAGTTTCTTCATATGACTGAGTCAGAACATAACACGTCGCCTACAACTTATTTACTGATCTCTATCGTCATATCTTGGCTTATATGACGTAAAGGGCATATTTAATCTCATAAATATAATGTTCTCATAGCCAATATACATAATCCCACGCCTTTTACTTAATAAGATACCGACATTGATGGTATGTATGTAGTTGTAAGTTGGTTGAGGGAATCGCAGCCGACTGATTTTAAACAGTTGCGTTTCTTACTAAAATATGGAGAGTCGAGGTCAAAAAAACTATTGGAGTGTAGGTAAAAGAAAAAAACGTTACGAAATATGACAAAAACAATCTCGATTTTAAGAGACATTTCTAATTATGAAATATGATTATGATTGTATTGTCCAAGCTCTGAAATCCGCTATTCATTCGACATACCCTTGCAATTGATTCCCAACACTCATATTGAACCAATATAAATATAGAAATATTGAACTAAATATAAAGTCAGGGGTTTCGTGCCGGCGTCTTAGACTTCTCCGTCCAGCGTTCATCTTAATTTTATAATTTATGATAGCGTACAGATTTACAAGATAAGCCCTTTCATCATGATGATCTCTGTAGCGCAGTGGTAACTATACCGGACTGTAAAGCTAATGGTTCCGGGTTCGATACCGGGTCGGGGCAATTTTGTTAAAATGGTTTTTTGAAATTGGCTCGTGTCTGGGTGTAACTAGGTTCCTTGTTATATGATAGTAAAAAAATGTAATTCATCATTTTGTAACGTAATAAACATAATTTTACTTGATTAAATTATCATGTTGCCAAATGTTTAAAAATCTTTTTTTCTTATAAGTCTACACAAATAAATTACGTAATTTGATGTAGCAAATTTTGTGTGAATTAAAAACTATACCCACTGTGTGCGATAAATAGTGGACTGTATACGAAAATTCTAAACTAACTAAAACGATAACGACACGATAAAATATATATGCTGTGCGGCCAAATAAAGTTTCTGCTTTGATAGCTGGACTCACCTGAGTGTGGGTGTAGATGTGTATGCACCGCTCCAAGTACAAATATCTTCGGATTGATTTCGGCTGATCTAGACTTACCTTGATCGCTCCTACAATACCTGACTGGTTTGGTGATATATCTGCCGACTCGGAATCCAGGATCTCCACTTCACAATATTTTACACACACAAACATAAACTAGCTAGCTACTACTAACTAACTACTAAAACTACGAAAAAACGATAAAAGCGATAAATTAAACGAAAACGACAAACGAAAGGTGCTACTACAGAGCGGGCGAATTTTAAACTCAGTGTTGCCAGAAGGGCAACCGAAAAACCTACAAAATTTATTGGCAAGTGTTGCCAATTTAATTAAACGTGAGCTATTTAGAGCGAACATTCCGCCCACCTAAATGCTACGATTTACGAGAAAGCGAAAAGAAACAAAAAAAGATATATTAGCAAAAAATAAATAAATATATAACGAAAAAATTAAACAAATATAGGCAGTGGACACACCTTAACGACGGGGCGTTTGTATTCGCCCGTGGCTGTCCTCACTGTCACAACGCGACAAATCCCATCTGCGCCAGGATGCAAGGTCACGACTCGACCGAGGCACCAGTGCAGTGGGTGAGTTTGCTCATTAACTATGAGCACTAAAGTCCCTATTTCGATGGCTGGGCTTGCCTTGTCCCATTTAGACCTCTGGTGTAAGGTGTGAATATATTCATTACTCCACCTACGCCAGAAGTCTTGGTGCATTTTTTGTATTAGCCTCCAACGTTGGAGGACGCTAATATTTTGCTCCGTTAGGTCTTCCTCTTGCAACATTGTCAACGGCTCTAATGTCAAGAAATGTGCAGGAGTGAGGGCAGCAAAATCATTGGCATCACCACTTAACGGCGTTAGAGGTCGGGAATTCAGCATTGCCTCGATTTGCGACAACACAGTATTAAACTCCTCGTAGGTCAGCCGTTGCAGGCCGACAACGCGCGACAAATGAGTTTTAACTGATTTTATTCCCGCCTCAGCCAAACCGTTGAAGTGAGGACTACCCGGTGGACTAAACGAAAATTTGATGGCTTCAGAACCTGCCACTTTCTGCATAAGGCCGCCGAGGTAGTTGGCAGCACCGACAAAGTTCCGACCCTGGTCGGAAACTATATGCGAACATCTACCACGGCGCGCTATAAAACGTCTCAAGACGGCGAGAAAGGCCTCAGTGGTCAGTTCCGAAGCCAACTCAATATGTATAGCCTTCGTGCTGGTACACACGAAGACACAAATGTAACCTTTAAAGGTTCGAACACCACGACCACGACCCATAGCGATGTCAAAAGGGCCACCGTAGTCGACGACAACGTTTGAAAATGGCTTCAGTTGACACACTCTATAGGGTGGCAAATTGCCCATTAGAGGTGGAGAAGCTGGTTTCGGGTTGGCACGAAAGCATCTGACGCAACGCGACACAGCAGCACGAATGGCTTGCTTAGCCGACAAAATCCAAAAGGATTGTGCCAACAAGTTCTGCAGTGTGCGAGCGCCCGGATGGGAGTTCTGCCGATGACACTCCTCTATCAACAGATTCGTGAACCGATGGTCACGAGGCAGCAAAATCGGATGCTTGGCACTGTGGGCTATCTCCGCAAATGCCAAGCGACCGCCCACCCTGAGGAGACCCGCATCATCAACAAACACAGCCAGCTTACGAAGCCCCTTCGGCAACGAATTAGCAGCTCCCCTTCTGAGACAATTTAATTCCGACTCAAATGCTTGCTTCTGAACATGATGAACTAAAGACATAAGAGCGGAATTAAGCTCATCAGGCTGCAAGTCTCCAAGAATTCGCGAAGAAGAATTCTTTGGCTGTATATTTTTACGAAAACGAAGAATCCATGCCAAGATTCTCTTGACTTTAGTCAACGACGAAAATTTTGACAAAAGGTTGTCAACAATGTGCATGTCATCTTTGGATGATAACATTGTGACCGATTTTTGCCCTTGCTTCACGACGTTCGAACAGGGCGCACGAACCAACGAATCGTGGGACGAAGGGGAAACAACTAAACAATTATTATTTTTTTCAATGGGTTGGTGGTTGTGAGGAGTGATGGCACACTCTCCCATCACTATCCACCCGAAAACTGTATTCAGGGCCTTGGGTTGACCCTTTGCACCCTGTCGAAGCCCAGATATCAATGAGGATGCAAAGATGTCTGCACCCAACAACATATCAATTGGGCCTGGAGAGGTAAAATCAGCATCAGCTAAAACCAATTTATTTAAGTGTGACCAGCCTGAACTATCCAACCTTTCACCTGGCTGGTCCACACAAATTGAGGGCAACACCAGGGCATCAAATCTAAATTTTATTTTATGGTTGTGCACCGATCTAAGCTCAGACGACAAGGTACCATGCGGCTCAGCAATAGAATTTCCTATCCCGCTAACTGTACTGGGCCTTGGTGCTACTGTCAGACCTAACCTATGAGCAAAAGGCTCCGATATAAAGTTGCAGGCACTTGCACAGTCTAGTAAGGCTCTACAAATATGCAAGTTGCCTGAAACATCTTTGACTAATACCTTTGCTGTAGCGAACAGTACAGTGCTATTCGTGGTGGTTGAAGTCAGAACAATATTATTAGGCTGAGGGGTTGGTTCTCTGGCTGGTGCAGATATAGTATTACTACTTCCTTCCTTTGTGAAGTGTAAAATTGTGTGGTGTGAATAGTTACACACCTCACAGCGATAGCGAGAAGTGCAATCTTTGACCTTATGATTGCTCGACAAACAACATAAACATAAACTTCTTTGTTTCACAAATTGAAACCGACAGCCAACAGGTTTTCCCAAGAAATCTGGACATTGTGCTAATAGGTGTTGGCCAGAACAAAACTCACAAGTCAGTTTAGAAACAACAAAGGCTGACTTGGGTTTCTGGCTTGTTCTATTTGACAATGTTAGATTATTTGTAGGCCTAAATGTGGAATTATCCATTGCCCTAACATGCTTTTCAATAAAACCTTGAAGAAATTCAAAGTCTGGGATGTCATCTGAGTTGTATTCCAGCTGGAACGCTTCCCTAGTGGACCTATCAAGCTTGGACCATAGCAGGTGGAACAACATGAAATTCCTATCTGGCAAGTTATACTTTTCCAACACTGCTAGGTTTTCACTAAAGGTTCTAGACAAGCGTTCCAACTCAGAACCAGACTTTGACCTAATAGGTTCACAACAAACTATTTTTTCATAATAATGAAATGCTATCTGACGCTTCTTGTCATAGTACTTAGACAGGGTTGTGTAAGCATCTAAATAGCTTTCATCCGACAAAGGAAAGTTCTTAATGAGATCATAAGCAACACCTTGAACACTTGACAATAAATAGTGCAGTTTCTCGACATTAGAAATGCTTCTTTTATGAATAAGTGAGTCAAAAAGCTGCTTAAAGCTCACCCAATTCTCTAGGGTGCCATCAAAAGGCTTAATATTAATCTTTGGCAGCTTTGCCGTAACTGTTTCTAAACTAACTATAGCAGGTTTCGCGACGGTTGCAGATTGCTCCCGAACTAACTTAACTAGCTTCCGAAAACGCTTTTCAAAGGTCATTGTGACCCCGCACTCTATACGCTGCTCCTCTTTAGCGAGAGTAGCCAACAATTTGCGCTGAGCACAGTGAAAGTCGCTGGCTAACTCCTTCAGTTCTTCCTCCGTTGGCAGATCTGAAGGATCGACAAATTCTAACCGCATTAACGCGTAATCGCGGTCAATCCGGTTCTGATCACCTGAAACCATCATTGTATCATCCTTTTCCATCATTGCAATGCTTATTTTTACTTAAAATCGACGAAAAACAACAACGATAAATTGTTCGAACAAAAGTAAACAAACAAATACAATGACAGATAAAGGATGACAACGACAACGACAGCGACAGTGACAGATGTCAGAACGAATGATCCGAATGATTGAACGACGATAAAAATCTATGACAGATGATTGAAATGACCGTTCAAAGACCGTTTCAAATCAACTGCGGGAAATTTGAATATTACAAGTGATTTTAAATTACCTTCAATAAAATTATAATTTACACAAAGAACAAAGGAATTTAAAACAAACAAAATACGAAATGATACGATAAATTATACTAAAATTAAGTCGCGAGACACTTTCAAATGACCAAAAATGTGGTCGCAAGACACTAAGATCCGCTCGATGGACCAAAAATGTGTGCGATAAATAGTGGACTGTATACGAAAATTCTAAACTAACTAAAACGATAACGACACGATAAAATATATATGCTGTGCGGCCAAATAAAGTTTCTGCTTTGATAGCTGGACTCACCTGAGTGTGGGTGTAGATGTGTATGCACCGCTCCAAGTACAAATATCTTCGGATTGATTTCGGCTGATCTAGACTTACCTTGATCGCTCCTACAATACCTGACTGGTTTGGTGATATATCTGCCGACTCGGAATCCAGGATCTCCACTTCACAATATTTTACACACACAAACATAAACTAGCTAGCTACTACTAACTAACTACTAAAACTACGAAAAAACGATAAAAGCGATAAATTAAACGAAAACGACAAACGAAAGGTGCTACTACAGAGCGGGCGAATTTTAAACTCAGTGTTGCCAGAAGGGCAACCGAAAAACCTACAAAATTTATTGGCAAGTGTTGCCAATTTAATTAAACGTGAGCTATTTAGAGCGAACACCCACAAATAATGTAAGTTTTCTGTCGCTGAGTAAAGCCCTTCTTTCTACGCTTTATGAAATTTTGGATCTTAATTTTTTTCAATTTCCTATTTATAGTTACATTACCATTTAGGGTAACGTCACAATTCATTATACAATATTTCCATTTCTAAATGCAATCGTTCTAGAATTTTCGAACCAAAACATTAAACTACTTACTAACACAAACTCATACTACAAAGTGCCATTTAATTTTCCATTCACACCGCGCAAACAGGCCCCTCCGTTACAATTTAAATTGAGCCAAACTGTGGCTGAAAAATACCGTTAAACTGCCTTCGTTAATTAGCTAACTTACAACCCTAGCGCTGAAGCATTAATTCTGCTTTTTTACGTGAAACCGTTTCAGTAGGAAGGCGAGATAGGGAATCTGTTAGCGGAAAGAATTTACTGATAGAAATCAAAACACGACCTCGGTTTAATGATGCCTTAAAATTGGAGGGGAAATGGCGTTAATTTAGCTACTATTTTGGTGTTATTTTTTATGAATTGAAACCTTATTTGAACCAGTTAATTGAAATGTGAAAGCTGAGGTGTTGTAGAATATTGATTATTGTTCTGAATAAGCACACTAAATATTATAATTAAATAAGGTTATGTTTATGTTGTGAGTACTGCACAATCGTTAAGGGATAAACTGACGACACTTTACGAATGGGGGTCTTTAAATATCTGTTGCTGCCTTACTGGCTGAAAAGTTGAATGACAACGTTGTCCTACTAATATTATAAACGTAAATGTTTGTGAGTATGTATGGATGGATGTATGGATGGATGTTTGTTACTCTTTCACGTAAAAACTACTGAACGGATTTGGATGAAACTTTTCAGTAATATAGGTCATACATCAGAATAAAACACATATGGTACACACTCGATTGTGGTTATTATTATATCGTAAATGTGAAAGTTTGGGTAAGAGTAGGCCTGCTCTCAAATTGAGGGTCGTACAAGGCTGATGCTTAATCTTTTGTACCAGCTTTTGTAACTGACAGTGACTAAGCATATTCTTACTAATGTAGGTTTAAAGAGAGTCTATAAATAAGGAGATAAATATTTAATCTTATTTTCTACGTGGAAAGGATTACACGTATATTTTAAAAGAATTTATCGCCAGGTGTGAGCTAGCGCATAAAGTGGATTCACAGAAAAAGGCTTACGCTCTTTGAACGTGAGTTGTAGAGTTTTGAGCAAATATTTTTTAAGTTGTTCATCGTTTTTATATCCAAACAATATTTTTATAAGTTATAGTTAAATTAAAGATCAAATCATTTTAAGATAATTAACTTTTTGCACTATGATGTCATTTCCAATTAATTGAGTTTCCGTAGAGTTTTTTTATGTTACCTAATATGTCAAAACATACCCGTCGATTATTTCAATTTAATTCATATAAATATAACAATTTTCATCCAAATCTGAATATATGTTGACGACCTCTGTGGTGCAGCGGTATATATACCGGACTGCTAAGCGGATGGTTCCGGGTTCGATCCCCGGTTCGGGCCAATTTCGTAAAATGGTTTTTCGATATTGGCTCGTGTCTGGGTGTAACTAGGTTCTCCCCTAGTCCATTGTGTGGTACCTATAACACAAGTGCTTAATGCAACTTACTTTAGGGCCACATAATTGGTGTGTTAGTCTGGAGATTTATTATTTATTATTATTTATTATATCATATAAAGTCAGATTACACAATTAATATTTTTTACAGTGTTCAGTACTTGTAAAATATTCATTTTATTTTGATGTATTCGCTGTAAAGTGCCGACGGAAAGCCTCGGAACATTTATCAAATAGCACTCGAAAGTTTTCCAATTTCGCTGTAAGAAGATTTAAAACGACTCGAGGAAACATATGTATGTGCCACTTTACAATGTTTTCATATACAGCTTAGAATAAAATATAGTGCAATACAATTGCAGTATTAAAATTTATTCAACTAGTGGCCGTCCGCGACTCCGTACACTTGGAAGTCGGTTTCCCGTGGGAATGAGAAGTTTTCCCGCGGTACAAAAGTACTCTAGATGTTATTCTGATTTATAACCTATATTACTGTAAAGTTTCATCAAAATCCATCCAGTAGATTTTACGTGAAAGAGTAACAAACATCCATACATCCATACTCACATATAAGGTAGTTCAGGTAAAGAATTACAAACAAGGAAAGACAATTAGGTACAGCGCGCTGTAATAAACAGTTTTGCTTTAACAAAGCCAATAATTGCTCTTTCTTTTACACGTGATTGGACATAAGGTAATTTTTAAGGTGAACTAAAATTTAACGGGCCGTCTTAAAGCTAGAAGTGATCTCTTCCAGAAAACCAGAAAATACACATAAAAAGGTACGAAAGTTGAAATAATGTACAAATCAAGGCTCATTTGTGTTAGTACATCTCGATGTATTTCCTCACCGTAAGCGCGTGATATAACTACAGACCATTTCCGAAGCCTGAAACGATCTATAGTCAATCATAAATAGTACCTAAATTCACTAACGAAATACCCAGAAAACTCCATTTAAAATATGTATCAACGATAAAAGAGCCATCGCTCACACATCGGCTGTTCCATCAACCGCGAATATTTACATTGCAGGTTAAATTAAAACACTACTTGATTTGCAATAATCCCGAAATCAGACCGTTTACTTGGTGTTGGACAATTAGGTTACATAAACCAGCAAAGCAAATATTTTTTTTTTGTTTAATATACTTAGTTTCAAAATTAAAAATAAGTTATATACGTATATTGAGATAAGATAAATCTTTAAAATATATTTAATTCTTCAGCCATATAATCCTTTTACTCTTTTAAAAGCAAATAAATCATTCTTTGTACATTTAATTAAATTGAACAGCAAAAATATCCTTTACTGTTTGTGAGTTGGAATAAAAGCCCACACAGTGATAAAAGCTTGTAACAATCTCCCTCAGGCCACCGTCCGAATGAAGTGAACACTGTTTTAACAATTTCGAATCAGGTTCATATCATTTGTAGTTTATTTGGACAGTAAAAAAATACTAGTTTAAAAGCCTTGGAGATTGTGTAACCGATTGTTTAAATTGCGCCCAATTAGGTACATAGCAGCACTTTATCTAAGGGCGCCAAAGTAAAGGGACGAAAATTCATGAACCCGAAAAAAGTATGGAGAACAGACAAAGCCAGCCCATTTCCATCATCAACTTGGTTTAAATTTTATCTCAAGTTTTGCGCTTGTGTCAAAATGTCGCAATTATTTTTTTACATCTTAACTAAGTATTAGTCTTGTTGTGCTAGTCTTCTTTTTTTTTATCCAAACAGCAAGTCTCTTAATGTCGTTATTCTACCTTCCCAACATTTTATATCTTAGAGCTATCATTGAATATAGGTTAGACATGAATTCATTGGAGCAAACATGTAATAACACGTCTAGGTTGGCGCCGTCGCTTTCGGAGAGCGTGAAATTGACAATCGTTAGGCCTGGAATCGTGTAAATGTACGAAATAACTCTCATAGAATAAACAGAAAATTTAAATACTACTCATAAAAGGAAAGTCTTTACGTAAAATGTAACACAAACACGACAAATATAACAGATGTTCCATACCGCGGATAAGTATCTCGATCCCGCGGGAGAAGTTAAAAAGTAAAAAAAGCGTGTCACAAATGTATGTTTGTCCTTTAATTCCTCCTTAACCACATAACGGATTTGATTGCGGTTTTCATCGTCTTTGAGTAATTTTTCTTTTAAGTTAATTACAATTAGAAAAGGTTTTTTTTATTTAGTTTAAATTTAATGTTTTGTGAACAAGTCATCATAATTATAATAAAAAAAATTTCACACTGCTTTATTCAATATTGTTTTTCTCGGATATTTACTCGTTCTATACCTCCATCATTAAACAGTTTGCCTGGAATGTCTTATTTTTTTTACACAATTAAAACAGCGTAGGTAGTCATTAAATTTGATGTCATTATTGACACAAATTTAAAGGAGCACGAAATCTATTTTTCAAAAAATAATAAAAAAATAAATTTCCAAACTATCATCATTCTAACTGAATGTAAATAAACTAACAAAGTGAATGCTTGTTCAATAGGTACACCCAAAGGACTAGGGGAAAACCTAGTGACACAGACAATACTGCAATCATTTTCCTCAGTCCAGTATAGGCATACCTCTGGGCCACGTAGATCGTTTATAACTTTTTTTTATATAATTTAGGGAGCAAACGAGCATACGTACGGGTCACCTGATGGCAAGTGATCACCGCCGCATATGACTACCCGCAACACTGTAGTTGTTGAGGGTGTGTTGCTAAGCCTTTGAGAAAATTAGGCACCGGATACCGCACTCACTGAACGAAACGCAGGGACATCGTCCCTACTTCACGTCGGTTTTCTGTGCGACGGTGGTATTTCACTTGAGTCAGCCCAGTAATCGCTGCAGACAGAGCCTACAGCTAGACTCTACCACTTCAACTGAATATATCTTATTACTCACCATAGTAAACATCGTCCAGTTCTCTATATTTCTTGGCGTTAACTCCGATCCTCCAACTGTACAGCAATACCACCAATATCGATATATTCTGAAACAAAGTTACAAACTCAATTACTTGTAATCGAACTTCGGGTAAACTACCAAAAGATAAATGGCTCGCGTTAATTAGTTTATTTTTATAAATGGAATACAAGGAAAAAAAAATACTAGAGAGATTGAACATAAAATATGATACATGAAAATATTTGCCATAGGAATTATATTACATTTTGAAGTTATAGACACTGGAAAAAGAACGCGCGTCTATAACTTCAAAATTAATAAATTAGCATTCTAAATGCAAAACTAACAGTAAAATCTCAATATATAAGATATTTTTAATGATAAAAAAACTTTAAAAAGTACCTAAATAGAAACTTCTTTAAGCAAAGCTTTATAGTAATTTAAAGGTTTTGAAGGTATAATCTAGGGACTAAATGAGAAAAAAGGTAAAGCCAACAATGGGTCAGTGGGTATTATCTTTTAGTAAAAGCTTCTGTAAGCTTTCCATTACTCGGAGGCATATTTTAATTAAGCTTTACTTTATACCCACCTGTTTCATAAAAAACTTGGACTTTCCAAGGTAGTAGATGTCAATGGAAAAATGACTGAATTCGTGAAATAATTACTGTTTTTAGGATAAGAATTAATGTACGAAAGTTTAAGATTTAACCTGACGAGTTAAATGTATCTAGTCAGTAATGTAACTACTTTAGAAAAATATCCCACAAAAAAAGCAAAACTCAACATAACATCATCTTAATAACTCCTTTATATTATTTGAAATATCAACTTTAAACAGCTGAAAAACTGCCTATGTATAAGAAAACTTGTATAAATGAAAACTTCATAACGAGTTTTGATTTTAGTAGTAACTTACATTTATTTATTAAATATCCTTTTACCTCAAATTTTAGGAGAATAAATTCGTTTAAAAGTAACTTACTAATGTATAGAGTGCGGATGCGTACGCGGCGTGTTTGACGTGCAGAGTGCGACAGCACGATATCGTGGCGTCCTGCTCGTGCGACTTCCACGCCTTCATCTTAAACAATACATGAAAAATACAGGGTGTTTGGTAGGTGAGTAGCCAAATGAAAATGTTGGATAGGTGAGGAATCCTTAGGAAAATCTTAAAAATCGAATAAATTCTACAACTTGAACCAAAATGCAATTTAATAAGTGGAAGTAAATAGCTAGGTAATAGCCTCACCTATCCGCCATTTTCATTTGGCTACTCAACCTCCAAACACCCTGTATAAAATAACATATCATTAAAAAAACAAATAACTATTCCCTACTTTGTTTTTTTTACTTTTATATTGTTGAGTTGAGGTACGAGAAAACCATTTATTATGTTCTCAGAATGTACACAATTATGGTTGAATAATTTCCAAAGAGTGCTGGGAGTTTATTTCCGCCGGCTTTTTTCTCTCGGTCAGGTAAAGTCGAAGTTTGTAACATTGACGTTCATTAAGTGTATGTTACATATCTATGATGAATGAAAGAAATTTGATTTTGATTTTCTTTCTTTCTCTCTTTCCTACTTTTAAGACAATGTTGTAACAAATGATAATTAGGTATCTTTATTCTTTTTTTTTTTCAAAAGATCAATTTAAATAAACCGTCTATCTGTTCGAGCATGTTAAACTTGCTTTAATAGTTAGTGGAGCAGCCTTTTCCATGTCAATGAACTTAGGGCGGACTTTTCAAAAGCCGGATAAATTATATTGGATAAATAGGAAGGATTTCTTGTTGCACGTCGAATATCTTATGTATAAAACTCTCGTGTCACAATGTTCGTTCCCGTACTCCTCCGAAAAGGCTTGACCGATTCTCATGAAATGTGAGCATATTTCATGTCACTTGAAAAACTAGCCCTTAGAGAGATAGCTATTTATATTCAAATTGAAAAACGATAACGCAGCCGAGATTCTAGTTTAAACGATATTAATTGTTGAAGAAAGTCGTAGGTAAGGTCTTCATATCATCTTAGTCTGCAAAGCACATTCAATGTAATTACGTCACTACATAGTATAAAACAAAGTCACTTTCTATGTCCCTATGCATGTTTAAATCTTTAAAACTACGCAACAGAATTCGATGCGGTTTTTTTTAAAGATAGAGTGATTCAAGAGGAAGGTTTACATGTATAATAACATGGTACAGAGAAAGGAGTTTTACTCCGAATTTAACGTGTGCGAAGCCACGCGGGTAAAAGCTAGTTTTAAGAACATATTATTATTTTGGTATGCAAAAAAAGCGTTCGGAAAGATTGAGTGTTAAATAAATAAATAAACATAATCGTGAAGTTTATTATGTCAAAAACAACGTTACAAAGTTTATGGTATCCTGTTGCTCGTAAGTTTGTAGGCTTTCATTTGAATAATTGATAACATTTCGTTTCTGATGATGATGACTATAATTAGCAGTAATGACAACAATAATGGCCTCCGTTATCCTACAAATTACGTTTTACGGAGGTAAAAATTATTAAATCAAGTTTCACAATGAGTTTAATTGTTGTTCAATTACTTTTAATTATTTGTTAAAGGTTGTGAGCTGATCTTTGTTTCTGCTAAATGCAAAAGAGGTAAATAAAATTTGTATAGGTTTCAGATTTAATATTTTAACATATTATAATAGAAATATTGTCGTTGGTTTGAATACTTTGTACCTCCGTACCCTTAAACTTAGTTAGCCGTCGGGTACAACAGTATTGTACCTAAACAAAATAAAGTTACGTTGTTGTTTTTTCTGTTTTACCGGCAAATTCTTCTAAATCTTGACTGTATTTCGGGTCGAAAAACATTTAATCTAAAATGATCGTTAATACAATAAGTATTTGGATATTTTTAACTTTTTTATGCGATGTTGGACTAACAATCGCCGACTGGTTTAAAGTCATCTGAGAATAATAATCCATTTGCAAATGAGCCTCAATCAACGAAATTACTTCACTGTCTGACGTGCCTTTAGTTGTATGGACATCGAAAATTAGAACCTAAATTAAACTTCTTCAAAAAAAATGTAAAGTTACGAAAACTTAAGTAATTTAATAATTACCTTTAATTGTCTTGTCAATCGATCTTAACAGTAAAAAGTTGCATTTTATGCTTGTTTGAAAACTTTATGTCACTGACACTTGTTTATTTACGTATTTATTACATCACTGGGCGCGCCGCGACACGTCCGCACCCTGCGACATGCGGAGTCTGACTGATTCGAATTTGGAATTACTACGCGGCTACAATAGCTACGAGGGTGCTACGAAAGTTTCGTATTTCACTTGTTTACCTACTACTTAGTTACGTTTCATTTAAACTTTGAGTTAGTCGATACCTGGTACTCTGCAAGTAATTTCGACAAGTTCATTAACAAATTAAGTACAAAAATTCATTCAGTTTTTCTTCGAACTGGCTAGTAACAAAAATTATTTCTACGAAGTTTTCAATGTTATTTTCGTTCGTCTAGTTTATCGAATGTGGGAGAGACACAGTGTAGGCAGTTTCCAGTCCGCTGGGACGCTTCCTGACATTTACAAATGGCTCGGAGAGCTGTACCTTCGGGCTGTAACTAGTGTAAAGTAAGAGCTTAGTCAGCCGCAATTGGATTGACGCAAGTAGCACTTAACAAATGGAGAGAACTTAAACAAAGATTTAGTTAATTTAAAAAGTAAAAATAAGCTGAAGCTGATATTATTATATTTTTAAGAGACTGTTTTTTTAAACTAGCCTTATACATATTAATGGAAGGTGGGAAAAGCTGCGGTTTCTCTTTCTAAAAAATAAAACAAAAATTTTCCCAACAACTGTTGTAACAACGAAATGTAATAATCTTATTTATACATTAATATTTAGTGACCTATTTATTCGTCGTTTACCTATTAACACCAAAGAAGATGAAAGTTGTGTCCAAGAACTTTGACAACATACACAGCGTAATATTTTTTTGTAATCACAGACACAGGATTGACTATTTTCGGTTTCGGAACGCAGCTCGTAGTTTCGGACGCCGTCTGACAATTTAACTCTGAGAATGTTCCGTTCCATTGCCCGCTGGCAAACCCCGAACTTTATGCTTTGACCAATGACTGCATGTTTGTGCCATACGTTAGAACGGAAAGGATTGTGAAGTTATGTGTGGCCAGCACTCTTTTGTTATTTTAAAAAGAAATGGAATTTACCGCTGGTGGGGATTAGTAACTGTTGTAAATAACAATATTGCTCTTAGGGCGGGTTGTCTCACAACTACTTAACGTGTCTGTCAACGTTAAAAATGGCATTAACCACTGTCAAGCTAGAAAACGGGTTGTTTCACCAATGTGGGCCTTTAACGGACGTTAAAAATTAACGATTACGTTGACCGGCCATCCACCCACTGGTTAACGTAACTTTTCTTTTGTGTTGACACGACATCTTTGATGAAAAGCTTTTATTTTTTGTAATGAAACAACGCTTTGTATTTGACGCACGTTAAATATGGTTGTTGCTACAGTTCATTATAAAATGAGGCTAACCTTCATTAGCATGTAACACGCGTGACGTCATAAGAACTCCAATATGGCAGCTAACTTTCGATGATTCTTATCCCTCCTAAGATATGAGTAAAAAAACGTCATCGAAACGAAACGTAAGCGAAGTCGTTATATCCGAATTAGTTACAAAGAATTTATATTAAATTAAAAATTCTCTGCGTAATAACTCATAAGCGGTTAGCTTTAGGTTACCTATATTGTATGGGTGAAATCATAATACACTGATTATTCTATTTAATTGCAAAAAAAAAGCATTGCAAGTTATCGACAAAGCCCTACATTTGCAACATATGACGTTAAGCTAACTAAAAGTACTTTAAACCCGCTAGTATTTTCTTTATATAATTAGGCTTCCACATACTTCTTATTAATAATGATACCTTAACGTAATTAAAATTTTCCCCGAATGCCCCCATTGCGTGGAAATTCAATTAATTCGCGAAGGCCCGATTACATCTCCACAGCGAACGCATACTCGAAAATTAATGAATGTTGATCTTTATGTAAATGTATGCTGATTACTTTGAACACTTGAAAATTGTTGTGGTGTACGTTTGTGTGTTTAAGTTATCGGAGGCAATTAAGGATGTCGTCTTTTAATTTTCCAGTTTTTCTTTGGTGGTTTGCTATCGGCGGAGGTCCAACAAGTGAGACGTTTACATACTGACTGCTATTACATGTATAAGTAACGTTTAAATAGCTATTGAAATTCAATAATTGAATAGAACTGCCGAAAGTGGGTAAAAAATACTTTTGCATAATATAAAAAAACTAGGTTTTTAATTACATTAAAATATACATGGAGGTTGGTTATTATATTTCAAATGCGACATAATTTTGTAATTTAAGTTTGACAAACTTTATACATAAGAATGCTGTTAAGTTTTTAAATGAATTTTATATAGCTCTATTTAAATAAAATTAAGTATAGTAAGTTATAACAACACTAAACATGGTATAGGAAAAGTACCTACTTATTTTTGCGGTAAATATTATTAAGTACTAGTGGCTGCCCGCGACTCCGTTCGCGTGGAAGTCGGTTTCCTGTGAAAATGAAAAGTTTTCCAGCGTTAAAAGTACCCTATGTGTTATTCTGATGTATATAACCTATATTACTGTAAAGTTTCATCAAAATCAAAAGTAGTTTTTAACGTGAAAGAGTAACAAACATCCATACATACTCACAAACTTCCACGTTAATAATATTAGTAGGAAGAACAGACAAATTTATTACTTAGTAATTAAGGAGCAAATTACTATGACGGGCTGTTTCGTTAATCACTCCACGTATTTTAGGTGTTTTAATACTTCATTCGATTCGATTATCTCTGTAAAAGCTCTGTTTTGAACAAAACCCTCAGAATTATTAAATAACTATTGGCCGCCTGCGACTCCGTTCGCGTGGTTGTCGGTTTCCCGTGGGAATGAGTAGTTTTCCCCTATATTACTGTAAAGTTTCATAAAAATCCGTCCAGTAGTGTTTACGTGAAAGAGTAACAAACACCCATACATACATCCATACATACTCACAAACTTTCTATAACTTTCTATACCTACTTTTATAACATGTTAAAAATAAAGCCCTCATTACTTAAGATTTACAAAATAAAATACGTGCGCTTGGTAAAAAAATACTCATATTAATCCTTAACTGCCTATGCCCAGTTATAACGTTCTAACCGATTTCATTTCAAATCTCAACCTAAATACTACAAAGCGACAATTACTTTTTCCGTAGAAGAATGAAATCCCAACGGTTTCAAGTCGTTCCCAAATTCTTTGTGTTAATATTGAATTTCCCCCCGAACGATATAAAGCAATTATTTCGACCGTTTGCCTCGTGTAATAATACGCTTATTTCTACGTCATTACATTAATCCTGCTTTATGAGTTGTTGACTTTTGTCGAGGTTTTCTGTTGGCAAATAAGAAATGCGAAGTATTTGAATTAGATTTTCGGAAGCACTCGTCGATGCTCGGTTATTGTAATCTACGAAGCGTTACTAGTTACAGAGACCGACCGTTTTCGAAAACATATATTTTTTAATAATAATCTAAACTTTGATTTGCACGCATAGGTATTACAACTAGAAAACCTTTAAAGCTGATGATTTCCAAACGATTAACAAATTTTCGTTAATTTTAGCTGTAGCCTTTCTTACCCAGATAAGAAAATAAATTAAAACCTGTTATTTAAGCAAGTTTTAAAGCGTTGGTAAAAATTCGCTTTATTTAATATTACATAATAAAAAGCTGGTCCCATGGTGCGCAAAACCACGCACCGGAACAATGCTTTGCATTCAGATCAGCGCTAGAAATAAAAGTTTATTTTAGCTTAAAACATAAAAATTAAGTTACATAGTGCATTGAATCGCGCACCCTGGGACCACTCCTTAATAAATACACGGATAAAAGTGGTCTTAAAGTGCATTAAAAAGAGTTTGCAAATCGAAGCTAATGGTGTTTTCTTGTTAGTTAAACCCTTACAGTATTTTTATTGGAATGTTTCCTTTACAATGGAAGCTTTTTAAAAGTGCGCTGGATATCTTTGTAAATTGGTTAGGTTACACGTTAAAAGACCAAGGGTTTCTGTAAGAGAAGGAATGACGTAAAACATTAATTTGTAATCATTATTTTAAGACATTTTGTGGGTAGTTCCACATTCCTAATGGGACATGAAAACCTGACTTCTGTTGTTCGTAAAAAAATATTAGTGTTTATAAAATAATGTTAGTCATTTCAACATTTCATGCATCCTTCAAACTCATTTGTATATTCTATTAGTTAGCAAGAAATCCTTCCTACTAATATTATAAACGTGAAAGTTTGTGAGTATGTATGGATGGATGTTTGTTACCTACTCCACACGTAAAAACTACTGACCGGATTTGATGAAACTTTACAGTAATATAGGTTATACATCAGAATAACATATAGGGTACTTTTTACCGCGGGAAAACTTATCATTCCCACGGGAAACCGATTTCCACGCGAACGGAGTTAATAATAATATTGTAGGTAAAGTAAACTTAGGTAATTAATTGAATTATTATTCATAGAACATAATTGATATACCTATTTTTCATGATCACAGGGAATTGTTGGATAGCCATTTACATAACAATAGTGCTCGTTTAGTAATATTATTCAAATTAAATTGTGATATTTTGGCAAAACGGTTGCGTTGAACTGTGGTTGAACCAAATTATGAATGAAACTTTATATAGCATAGAGCTGGAACCTATCATATCGAGATTAACTTCAACATTTTTTATTCCCTATAAAACTATTCGCAGAATTTTTAATACAATTGTAAATTTCGTAGAATCAATCAGGTTGCATCGGAAATTCGTTTCATCGTCAATTTACTATTTATAAATTCAGTCCATCGTTATTTCTCTACATATGTTTTTTATGAAAATATTAGAGGCGAGCGAGCGAAGAGAGTGTTGGCAGCAGCCAACAAGGCAATTATCGAAATTGGACAATAATACAAAAAAAATACTAAAAACATAGGTTAGGTATGTATTTTTCAAACATTTGTAGCAAAAACATCGGTCACGTATTGCAAACTCTAAAGTTGATATGCCTAAGGACATAATGATGATTGAAGTTTTTGCGTGATTGACTTAAAACTGTCGAAACATCCAAACTCTCTTATTATATTAGTAAGTCCAGTATTATCCAAGATTAGTACAGGAGAATTTTTTTGATTTATGTATTTTTATATGCAATAATTATTGAAACACATGCAATAATGAAAGCTTTTTTACGTGGTTAAATAGAAGAAGAAAAATGGGATATAAGTACATACATAACAGTATGACTTGAAGTTTTTTAGAAGAGTAACATTTGTATAAATCGATATTTGTTACTCTTTCCATTTAACGGATAAAGTAAATGGATAGACTATGACTTGCAATAACATAAAGCAAGTACATGTTAATGCGATAAAACACCACGTTCTAATTGAAAAATCTCATTAAGCCGAGAGTAAAATTGCGGAGTGCAAAGCCAGTGCATTAGTACCTTTGTAAATCTAGCTGCGACTTTAGGTAACCTTCATAATATAACCAACTAGCGAACCGCCCACGCTTCGCAATGGTGTGAATTTGCGCAACCTGTTCCCAGTTTAGCCAATTTAAAAAACTTTTACTGATTTTTCTTTATTTACAAATTTAAATGAATAAATTCCCTAAAAGATGGCGAAAACCAAATTAAGATCCATTACGTACTTTAGGAGGAGTTAGCGGACAAAAATACAAACAGACAGAATTATCGACTTGGATTTATACTATGTAATGATGATGTGGTCCGAGCGAAGAAGAAGGTTAGTTAGTATTTTTATAAGTCAAGATAAAGGACACATGTTGGTAATTCTTAGTAATTTAGCAGAAAATCCAATACCAGATGTTTAATACACAATATATTCACATACATAAATATTCAAGAACTATCACGTCACGTGTCTTCAAACGTGAATGGTCGATATCTTCGTACACGGCCTAATTGATTTTATTACAAAGTTTTCATACATACCTGTCTATGGAAGAATGAAAACCTTTAGAATTATTGAAGTTTCAATAGGTTTTCTTAACGACAATTAATCGCAGTTGCTTCTGTAAGTTATGGTCACGTAGACAAAAGGTAGCTCCAAGTCTTCAATAACGTCGGCGCCTGAGTGCGTGTCTTGGCAACGTATCCAAGAATTAGAGCGGTGACGTCATTGCTCTTGTATTCAGTAAGGGGCATGACTTAGGCTTAGTTGGACAGCCGTTTCTAAGATCGCTTTTGTAGTGTGTTAAATGGAGCTTATAACAACCAGTTATGGAAGTTTGTTAACTCAAATACCATTAGCAAACGAAGAATTAAAACAAGGATAGTTGTTACGGTAAACCAATTTTATTCAAAGATATCAATTGACAGGTAAATTTTATTCGACTGAAGTTGTATGTTCTCCTTGCAAGTCGCATTTTAATATTTCAAATATGTAGGAAATAGCTAAAATCAACTAAACAGATTGGGATACAATAATTTTTAGTATTACACAACAAATAGCTTGAAAAATGACTAGGTAAGCCACAAATTATACTGCAGAGCGAAAAGTAATCTATTTATTTGTATATTTTATATTTATTTGAAGTCCGTAAATTTAAAACCGTAAGGGCCACGCATATAGTTCAATGCTAGTGGGTCGACTCGCAGATCTGGCCCTATCCACTCCACACGAAAGTTCTCCATCAGTTTAGTTAAAAATGATTCCAACTCTAACTCTGCTATGCGACGCCCTGAAAAACAACACAAAATTTAAAAAAATACAAAATATATTGCTTGTAAACTGATTATGCTAATGGGACAAACATTTTCAAAAAAAAAGGTGTTTGGTAAACACTGTCTTAAACGTTAATTGTAAGAAACAACACGCAATGTTAATTTTCATACCTAGTTCACGAATCCTGCTGTAAATTTTTCAAATGAAATAGCACAAGGTTAACCAAAGACATGTTACTAACCAATACATAATCTGACTCCGAAACCGAACGGGTTATATGCAAAAGGGTGTGCCTTCCTGTAGTATAAGGGATGGTCCTTCTCAACCAGCCATCTCTCGGGGATGAACTCTTTGGCTCTGGGGAAATATTCCTCCATGCTGGACATGCATTGATGACCCAAAACTATTCGAGTCTGAAATGATTTGAATCGAGTAAGGCGTACAGGGTTGTGTCTTTATGAAAAAAAATAAAGTTAATATTAATTTACTTTACTTTATAGTACAATAAGAAAACATTGCCAAGACAGTCAGTAAGTAAGCTTTGGAACACAAACTGAGTTATTCTCGCAATGTCGCTTGTTACTTTAGTTTTATGTACCTACGTACACTTTATTTTAAGTGTTTCCAATGTTCCAATAGTTAAAAAGTATTTAGAAAACCTAACGAATAAAATGTATGTAAAGAAAGATATATATTTTATACGATCACTTACGTCCTTCGGTATCCTATATCCGAGTATGTGGTATTCTTTTGTAACCTTCCTCATGTTGCCAGCAACTACAGGCAAAACTCGGAACGACTCTCTCAAACAAGCCTTTAAAAATTTACGTTCCTTTCCCTCCAAGACTTCTTTCCGTAGTTTTTCTTGTACTTCAGGGTTCTTTGCTAGGAGGAATAATGTAGCAGTCATTGTGTTTGACGTCTGGAAAACAACAAAAACTTTTTTATTCAAAACTCAAGGACCAAATAATAAAAAAATGGCAAAGTGCGAGTCGAACTCGCGCACGTAGGGTTCCGTGCTATCGTTTTCTAATAATTGCTTATTCTTTGGTATATAAATTTCAGCTTTCCAGTTAGCAAGGTTTATGAGATACAGCCTGGAGACAGACTGACAGACAGCGGAGTCTTAGTAATAGGTTCCCGTTTTATTTATTTACTATTTTTGTACAAACACACTTAAATTACATAGACAGAAACGTTAGTACAACGGTTTTATCTACTCGTTTTACCCTTTGGGAACAGAACCCTAACAAAACGAACTTTATTGCTAACGGTATCAACGCCTGCAAACAGCATGTCACTAGCCATGACAACGGCAATTTCTTCGTTAACTTCCATCAGCTTTTGAAGAATCGATTTCTCCCCGTCGCATATTTGAAAATTGTCTTTTGCCTTTCTTATAAACTGCTTACATATGCTACAAAAATACTTTTCATCGTTAGTGCTTAATTTATAACAATTTTTTTAACGACCTCTGTGGTGCAGCGGTGTATATACCGGACTGCTAAGCGGATGGTTCCGGGTTCGATTCGGGACTTTAGTGCTATAACTTTTTAATTTTCTTATAATTATCAATCAGCTTTGCCTACTGAACGCATTATAACTAGATATTAAGTTTAGTAGTAATAGTTTAGTAGTATTCTCGGTGTGGACGGTTTAGTTATTCAAATGCATTTTTTTTTATTTTTTTTTTTATATAATGTAGGTAGCAAACGAGCATGCGGGTCACCTGATGGTAAGTGATCACCGCCGCCCATGACTACCCTCAACACTGTAGGTGTTGGGGATGTGTTGCTGACCTTTGAGAAAATAAATAAATAAAATTGGGCACCGGATACCGCACTCACCGAACGAAACGCAGGAACATCGTCCCTACTTCACGTCGGTTTTCTGTGCGACGGTGGTATTTCACCGGTCGAGTCAGCCCAGCAATCGCTGCAGGCAGAGCCTACAGCTAGACTCTACCACTGTTATAATCCATATACTGCATATAATCCAGTCTCTAGTTACAAAGGAAAAGGCAAAAATATATATAAAGAAAAAGTTCATTTAACTTACTTTTCCTGTTCCTCGTAAACTTGCATAGCTTTTTTAAAGGTTCTTGTTGGAAAATATTTCCATACACTTATTTTGTTTTCTAATTCATTGGCTGCATCGAATATGTCGTGTACACATCTTATTAATTTCTTTTCCAGTGAATCCTCAGGTAGATTCGGGTCTAAGCAGTTGAGTCGGCCACCTAAAGCTACAACGGCTATTGATTCTAATGACCAAAGATTCATTTCATCGTCAAACTTTTCTTTAATCATATTATTTTCATCGCGCTTAGATCTTAATCTGAAATCATAAAGTTCAATTCAATTTGGGCCCAAGCAACTGCGGACGCCTATTCAGCGCCATAAAGTTATTTGAATAAAATGCTTCACATTGGAAACTTTGTTACCAAGCGTTTCTAGATGTCTACCTCTTAAAATAAAGATGTCAAAATAGAAAAAAACATTAGGCACTTGATTTTATTAAAATAATCTTAATATTTGTACACATTAACAAACAATTCACACTTTTTTAAAAATACTCTAACATTTTTTTATTTCAGTGATTTTAAAGGTCACGCAGGATTAAATTATGATTCTTTACCTTTCCACCATATCCGATGCGACTTCGACAATTATTTTCTCATAAAGTTTCACAGTTTTCGGAGGTAACATTATAGGATTGACGCTGGTTCGAAACTCCTTCCACTTTTCTCCATCACTGAAATCAAAAACATTTTAGCCCATAAATATTAAATGCGATGCGATGTTTGTGAGCATTTAGGTAAAACCGCACAGTGAATAGCTAGCATTAATAAATCCCGTCCAAATCATAAATGTAAAATGATAGCCAAGTCCAATATGATGTTCACAACAAAAGATCAATGGGTACCAAGATCAATGGTCAGTCAAGAAATTAGTAATCAACAACATAAAATATTTTAAAACAACTTAATTATTATTATTTATTTATTATATTATTATTTATTATTATTATTATTTTATACTTATAGTGGTTCATATAAAAAGGGACGTACTCAGTCATAAGACCAGCGAGTCGTTGTTTTGACCCTAATTTCTCTTTTTTATAAACTTGTCTGTAGTAAGTCAGGGTGTCCAGGCCAGGGCGTTCAGGCATCCAGTTCTCACCACGAAGAACCTGCAAACAAAAATTAAACTACTTACTATCACTTTTCTTACTTTCTTATGTTTCCAATACCTCATAAATTTCTTTTGGAAGTACTTATATATCCTTTATTTACTTAATATTTTGTTTTATTTTTTTGTCGTCAGAAATATTTTTAACTTTGATATAGGCTGTGACTTATATTTAAATAAATTGAAAGTTTCTTCTACGATTAAAACATTTTACCTGTGAAACGTTCTCAGCATCGTACAGGAACGTTAAGCTCGGTCTACCAAACGACCCTTCAAGTTTTACTATTGGTCCATAAGTTTTATGCAAATGGTCAAATAATTCCGAACCCACTTTATTATGAAATATTCCTGCGTAAAAGTAAAATAACTAATATGAAGTGACCATGAATAATTTAAAAAACGCACAAATGTTTAGATGAAATGAAACGAAATTACTTTATTGTACGTAAGATTAAAAACTAATCTCTTATACATTGTCAAAAGCATAAAATCAAAAATAAAAAAATATGTCACGGGACATCCCTACATTCATCAGCAATGGCCGCAGTAGACCGAGAGAAAAAGCTGGCGGATAAGAGCTAAGGTTAGTTTAATGTTCGATTAATCATCTGTTTTTATATATTATAGCATTTATTATAGCATCGTAGACAACTATTTGAAAGGTACTATTTATTCGCCTTTAAAAGGGAACATGAATTTCACAAATTATTTAAGTGTTGATAGGAATAACCTTCTACAGATAAAAAAACTCACCTCCAGGCAAGAAGTTGTGCAGCGGTCCAATAATAGGAAAGCTCTTTGGACCAGGAATCTCTGACCATGATTTCAGAGTATTAACCTTTTCTGTATTTTGTGGTGCTGAATTTACTGATATTGTTCTAAGGATATAACTGCACAGTTAGTACTTAAATTTGCTCGGAAAGTAACTCAAATGTTATTTGTTCTGTTTATAAATGAAAAAGTTTTAAAAATTTAAGAAAGTGTATAGTGTAAATTCAGCTTTAGAGTTGTTTATTACACCCGATAATATAACAAAACAATATTTTTCAAAGTCTTAATTAAACTGTATCCCTTTAAGAAATCTGTGTTAATAAAGTTTAGAATTATAACGGCAATTTAGATCACCATCATCACTTTTTACTTACCGTGTTACAGTTTTAGATACGTTGAATATATTAATCGCGGGTCTTATTTTCGTCGACTTCATTTTTGTGTTTCTCAACTAATAACAGCACTTTTAAACTACTTTAAGATGAGCACGCTCATGTGTATGAGTAAATATAGATATTTGTTTACAGTTAGAAACGATTCAGTACAATCTTTAAGATAAGATTAAATTTGTTGACCGAGCAAAGCGAAGTCTCAGAAAAGACTCCGCTGGTAAACATCAGCTGGGTTTGTATATTTATATGTGGAAATATTCAACAACAAAAAAACTATTTTCGGTCAGAAAACAAGCCAGAAATACTTTAAACAACACATGAATATTTTACTTTAAATTTTCAGCAGTCAAAAAGAAAGAAAAAAGATGAAATGGTCAATAGGTATGGGCATATAAAAAAACCAACATAAAGTTATAAATAGTTCCATAGTAAGAATGCTATTTATACCGCTGTTTTTCGATTAAAAAGGTAGGATGAGCTAATGAATTAAATGGAACGGAGACCAAATAGCATTTGAAACCTGTAGAGGCTAAAATTCCTGCATTTTATTGTTACAGAAGTTTACAGGTATCAGCTATCAGGTTAAACATTAATTCAATAATACACCTGTGTAATATTATACTCTCTATGTATAATGATAATAAATCTCCAGCCAAAACATAAAAATATAGGTAATCATGATAGAAGTCTGAATGTTAATAGTGAAAAATAATGTGAATATGGGTTCCAAGTTGAATCATAAGTAATTGAAATATATTTAGAATTCATTTTATCTTAACTTGAAATTAGTTAAATAGAATGAAAGAGATGAGAAATGAAACAAACATTCTTTTATTATTAATATTATAAAATTAATCTTAACAACAACATTTAAACATATAAAATATGGAATACACTTTCAGCTGTTTAGCGCATACGTAAGTTTATTTCAAATCTGTGAATTTAAAGCCGAAGGGACCGTGGATGTAGTTCAGGGCTGATGGTGTTACTTTGAGATCCGGTCCAATCCACTCCACACGGAAATTCTCCATCAGTTTAGTTAAAAAGGATTCCAACTCTAACTCTGCTATGCGACGACCTTAAATTATAAAAAAAAATTGGTCATCATTATCATAGTAACATAATTCCTCTTTAACCCCGCAATGGATTTTAATGGAGTTTTCACCATATTTCAGGTAATTTTTCAACTTTAATTTGTAAAAGCCATCAGAATTTAATTTTCTAAATGAGCTTAAATCGTGTATAAGTCGGCCAAATTTACACTTTTGCGAAGCGTAGATATGAATATTATTTGTACTGAAATATCTCTACTATAAGGTTCTGTCACGATCAGCACACGCATATGCATAAAACGACAACAATGGTCTACAAATCAAAGTCTACCTATAGGTATCAGAGGAAAAAGAAGAGCGACTTTCCTCCGGTGCATGATACGTTCCTATTACCATTAGTAAGCTGAACGATTAACCGCCGATCTCAATATTCTACTATAGTTAATACCTTGGTAATTGGAAACTGCTAGTTTTGTCTTTTTGCTATCTACCATAGGTTATTGAGACACAAAAAGATGGATAATATAAATCATTATTACACAAATAAAAATGGCGAATCATTCAATTTGTGAATAAATACCTATCCTAATGAAACACATTTTGTTGGAATCTTGACACTTACCAATGCACGATCTAACTCCAAAACCGAAAGGGTTATATGCAAAAGGGTGCGCTTTTCTGTAGTACAAGGGATGGTCCTTCTCAACCAGCCATCTTTCAGGAATGAACTCTTTAGGTCTAGGGAAATATTGCTCCATGTTAGCCATGTACTGATGTCCAAAAGCTACCCGTGCCTATAGAAAAAAGAAGAGACATACATTTTTGAATTAATTTTTGAACAAATGAAGGCTCACGATAATAAAAATATTAGTTAACAGCATTTTATATAGATCCCACTTCTTATGCACATACTTTTTCAGGGTCAGAGGGCATTGACCTGTAATCTACCATGCTAGTAATAAGTGCAAGCTGGTGGATAAAAATCATGGATGATTTCTTTTTAATATATTCCCTAACCGTGTTCACAGTTTAAAAAAAATGTCTGAATACCTAAACATTGATAGTTTTATCCATCATCTCTCTTTGAAGCAAACTTCTCAACACTTACGCCCTCTGGTATTCTATATCCCAGTATATGATATTCTTTTGTAACCTTCCTCATGTTGCCAGCTACTACAGGCAAAATTCGAAGCGACTCTTTAAAGCAAGCCTTTAAATATTTACGCTCCTTTCCTGCCAAAACTTCCTTACGTAGCTTCTCTTGAACTTCAGGATTTTTGGCTAGCAGAAATAATGTAGCGGTCATTGTGTTGGATGTCTAGAAAATATAATTGTATACTAAGTAATTATGAAATTAAAATAATTATGCCACAGAAATCTAAGTTTCAAAAAGTAGATTTTTATGCAATGGATTTTATCTGGATTTTTTGAGTTAGTGGGTTTACATTCATAGCCTTCACAAGTTTCTAAATCTCTTCAAGTCCATTTTATAAATAAAACTTCAATCTTTTGTTTCTCTTTATATTACTCACAGTATCGACTCCTGCAAACAGCATGTCGCTTGCCATAATAACTGCTATTTCTTCGTCGATTTCCATTAGTTTTTGGAGGATTGGTTTTTCGCCATCGTTCGTTTGAAAATTTTCGTTTGCTCTTTTAATAAATTGCTTACAAATCCTTAAATACAAATCAATTTCAATCCTAAGTACTAAAAATATAATAATAAAAAGTTGCATTGCAATGTTTGTTTCTGAATCGTTCTAATATAGCCGAACAAATTCTACTATCACAATAGAATTATTGCTTTTTTCTATGGAAAAACACTTCATTCCTATGGAAATAGCTATTTAGCTGCAGGCAGGATTGTGGAGTCAATTTTTTAGATAGTTTTTGTTAAACACTTACGTTTCCTGTTCATCGTAAATTTTCATTGCTTTTTTGAAAGTTTTTGTTGAATAGTATTTCCAGAGGCTCAATTTAAAGTCTAATTCATTGGCTGTGTCAAATATGTCGTGTACACATCTTATTAATTTCTTTTCCAGTGAATCCTCAGGTAGATTCGGGTCTAAGCAGTTGAGTCGGCCACCTAAAGCTACAACGGCTATCGACTCTAATGACCAAAGATTCATTTCATCGTCGAACTTCTGCGTTATCATATTATTTTCATCTCGTATTGATCTTAATCTGAAATTGGAAGGAAAAAATAATATAAAAAATTATACAATACTTCAAAATTTGTCTTCTACGCATAGTAAAAACTCTTCTTGCTAGGAAAACTTATTTCAATATATTAGCTGTCGAAGGCTATATGTGGCATTAGGACTCTTCTGTAAAATTTTACCTGTCAAAAACGTTTAAAGGGAAAAAGGGAGATACAATCATGAAGACTCTGTTTTTAAGTTAATATCAAAATTGATTAGTAAGAATAAAAATCTAAAATCTTAATAAAAAAATATCTCTATAAGATAATATAAATCGGACAATCGCTTAAGGAAGCAGCTTTACCTTTCAATCATATCCGACGCGACCTCATTAATAGAATTTTCATACAGTTTTACTGTTTTGGGCTGCAACATTATAGGATTGACACTTGTCCGAAATTCTTTCCAATTTTCACCAATACTAGACCAAAATAACATAATTATTTATTGATATAAAACTAATATAACGGATGTAGGCTTTTTATTTAAGTAAAAGTAAAATCCATGTAAATACATCTAATTATAGATCAAAATCTAAATTATATTGCGTGCATTTCAATCCATATTACATCTTCAAAATAGACATCAATCACGAAACCCAAAGTATTTTAGTTCTTTTTAGCACTGTTTATTACTAAATATCGGACCTTTGCCTTTTCCTCTCACTAAACCTGCCAAACCTGTATTTATAAATTAAAGGGCCTCGTCTTCCACCTCTTTCTTGTAATGAATTTTATTTTTGATTAATTTTACTTTTCTTTACACATTTAACTAATTTCAGAGTTTTGGAAACCGCCGTTTGTTTGGTTTCCTATATGTTTCTGGTAAACAAATGGTTATCCAATCTACATAATGGTTTTATATTATTAAACTAAATATCTTACTCAGACACAAGTCCAGTGAGTCTTTGCTTTTTTCCCAGTTTTTCCTTTTTATATACCTTTCTAAAATACGTTAAGGACTCAAATCCTGGTCGCTCAGGCAACGAGTTTTCCCCCCGTAATATCTAAAGGAAAACAATATATTATCTATTGTTTATTGTAAAGGTATTGTTTTAAATAGAGATAATGATAAACATATTTTATGTTTTGAACAAGATAGTGCATTAGTTGGTACTTACAACATTAAGATACCAAATAGGTTTCCATAAATTCTTATTAATATTAAGAGACATTGGTTGACATAAGAAGAAGATTGTAGGTACTATCATTTACCTGAGATACGCTTTCTGCATCGTACAAAAAAACAGCGCTCGGTCTACCAAACGTCCCTTCAAGCCTCACGATAGGCCCGTAAGTTTTATACATTGTGTCAAATAATTCCATACCGAAATTTTTGTGCAGAAGCCCTGTGTTAAGAAAAAGTACATTTAGGAATTATTTGAACCGACTGCTAGCAATCATATTCAAAATAAATAAGTCTGCGTATTATTTTTATGCAAAAAAAAAGATACACTGTTAATACGACCTTTATTTTATGCCATTGCAACTGTATAACGACGTTCAGCGGGGGGATTCTGTAACTCAAATTTTCATGGACTGCTATGTGAATCCATGTTCCATACAAATATTATATTGGAATTTTGACGTATTTTGATAGTAGTTTATGTCACTCGAAAGTTACAGAATCACCCCGCAGGGGTGTTACATAAAATTTTTGCGCGCTGGCTTTTCTATTGGGCAAACCACTAAGATACCTACCCCTTACATTCAAGGAGTTTATAGATATTGTTATTTGCAGACAGCTGATATAAAGATAACTCACCTCCAGGTAAGAAATTGTGCAGGGGACCAATAATAGGAAAGCTCTTTGGTCCAGGAATTTCTGAGAATGGCTTCAGCGAATGAACCTCTTCTGTATTTACTGATGCTGAATTAACAGTTGCATTCCTATTATAATTAAAAACGTGAAAACGTTTAGTTCCCAAATTACATAGTTGATTGACTCCTTAATATTTAAAATATACACTAGTAAGATCGCAAATAAGTGTAACACAGAATAATAAAATGAATACAGCAAGTCAATTTGAAATTAATATTCATAAATAAATACTTACCGAGCAATATTTTTGTTGACTTTAGAAATATATATCACCGGTCTTATTTTTGTTAGTGTCATTTTTAGTTGTTTGGTTCTAAACTCACTATAAAACCATTTAGAGAAGAACTAAATAGCGAAACTAGTTATTGTATAGACTGTTTATATTTAAAGGGGATTTACTTCTCTTTTATCTTAAATGATAAGATAAAATCTGATGAACAACTTTCAAGAAATGCACTTCACAATAACACTTTACAGTAGGTAATTATTACTCTGCTCAATAAAATATTTTATATCTTTAAAATTAATGAAATATTTCGTTACCCTGCTTCGCAACCAGTTGGTAACTACAGTAGGAGTTTGTTTTGGTGGACAAAACAGACCTGACCTTGGTTAGTGCCTAGTTACGATCATACCCAACAGTTTATTTCTGGCACAAACACATTATGGCACATGATGACACTCCTAACAATAGAGTCACGACCTTATTGTATTGTGATACGGGTTATTTCAAATAATTTGTGTTTTTTGATTCGTAATTTAAAATAATCAAAGATAAGTGTTGGGTCATCCTCTAAAATTGTTGGTGGTACTAACTGATCAAATAAAATATTCTTTTTATTTCAGTCTGTGTCTCACTATGGAATTTAGTTTGTGATTATAATAAAACGCTTCTTATTTTTGACCTTGGTAGATACAATCAAATCAAATTATTTTTGAACTATGTCCAATCTTTATAACCAACCTATCAGTGTCACCTTATTTAATTTATTTTCATAGTTACTTGCATCTGCGCTTTTGCATCTTAATGATTGAATGGACAATCCAGCTTCAAGCTGTAGTATTCTTTAACAGAATACCAATCAAATTGACATAACCTGACAGGACTGATATTGAAAATTATAGGTCCAAAACTTTTTTGTAAAATATTAACACAATTTTCGCATAATTTATTCTGCATCAGATCACAAGAACACTTTCCACAGTTGGATTTCATCAAGCAACTACTCTACAGTGGGCCACATGCATTCAGTCAGATAGTTCAAAGATATCGATCGTAGACGGATATATAATAACCTTTTATTGCTGCGGTTATAACTCTTAATTAGTATTTGTATTATCAATTTCAAATCTCATTGCATTATTTCTTTGGGCACCAGAATACCCTTAAATGTATTGTATCCGCCATTAAGGGCCCGCAGTGTACTTTTAGATTCGTACTATAATGCGGAGTAAAACAGACATGTTCATGCCATTTTTAAACAGAACAATTTATTGAGATTATTACAAGTCAATACGTAGATGGTCTTAAATTAAAAGACTTTCGCAGTTTTTCGTTTTCTGAGCTTTAAAGTAGAGGAAAGTGAGATAAGGATATTGTAAGATCATTAGCAATTAAGCAAACCGTTGCGAACCGAGCTCCTGACACATACTTTATGGTTCAGGGGTAAAAAAGCAATTAACAAAGCGATAATTCTGTAAGATGGTTAGAATTTACTCTTACAAATATTTTATAAGATTTATACTATTTAAACATTAATTAATACTATGTTTGAATTGAATATAAAATGTTTTTTGTCTATTTTTTTAATTTAATTTTAATAGGGAGGCCTTTGCCCAGCAGTGGGATGGTATGGGCTAATATAATAATAATAAAAAAAAATTCAATAACTCGTAATCTTACATGATAATTACAGAAGCTTCTACAATGCTTTGCACGAGTGGTAGAGCCTAGCTGTAGGCTCTGTCTGCATCGATTACTGGGCTGACTCGACCGGTGAAATACCACCGTAGCACAGAAAACCGACGTGAAGTAGGAACGATGTTCCTG
Source organism: Emmelina monodactyla (assembly GCA_916618145.1). Taxonomy (NCBI): domain Eukaryota; kingdom Metazoa; phylum Arthropoda; class Insecta; order Lepidoptera; family Pterophoridae; genus Emmelina; species Emmelina monodactyla. Next base: position 10,940,995 of record OU745302.1, on the reverse strand, counting down.
CGTTTCGTTCGGTGAGTGCGGTATCCGGTGCCCAATTTTCTCAAAGGCTCATCAACACACCCACAACACCCACAGTGTTGCGGGTAGTCATGGGCGGCGGTGATCACTTACCATCAGGTGACCCGCATGCTCGTTTGCTCCCTATATCATAAAAAAATGCAGACTGTTTAGGAGCTATTCGTGCTTATCGAAAAAAATTGCCACTCAGAAATGCGGAAGTGCGAGTTTTTACTTTTCTTTCATACCTAAACCTGATTCTTCAAATACCTATAAAATATAAAATAAATAAGAAGATACTATGAAGACACTGCAAATTGAAGTCCGAGAAAATCAGAACTACATTTCTAAAATAACTCTTGAAGGAAATTACAAATAGAACGCCAGAATCCTAGGATAAAATGAACAGTTTTATCTGATTGAACTGATTTCCTTGTAAACTACTATAATATTCACATTCTGCTTATAAATGGCTAAGTGAAAATCGGTTACTTTATTTTTAGAGCAAGGCTAAAATTATTCGTACAAACCCTTTTGTAGGAATGATTTTAGCCTCTAGTCTTTATGCGTATTATTTGTTTATGATATGAAGCATGTTGTTAAACATAATGATACTATTGTAAAATGTTAAGAAATATAAAGGGTTGCTTTACCAGTAATAACTGGCGGAAAGCTTTGGTCCTAAATCTTATTTTTTTATACAGTTAACTAGTGGGAGCCTGCGACTTCGTCTGCGATAAAAGTAATTTTCCCGTGGAAATGAGACTTATTACTGGGGTAAAAAGTACCCAACTTCATCCTGGCTTTTGAACTATCGATACTAAAACGATTTAAAATCCGTTCAGCCGGACAGACAAACACATTTTTACATTTATGATTTCGTTAATTTGTAAGGAGTAGGCAAGGATAACAGCAAAAGAAACTATGTTATTGTGGTAAATTTTTATTATTTTTGTTCAGTTAAACTTTGGAAACGTAATCCCTACTATCCCTACTAATATTATAAATGCGAAAGTAACTCTGTCTGTCGGTCTGTCTGTCTGTCTGTCTGTCTGTCTGTTACGCTTTCACGCCTAAACCACTGAACCGAGTTTGATGAAATTTGGTATGATGAAAGAACTGAACTTGGGAAAGGACATAGGGTACTTTTTACCGCGGGAAAACTTCTCATTCCCGCGGGAAATCGACTCCCACGCGAACGGAGTCGCGGGCGGCCACTAGTAATATTATAAATGCGAAAGTAACTCTGTCTGTATGTCTGTCTGTCTGTCTGTTACGCTTTCACGCCTAGACCACTGAACCGATTTTGATGAAATTTGGTATGAAGAAAGAACTGAACTTGGGAAAGGACATAGGGTACTTTTTACCGCGGGAAAACTTCTCATTCCCACGGGAAACCGACTTCCACGCGAATAGAGTCGCGGGCGGCCACTAGTCCTAAATAACGTTTCTAAAAACACAGTCAAAAATAATTACACAATTCCTCCAAGTTTTCTAGAATTCAGACTATTTGTTAAAATTTGTCGACTTTGAAAGACCCTCCAATAAGCTATAACACAATTTCTATACCTATTTTTCCTATGCTGCTTAAATATGATAAAACTAATTCGAATTACGGTCTATCCGATTTTTTTAAAACAAAAAAAATGTTCTCTGAAGGTTTTATTTCCAATTTCCAGGCTGTAAATCATACCCTGGTTATTGAATTTGCGAGTTACCTTACATATTGCGACTTTTATAGAACACAATTTATTACAGGACTCTACAAGTATGAAAATGCAAACGATCTTCAAGCTATTTATTCGTGACAATCTAAAAATTTCACAACTGAGACATACGTAGCTTTTAACTAACCGCAAACTATGAAGGTATTCTGTAACTGTGGACCTACATAAAATCTGTGTACATAAACTACTATAAAAAACGTCAAAACGCTGGTTTGGCTTGTTTGGCCATACAAATAATGTTTTTTTGACGTTTTTTGATAGCAGTTTACAAAACTCATTAGTTACAGAATTACTCCGCTGGTGTCCGAGAAAAATGGAAAATACATTTCTAGAGGTATAGGGTAAGTTCGTTAGAGATGGCCATAGTTTTTTTAAAGAGTCATAAAAAAAAGAAATTATATTTATAATCAAATTTTTATGGCCTTCATAATCTTTGATGATTAATCTTTCAAAAAACAACAACAAATTAAAATTATCATTAAAAAAACATGAAAAAATATATTAAAAAGAAAAAAATAAGACTGGCCAACTTATATATCAGTGTTTGTTGGCCATAGTCATACGGGACAGATGGCCACTACTCTTCTTGCCTTTTCCCTTTCCTTTTTTAGATGCTGTTGCATAACTTTGTTCAGCTTTTTGCTTGTGTCCACTTTTGGCACACATATTGTCAAATGCGGTACAATTTTCATGTACCGATAAGTCACAAATGACGCATCAAAGCCAATCTTCAATCAAGCGGGTTACACAGGAATTTTCACCGCATCCAGGGCAATTGTCAGCCTCATCTGCTATTTCTTGCAGCGTAGTATCACAAAATAATGGTAACTCTTCTTCTGAACTACGTCCAGAATCTATTCTGATAGCTTTTCTTTTCCTAACTGTATTCAACTTATTATTAACTAGTGGCCGCCCGCGACTCCGTTCGCGTGGAAGTCGGTTTCCCGTGGGAATGAGATGTTTTGCCGCGGTAAAAAGTACCCTATGTGTTATTCCGATATATAATCTATATTATTGTAAAGTTTCATCCAAATGCGTCAGTTCGTTTTTACGTGAAAGAGAAACAAACATTCATACATTTATACATCCATACATACATCCATCCATACTCACAAACTTTCACGTTTATAATATTAGTAGGATATTGTTTTTTTTGTCATGCGCGAACAGCTATTCTTTAGTATTTATTTGGCATCCATAATAAAATAAAAAATCCATTGCATACATTTAAATGACAAAACTTATATGGCCATCTCAACCTGAATCATTAAGGCCATCTCTCCTATTTTTGGGCGGGAGAGATAGACATACAAAATTTAAATCTTTGAAGACCAAATAGGCAACCATTTTGAAGTTAAAATACAGATAAAAACGTGATATGTCAGCAAACTCACAATACATCAATATTCAACATAAAGAATATATGTTACACCACGTTAGGTAAACCAACAAAAAAACTTTTGAAGTATTGTATACAAACAAAGCTTATTTACTTACTTTTAGGATTTTTTTATTGCGGAGATTGTTGTTATTGTTCCCTAGCGTTCGCTTGTAGTAAACTAAGTGAAACGGAACGTCATTTGTCGATTATTTTGTGAAATATTGGTATTGGCCATCTCTCCCGTACGGCCATCTCTAACGGTTTTACCCTAACTATATTTCCAAGCGATTTGGACGGTACAGCTTCGTCAAAATAAACAGTTATAGCCAATTTCCTCATTCACTACTTTAAACTACAGAAACTAAATAACTACATAGTATAAAACAAAGTCGCTTTCTCTGTCCCTATGTATGCTTAAATATTTAACACTACGCAACGGATTTTGATGCGGTTTTTTTTAGTAGATAGACTGATTGAAGAGGAAAGTTAATGTGTATAATAACATAGTACGGGGAAAGGGGTTTTTCTCCGAATTTAACGCGTGCGAAGCCGTGGGCATTAGCTAGTTGTTAGTATATTGTTAATAAATCGCTAACAAAGCGTAAACCATCTCGTTAAATTTAAGAGGATTACAAACCCTTTTGTTGGAAATTTTGTTGATATAATGTTCGACACAGAATTAATGGATATATTATATGTTTGTAAAGCGTAAGTTGATATATTGAACACAGGAAATTAAAGAGCCTTTGATGTCTCAATACTATTATAATACAAAATATATGTCAATAAATATATCAAGTATATTAATTCAAATAAAGCAATAGCGTAACATTATTTACTCATATTTGGCGTAAAGCTGGTAAAAGCCCTAAAAGACATACTACTTACAGTCTTACCATTTATAAAATAATATATTCTAACCTTTTAATTACGCACGCCAAACGAAATAATTGAATACACTAGGTATTGCCCGTTTCAAAAAAATATTGACATCAAACAATAGCCATTGCAAAAAAAATACCCAAAATATTTAAAAGACAAAACAACAAAGATAATGGACGATGACCTTGTCAGAGGATGCGATGAACTAACTAAATACACACTGTAGACTTTGAGAGTTTGTGATGGTAGGTATCCCACAAGTTCATGTCCGACAAAGGTAATAATAATAAAGAATTACAAAAAGGAGTAGTTAAAACAACTCAGATATTAAAGACAACAACAGCAATATTAGATATCTTATCAAACAATTGTCATTCTATTTTTGAAAAATAGTCGTGGCTTTTCCGATAAGGCAAATATTTTTCTTTGAACTTTATGGCTAGACGATTCAGCAAATCCTGCGCAGATATCATTTTAGTGTTCTATCCCAATAACAAAATCTACATCTTATTGAAAAAATATATTATGACTAAGTACCTTGAAACAATTTTTTTGGAATGTTATGTTCTTTCAAACCTAGGTATTCTGAAAAAAAATACTAAAGGATTTGAAAGAGTTAGCACAAATATACAATTTTGCCTTAAAAAAGAACACTTATGTAATTACCACCTTTAAAATTACTTTTACAATCTAAATAGCTGAATTGGAACAGACGATTGAGTAATTATTGAAAATTTTCAATAAAGTGGTGGAAGGGTGCTGTCAATTTAAATCAACATCTCGTATTTACGATAAAAGCCTTCTCAAGATATTCAGTTCTATTCGTGACATTAGAGAAATTGATTACTTTGAAACGAGATAATTGCTATGGGATTTGACAAGGCACTCAGCAATGTGATTCTCATTTTCAACAAAAACATTTTAACTTTACTTATAAAAAACAAGCGAATATGAAAACTAACAATTAAAATTCAGCTTCACACAGTTAAACAGAAGCTATTAAGCAAATATAATGTTATCTGAAGATCGGAGAGACCTATGTGAGCTGAGGACCAATACATTTGCAATGTAAATGATTTCCTCGTAAATTATTCATGAACAGAGTACCTACAGTACCTACATCAAGTCCAATCGGTAGACGTTGCACTTGCAATGAGAGGTCGCCCGCATAACTGAGCCCAACTTTACAGACATGAAACGAAGCTGAGTTGGAAATCAATTGTAAAGAACACTTTGTAGTACACTGAAAGTCTTACTTACTTAATACTATAGAGGAAATATATTTCCAAAATAACTATCAGTGGGTGATTAGGGATCGATACTGATGCCAAAAATGCAATTAGTAAAATATTTGTCTGTCTGTCTATCTGTCTGTCTGTCTGTTTGTATAACCGTTATAGAAACCAAAACTACTCGACGGATTTTAACAAAACATGGCACAATTATTTTTCATAATCCTGAGCTGGTTATAGTATACTTTTCATCACGCTACAATCAATAGGAGCAGAGCAGTGAAGGGAAATGTTGGGAAAACGGGAGAAGTTACTTCATTTTTGAAGCTTCCGTCGCGTGTGCAACCTTAATGGTACACAGACATTATGGATGACGGAAATGTTTTCCTTAAAATTATATAAAAATATCCCACGACAGCATATGTCTATCTTATATGGTTGACTCGCAATAACTCGTGTAACTCCCGTTCGAAGCTTTCTGATTATATTCTGTACCTGTACCTAGTACCCGTACATTTCGTTTTATTTTTTTCATGTATTCTAAAAGCGTAGAGTATCTGCCCCCTGATTGCGATTGTCGCTGCATTGTCTACCGGTGTAGGTATGTTTAGTGGCGGGCTGGAAGGGCAATAGTAAACAGCCAGTAGTGATATTTTAGCGAGTTAGCAAAGTAATTACTATAACAGATTTCATCTAAGCATTAAGCAAGCTAACGCCTGACACCATTATTTATGTGTCAATTTAAATCTGAAATTAAAAAAATCCTGTCCTGAATATAAGGGTTTGTTTAAAATTTAGTAGCACTCAGTTTTCTAGAAGGCATTATACTTTCCTTTAAAAAATATATTTTGCTTTCTATTTTTTATTTTACGACTTTGTATATTTTTAAATTTAAACTGATAAAAATGCCTTAATTCTTAATGGTAGAAGTTTTACTACTCACATAGTTAATATTTTCAGATAAGTTATTTGTTATTGTTATTGACTCCTTAATGTTATTATTATTTTTAATTATTCTACTTGCTTAATTTAGTTAAAGCATAATCAATGCGAATGGCAGGGAAGGGAAAAACTAATATGAGTTTATTCTTCTCTGTGGTTTAACAGAAAATGTAACCTTTATGTGAATAATAAATAATAATAAAAAAAAAAAAACTATACCTATACCTATTATTAATCCAAATTATGGCGATTACCGATAATTTGAATACCATAATGAAAAACAGCGATACTGTGACATTAGTAACAGTGTCTTTTTACTTTTTTTGAGACGAATTTATTCATAGAAATATTTATCGTTTATAAGTATAATAATGATGAATATAAAATATATATTAATAGTTTATCACTATCGTAATAATATTAAAGTATGGATATCGCACATCTGTTTTCGTATGTCTTTCACTCTTTCTTACTTAGCTCAGTGGCTACTACAAAGAATTAATCGTTGTATACCTACTGTTTTGGACATTTCCATCTTTAGATAGGAGGTATAAAGCAAACTTTGCTATTCGTGTCTGATTGTATGTTTGGACTTCAACCCTTTCAAAGCCCTTAGGGTATTTTTCCGGCATAGCTAAGTGTGTAAGAACAATACATTCCCAATGTTTCAAGGTAGTCATAATTAAATGTTCGTGAAAAATAACAGTAACACGAAGCACTAGTTAATTAAAAATAGTAGGTATTTTATTAACTTTAAGGTGATTTTGCGCAGTATTTCCTGAAATGAAATGAAATTACTTTATTGTATGTAGGATTAAAACTAATCTCTTATACATTGTCAAAAGCATAAAATCAAAAACTAAAAATGATGTCACGGCCGTAGTAGACCGAGGGAAAAAGCTGGCGGAAAAAACTCTCGGTACTCTTTCTGAAATTATACAACCATAATTTAGATTTATATTCATTCAAAACGTGTACATTCAGTGAACATATAAATTATTTTCTCGTACCTCCTCACTCAACATTATTACTGGAAATGGTCCAGCCATATAGTTCAAGGAGGTGGATACGATTTTGGGGGCTGGTCCGCTCCACTCCACATTGAAATTCTCTATGAGTCTCGTTAGAAAAGTTTCCATCTCGAGCTCAGCTATCCGCCGACCTGCAAACATAACAAGGATTAAATCAACTACCTAACTAATTGATATCTACTCGTATTGAACTTTCCGGCAAACTACAATATAATTAACCGGAGTATTTGTACAAGCTGTCCAAAGCCATAACTTTTAATTTAATAAATTTATTACATCAAAAGTAAACAGACATTAGGAATTTGTTTTCTTTGCCTTCTAACAATTAGTGTATAACTTTAAGGCTTTTTTTACCGTTACATGAAATGTATGTTTCTAATAATAAATTTCTATTTGGTTTTTGATGCAATAATTTTGTTCGAAGCATATTTTTGGTCTTCACTAAATTATATATTTCCTTTAACTAAATTATACATTTGCTCCTGTTTCACTGATCGTATAAATGATTTTCTTTTCCATTTTGCTTTCTATCCATTAATAAAATGGACAGGAATATAAGTAAGATAAGAATATTGTAAGATCATTAGCAATTAGGCAAACCGTCCGTCTGGAGCCCAGGAAGTATCCCCTGACTCAGCAATTAACAGCGCAATATTTTTAAATCGTGTAATTAAGCTTTTCAAATCTTTTCTCGACAAAAAATCTTACCTTTTTTGACTAAATGCTGTGAATGGAAAAATATCGCACAGAAAACCGACGTGAAATAGGGACAATGTTCCTGCGTTTCTTTGGGTGAGTGTGATATCCGGAGCCCAATTTCTCAAAGGTCAGCAACACACCCCCAACACCCACAGTGTTGCGGGTAGTCATGGGCGGCGGTGATCACTTACCATCAGGTGACCCGCATGTTCATTTGCTCCTTATTTTATATAATATATATATATATATATATATATATATAGATATATAGAGGTATCAAAAACATTGTATTCGCAACTTTTTAGTAATAAAACAATTATACATGATGATGGTTTTGAAAGATTTATTGCAGATTTTTTATTTTACTGGATATTGGTTGTGATAAAGAGCAAAACTGACGTTTTGAAAACGACTGAAAATAAATAGTTACCATTTATTGCTGGCGCGACTGCGATACAGAAAATCTATAAGCTATTCAGGCAATTTTAAAAGTCTCCTTTTAGAAATGCTGGAGTAGCGAGATTTTTTTCTTCAAATACCAATAAACCTGCTGCTTAAGGTATTTCGTTTGCAAATACTACGAAATAACTGCAAATTGAAGGTTGGAAAAATGATAAAAAAACAAAATTTCAAAAAAAAATTACAATCACATGAAATTATTTTTTGTTACAAAGTTCTTTCTACTTTAGCAATTACATTAATTTAGAATATGAAATTAATTTTGAAAGTGAAAACAAGTTCGTTAAATTTATAAGAATTACGTCGTCACGAATTACGGGGAAATTATTTTAGTTTTCACAGTTCAGACTTGTTTCTATCAGAAATAATTGTTTATGATGTCAATAAAGTTATTGAAAAGGTTTTAAATTTGTTAGTTTTAAGAAATAGGACTTGTGGTTGCCGTCTCAATTTTGTGAACTCTGTGAAGAGTACGATTTATTTTTTATGATTTAAAAGTGTCTGAATTTGAGTAACAGTCTTTATTTAGTTATCATTCATTTAGTTCTGTTTCCATTTTATCCTTATCGACGGAGAAAAAACTGTCAAATTCCAATGCAAATTTGAGAAATTATTGAAAATGTTCATATAAAGAGATTCAAAAGTGCTGCCAAATTAAATCAACAGCTCTTCATTACGCGGAAAGCCTTTTTGAAGTTCAATTCCGTCACATTTAGGAAATCGATAACTTTACTGATGTAATTGTTACGGGATTTAGTAAGGCACTCAGCGTTTGCTTAAATATTGGCTTTAAATCTATTGAGGTCTGTCAAGTAGATGACAACCAGTTTATTTTTGTCTTGTTCTTCTCTGTACAAAAACAATAAAGAATTTAGTTTAAGACAAGATGCAACTAATTCGTGTGTTGTAAAGTGGTTTAGATTATATGCTAGTAATTCCAGGAAACACTTTTTTTGGCTCCAAAATCCCTACTTCCCTACTAATATTATAAATGTGAAAGTAACTCTGTCTGTCTGTCTGTCTATCTGTCTGTCTGTCTGTCTGTCTGTCTGTCTGTTACGCTTTCACGCCTAAACCATAGAACCGTTTTTTATGAAATTTGGTATGAAGAAAGAACTTAACTTGGGAAAGGACATAAGGTACTTTTTACCGCGGGAAAACTTCTCATTCCCACGGGAAAACGACTTCCACGCAAACGGAGTCGCGGACGGCCACTAGTATGACATAATTACTTGTAGGCGGTCATGGAAGGCGGTTAACATTACGTTATTCTTTAGACTTGGTTTGGGTGCCATGCCAGTTAAAACAAACACAACAATGATTTCGTTTACACAAATTTCTTTAAGAAAATGAATAAACATAGTAAAATAAGATTGAGTAAGAAGTGAGTAAAAACATTAAATTTTTAACATTAAAATGTAACCAAAAACCACAAGTCACCAACTTCACTATACCTACGTACCTATTCTGGAAAAAGAAACAAAACTAGTAAATTTTCGACGTGCCTTCCTGTGCCCAGTAGTAGGATTAACATCTGCAAGTTAATGTTTTTAATTTCCTCCTGAATTATTCATGAACAAAGATTAAAACCGTCAGGTCCAATCGGTAAACATTTCTGCACAGCTGCAACGAAGGTTCGCCTACCGCATAACTGAGTTAAACTTTACCCCGACCAACGCCGAAGCCGGAAAACAAATTGTAAGAACTTTACTGTAAGTTTCGGTTTCGTTCATTGAGAAAATTACGAACAAGTTAAGTAGTAGCTGCCATGCACACTGACTTTATTTAAACACTGAATAGTGCAAAGTGATGTCTAATGAGTCCTATTTTAAAAATATAATAACTACTGGCCCCATTAATTGCTTCCTTTTCCTATGTTACCCTTTGCAACTGATACAATTTGTGTTCGGAAAAAATATAAAATATCAAAATTTTATAAAAGTGATTTTATGCAACTGATTGTATTTTATGCAACTAATACAAATTTTGTTAAAATTTGATTTCAAATATATGGTAAATCAATAAATCACAACGTTGGGTCATAAAATAATATGTTTGTCTTTTTAACTATGACAACCATAATTAGCTATAAACATAACTGACATTGTTTACATACCATAGATGGGCATTCTAATTCAGAAACACCTCTTATGTGGCCAGAAATGCTAAAATGGAGGGTGATCCTAATTTCCATTTCGGTCCAGGTTGAATTCCATTTCTAAGTTCCACCCACTTGGGTATCGGCTATGAAGATTACCCTGCCAGCCTCAATCTTAACACCCTATCAATTTATCAGTGTTGGCATTTGTTTTGCATACGGCTCCCTAAGAAGTGTTTGGGGGTTGCGTAGAATGTTCGTTTATGGATATCAAACACGGAATAATATTTAGTTCACAGTTTATTGCTAGAAAATGTTACTCACGAAAAGACGTTACATTACACAGAGAGATTCAAACCAAGAGATCGTAACACAGAGTAAAAATCTTACATAGAGTTGTGTTCTATTTTAACCTAATAATAACACCTCATTATAGGTGCGTTCCGTATGAACTAAGTGGTGGCTGAGCCGCCACACCACCCCCCCACGGAGTGAGATCAGTCAAAGATCTTGAACTTGACGCGTCTACCAGAACGAGTAGTGTACTCTGGCTTGGTGTTTGTGGTTTTATCTGATGGAACAGAAGATGAGGGTGGGTACCGTGAAGGTACAGGAACATCAACAGGTATAGGTAAAGAGTGTGCAACTCCCGCAGTAGGCACGGATATTTCCGGGCCAGTGTGGTCAACATAAGCTGGCTTGAGGCGATCGACCCTTACAACTACACGGCGGCCTTTTACGTCCAGCGTCATTGTTTTGCCATCGCTGGCGCGGTCAATGACCTGGTAAGGGCCGGTGTAAGGTGGCTGCAGCGAGCGACGAACACAGTCTTCTCGTAAAAATACATGAGTCGCTGTAGCTAAGTCCTTAAAAATGAACGTGGCAGGTTCAGTGTGTCGAGAAGCAGGGACTGGTTGAAGAGACAACATGTGACGACGTAAGGTCTCTACAAAGTCCGAGGAATTGCAAGTAAATTCAGTACTTGTAGCATCGAAGAATTCACCTGGAAGGCGAAGCGTTTCGCCATACACCATCTCGGCTGCTGTAGCTTTAAGGTCTTCCTTGAAGGCAGAACGCATTCCGAGAAGGACGAGAGGGAGCGCACGTACCCAAGAATCGTGATGGCACATGAGAGCCGTCTTAAGTTGACGATGTACGCGCTCTATCATGCCGTTAGCACAAGGATGGTACGAGGTAGTCCTTATTCGTTTGGTGGCAAAATGTGTCATTAGTTGGCGAAACAAATCAGACTCGAACTGTGTTCCTTGGTCTGTTGTTATGACTGATGGAATGCCAAAACGTGGAATCCACTCTCGGGTGAAAGTTTCAGCCACTTCTTCCGCGGTGATGGAACGCATTGGCCAAACCTCAGGCCATCGGGTGACTCTGTCAATTGCTGTTAAGCAATAGCGGAAATCATTGCAAATCGGCAGGGGACCGACAATGTCTATATGGACGTGTCGGAAGCGACCAGATGGAAGGTCGAAATTGCCGATGGGAGCAGAATTGTGGCGAGACACTTTGGCGCGTTGACACGCCTCACAAGTGCGAGCCCACTCCTTGCAATCCTTGTTGACAGAAGGCCACACAAAACGTTCAGTCACGAGACGAGTAGTAGCTCGTGCACCGGGATGACTCAAGTTGTGGAGTTTATTAAATGCAGATCTACGAAAGGGAGGGGTTAAATAGGGACGGGGCTTGCCAGTGGAAACATCGCAAGTGACAGAAATATTAGTGCCAGGAATAATAACGTTACTCAGTTGAAGGCTGGAGCTGCGATAACGCAAGTTAGAAAGTTTCTGATCTGTCTGCTGAGACTGGGCAAGTGCTTCGTAGTCTTGTTCGACGGCGATGGCGTCAACTCGTGACATCGCATCGGCCACGACATTGTCCTCTCCTTTTATAAATCTGATATCGGTGGTAAATTGGCTTATAAAAGACAGCTGATTTAGCTGTGCCGGTGGTAATTTCTCTCGGCGCTGTACGAAAGCGTACAAAAGCGGTTTGTGGTCCGTGAAGATTGTTACGTGCTGTACCTCGAGAATGTGGCGGAAATGTTGTACGCTTTCGTACACCGCCAGCAACTCGCGATAGTAAGCGGGCCACTGCGCCTGTTTTGGGGTCGGCTTCTTGCTAAAGAAAGCAAGGGGAAACCACTGACCGTCAACTTGCTGTTGAAGACAAGACCCAATGTGGACGCTGGAAGCATCGGTAAAAAGTCCCAAAGGCGCGTCGCTAATAGGATGTTGCAGTAAAGTGGCGTCGGATAAACTCCTCTTGCAGGCTTCAAATCGGTCTAGAAGCTCAGGTGTCCATATGAATGGCTTGGCACCTTTGCCGTTGGTAGCCACTACGTCATCAATGAGTGGAGCCTGAAACTGAGCGGCGTGAGGTATGAATCGACGATAGTAGTTGAACATACCGAGAAAACGTCGAACGCCTTGGACAGTTTTGGGAGGGGGAAAATCCAGAATTGCCTGTATGCGGTCCTGCGGAGGTTTTGTGCCTTCAGCAGAGATATGGTATCCCAGGAATGTGACTTCCCGAGCACCAAATGTACACTTAGAAGTGTTGATGACGACACCATAATCCTGGAGTCGTTTGAAGAGAATCCGCAAGTGTTCTTTATGGAGAGCCTCGTCTGGTGAATAAACGAGGATATCATCCAAGTACGGAAAACAGAAATCGAGACCCCGTGTGACCTCATCGATGAACCTCTGAAATGTCTGACCAGCATTCCGGAGACCGAAGGTCATGAAGGGGAACTCGAAGAGGCCAAACGGGGTAACGATGGCTGTCTTCGGCACGTCCTCTTCAAACACGGGTATTTGATGGTAAGCTTTTACCAGATCGATCGTACTGAATATTTTAGAGCCACTAAGGTTATGAGTGAAATCATTAATGTGGCGGACCGGATAACGGTCGGGAATTGTCCTGGAATTCAGCGCGCGGTAGTCACCGCAGGGACGCCAGGAATTGTCCTTCTTTGTAGCCATATGCAACGGAGACGACCAGGAACTCTTGGATGGCCGTGCGGTGCCAGATTGTACCATATCCTCAAATTCTTTTTTGGCTTCAAGCAATTTTTTGAGGAGCCAAGCGTCGAGGGCGACATGATAAAGGCGGTCCATCCGTTGTCTTTATGTAATGCACAGTATTGTGCTTAACGGTCCTGGGATAACCAGGAGGGCGAGTAATGTCAGGGAACTCTGCAAGCACTTGTGCAAAAGGAGAGTTCGTTGAAGCTACGGCCTTGACACTGGGTTGTTCCATAGTTGCGGCGGAGGCGGGTGCTGATAGGTTGGTAATGCCGTCAACAAGGCGCTTAGCACGGCAATCTGGCAGAAGATGGTAATAAGCCAGAAAATCAGAACCTATTATTGCAGTGGTAACATCTGCAACAACGAATTTCCACACGAAGCTCCGCCTAAGACTAAAGTTAAGTGTAAGGTTAATAGTCCCGTACGTCTTAATACAACTACCATTAGCCGCGCTGAGCTCATAGTCAGAGGATTTTCTCTGGTCTGTAAGCCAGCGGCGAGGGTAACAGCATAGGTCCGAACCGGTGTCAATTAAAAACTGCCGTTTAGTGGTCCGGTCGGTGACGAAGAGACGGCGGCCGTGAGGATGGTTGGGTTCGCAGTCAGTCGCCGCCGCTACTGACTGCTCGCAGAGTTTTCCGGCTTCCAATTGCATGGGCTTATGCATTTAGCAGCCTTGGGACCATATTTTTGATGGTACCAGCAAAGTTTGCTGGTTCGTGTTGGAGTGCCGGTTCTTGAATGACTGTTTCTTGATAAGGAGCGATTCCTGGAACGAGAACGTCCCGAAGAAGATAAGGCTGCAACTTGTCTACTAAGAAGCTGTTCGATGCGCTCCATCATAGCGTCAAGAGGAGATGCGGCAGCAGCATGTACGTAAGAAGGGCCGGGTTGAGCCTCAACAATCTTGTCAGCAATGTCTGCGACCTTGTCCAAGGAGAGATCAGCCTGGGTTGCTAGGATACCCTGGACGTGCTGAGGTAATCGGCGAAACCATAGCTGCCGCAAAATTTTGTCATCCGACAATGCGGTTCCAGCTAAGGAACGAAGATGACGGAGGAACTGAGACGGCTTTCTGTCTCCTAATTCCTCGTCACTCAACAGCCTCTTGACGCGTTGTTCCTCTGAAGAGGAAAGTCTGGTTATAAGCGTCTCCTTAAGCTTTAGGTACTTTCCTTGTGCAGGTGGATTTGTAACTATGTCCTCAATTTCACCAGCCATTCGGTGGTCCATTTGGCTAAGGACATGGCTGTACATGGTCTCGTCTCTGTTTATCCCAGCCAGAAGAAATTGTGCCTCAGCCTGCGCAAACCAACCCTTTAAACCTTGCTCCTTCGTTGAGGAAGGCGACAAAATATTTTGATTTGTTGTAGGTTTCTGGTTTAATTTAATAAATTAGATTGGATACAATCTTATTAATAACAATTTAGTTAAATTTAAACTACTTTATAACTGTAGTTACATGCTGAAGTTTTTGGGTTTGATCTTGTTTCAAAATGGCTTAGCTGGAGACGGATTAATATATTCTTAGTAATTTGTCAAATTTTAAAAATATTATATCCAAAATATCGCGTGTATCACAAATTATAAAATGGTAAAGAATGTTTTTTATCGTCTATTCACTATCAGGTTAATGATCTAATATATAAAAATAAGTCGGGTTTTCCTTCCTGACGCTATAACTCCAGAACGCACAAACCGATTTCCACGGTTTTGCATTCGTTGGAAAGGTCTCGGGCTCTGTGAGGTTTATAGCGAAGAAAATTCAGGAAAAGTTTGAAGAGAAAAGCAGAAAAACAGGAAAAACCTTTTTCACATACAGTGCCATCTCTGATATATAGCATGTACTTCCCTCACGAAAATAAGTACGTTTCATTTTAAGTAGATGTCGCAGGTACGTGATACATTGTTTGATAGCTAAATGTAACATTTATACGTTCTTTCAAACGCTAAATTAAAAGCGGTATTGTGCTTTTGTGGTTAAATTCACCAGTCTGTCCATAGTTCAAAATGCCGAGAGTACGACGTGTGAACATCGGCCGCCGCACAAGACATGCAAGCCAGCAACAAGTTTATTCACAGAACTTAAGCGAAGAAAGACAAAATATAATAAGAGAAAATGCTCTATTAAGACAACGCGTGAGCACACGAAGATCATTGGCATCATACAATCGCTTGGCATTCCAATATGATCCCACTGCAAACTACAGTAATGATTTAAATTTAGTTATTGGACCAATGACGACTGTATGCCGATATTGCAATGCGATAAAGTTCAAAAAAGAAACGGCTGGATTGTGCTGCGTAAGTGGAAAAGTCAAACTGGATCCATTACTTACACCACCACAGCCACTGAAACCATTGTTCGATGGGACTGATCCCGATTCCAACCATTTTCTTCAACGCATCCTTGAATACAATAACTGCTTTCGGATGACTTCCTTTGGAGCTAATATCATTCGAGAAGGCGGCTTCATGCCGACTTGCTAGGTAAAATATACATCACACACAACTAATCACTCACACCAATCAATCACACCAACACAATCAATTGCAACACATAACAACTAAACATACACCACACACTACACCATCACACGATCAGAAGTCACACCGTATTCTTCAACAAATGATATTGATATTCTTCACAGATACAAGGACAAATTTATCATTTGCATGGTTCAATGGTGCCAACACAAACAACATATTTCATTTCGTCGTTGGTGGATCAGCTGAATGTGCGGTGCAATATACAGGGAACACAACAGTTAAAGAGACGAATTATTGAACAGTTGCAGGCATTCTTTCACGCTAATAACGCTGTGGTTAATATGTTCAAAACAGCATTAGAACGAATGCCATCGTATTCAAATAAAATTCATTCAATCAAAAATCGATGGCGATTTGGTGACATACAAATCCGTTGATTCCATAACAAATCCAACGGAGTTTTTGAACTCTCTGGAGTTACCAGGATTTCCATCACATAACTTGCAACTCAAAGTTGGTTCAGTTATTATGATATTGCGTAATTTGAATCCACCGCGACTTTGCAACGGCACTCGACATGCGGTGAAAAGACTTATGCCGAATTTGATGGAGCCATTATTAACAGAAAGTACGCAGGTGAAAATGTATGTATTCCTCGAATACCAATAATTCCGACTGATCTTCCGTTTGACTTCAACGATTGCAATTTCTGGTTCGCCTTGCGTTCGCAATGACAATTAACAAGTCGCAAGGCTAATCGCTTAGTGTTTGCACGATAAATTTAGAAAATCATTGTTTTTTACATGGGCAGCTATACGTTGCGTTGAGTATGAGTTGGGAAATCATCCGCTTTGTTTGTGTTAACGTCAGACCAAAAAACAAAAAATGTGGTTTACCACAGAGCACTTCAATGAAATGGATAATTTGCGGACACGTTATTACGCTTCGATTCAGTACCTATTTACTTTGGATTCACTTTCATTTTTTTACTTAGAGAAGCTCAACTAATTTACACTTCATTTTTGTAATCAAAATGAATTTATTACTGTTAAAAATAAAATAAAATAAAAATTTTCCTTTTCAAATATAAAACAAAAAAATATGTTCATCTTCATCTTTTTATCCTCAAACGAAATGTAACAAAAAACGAAGCCATCTGGTGGCGAAACGGAGTTCGCCGGGTTTGCTATACTATACAAATATATTTATATCAGAGCTACCTTCTTCACGGCAAAAATAAAACAAATAATCATAATTATCATTTATTCATAATTTAAAGATTACATGTCAAATAAATGAAATACATTCACAAGATCAATAATAAGTTCATAATAATAAAATAATAATAATGTTAAAGCAAATAAAAGAAAATACGATCATAAGAAAACAATGAAATTTCAAATATTAATAGATATAATAGATATAAAGTAGGAATAGTAGTCCGACTAAACTTATTACTTTTAAACGTTCAACCCTTTAAAAATTTTCTGTAAAACTGCTCTGAGATTGTGGAAATAAATAAACATACTATTTACTATTTTTATATTTTGTGTTAAAAATATAAATTAAAAATTTCAACACCGTTTGTGAGCTCATTACGTTAGAAGTCCATAAAACCTACTCGATTTAAATCGCTAGTATTTGAAATGTATAGACATACATACTAGCGACAGAAGAAGTGTACCAATTCCATTGCAAATAGCATTAGCTGCCACGAGCGTCGACTTCGACATCCTTTATGCAACGGTCTAGTTTGATTTGCCGTTCTACATTTAAAAGTCTCTGCTTGCTCCACAGTAGAATCACTAAGCCCGGAGTTTTATCACGGGCCCGACCAAAGAAGGCGCCGTTCTGAATTGTAAATAGTTAGCTGTCCATTCAGCACAAACAAGCTTTGTGGAAGACGACATTTGCATCAAGATCAGTGGAATCGCAATTTCCATGCAGTTTCCTTTGTAGAACGGGTGTTTTAAATGATAGAAACGGAAGGTGGTGGCAACAGATAGAATTTCTACTTTTTTATTTTATATTAATTTCACTGACTATTTATTTAACAATTTGCTTTATTTGTCAAATAGGTTTCTTCAATTCCGAGGAATAAAAATCCAAATATTGTGTTTCACAAAAAGCCAAAGGACATCAGGCATTCTGGTCTAAAAAAAAAAAATTGCGCGGCCAGAACTACGAATATTTCAAATAGCTAGGCTAAGTAGACCTTAAACTAGTTCTGATGAATTTAACACTGTAACTACGTTTTCTGAGTGGTTATTTAAGTTTTCATACGTAACTCATAATAATAAATAATACTTTTGATAATTCATCAGTATTTAGTTAACAATGCAGGCCGGCTAATAATACTATTATAGACATGCATATTGTGTCAGTGGCTTGATTTCGTTTTGGCCGCTCACTCACATTACAAAGCTAAACGTGTCGAAACAGGTTTTGTGCCATTCATTTGCCGCCCGACGAAACGAGACAGAGTGATAAGGGAAGAGTGAGAGAAACGATGCTCTTCTTACCTGCTGGGCTGCTATAGTTTTGTTTACGAATTATTTTTATTTAGTTATCCATTTGACGTACGTTAGATTGGACGGCTATCCCCTCGTAACAAGATTGTTGTTAACGATTGTTTATAGTTATGTCATTGTGCATTCGATGTGGTATTTCTGTGCGAAATCGCAGGAATTATGTTTGGAGTACTCGTGTACAGCAACACAATGAAATAGCACAGTTACTTATACAAGAAATACAAGACCGACAGGTAAGCTTTAACAAGTTATTAACGCAAAATAACGTAATACGAGACGTGTGTTTGTCAAAACGAAAACAGTTTCGTTGGCGCAGTGGTTAGTAGTACTGCCTACTGCGCTGAAGGTCGTGGGTTCGATTCCCACCCAGGGCAAACATTTGTGTGATGAATATAGATGTTTGCCCTGTGACCCTTGGTGTTATAATTATCTATGTATGTTTATATAACAGTCTCTGATACCTTTATTCTGAAACTATGTCTAAAGAATTAAAATATATTATTTCAGGTTAATCCAGAGAACTTCATTTGCCGCCCTTGTTGGCAAAGGGCTGAAAGAGCCTATCGGCGTCATATTCAGGAAGGCGAAGAGGCGGTCGCAGACGAAGCGGTGGAAGTAGAAGTGGTGGACGACGTAGAAGAACACCAAGATAGCGAAGAAGATGTTGACAATCATCCTGTTTCTTCGATGTTCATAGATGATTTAATTCGTGCACCAAATACATCGAGAACCTGTGTTTTTCAACATTGTAATAACGAAACTCGCCGCCGCATACCTGACAATGTTAAGGTTAGATTGATATGTCGGTACAATTATTATATACCTGAAAACGCGCGTGTTTGCACAGAACATCTCGAACAGGGTTCGTGGCACGATCTCCTTGCACAAGAAAATAATAGTCACCGCTTTACGCCTAATCAAGTTAGTGATATCGTGATGCTTTTAAAAGGGCGCGTCAACACTGATTTTATTGATTTCGACGACTATGAAAACATGGATCCGAATGAGTTCCAAACCTGGACAGGCTTAACTGCGGAACAGTTTACGGAAGTACTTAATAGTACTCCTAGTTTATCTGCACGTGCTAACAAAAAAACTATATTAGCGGCTTTGTTGAGTAAGATGAGAACTGGAGACTCAGATAAAAGATTAGCCAATATCTTCAAAACTAGTGAACGAACGTTCAGGCGTATGTTAAAAACAGCAAGGGAATCATTATTAAATGATTTTGTGCCCATCCACCTTGGCTTCGACCATATTACGCGCGCACAGGTGGTTGAAAGAAATCTTTTATTACCGAATGCGCTATTCGGTAACCCTGATGCCAATTCTGCAGAAAGAAGAGCCATAGTTGTGTGTGATGGTAGTTATATTTACTTACAAAAAAGCACAAACTACTTCTTCCAGCGAGAGTCGTACAGTCATCATAAGTATAGAAATCTCCTTAAGCCATTCCTGATAGTTTGCTGCGATGGTCATATAATAGATGTGCAGGGTCCATATGCAGCGGTAACGTCTGACGCTACTATAATGAACTCTTTATTGAATAGTGAAGACAGCGTCTTAAATTGGTTTTTTCAACCCAATGACGTGTTCATATTAGACCGTGGATTTAGAGACTCGGTGGATAACTTAGAATCCAATGGATACATTGCTCATATGCCTGCGAGCAAACATGCCAATGAAACACAACTTACGACGATACAGGCTAATAAGTCAAGGCTTATCACCATATGCCGGTGGGTAGTGGAAGTTGTGAACGGGAGGCTGAAGCGAGATTTCCGATTGCTACGATATGTATACAACAATCGGGCATTAGCCCATTTGTTCGACTATACAAGAATTGCAGCGGCATTAATTAACGCATTCCACATTGTGATCGAAGACAATGTACATGCTTCGACAATACTCAATATAATAAATGAACGATTGAACACCAGAAACCATCTATCTGAAATTGTTGAAAGATACAATTATAACAGAAGAAGAGCTCAATTCAGACTTATGTCAGCAGATATGCCAGAGTTTGAGGACTTTCCACGCTTGGAAGAAGAAGAGCTGTTTCTGTTTGCGCTCGGTATTTATCAACTGAAACAGGCTAGATGCTATTACGGCGAGCACGTTCAAGAAGATGGCTCATTTATGATAGAGCTCTTCAGAGAACCAGACCATGAGCAGTTAAGCGAATTGGAAGGAAATGATTTATGGATGATTCGCGCAAGAATTCAATCCAGACATGTACGGGCTAGGACATACTATGTTTATGTGGTCATAGATAATGCTTTAAATGGACGCGAAAGCATCAATCATTATTACTGTACATGTCATATTGGAAAGCGTACAGTCGGCTGCTGTGCACATTGCATGACAATTGTCTGGTATTTAGGCTATGCAAGACATCGACATGTAATACCACCAGCACCAGGCCTTGAAAATGTAATAATGAGAACTAATGATTAAATACAAAAAAATGTACTTTGTTGTTTTGTTTCTTATCCCCACCTAAAATCAATTATCTACATTAAAATAACTTGCAGAAGATTAAAACTTAAATACTTAACAGCTTAAAAAAATAAACGGAGTACGACGCCTTACCGCGTATCACCTCTTTCCCAGTACGGCCCCTTTCCCACTATGAACCCTTTCCCAGTACGACTCCTTTCCCAGTATTACTACTTTCCCAGTACGACTCCTTTCCCAGTATTACTACTTTCCCAGTACGGCTCCTTTCTCAGTATTACTACTTTTCCAGTACGGCCCCTTTCCCAGTATAACTACTTTCCCACTTTGAACCCTTTTACTTTGCCAGTAAGACCCCTTTGAATGCATTAAGACTTTTAATCTTTTTTATAACTTAAATAACTACTTATAAAATGCAGTTACAGGGTTAAGTCCATATTTTTTTTTAGTTCTTAATATGGCCTAGCTATTGAAAATAATCCTAGGTCTGGCCGCGCAGTTTTTTTTTTTAGACCAACTATGTATGGATTTTGCCTGATGTCCTTTGAAGTCCAAATTTTCTGATAAGCAGAATTCGCTTTTCAAAATGTCGTCAAATCATCCGAGTTCAAACGAAATTTTGGCAATGTATGGACAAAATTGCAGCAGTGATTAATCGCCCCAATATTGGAAACTTATACAAACACCAATTCGTATGCGGCAATGTTTTGTAACATTTATCATCGACAACAGATGCTACAGGAACTACCATTCCAGTTCTGGGATCAGGAAAAAACACTTTCAAATACCAACGATTTTGCTAAAAGCTTTTTAATTTATTTGCCATCATGGAAATAAAGGTTTTGAATTTGCTCCTTTAAAATGCTTTGTTGTCTCGTTTATACATTTGTGACGAAAAATCTGTTAGGTTGGCAGCTAGCTAATCTGTTAGGTATCTTCTGTTTAATTCTCAATAATGGGTCATTTTTAATTGACAATGCGGCAAATATGTTTTAGGTAAATAGATATTGAACTGTATTATTTGAAACAAGGAGTAAGAGCTTCCAATTTTGTACTAATGGGTTGCATATTTTACATTCTAAATCTAGGTAATCTCATGCCAAAATTCCTATAACCCCGTTAAAATTGATACCAAATATTTTACTAAACCCCATTTCTGTGTTGATTTGAATTCCTGTAATACATCAACTGAAATGGCATTTTATTGGAAAAGCGTTTCTTTTCTCGTCGTATTGTATTATGAATGATCACATTTTTCAAGATAACCTTCACATGATATAAAGCTGCCAATTCCCCAAATCTCGGCCGCAATTTCGCAGATACAGCGTATTGTGCGAGTGGATTCCTTTTGTGGGAACTGGAGTGTTATCTGCGGTTTTTTATTTGCCAAATGTTTGCTTACAGCCTCTGATTAAGCTGGAAACTTTGTGGCTACGTCACTTTTGGTTTCAAAAACTCTATGCGCTTTATATTAAAGTCTACAGTCTTTAATTAATAAGTTTGTAGACTAATTCCAGCTACCTTAGTTACAAGCAATTCCGAATTCTTTGTTGTTAATCAAACCTATTCCAGATCAATCATGAAATATTCCACGGAACCGAAAAAAGCTTTGCGTGGCCCCAAAAACGTAGCCAACTAAGTAAATATTATTTATGATAACCTTCGGGAGGTTAGATTGAATGAGATACGTGACGAAAGACCGAAAAAGTCAAACTATTTTCCTCCGAAAATTATTCCTTTCCCTCGTCGTCGGTGCCTTAAGGATTTATGGCTTTGTAAATGTTTGCTCACGTGATAAGGTGGCTTTTGTCGGCGGCGGGTAGATTTGAGAAGTTTCTCTGCTGCGTCGGTGATTCGTTGAGGTGGAGAACGCCATTTTTCTTTGCCAATAGAAAGCGATAGATGCCTCCTAGGAGGAGTGGCATGCTTTGAAGGTGACGTGTCGATAAGAAAGCTTGCTGTTGTCGGGTTTCAAAATTAATTTTCAAAAAATAGATATATGTATTTTCTTTATTTCTTATATAATATTTAATCTTACATGCGGTATCGTGACAAAAATGACGATGTGTTTTCACACAATGTAGTTTAACGTGGATTTACAATCTTTTTTTTTGGTGAACTTGTTGAATTGAACTTTTATGATTTATCATTTATAGACTATAATTTGACTAGTTGAATTTCACATGTCATGGCTGTGTTCTCGTTATAGACTTTGTTTCATTTTACAAAAATCTGAAATAAGTGATCCATGAAATATCAGGGGCAAACTCTTATAATAAGTAAAACACAAATATTACTATTAAATATTCTCTTAATTTCTTTCCTTTACTTTTTTTAGTCAATTCTTGCCTTCCGTTTGCAACTTCCGAACTATTGCTTCCGCACTATTACAGATATCGATTAATGTTTTTTTATTTTTTTTCTGTTTTAAATCCTGACTTCATTTCAATTCCTAATATAGTGGTTTCTACTTGAAGACTTTATTAGGGATCTCGAAATCAACTCTTTGATTTAGCACCCTATTTACCTCAGGTGGTGCAAAATTAATCTCTATTCATAAATCTGCAACCGTGGCTATTACAAATTGAGCTTCCTATATTACTTTGCTTTGAGTTACTTTGAAGTTAATTATGAGAGTCAACAGCCGGTTATATAAAATAGAAATCAATACCAAATTATAATCAAGGTTTATCAAGATTAGGTTTGCTTAAATGTTATGTTATTCTTATTTTTTAATTTAATTATTGTTATGAATAAAACGTTTAGCATGCTATTGTAATTTGCCTGTAAGTGGTATGACTCTATTGTTTATTAAATCTTCAAAGATAAATAAACAAAAGGCCCTCGCATGCTCTGACTAAATGGAGCACTCGTACCTACTAGAAACTTGCAACAATAAATATGTCTTAATCGGCATTTACAAGCCTACCAGAGCCTAAAGGGCAGACAAATCATAAAAACACACTGTAGTTACACAAATCAGTGAATATGGCACGATCGTGTCAGAAACGTATAAATTGTTATATAAGAGAGATTTGTTTTCAGGTGTTTTTTCTTTTTAGTCAGAGCGCGTGATGACCTATTTTATAATTTATGGATGTTCTTTCAAGTCACGTTTCACTAACATTGTCCAAAAGACATCCCTTCTTTGTTCATTAAGTACTGCATTTTTTTCGGGTCCGTGTTTTGGTTTCTTTATGAACAAATTTACTTAAGTCAACTCCAAAACATTTATGGAAAAATGTTAGAAAACGTTAGAGTAAGTATCGGGTCAGTTTCTGTATTTAGTATTTAAGATTGAAAGAAAACCAGATTGACTTCTTCCTAAATATTTAAATAAAGGAGAGCTGACTAATACACTAAAGTTATGTTTCAACGATGTATAGTTCTGTAGTTATTAAGGTCGGACAATATAGACCAATTCGTTATGGTTCAGTTCCCTGACATGATACCCCGTGTATGGTAACAATTCTAAAGATGCTTTACGTTAAAATTGTTACCGAAATTCCATATGACGGTACAATTCCCACATTTACAATGTTATGCGAAACAGGGAGAGTCGTAATTGGAATGTCATTCATCATTATCAATTTGTGGTAACACAATTTCCAATACAGTGAACAATTGTCCCGAATGTTCATTAATTTGATGCTATTGTAGCCACAATAGCCACAAGGAGCATGTTTGTTTTGTTTGTTTATTGGTTTTATTTTAGTTTCCGTTTTAATATTTATGTAATTAAAATTATTTATCTATTCCTTTGTTAATTATTTATTATGTTCCAAAACATATTGAATATGTTTTTTAATATACGTCATATTAACTTCTTTAAATCAAAACATACATTTTTACAAAACAACCAACGAATAAAGTAGCATCTGCCTTGACTTTTGTTTTTTTACTCATTATAACCTAGATACCGTATCTCTGTATTCGTCCATATAAAACATTGTCTTCGTATTTATAATTTCCCTCATCCAAATCTGAATTAATTTAATTACAATTTTATAAACAACAAAGATAAATGAACATAATATTTTTGACAAAAAAAACTATTCATATTTGGATGGGGTAAGAGAAGCTACAGAGACAAGATTTGATAATGTTTCAACTGCATAATTCGTCCCATCTGCAGTTATTTCTCTAAATTGTCATCGTTTGGCGGCAGAAAGAAAGTGTCCTCTATATTTTTTTATAATAAATCTGTTTTAACAATTTTATTAACAAAATTTTAACTCTTTAATAAGTTATTCAGTTTGCCTATACCATCAGAAGTACTTACATGTGTGATACTAATCTGTTGTGACTACTCGAAGCTGCGGCGGAATAAGTCAACATCATTACGGCGCCATTAATCTTGTGACGTCATCATTGTAACAATAAACAAACACTGCAAGCTTCCAACTATGTTTGTGTTTCAGTAAATATTATACTTACAGTATAAAGGGGGAAGGTTAGCGAAATTTTATGTTCGGAGTAACTACAAGTAAAAAGTTACATTATCAGAGAGTTCCATAGGCTTATTTTATATGTTTTATGAATAAGCATTATAATTAGTAGCAAATCCTGACTGACTGACTGAAAAATTAAATTTAGGGCCATGAAATTTGGTACAGGCACTCTTTTTATGATGTAAGTGAGCACAAAGAAAGTATTTTTAGAAAACTCCACGGGAAAAGCAATTAAGCGTCGGGTGAAACAGCAGGGCGGAAAGCTAGTAAGTAATACATAAAAGTTCTTAAGTTGGATCGTACTAAATGTGCCCCGACAGCTTGGAGAAAATTCTTAGAAATACGAAATTCCGACATTCCACACGTATTCAACAAATAAATAAATGAAGAAAAATACTATCTCGTCTTAAATGTACAAAAGTTCATATACACAACTTCCTTCCGGAAACTTCTTCGAATTCTCGAGCGAAAAATACTGAGAATTCTCGCTAACTATATTGGTTTGGACAGCTACGAAAACTCTAGCAAAGAGTATGCTATTTGTCGAAGCTATATTTGGTACGGTACAAATATTTCTGTTCTAAATCTTTCATTTAAAGTCTCTAAAATCAACAGGGTTTCTTATTTCTATTTCCTTATTGAAAAAATGTTTGTTATTTATACTAGAAGACCAGCAAGGGCACCAATTGCTTGTCGATTTATTTTATTTTCCTCTTTCGTTTACATAATTTCCTAAGGCAGGAAGTACCTAAGTTAACGCTGCAACCTTTCACCACTCCACCAAGGAGTGAGGTCAGTCGTAACTTGACAGTACGCAGTAAAATACATTTGTGAATTTCCTACTTGATTTGCAAGATATTTCAATAATTTTGTAAATTACATGGATGCACTTCTAATGTAGAATGTTCAAATGTATTTTTTTTGCACTAGACGCCAGTTTTGCACAGTATATACTAAGCATATCAAAATTTCTTCTCAATAGATTTCCGCAAAGATTCCATTTTATCGTCATATTTTGGTTAATAATAATTGTGTATCTACTTTCTCCCATTCTTCCTTTGACATGGTATCTTCTCCATATAAAAAATCAATAATTCGATTAACAAACTTAATGTCAGCATTACATACCTGCTGCTTGTACTTTTCATCAATTTCGAAGAGTTAAAGTCAAGGACAACGTAAGTGCTATACTTGGAAAGTACAGTCAGCCGCCAAACAATATATGAAGATACATGACAATAACAATATATACAGACATTGTCGCTTTGAATCTAAAATTTCTTGTAAAGCTGCATCGTAGGTTACCCGCGATAAAACTTGGCTTCAGCTCGGAACCATCAATTTGATCAGGGCTTTATATTTTGACATTTTAGAGAAAGTATACCTGTTCATCTACATTATCATTTCGAACTTTAAAAGCACAGGTTTCTTTTCCCTACTATCCCTACTAATATTATAAATGCGAAAGTAACTCTGTCTGTCTGTCTGTCTGTCTGTTACCCTTTCACGCCTAAACCACTGAACCGATTTTGTTGAAATTTGGTATGAAGAAAGAACTGAACTTGGAAAAGGACATAGGGTAAAAACCGACTTCCACGCGAACGGAGTCGCGGGCGGCCACTTGTAGCAAATAATACTGAGTTGGATTCTTTATTTAAAAAAAAACCCCGTCTAAAACACAAGGAACGTTCCTCCTGATCTGATCTTACCTACTTTACTTTCTTACATGTCATTGGAGCGCCTATTTTATTTACGGTAGCGACCTCGCCAGTGGCTGAGTGTATCAATCTGGCTGTAAGTGGCGGCAGCACGCGAGCCTACCCATTACGAATATTGAAACTTTTACTTACCCCTACCATTGTACTTACTTGTAACATACTCGTATCGTACTTGTCGTTACATACTCGTACGTGACTTTGCGTAATAGAACTATTTAAAAAAAATGATCTTAGTTGCTTCAATGAGTTTGAAATTGAGTGCGAATTTCAGTTCATCATCTAAGTTATCGCTTGATATTAACGCTCAATATAGATTTGCGTGTTCCACATATAAAATTAGTAAAAAATATTTAAAAATGTGCTATTACATGGACAAGATACGAACCTGAATTTGATGCCCTATCCTTTTGTTAACTTCCACTATACCAATAGATCATAAAACAGTTGTGATACAATAAACATGCTGTATCTAACTTAGGCTCGTACCTTCGGTAGTAGGGTAACCTCGACCGTGACCGATGTCTATGTCCAGAGCTTTCACTGTTATTACCCCTTGTTTATGTAGCAGAAAGTGCCTATCATCTACGCTACTCTAATGTACACGAAGCAATTTATGTGTGCAATTTTGTATAACACTAGCTTATCGCCCTGCGGTTTCACCCGCAGCCAAGTTGCTTTTCCCGTGGGAATTATTAAAAATCGTTTCTGAAAGCTCATCTGCATAAGTAAATCATTAGAGTTTATTTAGATAGTTTTTTTATCCCTAACATTTTGTTCCGTTAGCCAAGGTTCCAAAATATATTAACTCAATTTCATGAATTAAACTATAACAACATTTCAACTCAACTCGGTTTAGGAGCCATTTACAAAATATATTTTATATTGATATGTTTTGTGTAAGTAGTAGGAATAAGGTAGTTATACTTCCTTCAGATATATCTCTAAAATATCCGCTTTCTATTCCAAAGTCTACAGATAAACTAGATGGAGCCTTTGATCTGATTGAATCCGTAATGTGATCCTAAATCCTTTTAGTCTCCGGATGTAGATGGAAATGCATTTTTAATAAATAGAATTTCTCTCTATAATAGGATAAAATCTAGTAATGACAGATCGTTGGTACAAATAAGAAGTGAAAGTTGTGCCATTGTACGTTTGTTCGCGGCATAATGTTTTATTTTATTTTTGTTGTTAAGTGTGAAAATGTACATAAATTATTAAATAAATAAAAAAGAAAAATAAATAAAGATGTGTGTTTAAAAATTTCTACACATAAGTTACTGCCATGATTGTTTACATTTCATATCAAATTTACTGCAGAGATATAAGCCCTGAACGTGAATCAATCCGAGTTTTGCATAAATCAACATCACGCAGATATTAACTAGTGTATAATTATTATACAAGATACAAATTACCTTATGCCAAAATCCTGATTGTAACTCAGGTATATAGGTAACTAGTAGGCGCCCGCGACTCCGTTCGCGTGGAAGTCGGTTTCCCGAGGGAATGAGAAATTTTCCCGCGGTAAAAAGTACCCTATGTGTTATCCTAATGTATAACCTATGTTACGGTAAAGTTTCATCCAAATCCATCCAGTAGTTTTTACGTGAAAGAGTAACAAACATCCATACATCCATACATACTCACAAACTTTCACGTTTATAATATTACTAGTGGCCGCCCGCGACTCCGTTCGCGTGGAAGTCGGTTTCCCGTGGGAATGAGATGTTTTCTCGCGGTAAAAAGTACCCTATGTGTTATTCTGCTGTATAACCTATATTACTGCAAAGTTTCATCAAAATCCATCCAGTAGTTTTTACGTGAAAGAGTAACAAACATCCATCCATCCATACATCTACTAACTATATTTACCGTGTTGATCATGCTGACTTTTTACATCTAAATATACAAATGTGGTTTAGTTTTCTGCCCACGTCCCACACATTTATATTTGAAGTAGTTAAAATCGGGAGCTGCAATAGCCACCGGCTAAATGCGGGTAGTTCGAAAGTTATAAGCTCCGGAGGTACTAAAACTTTCCGGTTTTACATTTTACTGTTATTTCCTATACAGTAGTTGAATTTATAGCGGGAATTTAAACACTCCTTGAGTTTTGATACAATTTTAAACACTACAAATTTTAACACTATACGAACCCTATAAAAACAACTAAATGAGTAGGCTTTTGTTTCAAGTATTGAAATATTTTATTTTATTTATTTTATTTTATTACTTTAAAATATGTGTTCAATATATATATAATAAATTTCTCTGTTCAATAACATTAACAAGTCTCCACCAATTAATAAACAAAAATATAAAAATAAGAAAAGTTACAAAAATACAAAAATAATAGTTGTTAAAATTAAATTAGATCAGGAATTAGAATTTGGAAAAGTGGTAGCATCAAATTTAACAAATATAAGCTCGATATACTCGAAAATCATTGAATAAAGTATGATTCTTGCAGCATACAAACTACACTTGGTATTTTTAGGGTTCCGTACCTCAAAAGGAAAAAAAACGGAACCCTTATAGGATCACTTTGTTGTCCGTC
This sequence comes from Emmelina monodactyla, assembly GCA_916618145.1. Taxonomy (NCBI): domain Eukaryota; kingdom Metazoa; phylum Arthropoda; class Insecta; order Lepidoptera; family Pterophoridae; genus Emmelina; species Emmelina monodactyla. Next base: position 10,911,296 of record OU745302.1, on the reverse strand, counting down.
CGTCCGTCTGTCAAGACCCTTTTTCTCAAAAACGCGTGGAGGTATGAAGCTGAAATTTATATCAATTACTCAGGTCTACTGTCCCTTGAAGCTGTGAAAAAATCAAACTTCTAAGCCAACGCAATCAAAAGATACAGCCGTTTATGCCGCAAATTATGCCGCAAGTCGACACTTGCAAGGGAATCAAAACCTACAGGGTGCTTCCCGTGAACTCAGAATCTTGAAATTTGGTACGAAGCAACGTCTTATAGCATAGATAAAGGAAAAATTACGAAAACCATAAATTTTTAGTTACATCACATAATATTTTTTTTTTAATAATTTTAACCTTACTACCCATTTCCTCATAAATGCGTAGAGGTATTAAATTGAAATTCATACCAAATACTCAGGTCTATAATACCTTTAAGCTGTAACTAAATTAAACTTCTATGTCAACGCAATCAAAAGAAACAGCATTTAAGCTGCATATTTTGAAACTCGCAAGTACTCGCAAGGGAATCAAAACCTAAAGGGTACTTCCAGTCGACCCAGAATCTTGAAATTTGGCATGAAGCAACGTTTTATAGCACACATAAAGGAAAAATTCCGAAAACCTTAAATTTTTAGTTACATTCAACGCAAAAACGGAAAACGCAAAAGTACAACCATTGATACCGCATATTTTGAAACTCGCAACTACACGCACGGGAATTAAAACCTAAAGACCACTTCCCGTTGACATAGAATCTTGAAATTTGGTAAGAAGCAATAGCTTACAGCACAGGTAACAGAAAAATTCCGAAAAGCTTAAAATTTTAAGTAGTTTTTGCAGGTTTGTACGGAACCCTCGGTGCGCGAGTCCGACTCGCACTTGGCCGGTTTTTTTTATTTTTTATTAATAAAAGAAAAAACAGCTACACTTAGGTATAGTTCCATTGCGGATTCATATCCTAACTTTTGGATGAAAAGCCTCTCTAAATATTAAAGTTATATAGTTAGTATTAAACCCTTTAAACTCACGAAATAAAGCAGAATTTCCCCGAAGCTACACAAAGGTTCTTTCCTACAGCCAGTGTCGTTGGCAAATTCAATATTTCAACCACAACATTGGGAAGTTCATTGCAGGAAAGTGTTTCTAACGGCGGTAAGTGGCCACTAAACTAAATTGAGGTAAATAGCTGCCGGTTATTACAAACAATATAAGAAGAAAAATATTGCCATACAGGAAATGGTGGAGGGATTCGGGTTCGACGACGTTGGTAAATTGAATCTGAATTTTCAGGTGAACACTGGGCTGTGTTCTAATTTGAAGTTTGGGATAGGCGAAGTAATTACTAGCTATACGGGACAAACCTAAAATCTGCAGAGCTGGAAAGGCTCCTGTCCTGTATTTTAGTAAATGAGTGGAACAGAAAGGATAATGGGCAAAAATGTATGAACCGTGGGCCCACTTCCAATAAACACGTGTTATATATTAAATTAAAGATTATGATTTATAAGATTCTTTAAATAGGTAAAATAAAGTAGATATAATTACAGATATAAACAACTGTTAATATAACTAACTTAAAGATACATACATACAACACAACATTGCTTGGGAATATAGCTTAGATCCCATAAAAATATAGCTAGTTAAAGCGTCAAAACACTCTTTAAATATAATGCATGTTGTTTTATGTATGCAGCAATTTCTGGACGCGCTCTTGGGAGATTATCTGACAAATCGTGTTGCTGATATTATGTTCCGCGATATAGATTTTTCGTAGCTGATCAAGGTGCATTTTTAAGTAAGATAAAAATCACAAACGTATACATATATATTTAACATAAATAAACTGAATAAGTAGTATTTTTTTAGATTTTTATTTTGTCTCATAACTCAAAACGTTCAGGTGTATCAACAAAGCTGTCATAGCAATAGTTGTTCCTATATCTTATTGCTATTGGAGGGTGGGCCCAATTTGCCCATTGTCCTTTAGAACAGGATTTCAGAACTAAATTTTTTTTTTTTTATATCTCCAAATGTTTATGCCTTATTTTTCAAAGTTAAGACATTATCCAAATATCGTAGCCATAGGATTTTGAACGCCTATACAGAGTAGGTAAAGTCGTAGTTTTAAACTTTCTTTCATAATTTCTTAGACACTAAAAGCGCTATCTGTATTTTGACTCATCTTCGCATTTATATTAACCTGCTATTTATTCAACTTACTTGTTTATGGATTAACACTCCTTAAATGAAAGTTCAATCCAGTGATAAATGTTACCAGAATTATCAATAGTTTTAATGATTTGGTTTCTTTATTTTAATTCCTTGGAATCTGATATTATCACCTATCTATTTGTAAATACTTCAATATACTCTCCATCCATAACAAAAATTCAGAACAAAAGAGGATATCGTGTCCTTTTCAATATTAAGTATGTAGTATTTAAAGTTGAGATTATGGAAACAACTTTATTAATCCAAATCGTGATCCCCAGAAGGTCCTAAAACTTTGATTAGATTTGTTACAAAATAATACTAACCGTTGACCAAATATTCCATATTTACCTACATAACATTTTTGTAACAAACGATTATGAACCCTAAGCTGTACGTAATAAGAGCTATTGAAACAAAACACTCTGTTGTCATTGCTTCGCCCTTGACGGTCCTTTTGGAAACTAATTAAAATATATATCTAAAAACTTTTCAAATCTGGTAGTCATGAATGAATTAATATTATGAAGAGGAAATATATATATTTTTTGTTAGAGTTCGAAAAAATAGATGGGATTTGAAAATTATAAAAGAAGAAAAATAAGCATGATTTTGTTTCTGTATTACGATTTTAGCCTGAAATAAAAACGATCGTACGTTAGAATCGTAGTTATTGAAATTACATACATACTCTGAAACAGATATATAAATAAGGGATATTTTTCGTATTTCTTGACTAAATTTGTGTCATTATGTTTGGTTTGAAGTGTATTAAGAATCAAAGCCATTTTGAAATTAGAAGAAATGCACTAGCTAAATTATAGTCTATACTTGCTTGCGCCGTGTAGTCGACCTACCTATTTATAGATAGCAATATTTTAAGAGGGTTTAATTCAAAACCAGATCCAATGTTAAGCAATGACAAAGAAAAGCTAATGCTCCTTATAAATTTTAAACATCGTTTACCGCTAAGTCACCCTCGACTTAACGAGATAAATGTTAAACAGCATTACGAATACGTCACCCAAAACGTCATCTCCGATGAAAAATTACACGATTACCACCCCAAGCCAATTTCCCACAAAACGGATATTAAAAAAACGAATCAAATGATAACAGAATATTTATTTTAATGATATCATTAAACCTGATGCTAAGGCAACACCTGAAAAGGAAAATTTAACTTTGAATCGCTTACAAAGTTTAATTTACGCAGCTTATTTGCATAATGTTAGGCTGTAGACATCTAAACCTGCGTTAGACGGAGATAATTGTTTTGGGAGCAAACTTGTTTATTTTAGGACAAAGGAAGGTTTTTTGTGTAGCTTATCTTTGTTGAAAATAGGACGGGCAAGGTTTAAGTACATTGTAGCTTCTAGTTGGAAAAGGTTTTAAAGTTAGGAATTGGAATTCTAAACTAATACAATATAAAAAAATTCTACAAAAATACATATTGTTAACACCAAGATGTTATAAGAGGTAAGTAAACGTGTGTGCAAAAACCCTAATTAGGTTATAATAATAGTATTATATGAATCCTCAGAGAATACATTTAAACACAAGTAGAGATAATTAAGTTCCATGCCACTTAATATGCTCTATCTATATGATGTTCTATATGACGACTGCGGCGAAGCGATATGTGTACCGGACTGCTAAGTGGTAGCTTTAAGGCCACACAATTTTTGTGTTAGCCTGAAGAATTAGTATTTATTAAACTATATGACGTGTTCCCACTTACACACTTTTTAACATAAAATATCTTTGCGTGTCAAACCATTAGCAGTTATCTATACTAATACGAGTATTATAAAGCTGAAGAGTTTGTTTGTTTGTTTGTTTTTTTGTTTGTTTGTTTGTTTGTTTGTTTGTTTGAACGCGCTAATCTCAGGAACTACTGGTTCGAATTTAAAAATTATTTTTGTGTTGGATAGACCATTTATCAAGACAGGCTTTAGGCTATATAACATTTCGCTGCAACTATTAGGAGCGAAGAAATAATGGAAAATGGGGATAAAACGGGGAAAATTATTCATCCTTGAGTTCTTCCGTTCGTGCGTGCGCTGCGAAAACGGTTCTAGAAACCAAAAATATATGTATGAAAGAATTAAGGGAACTTTTTACCGCGGGAAAACTTCGCATTCCCACGGGAAACCGACTTTTACGCGAACGGAGTCGCGAGCGGCCTCTAGTTATGAAATAAAATGAAATGAAATTACTTTATTGTATGTAGGATTAAAAACTAATCTCCTATACATTGTTAAAAGCATAAAATCAAAAATAAAAAACCGGACACCCCTACATACATCAGCAATGGCCGTAGTAGACCGAGAGAAAAAGCTGGCGGAAAAAACTCTCGGCACTCTCTTTTCGAAATTATACAATATATACTTTTAAGTAAAACTCCAATGCATAAAGGTTGCCGTCCTCTGATTCAGGGCCCTTCAGAGGCTGTCAAGGGTCATTCTGTACCTTTGTGATGTGACAGGCAGCTGTCAACATTCATGAACGTTCCTTCACAACCTTTCTACATTTACAACATTACCTTTTTAGACCCTGCGGTCCTGTGTTGAACAGAGGGACAATTGCACGGTTGTTGTATATTGTATTTTGAGGCACTGGAAAATTTTGTTAGATTACTGATATGAGTGTTTGCCTGAATATGCTTTTAAATTGGAAATATTGTTTCAGTAACTTGAAAAAAAAACTTTTTGTACCTATAATACCTACCTATAAGTTTTTTTTGTAAAGTGAATTTTGCGTTAGAAATCTTTGCCACCTTTAATTGTTTCCATTGATTATAATTCCATTGATTTAATATACGTAACTCAACGATTTCGCTCGGATTTAACATAACATTAACATCCAATGAAACCCAAACCGCCATTTATAAGCGGATTTCCACTTTAATGAACACTTCGACTCCAGTTTGTAGATATCTTCAAAGTATGAAAATAAACGTTAAAATTTATCGTTGTTGTGGAAATTTGCATCTCGGCTCCTTTTTGAATTAATCAGCGAAGTTCGGGGTAAGCGCGGAAATAATAATGTTAACACTTTGGAAAGAAAAATAATTTAATTTTTGTCTGATAAGGAGCTACAAATTATAACATTTATAGAACCGCTCATGGCTTAAAACGGCATCGTAAACTTACATTTACGGAAAAAGAAATCTTGTAGGTAAATAATACTCATGTATCTAAGCACAATTTTAAACAAACTCTTGCTTAAATGAGTGTTACATTGTATTTATAACTCAGCGAATAATATTTATACTTTTATTTTGAATATCAAAACAAATAAATTTTGATCACTGTAATAGGTACACAATATTCAAAGACCCGTAAGTACTCGATGAAAAAATCTTACAAACTCAGAAAATACGCTGTCAGTAATCCTCGACAGGAATTGATTCAGATCGTTTCAATTTGTGAACTGAGATAAAGGATTGAACTTTGATCCTCGATTTCAGATAAACCTCGGAATTGACAAGTGATGACTAAATCTTTTGTAATATCTCCAATAAGGAAAATGGAAAAGGAACGATGAAAGTTAACATTCAGGTTTTCGCTTTTCTGCCCGCTGAGTTTCTGTTCGAGCTCACTATAGCGACGGTAATTGCTTCTAGCCGCGTCTTTTAGAAAATATTAATGTCAGTCAAGTACTTATTTACGTTGTTAGATATTAAATGAGTTGAGTAGCTAAATAATCGATTTGATGTAGAACAAAGGTAATCAACTATGGCAGACAGGCGGCGAGTAAGCAATCTGAAGTGACAGTTAGTACAGAATATTCACGTCATACCGGCAAGTGTAGCTTAGTATATATGTTACGGCTAATGCCCGAAGTGCGGCTACACCTAGTTTTAGCCGGTTAGTAGTCTTTTTAATATGGCGAATTGTAACAAATATATATATATGTTACGGCTAATACCCGAAGTGCGGCTACACCTAGTTTTAGCCGGTTAGAAGTGTTTTTTATATGGAAAACTGTAAAAAAAAATTTATACCTATGTGTATAAAAACTGGCTTCAATCATGGGTCGACGGAGTCCCGCTACGCGAAAAAAGTGACCTCTATTAAAAGAAAACTAACTGCATATTTTCATTAAGAACTCTTGAAATGGTATCATTTAAGATCCTTGCCTTCGTAGACTTTTTGTAGCGATGCTGTCGCGCGTTATGTAAACGCATGTTAGTCGAATCTGCAACGCACTACATTATCGCAACTGTATCGATGTAAAGACAATACTAATGCATCGCGACTGAATCGTGGCTATGACTATGAAGGCACACAGTCAGCGACTGCTAGTCTACGATATCGATGCGAACGCACGACAGCATCGCTACAAAAAGTTGCTGTGGGCGAGGGCCTTTTGTAATGAAGAATACTCAGACATTCTTCTTATTTACGGATTGTGTAACGGCAACGCTGTTACAGCAAAAGTACTTGTTGCGTTTCCGTAATCGACGTGTGTCTAACGTTAGAGTATGTTTGGGGACGTATGGACGTCTCAGATAAATAAAGCTTGTATCCGCCCAAACAAGTGAATCTAGTAGACCTCGAATTTGGCGAAGTAGACGAAGAAATGATAGATGTTTTTCGCAGAAATCTAGCAACCACCACAAGGGTTGGCGACATCGACCAAAGAAAAAACAACAAGTGATGTGTAGTGATTAATGAAAAAGATGTAGTTAGCTTTCTTTCTTTTAATAGAAGTAACTTTTTCCGCACACTCTTTTTTTCTAATTAACCGCAAAAGCTACACACTTGAAGCTTTGGCTTTTTACAAAATTTATTTATTTAACGGCAGACCTTAATGTTATTGCATTATCCCTGTGCAAGACAGCGACATCAATCAAAGAAAACACTACAAAAGTGCGCTGTAACCACAAAGTAGAGGCGTTCTAAAAGAGAGTTTACTTCTTTTATTAGTAGAGTTGTCAATCAAATACTTAGTTTAAGTATGACAAATGTACCTTTTTGAAAAGCTTATGAATTGGGGAAGTTTTTTATGTAATTTGTACGCAGCATTATTTGGACTTTTTTTTAGAAAATCGCTTTTAATTGCCATTAGGCTTAACTTTTTTTTAAAGGTTTTCTTGGTTTGTTGACTTTTTCTAAAATAAGGACGATTAATTTTAGCAAATTTGAATCTAAAATGTAATTTTAGTTATCAAGCTACCATAAAACAATAAAACATTAAACACAATTTTGAATTTTTCACTAAAAGGATTCATTTGAACTTCGAAAATGGGGTTTTTTATAAAAAATCTTAAATATTGCATATCTCAGAAATTATCAATTTTCGGACATAGCATATTATGCCTTAATTGACTGTAAATAAGCTCTACTTTAACCTCTTAGAAGTAATGTATCGCATTACCAATCACCCTGTATACTTTTTTTTAAGACCCAGTAAAATTCCCCCCTCCAGGGAAAGGAGACGGGTTATGTCAGGCTTCAACCGACTAAAAACCTAGAGTAGTCCTTCAGGCCGTCTTATGGCGGGACACAAGGATTCCAGAGAGCAGAAAAGAGGACGGCCGCACAAGGCCGTATCTCACGCGGACCCCGTTAGTATTGTACCTAACATCAGAAACTCACACGAAGGTAGGCAAAAATTATTTGTTCTACCACTCAGTTATACTTTGATCCAGACTAAATTCCAATTTGAACTGACTACTACAGCTTAAGTTTCTAGACGCTAGTTAATGTTTTTTCACTTAAATGTTGCTGTATTTGAAAATCGGGTCGATGACTTTTCGGACACAAAAAACTTGGACACCTTCGCCAAATTGAGGATTTTCAATTTTAATATTATTTTTTCCCAAGGTGTCCGAGTGTTTTGTGTCCGAAAAGTCATAAACCCTGAAAATCTCATTGCAATAGGCTCCTAAACTACTTACACACAAGAATAAATATAATAAAGAACACCACTGCTGAAACATTGGCAGTTAAATGGTACATAATAAAGGTATTTACACTCAAAGGATAAAATAACAACAAAATCTTACCTAAAGAGTGTCTGAGTAGACTATGGGTTGTAAAATTATACTCGTCAATGTACGCTAAGTTGCAAGTAATGGATAAGTCTTGTTCATCAATACAGACAGACAAATTCAAGTCGGTCGATCCACTATCGATCTTCTTTTGCACTCAATTCTTGAAATAAAAGCCCTCCATGGACTCTTGCAAGCATTACACAACGTGTCTTTTGTCCTAAGTGGCTTTCACCCTAAACCAATAGAAATTAATATTTTACTAGAAGACACTCTTTGTAAAAGCGATGTGGTTGGTTTTTATTTTTATGTTGCTGAAATAACCAAGTTTATTTGTCTAAAATACTAAACTTGTCAAAGTCCCCGCCAAGCCTGGTTACCAAGAAAAATGTTTTTTTAACATTAAAAGGTCCACTCTTACAGACTTTGACTCACTGTTCTTGTAGATAAACTATCAAGAATTTTTCCTACTAGAGTAGTAAAATTAGCCGAGAAGAGTTTTGGCACTAATACCACTAATGAACAACCTCACAAAACTACTTACTTTTCGTGATGATGTGTGTGTGATAAATATGCACTTTGCAGCACAAATTCATCTAGTGTCAGACTTTTTGGGAACCGCCTTTTTAGGGCCTCTGACGTGGTTCCTGTAGGGTAGTGGCCACCCTACTGTCAGTATTTTTCAAGCCGCCTACCTATTAGGCACCTGACTTGGCTTGACGAGTACGAGGTGGAATAGTACCCGGGACCAACGGCTTAACTTGCCTTCTGAAGCACGGAGAAACTTGGGATATAATGCCACTAGCGGTCACCTGTACTTGGACTGACTGCGGCTTACGTTGCTTAACCTCGAATATCAATTTGATAAACGAGATCGCAATGGGCCACCGAGCTCGCAAATCTCACAAAACTAAAACTCCAGTCTCGCGACGGCATCCGCGCGAAGTGGTTCCGTGTAGCTCGCCGAAATTATAAGTATTGTTTACGTAGAATAACTCGAGCGTCGATCGTGGCTACTCCGTGCGGCAAACCGGTTTCGCCGGTGCACCGCACAGCAAACAAAACAATAGGCGTCGCAGAATAGATACACTATGGACATCTCAGAAGTATTATCGAGTGCGGACTCCATGAGTGAAGCTGGCCTATTAGAAATTTTAGACAAAGATGAGAACTATGCAAGTAATACTGAGGAAGGAGGATTTAATATGAGAGAAACAATAAAAAGAACTAGAGAAGAAGAAATTTTAAACATGGAAGGATGGAAAACAGTTAAAAACAAGGAAAAAAAACAGAAGATCCATTTAGAAAAAATTGAATTGTATATATCAAGCGATGAGAAAATGCCAAAACAGTTTATGCTAGCAAAAATTCTTAAAGAATATGATGTGAGGGATATACTAAGAGTTAAGTACATAAATGACTATAAAATAAGATTGGACTTCTCTAATGAGCTGAGCCTAACAAAACTAGAAGATTGTAGCATTTTTACGGAAAAAGGTTGGAAATCCCATAGGGCGTTTGAAAAAAATGAATCTTTTGGGGTCATTAAAAACGTAGATATGGATTTGACAGATGAAGACATAATGGAAAGGTTAGAATGCGAAGGATCTGTAGAGCTGATCTCAGCAACCAGATTAGAACGTCGTAATAGGGAAGTCAAAGACAACGAGTGGATAAAATGTGGCGCAGTAAAATTGTGTTTTCGCGGCTCGTATTTGCCTAAATATGTAAAAGTCGATAATATGAATATAAAGGTTGTACCATACATATTTCCAGTTACACAATGCTCCAAATGTTGGAGACTAGGGCACAAACTGAAAAAATGTCCGTCTTCAAAAATTATTTGTCCCAAATGTGGTAAAAACCATGAGAATTGTGATACTATATCATTTAAATGTGTTAACTGTGCGGGCAACCATATATCGTTAGCCAAAATATGTCCAGCTTATATAAAAGAAAAGAAGTTACGAGAAATTATGGCAGAATTCAACTGTACCTATAGAAAAGCATTACAGGTGTATGTTCAACCAGATTCTCCATTGCAGCAGTCACCAGTTTCACAAGCACCATTTAAGCAACAAAATAATTTACAAACTAATGCATTTAAGGCATGGAGCCGTAACTTAAAGGAAACAGAAAATAAACCAATATTTGCTGATGTTATACAGACTAGTGCAATAATACACACAGAGAAGAAAAGTGAAAAAATACAACGTGGGCCCAAGAAACCTTTCACACAGGAGTGGAAATTTGAGTCACAGAATAACGAGAATAAAAAAGATACCATCGAAAATGAAAACTGTGCCGACAAAACAAGTAAAGAAGTAAATTTTAGTGAGTTATTAACGAGACTAAAAGATATTATATTTTTACGGGGGGACAACTTACAAAGTAAAATTAAAAATATATTTAAGTGCTGTATAGAATGGTTGATTTTAGTCGTAGTAGATAATATTTCTGATTGGCCAGTATTGCAACTTATTTTAAACTATTTTAATAATGGATCTTAAGTCCTCAAAAATCGTTAGGCTAAACATGATACAATGGAATGCACGCAGCATTAGACCTAAGTTATTGAGTTTAGAAAACTTGTTAATACAGGATAAGATCCATATTGCGGCCTTATCAGAAACTTGGCTTAATCCTGAAATCATACTGAAACTTAAAAATTACACTATTTATCGGAAAGACAGAGACGAAACGTATGGAGGGGTGGCGATAATTGTTCACAACTCAATAAAGACTAAAGTTCAGACAGTCAACATTGTTAATACGGGAATAGAGGTAGTTTGTGTTAGAATTTATAACTGCGACCAGATTGAAAATATTATTTCGCTTTATTGCCCATCTTCAGTCACTACAAATCAACAGGACTGGGATCAAGTTTTTAATTTATTTAAACAAAAGACGCTCATTTTAGGAGATTTTAATGGGCACCATACAAGTTGGTCTCAAAAATTAGATAGTAGAGGAACTCAACTCTTTAATGCTTCTGTGGATAGCTCATTTATAACACTCAACAATTGTAAACCAACGCGAATGCAATTATCTAACGGTGTACTAGAAATATCGTCACCTGATGTTAGCTTCGTAACTACAGATATAGCTATCCAATTCGATTGGGGAGTCACTGCTGAAAATTTGGGTAGTGATCACCAGATCATCAAAATTTCTTTAGTTGGTAAATTTAATAGTTTCCTCATTAAAAAAAAAAAACTTTAAAAAAGCAGATTGGGATTGCTATAAAAATACATTGCAAGACCTTTTTCAGAACTTTAAGCTAGACGGTGACGTGCAAAATGTGTACAATATGTTCATTAAATATGTTAATAGTGCGGCAAATATGTCTATTCCTGTTATAAAAATTAATAATTGTCCTAATTCCAAATTCACGCCTAAACCTTATTGGAATAAGTCTCTATCTAAATTAGTTGCAGAACGAAGACTAGCACTTTCAAAATTTAGGCGTAACCCTACTCCTGAAAACTATAAACTACTTAAAGATAAAATAAAACTAGCGCAAAAAGAGATTCGTAAAGCATCTAAGGAGTCATGGCAGTCATTCTGCAGCTCCCTGGATGAGACTTTATCACCAACTGAGGTTTGGAACAAAATGAGATGGTTTAAAGGCTTTAATTTTAAAAGAAACCATGTAGATGAAAAACAATCTGAAGAGTTACTGCAGAGCTTGACACCAGATTTTGCTGTCCCTTATATTCAGAATTTCGAAAACAATAACTTCACTTTAGAATGTCCTATAAAAGTTACCGAATTGGCTAATTGTATTAAAAGCAAAGATACCAGTCCTGGAGATGATGATATTTCGTATTCTATGATTCTTCATTTACCTGATAATGGAAAAAATATTTTGATTCATATATACAATAAAATTTTAGAAACAGGGTGGGCTCCTTCTCAATGGAAAAACATCAAGATAATACCAATTCCTAAACCTGGTCGTGATCAATTTTCACCAGGAGCGTTGCGGCCAATTTCAATGATATCGTGTGTTTGTAAAATCTTTCACAATATACTTAAAAATAGAATAGAATGGTACGTGGAAAGACATGGCTTTTTTTCAGAAAATACAACGGGTTTTAGAAAGTGCAGATCGACGCTTAATAATCTCACTCATTTAGTAAGTAGTATTCAAAATAACTTCGCTAAAAAGAAATCTACCGTTGGTATATTTATTGACGTAGATAATGCGTATAACAATGTAAGTTTAACTAGCTTACTAAAAATTTTGGAAGAAATTGGAATTGGTTCACGAATTTGTACATATTTAGCAAATTTTCTCAAAGAAAGAATCCTTAAAATTTACTCAAACAATAAATCAATAACTCGATATGCTTGTAACGGATTAGCCCAGGGAGATCCTTTGTCGCCACTTCTATTCAACATAGCTACTATGGATTTATGCAAAATGCTGACATCTGTTAAAACATCCCAATATGCAGATGATTTTGTAATTTTTCATGGTTTTTCCAACCCAAATGAAGCTGAACAGAAGCTACAAGATGTTTTAAACAAAGCAGTACACTGTCTAGGCGAAATAGGATTAGAAATATCACCTCGCAAAACAAAAGTATGTATTTTCACTAATAAGTTACGAAGAGAAATCATTGATTTAAAAGTAAATGACATCAGTTTAGAGTTAGTTGACAATATAAAATATTTAGGTATATGGTTAGATCGGTCACTGCGATGGTCCAAACACATTAACGAAATCGTGTCTAAATTATCAAAATACGTTAACATTTTAAAGGTATTGGCAGGCTCTGGTTGGGGTTTACACCCTATACATCTACGTAGACTATACATTGCACTTATTCGAAGTAGGTTAGACTATGGATGTTTCCTCTATGACAGTAGCGCTCAAACACATTTAATGAAACTCAATAGATTGCAAAACCAGTGCATGAGAGTGATAGGAGGGTTCATAAGAAGTACGTCTATACATGTCATGGAAGCAGAGTTAAATCTTCTACCATTACACTTACGAAGATACTATCTTGCAGGAAAATTTTGGTTGAAATTAAAGTCTATGGTAAATAATCAAGTGATAAGCATTTTGGATGATTTACTTGCTAGTGTTTCAACATCACAATGGAGAAGGAAAAAACCTTTAATGATGACAGTTCATGATTATTTAAAAGACACGCCTTTACATTCAAGCGCTCAACTGGAAATGTTCTCACTAGACTCATGGGTTAGCAATATGAATCTTACCAAAAATATTTTTACAAATATTCCTAACGTTGAAGATGGCAAAAAAAGTTATGATGCTCAAAACTTGTTAAAAATCTGTAATACATTTCTGTTTTTGTCATATTCAAATTTTTACCAAATATTTACAGACGGTTCAAAAACTCATAACCAGGTTGGGGCAGCATTTTATGATCCACAAGTGGAGTCTCATATAAAATTTAAAATAAATATAGGTATAAGTATTATGTACGCTGAGCTGGTTGCCATCCTGGAGGCTGTATCATACATCGAAGGCATAGAGCATCACAACTTCGTTATTTTAACGGACTCAAAGAGTGCGTTGCAACATTTGGCTCGGTGTACCTCGAATATTCGAGGAATGCCGATTGCCTATACAATTTTGGACAGCATTAGAAAACTATTATTGCATAATAAAAATATTGTGCTCCAGTGGATTCCTTCTCATTTAGAAATCATTGGGAACGAAGTTGTTGATGCGTTGGCTAAAGATGCAGGTTCGGATGGTTTACCCTGCTACTGTGTCCCATACTTTACTGATTCCATTAAGTTAGTTAAGGAAAAATGCAAACGTAGTTGGGAATTATTGTATGATGAGATATCGTGTACAAAAGGGATATGGTATAAAACTATATGCCCAAAACCTAGAGGTTTATTATGGTTTGAAAACTCAAATACGAGACTCTAAATAGTTTCGCTTTCCTCATGGGTAAAACGTCATCTCCTAATTGCTCAGAGTGTAATGTCATAGAAGATGTGTATCATATCATGCTGGAATGTGTCCGGAACGGAAATGAAAGAAGAGAATACTTAATCAAGTTTAACATTAATTTCTTAGACGTAGGTAAATGTAATAGTATATTAGCTTGTCCTCTGTCTACGGAAGCTAAAGCATTGATTAAATTGGTAAAAATAGGTATTAAGCGTAGATAATAAGTAATTTAGTTTTAATTGCTTCTTTTCCTGTAATCTGTTAAGAACTGCCACTTAAGAAAAATATGTATTGATTTACCTATGAGGGTGGTATAGCCTTGCATGGCTAAAACTCTCTATAATAAATAAAAAAAAAAAAAAAAAAAAAACTAAAACTCATTAAACAGTGAAAAATAAGATTCCACAATCAAAAACAAAAACACCCTATGTGATTGAAAACTCATTCTTACGTTAATCTTAGAAGGTACAGTATTCTGATTACAAAAAGATTTAAAAACTGCTTAGATATACCACAATATTCTTTGCTCAAAAAACTTAGTTTAAAATAAATAACACAGTTTCGTCCTCAACCGAGTTTTAACATGAATCACTTATCGTATAAAGTCGTTAGTTAAGTAGAATTTATCGTTGCATCGTCAGTATTTTCTTCTACAACCTCCAACGTGTAAGTAACTAAGAGCTAATGTTGCCATTATTTATTTTTTACCGAGGTACAAACATGGTGGAAAAGATAAATTTATTGAAATTGCGTGCTTACACTTGTTAAAGTCGTTTTGAATACAAATATGTGGCAATTGTTGGGAGAGATATTTCATGTTTTAACATGAATGGCTACGTTTAAGAAGAATTCTTCAGAATGTTCATATGTCGCTTATTTTAAAAGATAAAACTTAAAAAATATTTGAAAATACTGTTTAATTATGTTATAAAGTGTTACCAAAACCTATTGCTTCTCGGTCTATGATTTCGCATTTAATAATAGTTTTTCTGTGAAAAGTTCAGACATTAAAAATTTACCTTCTGTGTCATTCCAAGTCATAATTTTTCGCTAAAGGTGCCAATTTGCTTCCCAATCTTTATACACTGGCCTGCAAAACTAAGTAGTAAACTTTTAAAATTTGATTGCTATCTAAAGTATTGAAGCTAGAGATTTCAAATAAAAAACGTTACCTACATACTCATTAATAATCTCTTGGGCATATCTTTCACCAGTTAGCGTTCCGTTTTCTATAGGCACTAAGTCTGTGCGACCCTCAGTAGATATGCCAGCCCATACGTGTTCGCTGTCCCCATCGTACTGGACGCTTTCTGAGAACAGGCTTGTATGTAACGCTAACCAGGTCATCTGTAAACATTCCGCCTCCCTTTTGAAGTGTAGAGTGAGAATTGAGACTCATCTGTGAACAAAACTCTTAACCATTCTTCTTCGTCCCCGTGTAAATGTTCACGATCGTACTGTAGTCTCGGTACATGATCCCTCTCTCGAGTTTGGGACCACTCGCTGGTCTCCGGGGGTTGAGGCTTCAGCAAGTCTTCTTCTCACTGTACTATCACTAATGTAGTCCAATCGGGTCTGAACAAGCTGTTGCTGCACTTCAACTGCATTGATGTTGCGATTTCTTAACACAGTCGAAACAATATATCGGTCTTCTCGGGTACTAGTGCACCTGGGTCTTCCATTACATGGTCTCCTCAGATGGTTTCCAGTCTCTTCATATTTTCTCTTCACGTTCTGGACCGCTCGTAACGTCACACCTGCCATTCTAACAGTACGACGCATACTGATGCCCAGTTCTAGGAAAGTCATAATTCTAGCAGAATCTTCGAGCGAAAGAGTCATGATTGATAAAGTTTATTGCTGTTACCTTACTAAGTTTTGTAATAAGACTGAACGATCAAGAAAGAATAAACAACATGTCAAAGAACAAAAGAAAAAAAAATGTAAAAAAAGGAATGTTTTCTGTTTTTGTAGTGTTTCTAGCCATTTCTTAAAAAAAAATCGACATTGTTGTTATAATGAACAAAATTAAATCTCTTTTCAGATCCTTTTTATTTCAAAACTTTATCAGGTGTACATAAAAAGATATAGCATTTTCAAAAGTGTACTACTTAGTTTTGCAGGCCAGTGTAGTTTATTACGTGATTGGATAACTATCCAAACAAAATCCCTACTAATATTATAAATGCGAAAGTAACTCTGTCTGTCTGTCTGTCTGTCTGTCTGTCTGTTACGCTTTCACGCCTAAACCACTGAACCGATTTTGATGAAATTTGGTATGAAGAAAGAACTGAACTTGGGAAAGGACATAGGGTACTTTTTACCACGGGAAAACTTCTCATTCCCACGGGAAACCAACTTCCACGCGAACGGAGTCGCGGCGGCCACTAGTATGATATAAAGAAAAAACTTATTTATAACCCATTTTCCACGTGTATGTATCGTACAATTTAAATATTTACAAAAGCGCAAACTCGATTTCCGTGAAAATTCCGGTATAGAATATAAGGTATATTGATAAATGCTTCCCATTTCCCCGGTATTTTTGATGAGGGTACACAAATGTAAATCCTTCTTCCACTCTGTTGACAGCTTAATGCAGATTATTTCTCGGGTCGTCGATAGAGGGTGTCGGAGTTTTATTACATAACTGTCAATGTCATTCTGACAGCGCGGGAACGGGACTTGATCTCCGTGAATTACTTTCAAACGAGACAAAATATCGGTAAAATAAAGCTGAAAGTGTTGAGGTACAGTAATTAGGCTATTGATTGACAAACTTTAAAAACTTTTTTTTTTTTGGAATTTGATATATAGATCTATTATAAAGCCTCTTTTTTAAACCTGGTCACGTAACTATTGAAAATTATTCCTTACTGTGTAAGAAAGTTTAAAGATTTACATAGGTATTATCTAAAATTTTGCATCGCAATGAGCATACTTTAATATGAAAACCCTTTAAAATTTCTAACTCGATAACGCTCAAAGACATAACAGTAAAAAAACTCGTTATTCTGTTAAATAAAGTCGTATTTATTTTTACTACAGTATTTTCAGCTTAGGCGCCTGTAAAACAGAAATGAACATTAACGTCTTAAGCGTTTTACATTGAAGACTACATAAACCTTTTTATATTTATTAATAATGTATAGAATTAACACTTCTACAGATTCATTATATGTATAAATAATATTTTTTTAAATATGAATAGTTAATAATTAAATATAAATCGCAAATCAAGCACTGCTTTTCTTCAGATTTTTTGTTTTATAAAAAAAACTTCTATAATAGACCATTTTAAAAAGTTAATTTTATCCACAAATTGCGTTTCGTTATTTTACACATG
This sequence comes from Emmelina monodactyla, assembly GCA_916618145.1. Lineage (NCBI taxonomy): Eukaryota > Metazoa > Arthropoda > Insecta > Lepidoptera > Pterophoridae > Emmelina > Emmelina monodactyla. The sequence continues at coordinate 10,893,820 of OU745302.1, read as the reverse complement.
GGTATCATATAATAACTTATGTATCGTTCCATATTTGAACTGCCGCCAACTAATTTCTGCGAACCGGTTTGAATTTGAATTTAGAATGTGTTGTCCAGAATGTTATGTAAGTTTATAACAAATAATAACGGAACAATTTTCAACTTCGTTTCATGCTGCAATGTTTGCAATTTCACTTAATTTTAGGAAATTTTGGGCCGTAATTTAAAGAAAGCAGGAAGCTTTGATAAAATTAAATATACATGCACCATACTTTATAAACAACTAGCAACCCGCCCTCGCTTCGCAATGGTGTAATTTTGGCCGATTTGCTCATGTAACATTGATTTATGGCTAACTTAAAAAAACTTTTTCTAAATTGAAATGAAAAGAATACCTAAAAATCATGGTGAAAACCGCATTAAAATCCCTCAACTGGTTTAGGAGGAGTTAGCGGCCAAACATACAAACAGACAGAATTAGCGACTTGGAATATGATGATATTACTTATACCTAGGTATTTTAGTCACCATGACCTCAAACACAAAGTTTTCCGTTTTGATATAAATCATTTGCATGATTTATAAAGAGTTAATAGATATAAAAACGAACCAAATATGTGGCAGCTTTTTTATACGCCTTTGACACTCAGAAATATAGAAAAAGGTAAAAAAAACTAAACAAAATTCATAATGAATCAAAATTTAATATGTTGCCAAAATTTGAAAATTTGTATTTATTCAACAAAACAAACCTAATCAAGTTTTTCAAATCTACCTACGTGATTGTCATGTAGGTACACAGCTCCAGTGAAAACGATCGTGTACAAACAAACTGGGCGGAAATTAGTTTCTGAAGTGTCCCCCGTAGTTCCGAACTAGGATTATAGGGACCGGTCCTTAATACCTTCATTACAGTGACAACAACCGAAAGCAGAAAATAAGTAGAATAGAAAAAAAAAACATAACAATTAATTAGAAATATTTTGAAGCACTTTCAAGTCTTTTTCATTAGCTACTTACCACAGACATATCAGTGGTGCTTATCTAAACAGACTTAGCTCAAAATTAAAATTATGAGAAAAGTATTATTTTTAAACCAGCGCTTTGCCAGTTTTTTCCCCATGAGATTTCCCTTGATTTCTCCTTACCATTTGCGATACTAAAGTTCACATACAAAATATACATAAAGTCTGACACATTTACAATTTCTAGTCGGATTAAACGGGCCAAACACACACAAGCAAGGTGTTTCGTGATTATATCCTAAGCCTAGCTTAATCAAACATAAACATTTTCATTTAGTGAGCCTTATTGAAAATGTGAGCCTAAGCTGAGCTAATGGACCCACCCACTTAGCACTTAGCTATAAATTACGTTTAAATCCGAAATGACGCTTTGATATTTTAACCTGTCAAGTCTTGTCATAGAGAATGACGCTTCTCTAAGCTTAAATAAAATATGTCAAATGTCAAGTTACTTTGGAGACGGAAGCTTGATGACATGTCTGTGACTTCACACCAAAAGGGTGAATACGTAAAGTAAGACAGTTTTGAAACATTTCTTCTTATTTATTTTTTGTTTATTTATTTACAATTTTACTTTCGCCTTTAGGTACTACTTTCGTTCCTTTCAAGCCTTCCGTTTGCAGTTTCACTCACGTGAAATATATTAAAACTTTCTAGGGTCAAGAACTTTTGAAATCCGAAGAGAAAAAAGAAGAAACTTTTGAACATACGGATAATAAACTAGGAAAATTTAAGAAACACCAAAGTTTAAGTCTTCTTGATTAATTTTAAAAGTGACAAAGGTTTAAAGCGGTTTTGACAAGCTTTTATGAGCTTAACTTAATTCTTGGATACGAACCACCTTTTCTAAATCATACCGAAATGAATCGTAATAACCAGATGTTAAAGTTCTAAGTACATAAAAATCAGTAACTTACTATTGAATCCTATAGTTTACAACCTCGTGGTGTTGAGGATGTCCATGGGCGGCAGTGATCACTTTCAGGCGATCGACCTTCTTGCTTGCCCGCTATTTGATATAAAGTACTAGTGGCCGCCCGCGACTCCGTTCGCGTGGAAGTCGGTTTCCCGTGGGAATGAGATGTTTTCCCGCGATAAAAAGTACCCTATGTGTTATTCTAATGTATAATCTATATTACTGCAAAGTTTCATCCAAATCCATCCAGTAGTTTTTACGTGAAAGAGTAACAAACATCCATCCATCCATCCATCCATCCATACATCCATACATCCTCACAAACTTTCACATTTATAATATTAGTAGGATGTAACTTTAATGTTTATTTTTTTTTATTTAACTATATGAATAACTTTTTAAATTTTGTCACCATTTGATGCCAGTTTCTTTATATTCCTTACGTGGCGCCTACAAAATCAAAACTGCTGACAAAGACCTTCATCATAAAATGCCGGAACATATCTCATTACTGTATTTATGACGACACGTCCGTGGTTCAGTGTTGCCATTTATGAAGAGCGTCGTAAGAAAAGTTCCTCTTTATGAGGTTGTAGTTACGACTTTACTGAAGGCTGATATGGTTAATATAACAGCGGTTAAGTTTTTATAGAGGTATTTAGTTACTAGCAGTGCCGAATCTACGTTCTATTGAAACAGGGGTATAACCATCGTATTTTCGCCTTTTATGTGGATTAAACTTTTAAGTTTTTAAGTTGCCGTTAAGTTTTATTCTGGTCTCTATTCATTTTTCAGATCATATATTTGGCCCTTTTTTCTTTTATTGAAAGATTTACATCTCCTGGTTATGTTTGAGACGTAATCAAAAAATAAAATCACCGTTGTTAATTATAGTTAATCCATATTCAGTTTTTATTCACTACATTTTCGGTTTAAAAATAATAACTTCGTAAGTTTAGAACTTCTACCCCCATATTTTATCCTACACATTCTGTTACATACGACGTAATTCCAGAATTTAATTCCGTGAAGAAATGTCTTAACCCCTTTTCTGCGTTAATTTACAAACCTACATCCGACCGCCTGTGCCTACATATTAAGGCATCATTTACATTAGGGAGGCCTCAATCTTCCCAGTGGGTTTCATTTGCCCCGCGAGGTACCTTGTGACACTCATTATGCCGGCATTCCAGGGGTTAACCGCGCATCATTTACGTATTATTCCAAGCTCAGATATGCGAGGTATTTCGTAATATGTTACTTTAAAAGAGGGTTTACACTGTACGGGTTAAAGTTTAGTATCGAGTTAGCGTTTGAATATTACAAGTTTAGAATACCTGAGTCTGGTATTTTCGGAGTTCTGGAAGAAAGCTAAATATAACAGCCTACTTCCGACCTTCAATTGAACACGGGTCGTATTTTTGACGTGACAGAGGGATTATATTCGAGTAGCGATCAAACTTTTTAGAATAATCTATAACTAGTTGCTAAACCATAGTCCAAGTATGTCGCGCTTTTAAATTAATATATATTTTTAAATTAACACAGCCAGTATGGAGCTAATATTTATCCCACTAATTTAGAAGAAAGGAGATAGTTTTGTTCATTACAGTTCTAGATCTCACAAAACTATCTCCCTACTTCTGAAAAAAAGTTTTCCTCCCCAACACAGCTTGTAAAACCTTAAAGAATAAACTTCATACAATAATATTACATAAAGTCTCCTTTACAGAACCAGCCAGTAACAATGTGTTTTGTGCGACTGACAGTGACTCGCATTACTCCCCGTCATGTGCATATGAAATGTGACGTCAGTTAAAGCTAAATTGCCGACAAATGGCGACAGCCTAGCTTGCGGTTAGCACTGACGTTCATACTGGGACTGTAGTATTTTGTTTTACATTTATACCTACATTAATATTATAAATGTGAAAATGTGTATGTCTACTTTTTAGATGTCTGTCTGCTGTCTGAATGTATGTTACGCTTTCACGTCGATTTTAAGACATAGTTGAACAGTTCGGAAAGAAAATAGGCTACTTTTTACCGCGGGAATAAATCACATTTCCACGGGAAAATATCTTTTATTGCAGACGAAGTCGCGATTACCTACTACTACTCGTATATTACAAAAATATAAATTCGATTTACAAAGTATCATACCAGCAGAACATATGAATAGTGGGATAATACTTTCTTTTCATAGATACCTTGTAATTGTACAAGAATTGATAGCGCTACTATATTATACGCATATATTAATAATTGCTCGTCGCTCGCTCTCACAAGATGGAACACTACCTGTAATGTAAACAACAGCTCTGTTACTGAGACTACTAATTTATTGTCGTGGGAACTCCTGTATCCAATAATGCACCGTTATTTTTAAGTGGTTTTCGACTCGAAAGGTATGGCATTGGACCTTATAGAATACGGTAATATTGTAGTAATTTCGTTGACCAGGAGACACATTACAGAGACCTGACTACAATATCTTATGAACGTCTTTTTTTTTTTTTTTTGTTCCCGCGGTGAAATGCATTTACGCACCGTACCCCCCACCGGGGTGGCGGGGGGCGTGTGTGGGACTCCCGCCTGAGCACTTGACACGTCGCCCAGGGGACTACCCACTAAAACACCGCGGCGCTCCGTCTTCGCCTTTGTGGTGAAGCCGTGGGGCCCGGACCGGCGGCCCTACGCCACGACTTTACCGGCGATGGGCCCGTCTACTGCACGACGGGCCCATTTTGACCCCCCCGCGGTGAAGGGGGGCCTGTGGGAACAACCGGGAGCGCCCGATTGTTCCCACCCGTCGACGGTGGTGAACCGTGCAATGCGGGCAGGTGGATTCCCACGTCCCCCGCCCACTGGCCACCACCAGGCTGGACTTGGGCGCGATCGCGCCTCGTCCGGCCCCTTCGACGTCTGCGGTGCGGGGGCGCGAGAGGATCGTTCTCACGCACCCGCTCCGCAGCCTCCTTCTGCGACATTACGTCCTCGCAGAAAGAGGCCACCGCGACCCAGACCGCCTCGGAGCCCAGCATGGCGTACACCAAGCCGGGCAGCGAGAGGTCCGGGCCTACGGACGCCTGGAGGCGACGGCGCTGCACATCCCAGGCCGGACATTCGGCCAGGGTGTGCCGCGCCGTGTCGTCCGGCGCGCCACAGTGGTGGCACGCCGTGGATTCCTCCCTCCGTATCCGGCACAGGAAATGTCCGAAGCTACCATGCCCGGACAAAACCTGCGCCAACCGGTAGGTGAGGAACCCATGCCCCCTCTCGATCCAGCCCTCTATGACTGGACCGATGGCGTCCAGGGTCCACCGTCCGTCCTCCGCGTTGGCCATCTCCGCCGTCCACCGGCGGAGCATGTCCTCGCGGGCCCCCCGCCAGACGGCGACCCTCTCCTCTGGTGCGGGGCGCTCCCCCTGCGCCCGCTTATCCGCCGTCCAGTGATAGACGGCGGACAACACCTCGGCCTCCCAGTACCTTGGCGGAGTGCCCGCCATGGCACAGGCCGCTCCGTGGGCAACCGTGCCGTAAGCCCGCGCCACTCGCTGTGCGTTGTGGCTTACGGAGGAGGGCACGGTTGGCCCGAAACAAATCGTCCGCCCATATGGGCGCCCCATAAAGCGCCATGCTGCGCAGCACGCCGGCGTATAGTCGCCGGCATGCCGCAGCAGGCCCCCCGATATTGGGGAGGAGCCAACTGAGGCTCCTCGCCGCCTTGAGAAGGCGCGGAGTGAGCTGGCGGAAGTGCTCTCCGAATTTCCACCAGCCCGTCAGGATCAGACCCAGATATTTCATCTGGGCCCGCACCGCAATTTGACGCCCAGCCACCTCTACGTGGGCGTCAGGCGGCGCCTGCCCACGAGGCCCATGAAAGTATAGGGCCTCGGTCTTGGGCAGCGCCACCTCCAGCCCCAGCCGCCCAATACGTTGGGCGACCAGGGTCCCCCCCCTCCGACGCCCGGGCGGCCGCCTCCCCATAGTTGCGCCCCCGCGCCGTGACTAGGGTGTCATCCGCATAACAGATGACACTCACGCCATCGGGGAGGACGCCCCGGAGGAGCCAGTCAAACCCGATGTTCCACAGGAGTGGTCCTAGGACCGACCCCTGCGGAACACCCGACTCCACCGGCCGCCGCCTCATGCGGCCGTCCCTGCCGACGAACAGTACCTCCCGGCCTTGGAGGTAGTCCGTCAGCAGGGCCCGCAGGTATGGAGGCACTCCGTGATATCGGAGCGCCTCCAATATTGTGGCGTGGGGGATGGAGTTAAAGGCATTGGCGATGTCAAACGACACCGCCATCACTCCTCCCCCCTGCCTCGACCCCTCCTGGGTGATGCGCTTCAATTCTTGAAGCGCATCCACCGTGGACCGGCCCGCCCGAAACCCGTACTGGGCATCGGACAGGTCTGGGCCGGCCCCCCCCAGGTGCTCCTTGAGGCGCGCCGCAATCACGCTCTCAAGGAGCTTGGCCGCATCGTCCAGGAGGACGACCGGCCGGTAGCCGGAGGGCGAATTCTCCGGCCGACCCTCCTTACGGAGGAGGCACAACACCCCCTCCTTCCACACCTTCGGGAACCTCCCCGACGCTAAGCAGCGGTCGAAGAGGTCCCGAAAGCGTCCCTCCATTTGGGCGGTGGCTATCGCCACCACCCGTGCCGGCACGCCATCCGGCCCCGGCGCCGTCTTCTTGCCCCGGAGGCGAAACGCCGCCGAGGCAAATTCCGCGTCCGACACCGGGGGAATCCCGGCGTCGACCGGAGGGCCCATTTGCGGGAGCGGGGCCATCCGGGGCGGCACGAAGTCCGGCGAGCGGTCTGGGAAGAGTCCCCGGACCACCTCCTCCAGCAACGCCGGCTGGAGGGACTCGACTACAGGGGGGCCGATCGGGCGGAGCTTATTACGCGCCGCCCGATACGGTCTCCCCCAGGGGTCGGCATCCAACCCCGCCAACATTTCGAGCCGCGCCGCCTTTTTTGCCTCCCTAATGGCCGTCTTGAGGACACGCCGGGCCTCCACGTAGGAGGCATAGAGGCGGTCCTCGTTGGCGGCATCTCGGTGGCTGCGGCGGCGGGCCCGCTGGAAAGCCCGCCTTGCAGCGCCGCAGTCGTCCCGGAGGCCGGCGAGTTCCGCCGACCACCAATAGACTGCGCGCTTAGGGGGGGGGCCGTCGCGACCGAGGCATGCTTGAGTCGCACACCTCGGTCATTGCCTCCCTCAGTCGGAGGGCGGCCTCGTCGACGTCCGGACTGGCTGACGGAGCGAACCAGTCCTGGACGAAGGCCGCCTCCGTGGCCGCGACACGGTCCAGCCGCGTCAGGGCCCACCGCGGGAAGGACCTTCTTCCTTCCCGCTCCCTCCCCCCCGGTGGACACTGAGTGGAGATCTCTATCCGAATGTATCTGTGTTCGGATAGATTCTCCCTCAGGTCCACCTCCCACCGGCGCACGAGCGCGGCCAGGGCTGCAGTGGCGAACGAGACGTCCGGCACCGAGCTCTCGTTTTGGCGCACGCACGTGCGCACTGCCCCCCTGTTGAGGAGCACCAGACCTGTCGACGCCGCCCAGGCCGCCAGACAGCGGCCCAGGGGGCGGTCGACATGGTCTCCCCAGGCCGTGGACCTGGCGTTTAGGTCGCCCAAGACCACGACCTTGCTCCTCCCAATTCGCGCAAGCGCCGCCGAGAGAGTCTGGAGATAGTTCTCCAGTTCCTCGACCGGACGCTTTGGGGGGAAGTAGACGCCCACCAGGGCGGCATCCCCCCACGCGGCGGCCACGTATCCATGGCCCCTCTCTATGAGCGAGAGGGGCGGGGAGTCCGTGGAAGGCCGCGGCGCGATGGCCACCGTACCATTTGTGTCCCGCAGCCATGTGGCTGGGAACGAGTATGGCTCGGCGACCACGGCAAGATCCCCCGACCACTCGGCTAGCACTTGGACCATTAGGGTCCTGTGCCGCCTGACAGTGGTTGAGGTTGATCTGCATTATTGTACGATGTCCGAGACTGGGCATTACTCGGACATCGTATCATCATTGGTGACCGGGGGAGCCTGGGCACCTGAAAGGGCGGGCCGCACGGTGGCCTGCTCCCTTCCCCTCTTGACGGGAGGGCAGCATTTAGCCCCCCCCATTACGTGGCCCGTCGGCCTCCCACTAGCTGCGCAAACAGCGCAGTGGGGGCTCCCGGTGCAGGTGGCCTGCCGATGGCCGGCCTGGCCGCACCGGAAGCAGAGCTCCGACCTGTCCACCGGCGATGGACAGTACGGCCGGGCGTGTCCGAACGCGAGGCACCGGAAGCAGCGCATCGGCTGCGCCTCCAGCGCCCGGACCACGGCCGAACTGAAGCCGATTAGCAGCCGTCCCTTTTTAAGGACGGCCTCAGCGGCGACCGTGGGTGAACGTCTCGCTCTGATAAATTTGTGTTCTAAAACTGTGGTTCACAACCTTTATTAAAGAGTCACGAAATCTATCTATATACTTATAATAAATCTGAAGAGAGGTCAATTCACACTCACAATTCACAATAACACTCGCAGTCATCCCTAATTAAAAAAGTTAACTTTATTGACTATTCCATAAAAAATAATAACTTCTCATTCCCACGGGTAACCGACTTTTACGCGAACGGAGTCGCGGTTGGCCACTAGTGTACAAATAAAAGTGTACTTACCTAATTAAAGATAAAATATGATTTGCCGAGACAAAACATGTCGTGGTTCCAATAAAGAATTGGCTGCCTTACTGTCAGTATTTTTCAAGCTGCTTTATGAGCACCTGAATTTGCTTGACCAGTATAGAGCATCGGTTCAGCTTTTTTATTAAACCGCATCCACCGTAAGTTAACGTCAACTATCAAATTGATTGCTAAGACTCCATGAAGCCACGGAGCTCCTTTATTTCTGTTAACAAAGCCAGCCCGCAGTTTGACAATCGCTGCGTTCTGTAATGGTTCCCCACCATTATTCTAGAGATAGCAACATAACAGTTTAATTAAATAAAATGTCGTGGAGTGATATATTGTGCCTTTGTTGAAAGTGCCTATGGATCCAAGTCAATTACTCAGAGACACTCTATTACTTATAAGAACCTTGAATATAATTAAACCAAGCTATGTTTATTCAGTACTGGTGGCCGCCCGCGATTCCGTTCGCGTGGAAGTTGGTTTCCTGTGGGAACGAAAGGTTTTTCCGCGGTAAAAAGTACTCTATGTGTTATTCTGATGTATAACCTATATTACTGTAAAGATTAATCAAAATTCATCCTGTAGTTTTTACGTGAAAGAGTAACAAACATCCATACATCCATCCATACTCAGAAACTTTCACGTTTATAATATTAGTATGATAATGAAGACCTTTGTAGCGCAGTGGTTTATGTCAGACGGTTAATCGGGAGGTTGCGGGTTTGATTCTCGGGTGGTGATTTAGCTGATGTCATTGTCTTTGAATATTAACTCGTGTCTGGGCGACAGTACGTAGCTAGGACCTACCCTACAGGCTTTGTGTGAAACCTATAATACAAGCTTGAGTTAAGGATAGGGTTATACAACTGATGTGTTAATATAGAGACTTATTTATTGACTTAATTATTGGGGTATGAGATATTACTTATATTATTGGTTTTGCCAATGATTTACGATAGCAAAATGAGTAATAAATAAAATAGTGAAACTTTGTAGAACAAGGAGACAATACTCGTTTCTCGAATATTAAACGTTTTTTATAATAAATGATACCCTTTACCGGTAAATTTTTATTTTCAATCGTTCCACATAACGTTATTAAAAAATTTGGAACTCCGAGAATTTGATAACTGGATGTTAAAGTGACAATAAAATGCTAACCTAATACTAATATTATATTTTTAGAATACGCGAATCAGTATTCAAATTAAACGAAAAAATATTGAGTTATAGATAAATAATGTTTTACATTTCTTTTCTTGAGACGTGTGTAAATTTTACTTCAAAGTTTAACCCTGCCAGGGCTCTACGACTACGAAATAATGTAAGTACCTACAGGATGACGTATTGAACACTAATGACAGTTACAGACCGTCGTTTGTCACACAGACTAATAATCTTTAAGTAATGGTTCCAGGTGCTATAGCTGAGTTGCTAACTAGTTCTATCGGTAACTTTGCTCGTTATTATGCAAACTATGAATAAGACTATTAAAAATCACATTGCATTATATTGTAAAGGCGAAAGGTTGTGATTATATTCCAATGTATGCTCTTACACGCAAAAACGGCGTATCGAATTTGCACGAAACTTGGTAGATACGTCGTAAATCTACAAAAATACAAACAGTAATTGGATACTAAGAAGACTAACGAATTCCTACAAATAAACCAATTAAAATCGGTTTCCATAAATGTTTAACTAAGTTAAGACCTACAGGTGAAAAAGATTACCTTTATCACTTTACTCAACAACCGATTTTCACATTAGCATAAAATTAAATCAAATGAATAACCGTTCGTTTGGTATGGTTATGTATTAAGTTCTTAGCTGCACGTGTTCTATAAGTATTTCTTAACGTTTTTTTAATCATAATACAACATAGTAAAGCTATATTCTCAAACTCAAAAGTCAAAGTTAAACACCCAAAGACTGCTACAAAGGAGAAAGGAGAACGACTATTTTCACTACATTAGCTACCAAAGAACCTACAGTTTACATTAGCATTGCAAATTTAACTAAGAGAAAGCATTTTACTCTTTGTCACCATATAAATAGGTAAACATAAACAAGATCTTCACAGCTTTCGGGAGTTTATCGCCAGTGCGATTTAGTAATTGAACTGGATTAAGCCGGATTTCGGAGGTGATAAAGTATGATCAAAGAAGCTTTTCTGTGTAGCGAACTGATGGGTGTCTAGTAAGTTTCATTAGACAAAGTTCCAAGTAATAGATTTCCATTACAAGTAAATTAATTTTACAGGTGGCCAATAGGTTCGTACTTAGAAATAGAAGTTTTTTTGTGCTCACTATGACATTATAAACTATTGTTTCATGAAGGAACAACCCAAGATGGGTTTTACTGAATTGTATTTTAGGTTTGGAAACAAATATATTTATTAATATATTTTAGAATTTCAAAAAGGCGCAAATATTAATTTTTAAATAAAAATGCAAATTAATTTGCCACATCTCTTTTATTAACCGTTCAAAGTGAGTTTCCCGGCACAATTTAAGATATCAATGTGTTGGATCAAATATTTAATTAGTTTTATGTCATTAATCTTTTGATTTTCAAAGTAAATGCAAGGAAATTAATTTTGATGATGACTTAATTAAAAATTTAGTCAAAACCAAATTAAAAATTTTGGTTTGCTCATAAAAAATATATTTTTACCAGAAACACGGAGAGCATAATATAAAAATGGTGTTTCACTGCGATGATTTTAGTTTTTCAAATCCATCGAAAAAAATATTGCGCAGCACAGAAAAATAAAGCCGATAAAAAACAGAAAATTAAAGCAGATTGTAATGAAGTTTCGTTACATGAAATTCCGTGATAATTATTTTAATTTGGTAAATATTATTATTAGCATTTTTTAATTGTAACTGTGCATAACTACTTTTGGTTTCATACATTACAACGCTTAAAAATCCGTAAACAAAACCGTTTCCCAAAAGAAAACTTATCGAAAACCATCGTTACACGTGTACGAAAACTTTTTCTTCTTTCTTTGCGTATTTTTACTTAGGAAGGTGATATAACCTCCGGGAGCAATTTGTGAGATCGATACAAAAGTTTGTGACCGCAGCGTGTAGGAAAGGAACATTCATTATCCGAGAAAATTACAATCCGGTATGAAGCATAGCCTGCCAGGTGCCTCTAATGTGAAAAACTTTCTTATTATTTTACATAAGAACAAGAAGTTGGCAGAAACGAACTTTTTATGATAAACTAGTTGGTCCGCAAAGTCGTTAGCGGGGACTCATATTCGGTGCAGAGTAGAGAAAAGTAAGAATGAGACTTAAAAGGATATAAAGTAGTTAGCTTCTTTTCTTCCCATGGTGATGGTGTTCTGTTATAAAATAAAAACAAATTTCTTTACGAAAAAAACAGTAAAATTGGTTCTGCTATTTTAACGTGAGAGCGGAACAAGTAGGCAAACAAGCAGGCAAAAATAAAAAAAATCACAGGTAAAGATACGTGTTATTTATATTTAATGTTCGTCTCCTGAATGTAACGAATCGCTAAGGTTCAATATCAATCATCCTTAGTAGATAACTACTGTTGGACCTAATCTGTTTTTAAATCACGGTTCGCTTTTACGAGTCAAGATTTAGGTAGACTTTTTGTTTACCTAAAGGTTAAAGGTGGTTTCGTTATTTTTATTGAATCTTTGGGTAATTATTGAGCTTTTCGACAGTTTTGATATAAAATGGTACTAATATTGTATTGTTTGACAGAATAATTCTTATTATTTATATTTTTACATAATTTGACCTAAATGCCTAATGCAGTGACACCGAAACTCCAAATGAAAACCTTTTTTCTATCATTATCCCTGCCCTGATACGTTATACAAAGCATTAAGTGTTTTAAAATCCAAATCTTTGACAGCATGATGTGCAAGCCCAATTTGTAGATGTAAATTCAAGGTTTTTAATAATAGGTATTAAGTAGAGTCAGTCGTCGTATCTAAAATCTATATTCTTAGGCTAAATTTCCCCAATGGCAGCACAGCGTGGATCCAACTTCTTATAACCTCTTCGATGTCTCAAATGCGAATCCTTTGAATTCCTGCCATCGCAGTGAAGTGCCCGTCTACTTCTTCAGATGGAGGTAGAATATAAATTGCTTTGGAATAACTGATTGAACGAGATGCAATTCCAATTGCAAATACCGAATCAGGGGGAGATTGTTCAGGTACTTTCTAGAATTTCTCGTTAGATTTAACGACGTTCATTTCGCAGTAGCTGAATACTTCTTTGTATAAAAATATATTAACTAGTTTGTCGTTAATTTATTAAATCTATAACCTAATAAAATAATATAATTTTATTAAATCTTAGTAAAACCTGTTTCATATTTTCTACATAAACCTTTTTTTTTCTAATTATAAGTAATATTTTTCAAGTGATTTAAGCTTTTGCTGATATTTCTTTCTTTGATACTGTGTTACTCTTTCCGTGGATTTTCCGAGTCATCTCGATTAAAACGACGCTTGAAAATCCTATTTACCGGCGGCGGGGTTCGTTCTTTTAGTTTGCATTCAAACCCCTTTTAAAAAACTGCCAAGAGTGATCGATGTAGCTTTACACAGGGTTCTTTACAAACTTTGCATTAGAGACAAGTGGAGACGACGATATAAGAGCGTAATCTGACATTTTTGTTTGAATTTATACGAGATAGTTAAGTTGTAATTTTGACCTTCAATTATAAGCAAAAGTCAATTTAGTTTCTAGGTTTACAAGTATTAAGAATGGGGTCGTCGATAAACTGGAAATATACAATTCATTTAATAGATAATTTGTAACAAAATTTGGTTTTATTCTTGTTAATGGAAACTAGCAAAATATTTGACCACCTAAACTGTTTTCTCCTTCGACTTCACTGTTATAAAAAACAGCGTTAGCTATTAAGCAACAATTCTTCGGTGGGCAAACATATAAATAGTAAAAAAGTACGATAAGCAGTTTTTTTTTTTTTTATGCCTTTAATAATAGATTTTACCAGTTACGGGAAACCGTTTAAAGCATCTAAAGTGATTCCTGTAGTGGCCAAAAAATCGATGTTCTTTAGTTTCGAATGCGGTTGTCTGGTAGTTAATAATTTTATTTATTCGGGAACCCTACAATCTTAATTGGCGCCTTAATTAAAGTCGATTTAAAGCATCCAAAGGTGCTGAGCTACGGTAGATTTGGGTATTTCTTTTCACATTTTAGATTTTTCAAAAGATTGTACCTTAAAATGGAAATTTTGTAAAGCCAGTTCACGTAATTAATTACTTTCAAGGAAGAAGTACATTTTGTAAATTCATTTTGTGATTAAAAGAAACTCTTAATTATGGTATTCTCTAATTGTCCCAGCTGTTGTCTTCAGTGTTATAACTTAGTTAAAATCGTACATGAGTCTGTAACTAATAAGTATCTACTTTTCTTTATGTTTTGTACTTAACTCAAAGTTAGTGTATGGTTAAATTACCCGATAAAGTTTCGAACTTGCAAGATCTTAAGTAAATAGGCTTTGAATTTTGTCTAACACAAGAGGAATTACAGATAAGTGAAGTTGTCTCCGCTATGCTTCTGCATAAGCTACTTAGCCGTGACTTAAGAAGGTTTTGCGAGTTAGTAAAGTATGATCAAATTTTAATGCTTAACTAGAAAAGGAAATTCAAACTATACCTACCTACAGATATAGGTTTAGCATCCCAGGATGATTTTTGTAAAGACTTATAAAATAGGAATTCGAAATTAATAATTAAAAAAAAGCTGTATCGAATGTATTTACCAACATAACGTCTTCACTAACGTATACTACTTGGAAACTTATATTTTATATATTATATATACAGGGTCTGTCGTAATGAATGGATAACCCGTTACCTACAGTTGATCCGGATGTGAGGCTATAAGAAAATGGTGTTTTCTTGCCAGGGTTGTCAACCATAAGAAAATGGCGTAGACTTTTAAACTTTTTTATAAATTTCGCTATTTTTTTCATTTATTCCGCTGCCATTTCTTCAAATTTTGATGTATTTGTATAATTCTTTTAGTATTATACTGCTGAAGACGTGTATTATGTAATTTAAATACAATTTTAGGTGTTATTCACGTTGAACATTATCAAAATACTCATTTTAAGAAAAATATCTCCAATTTTTTTTCTTTATGTCAACTTTTGATCATCTCCTGTGGAAAAAAAAAGTATGACGTTATAGCTGCCCATGATCTCAATAAATTGTCTAGTATGTGTAGATTCTAAAAAGGTATAACGATGTGTACTTTACGAGCAACATTAAGTTACAGGAGCGAGAACACTAATCAAGGTCGGAATTTTTATTTTTCATGTTATGTTATAAATGGTTGTAAAACTTCGTCATAATGATTTTATTCTATCAAGATACTTTGCACAAACACTATCGGGCCACTAATAGGATATTCAGAAGAAAACCCGGTTGTTTTTGGGAAAAAAATAACATTACTTCACGATAATAATGTAATGAAAATGTACAAATGAAAATTGTTGTGCTCTAATAGTTACATGCGACAAACATGTTGCGATAAGTTTATTCGAAATTAAAACGGATTTTAAAAATCGAACAAGACCGCATTACAAAGAAAAGGGTACTCATCACATCAGTGTGATTTTGACCATAGCATGTCCTTTTGTTCACATTGGCCTCGATTCTGAAAACACTCTCTAAACTAAACTAAAACTATCGCTGTCACTTACACATCAATAAGACAGAGACAGGTAATCATTTTAGTCAATTTTAGGCTAGTCCTCAGCGCATTTCGTTCAATTTCACAATGATGTGGACTAAATTTAGTGAGACCAATGTACCTGTCTTGTTCTAATACGAAGCATGAGAAAGTGACAGCGATATTTTTAATTTAGTTTTAGAGAGTGTTTTGAGAATCGGGGCCACTATTTTCGTCAATTTGTTACTGCTTTCTAATATTTGACTATGATTTTCCTTGTGATTTGGACTTGATAACGTGGTGATACTGATGACTTTGCTCACATTTACGGACATTGTGTTGTGCTATCGATTGAACTTGTTGTTTTGGAAAAGTTTTTGTGTAGTTTGTGTATCATGCCGCAACAGTATAAGCCGGCCGAATACGCGAACATGCATTACATTTACGGTGTATGTAATGGCAGCACCAATAGAGCTACTAGTGTTTATCGTGTAAGATATCCAAATGTGCGACATCCTGATTACCGTGTGTTCATTAAAGTGCACAATGCATTTATGGAAGGACGATTTCCTTCTAATTTTTTCCACTTTTCTTTGTAATGCGGTCTTTGTTCGATTTTTTAAATCCGTTTCAATTTCGAATAAACTTGTCGCAACATGTTTGTCGCATGTAACTATTAGAGCACAACAATTTTCATTTGTACATTTTCATTACATTATTATCGTGAAGTAATGTTATTTTTTTCCCAAAAACAACCGGGTTTTCTTCTGAATATCCTATTAGTGGCCCGATAGTGTTTGTGCAAAGTATCTTGATAGAATAAAATCATTATGACGAAGTTTTACAACCATTTATAACATAACATGAAAAATAAAAATTCCGACCTTGATTAGTGTTCTCGCTCCTGTAACTTAATGTTGCTTGTAAAGTACACATCGTTATACCTTTTTAGAATCTACACATACTAGACAATTTATTGAGATCATGGGCAGCTATAACGTCATACTTTTTTTTTCCACAGGAGATGATCAAAAGTTGACATAAAGAAAAAAAATTGGAAATATTTTTCTTAAAATGAGTATTTTGATAATGTTCAACGTGAATAACACCTGAAATTGTATTTAAATTACATAATACACGTCTTCAGCAGTATAATACTAAAAGAATTATACAAATACATCAAAATTTGAAGAAATGGCAGCGGAATAAATGAAAAAAATAGCGAAATTTATAAAAAAGTTTAAAAGTCTACGCCATTTTCTTATGGTTGACAACCCTGGCAAGAAAACACCATTTTCTTATAGCCTCACATCCGAATCAACTGTAGGTAACGGGTTATCCATTCATTACGACAGACCCTGTATATACAGGGTGTCCCAAAACTCGACGTCAACCCGGAACCGGGTGACAAGGCAAGTCATGCTGGTTATCAGAAAAATGTTTAAAAAAATCTAAGTCACGTGTTCTCAAAATTATTGGCATTTTAAAAAAACACGCAAAATTTCACACCCTGTGACAGTGGTTTTGCTGCTGTTGCCACAAATGTTCACTTTTGGAAACTTTTTTTTTTGATATGTAACCCTGAATAATGCTTCTCTAAACTGTTATCAACATTTCAAATCCAGCTCCTCGAGCTTGCATAAAAATAGGACTTATTTCCAAGAAAAAAATTAAAAATTAAAAATGGCCTAGTTTTAACTGTGTGCATTGAAAAAAAATTGTATTACGCGAGTTTGGCAAGTTGTGTCAAAAGTTGGCGCACGTGGTAAATTGTAGTTGCTATCATGAACAAAAAAAAAAATTCGTAAAAATCCAGTGTTCAACAATTTTTTCTTACCTGGTTAAAAAATATTCTAATGGGCCCAAGGTTTTCCAAAGAGTCGTAAATTGTAAGTAGTGACAAAGGAGTCTTTCTAGGAAGTGTAAGCGAGATAGTATTTGTGCTAAAGTGATTGAGTGAGACGGAGAGAGTCACCTTCTCAAGTGCGAGCGAGACAGGTATGGACGCTAAAGTGACTGAGATGGAGAGAGTCATTTTACCAAGTGCGAGAGAGATAGAGAGTGACGCCAGGTATTCGCTATTGTAGATACACATTACAAACCAGTCAGTACGTTACGTTCCTTCGTTTACTGCGCTTGTTTTCGTATTCGTTTGTGTTGATTTCGTACTGTTTACTTTTGGCTATGTTTATGGACTTGTGATTGCTTGCGATTTAGATTCGGACTGTTTGTTTTCTCTTAACGACGACCTTTGCTTTCCTCTGGACTATTGTGTGAGTGTGTGACAAGTGCCGAGATGTCTTCGTATACCACTCGCGAATACGCTAATATGCACCTTATTTATGGTGAGTGCAGGTGTAATGCCAGTGCTGCTGCCAGACTTTACCGCGAAAGGTACCCAAACGCTGCTCGTTACCCCGATTATCGGGTGTTTACGAATGTGCATCGGTTGCTCTTCTCAGAAGGCCGCCTCCCAAATCAAACGCATGGTGGAGGCAGACCCACCAACCCTATGGAAGAAGAAGTTCTACAGGCTGTCGAAGAAGACCCAAGTACTTCAGTAAGAGCTATTGAAACGAACACCGGAGTGCCCAAAAGTTCAGCCCACCGTATTTTAAAAAGAAATGACCTACACCCATACCACGTACAGCGAGTACAGACATTATTACCCGGTGACTACCAAAATAGGGTGAATTTTTGCCGGACGATATTGGAGAGGTACAGAGATGACCCACTTTTTCTAACAAAAATTTTATGGTCGGACGAATCAACTTTTAAAAAGGACGGCTACGTGAACATGCACAACCTGCATGAATGGCGTGTTGAAAACCCTCATTTAACGAGACAGGATCGGTCCCAGTACCGATTCAAAGTTAACATGTGGACCGGAATTTTGAATGGCAAAATAATTGGTCCTTTTGAGTTGCCTGATGCATTAACTGGCGAGGTTTACTTAGACTTTCTTCAAAACCATCTTCCAAATTTATTAGAAGACGTGCCGCTAAGCATTTACAGAGAAATGTGGTTCCAACAAGATGGGTGCCCAGCGCACTTTGCTCGCCCCGTAAGAGAGTACCTCGATGAAGAGCTTCCTGGGAGATGGATCGGGCGGGCTGGACCAATCTCGTGGCCGGCCCGTTCACCGGACTTAAATCCTTTAGACTTTTTTTACTGGGGAGCTGTTAAAGAAAAAGTTTACGAGAAGCCCATTGGGAGTGAACATGAATTACGGCAGAGAATAGCTGAAGCAGCTCAATTTGTAAATAATGGACGATACGCTAGAAAGATAGCTCGATCTTTTTTAAAAAGATGTCGCGCTTGTATTGCCGCCGAAGGAAGGCATTTCGAACACTTATTATAACATTTTAAGAATTATTGTAAATTTTATTAATAAACATTGGTATTAAAATTTTGTTTTATTTAAAATTGAAACCTTTAACAATAAATGCTTATTCCAATGCACACACTAAAAAAAATAAATTAAAAGTGAACAATCTGTTCATTCAATAAAGATAGACGAGTACATCAGTACAATGTACAATTCAGTTAAATTTAATCAGTGTGTAAATTGGAAGCGGCTCCAATGTAACCAACGATAAGCTTTGCAATTTTAACCAAGTAAGAAAAAAAGTTAAAAATGGGTTTTCATGGAAATATTTTTTTTTGTTCATGATAGCAGCTACAATTTGCCAAGTGTCATACCATTTTGGAATCCTTACTAAATGCGCCAACTTTTGTCACAACTTGCCAAACTCGCGTAGTACAATTTTTTTTCAATGCAGACAGTTAAAACTAGGCCATTTTTAATTTTTAATTTTTTTCTTGGAAATAAGTCCTATTTTTATGCAATCTCGAGGAGCTAGATTTGAAATGTTTATAACAGTTTAGAGAAGCATTATTCAGGGTTACATATCAAAAAAAAAAGTTTCCAAAAGTGAACATTTGTGGCAACAGCAGCAAAAACACTGTCACAGGGTGTGAAATTTTGCGTGTTTTTTTAAAATGCCAATAATTTTGAGAACACGTGACTTAGATTTTTTTAAACATTTTTCTGATAACCAGCATGACTTGCCTTGTCACCCGGTATATATATATATATATATTTTATTCCTTCACTTAATAGATCTATTAATGAGAAATCAGCGTTTATCTCATAGCAAGAAAATAGTAGATACTTCCATCTCGGTAGGTATATCTATATATATATCTATCTACCTCCAGGCGTAAAATTGCTTTTTCGCTTCTAAGAATTACGAAAATAAATGGATGTTGGTTCGTCTACCACGCCATTAGCCAGGCGATGTAAATGTAATTATCGGTACATGAGACTGGAACCTTCAAACTCACGTGAAGGTTGGTTAATGAATATGCGATATGTATAAGAACGTTCTATACCTCCTAAAAATTTAAACACTGTATAACATTGAACTCTTTATGCTTGGTTGGATGGATGCTTGGTTTCAAGTAGATTCTGGGTGAAGAATTAGAATTATAGTCATGCTTGAATAAATCAATAACAAGCCAAGTGCGAGTTGGACTTGGCCACGAAAGGTACCGTGAAAAAATTGCAGCTTTTAGCTAGATCGATTCAGGAGATACAAGCTGATGATAGACAGATGTACGAAGGGCGAACGGACGGTCACCGAAGCCTTAGTAAGTAAAAAGGATAGGGTAGGTGGTAAATATATATACACGTTAACCAAATGACGTCTTTTTTTAATATGATGGTTGTATACTTTGTTGAATGCAAAATTATAAAATTCCCGTGTCACAATGTTAGTTACCGTTACTCCTGAAATTGTGTGAGCATATTGAGTAGGTCTGAGTATCGGCCAACATCTATTTTTCATACTTAAGTGATACTTACTTAAGAGATACTTACTTAAGTGATAAGGCTTGACCAAACCCAATTTTTTTTTCAATTTTGGCAAAACAACGTTTGCTGGTTCAGCTAGTTATAATTTTAATATTTGACACAGTTGATGCCAAATTAACCCAATTTTAAGGTATTCCAATAGGAGCCGCGTTCAGTAGATTCTTATATCAAATCATCCTTACTTATTAATGCCCCCCAAGAAGCGTGCAAGGAATAAGTATTCAGCTTTAACGTACCAAGGTTATATTTATAGGGATTTTATCGGCACTTCCTCTTAAGTAAGTTAATATAGTTCGTAGTTAATTAAAGAGGGTATACTGCTTTCCGTGGTTAATGTGCATAAGTAGCATTATTTAGTAAATGCTTACTACTCTTAGGGCCGGTTTTTCAATAGTCAGATAAATTCTATCTGACTGAAAATCAGTATGTTTTTGTTGCACGTCGAACATAAATTCTTGACATATGTATGAAGTGACAATGAAAACATACCTCTTATCAGTCAGTTAGTATTTATCTGACTATTGAAAAATCTGCCCTTAGTTGGTTATTCAAATTTAACGACCTAAGTTAGGATACTTTATGAGCTCTGTATATATAACTATATGATGAACCTTTAAATAACTCTGTTTTAATAATAAATTATCAGTATAAATCTATAAGTATGTAAAGAATGTTTAGGAACGCGCGAAAATGAAAATAAATTTTGTAATTGCTTGGGTCAGTAGGTAATCCTTTGAATAATTAAATGAAAAATAGTCCTAATGCGAATCTATCAACATCATTTTAGGGTTCAATGATTTAATGAGTTTATCATGTATTTTATCAGAACTTTATATTTATGGACCAGCCCCCCTAGTCAAGTGCCACTTGACTTAGGGGCTGGTCGGATGGACGCACTTGTCTGTCTTTTGTCTCTGTGGGATTGACGGCTCGGATGTACAATTCAACGTCCTACATATTACCCAGCCCCGATTACCTGCCTCTCTCAATTAATTATTTTTTTATGAAAAGCAAGCAAACGAGCTGGTCACGTGATGATAAATGAAGTGATCACTGCTGCCCTTAGACACCCACAATCTCATTTGTGTTGAGGGTGCGTTGCTGGCCTTTAAGGCAGTGGAACACACTAGATTTAAAACTTATTCTTATGCCAAAAAGTTATTCTACATTTTGATATAGAATTCGGTGAAAAATTCAGCGTGAAACTCGATGGTTGACCACCAATTGTCAAGATGGTGTGAGAGGAATTTAAAACCTGCGGAGGGTTGTGGATGTTGTGATCTTTTGCAAGTTTGCCATAAAAAAAAGGAATATGTACAAATACACGTTTATTATGACTTTGTACTTAAAAGTACTATTTACAAAAAACATTTTAGGAATCAATTACGATTACGATTTAAAGTTTCAGGTAACATGATTGCAGTTTTCAACATAAAATAAAATAAGTTATTGCTACAAAAATATAAATAAGTATCTAAAATTTTACATAATGAAAATAATAATTGTATATAAACCTGTCATTTCGGGTACACCCTGTTTACAATAATTGAAATAACTTTAATAAAAGTAGGTATTTCAAGACTATTTAAATATTAATACTTATTACATCTTAAGATAATTGTAACATTAAATAGATATTTTGCATAATATTCTTGGTTAAAAAAGTTAAACACTTTCGTATGCACTTGTTTTTTTAAATTACACTGTTTGAATTGTCATTTTGTTGTATTTTGAGCCTTGTTGCTTCAAATTTAGAGCATGTTTTCTTCAAGGAACCTTTCTAATGAGTGGTAGAGATGGGGCCTTACACCGATTAAGCCGTGATCTTCATCAGTGTAACTCTGCAACATTAAATAAATACGATTATATTAGATTTTTATATCTCTAAGCTTATAGTTAAAAGGCCATTCATATTAACCACACCATCAGGTGACTCGCTAGCTCGTTTGCTACATCTTCGATTAAAAACAGCATAATTATCAAAATTTTACATGACCGAGAAGACATGTTATAATACTGCTAATTTTTTAAATGGAATAGTATGAATGGTTGATACTCAATCACGGCTAATTGGATTTAGATGCAATAAATTGAAACGCTAGATAACATTCGTGCATATTCAAATAAAGCTTAATTGTTTAATTAAAATTTCAACATAAATCGCTCTTCACATAGAGGGCGTCATTTGTAGTTAAAAGGTTACGTATACCAAACTGCGAACGAAATAGTAATCTTACATTTTATAGTCCTACAAGCTCTATATTATCATCGTTCTGGTCAGCTATAAAAAAAAATGTATGGCCAAACGCCCCGGCGTTTAGATTTTTTGATATTTGTAACTAGTCGGTTATAGATCACCTCCACAGTGGCCGGTGGCAGTGGTGGACAGTTTCATACAATGACGTTGTTGTTTGAAAGTGCGCAATGCATGCTACCAACTTAAGAAAAAGTTTTGAATGTGTGAGTCACAGAGTATAGAAACTACGTTATAGTGTGTTAGTTCCTTCCTACTTCCTATTCTATGAGATTTTGCCGGTCAGGCCGGAGGTATCATTGTTGGACCTACCATCTGCGTGAAGTACACGTCCCGGGTCTGCAGCAGCCGCGACAGCAGCATCGAGTGCTGGTAGTGCACGTTGTCGTCGGCGGTGCCATGGATCAACATGTACCGCTTGTGGCGGAAGGCCTCCACCTGGGGGCGTAGATCAATACTTAAGTAGTTATCGTAAAAATGAGGATTTTTTCTTAAATAGCTACTATTTAGAAGTTACCGAAAATTCCATTACCTATATCAAAAGAAGTTCTGATAAGTATCTATATCCAGATAAGCGTTTACTGAAAGTTAAACGAGTTTTTTTAAATAGTAAACAGTGTTAACCACAAAAAAATAACACTTAAATGACTTTTATCAAGACAAAACAGTGTGTAGTGTAACTTATAGAAAAACTTTTGGTAAAATTATCGTTGAATTGTAGCAAGTAGCGCCATCTATAAAAGTTTTTCCGAAACAGATTTTTCTTTAAATTAACGCCATCTATCTAACGTTCTAGGTACTTACAACTTGTTCAGTCAGGAGAGAAGAGTTGACGTAGGCTTCATGGTTCACTTGGGGAGTGTCCATATACCTCTCCGTGTAGATTGTGTCTGCAAATAATATGCATTGAGTAAGGAGGACAAAGATGGAGGAAATTAAAAGATTATTTAGTTAGAGTATTACGTTAAAAAATATTATTTTATTAACACTAATACGAAATATACATTTCTTTTTGTATAATTATAAGTTATTATTGTAATTGGATACAATATTATGCAGGTCTCTGTATCATCATTGTAAAAATTTTGGATCATCTATACTAATATTATAAAGAGGAAAACTTTGTTTGGTTGTGTCGAATAGGCTCAAAAACTACTGGACCGATTTTAAAAATTCTTTCACCATTCGAAAGCTACATTATCCACGAGTAACATAGGCTATATTTTATTTTGGAAAAACAGGGTTCCGTAAGATTGCGATGTTAGTTGCGGGTGAAACCGCATGGCGGAAAGCCAGTGATTAATATAATAGTGACCCACTTGAGCTTTGGTTACCACAAATCCACCAAAATTCACCTGTGAGGCTGTATCATTGCTTTTATGAATATTTATCAACTAATTTCTTTTAGTATTAAAGATAAAAAGAAAATCAGAGCTGTTTTATTACACTAAATTATTGGTTCCAGAATGAAGCGTTTCGTAGTAAGTAAGACCAGACGATATAGACCAAATCGTGACGATTTCGTTTTCTGCCATGGTCCTGTGTATGGTTACAATTTTTAGAAACCTTACACGTCAAACGTCAACAAGTACTTACAAACAGTAGAAGTAGAAGAAGGCAGAAGAAGTAGATGACAGAAGAAGTAGAAGACAGAAGAAGTAGAAGACAGAAGACAGTAGAAGACAGAAGAAGTAGAAGACAGAAGAAGTAGAAGACAGTAGAAGTAGATGACAGAAGAATTAGAAGACAGAAGAAGTAGAAGACAGTATAAGTAGAAGATAGAAGAAGTAGAAGACATAAGAAGTAGAAGACATAAGAAGTAGAAGACAGTAGATGTAGAAGACAGTAGAAGACTAACCGTAGAACCGCCAGTCGACGACGGGCGCGACGGCGGCGGCGCAGCGGAACACGTCCCCGCCGCGCGCCAGCGCCAGCGACGCCGCGTAGCCGCCGTACGACCAGCCCCAGATACACGTGCGGTTGGCGTCCACCCAGCCCAGAGACGACTGCAGGTGTCTGCGGGTAAGTGCGACTGTTTGAATATTGGACGGTTGAAATTCTGATTAAAAATTGAAATAACTTAAGAATGTAGTCGTCTAAAAGGACGGAGGTACTCTTATATAACCTACTTTTTTATCATGTAGTTTCAATAAAAAGAATTTACATTTTTTATATAGGTAGAATGCAGGATTTGAAAAGCGTCTAGCTAGACACACTGTGTTAATACAAATTCCTCGCCTACTATGAATTTTGGGGTACCACAAGGTAGCATTCTGAGCCCTATGCTTTTTCTTAGAAAAAGTTCACGACGGCGACCCCCCAGCGCGACACCAGCGACGAGCCCCAGTCCACCGCCACACGGTGTCTAGTAACTAACATACATCCCTCACCTAGTGATGTTGATCTGGTCGTGTATCTCGTGGGTGGCCAGCCGCCGGTTGACGGCGAACATGGTGTCTAGTAACTAACACACTCACCTAGTGATGTTGATCTGGTCGTGTATCTCGTGGGTGGCCAGCCGCCGGTTGACGGCGAACATGGTGTCTAGTAACTAACACACTCACCTAGTGATGTTGATCTGGTCGTGTATCTCGTGGGTGGCCAGCCGCCGGTTGACGGCGAACATGGTGTCTAGTAACTAACACACTCACCTAGTGATGTTGATCTGGTCGTGTATCTCGTGGGTGGCCAGCCGCCGGTTGACGGCGAACATGGTGTCTAGTAACTAACACACTCACCTAGTGATGTTGATCTGGTCGTGTATCTCGTGGGTGGCCAGCCGCCGGTTGACGGCGAACATGGTGTCTAGTAACTAACACACTCACCTAGTGATGTTGATCTGGTCGTGTATCTCGTGGGTGGCCAGCCGCCGGTTGACGGCGAACATGGTGTCTAGTAACTAACACACTCACCTAGTGATGTTGATCTGGTCGTGTATCTCGTGGGTGGCCAGCCGCCGGTTGACGGCGAACATGGTGTCTAGTAACTAACACACTCACCTAGTGATGTTGATCTGGTCGTGTATCTCGTGGGTGGCCAGCCGCCGGTGGACGGCGAACATGGTGTCTAGTAACTAACACACTCACCTAGTGATGTTGATCTGGTCGTGTATCTCGTGGGTGGCCAGCCGCCGGTTGACGGCGAACATGGTGTCTAGTAACTAACACACTCACCTAGTGATGTTGATCTGGTCGTGTATCTCGTGGGTGGCCAGCCGCCGGTTGACGGCGAACATGGTGTCTAGTAACTAACACACTCACCTAGTGATGTTGATCTGGTCGTGTATCTCGTGGGTGGCCAGCCGCCGGTTGACGGCGAACATGGTGTCGACACCGCGCAGGCCGGAGCCGCGGCCGTCGATGTGCGCCACCGCGACCCCCCAGCGCGACACCAGCGACGAGCCCCAGTCCACCGCCCACGCGCGGGACACCAGCGCCGTGTCCGGACCGCCGTACCTGCATAAATAACAGATGAAATGCAAGTACAATGCCGAGTGTGGTCTGTTGTACCCATGGTTGTACCAAACCAGAACACAGCTTAGTAAGGCGGCTGTAGGAATCATGGCAAGAACAGTAAACATCTATAGGAAACCTTCGTCCATTATTACGTCCTAATGTCGATAGCTGTGAATATGGTGAACCAGGATTTTGGAAATTAGATTTTGCCCTACGGATGCGCTTAGGTGAAAATGGTACCAAAACCGGTACTTCATTTTCGCATGCACTTCTTCTTACAACTAGAACTTACACATAAACAAGCAGCGGCACATCAGTCCTGGTCTCGTATCCCTCCGGCACCTGTATCTGCACGAGCGCGTCGGGCAGGTCGGCCAGCGGGACGGACAGCCGCAGCGTGCGCGGGAGTGCCCTGGAGGACACCTCGGCCGCGATGGCCGCGTTGTCGTCCCAGAGGCGCAGCAGGGAACCCGACTGGGGGTACAGGAATTGGGTAAGAGAGGGAGTTATGTGGAGAGAATAGCAGGCGGGTATGGTATGGACTACTCCATTCTTTTAATATTAGGATTAATTACCTATCAAATCAGCTTATAGATGTCCACTGCTGAACGTTAGCCCCCAAGAGCGTTAACTATCCCGGTCATGGGCAGCCCGTTTTTTTTTCTGACTGTTGAGTGCTGTTAGCCACTTGACAGCTTTCACAGCTTCACTGAGCTTGGATGGCGAGCGCTTAAGGCGCTCAGCCCGCAAGTAGTTTGGCCCTACCTACGATGCAACTGCCTAAGGGTTCCCAGTTGGAAAGACCTCGGCTTACGGCTTTATGGGCAACCCGTATCCATCCCATTAGAATATTTATATATTTTTATTTAGTATTTTAAGGTACACGATGCAACCTAATATAGGTATAGGTATAATGCCTGCATAACCTAACCTATAAACCCATGGATTAGAAAAAGAAGTTTACCAACTAAAGAAGATATTGTTTTGCCGTAAGTCTGGTAAAAAAATGACAACTAACCTCCGTACTATAAATAAGTTGTTGCGGCACGTTCGGACCAGCGCAGTTTAGAGCGATCTTTGTTCCATCCTGGGACAGTTGTCCTTCATTGAACAGACAGGGCCGAGACTGGGAGTCCACCACCGAGCACGAGAAGCAGGACGGAGGTAGCGAGGGAGCGAGAGAGTAGATGTGCTGTTGGGACGGGTCGTCTACGTGGGTCGCTTTGTACCAGCTGGAAAGGAAAAAGATTTTTATATTGAACTTGGTGTGTGGGTAAACTAAACTGTATTCAGTCTTAACATGAGATATAAGCAGCTACTAAAATGCATTCCTAGGTATTTTAAAACAAAAAGTAAAAAATATAATATTAAACGAATACAACTAATCCTAATTTTGAAATATGTTTAATCATTTTAAGAACTAAAACATGTAGGTTAAAATTTAGGGAGTACCCGATATCATTTACAATGTTTAAACCAGCTTACTATATTTCTACTGTTATGGTTGTTCAAATAACGGAGGTAATTTCGTCTTACATAGTGTCTTCAGGAGTCCAAGTTAATATTTCCAAAACAGTATGAGGAGTGTTACTTCTGGATTGTAGGCTCCAAGTCTCGTTGCTACCGCCTTGTGATACTTGGACTACTTGCTTGTACCGAACTCCATCTACCGCCTGGAAAATAAGTTAAAAAACAATTGGTAAAGTTCATTAAAAAAAATTTGTTATCAATAAATTCTTGAGAATTTCTATAAGGTTTCATTTAAGAGTTCTTTCCTATAGGAGCTATGTCAGTGACCTTATACGGTGGGTCCTAAAACTCCGAAATATGTGCTGCATAACCATTACTATCGCACGATAAGAAGACAAGAAAACAAAATGAAAATGAATATTTACCTGAGGAAGAACTGTTATGAATGAATCGCCTTGCTCATTGAAGATCAGAGGGTTGTTGTCAATCCAGCCATCTTCTTCTGTGTATGAGAAAATCTGGAAAAAAAAAAGTCTACTGTAGTCATTCAAAATAGATTTTTTGTAATGTGTTAGCAAGCCCACTCAGGATTCAGGCTTTACATAATATGCACAATGAAACACATGTAAAGATTTCCATACGAAGGATTCCACGTCTTCGCAGCTACATTGAACAGGTATAATATATAGTGTTACAGAGAAAACAGTATAGGATTTTACCTCAGTGCAAATAGGAGAACCCAGTGTGCAAGTTTGGATCAGCATTGAAGTCTGGCCTCGGTTGGTCCACATCAGAGCAATCGTATCATTTGATACGAACCGCACAGTCTTTATAATTGGCCTGGAAATTTTGAGAAATATATGTATTAAGGATATCAGACCAACATTTATATTTACCTAAGTGTATAATTGTGATAAAAACCAAAGACAGATGGTATAATTTAGTTTTAAGTTGTGCAAGACTGCGCAATACACCACACCGCATCAAACGCTTCAAACAAAAAGTATTCTAGCTTCGCTAAACTAATAAGTATGCAATGCAAAGGGCACAATGTGACAGATTGATAGTTCAAATATAGTTTGCCTAGAAATAAAGTCATGAATGGACAGGCCCTTAGATATTAGTTTAAATAATAATTTCGTATAAAAACTTACTGGAATAAACTTTCTGGCGCTTCGTAAAGAGTTTCAGCACCATTGACTAGATCACGCAGGGTTACAGTCACTGTCGGATTTGTGGTACCAGGCTGGGAAAAAAAATAAGTTTATTACTTAAAAACCTGCTTATCCATCATATTATTATGAACGGTGAGTCATTAGTTTAGCAGTAGTTTTTAAGAGTCTCCAACGCGCTATGTGTTTTAGTTGTCAATAAAACAGCGACATACATCCATCCTAGAAATAATTAGACAGTAGCGTAATTATACACCAACTCACACTAAGGGACATAGGTATGAGCAACTCGTCAATTAGAAACCGATTAAGCAATCCATATTGAATACTCCATAAATATATAAGATTCTAAAAACGCCCGCAGCTTCTATTATTGATGAAAAACATGTTTATTTAAAATTTTACATTTAACTAAATTTACTTAAATTTTAATTAGCTGGTGTTTAATCCTGGATTATAAGTATCTTTGTACAAAATTTCATCCTAATCCCTCCAACCAGTTTTGCGTGATGTAGTAAAAACCTTCAAACATACAAACACATCAATAATATTATTCGAATGACACAGATTTCAAACTAAGACGTAATATAATCCTAACACCTGTATTCCGAACATCGTTAACCGTTCGTGCAAATATGAAGTATCCAATTCCCGAGTATAATTGAGTTGTAAGCCGCCATGTGCCGGGTGAATTGGCAGACGTACCCGCCCGTGATATTATTATGTGAGGCACGAATGCGCGGGGCCAGGAAACAGGAAACGCACAATATTTGATAAAAAAAAATAGTTTGTGTACTTTATACTTTGTCTGGGATAAAAACGTGGGAATTAGGCTATTTTTACCGCGGGAATAAGTCTATTTTCTTTTCAGGCTTTCGAACTATGCTTATTGCTAAATTCATCGTAATCGGTGCAGCCGTTTGGTCGTGAAAGCTGAATATAGAGTGAAATGGACAGACATACATATTTTCACATTTATAATATTAATAGTATAAAATACTATAACGGGTGTAAAAAGACCACTTCCGAAGCCTGAAACTATGTATTTTTGAACCTCAATAGTAACTAAATTCACTAACAGCATACCCAGAAAACTCATTTTATAAAAGTTATTAAGGATTCATATTCACATAGGAAAAGTCATATTCGCCGCTTAAAATCATCGCTCACACATAAACTGTCGGTTCAGGTGCGATTATTTACATTGCAAATTAAATTAAAACCCTATTTAATTTGAAATCATCGCAAAATATGATAGTATTGGTAAAATTTTGGAAAATTACGTATTTTTTAATTTATTTAATAATTATAAAAAAAAAATTTTTGTTTAAAACGTAACCAGTATCCCTCCAGTAATGCCCAGTTATTGTTTTCGAAAGCAGTTCTTTTACACACTGTATATAATTTGTAAAGAAAAACGTTGCTCGGCTCTTGATTAAGGCTGTAGCTTTTGAAGATCGTAATAGTCGTCATCTTAAGAACCTTAACAACCTTGCCCCCAGGTCTTGCAAGAAGGTCAAAGCCAGGTCAAAAACATAATCGTATTCTTTTAAACTGTTTAACCGTGACTTCAGATTTTATTTGCGTAATATCTGTCAATTTCATAACAAAACTCTGGTGCACTTAAAAGTTCATAACTAATTCAACGTTTACAGCTACTGTTAATTTTAAACAATTGACCTGTCTGTCTGTCTGGCCTTCGCAACGACTTGATCACAAAATTAAATTAGGGTAACATACAAGAATTTGCCCTAGAAATTATTCAAGACAGTCACAACTTCATTTTCCACCCGCTTCATTCATTTTCCGCTCGTTCAGTGGCCCTTGTTTTGTATTCACAGTGCGACTGTCATGTCCAATTGTGCACTTTCACTTGTTACAAAGTTACATTCCTAACTTGGGTGAGTAAGTACCAAACAGCCTCGATTCAATTGAGTTCGCAATGTTTTGTTTGAAACACAATTTTGTAGAAGTTCGTAACATTTTACGTTTGTCACTTGCACTTTGCGATATGGCGGGGTATAGCTTTTGTGACATAATCATAAAGTGAAAAAAATAAACCTGGACTAGATTCCTATCGTAGATATATTAAGCCAAAACTAGTAACTTCTTTACTTGTTTATTCTTATTTACTCTGTACATTATTTTATGGAACAATGCTTTTTCTAATGTATTAATCGGAAAGTTTACATAGAATTTATTTGATTTTAAAATATATTTTCCACTTAAATGGTAAGCTATAAAGATTTTAGAACCTCAGTAGGTATTTGCTTTTGAATCACAGCAAATATTTAATAGATGCTTTTGGGTAAACTAGTCTGCTTGCTATCTAATTAGCACAATACATGAACGAAACTCACGTAATGAGCTAATCATGTTTAAAGTTTCGGCTAACACGATCCGTATATTGCAGTTCCTAACGTACAAAATTGCATTGCTAACTTATAGCTCTGTGAATTAGATTATTTAATTGTACCTACTATTATATCACTACGTAGTACCTATAAAAAAAGGTCTCTTTCCACCGTACGTGTGTCTGTATACTCAGATCTTTAAAATTACGCAACCGATTTTGATGGGATTTTTTTTAATAGATAGAGTGATTCAAGAGGAAGTTTTATATGTATAATAACATAGTATATGGAAAGGGGTTTTACTCCTAATTGAACACATGTAAAGAGGGCAAAAGCTAGTAGTTCAATAAAACGCAGTCGATATTTCTTTAAGAATTAGTCAACAGACAGTAGACACCACTTTTTTTGGAGTGGTAGAGTCTAGCTGTAGGCTCTGTCTGCAGCGATTGCTGGGCTGACTCGACCGGTGAAATACCACCGTCGCACAGAAAACCGACGTGAAGTAGGGACGATGTTCCTGCGTTTCGTTCGGTGAGTGCGGTATCCGGTGCCCAACTTTGTCAAAGGCTCGGCAACACACCCCCAACACCCACAGTGTTGCGGGTAGTCATGGGCGGCAGTGATCACTTACCATCAGGTGACCCGCATGCTCGTTTGCTTTGCCATATTATAGAAAAAAAAACCAGCAATAGAAAACTGACCTTAGGGTATCTGATCTCATGATGTTTGGTATACTGGTAGTCCACGGAGCCGGGCAGCCCGTAGTGCGGCACGCGCATGACGCGCACGCGCGAGTCGTCGAACGTCACGAACGCGAGCTTGTTGCCGTCGCCGCTGAACCAGATGGCGTTGTTGGAACCGAACACCTCCTCTGGTCGTTAGAATGGTTAATATTTATACTACACAACTTCCTCTGGTAGTTAGAATGGTTAATATTAATACTACACAACTTCCTCTGGTAGTTAGAATGGTTAATATTAATACTACACAAGTGTCAGTTTTGTGAACTGCTGCTTAAGGTTCCTGACGCGGTTCCTAAAGAGGAATGTAGTTCTTAATCTGTCCAAGGTTCACAAAGTTAGATCATTGGGATGGAAGAAATAATTAAAATAGGCAACGCGTGGAATAAATGTTTCACCTTTATGCACGGTGAAAGCCTTTTATTTCCTTATATAAACAAGAGTAATGTGTTAAAGAATCCTTTGACAAAATGACTGTACAGAGGTAACGCTTTCGTCATCATTAAAATTTTCACCTCAAAGTAAGGTTAAATTTCCTATAACCGGCTCAATATACATTATTTGCTCCTCAACATTTCAAAGAAAGAAAAAAGGTACATACAAATAAAACCACCACGAATCTAAACTATATTTTACGTTCCTATTGATTGGTGATTGATGGAATTAAATAACGCTGGTGATTTCATTTTTCCGTTTCATTAAAAAACTCTTTGTTCTAGAAATCAGTGTTCTAAAATAACTGTGTTTAGTTGAACACCACGCATTATGCTGTTTGAAATAACAAAAGAGTCTCAATCCCTCCCACTGAATTGACATTTTAATTTCACAGATTTGTTTTTGGCATCAACAACAAAAGTAATCCATTTGTAAATTGACGCGAGGTTATAACCAGTGTTCAAGGTTATTTCAATATTTGATTACAATAGCCAAGCCTCAAGCCATATAGGACTATTAGAAGTCTATTTAAAACGAAAATGGAACACGCATATCGGGACAAAGATCTTAAAAAAATAATGCAATAACTGAAAAGAGACTGAAGTTAAGTACTTAAACTGCTTTAGAAAGCACGGCTCTGGAGTGTACTGAATGTTCTCAATAAATTAAGTAAGGTGTCCTCCTCGCAAAAACGTACTCTCTTTGTATTTTACATTATGCAACAAATAACTTATCCCCTTCTACACAGGAACCTTCATCGACGTAACACCGTTTCTTTGAAGTCCGGCAAAACACTAATACGAGGTAATACGCCATAACACAAACTTTCTGTTAAATGTAAAAAGGACATGCGTTGTTTTTTACATTAAACTCACCTTCATACACCCAATCAGGAATACCATGGTATATGATATTCAGCTGCCCCGTCCTGGTTATCTGCTGGGGCTCGCTGGTCAGACTTGATTGGTAGAAGATGTTGTTCAAATAGACAAAAGCTAGTGCAGTTCCGCTTGGCCCCCACACGAAGTTTTGGAGCACAGCCTCCTCAGCAGGTAGTCCAGGAGGGACGATGTCAGTGACGTTGCCATTAGCTGTGTCGATGACGGCGTATCTGGCTATGAAGGTGTAGCGGTAGACCTGCAAGGAAAAAAATGAAGGGATTGGCTTCAAATTGACAGATCAAATGGTTGTTGTTATACAGATACTGAAGATAGTATAGCAATTGAATCTTAATGAGTTGTCCCAAACCCACTTGACAATTCTAACTATCTCCGAATAATATTTTACTGAAGGTCTCTCAGTAAAACCCCGATTGTATTGTTTTATTTACCTCACACTCGTACACTTTTTATATAAATTCTTAACCTATTAAGTTATTTACTTTCCTAATCTTGTCAAAAGTCGGAATTTATCCTCAACCCATAGAAACTAGGCAAAACAAATCTTTATCACTCTATTCCAAACATTAATACTAATCAAGCGATGGTAGGCTTGTATCTATTTTAAGACAAAACTGGAGAAATACTGCCATCCCTTACCAAGACGTAAATCTCACCATTTCCCCCACAGCTTTTATTAATCCCTCGGGCATACATTAACATTAATCTCCCATTCTATTATCGAAAGCAGATTCTAAGAGGTTAATGCACCTCAATCTAACTATCCCCGATTTTGTTGAACAAAAGATAGAGTTAATCCAACACGAAGACGCGATGCCACGTCCAATTAAAACTAACTAAACACGATAAGGATCAGTGTCGTAGATACTTTAATTAAGACAACAGGCATACTCTACATTATAATTGATTTTCGACAAAATTGGCACACGAGACCGAACGATTAAGATAAGCAGGGATTCAAAAAGGTTCGGTGTTGAGGTAACTTTGATTTAATCAAAACACAATTGATATTGTTAAAAGAAGGATATGAAATTATTTTTATTTAGTTAAATCTCGTAGGTAGATAGTAAATTAGAAAGACAAAAATTTTTTTTTTGCAGTCTTACCCACTTAGATACATTTTTATTATTTAAACCCGCCAAAGACATCATCTTACAATTTAATTTCTAAATAACATATTGTTTAACCCGGTATTCATAAAAAGATGATAATTAAATAGTTAAAAAACTAGATAATATTATACTTACAGCGGCTGCATTGTAAGCTAACACCACGTGAGTGCCCTCGCTAGACAGCTGAGTTACTCGCGATGACTGTTGCAGGATCTAAAAACATAACAAAAACAATAACTACAACATGCTAGATGCAAGTGTATTTAATAGTGCATGAAAACATTTTAAATATAACGTTTCATGATTACATAATCTATTCGAATTTAAATTTATATTTTAGTTTATATAATTCCAAAAAATATTATAAAGTACCCATCATAATCATATTATGTAAACACGCTTTGTCTACTTATTTACAATCAATTGAAATAGGTCAAAGTTCTCATACGGTCAAAACAAATACACCAACAGACCGTTTCTACTGAAAAGTTGTTATTTAATCATTCACCTGTGATGTGTTTGAGACTAGTAGCGTCGTGGTGTTGGTATCCACGTCATACGTCACCAAGTCTCCGCCGCTGGTTCTAAACAGTATCTCGCTTCCTGCAATTATTCAAATGCCACGTACAGTTTAGCACCGTCCCTGGCAGGTGTTGAAGCTAGAACGCTGAATAACTCAGGTGTGCTACATTGTCTGTCACAAAACAATACACGGTGCTAGACTGAACTGAGATAACGAGCTTGGCTGTGTTCGAAAATGTTTTCAAATTTGTTAAAGTCTTCTTAACTAATACAAATATTAATTATAATATCTATATCGTCGCTATTTGTAATGTTTGCATCTTTATCAGTGACCTTGTCGCTCTACTAAATTTCATAGGTGAAAAGTTATTTAAATAATTTAGTTTGTCCGGGTTCAAGGACAAATAAACTGAGGTACCTATTCCAGTATTTGGAGATGGTAACGATAGCGTGAACTCAAACAATGGTACTGTTTTTTTTCCTCTAGTTAATACAATGTATGATATCACCATTATTATAACCATAGGTATATTTTTATACTATTATCTCTCACAGCCATATTTGCTGTTGTAGTTAATATGAACAACAAACATGAAGCAAAAAATGCATTTGAAAAAAAACTTTTGCGGAACTCATCTAAAAGCTGTGTTATCTGATAAAGGATTTTCTCATGCGAATTATTTTAACGACGTCTCGGTTCTTTTTTGTAGATTTTTGTGCACTCCCCAATAGATAACACAATGAGGTCAAGTTTCTAGAGAGAATGAAAGCTTCTCCTTAAGTGATGCTCAGGAAATTAAGAGCGACATCTTTATAGCGGTTTCAGCTTTGTATACAATCAAACTAAGATTTGGAAACTTTTGAAGAGATTATCACATTATGAATACTATTTATTTTTATCTTATTGCAAACGATTTACGCCAAAAAATGATACTGTAGTAAATTAAACTGTACTAGCTAGCGTTTAATAATACAGAGGTATATTCATTTTTATAAATACATATTAATAGGATTTATACCATTTGTGCTATCTTCAAATAATCAACGGAATTAGTTTAAGAATCATTAGCACTGCACTCAATCAAGGTTTGAATCAGAATTAGCTTTAACCTTCCAGACTTGATAATAGGGTTTCATTTGATTAGAGGAAAATGGAAGACGCTCGTAGTTACGTAAATTGCTTCTATACATAATCAGATCAGTTTTAAGGCAAAATTTTCCTCAATTTGCAATCGCATGACATACTTGATG
Organism: Emmelina monodactyla; assembly: GCA_916618145.1. NCBI lineage: Eukaryota > Metazoa > Arthropoda > Insecta > Lepidoptera > Pterophoridae > Emmelina > Emmelina monodactyla. The sequence goes on along the minus strand of OU745302.1, from coordinate 10,857,966 downwards.
GAAAAAATTAAAAGTAACAAAGATTTAGAAAATATAAAGCGAACTACGAGTAAGTCAATCCATAAAAAAGTTGATAAACAATTTTGAGGTATATTCTTAACATATTCTCTAAACTTGAATGTTATACTTTGAAATATTGACCATAGAAATTACCTGGCGTCCACGATCCATTGAAGGAAGCCGTCGCGTACTTCCCACTGATGACATCTTCCAGTTCAATTATCCCTGAGCCTGGAGGTGGTGTTGGTGGTTCTGGCGGTGGAGTCTCCGGCGTCGCTGTAGTAGTCGTTGTCGTAGTGGTAGACGTTGAAACAGGGACTATAGTAGTCGGACCTTCAGTGCTAGAGATAATAGGCTCGGCTGTTCCATTCTCGTTGCCTGATAGTAAGACGACGAGGGTGACTACCACGCCGACGGCAATCAACATAGCGACTGCGCCGAGGATGTAGGTGATGCTCTTCCGACGCTTTGTGGCGACGAGGACCTGCAGGTATAAGGGACTCTTAACTTGTTCTGATGAAATAGGAGAACTTCTAAGAGCGTAGGAACCAGACTTATTAAAAAATAAAAGGAAACTATAAGAAGTATGCCCTTGTAGATATTTACCGCTATTAAAAACTCAGTATTTAATATTCTATAGAATGTAGGTAACAACGAAAGGTATGCACTTTAAAACACAACCTCATTTTCTACTAACGACGCGAAATTGCATGTAAAGGTCAGTTGTCGGTAGACACGTGAAATATGGCAACAGACTTATCTATAACACTCTTCAACGCTATTGTTAACAGTTTACCATTCAAGGCTAGTCCACGCTATTCAAACAATCACGTCAGATTCTACATTAACAGATAAAAAAGTATACAACTTTAAATGTTTGAAATCAACGAGATTTACTTTTTATTCGCAAAAAAGCAGTTACAAGAACAGTCGTCTTATTGACATACTTAGGTCTAGGACACGACACAGTTGCCCCTACGAAGAAAATTGGCTGTTTTTATTTAATTTGTTGTTTTATGTAAGAAAAAATATTATTGTTTGTTAACTTTGTCTATTCCAATTTATCATTTGTTATCTCATCCCCACTCACTTTTCTGTTCAGTAGTTAAAACACTTCGTAAAAAACACTTTGATACTGTCGCTAAGGTAACAACAGGTTGGGAAACCAGTAAACGGTCACTTTAATGATTGAGTCACACAGGGTTATATCACCGAAACACTGACATTTAATCCGTATGTTTAATTAAACCACAGTAATATTATATAATACTTAAAATTGCGTCCTTCTTCCTCAGACAAAGTACTTATTCTGAAGTGACTCTACAAGTTGTTTTGTTTTTATTTCATCGTCGAATAAGTTTTTTTTATCTGAGAGTTATCAAGGCGGTTCCTCAAATGTTGAAGTTCATTAATTTTAATTTGATTTAAATTACGTGCAAGTGTTATTATCATACTTATTCATAACTTAGTAGGTAGGTATACACGTGTTCTAATGGTAGGTCTTAGACATTTTTTACGAATGAATTTATTTCAAATTGATTGGTTTTTATTTCATAGTGGTGTATATTGTAAAGTTAAACGTGTCATGCTTAATGCTATCTTGGATTTCGTTTTGAATATTGTTAGCTTTATTTTATTTTTTTCGTACCTGATCACTTGTCCCCATTTCCATTGAAGATCCACTGTTTTCTTGCACCATTTTGTATTTTTATATCTAAAACAAAATAAATAATTACTTAACTAATACTCAAAACAGGTATTTTTTATGTTCAATTACATATAAAAAATAAGTTTAGTTTTCCAAAAAAACATCCGTTTTAATTTAAAACTGTAACAAAACGTTTAACAAAGTAAAATAAATCTTACAAATAATAAACCTCTTTTTATACATACACTAGCTTTTACCCGCGCGGCTTCGCACGCGTTAATTTCGGAGTTAAACTCCTTTCTCTGTACTATGTAATATACATGTAAACCTTCCTCTTGAATCACTATCTATTAAAAAACCGCATCAAATACCGTTGCGTAGTTTTAAAGATTTAGGCATGCATAGGGACAGAGAAAGCGACTTTGTTTTATACTATATTTGCTATAATTTCCGCCTATTCAATATATTCTATTTTTTTAATAACTAGCACTTAATTTTCCTAATTTTAATTGGGAAACTCCATCTTCATATTTTATAATCCCATACATATATTACGTAGTTATGTTTACGTCTTCTTAAAAGCAAGCCTTTATATTTTGTATTACAAAACAAACAATGCTTTGAGTACAAAGGGATCAGGAAAAGCACACGTTGCTTATACGACTAATTATCTCTTTTTAGAGGCCCCATTAACTCCGCTTTAGTCCGACCCTCGCTTTACCCGAGGCTATGTCAAATGATCCTTGCTCGGAAGCCTTTATTACATCCCTTAACCCAATTCATCCTTTGAGACATATTTTTCATTGTGGTCCTTATCTTCAAAATACTAAACGCGAGATATTTTCGTTATATTGATAAAACATTTTATTGATTACTTTAATCGGTGTTATCGCTAGGTTTAGATAGTAGTTTAAACACTTGGAATGTCCTAAGAGAGCGTCAAGGCTTCAGAGACGAAAATTGATGGATGTATTCAAATAATGGTCCGAACTGAGCTATGTCATCCTGAAACGTATGGCATAGGATCGTAAAAAAGTTTGAGAACGGAGCGCCAAACTGCAAATGGCACCGTTTATGAAGATGAATGTCCTAACATTATGGTTATATCGCAAACAATCATTTTCCGTCTTAGATTGATTTCTAATGTAATTAGACTAAATTGAAATTCTTTACAACAATCACTAACTTATATTTTATGCACGTCATAGCAGCGAGATTTTTTACGAGATGTCTCAACGCTAACCACAACGAGGAAAATATGTGTATAAAACTGAGAGGCAAAGATTACCTTTAACTGTGTTTTCGGAACTAAATTACTTATGATTGAATAATTGTGAAAATTTGCGACATCATGAACAAAAATAGGATCAATAGGATTTGTTAGTTAACACAAAGATCAAAAAGTCGTTAGTCTAAATCATTAACGACTATTATAAGAAACGTAACTTCAATATTTGTAGCCATGTTGTAATTCTTTAAAAGTATGACTTAAGACACTGAGCTAGCTATAAGTATAATTACTTTTGATTACCTTTATTTCACTTTTAATGTAAAATTCCCTCGCCACATGAAACGGTATCGGCCTTAGGCCGAATTACGAGCGCACTGTTGGCTATCAATTAATAAAAAGGATAAAAAGAATAAAGTTCATAATCGGCAATAACTAAATTACGCTATTTACACAACTGATAAATCTGATAACATTATGTTTTTAGATTAGGTGCCATGTAGGTATGGCGTTTAAGATATACATAGCTCTCTTTCTTTAACACCAAAAATGTTATAAAAAATATTTATAATTGAATGGTTGAATGTTACGATGATTTGTTTAAAATGAAGCAGCATGATAAATAAACAGTAGAAATGGATGGCGTTATTTGTACAATTTAGAAAATAATATTTTTGTGTTGTGATTGATCGAAGATTACCACCGCGACCCATTTCCTGTGACGTCATCGTCGCTTGCGCCGGTCTACACTCAATTTCCGGTACGCCACTGAGTGTTTTCGCGCCACTTCCGATTTGTTTTGATCGGCGATATTGCATTTGAAAAATCTTATTTGTGATTATTGCCAATAGAAATGTTTTGCAAAGATTCAGTTACTTTTCTTCAGTGTAATTTTTTTTGTATTTTTTTCTTAAATAAATAAGGTTAAGTTACTTTTAAAGGCATATTTCTAATGAGATTTTTAATAGCATCGGAATACCTATTTCGTCAAAGGTTGAATCGTATGATAACTAATCTTGTACCAATATTTTTTTTATTAATAAACTAAAAAAAAAATGAAAAATATAAAGAAGAATATATATATTATTTCACATATAATACACATTTTATTAACATACTTATTTATAAAACAACTTGTTACAAAAGATCTATACAATCCTACTAATATTATAAATGTGAAAGTTTGTGAGGATGTATGGATGGATGTTTGTTACTCTTTCACGTAAAAACTAATGGATGAATTTGGATGAAACTTTGCAGTAATATCAGAATAACACATAGGGTACTTTTTACCGCGGGGAAACTTCTCATTCCCACGAGACACCGACTTCCACGCGAACGGAGTCGCGGGCGGCCACTAGTATAACATAAATTTTCGTTATTCCTGTAGTTATATCTTTTTCAGACATCACAAAATGCATTAGGGGAGAATTTAGTTACATCCAGACACGAGCCAATTTCGAAAAGGCAATCAACTGAATTGGCCCGACCCAGGAATCGAACCCAGAACCTCCCGCGTGGCAGTCACTAAAGTTGCCAATCAGCTATATCGCAGCACAACGCAGGAACATCGTCCCTACTTCACGTCGGTTTTCTGTGCGACGGTGGTATTCCACCGGTCGAGTCAGCCCAGTAATCGCTGCAGACAGAGCCTACAGCTAGATTCTACCACTCTGAAAATCTTGCGGCAGAACCATTTCTAAGGCATCCAAAATAACCATTCCATAAGATAAACCACTAGAAACCCGCCAACTAAGCCGCAGTAAATCTGCCACTGGTAACTGTCACTTGTATTGACGAAAAACCAATGCCGAAGTGTTTTGAGGGTTCCGTACCGAAAAAAATATTACTATTGAGTCTCCGCTGTCTATCCGTTCGTTTGTCCATCTGTCTGTCACTGTATCTCATTAACCGTGATAGCTACACTGTTGGAATTTTCACAAATTGTAATTGTAAAATTGCGGTATACCAACAAATAAATACTAAAAACAAAATAGAATAAATATTCAAGCCTCTGAGGCTCCGAAACAACAGACGTTAGTTTTTGCCGTTTTTTATTTATATAGAGATACGGAACCCTTTGTGCGCAAGTCCGACAAGCACTCGGTTTTACCTACTATTTTTTGTTAATATAGCTATACTTAATAACTGACAAACGACTTATCTAACAGTCGCCATTGTTTTCATACATAGTGAATTGAACTCCAAGTCACGAGTCCAAAACAACAAAGATTGTATAATCCACTAAGAATGTAGAGTAACGTTTGTACACCACGATGTGTTGTGGCATAACAATAAATATGTTACATCATATGACGTGAAGTGTTACTTGATTGGCTGTTTAAACCATTTTTATTGAGGGGCATTCTAGGAAAGATATATTCGATGGATAAGTTGGATATTTTTACTATTACAATCAATTATTTGTATGTTAAGAAAGTAATTAAATTATAAATTAAGTTTAGTTTTAAATGTTAGACAAAAAACTTTGGTCTGAACATTTTTTTATAAAATTAGAAAACAGTTCAAATAAATTATATAAGCATTTATTTGTAAACAATATATTGACAAAAATACCCAAGTACGTGTTCTATCTCAATTAAGGTGAGTTTAAATACAAGTAAATATTACACAAGGTTGATAGTGATTGATAAACAAAAACAAGTAATATTTCTTTGTTAAAACGTTTTATAACGAATTAATAATTCGGAGACACCTAAGTTTGCAAATATTAATGTTCATTTGTAATGTTTATGAATATTTCAATATAATATATCATAATAATCTCCACGGAAGAAGTTGATTATCATGTTACTTTTTCTCACGTAGATACAATGACAACTATTATTTACTTAATCACTCATAATTAAATAACTTAAAAAATTACAACATACCATTTCATAATCATAATTTAAACTCCGTTACCTGCTTAGAACATAAAAGTCTAAACGTTCATCCCTCTTAATATTATAAACGTGAAAGTTTGTGAGTATGTATGGATGTTTGTTACTCTTTCACGTAAAAACTACAGGACGGATTTAGATGAAACTTTAAAGTAATATAGGTTTTACATCAGAATAATACATACGGTACTTTTTTTCGCAGGAAAACTTCTCATTCCCACGGGAAACCGACTTCCACGCGAACGGGGTCTCGGGCGGCCTCCAGTAAGAGTTCATAAAAGTTCTTACTTCCTTAATACTAGTGTGAACCGTGCTCCATGCGTAAAAAAGAAGATTTTTTTATAAAGGTTAGCTGTCACTTTGTTATGCTCGGCCTAAGTTAAACCACATTTAATATGTATAGTTTTGTAACGCAGCGCTCCTGAATTTGGAGTGTAAAAATGAGGTTTTAGAGAAATCCAGTATCTTTGAAACTTGTATGCCTATGTATTTACAGGAATTGGATAAGTAGTATCATTTGCACTGTTGCTACATAAGGAAGGTATATTAAACAATAGATCGTTTGAACTGTTATGAAGTACAGTGATGTTAGTGCCTACTCTTAGTTTAGTAAGTTGAGTCTAGTGCCACGCGTCTAGCATTTTCTGATCTAAAAATACACTGCTTGCATATAAAATTTAAAAAGGTTTTTCTATTTCATTATAAAATTTTCAATTGGTTTATAATGGGTATTTTAGTACATTGTGGTATGTTACTAGACTAGACCAACAAGTACTTACAAACGTAACACAATCATATGACATCTACAATCTACATGATTTATTAAATTTATTACACTTGAAAGCGACTTTTTCTTACTAAAAGTAAAGTCACGCACTTACATACATCATTACATGCGACGCTGCCTTCCGAACCTTGTAAATGTCCCAAAACTTTGTTTCCCGTATGTCGTATTACGATCAAAGTTTTGAAGGCACTCTTAACGCCCGAGCCCCTACCAATGTTATGTATTCTCAGTTTTTAGCTCAACTTTGATAATACCCCTACCATTGTGTCAGTTGTAACACGTGGTCTTGCCACCTGCGTAATTGACAATGAAATAGTAACAATCAATTAATATTGAATGACCATACAACTGTACTATTCTAGTACAAAAGAAGTGGGTACTAAAAGTTAGAAAAAAAATTAAAGGTTTTTTTTGGGAAGTGCCGCGCACTAAGGTTACCGTATAAATTTACAGGCAAATTAAAATTTTGTCTGTTTTCTTTGGAAATTATAAACTTAATTTTGGGGTTAGAAAATTGTTGAATCAACGTAGGTTGACATGATACAAAATTCGTTTATGAAAATTAAAATAACACGAATATTTCAGTTTTCACGCAGAAACGATATATATTTTAAACGCTGATAGACTACGACCTACAATTAAATATCTTTATAATCTCTTGATATATCTTAATGATATATCTTATTAATCAAAAGTATTTTTGCATGGTCAATTAAATTACTCAAAACATACCTAGGTGTTCTTTGATTTAACTTAACTTTAAAATTTCAATTCAGGAAACGGCGATGAATAATCCCTTTCTCTATTAAACATATCCTACTAATATAATAAACGTGAAAGTTTGTGAGTATGGATGTTTGTTATTCTTTCACGTAAAAACTACTGGACGGATTTTGATGAAACTTTACAGTAATATAGGTTGTACATCAGAATAGCACATAAGGTACTTTTTACCGCGGGAAAACTTTTCATTCCATTGGGAAACCGATTTCCACGCGAACGGAGTCGCGGGCGGCCACTAGTATTGTTATAAATGTGTTACACTTTCAAACTTTTACCAATTATCCAGCCCAATTTCAGGGATTAGTAATTTTATGAATAAAACGACATATCAACGCTGAAAAATCTTTTAATTTCCTTACACAGAACTTTGAAATGAATATACCTAAATATTCCTTTTATAGAAATAAAGTACTTACTTATTTCATTTTTTTGTTTCTGAGTTTATGAAATTTTGCAGCGCCGTCTACAGATTCAAAAACGAAATAAAATTGTTTATTGAACGCATTCGGGGCTGCAGTAGAAAAGCTAAAAATATATTTTCCAACCAAACTTTCCCCTTCTATTATCGTATCGGTGTTCTTGAGCGGAACTGCGATCGCACTGTCAGTCACACCCGCGGAACATATCGGAACAAGACGTTAAGTGCAGTCGAGATAGAAATACAGTAATAGCATTTAAAGGTGCATCTATACCAAACGAGCGAATGCTCATTATAATTTAATATAATATATTTAAAGTTAAATAAAGAAGAGCATTTTTGGAAAAGAAACACCGAACATTTATTTACAATTGTTTTTCAATACAATTTTAATTGTTAATACGTCTATAATTTTCCTATTTTTCTTTTCTTTCTATTTTCCTATATTTCCTAATTTTCCCAATTTTCCTTATTCTAAATTTTTAATTTTAAGATCGGTTTAAAAGTACCGCAGAATACACAACATTTTATTCAGTTCAGATTTAGTTTTCATGGACGCCTGTCTATTAAAAACAAACAGTTAGTTTCATTCCCTCTTCTGTAAATAAAAACGTTCCCAATTTTATTATTCATTTCCTTAATATATATTTTTTATAGTAAATTTACTTTATTATTGCATCTATACGCTAGCATTTTACTTACCTTTGCGTTAAAACGTATTCGTGATTTTGCTCAGAGCTTGAATGTAGAAATGAATTGTGAATTTTTCCGAGTTTCGGTAAACAAATGAGCACACATTTATTTATTCATTTATAATTGGCAATTATTCAGAGTTCTAGTACATAAATAATTTTATAAATAAGTACACGTTAGAATTTGTACTATTGAACAAAGGAAAGAATTCTTCGCCTGGAATTCAGGTAAGTGTGATAAGTAACATTCTTCAGGCCCATTAAAGATGTCATTGTTCTTGGAAAATCAGAGCGTTAGTTGAATAGTTCCAGAAAAAACGGGACAACCTTCAAAACTTGAGTACGTTATTCAATAAGTGCATATTTAGTAATGAAGGCAACTTATCAGAAATTAACTGCAAGAATTATTCCAACCCCTTATTGTTCAAACTCATTGATATCACATTTCTCCTAAGCCAAATCACGTCAATCACGTAAACAATGAATAAGACCAACTTAATGTAATAACCCTGCAGCCTCTAAACCAAAGAAACAGACAAGGAATAATTGACTTATCGCCAACTGAAGTGGTAGCTTCAGTAAACAAAGTATCCTGCTACAATTTCATTATAAATACGGAGCAGTTTCGGGTCGCACACAATTTGGGTCAAAGTTAAAATGATTATTTAATAGAGTGTCAATAAGTGGCAGGAGTAATTGGAAAACTTGATCAGAATAAATAATCAATGGAGGTATTCTGTAACTGCCGAGTTAAATAAACTGCAAACAAAACAGTCAAAATAGCATCTGCCGAGCGATTCTATAACTCAAATTGTCTTAACGTCGAAATTTACTTTTGGCCATAAAAATAATGGTGTTTTGATTTAAGTTTGAGTATGGCCAACGTTTTGAAGTTTTTTGATATCAGTTAAAGTAACTTGATATTTACAGAATACATCCACTGATCTGTTATTCAAAGGGAAAGTAAATAAATGGCTAATTTTCGATATTAACTGTTCAACTTATATTTATATATTCAAAGTGCGTGATAGTCTGGAACGGCTAATAACTGGACAATCATAACATACCGAAGGTTCCGTATCTACGACTTATTCGTTTTTTTTTCTTAATTATATATTTGTCTATAACTTCCGGTGAAGGAAATTATCGCGGGGAAAAATCACAAACCTATATAACAAAACCTTTCAAATTATAAGTTCTATTACAAACCTTCTTATAAAGGTCTCTTTTGTATAATAAAATGTTAGTTGATGCCCTTGCATTGAAAGTGCAGGGTCATTTTGTAAATGTAAACAATAACTTCTAGTAGATATCGATAAAGTAAATGATGAAAGACCGGTAATTAGAGCTATTTAAGCAAAATGTTTGAAATAGTCTTGAAAGTTATAATTTTTATCTATCTTTCCTTATTTGATCCTAGGAATTACGAATCAAAACACGTAACTTATGCAATGTAAGACGCAATTTCGTTTTAAATAGCCAAAAAACTTAATAACAGTATTAAATTATTATTTACATTATGAACAAATAAATATCATTTTTTCTTGTGCGTCTAAACTCTTATTTTTCTTAGTACCTAGGTACATATATCTTGCGTCAAAAAATAACACTTAGGCACACTAGAATATGCTAAAGCCACACAAACACAGAGCATACCTAAATACATTTATGAGCATTTCATGTCTTAGACTAAGCTAAAAAAGGTTTTTACTTTTAGCGGAAATAAATAACCATTTCTAATATAATAATAATTAATATAAGTTATTTTAAATAAAGTAATTAACCTGTTATTGGATTCGCATACAGTAAATAACATTTTTTTGATTTGCAAAGTAAATAAGTAAATAACAATTTTTCATGTATTTACGACTATCTGTGTCTGGTGTTACGCCCACATATAGGAAACATATTGGAAAACCTCATTATGTGTAGTTGAAATAGAAATACAATCATTGTATATCAACGAATACAACAGTTTAAATAGCAATTAAAATAATATTTTATTATATTTACACTGCTTCAGGTTTTATGTAAAGGTTTTCTGCATTAATCCACAAGTTATTAGTTTTACTGTGTGTCATGATATTTTTTTTCCATTATTTAAGTGTTTTTTTTCTTACCAGTCAAAAACATGTTTAAAAAAAATTTGCTCAAAAGTTTGCATACTTTTGAATTTTACGCTTTCATAATTTTGAAGGATTTGTCACATCCGAGAAAAAAATAAAATCAAGTTTCATCCGCTTAAGTGGAATATGAAAATGCGTTTGATCATACAGGCTAAGATAGTTCATTCGGTTAGAAATCCCCACAAATGTAGCATGATGTGATTGACATAGTCATAGAGTTAGTTAATAAAGGTTCACATATTACTACTAATGCTCCCACTTATTTCTCATCACTCAATTAGTTCTTAACTCTAACTCAAGAAGGTATAATTTTAAATAATAGGTAGGTATATAAATAAGTTATACCATAAATAAATCTCGAAAAACTGAATTGAACAATAGATGAAGTAAATTCTAAGTTAAAGCTTAGGGAATTCTGAAACTCAATTTCATGTTAACTAAGTTTAAGTGCTAAGGTAAGTTGAGGAACTAGGTATGTACCAAGCATAAACTCATTTAAACTCGGGTTGCTGCGTAATTTTAAGATTAAAACTTAAATCTAGGACTAAGTTATGTGGTACGTAAGCTAAATTATCACTTTCTTACGTGATAAATTTCTTGTTATTTTAACACCAGGCAACGTATTGTGATGAAGTTAACAAAACTTTTACCACACGCAGGCTTAGTGAGGCTGTAAAAACCGTCATGGGAGTGGTACCAATCAACTGCTAGAAAAAAAAATTACATCATAATCGCCGCAGCCAATATTTTCAGGTTTATTCACAGCCGCCTATTACTTAGCAGCAACTTATTTGACGGAGGGAAAATTTGCCCAACCCTAAAATCGAACCCGGAACCTTCGGTTAAACTGTCCAATATACTTACTGCCACAGAAGTCGTCACACAGTTTAGATTCTTTAACTTACTTGCCGTGACTTACTTTTACCAGCCGCGACAAACCCATATGTTTCTGTTAAAAGTACCTACTTGCTCCGAATAGCAATCAAATCTTAGCATTCTAATGTCATTGAACTCGAAATGAAAAGCCCAACATTCCTGTTGAAACAACTCAAGTCTCCAAAGTTATTTAAACCATGACTGATTTGCGAGAATTGTTGACGATTAAACGTGAAATCTTCCGTTTAATTACCAACAGATCACTGCCAAGGAATCCCCTGATGTTACATCATCGTACTAATAACTTGCTTGAGCTCTGACATCGTTAATTAGTAGATAACCACAGACTTTTACAAAAAAAGGCATGCAATAAAAAAAAAAACAGTTTTTTTTGTTTTTATGAGGGTGCTATAAGACAATGTTAGATTGCTATGTTTACCTCTGGAAATTTTAATGTCTGTGTTTGTAATCCAAATATTACATAGGTAGGTACTTTATTATTCTAAGTAATAACCTACAAAAAATTGGGAACCTTGCGCAAGTCATCAATAATATAACATTAATATTATAAATGTTCAAAAACTAATTTTAGTTACAAGAACCAGATTTCAATATTTTTCTATTACAATTTCAAAATTGCTATTTCCATTTGATTTTTTTTTAAATAGAATTTTACACAAATAGTCCATTTATATAAAAATTGCAAGGTTGTTGCTAACTATTGCAATCGAAACATTACTGCGGCATTTAGAATGTAAGTATCTGGGTCTGTTTATATAAATAACACAACAAAACCGGTTTGTGGCGATCTTATGTAAGAAATCTGATATTGCTAAAGTGGACGACGCGTTAGGGTCTATTTGATAAAATTGGCGGAGTTTGGTTTAAACTCTGTCGTTATGTTAAGTTGAACTAGTTTCTAAGAAATGCAGATTACGTGATTGCAAAACACATTGATATCCTATTAACTATAACATTGTTTAGCTATAGCTTCATAGATACGATACCGTAGATCTCTACATACCTAAATCAAATTCGCAGTGGAAAATTAATTATTAACTTAAAAACTATATTATGAATCGTCTTATCAATATGTAAACAGGTTGCAGATCAACCAATTATAAGTATTAAAGTTCAATCAATCAATCATGTTTTTTATTATTAATGTACTAGGTTATATCCGTTTTAGTAATTCACACCTTATCAACTGCATCTTGCTAATATTCTATTATATTTACATAAAGTTATAGTAACATCTCCAAGGTCATATTATTAACATAAACTTAGTGTTATTATTTGAATTATAAACAGTACCTTACTTAAACTTCAATAGAACTTAATGATATAAATGTACCTACATTTTCGTCAGTAATAATTTTGACGTCATATCTCAATGGCCTGTTTTTATTTTTCCTTATTTATTACCAATATTGTGGTATAGGTAAGAACGTTCCTTCCACAACGTCGTAAATTTAAATGTTTACTCATCCAAAGTAAGGAAAAGGGAATTCCCTGTGGTCACGGGGTTCCCTCGAGTAAATCTAAGTTAACAGAACGTAACCCATCTTCACTACATAGTAAAAAACAAAGTCGCTTTCGCTGTCCCTATGTATGCTTAAATCTTTAAAACTACGCAACTGATTTTAATGTGTTTTTTTTTTAATAGATAGAGTGATTCAAGAGGAAGGTTTAAATGTATAATAACATAGTACAGCGAAAATGGTTTTAGTCCGAATTTAACGCGTGCGAAGCTGCGTGCTAAAGCTAGTTGTAAATAAAACTGAATCACCCGATACGTTGCAAAGCCTAAAACTTGAGCACGACTGCTCTATTTTTTATGTATTTTCGGTTGTTTTTTTTTTGTTTTTTTTTACATTAACCAAATAGGTTTTTTAAAACAGGGTTATATTAAAAATGCAATGAAAACCTTCACGCCCTATATTTCTTTACAAACTGACCGTTGCTTCCAACTCATAAATTTTAAATGGCTTTCGACTAAACGGCTCTGGTTCGGTTAGTTAAGTATACATAATAACAATATGGTACTATCTCATATTATTAGTTAATGATGACAATATAAATATCCACAATTTATAATAGAAACTCGCTACAAAATATATACCAAGTATAATTACTTGGTTGAGATAATTTCAGTTTTTTTTCTAGAATTATGAAATGAAAATGATCCATACATGTACCAGTTTTATACATAACTTAGAGCAATTAAATCGTAACACGAAACATTTATGTAGTTCTTAGTCAAGTAAAAGTGAGTTCTTGTTTTAAATCTTCATAGACGCAATGAAGCATGCCAATAGCTTGTTTGCTAATTTAGACCAAGTTGAGTTGGTTTTCTATATTTATAAAAGTAGTCGTTCTAGTAGATATGTTATTAATTTTTTTAATGACCTACAGATTTTTTTAAATAACAGAACAAGTAACAAAAAAAAACATGGCATGATAAGTATTGCAGATGCAATTTCAGTTTATAAATAACTCACCTTATCTATTTTATTCATTAACAGCTTGATAATATATCTGAGATCACTATAACTAGGTAACTATTAATTTCGCACTTTACATTTGTTTATTAATTCACATGTGTCAATTCAGGTGTATTTGCACTTTAATCCACCATTTATTTAATCACATCACATATTTATTTAAAAATGTTAAACTGGCTGTATAACTAATGAACTGTTGTCGATCCACTTTTAAAAAAGTATCGTTCTTTATTTGAAAAGTGCGCGGGAATTTTGACAGGCGTAGAGCGTTGCGGCGTCTTCGGCTGCCGCCTAAACACTGGCAGTCAATCTAATAGGTGGCCATTCTCCTCGTGACAACCTTTACAAAACTTTATTGAGTACTTTTGGTTTAAACCGAAAGTTAGGAATCTTAATCTTAACTTTAGATTTGTCGATATTCGTAAAACATTGAAGTAGAGTCACAACAACAAGAAGGTAGTGTATTTAGGGATTTACTTACCTATGAGAAATCTGATTATAAAATAAATTAAAGCAAAAACTTTTTAAAGTAAGTACTTCAGAGGTTGGTAACTAAAACCACATTTTATCAATAACCTGCATTGACTAAATCTGTGTTTTCTTGTAATAATCATACCATGAAACTCTTTTACGGTAGGTAAGGCGACGTCCATTAATAACGTGAGATGTTTAAGGGGGGAGAGGTTGTCGAGTCAAATCTCATCTAATATTACGTTGGAGAGGGGGTTCTTAGCGGAAAATTAAAAAAGCGGAAAAAAATAGAAGTGCTAACTGAAACGGATCAACGTCTCCGTATGATAGATATCTAGTTGCAAGCCATATGATGCCCGCACACGAAACCGATGGCAGTTCATACATACATACCATTTCAAATAAAAAAAAAAAAATACGCGGTGATATTTTGTTCACGCTGCAGCATAAACTAAGCAGGATAATACTTAAGAAAAGTATTATCGCAAGTAGTAGTGGGGGAAATGCAAACGCGGGATAATCCCGAATCCAATTGTTTTAATGTGTTAGAAAAAGATAATCATATTTTGCTTGCCGCCCTTTTAGAGACCAAGCCACCGCTAGACAGTCAACAACATGAAAGACGCGGCCGCACGTATGCATTTTTCAATATTTTGCATGTTTTTGATGTATTTTTTTGGTAGGTAAGTAATTTCAATTTGGTGTTGCTTTGTTTCAATCTAAAATTAGTCACTAAACTTTTACGAAGTGGAACACACACATATTAATAAGCTATTGCGATGACACAGTCGGCAAAAGAGATATAAACTTTTTTTTTCTATATTTTTGTTTTTGCTACAGCTGGGGTAAAGGCGAACACTCCTGGGGCAATCTCGAACAAAGAAAATGACTAATTTCATATCTTTTGATTTTACTTAAAGACTGGATTATGTGCTATACATGTAAATAATAGGAACACGAGTATGTTGACGGAGAGTCAACATCGTTGGGTTTATAATGTGATCATTGTTGCTATTAATATTAGTAGGTACGTAATTACCCCGCTAGTGTCGCGTTAAGCCGAACACTAAGAGTGTTTATTTCTTTCAAATTGTTATAATTTATTTGAAAAACATTAATTATGATTAGTGCATTCGTTAGACAGATAAGTATACTTTATATTAAAACAGTAAAGAAGCTCTTTATTATATGTTTATGATTGTGTTTAGTAGTCCTATTAAAGTTTTCCTTTAGGTGTTCGTGTTTCCCCCACTACTAGTAGTAACTACTAGGTACATACTATCAAGTGGCCGATCAGCAAGCGGTCATTCGATCTGACTTTTGATACTTCGACAAAATCATTGATTACATAAGTTAATATTGGTTCATACATATACTGGGTGCATACAACAACTTAAAGCTATTTGAGAAAAAGATATAAGAAACATGAAATCTCAATACTTAGGTATTTTTATTTTATCGTGTAAATAAATCAATCTCAAGGTAAAACAAGACAATTAAGAGACGTTCCCACCGTGCGCGATCCTTTGAACTAAGTACCTTAAGTAGAGTTTTTGCTAACTGAAATAGTTTTAATTACATGCCCTGATCTTCGTGCAGTGTGTGGTTTTAGATACCGCCTCTTAACATTACTTAGCCAAATAAAATCCTACCTTTCGTGAAAAATATCATTTATTTATAAGATAGGTTAGACCGGTTATATTTAAACAAGATGCCATATTTAGCTGCGCTTGAATTCTACTTTTATTCGGAAGTCAAAGTGGGTAGAAAGGTTATCTTAGTAACCGCTCTACATTATGAATAGACCAACATAAATGTTATAGTTATGATGTGCAACCTAAATGGGTTAGTAAGTACCAACCTTTTACTAATATAGCACTAGATACCTTTTCTTTACATGTTTTTCAAGCAGTATGCAAGCTACAAGTTTTTTTACGTTGTATTACAACACTTTTAGGTACTGACTGATTGTATAGCACGTCTGTCGAGTTTAGGTAAACTCCTTAAAAATAGTCTAACAACGCTTAGTTATGAAAGGTGACCTTATATATGTCGCAGGCAATGTACCTATATAATTATTCGGATTTTTACAAACTGGCTAGTCCGTTAACGGACGCTCGACAAATTGTACAACACGAGGTACATACTTACGTCAAATTGCAAGCTTGACAACCCTATCACCAAAATTCCGTTGTCCGTAAGCCTGTCCGTATGTATGTCTGTCTGTCCGTCACTACGCTTTATCTAATGAACTGTGATAGCTACCTAGACCGTTAAAATTTTCCCAGATTATGCATTTCTGTTGCCGCTATATTAACAAATAAGTTGGTACTTATGTTTTTAGGATGGATGGAGGAAGGATTCGCATGGATCTTGGCATATAAATAGTCAAGTTAATGATTGAAGACCTAACTATAAGACACGCTTAAATATGTCGACGGCCCCCGCGAATATTCCGGTAATCGATAAAATGGAAATGTGTAATGCAGGAGAGCTAAAAGAAGCATTTTTGGTAATAACTTGATGAAACAACAAGTTTCAGAGACTTTTTATATCGCATATGGAAGCTAATTTTTTTGCTTAAAACTAATTTGAACAAAATTTAATTAGTCCCAAGAGCTTTTTCGTAATTCAATCAAATATATTTAACAACTAGCTGGTGCCCGCGAACTTCGTTTCGCCAACTTAGAAGAAGAAAATAAGTCTTGCATTGGTGGCATTGCGATATGAAGAAAAAATTTAGTTTCACTTTATTTTAATATCTGCACTTTCATGCCAAGCTATACTGAACAGGCAAGGTACCATACAGCCTTGTCTTTAGTTCAAAATTACGTTCCATATCTAAAAGATTCGTCACGATAATTATTTTAAAATCAAAATAGGTAGGTATGTTGGTTTAGCCTATAACGAAATAACTTTGTCTACGCACGGGGCTTTTTGGCGGGAGTTCGTCAAGTGATGTCGTGCTTGTTGTTAAATTTTAAATTTATGTATATTTCGGGATTTGATTCACATTAGTGATAGTGTAATGAGTAGCAAACACCTGTGAAAGTGTACAGTGATTGAAGAATTCAATAAAAAGCATAGCCACTTGCCGGGCTGCTTTCCAAGAAGTCACAACAATCTGCAGTTTCATTACTATCGTGTTACTGTGGGTGGATTATAGATAGGAAAATCTCCTATCCAACACTGTTCAATATGAAAATGTACAAGAAAATAAAGAAAGAATAAGAAATGAGAAACATGTTTAGGCTGATGACCCAGATGTCAATGCCTTAATTTAATAAAAAAAAATGTCTACGCATGCGCAATGGATGGAGATGAAGCAAGATGGAAGCAAGAAGGACGGAAGGAATGCACATGTTTTATTCCTTTCATTTTTCGTAATATTGTTATGGTTTTTTGGATGTTTGTGTGTATTATCATTATTTATCTTAGAAAATTATAGAATTTATATTATTATTAGATTAGATAAGATATTAGATAGATTAATATTATAATTATGTTGGTACTTTTTCAAATCTCGGTTTCAGTGTAGTTTGCACATCATACTACCACGCACCCCTATGAAATTCACGTATTGCAAGTTTTTGCCAACCCCCCCCCCCCTTTTAGGGGTTGTTTTTTTTACCCTATAACCTGGTCCATAATTTTCTCTACATAATAGTAAAAGTTTCATCAAAATCCGTCCAGCCGTTTTCGCGTGATGCTCAGCCAAATAAACAGATAAACAGACAAAAATTCTAAAAACTATTGGAACGTGTTCTGTTATCAATTTTAAGTATCCCCAATAAATTTTTTTTCGAATGTCTTTTATGTACAGACTTTCCATCCTCTTCAGCTTTATTATATGTATAGATATTAGTATTGGTTTAGTTCTAGTCAGTAATGTCTTTTACGATATTTTTCGAGTAAATTTGTTCTTTGACATGTAACAGCAATATAGGATAGCGATAATATTCGTGTTTTTTTATTTGATTACGGAACATTTGTAAAAGGCAATTACGATTCTATTCGTTATTTTAAAACAAATTTAAAATATATTGATTTGATCATTACTGTTTACTTCAATAAATTGCCTAAGTATTCGAGAAAAAAAATACAGAAATAATCGTATTCTACGTTATAAATGACTAGTGGCCGCTCGCGACTCCGTTCGCGAATAACTCGGTTTCCCGTGGGCATGCGAAGTTTTCCCGCGGTAAAGTTCCCTTAATTCGTTTCTAGAACCGTTTTCGCAGCGCACGCAACGGAAGACCTCAAGGATGAATAATTTTCCCCGTTTTTTCCCCATTTTCCATTATTTCTTCGCTCCTAATAGATGCAGCGTGATGTTACATAGCCATAGCATAAGCCTGCCTCGATAAATGGTCTATCCAACACAAAATAATTTTTCAAATCGAACCAGTAGTTCCTGAGATTAGCGTGTTCAAACAAACAAACAAACAAACTCTTCAGCTTTATAATATTAGTATAGATTTTCATATACTCGTCAGACCTTTAGATAACAGTGGTCAGTGGTCAGAGCAATAGATCGGTATCTAAACCCAGGACGGGTTCGATTCCCAGTCGCGCAATGCTAGGAGACCGGCGTTCCTTTGACCAGTATCTATAACTTCAAAATTTGTAGACTTACGTCTCGTTCGGAAGGTTTCTAGTTTGAATACCGTACGTTTTGTGGATGCAGTATATTGTTTGCATTTTTTATTTATCATTTCTATTTGACTAAGTATTCAAACCACACTGAGCCCGAAACCGTAGCAATAAGCTACACTTTACTTTTAAATGATAATATAGGAAATAAAACATGACTGATTGTCGGTATTATATTTATAAAAATAATAACATCTTTCAAACAATTACAATAACTGTGAATACTATTTTTAATTTAAATTTTAATCGGTATCCCCATCTTCATCTCGTGTTGAAGCGCAGCAGGTTAAGCTTCTATAAATGGTAGGTAATGGCTAGGAATTGCTCGGGAGTTACACAGCCCGAGGAGATCGTCATGCAAAGCCTTTCTAATAGCGAGTGGCTCGTTGTATGCTGGTCTTAGTTAGTTTAATAATTTCAATTTTTTTGGACTTTTGTTCAATCAAAATCATATTTGAATAGGAAACAGTCAGGTTTAGTGTATGACACACTAACCTTCATCACATCGGACCAATGCTCTTTTTCTCCCGTCTTATCGTGAAGCCATCTTTTAGTTTCAACAAGTTCTTTGATGTTATGAATTTCAGACTGTTGTATTTCTTCTAGGATACGTTTTTCACCGGAGACTTTAGCGTTCATGATTACTCTATAAACTTGATCTGGTGTGTAAAATACTTTATTTTTTAGAGCTCTTTCGACACATGTATGCATGGAATCGCCTTCATTTTAACTATGCCCTCCAACTAAAATTTATGTGTGATGTACCTAAATTGTAACATTTATTGCCATGATTGAAGGCAGCCCTCTCAAGTTTGGAGGCGCGCTGGGACAAATCCCCTCATGTTCCCTTGGTTAGCCACCGACCTAACCCTGGGTGGCTGCTGAGTGGCGCGCCGCTGAATCTGCCCTGGGCCGAAGAGAGGGGTTTCCTTCTCACCCCTTCCTCAACCTTCCCCTTCGGGCGAATGAACTCGCTGGGCTTACGCCTAGCTGGGGCAGCCTCCTTCTCGAGGGCCGGTCTACCTCGACCAGTACCTGTGTGGGATTTCGCCATCCCGCAACAATGAACCCTATTGCGGGAACACGATTGCGGGACGCCCAGGGTGCACCGGGCCGAACCCCTTCCCTGCCCTGTGGAATACAAGTATTCCAGAGAGCAGGAAAGAGGACGGCCACACGAGGAGGTATCCCACGCGCACTGCATACCTTTTTTGCCTGATATTGAAGTTTATTGACACAAATTAAGATACATTTAATACTTTCTTCAAATCGAAAATTGCCACAACGGTATCATCCTTATTGAATGATTCCTTTTCTCCCTTTTTGATTTCACGATGTTTTCTGTAGTTTTCTTCTAAAGAAGCCTTTTCAGTGGGGTCAGCTAGTTGATATTGTGAACATATAAAGTGCATTGATCCTTTTTTGGTTTTAAAAAAGGAAAGATTGTTTTGAGTATTAAACACTCTTTCATACTGTCGTTTTGTAGCCACCTTAAAGTTATCAGGATAGTTTTGTTTATCAAACCATGTCTTGTAAGGACGATACATTTTTGAAATGTTTAGGGATTCATACAAATATTCACGTTTAGAATCTTTTCTCGTGTAGAATAAATGTTATTGGGATTGATGTAAGGAAATCGCCTGCAAGAGGTGATGCGCTAATTACAAATAACCCTGTATACCGGGTGTCAAGGAAACAATGGATAAACAATCTTTCCTTTTTTAAAACCAAAAAAGGATCAATGCACTTTATATGTTCACAATATCAACTAGCTGACCCCACTGAAAAGGCTTCTTTAGAAGAAAACTACAGAAAACATCGTGAAATTAAAAAGAAAGTAAAGGAATCATTCAATAAGGATGATACCGTTGTGGCAATTTTCGATTTGAAGAAAGTATTAAATGTATGTATGATGATGTGGTAAGTGTAAATACAAAATAATAAAAAGGGTATCTTATTTAAATTTAGGTATATCACGTAGCTATGTAAGTTAAAATTAAGGTAATCTTGTTCCTTTATGTTACAGCTTACCTACCTTCTTGTTTGCCATTTAAATGTTATTTAGGTAGTTTATCACGTATTCATTCATCGTTATATTGTTTTCGTTGTTTGTTTTACTTGCATCAACTCATCATATATTTTGTTATATTTAGCATGTTAAGTAAGTAGGTACTTATGTATTTATCTCTTAAGAAATCACTATTCATATCGGCTTTACCAAATAAAAAATCTCCAGCCAATAAAATTAACGATGACTTTAGTTACTTTCCTTACAAATTTTTTGCACCACAGAAAATACTTAGTTATACTTAGTAATTACTTCAAGTAAAGTAACTCATAGCAAAGAAACTTTCGTAAGCACCTTAGAACAATTTTATTTACTTAAGACTGTAGTTTAGGATTGATATAAATATTTACTATGGACACACCTCCCAATGCCAATTAAGTACATTTAATTGAAATACTTCAATATATTTATATATCATAAGTAGATAAGTATTCCAAATATTATACAGGGTCATTTATTTGTGGCTCTCGACCCTTACCGTTTGTGCTCTTATCTAAGCAATGGCCAGAAGGCATTTTTAAAAGTAAAAGAGATTTTTATATTTTTTCTTCTCAAAAACTCATTCAAAATTAAATAAATAAATAAAAACTCTTTATTGCACAGAAAAAATAATTTTTTTTTTAAATAATCTGTACAAGTTTGATAATTTACAGTCTATGCGGTACAGCGCAAAATGTTTAAACAAAATCAATTGATCATAAGGCAGAAACTTAGGATTAAGTTAAAGAAATAATTTCACTTTTCCATCTTAAATCTTAGAGCATTTAACCTAATTTAACGGTTAAATGCTCTTAGTATTTATCTTCTAAAAGACTTTGAGTATTATTAAGTCCAAAAATAGAAACGACAAAAAAAATATTTGGTAACATTTGTCAATAATGACATTGACATTGACAGTGGCACCGGCACAGCTGATTACTGTTGTGGTTTTACCAGTGCGAGCTTGCTACAAAACATAATTAAAACAACTAATACTACAGATATAACTATTTCGACAAATAAATACAGCTTACTAAAACCTCATTAACCAAAGAAAGTCAACAGTTTAGTGCAGTTATGTCAGAAAAGGCAATGACGAAATCTGAAGCAACCACAGACGGGCCAAAGGATTGCCTAGCCTGTAGAGTAGTAAGTGGCACAGGTCTCTTGGGAATAGCGGCTTATTTAGCCAATATATCGTACAAAAATAAAACTTTGGCCGGCAGAGTTGTGATATCCACTTTGTCACTATGTAAGTTGGTTTGAATTATAACCTTACACATTACTGTTAGGTAAACTTTATTTTCTTTCATATCAACAAAACTAAGCCACTGTCTATTTCCTTTCTTTGACATAATTCACAGTCAACTTGATAAATAACAGAAACAGTCATTGAAAAATAGATTAAATTCATAATTTAATTATTTAAAAAACATTTAATTTATATGTCATATATTTTTTAAACTTATTTGCAGCTGATTAACTTTAACTATGAAAAATAATTTATTAATTATATTGTTTCAGCATTTGTCAGCCTGAGCATCGCAAGATTCAAGCAAACATTCCCATTTAACAGAAAAATTGAGGCTTGAAACTGCCGTAGAGTGTTATATCTGTACATAGTTTAGTAAGTGTTTCTAATAATAAATTTATTTATTCTTTAGTAATGAAGATCTTTCAATAGACAAATGCTTCCTGAGTTTTGGTAAACACAGTAAAGTTATTTCTTACTACACAAAGCTATTTTTAATTTTATTTGAACATTTGTAGCCGAGGCCTTTACTATAAGCGTTAAAAATCCATTGACATGCCAAGGAATTCTTATGTTTTTGTTTTTTGCAAATGCCATCTGTTGTCAATACATACTACTAACCGTCAGGTTTTTACTAAACTTTTGTTAGTTAATACAGTACACAAACTTTCCAAAAGATGGCGCTTATGTGCCTAAATTCTCCAAGATTCCTAAAGTCCAAACATGAATATACAGCGTGTCCCAAAAGGTTACGTAGCTGGGAAGGAGGGTGGTAGGGGTGGTCACAAGGGTCACCAGAAAAATAGTAAAAAAATTCCCCTCTGGATATTTCAATAAAAAAAAATCATTTTTTAAAAAACTAAAAATTTTACATCTTGTTACCCTATTTTGCTTACTGTACCTCCAGATATTGCTGTATTTAAAAAAAAAACCTGTTATGTAATCGTCAATAACCCTTTATCAAATTGAAATAAAAAAAACTATACATATCTAACCAAGTTTTAAAGAAAATTAAGTTCTTGTCCAGTCAAGGACTTAGTGATTACGACTTCACTCAACTTCCTCCAAGCGTACTGAAAAAAAAACGTACTACGCAACTCCGGCGAGTAACTTAAAAAAATAGGTAATTTTATTGCAATTCCAAAATGGTATAACAATTATTTGAAAAATTCATACTAGGACATTTAAAAATATTTTTCGGGAACAATACTCCTGCAAAAATAAAAATATCAAAAAACAATAGTCTCAAATTCGTACGCAAATACATTTTTAAATGTCTATTCAGTTGCTTTGATGTTACTGCCCGGTATAATTCTCAAGATTGGAGTACAGACATACCTCAAACATTCGAATAAGGCTAGATTAAGTTTTTCCATATGCCAGGGACAATAATCTTTACTGCATTTACTCAAGTAAACGAAAGATGTAAAGGATCAAGCTTCACTTTGTCTGGTCTGTACAAAAGCAAAGGTTGATAGATTTGATTAGCTTATCTAACTGGTCTCTTACCTAAAAGTGGCTTATTAACTTATACTTTCAGCTCATCCCTAAAATAGTTTTGGTAATATTCATCATAATTTCAGTATAGGCCATAGACATCTATTACCCTGTAGGTACAGTCTAAGACTAGGTAAGCTGTGATAACAAATCAAAATAAATCCTATTTCCATACAAAAAAAGTTCGGTTAGTTAGTTTCAAAACGTTTTAAATGAAACTCGAAAGAAAACAAAATTATAATTTATTATTTTAATAAAATGCTCGAAATGTCTACCACCAACATAAATACATGCCCTGCGTCGTTTTAAAAATGAGCATCATAATTGAACTCAAGTCAACCAAGTCCTTGATGGGTTTTTCATAAACTTTTTAATTTTTTATTAAACGAGCAAACGAGCATACGAGGCACCTGATGGTAAGTGATCACCGCCGCCCATAACTACCCGCAACACTGTGGGTGTTGGGGGTGTGTTGCTGACCTTTAAGGTGGGAATACACTCTCGACTTGAAGAGACCCATGTTGTAGGTAGCCAGGAATACCGCTGCAGGAAGTTCATTCCACATCTGCGTAGTGCGCGGCAAAAAATTCCGCGTGACACGCACGGTGGTACGCACAAATGGTAGCCTAGACTGTACTTGAATGTTTGAAGTATGTTTGTACTCCAATCTTGAGAATTATACCGGGCAGTAACATCAAAGCAACTGAATAGACATTTAAAAATGTATTTGCGTACGAATTTGAGACTATTGTTTTTTGATATTTTTATTTTTGCAGGAGTATTGTTCCCGAAAAATATTTTTAAATGTCCTAGTATGAATTTTTCAAATAAGTGTTATACCATTTTGGAATTGCAATAAAATTACCTATTTTTTTAAGTTACTCGCCGGAGTTGCGTAGTACGTTTTTTTTTCAGTACGCTTGGAGGAAGTTGAGTGAAGTCGTAATTACTAAGTCCTTGACTGGACAAGAACTTAATTTTCTTTAAAACTTGGTTAGATATGTATAGTTTTTTTTATTTCAATTTGATAAAGGGTTATTGACGATTACATAACAGGTTTTTTTTTTTCAAATACAGCAATATCTGTAGGTACAGTAAGCAAAATAGGGTAACAAGGTGTAAAATTTTTAGTTTTTAAAAAAATGATTTTTTTTTATTGAAATATCCAGAGGGGAATTTTTTTACTATTTTTCTGGTGACCCTTGTGACCACCCCTACCACCCCCCTTCCCAGCTACGTTACCTTTTGGGACACCCTGTATATAAATAAATGAATATATAGAAGGGACATACTTTCAAACATTAGATGAAACGCACCTATAGAACAAAAAGAACAAAGAAGTGATAATGATGCAGCTTGTATTTGCAAAAAAAAGCGTTTATCTTATGCAACCGTATAGGAACGTCAAGACATGCCAAAAAAGCAATATTTATGCATTACTTTTTTGAGAGTTTCTTCAGGAATTTTACAAAAATATGTACAAATGGATCGCCGAAATCATGTTTCTGATTATAATAATCGCGCAATTTTTCAGAACGACTGCACCAAATGAGATCCTATTTCTTTTATTTAGTGTTTGCCATTTTATATTACCAGGACAAGGTTTGTATAAAAGATAATTTATTAAATATATGTTTATTATACTATGTTTATATAATTAGCAAAAGAACATCAAAAGATAGAAAAAGTAAAAAATATATATTTTATTTAGTGAGAACAAATAGAAGTAGTTTTACAAATAGAGGTAGTAAAGAACTAATCCGTGCGGAATCGTACTTTCAGCATAAATAAGACAACCTTTTTCTTGAAGCTAATGACTTTCACCCATATTCTTTGACAGGTACGAATAGGCGGCATAATAATTAGGGTCGGCAAAAGCTGGAAACTTAAGCAAAGTAGCGACAAAAATAGAAACGATTATAGAAAGCAATTCATATATAAAAATAACTACGTTAAAAACCTATTACTTATATGTGCTATTTACTTATGGGTTGGTTTAAAGTCGGTGCCAAATCAATTTTATTATTAAGTATTAACTAGTAACAGTTAAATCGACGGGTCCCAAGAACAAAGTCGTATCTACCGAATGTTCAGTTTTCAGTACGCAGCTTTTTAGTTGCGAGCAAAGTAAAATGTCGTTTACTCTGTTACAAAAAATATTTGAGTATGGAATTTATTCAAAGCTGATTTGTTTTATTTAATTACATTATTTTCACGTTCTTATATTTATTAATAAATATTATTTCTGTAAAACTCGGTTCCTATAGTAAAATCGGATTTTGTTTTATGGAATGAACTAAGCACTAACTGCACATACGACTTTGTTTAATGAAAACTTAAGTATTTTTGCGATGTTTTACTTCGTAATTGTTCCATATAATTACGTCGTATGTTGGCTTTGCCTATAAATTACCTATATAGTAATTGAATGTCAAAAAATCTACTAAAAACTTTATTTTTTGTTTATATTGTCATTAACATAAAACAAAATAAAACTAGCAACTTAATAATATACTTTCTTGTTGTGGTATTACTATATATTAGGTATAATAAATAATCAGCACGGATTTTTAAATCAAATGTAATATTTTTTTATGATGTTCAAAAGGTAAATCATAATCTGTGTTTTTATTAATTACAAAGTATATTTTTCATCGCAAAACTACTTTACATTTTTGAGTAACATTATTAACCAGTTCCTATTTGTTCACACCAAAATTGTCTTCTTCATGATGATTATCTTCTGAATCATAGAGTAAGACTTTAAAATATAAACCATTAAGTAAATGAACCTTATAACACCAATATCACACATGCTTACAAAATTTTTATATTTTACTTTCGTTATTGTCAAGTCAAAACTTTTTCATTGTCAGATACTGCGGTAGCAATAGATTCACTAGATTCTATTGCCTCATGTTCAAGTTTTTGTTTCAAACCCCGTGCAATTTTCTTGGCTTTTTTACATGGCTCTCAAAGTTCTGTATTTGATCATTGGTGAGCTTAGAGATACTGCGATGAGCACGGCATATTTCACATTGATGTTTTGAACATATTTTGCAATATTACTCCACTGCTATTCTCGACTCAAGCTTTCAAAACTTCGTCAAACATTCCAATAACTTCATCATCAATAAGTTTTCTTATTTTTGAAACAGCTCTTATCCAAATTTTCAGTTTTCATCCCTTTACGTCAGACTTATTATCCAACACTTAACATTTCCTTGTCTTTTTTTCCGAGTTGGTGATCTAGGACTTTATGATCTAGACATGAACAATGAATGGGACAAAGATCATTAGATATTTTTTGTGTGCATTTAGTAGAGAAGGCATAGGCGTAGATAATGAAATATTCAACAAACAAAATACCATACTTATAAGGAAATTATCGATGTGACTTTTGTTAAAAAAAGTTTTATATTTATTAAGTTAATAGTAGAACAAAATCGTATAATAAAATTAATGCCAAGGAACAAAAACTTAAAATTACATGCGTCATTTTTTTTCAATAAGTTTTCCAAAGTACAATGTCGGATCGGCGCAAGCGATAGTAAATTTTGAATGCATTTTAGGACAAAAAAGACGTATGTGCAAATATTTTTTAAAAAATGAAATATTTAGTATCTTATTTGGAATTCATATTTAAAATAACTTAATTATATTTAACTTCAAAATAATAATAAAAAAAATGTTTAATGATTATTTAAGATTTTCTTAGAAAAACATCTAATAATCACAAACGACAGTAATTTACAGTAATTGGTACTTTCCAAGGAAATAATGTATTGAGTTGTACAAACATATTTTAACGAATATGTATTAATTTAATGTGAATGTTTATATCATTACTCATCCAAATTTAAGTTTTCTTCATCTGTTTTCTCACTTAGAGTTGAACGAAGGTGTTTTTTTTTCTGGATTAAGGGCTAAATTCAAAATTCTTCGGTTCGTTGATAAGGCCGTCATTGTATTAAATGCAATGAATAATAAATCTTAACTTTTGATTGACATCAATTGGAATTGTTAGAGAAACAGACGCGCCCTGTCAAAAAAGACCCCGCCCCGAGAACAAACCCGCGTCTGACGATACACTGCTGCGCGCGAGTTGCGAACTCAGAGAAACAAGCTTGTACATGTTCATACTGTATTGTTCTTTGAAGTAAAATTCAAATAGGATGATGTTCGTTTGGGTACATACTTAAGTATAAGTTTTATAAAAAAAAAAACATATTTAAACATATACCTAATATGATGCCAAATACAAATAAATAATAAAACTAATTTTGTTGTATATTAGTATAAGATTTTGTTCTAGGGACCCGTCAAAATATTGCTCTTTATTATTACTCTTTACATAACTTTAAAGTATTTCAGTGCATTAATTTGCTCGTATTAATTTAAATGTTTATAATATTCAAACCTATTAGTAAATAGCACATATAAATAATAGGTAGTAGTTAATTTATATTAAATCTTTATTATTTTTAACTTTTTTAGTTCACGTTCTCGAGAGACTATTCAAGATCGTAAAAAACGATTCTTGGCCATGAAAGCATATATGAAATCACGTTTACGTTAAGAAACTCTGGAACAGTACAATTATTGATTTTTGTAATAACTGCGTTCGTTTGGCCACCTTTTGGCTCCTACATTGGAACCTGGGGGTTAGTTACCAACAGCACCAAAGTGCTCGTCAAGATGAATCAAATGGGCCTAAACTCGATAAAGTTGTGTCATTAAATTTTTGAGTTACTAAGGTCACCTTCTGGTTCCATGATCAGGCCCTGTAGGATCATAATTACCACCAAGCATCAAAGTGCTCGTCAAGACAAATCAAACGGGCCCATACTCGATACGTTTTGTCTTTTAATTACTGAGTTCCTATAGCCTTCCGATTCCATCATCAAATCAGCTCCATGTCATAATAATTTTTCATTTTCATCCAATTTACACACTTATACAAAATTACAGTTTAATCGGTTACCGGGAAGTGGATTAAATTTACTTATAATATTTGATTTCAGACATCGGGATAAGTAAAAGTAAATAAAAAAGCTCATAAAATAAAAACTACTGGACCTACTGAATCAATTTTTTGTGGGACCTTCGAAACTATTCCGCATCAAACAAAAAAAGAATCACGTAAATCGGTTCAGAAACCTCGACGTAATCGAGAAACTCCTTCTTTTTTGGAAGTTGGTTAAAAATAATAGTAGGCCAAATTTTTGTTGTATCAATTTATCACAAATTACAGATATAGGGTAAAAAACGCCTTTTAAATAGCAAAATTATTGCCAGAAATAACTAAAGTTTCATCGAGAAATATATGAACATTTAATAAACAATTTTACCGGGCATTGAAAAACTTAACGTTATAGAATTGCGGTACAAAATTAAAAATTAAGATTTTGATCTAATTAAAATATGTTTTAATTAATTGAATTCGAAATAACAAATACCCTATTGATAATTTATCAAGTTTATTTGTTATGTTATGATAAATAACCGAACATTGGAAATGGCAACTTCTAGAAAAGTTTCTCTAGTTTAGTATTTCAAAATTTACAGAGATTTTGTTTATAAACAATCAAAATTTTCTTAAGAAATTAAAGTTTTTTTTTCTTAATATCGGGTAAACAATTAAAGAAGGGGGCGGCAAAATACACTACGCCACTGAGTAAGCCACAATTATCTCATTCATTCAATGTCACCAGGTAAGTATTTTATATTGGATCGCATGTATCTCTTCACTTTAATTTGTTATCTTGATTTAGGATTCCATTCTCGTACTCTTTGCAAGGTACCTTTTACTTACTTATTTTATTAAGTTGTTGAGTTTCCTTAAACTTTTGATTGTCCACGTGCTAAAGTTTTATCTCTACTAACATTATAAAGCTGAAAAGTTTGTTTGAACTCGGATATCGGAACTACTGGTTCGAATTTAAAAAAAGGCTTTATGCTATAGGTATAACATCACGGAGGACTAATATATGCGGATACGCAATGAAACATGTTAAAGAATAAGATTAAGGCTTTTTCTTAAATATACGCCGGTGATACCGCAGGGCACAGCTAGTGAAGTATAAATGAAAATTCGTTCGATGTTAAAACAATTTGTGGGTTGGAAATTAAGCAGACAAGAATTATTATCATAACTAAAAGTGGTCAAGTTTGTGTTTAAAATATATAAACTGAATTTTAGATTTGAGGCTTTTAAGGCGATGATTTCATGGAAGGATACCTATATTATTTTGTGTAGACAAAGCTCCCAAAAATCTCACCAAGATTTTACTCTTAGGAATTTTGGTAGTTACTGACATCATTAGTTACATCATTATTTTGTTATAACTTTCATGTAAGTAAAGTGAAAATTTATAATTTCCTATTCCAATCAGTTGGCTTATTTAACAATTGAAATAGTTCATATTATAATAGATTGATTTTACTACACCCTGTTCGTATTAAGCGTATATCGTTTAATGAAAGGGCTGCCGGGACATTGCAATCACCCCCCATTGTCCCCCATACAGTCGTATGTAATAACATGAATTGCCAATTTTCGTGTTTTTCTCCACTTCGGCGACATGTGGCTTCGCTGACCAACTTTAGAAGGCTCTAGAATGTTTTTGTTTTATTTGAATGTTATGTGCAGAAATTGTGTTGAGAAATCCGGCATTCAAATCTGATTTTTTTCTCTCTGCCATTTAATCTGCATCTCTAGTGTTGGATTATTTTAAAACGCTTGGTCGATTGTCGAACTGTTTTTGTTAGATCATGAACAAAATAAACATCGAAGTATATTAATATCAAAATTGATTTTCCTTGGATTTTATTTTGTCGTTTCGTAGATTTTTTCTCTAGTAATTTGCAACTTGTACAAGTCAACGTTTTTCTGACCGAGAACCTACACCTTTATACCTTCACTGTTCAAGCCAAATTTGAATGTCAATGATATTTACAACGGAGTTTATAACCTTAGAACAGTAACCCTGCCTTCAAAGTCCGACTGTTATAACCATAAATACCTCTGTTAACATTTACAGTGGCCTGTCACCAACTATTGTATCTTCGTAACCAACTACGACAATATTGGTTGTCAAAATAATTGACGCAACATAATCAAATTAAACCAATCTATTATGTTACTTGTTTAGTTTCGTTTTTCATTCAATTATTGTTAAATAATTGTCAACCAACCTTTAGCTGACGTCTTTGATACTTTGTTAATGCAAAATTTGACATCTTTGTTTAGGGATGAAATTTCTAATTTTAAGATAATCGTGGGCAATGACGTATTAGGTACCTACATTTTACGTTAGTAAAAGTTCTACCCTTGTAAGTGTCCGCTTGTAACTATCGTAACAATTAATCCGGCCTTTAATTGCTTACGTAACTAAACAATTACAATGTTTCTTTTTATCTTCCCACCATTTTCATGGTCTTGAAATTGACGTCATCAATACTTAACTACGATGACACCCCAGCATCATGATACGCTTTTAAATAAAAAAAAATACCCTCCCACCAGCAGCGAAGCAGTCGGGTTCAAATACTAGCAACCCGGTAACTTTATTTTTAAATCGCCAATCGCCAAGTCCGCCCTACAGCACCTAATTAGGTACGCGGATCACGACGTTAGGTACATTGCACGTAAACAAGTGATAAGACTGCCGCCCACGCGATCGGGAGGCGCCACAGTCGCGTCCACCGCTCAGGCTGGAAGACGCGTTGAGCTCGCGGCCAGAAAAAAAAACAAAAAAAAATTGGTGAGTTTCTAGGGTTGCCAATTTAGCAGTGATAAGCCATTAATAAATTATGTTAATGTTTAAAGTGTAAAGTTTTGCCTATGCTTTTCAATAAAAAAGCGTCGGTTATTTAAATGTTTGCAAAACCTAACACCAACATACTAAAAGTTGCTTAAATTGGTATTCAGTCAATGGTGTCACACGTGACTTCGAATTTGGAATGCTTTTGTATTAAATTAACGTGTTTCTGATTCTTTCCTAAATAAATATTGATCAAATCCAGAACCTGCCTACTACCTACGTAAGTTTAATTATTTGTTATACTCAAATATAATAATTTTGTCCTGTGTCTAATATTAGCTTAAATCTTCGGATGTTTATACAAACAAAACATCGTTTGATATTGTTCCTTTCACAAAAGGGTGGGTGGTCGGCTCATATCTATAGCCACCTATAAAACCTTGTTGCACGCAGAGAAACGAGATATTAAAACAGAAGATAAGATTATATTTCCACGAGCTTCAGACACGCGTAGTTTCTCGTCAGATATAAAGTAGGAAAGCATCTCATGGATAAAACAACTCAAAAACTAGGCTATGTGTTATTCTGGATGAGCCACGAAAAGTTTTAAAACATTTGTTGTTCTAGCGTTCCTTGAATGTATGTACCTCATTATTTTCTAATCGATTCGATTCGATTCATGTGCAACGTGATTCAAAAACAACGTGGGTCAACAACCACTGAGTGATCATCTAGATTTCTGTCTCAATATCCCTATTTTAGTTAAAGCCTCGGTAATTTAAATCTGTTTTATTTTTGTGAAAATCATACGCTGTAGCTATCTACCCGTAGCATTTTTTATTGGGAGCAAAAATGCGGATTAAGGTTACTATAGTAACAGATTTAACAAGCCATCTTAGCCACTTAGTACGTCGATTAAAACTGCTATCAATAATCAATGGAAACTTTCTTATTAACCTCATCTATTTTCTCTTTCCATCTGGAAATGTTCACGATATAACGTTCTGTTCTACCATTGTATATGTTATATAAGATCACTTCAATATCCAGTTTATTCTCTGTGCAGAACATAATCCGTATATAGCTAGTACACGTCTAGTTAGATAACCTTAAGTTGGTTTGATTAAGGTCGCCCATTGAAAGGTTTCACCGCAATTGTACTGGGCAATAGCTTTTCATGCAGCTTCCAAGAAACCGATCTGAAATTTCATAAAGTTGTAGGAAGATTTTTTGATAACGATTTTAGCTCTATGCTTCCAAAAAAATGATCTGAAATCGATAGGAGTATTTTCGATAGCACTTTAAGGTTAGGTAGCAAATATTTGTGTTAAAATAAGTTAAGGGCTTTTATAAAAATATAGGTACATATTTACTGTTGGATGGAAATTTCAAAGGAAGGCATGAAGATCCTATAAAAGCTTATGAGGGTGACATTTGACACTGTCATGTTGGAAGCGATGGCTATTTCGCAGCCAGTCTTAGTTTTTTTTTGTTCTTTTTATAGATTCATAGGTTTGCTTTCGAGTTGCTTGCTACATTGAAATTGTTAATAATCATATTTTAAAGCTTAAGGTTTTCATTGAAATATCATGGTAAAAATCCGTTGAAATAAAAAACCGTGATTGCCGTGCCCCAAAAGCTTATTTCAGTTCTATCCTAAAGTTTAATTCAAATTCAAGTTTTCTTTTAAATTGTTCAACCTTAGGTATTAAGAATGATTAGAACGCCAATACAAAAATAGGATAGGATCATCTATGTAGCATCTTAAACTAGAGCCTACACAACCCTTATTATTCTCGACACCATAACACCTACATGCCTATAACAAAGCTGTTTACACAACGTAACATATCTAATCTGTATTGATCGATGTTTCTGCTGTCACTAATTTCGTTATCTCGCAGATAAGATGCGGACGAATCGGAACGCACCCCGCCGGGACCAGTGGTCTTCTTCAGACACCTACTACAGTAATTGGGACGACAATCTAATGGACGCTAGCGACGGTATTTTGGGACCGCTAAAGACCCGCGTCTATGATGACGTCAGTTTGGGACACGTCGGAAAACAAAAGCCTGTCGCCGAGGCGTTGCTCGCTGAGAACGGTGTACATTACGCGGCGGGGACTAGCAATGCTTGGAGCGCCTCCTTGGGAGCCGTCGGTGGAGCCGGAACAGTGCTTTTGATACTGGCCCTGGTGTTTATATGGAAACGGCCGAAGAAATACGATGGCCAGATTATAGCCCCAATTACTATTGGACAAGGGGTAAGTTCAATTAATTTTTTCTTAATTAAGGTAATTTTTTAAACGCTGTGAAAAACAATCCAATCCCAGTTAAGATTAAAATTACATAAACATGAAATTACCCCCGTTAAATTGTCCCAAGAAGAATGTCTTTGGTTGTAGGCCATTGTTATTCAATACACAACGAATAAAGCTTTTGACTTTAAGGTAATTCAAAAGGTATTTAGATCGCTTCAAACAACTCTTTTATTTTAACGAAACAATAGAGGTTCATCCCAGAATAGAACAGAAGCATAATGATGTAAGTACCAACCTATATTAAGATCACTTAAAATGTTCGTTCAACGAAATTATCTGGTTAACAATATGCGCCTGAGTGCCTGCTTATTGACGTGAAAAGGTTTCATAATTAAATGAACGCACCACGTAAATAATTAAACAAGTTACTCAAATTAAAACTCTAAAACCAACCCTTTAAGAACTGTTTTCATGTAACTATATCACCACGTTGTCCTCAACGTATGTTTCATGCGTAACGTAATTAATATGTCGGTGAGAATCTTTGTTTTAAAAAGACAAATAATAATCATTACTTTCTTGCGTCGCAATTTTGAATTTCTGATGAGATGTCAAGTCATTCCGCTTGCTTCCTCGACGGGTGTAAGGCTGTGTTCACATGTTTGTGTTTTTCTTTTTCTTTATGTCAATTTTGTGTACCAACTATAAGATAGAGCTGATTGATACTGTCTTTCTTTATTTATATAAACTATTCCTAACTATGAAGTGCCTCTTTATTTAAGGTCACATCGAATCAAGCTGAAAACGGCTCTTTTAATACACCAATACACCCATTTTGTCATTTTGGTTTTGCTCAGCGGTATTTCACAAATTTATTTCTCAAATTCAATTTGAAAGTTTTGTCTTAAGAAATAAAATGACGTAACCTTCATTTCATTTCATTATGAGTCTTATATTAATTATAACATCATAAATGATTGTTAAGCATATCATAACTTTCAATGTAGGTACGCCAAACCTACTGATACACCATTTCTATTCCAATTGCATGTAATTTCCTTAACTGCTAGATTAAAGCTGGCACAAAAGGCACGTTCGAAGTGTAATCTGTTTAACAACCTGTACCGAACGTATTATGTCTTATTACGCCATTTTCTAGTCGGTAAAGCTAGAAAATGCAGAGGGTTAAAGAAAATGCAGTCAACCAAAACGTAGTCAACGAAGTATTCAGTTGGTAATTTTTCCATAGTGGGTTCGACTTTTTCCAAGCATTAAGCAAAAAATAAAAAACCTATATGGTACGTCTCGCAGGAAGCATGAGATTCGGCAAGTTAAATCTGAAAATTGAGAATTTGTCCTTACAACTCCCAAAAAAAAAAAACATTCCAAATTCCAATGGATGCTAGGTAGATGCACTATTGACATTCCCCTGAAGGTTTCTTCTGAACAGTGAGAAAGTTTTAGTACTTTGCCGGTAATATTTCTAATAGAAACAGTAATTTGCCCCCCGTGCTGCAACCTAGATCCACCACGGTTATTCTTTAATAGAAAGGTTGATTGAACCACTTGGCGGAAGAAACTTCATTACATAGTATAAATCCAAGTCGCTAATTCTGTCTGTATGTTTGGCTGCTTACTCCTCCTAACGGATTTAAAGACGGTTTTCCCCATATTTTAGGGTATTTATTTATTATAAAGAACATTTAGAAAAAGTTTTTTTAAGTTCGCAAAAATGCGAGGGTTCGCGAGCAAGTCGGCAAAATTACACCATTGCGAAGCGTGGGCGGGGCGCTCGTAACCGATAAAAACAAAAAACACAAGAAAATATCTCATGCATCTCCTTTTCTATAAGGCTTGTTTTCTCGTGATTTTACTTGTTAAACTAAGTTGCTCATTTATTAAAAATAATTAAACTTAACTTAGATTTACCGGTTCCCTTCAAAATCCCCTTCAGAGACTTCAAGACGGTTTTAAATATCCCAACAAGTAATATTTGCCTCCGAACTTGCTTCAACCATTTTTACGTGAACATACCCTTACAAAAATGAATCCAGCGGGGTGTGAACCGAAGAATTAATGTTCGAGATAAATGAATAAAAAATAAGCTTGGACGGGCAAACATAAGATTGGCTATATTAAACTCTATTTTTTATACAAAGGATTTCCTAGAGATTTTGGCGTAAACAGTTACTTGCTATCCCACGCACGTCGTTCTTGTGACGTTGAGTAAATTTGTACTCTGTGTTCATTACGTTGTTATGATGTAAAGACGTTTACAATTACTAGGAAAAATGGGTAGGTAACTTAGTGTCTTTATCAAATTGTAAGTTGAGTTCACTTAATACTTGGTATTGTGTTTAAACTATTGTTCAGAGCATTTTTTCGAGATTCCTAACTTGTTTTTTATGAGTAGGACAAACAGGTATCAACAATTTCGTAATAAAAGGGGGCAATCAATTCAGTATTAATCTAAAAAGGAACTTAGCTTAAAGCAGGACTTTAGTAACAAGAATCAGCTGGTAGAGGTAAAACAGGATTTCTCATACTTTTTTATTCAATATAATAAATTGCTGGTGGTTCAATTTAAAAAGAGAGTAAAACCCATATTATATAAAAAAGAGTATGTTATGTAACAAAATGTTTATTTTATAACTGTTAAGTTAGTATTAAGTTTTAATCCTGTTATCCTGTATGTTATAAAATAAAATAAAACCTATTATCCAGATTTTCTCATTAACTTTGTGACCCTGAACTCAGCGCAAGTGTATTAAACGTAGCACACAATGTATGTACGTGGGAAGAACCTAATTACTCCCAGACACGACCCAATTTCGAAAATACATTTTAACTAAATTACCGCAACCTGGAGTTAAACTTGTTAATGTCGCTCAATACTATGCGCTGCAGAGGTCGTCAGTGAAAATATGCTTAGCACTAACAAGATATCAACATTTTCCAGCATTTTTGCAGCAGTCAGGCTTGTACGTACTCCCAATTGTAGGTATACTTTGTACCAAACGAAATATTATAAGTTTTAAGCCCAATATTTTTAAACGTAGTATCCTACTAATAATATTATAAACGTGAAAGTTTGTGAGTATGTATGGATGTATGGATGGATGTTTGTTACTCTTTCACGTTAAAACCACTGGACGGATTTGGATGAAACTTTACAGTAATATAGGTTATACATCAGAATAACACATAGGGTACTTTTTACCGCGGGAAAACTTCTCATTCCCACAGAAAACCGACTTCCACGCGAACGGAGTCGCGGGCGGCCACTAGTTATTTCATAATAATCAATGCAACCATTTGTATGAAAATACCCATAAAGAAAACTTTCATTGCCAATGCTAATAAAAATCCAAGTCAATTTTAATTTCGGGTCTCAAAGCTTGTTTGACTTTAGTGACATTCGAAGTCTTGTTTCTATTCTTCTTTCCGCATTTTAGAGTTTTCCACCGGAAATCGTTTAGCAGTCATTTTGAGCTCTATAAACGTATGTACTAAGAGTAAATTAAAGTCTATAAAACATATGGAAGTGGGCGATAAACATTTTAAATGGTGATAAAACGACGTCCTTGCTTTAACTTAACCATCTATGTAGGCAAGTGTTTTCAGTTAACCTGAAAAGCTGAAATAGCGCCATCTGTTGCAATTTTCTTGAACGACCA
The DNA here is from genome assembly GCA_916618145.1 of Emmelina monodactyla. Classification (NCBI taxonomy): domain Eukaryota; kingdom Metazoa; phylum Arthropoda; class Insecta; order Lepidoptera; family Pterophoridae; genus Emmelina; species Emmelina monodactyla. Next base: position 10,820,375 of record OU745302.1, on the reverse strand, counting down.
CGCAGTTTCCCTTGCTGTATAAAAAATATATAAAAAAGCTAAAGAGAGTTGCCGTTTTGAAAAAGATGTAGTCTGTTTGAACAGTTTTTTACAGGTGGCGCTGTTTTACATTTTAGGGGTTGTAAGAAGCGACCATGAAATTATCATGTTTATCCATGAAACTACATATTTACACATATTTTGGAGTTTGCAAGTTTAGAATCATAATAAAAGTTGGTAATATAGATATTCGTAGATATATAAATGTCATTAAGGACGCTCACGCAATAATATTTAATAATTAAACTGTCCCATTTTGAATTTTAAAGAAAAAAATATTTTAATTGCATCAAAAGATTTTTACAATATACTCTGTTATTGGGTGTTGTATAGTCTTAAGAAAGAATATAGGTAATAGAAATATTTACTGTAGAAACTTTGTACCTACAATTGTAACAATAAGACTTTCAACAGTAAAGCCAATCTTTTACAGAAATAAGTTTAAAATATTAGAAATACGATAAATGATTTATATAAAACAGTCACATTATAGGTTTTGTGTTATTTATAATTCACTATTTCGTTGTAGTAAACTAATTCAACTTTTAAGCACCTCAAGTTAAAATGATAAAACGTCGGTAGCGGTAAATGCTAAATATATATTTTTGAAGCACTCATAAAAATGCTTTAATTTAACTTTAAAACAAACTAAAAATTCTAAAAAAAAACGCAGGGAGAGATAAAAACTGCTGTATGCAATTGACTACCTTAATCTGCGGAGTGATTCTGTAACTTTCGTGTGACATAAACTACTATCAATAAACGTCAAAATGTCATTACTTGTATGGAAAAATGAACATTTTGTCGTTTATTCTCATAGCCAGTCATGACAATTCAGTTAGGCCCAATTGCAGGAAACGTTTTAACCTCGGGTTAGCTAACTCAGATTTAAATGGCGCCACCATCGATTGTAACTCCTTCTTATTACAATCGATGGTGGCGCCATTTAAATCTGAGTTAGCTAACCCGAGGTTAAAACATTCCCTGCAATTGGGCCTTACAGAATCAAAGTCCAGCCCCCCAAGTCAATTGGCAGTAGAAGTTGGCGATTGCGAGTGAATACAAATATAAATGTATGAAACTGTCACTTTTGAAAAGCTTGCAGTTTGACAGTTTTATACATTTAAATTCGATTCACTCGCTTACGCAAGTTTCTACTGCCACTTGACTTGGGGCAGATCGGAGAAAAAGCGTTTGATAGCTAGTAATATTTGGCATACCTACACTTGAAGAATGCAAAAATAAGGTTTATTAATGCCATACAGAAAACATTTTTATGTAGGTCTATATTTTTTCTCCTGTTTGTCATACTCATAAAAAATAATAAATATAATTACATAATGCTGCACAGTACAATTATAAACAAAGAATGATAAAGCCCGGCAGTAAAACACAATTATTGCGCATAAAGCGCTATAACAATTTACTATGAAATTGTTTCATAATTCATTAAGTCTAGACGTTTACAGCGCTCAAGCGAGTTTATTAAAAAGTTGGTGTTCGTTATAGTGATTGTTCTTGGAAAAGTTTAAAGAGATTATTTATGTAAAAGGTTATCTCAAAATCAAAATTACCCATTTTGAATAGGTACCAAAGAAAACGTGATTTTGTTGTTTTTATTTAATATTGCTCTTAGTTATATTTTAAAATACTTTACTATCTAGGATAGAATAGCAATAGAAATACTCTTAATTAACAAAAAATAAAATATATAGACAAAAATAAAAATAAGGCAAAAGGTGGCCTTAGGGCCTGTCCACATCACCACGGAACGACGTCGTCACCGTAGAACGGTGAACTTGCACTAGCAAGGTATGACAACGCTGCCGTGGAACGGTGCATCGGACGGCGACGGTGACGCGGGGACGATGCGCTCGACGTTGCTAGCACGGAACAGAGAAGTAGATGGAAGTGTGAAGTAGGCGGGCACGCGTGCCACTAGTTTTGTGCGGTCCATATCTACAACGCAACTGCTATTTTTAGTAAAGAATGTACCGAAATTTTTTACGGTACGGCAACGTAAATTCCCCCGTCATGGCAACGCGCCACGCCACGGTACCGCACCGTCCCACGGTGACGACGTCGTGCCGTAGTGATGTGGACAGGCCCTTATTGCTCTGAGCAATCTCTCCCAGGCAAAATTTATCTTAAAGTAAAATTCAAAAATAGAAATCGGATAGGTGCAATTTCTGTACAGTGATTAAATCTAAAGCAAAAACAAACAGTGGGGGTGTCGCGTAACTCGAATATAAATCCCTTTGAAAGGTATCGGTGTTGGGATTCTTGAACGAAATCGGTTTTCGAGTCGCAATCGCGTAAAATTTTGAATGAAATGCTGAATAATGTTGCTACGTTTAGTATTCAGTAATTTCATTCTAATTTTTACGCGATTTCGACACGCGACACCCCTACAGATGTGCTTGATTTCTTGACATGGTTCTTACTGAACGGTGATTTTAAAGTCGTTTTATGTCAAAACACGTCCTATATCTAAGACAACTTAATTTCATTTCATTACTTATAAATCAATATTAGATTAAATATTACACATTTAAAAAACCAAGTTATGAGGTTTAAAACGAGTGGTGACGGGCGCCGTCGCCTTTGATGTTACCGATGGATCGGACGGGCGACACCTGCACCGCGGGTGTCATCGACAGGGTTGCCAACTTAGGGGCTTTCCCGCTAAATTCAGGCGGAAAGATAATTATAAAGTATGTTGTGGTTTTTTTATAGGGGTGTAAATATAAGAGGCTTTTTTACCCTCTTAAGAAAACAATTCAAAGTACGACGACCTCTGTGGTGCAGCGGTATATATGTTACGGCTAATATACCCGAAGTGCGGCTACACCTTGTTTTAGCCGGTTAGAACATCAATAGGTTAGGTTAGTTAGGTTACTTCTTGATACCGCCCAGAAAAAGGAGTCGCGTAGCGGGACTCCGTCGACTCATGATTGAAGCCAGTTTTTATACATATAGGTATATATTTATTGTTACAGTTTTCCATATAAAAATACTACTAACCGGCTAAAACTAGGTGTAGCCGCACTTCGGGTATTAGCCGTAACATATACGATATTCGAGCGGTGAAAACCATTTCGTTGTTCAAGAAACGTGTCAAAAGTTTTTATCTTGCTATGTAGTATATGTGTAACATTGTTTTTATATTTATTTATGTATCGATAGTTGTAAATATGTTTAAATATTTATATAGGTATGTATTTATTTAAGTAATAATATGTAACTATTTGCATGTAGTTTATAATATGTGTAGTTAGTAAATATGTATAAACTGTATGTAGACACGCAAAATTTGCTTTCATTACCATCGCTTCAACTACAGGTCTGCTGGAAGAGATTTCGTGTTTGGAATAAGCAGAACCTATGTATTTACGTTATATTTTGTAATCACTTTATCCTTTTATGTGTTAAATTGTGTATATACATAAATTTGTAAATAAATAAAATAAATAAATATACACACAAAAACAATGTTTTTTTCAATTCATGCCTTAGACGAGATTAATAAAGAGTGTGGTGTGACAGTACATGGATACCTACCCAAATATTTGTTTAGCTTTTAGTACCTTGTCTTCAGATTACATATTATTTTCAGTTTAGCTAAAATAAGTGTTTTATATTTTTTTTGTTAATATTTGCTTTAGCTATGAAGCTTGCCGTAGCTTGTCGTAGCAGTTACTACGGACTACGGCGTAGTATCTCTTTCCACAAATTTTACTACAAAACTTAACTTCAAGAAGAAGTACATCCTACTAATATTATAAACGTGAAAGTTTGTGAGTATGTATGGATGGATGTTTGTTACTCTTTCACGTAAAAACGACTGGACGTATTTGGATGAAACTTTGCAGTAATATAGGTTTTACATCAGAATAACACATATGCTACTTTTTACCGCGGGAAAACATCTTATTCCCACCGGAAAACCTACCGGAAAAATATTATTTTTACCTGCTTTTTTTCATAAATAGCAAAAACTAGAATGGAATATTTCTATGAAACACCCTTGAATACAGAAGAAAATCAAACTAAACGAGTCTTTCTTTTTGTTATTATACGTCCATTTATGAGAAAGAACCCACTTAATCAGCGAGTTAAAAACTTCATTTGCTCTGCATTTGCTGAAATTGGCTTTGTTTGATTAAATTCTGCGATTTGACTTTTTTAATATTCCGTTTAGAAGTATTTTCCTGCCCCTTTTTATAAGGCTACTGGATAAAATAAATAAGAATAAAGTAAAAATGAACATTTTAAGTACGGAATATTTATAATATATTATTTTTGAAAAAATAATTAAATTAAATACGATTTTTTAGAACAAAATGCATTTTTAATAATGGAGTATTGGAATTTAAATCTTCAGCAAGTTAAAGATTTCAGCATAAATTCTTTTATGAATCGCAAAATTTATAATGATTTTTTCTTAGCAGTACCTATCAGTTTTTTTCTTCAGTTTGTCTTAGTAAAAATGCAATCAAAATATTATTATATTAAGAACCTTTATGTGTTTGCAAATGACAAAACAAAGTTTATCTATTTTTCGGTATTTTTTTATATTTATTTTAGCATACTGCCTATGCAGTCAACATCCTAAATGACTCTCAATGTAAACATAATTTAACCTCTCGTGTTATTCTTAATATTTGCTATATATACACCATATTTCAATTAACTCTATTGAGTAATCATCTAAGCATTCAAACTTTCTTATTTATAATATTACCGGGTTTCACTTTTAAAGTATTGCTAGATAGATTTTATAAAAATCCTCTCCGTAAATCAGTTTCGGGTCTACCCCCGGCGCGGGGTTGGGAGGGGTTGAGGGTGCGGTGCGGGGGAGGCGGGGGGGTGTACTTGCGTCACAGTGATCGATGGACTTGTTGCGCGCCCGACGAGTCGCACGACTATTGTTCCGATTCTGAGTCAAATGACACTAAACTAAACTAAAATTGAAACTTAAACTACTAAACAATAGTAAAGTAGACTCTAGGATAGTCGTTATGATTGGACTTTCACTAAATTTTGGATTAACACTAGTTAAATCCCATTTTGATTTTACAATGGATAGGTAAAATGTCGTTAGATTTACCTTAAAATATAGAAGTTAAATATGTAAAGTTAAAGACCATATTTTAAGTTTAGTCAGTTTTTAGAAAACAATATTTCCGTATTCACTCTATTGTCGCAATTAATAAATATATGATAATGAAACTGGGAACAAAACATTATTGAAGAAAAAACAATAATCGCGAACGATTAAAAAGTTAAAACGTAATCGTGAAACGTCGAATTGAGAATTTTTGCCCTGTAATAAACATAAAGTAGCGTTTGATTCGGGTATAAACCTTGTTAAATAAATAAAAATGCCTTACACTTACCCTTTCCCGGTATCTTGAATAATGTACAAATCTTGTAACAATAAATAAATAAATTGCTCATGTTTATCTACGTGTGATATTGTGACACGAAGCGCAGACTTTTTTAAACAATTCAGTACGGATGAAGGATGGCGGAATTATACTGCTTACAATCGTTTTCTAAAGTACATTTATTTTCATAAAATCCAAAAATAAACGGCTTTATTTATAAACGCAGATTAAACCCGTATTAGTTATAGGTACGCAAGTTATAATAATAATAATAAATCTCCAGACTAACACACTGTCTGTGTTATGTTTGTCCGCTTACTCCTCCTAAACCACTGAACGGATTTTAATGCGAAATTTGTGAAAAAAAATATTCTAAATTAGTCAAAATTCAATGTTTGGAAACAAGTCGCCCTAAATTACCCTATTGCGAGTCGCTAGTAGTATATAATACAGTTAGTCGAACGTTCCAAAACAGCGCTATTTCTATAGGCATATTTTTTCACGTGATGGTAACCACCGCGGCCCGTGGGCACCGACAATACCACTACAGGCGCGTGGTTCCTATGTGTTGAAGAATAGGTAGATTAAATGCAGCAACATTCATTTTTTTTTTTGGTTGGTATCTAAATAGCAGCCATTTACAAAAAAAAACAATAAAATAAATGTTTTTCACAAAATAAAAATCTTAATAAACATTTACCGAGCATATTTCCCTAAATAAAATACCGAATTTAAAGTAAACATTTTAAATACCTTATAACATAATAACTTAATTTCGGTGAAATTCCGACCACTGGACGATAAAGGGTCAATCATTATTTGACAACTCACGAACGAAAATGCCCCTTATTTCAAGCGGTATAAAGATAATTTTAGTAACTGTTATTTTGTCAGTATATCCTGAAATGCATGGCTGGAGCAATTTCCGAATTGGGGACAAAGAACCGCAAGCGGTTTAATATTTCATTCATTAGTGGACCGGACTATAATATCATTGTTAAAGTGAAGTGTAGTGTAGTGAAGCTTAAACTTTAAGCTTAATTAATAAAAACAATATAGTTTATTAATACTATGTAAGGTATCGAGCAGCTTTTTGATTTTGAAAATTATAAAAACAATTTAATTATTTGCTTAGAGTTTATAAAGCGTTGAAGAAAAGGGTACTGCAGCTGGCATTATTAAAACCAAGATAAATATGTTTTATTTGGCTGATAACTCTTTTTAAACAAACTATTTACTTATTTTCTGTTATTTCAGCGTAAACCCGTCCTTTTTATTTATATTTTTAGACTAGCCTTTCCCTGCCCGCAGCTTCGTAGCGTTAACTTCAGATATAGTAGTAGCCTTTACACGAATTTTAATTTTACCTTTTACTTTACTTTTACCTTTTACACGAATTACCTTCATAAAGACTTTGTAAACTACGTCTAGGGTAAGTAGGAACTTTTACTATATCGGTACCTTCAACAAGCTATGTACAGACACTTGCAATGAAATGCATACAAGGACTGAATCAGAATAACACATAGGGTACTTTTTTACCACGGGAAAACTTCTCATTCCCACGGGAAAGCGACTTCCACGCGAACGGAGTCGCGGGCGGTCACTAGTCTAAAATAAAATAGAAAGATATTTGTCGATTGCGGTTACTTCGCATGCACGAAAACAATTTGATGTGAACAAAAAGTTATATTTTATAGTTAAAAGAAAATTAGATAATTTTCTTTTGTTTCATTTCATTTAGACCAAGTTATGAAATAGTATAACGTTTTCGTTTGTAGGCACAATATGGAACAAAAATGTTACACATTTTCCTTTTCTGTGTCCCGGCAATTCTATTTTCAAAGATATTTCCAACGCGAAGTAATTGGCACATCTATCTCTGTCGCACAGTTTCTTTCTCTTTCCTTGGTGACAACCAGCCGAGATAAAGTGATAGATAGTCATAAATTTGTAGTTATTTTCACTCAGTCTTCAAAATACGTTTTTCTAGTATGGCTTGAGTTTCATATAGTAGGTTTAAGGACTTTATTAGCCACTTTATTGTCAAAATAAATCCTACTAATATTATAAACGTAAAAGTTTGTGAGTATGTGAGGATGGATGTATGGATGGATGTTTGTTACTCATTCACGTAAAAACTACAGGACGGATTTTGATGAAACTTTACAGTAATATTGATTATACATCAGAATAACACATATGGTACTTTTTACCGCGGGAAAACTTCTCATTCCCACGGGAAATCGACTTCCACGCGAACGGAGTCGCGGTCAGCAACTAGTTCTTAATATTTTTTGTGTTAAAGATGACTTGATGTACTTATAATATTCTTTGATTTTATACTGATGCAAGATTATGTTTAGAAAATCACCTAAACTTTAAAACGAAGTTTTTTTTGTAAAGCCGACTTATAATAAATAAAATAAAATAAAAATATGATTATTTTGTAAAAGCAATTACAAATAAGTTACTGGGGCTTCCCAGTAAGTAATCTAATGATACTTATGTTGAGAAAACTTCGCTCTTCCTTTGTCAACATAATAAACAATTTTGATAAAAAAATTACAATAAAAATAAGGTAAACCAGAGTTTAATGTGTATACAAGTTATGGTGAATTGTGTGTGTGTGTATGATTCACATAACATATACATATTTAAATATAAACTATACATTATAGACTAAATCGATCAGCCACACCTTAACAAGTTTCAGCGCAACTTTCCCCAGCTGTGCCTAACTACAACTGTACACACAAAGAAACGTGGGTAGGTTTTGTTAACAGAATCGTATACATTACCCGTAGGTAAACATTTCGTGGTCCTTGCCCTCAATTTGTACCTAAACATTATTAATTAATTAATATAGTCAATAAAAGGGCTTCAAATTTGGCAGAGAAACATTTGACAACATACATCTATACTTATAATAAATCTGTAGAGAGGTTTTTTCTGTACATGCAATGTATTTTCAAAATAACTATCAGAGGGTGATTAAGGATCGATACTGATGCCAAAAATGCAATCAGGAAAATTTTTGTCTGTCTGTCTGTCTGTATAACCGTTATAGAAACAAAAACTACACGACGGATTTTAACGAAACTTGGTACAATTATTTTTCATACTCCTGAGCAGATTTTAGTATACTTTTCATCACGCTACAATCAATAGGAGCAGAGCAGTGAAGGGAAATTTTGAGTAAACGGGAGAAGTTACTCAATTTTCTAAGCTTCCGTAGCGTTGCATACCTTTATGGTTAAAGCTAAACAGAAATCATGTATGACGGAAATGTTCTCCTAAAAATTATATAAAAAATATCCCACGACAACATATGTCTATCTTTTATAGTTGACTCACAAAAACACGTGTAACTCCCGATAGCTTAGCAGTTCGAAGCTTTCTGATTATATTTACCTACTCTTACGTTTATAACACTCTCAGTCATCCCTAATTTAAAAAATATCATTATTTACTTTTCCATAAAAAAGAATCATAGAAATCGGTATAAAAACACCAAAGTAATATAGGGTAAACTTCTCATACCCACAGGAAACCGACTTCCAAGCGAACGGAGTCGCGGGCGGCCACTAGTTATTTATATAATAGCACAGCTAACACTTGTTCCAAAATGAGCTACTTTAGTTATATTTGCCATAACACGTCAAAAACTAACATTAAAATATAACCTCTGAACGGTCTTGGTCGAGTTATTTTGCAAACTTAACTTAAGTCTGTGAAAGTTTTTAAAAAATTTACAATTTATTGTTAAAACACTTTCATTTAAATCGGGGATCAAAATGATATTACTTAGGCATCTATTATATTCTTATCGATTGACAGATTGCGTTCCTGAAAGTTATTCAAATGTTGGTTTTTTACGTTGTTTTCTTTAACCTTTTTCGTTTTAAAAGCCTTTCTCAGACTACAAAAAGAAATTAGCCAAATCGGTTCAGTTGTTCTCGAGTACAGCAACACATTTTGTAATTAATTTTTTTTAAAGGTATATAAGATATTATCAATTTAAAAATATTCTGTTTATATATGTCAACAGCATTATTAATAATATCCTGTTATATAATGCGGTGAAATATTATTTACCTGTAGTATGAACCAGCCCGCCACTTCCGGCGCGGCACCGGAAACAGTGACAATTGACTTCCGGTGCCGTGAACACTGGAATTGTGTTTGTCGTTTTACAATTTTCAGTACACTTATTCTGTATTCACTTTTGCAGAATTTATTCACTTTTAATGATGACACGGAGAACAGGAGAGAGGACACTTTATTTGAGAAAGTATGATATACTTAATTTTAATGTAAATAATTAATTATTCATGTTTGTTAATCATCAAACATACCAGTTCAAATTAAAATAAATCGAAATGCATATCATGTTATCATTGTTTTTGATACAGTTAGGCTAAACTTTTAAATTTTGGTAACGGACTAATCTCAAATAGAAAACTAAGATAAATATAAATTTAAAAAAAAACGCCTCTAAAACGAGGTCTGATTTAGAAAATATTTGTTAAAGTCTCCTAATTTGACAAACGCATTCAAAACCTCTATTCTGTCTGCTCCCATTCTCATTTGTCCAAATGTCATTATCTGTCGTATTATCCCCTCTCATTTATTCACAGGAGTAGTTGTGACCTTCTTTTACCTGTTGCTTACATACAATATGTAATACAGCCAAAGTGCGCCGTCGCGTATGGGGTTGCCAAGTTAGCGGATTTTGAGAGAAGTGGGGGATTTTTTTATTTATAGGTAAGCGTTGCTGTTTTATGCTGCTTAAAAACATATTCTGGTAATAGAAATAAGGCGTCAATAAAGTTGTTTATTTTACTAATTGCTTAATATATCTTTACGTTCGATTTCAGTGAATTATTCAAATTTGGCATTACTTAAAATTACGTATTAAGCTAAAAATTAAAACTAAAACGTTAAACTCCTGACGCTATAGCAACTTTATAAGTATCGAAAATTCTATTTCCTACTTAAAAATACTCAACTGTAAATTTGAAAGCTTGCTTGAAACTTAGTAACTTAATACACCATTACCAGGAATAACATTTTCACCACAACAAAATATTGTATTCCCTACAAAAAGCTCTCCGCACTGCAAGCAAAACCGCGGTTTTCAAAACACTGACTTAGGGGTATGTCGTGTCAGTAATTGGCAACCCCGGCCCCCGGGCGGCGGCAGTGCGCGCCAGGCTCTCACCGCGCCACCCCGCGCGCCTCCCCCGCGACACATCACACCCCATAGTAAATACTGCGAGTATTCTAAAAGCACTACACCGCCAACCAACCAATTAGACCCCACAAGCAGATCAAGGCCGAGCGTAGGCTCTCGTGTTTAATGAACAGAATAATTTGGTATCGAAAGTGTTTTTATGACCGTGAAAATTTTAGTGGGATTAATTTCACAAACGGCGTGTTTAAAAATAATGTGGCACGTGGTTCACCGAAATAAAACAAAACGTTCAGAGGAATCAGTGTCGTTATCGTGAAAGGCGGCGAATAAAAACGTCGTCTCAGTTTAATAAATGTGACCGTAGGGAACGCTCTCGACGCAACAGTTAGCCTATAACACTGAGCCGACTTACCAACGCCCTGGCTCTGCATATTCTATGTTTATCCGAGCTGATTTATCTTGACCTGCGAATTTCGCCACTCTCGCCAAATTCGATACTCGGTGCTTTAGCCGAAGAGCTCAACGAACACTAGACGACATTAAATTTAACGTGAACGCTTATACACGCTTGTATACGTTCACTGTTTGAACTTGCCATGGCACTCTACTAGTTTATGCAAAAGATAATTACTAAAGTCCCGAACCACCTACGTGGTTGTGTCGTTACATTTATTTATGATTAAACGGAAATATTAATAACGGTTGAAGGACGGCACACAATAAATCGGCGACGTGTGATCGTGATTGCGTTATGAAAACGTAATGACTTCTATTTTTGGCGCCCAACCTGGGCTTGAGTGTCGCTCTGTCCTTGAGTGGGTAAGTAAATACCTGTCCTTAATGGATGACACACGTCGCTTCAGTGCCGGTTGTGTAAGCAAGCTCATTTTTTGTTGATGGGTTTTAAATCGATGGTTTGATAGCAGATAAACAAACGCCCACGGCTGGGCGTGGTTCTAGTAAGTTGTAGCCACGCCGGGTCACAGCGCCCACGCAGGCCGCGCCGCGTCTGCGACCTGCCACTGACGGCAAGCTGTCTGGAGCTAACTTCATTAAACATTCAACAGTTTTTCGTAAACTATTCGTGCAAATATTTACATAAAGTTCCGAAATGAAAAACATCTGCAGTCTCTCTCAGTGGGATGTAACGATAACATAACTTTTTACTTTATTTTCCAAGTTCAAGACAAATGACTGAAGAGCCGCCGCTCTCAACCCGGTCTTATTTATTTAACTCACAGAGAACCGCCTTCATTTTTAATATTCTTTGCATTATGAATGTTGAATTCTCAAAGAACAAGGAGAGTTACACTTTGTAAAGTTTGGTCGTTGTGTCTAGGCTGTTTTTGTATTTATAATTAATGGACACCTACATTAGTTTTTCTTAACAGATGGATGAATTTATTTACGTAGTAGCACTTAACACGTGGCAGTTCATAACAGTTTGTGTTTGTGAGTAAACTAAGTGAAGTAATGCGAGTTTAGTGTTTGTGACCATGAGTGGACTGGGCCCACCCGGGGTGTGGGCAGCCCATAAGAGACTTGAGTCGTGGGCACGCGCAGCCAGGGAAAGGACTTCCAGTGCCAGCAGTGGGCAGAGCCATAACTCCACCGACAGCTTTGGTGATGACAAATCCCGAGGAAGCCCTAGTGTAAGTTGTATATTTAATAGACTCATAAAAACCCAATGAGTTCTTTAGAGATCAGATGTGGTAGTATCAAAACTTTTGAGATAGAATTTTTTCTTTTAAGTTCCTACAACGGAACCATTTATTTTTCTTAATAATTGACGGCATCCATAGGGCAATAGTTTCTTAACCGCACTCTTTGACGAATGGTTTGATTCCAAGGTTTTTGGCAATTAGTATACATTTCTTTACAGAATTTTGTTGAACAAGGTGCCGCCTTAGCCCCTTGTGTGACGCCTATAATACTAGCTTGCTATAGAAATAGGTGGCTGCAGAAAAGATTATAAGACAGGCAGTTATTTTATATGCAAAAACGTCTCTAGCTTCGTGATCACCTTGGGGCAGACACTAGACTCTCATTAACATATTACATTCTAGAGTATAACAGATATGTCCACAGAATAGATATAAAGAGTAAATACAGTAATAAGTGTGTAACAAGGATACGGTAAGCTTCACAAAAGTGAAAAAAACAAACTGAAAAAATTACAACAAAAGAACTCGAACTGAGATCCAAACAAGTTTTTATATTGAACCAGTTAAACAAAACCAAATAAAACAAAAACTCTCTTAGAAACGGTACGGTATTTTATTTATAGAAGAGTCTAGTTTTTCACTTATTCCCCGTGAGCGTCTGGTTGCCATTATTCCGCAATGACCTCTTTTCTTTTCGCACTCCAGTAATTAACCGCTCCCTCATCGAACCATAATGCAAATGCCATAAGTCTAGGTTGCTGGGCTGTGTGCATCTTAATTAATTTTACAACTGAGAGGTGGAATAACAAGCTCTTGAGTTCGCTGCATGGTGAATAACGTATTATTTTATAATTGCCAATTAGTTCGCCGTGCTGCACATTTGTGCAGGCAAAAGGTTTCTTCCGTAATACCTATATTCTAAAGCACAATCAGTAAGTTCGTAATAAACTTCACGAGGCAAAGGTCAACATAATGTATTAAAAGGCTTCTGTATAACTGTACACAATAAAAGTAAAATCTAATCATAGGTCTTATAATATAAGCATTTGATATGATGAGATTAAAATACTCATAAATTTATCTTTGTAGTATAGCAGTGGATATACCAATTGTATTTAATTTATCTACAGAAAACCCAGGTGGAATACTTTTTATGTCTTATATCATTACTGATCCTTTCTATTTTCTGTCATAATGGAACTAGCTACTCTTGCGGGTTGGGTAAGCCTAAGGGAATTCGTTGGCTCTTAAAATAAATTTTCAATAGAAATGTAGCTGATAGCTATCTTTAAATTTTAGTTATCTGATAATTATGATTTTTTTTCTTAATCAATATATTTATCAGTCTCAACTCACGTACTTAAATGATTTTTCGCTATTAATTTATTATTGTGTTTAGCAGTCGCTGTTCAATATGAGTTTCAAAAGCAAAGTAGTGATTGTGACTGGAAGCAGCTCTGGTATAGGAGCCGCCACAGCTAAGCTGTTCGCCAAAGAAGGTGCGGATGTGGTTCTAGTTGGCAGAAACAAGCAGAAACTTGCCGACGTCTGCGGAGATATCAAGAAGATAGGCAAAGATCCCCTTGTCGTGACTGCTGACGTCTCCAACGATAACGAAGCAAAGAAAATTATATACGACACTATTGCTAAATACGGGAAGATAGACGTTTTAGTCAACAATGCTGGGTTTGGAAAAAGTGCGCCTATACTAGGCGGCGAATTATTACAGGCATATGATGAAGTAATGGCTACAAATTTACGCGCCATCGTAAACCTAACTAGTTTGGCTGCACCGCACCTGGTACCGACTAAGGGTAGCGTTATTAACATTTCTAGTGTTGCAGGGCATTCAAATTTCCCAGGGATGATAGCATATGAAATTTCTAAGGCTGGATTAAGCCATTTCACTCGAGGAGCCGCAAAAGAACTGGCGGTTCATGGAGTAAGAGTAAACACCATAAGTCCAGGTCCGGTTAGAACTGATATTTTAAAGAGTTCTAATTCAGATTTTGATTTGGAGAAGTTTGCCCTTCTTACGCCTCTGAAAAGGATATCACAACCTGATGAGATCGGTCACTTGGTGTTGTACCTTGCAAGTGATAAAGCTATAGGCATTACCGGTTCCGAATTTGTTACTGATAATGGAACGCTTTTGGGACTGTCTATGTAAATTATTCTTAATAAATTATTTTACTGCGATTTGTTTCTCTTTTATACTTTACAAGCCAACTTTGATATTGTAGAAATTATACCGGTCTTAATTACATTTGTTGACTATCTGCATTTCATATTTTTTAATAGTTAAAGTATTATTTTTAATTTTTATTATTTTTAATTTAACCCTTGACACGAATAAAACATTTTTTCATACTTATCGTTTTTAAGTCTGCCCACTACAAATATTATATTACCACCATGGTACGTTTTCGCCAAATAAATACTGTCCTCGCTAGACGGGCTCACCGGCCAACATGAACATAGTCGAGTGTTGTGCACATAGCGTCAAATTGTTGAAGAGAACGAAGTCTGTTCTAGTGGTCATAACAGATCGCATAAATTTTCTTGTTTGATAAATTTCAATTCTATCACGATTTCAATTCATCCCTTATCAGATATTTGCTCACCATGATAAGTTGGAGAAGACGTATCGGTGATGCCTCATAATGTGTCACAAGAACTCTTTTGATATTTGACTCAAAAACTTTGAGTACGTTTTTTGCATCTTTCACGTAAACTCTTTACATTTTTGCTTGATTATTTTCAACAATTCACCATTAGTCATCTTTTGGATTGATTGGTCACGGATTATAAATCTTGGTAACATCATGTTCGTTCTGGCTGATACTGCTTAAGATTAATATCATTCTTCAATAAACGTAATCAATGGTCTTTTCATAATCGATGAATCATGTGAAGAAAGAAAGAAAGAAAGAAAAACTTTATTGTATGTAGGATTAAAAACTAATCTCTTTTATACATTGTCAAAAGCGTAAAATAAAAATAAAAAAAGATGTCACGGGACACCCCTACATTCATCAGCAATGGCCGTAGTAGACCGAGAGAAAAAGCTGGCGGAAAAAACTCTCGGCACTCTCATCAAAATTATACAATAATAATTTATATTCATTAAAAATTTGTACAAACAGTGAACATATAAATTATTTTCTCGTACCTCCCCTTCATTTGCTCAACATCATTAAAGTTAAAAAATATTAAAATGCTAGTAAACTAATTGAGGAAACTTCCCGCGCCACAATTCGGAACCAGAGCAGACCGTTTCCCGAAGGCGGCACCTGATCACAAGTATGACGTGTGCTCCAGCCATCGTCCTACTCAACCATATTAGAGGGAGTTGGGCGACCCGTTGACACAACGCCACCGCCCCAGTAACTTTCGAGGCGAGCATGACTACTCTGGGCCAAACAAGGCACTAAGGAACCTCACAAAACAGCTAATTTATTGGAAACAATAAGTTAAAACAGAGAGAGGAGGAACGAGAAAACAGTACAGAAAAAAGTAAAATGAATAAATAAAAACAATAAAAGTACATACTTAAAGTTAAGTATCGTCAAGGTACATAAGGTAAAAAAAAATATGATGCACGTACAATTACGTCAACCAATATCTTTATACAAAGTATAAATAGTCTTATACATAATACCTACCTACAAGAAACCTGCAAGAGGTTTAATCCCAAGCTTTCTTATCATTTAAAAAGTCTTGGATGCTATAATAGCCTTTACTACACAGTTTGAGTTTAATAGTTTTTTTAAAAACGTTAAAAGGCAGGGACAGTAGGGACTTAGGGATTGAATTATATATAATTATTGACATTCCTATAAAAGACTTTGTGCTTTTTGCCAACCTACATTTTGGAAAAACTAATTTATGATCGTTCCTAGTCATTGCGTCATTATTATCTATCAAACGTCTATCCTTAAGAGTTTTAAAGCTATCAATATTCTTACGCACAAACATAATGTTCTCAAAAATATACTGTGAAGCAAGGGTCAAAATACTAATCTCCTTAAACAGATCCTTGAGAGATTCTCTTTTACTAAGTTTATAAATTCCGCGAATGGCCCGTTTTTGCAGCGTAAAGATAGTTTTAATGTCAGCAGCGTTTCCCCATGTTGCATTACACTGCATTTTTAACCAATGCCTACATTACAAAGGGCGATTATCTTTTAGTGAATAACAAACCTAAACATGAAGAATATAAAGCTGTAGGTATTTCAACAAAATCGAGTCTACGTGTTGTTCAATTCTCATAAAAAGTTAACCTTGTCAGTCACACAAGCCGAAACATTTGAGAGTGCACATCGTTATATCATAATTACTTAGATACATTGCACGTTTATTAACTAAGCAAACAAAAGCAACACACCTACGGGTGGCATACAGACACAAAACGATCCTTTAATGGGCTTAGTAGAGCGTATCGTTTAATTTTCCGAGCCCGATACATTCCTAACACGTTTTAATAAATGAGGAGTTCATTTAGCTTAGAATTACTGTTACGAAATAACTAGGCCAGAAAAACCTTTCAATACAAAAAACACAAAATAATCGGTACCCAAATATGGTAAATTAACCCATTTTAAAAATCTGTCTAAGTAAAATAAATAATATAATTAGGAATAAAAACTCCATAGGGCGACTTCATAGACTATTAAAAAAAAACACGCGGGCATTAGGCATTGTCATCCGGCTGTCAGATAGGTTATAATGGGTGCGATTTGTGAGCGTTGTAAAAAGTGTCGTTTATTCGAGAAATAAGCTATTTAGTAATTAATGTGATAATTCCTGTATGTATTTTTGCTGTTCAGTAAATTATTGGTGTCTTATTTTATGTTTGTGGATTTAATGCTTCATTTATATGTTGATGGTACATTTTTGTAAAATTGAACTAAATCGTGACTAGATTTCTAAATTATTGTTTTTTATTACTATTTTCACTTCTGAACGCTAAATTCAGAAGTGGGATTTCTATCGCCGTTAAAAAACTGGCCGGATGGGCTTGAGATTCTTCTCAAGCCCATCCGGCCAGTTTTTTCAGAATAACATTCCTTAGATACTGACTGATAGAATAAAACACCAAATTATTTATCTTTCTTTGAATTCGATTTACTTTAATTTTTATTAAATGTGGCGAATAAACGACATGGCTCGAGATCGATCGCAACTTTATAACCGTGATAGGCATAGATCACGTTATCGTTCGCGTTCCCGTTCGCGTTCCCGTTCGCGTTCCCGAGATAGATCGTCTCCGCAGTACCGGTCGCGCTCTCGTATTCTCATACGCGTGGTAGGTCTAGCTCTTGACGGAGTACGCGTGCTAGAACCCCTCAAGATGCTTCACGCAATTTAAACGTTATATTGCATGACATATTGGGAACTATTTTAAAAGGTCCGGGTCGCTCGAATATCGGGCCGCAATCTAGTGAGGGAGGTGACGTTGTTACCGGTAGTTGCGCTGCTTCTTATAGTAATCTGACTTACGTACGGGTTAGTGAAAATAGGAATGAGTTATTGCGCGCCGACGGTTTAAAGTCAGTAAACCCTTCTGTCACTAACGTTATTGCAGAAAAAGATTAGTCTAGGAGTACGATCCACAACCACAACGTTCCTCCGGCAATGGCCAAGCCTATTCAAATATAATCTGTGTCGGAACCAACGCGAGTTCTTGCCGAAGCAATTGGATCGTTACAGTATGCGGGTAAACAAAATTATTTTGTTTCCATTTTCGACCCTAGCCTTCACCTCTTCGATGTCTGTATCGAGGAGGTCGAACAGGCTAGGATAGGAACTGGGGAGATATGGAATGTCTGTCCCGAGTCTTGTGCTGAGTTTTTTGAAAGTGAGTTCATAAATAACGGTGGGGTACTCATTTGCATGAGAAGGTTGTTAGCACGAGTAAGTGGCGTGCTAGCGTAAAGCCTGGGGTACCTAATATTTGTGTGAGTTTTTTTGTGTGATGGTTGTCAGCACGTCGTAAGGGTCGTGTTGGCGTAAAGCCTGGTGTACCTAGTATTTGTGTGATGGTTGTCAGCACGTCGTAAGGGTCGTGTTGGCGTAAAGCCTGGGGAGACTAGGGCTCGTATGACGATGGTCATGTAGAGTATAGTCTCTCGCGAATGGTGGGGACGCCTGCTGTTCGCTGGTGAGTTCACAGAGTCAAGACATCATGGAGGCTCCTGCGTTCCTCGTGCGGAAGTTGAAGACCAACTTGCGATGACATCCTGCAGAGTGGTAACGGTTATGGTAGAAATGAGAGCTCTCAATAGATAAAAGTTATAGTTTTCAGATTGCTTGTATTATGTTTGCAAAAACATGCTTGTTGTGTATTTGATTTGTTAGTTAACATGTGGGTAATATGAAATAAACAGTTTTGCTCCTGAACTCAATCTGGTTGTATCTTTTATTGGCGACTGCGGAAAATAATTAAATTGTTGGTTAAAATGAACACTAATGTTGTGAATTTCGTGTTTCCGGGAGAGTTTAACCCAAAAACTGATAAGTGGTGTGATTACAAAGAACAATTATTGTGTGCTCTCGATGCCGCGGGTGTTTCTGACGACAACTTGGAACGTGGACGATCTTTATTCCTATCTCAGTGCGGCAGGACCACGTACACATTAATTGCATCACTTTGTGTACCAAGACGGCCCACAGAAGTTAACCTTGGGGAAATATTGGGCATTTTGGATAAGTTTTACGAACCGGAGGTGAATGAAATTTTACAATCTGGAAAGTTTTATCAACGTCAACAAATGCAAAATGAAAGCGTGCAGGACTACGTTGCAGCTATTAGTACACTCGGCGCCAAGTGCAACTTCGTGGATTTAAAAAGACAATTGAGAGACCGACTAGTACTGGGGGTGCGGGATGATCGCTTGAGACGGGAACTTCTTAAGAAAAAAGAATTGTCTTATGAGGTTGCTCTGCAGATGTGTTTAGATTATCAAGTGACATTCCCTGACTTGTATCCTGTTGTGGCTAGCGAGTCAAAGCAAACTCCGTCCGACGTCACCGAGTCTATGGATATTGGTAAAATCAAGTCAAATGAATGTCGGAGGTGTACGCGAATTCATAGACAAGGAGAACGCTGTCCATTTATAAAAGCTCGTTGTTATTATTGCAAAAAGTTTGGCCATATCGCCTCAGCATGTGATAGGAAAGGAAAAATTAACCTATTAGAAGAAAAGTCTGAACCTACAAGTGAAGTTGCCAACTCGGTTTCAGAAAGAATGATGGGTATTTACCTTTGCTCTGATTTTCAACCTGCAATAAGCGTAGATATTACGATAGATGGCGCTAAGTTGTCTATGGAAGTGGACTCTGGAGCTTCAAGAACTATTATTTCGGAAACTACTTATAGAAAACTCTGGATATCGCCACCACCTTTGAAAAATACGGATTTGAAATTAGTGACGTGGACTCAAGATTCGCTCAAGATATTAGGATTAGCGAATGTACGTGTTGTATTGGGTGAAAAAGAAGCACAATGTGAATTGATCGTAGTAGCTGGTAAAGGGCCGAATCTTTTGGGAAGAAATTGGTTTAAGCCATTAGGTCTTTACGTGAGCGGAATAGGTTGGACTGAAGAAGAAATTCAACCATACAAGAAAGAATTCCCTAATCTGTTTGAAGAAGAGATTGGCGAATATAAAGGACCAGAAGTGTCTCTGCATTTGCAGCCAGAAGCTACTCCACGGTTTATGAAGGCAAGGCCGGTGCCATATCCTTTAAAAAAACAAGTTGAAGAGGAATTGAATAATATGGTAAAGGCGGGAATTTTTACTCCTATTCGGTACTCAGAATGGGCTACACCACTACGTATTGTTAAGAAAGAAGATGGGTCTTTACGAATTTGTGGCGATTATCGATCTACAGTAAATGCTGCGATACATACTGATACCTACCCCTTGCCGACATCGATGGAGGCTTTTGTGAAATTAAGTGGTGGTAGGATATTTAGTAAGTTGGATTTGAAGCAAGCATATACGCAAGTGAAGGTTGATGAAGCTACTGCCATGCTATTAACCTTAAATACACCTGTTGGACTGATGAAAGTTAATCGCTTAGCTTTTGGAGTAAGCGCGGCTCCAGGCATTTTTCAACGTCTTATTTCAACTGTATTAGCCGGAATTGATGGTGTAGCTTGCCTACTGGACGACATAGCGATAGCGGGTAAAACTAAAGATGATCACGATAAAATATTGCGTGAAGTATTGAGTAGGTTACACTCAATAGGACTGCGCTTGAATTTGAAGAAATGTGTTTTCGCGGGAGAAAGCATAACATTTCTGGGACATATGATTGATGCTGAAGGATTACATCCTTCACCGAATAAAGTCAAGGAGATTCAGGAAAAGCCAGCTCCAGAGAGCAAGGAAACACTTAGAGCTTTCTTAGGACTGTACAATTTTTACGAAAAATTCTTACCTGGGAAATCTGAAATCTTGGAGCCACTTTACCGGTTATTAGAACATAGAAAACCATGGATTTGGGGTAAAAAAGAGCAACAGGCGTTCACAGAAGCTAAGCAGCTGCTATCATCCGATCTGACTTTAATTGGATATGACCTAAACAAAGAATTATTACTTATTTGTGACTCATCAGCGTACGGGCTAGGAGCAATAATTGCTCATGTAATGGATGATGGTTCCGAGAGACCAGTTATGATGGCGTCAAGGACCTTACGGCTCCATGAAAGGAATTATGGGCAAATTGATAAAGAAGCCCTTGCGATTATGTTTGGACTTTCTAAGTTTCATGAATACCTAGCAGGTCGAAGCTTTTGCATTGTGACTGATCATAAGCCTTTAATAGGATTATTTAACCCATCCAAGCCTATACCGGATCAGATATCACCAAGGATGCTACGTTGGTCATTAAAACTGTCATGTTATGACTACTCAATCATATACAGACCTGGTAAAACAATTGGTAATGCTGATGCACTCAGTAGATGGACAGAACGAGAAACATCGACCGCTGAAATGGAGAAGTTACCAGAAATTTTGTTGCTAGAGGAGACTCCACGTGGCTGGCATATAGATGCGGCACGGATCGCTGTTGAGACCAGAAATGATTTAACATTGCAGAGAGTCATGTTTCATGTGTTACATGGTTGGCCGGCTAAAAACACAGACCCTGAATTGCAAGCCTATTGGGGAAGAAGGAGTGCCCTTTCACACAATAAGGATTGTTTATTGTGGAGCAATAGGGTAGTGGTTCCATCCACTTTGCGTGAAGAGATTTTGAAGCTTTTACATGGACCGCATGCGGGAATTGTACAAACTAAAGCTTATGCAAGGGGATATGTGTGGTGGCCGGATATGGACAGAGACATTGAAAGGATCGTCGCAACGTGTGAGGAATGCCAAGCAGTAAGGAATAACCCTCCTAAAGATCCACAAACATGGATAACGGCAGAAAAACCCTGGAGCCGTGTACATATAGATTTCGCTGGACCTTTTCAAGGCAAGACCTTTTTAGTGTTAGCGGACAGTTATAGTAAATGGTTTGAGGCTGAAATAGTATCAAGTATGAGTACTGATACTGTCATATCTGTACTAAGAAAGGTTTTCACTGCTCAAGGCCTTCCAGATGTGATTGTTTCTGATAATGGACGTTCTTTTACATCTGAAGAATTAAACGCATTTTTAAAGAAGAACAATGTGAGACACCTCTTTTCACCTCCGTACCACCCACAGACCAATGGGCACATTGAACGAGCAATCCAAACCTTTAAAAATAAGTTAAGGAAAATCATGGACGAAGACTACACCTGGCAAGAGAAGTTGCTAAAGGTACTATACTATCTCCGAACAGTCCCTAACAGTTCAACTAATAAAACTCCAGCCGAAATGCTGAATGGGCGAAAGTATAGAACTGCTGTATCAATTCTTCATCCGGACTCATTGACCAGCCAAGCAGATATGCAACGAGAAGCTGTGTATAAAAACCCACCAGCTAGACAATTTATAGTTAATCAACCTGTGCTCATACATATGTACGGACAACGACAAAAATGGCACAGGGGCACTATTGAGCAGGTAGAAGGACCATGTGTGTATAAGGTGAGGACGGAAGATGGAGAACTGCATCGCCGACACGCTGATCAGATCCTGGCTAGAGCGACTGTAGTTGAAGCTGATCCAGTTGAAAATAGATGTGACAATGATCTTAGAATAGAATCTGATTCAAATCGTTCTGATATACCTATAGAGATCCCTGACCCTGAATTGTGGCCTGATATAATTGGAATACCAAAAAATTAAAATATTGATTATAATTCATATATGATTGTATTCAATTAAAATTGTTGATTACAGTTTATAAATGATTGCATTAAATTAAAATTAAAATGGTTTCCTCATTAAGTACTAACTATATTTTCTTGATTAATAATATGTTATCTCATTGTTATAGTAAAGAGGTATGTTGTGTATTTGATTTGTTAGTTAACATGTGGGTAATATGAAATAAAACAGTTTTGCTCCTGAACTCAATCTGGTTGTATCTTTTAATGCTATTAACTGTTGAATTATTTACTCATGTACTGTGACATTTCAGATGATGAGGAAAGTAATGCGTCTGATCATCCTTCGGCTGGACCCTCTTCGGCTCCCGTGGACCTCGAAAATACACGATCAGAGGCAAGAAGTATGTCCCTGATATAAGCTGCTGCAGTCATGAAGCCACTATCAACATAACGAGGACGTTAAGCCGTCAGGAGAGGCCGAATTAGGAATAAAAACTCCATAGGGCGACTTCATAGACTATTAAAAAAAAACACGCGGGCATTAGGCATTGTCATCCGGCTGTCAGATAGGTTATAATGGGTGCGATTTGTGAGCGTTGTAAAAAGTGTCGTTTATTCGAGAAATAAGCTATTTAGTAATTAATGTGATAATTCCTGTATGTATTTTTGCTGTTCAGTAAATGATTGGTGTCTTATTTTATGTTTGTGGATTTAATGCTTCATTTATATGTTGATGGTACATTTTTGTAAAATTGAACTAAATCGTGACTAGATTTCTAAATTATTGTTTTTTATTACTATTTTCACTTCTGAACGCTAAATATATTATAAAGACTTCTTCTTCTTCTTCAACAGCATGTCTTAGCCCACTGCAGGGCATTATAAAGACTAATAAAAAGAAATAGGTCTTACCAGTGGGGTCTCACGGCGCAAACCAAAACAGATTTCATTTTAAGGCTTGATTTTGTCCTCAGTGGGACAACCTTTGAACCCCCCGATCCTTACTATTGGAAGTAGTATCCTCACCGCCCCATGTTTCCAGGAGATGCTAGTCTCCAAGGAGCAGTGCCGCGTGCAGCCGCTGTCGCTGGAGGGCCGCGCGGCGCACGCGCGACTCGCGCGCACCCCGTCGATATCCTCGCAGAGCAGCCTCGACAGCGCCACTTGCAGGGCCACTGTGAGTTAATTTAACTAGTTATTAATTTCTTTATGCTGGTAACTTAGACTTTGCAAGTAATTATGAAATAGACTAGTGGCCACCCGGAATGAGAAGTTTTCCCGCAGTAAAAAGTACCCTATGTCCTATGTCTTCATACCAAATTTCATCAAAATCGGTTGAGTGGTTAAGGCGTGAAAGCGTAACAGACACACAGACAAATAGACAGACAGACAGACAGACAGAGTTACTTTCGCATTTATAATATTAGTAGGGATGGCGTTGATGTCGATGGAAATATTTTCTTAACATAGTCTGAGAAGGCGTCCAACAACTCAGTCTTCCTGTGACCACGGTATTTGAGAAATGACGAACGTAGGAGATAAAATATAAATGAATGAACACGTTAATATCCATTAAAAATAACGTTGCAGCTGACAGGTGGACAAAGCCATCAATATCAGCTACGTTATCAGAGGGTTACGTAGCTACTTTTATTTAAAAGCCTTGTATTTACTGAATATTTACTCAATTGTTTTTTTTATAAATAAAAACTTTAAACTTGATAACTCCCGCGGGATCGAATGAGCTTCGGGATTTCAATTCTTAGTTATAGCATGGAGTACTGATGAAGGATGAAGAACTTCACTCCTTCATCCATGGTTATAGTTGCTTATCCTCTATGGTCTAGTCGTTAATTGAAAATTATAATTTTGTGAATGACTCCGAATCCTTTTCTAAGATAGGCTTAAGACTTTAGGCCACTTGAATCAGAATAGTCAGTAGATTATGTACAGTGTAGGAATTAAATAAATAACCCGTGCAACGCCAACGATTACTTAGTATTAATTGAATCTAAGAAGCATATCTATTCCCCAGTCAGTTTAAATACATACTGATATAATTAATAATATCTGACTGACTATCGGTTAGGTTCTATTCAGTCACCACTGCAAATAGATATAAAGGCATTGCTACTCCATTCACTATCTCTTTATTTTCTTAACATTTCTAAAGCTGTCGTGATCCCTGCTGCGTCACAAGATTACTGCATCAGTCACTAGTTCAAAGGTTCCTTCCCGGGTCAAACTTCGCTACAATATGCAATATCATTCGTCACACAGAATTTCCAATGAGCTTCTGACACAATCCCTCATGGAGTATGCATTTCGCTAATTACTAATTCAACTAAGAGGATTCCAATTTCGCTCGCATGCTATCAGTATGTAGAAGCGCACAAGCAGGCTTAGAAATTGCGGAATTATTGGATCTTCTTTATGA
This sequence comes from Emmelina monodactyla, assembly GCA_916618145.1. NCBI lineage: Eukaryota > Metazoa > Arthropoda > Insecta > Lepidoptera > Pterophoridae > Emmelina > Emmelina monodactyla. The sequence continues at coordinate 10,795,375 of OU745302.1, read as the reverse complement.
AATTCCTGCGTAAAAAAAAACTAGCTTAGAGACTGACTTTTATTCCATTGTATTAGATTTTTCATGTAGGAATTATGTATTATATCGCGTTATTTTTTAAAATTAATTTATTAATATACCAGTTAAAGTTTTTTTTTATATGTGACACCTTGAAAATTATCACGCCAATACAACGTAATTCTGAAGTGACTTTTGACCCAAAAAGGAAAAATAAAATATGAGTTCGACTTGAACTAGATGTGTCTTCAGTACTGTGTTTTGATGTGACTTATGAAAAAAGTACATTTAACAATATTATCATTGTATGGAAAATATAAGATTGCGAGATATAAACAATATCATCTCATATTTTACAATACCAACAAGGAACGAAATTCAGTAGGTACATTGACAATCAAAGCCAAAGAAATCTCAGCGCCATCGCACGTAATTGCGCGAAAATATTTAAAATATATACTCCTGAATACGTATTAATATTACGTTACACTCCCGATTGAGCCATTTTATGATGACTATCGACCTAATCCACGATTTAATGTCGGCAATTTGGTCGAAGCGTTACTACTACCGAGCTTAATGGATAGTGGGACACGCAATGCTTGAGCCGAAAATATATACACTGAGAACCAGAGCTTCTGATTCTAATATTCTAGAGTCTAGAACTCAATGACTAGAACATAATATAACTATTAACTACTTATAAATGCGAAAGTCACTCTTTCACACAAAACTTCTTAAATGATTTGGATGATCCTACTAATATTATAAATGTGAAAGTTTGTAAGTATGTATGGATGTTTGTTGCTCTTTCACGTAAAAACTACCGGACGGATTTGGATAAAACTTTGCAGTAATATAGGTTATACATCAGGTAAGGTATAACACATAGGGTATATTTTACCGCGGGAAACTTCTCATTCACACGGGAAACCGACTTTCCCGCGAACGGAGTCGCGGGCAGCCACTAGTACTCAAGACTTGACAGGACGCAGGGCTGTAAGCTCGTAAGGGAATAAATTACTTGCAGGAAAACAATAAACACAACGTTAACCTTAAGATTTCTGTCAGGTCTTAGGTTTAATAGAATGAAAGAACAAAATAGTACCTATTTTAAAAAATAAAACTGATTGAAAGAGATGTGGTATTTTTGCATAATATTAAAATGTTGATTAGAGTTTTTAAATTTCCTCGAAAAATATAGTATCTAAGCTTCATCTTCTGAATAGGAACACTTTTTAATGCTTAACATTTACAATATTTTTTCCTAGACTTTTTACGTTTAAACATTAATAAAATTAAACCTATGCCGCATTGCCTATGCTATGCAATCATTCGGATTTTAATGCTAAAATCGTGGCCTTACTTCAGCCCTAGAGCGTTTTATGGGACATAATAGCATTTTATAGGAAAAATACTAAAGTTCTCGCGTAGTACCAAGTGTACGTTCTTATATTTAATAAAAGGCTATAGAAAGTTTATAGTAATGGAAATGGAGAACTTTCTTACTCAACCATTCGTTTGATAGTCAAAAAGCTTTTTAATGAAATGAACCATTTTTGAAAGATACAAACGCAGTGCGTTCCTACGGTGGTTCCAACGCACTATTAGTGGATGATAAAGTTAGTGGTAATTAAATAATAAAGTTCAATTTGGCTACTAAAAGCCAAAATATAGGTAATTGTACACACATTTAAAAGTGATTGTATTTAAACGGGAATTTGAACAAACGACAACACATCTAATCGATTCAATCGCGCGGTTTAATTTGATCGTATCGCGCAAATATATTCTTGAAATCTAAATTAAATCCAATGTTAAAAGAATATAGGTTTGTGTGGTACAAATAGGAACAAAATATGAGTTCCTTACAAGTAGTTTTACGTGCAATGTATTAATAAAATTAATTAATTAGTAATAATGTGGTATTAAAATTATTATGCAAAAAATCATTATTATAACTTCTGCTAAAATGCTGGGTTGATGATTACAAGCATCGAATAGGATTATCTTTGGGTACCACAAAGTTCCGTCCTAAAAGCCCTTAACTCCATATCCCCAGAGTCACCGCGGCTCGTCGCCCGCTATCCGCACCTTCGCCCCCGACGGGCGGACGCTTGAGGCGGGCGGCGGTGTGCCCCGCTCGCCGTCCCCGCTCCGCGCCGCTTCCCTGGACGTCCGCGCCGCGTCGCTGGCTCACGGCTCACTGGCGTCTCTGGCGGACAGCAACGCGCCTCCAAGCCCGAGACACGCTCCGCCTAGATGCTTGTCCCCGCTGCTAATGCCGCCTAGGTGAGTTTATGTGCAATACATTACATCAAAAAACAGTGTAAGTTGGCATCTAGAATCAAAGTGATCTAACCTCCAGGCGGTTATCGTCGGCCAGAAAGCTTCAGTTCAATTTTTATCTGGTCTAATCCGTAAAATCAATTATTTTCTTAAACTTAAGAAGCACTACTGAAGCACTTAAGAATCAAATTTACGACACACTCAGACCTTCACTGCAATCCCAAAACTTTTCTCTTTACTCTAAACGTGTCCAATAAACACCATTATTTACGGCAAACTGCGTTCTGAAGCAATATGCGGTAACAATTCCACGATACGAGATTTGATCATGAAAGTCATTTTCTCCATCTATGTAATTTTATTCTTTCATTTCCCGCCATAGCGCCGCATCTTTTAGAGTTAGTTTCCTCGACTTTGTATGGAACAAGCAGAGTAGAGTGGAGGGAAAAGTAATTCCTTCAATTCCTAAGGAGCCTTTTAAAAGTACTTACTTAAGAAATAGATCTATGAAGAATTATTTGTTATGAACTTACCTACTCGATTTGCAGTATTACTTAGAAGATAGTACTTAGATAATTTCTTTTTTATTTACCTACTTTAAAGGTTTTATGTACTTGTATTATTTACTAAAATTATTTTAACACTTGAAATTAGGAACTTACAAAATAAATGTTTGGTCCACCACTATTTTTATTGGGTAAACTAGAGAAGCCTGTGGTCTCTTATAAAAAAAAAACTAAGAGTTTCTTCTTATTTTTCTTCAACAGACGGATAGACCGCAGCAACTCTTTAGTGGAGAGTTCCAGCGGCCTCGGCCCCCTTAGTCCTGGGGCCGGTGCATCCATCAGCGCTCTCGGCGCCATACAACCAGACCTATATACCAAGAAGGAAGCCCCACTGGTCATAGACCTGGAGGGCTCGGGACCCTCGCTTGGCAGAATCCATTTAAGGCTGAAGTACGACTTTGATAGGTCAGACTTGGAGATTCATCTGATTGAAGGTACGAACTGGTTCTAAATGTGTTTAATGTTAGGGCGTTCTTTTACCGTAATACTTGCAACGACCATATTGTGGTTACTTGTGTGAAACACGAAACCTAACCTACTATTCTAAATATGATGAAATGTAATACTCGTCTTCACCATATCATGAAGGTGCCTACTGCTAAAAACACTTTAAATTTTAAATCTATCAAGTTTTATTATTTCGGAATATCGGATCATAACCAAAGACAATGATCATGGTAAATATCCCGTGAAAAGTGTTATAAATGCTAACAACACTTTTATTAGTAACTAGAGGCCGCTCGCGACTCCGTTCGCGTAGAAGTCGGTTCCCCGTGGGAATGCGAAGTTTTCCCGCGGTAAAAAGTTTCCTTAATTCTTTCATACATATATTTTTGGTTTCTAGAACCGTTTTCGCAGCGCACGCAACGGAAGCCCTCAAGGATGAATAATTTTCCCCGTTTTTTCCCCATTTTCCATTATTTCTTCGCTCCTAATAGTTGCAGCGTGATAGATAAATGGTCTGTCCAACACAAAAAGAATTTTTAAATTCGAACCAGTAGTTCCTGAGATTAGCGCGTTCAAACAAACAAACAAACAAACAAACAAACAAACTCTTCAGCTTTATAATATTAGTATAGATTCGTCCCTTTTTATCGCAGATGTATTCTATTCAATAGCCCATCCCTAAAACCCTGTGGTCGAAGCATGTATCTCATAACGATCGTTAATTTCGTTATTTTGACAGATGCCATCGTTATTGTTCATACAAATTAACGAAACAAAAGTCAGATTAACGATATTAACGATCGACAATAGTTCCATGCTTGCACCACAAGTCAGATTAACGATATTAACGATCGACAAAAGGTCCATGCTCGCCCCACTGACTTGTATCTCTAACCCGGCCCCAGCTCACGACCTGGCCGGCTACGAGGCGGGCGGGTTCAACGACCCGTACGTGCGCGTGACCTTACTGCCCGAGGTGGACACCCGCATCCGCCAGACCGCGGTGCACAGGAACGAGGTCAACCCGTTCTTCGACCAGCACTTCAAGTTCCCGGTGTCCCACGACGAGCTCGGGGACAAGACGCTGCTGCTGCAGGTGTTCGATTATGACAGGTGAGGGTGTGGAAGGGAATGGTGGTTAAGTTGATAAGATAGGGTCAAGGCATATTTGTTCGGTTTGCTCACCACTGAAGCAGTCGTTTCTTGAGGATGTTGTAGCGTGCTGGAGGGAAATGTCTCATGTCTTAACTAATCTTTTTGGTGGTTTGTTACTGCTGGATTGGCTGCCGGCGTGAGTAAAGTGGGGTGGTAGGCACAATATAGGACTGCCAGAGTGCCAGTATTCATGTTTTAGCGGATTTGAACATTAATTACTTTAGGTATCCATGTTAAACTAAGTAGGTGCTAACAAGGTACCTATGTGTGCAGCTGCTATTTCATCCATAAAAACCTAGAAACCTTTAAAACTTAAAAAACTGGGCCGATTTTATAGTTTGTTGAAAACAATGTTGTAATAAACGCTGCTATATATCTTCAAACGCTAACTTCGCTTCGCTAACATCGTTATGAAGCTAAATGAATTGTGTTTAAAAGTGGACGTGCCTCTTAACACGATAGAAAACACGTACGTAGTATTCTGCAGGATAGCGTTAATTCAGTTAAGTTAACCGGTCTACCATTTACTGAATGTTCCTGGATGCTATTTATACCAGTGATCCAATCAAGTTTCAAGGTCACCTAGTGATGCGCCTTAGTGCTATCACCATATTCCCTGACACTACCATGGCAAGATTCTATTATTATTATGTAAACCTTTCTTAATCAATGATGACTATTTCCCCGTCCAGATTCTCCCGCAACGAGGTGATGGGTTCGGCCAAGGTTCCCCTCTCCCGCGTGGAGGTGGCCGGCGGCGCCGAGGTGTGGGCGGAACTGTCGCGAGAGAGACGACCGCCGGAGGAGCTGCAGGAACTGCTGCTGTCTCTCTCTTACCTGCCGTCGGCAGAGAGGCTGACGGTCGTCGTGCTGAAGGCCAGGAACCTGCTGCCGCCGCAGGAGGGGAAGGACGCTTTAGGTAGGTGTGGGAACTAACTGCTGCAGCTTTCATAGGTTAGGGCTTACGGTCATAGTGTTAAGGGCGAAGACTTTAGGAAGGCGTAGGAACTAATTGCTGGAGCTTTCATAGGTTGGGAAGCTCACGGTCATAGTGTTAAGGGCAAAGAATCTTCTGGATTTGTTTATACAGGGTGTTTGGAGTAGCCAAATGAAAATGGTGGATAGGTGAGGCTGTTAGCTATTTACTTCCACTTATAGAATTGCATTTTGGTTCAAGTTTTTTAAGATTTTTCTAAGAATATCCCCGATTTTTTCATTAAACGTCCAATTTTTTTTATTTACTCTCGGGACCAAGCGCAAATAGTTTTAATTTAAAGCCTAATCATAAATTTATACAAATAATCTCATAGAAAGTTACAATCGGTTCATAAACTTCGTTGAAACAGTGGAATAAAGAGTAGCTAACAGCCTCACCTATCCACCATTTTCATTAGGCTCACCCTCAACACATCATGTATGCTGATCGTACCTTACTATGTCCGTAAAAGGTTCTACACTATTGTAATCGGAACATCATTATTTGTTTCACTCACCGTCAACACCTGTATGATTGTGGCTGTATATGGCCAACAGTGATTACTTGCTAAAAGAATAAAAAGGTCCACTCAGATCTTTCTATAGCGTTACAACTAACTAGTTCACTTGCGCTTTTAATTTAATACCCAACTCACCTTTTTCATTATAGAAGTGTACGTGAAAGTGTATCTGCTTGTGAACGGCAAACGCGTTAAGAAGAAGAAGACCAACAGGAAAGAGATAAACAACCCCGTGTGGAACGAAGCGCTGTCTTTCAGCCTAGGGTCCGCCAACTTACAAGATGCTTCCATTGAGGTGAGTACTTGGAGTAACTCAAAATTCAATTTTATTCGCATGAATAAATGTAGATACAGAAATGCATTATACATAATAATAATAATAATATTTATTTCTCTCTTACACATATCAAATACATTTCATCAGTCTTAATTCTAAAGTACAAATTCTTTTATACATAATATATGTAAGAGACTGGTTTCTGTACTAGGAGACCTGTGTTACAGATAACCAGTCTCTCCCCAAACTGGGCCAAGCAAGTGAATTTGTATTTGTATTATTCGTTGAATTTATAAGTTCAATTTGGATAAACTTGAGTGTGCGAGCGAGTAAAAGTGTGTGTGTGTATGTGTGTGTGTGTATGTGTGTGTATGTATGTGTGTGCGTGTTGTGGTGTGTGTATATGTACTGTATATATGTTAGTGTGTATTTATATGTTAACTCATGATATTTTATAGTTGTGTGTTTAGAAATAATATATACTTACTGTAACCACTTGTAATTAGGGAAATGTAATAAATGAGTAAATGAAGAAATCCTTGACTTATGCCCCTCTAGGATATGGTTCCAAAGAGTTCTTCAGTACTGTCATAGTCTAAATTTTTTATAATGCGCGCAACTTTTAGTTTGTCAGGACTAAAATGTTTACCTGTCTGATGAATGCTATTGCAGAGACAGTGATAGCAATATTTATAGTTTAGCTAGAGAGTCTTAACTTGGAATCGATATAATCTGATATTTTTATCGTATCGATCAGGTATTTTTATCGTAGAACGATTAAACTTCGCAGAGAATTAAGTTCCTAGTTTAAATATCTACGTCTCAACCACTATCGAGTCAATGACTTTTCCTACACAAACAACTCGGACATCTTGGTAAAAAATAATATTAAAATTGAAAAACCACAACTCGGCCAGGTGTCCGAGTTTTATGTATCCGAAAAGTCAATGACTCCCACTATCATATACCTATACAACAGCTTGTATGCCATAGTCCCGATTGGCATACAAGCTTTGCATTGGCAAAGGCCTACTCGATTCAATTTATTTAGCGATGGGCCACCTCACAGGCTTAGTGGGAATTGGTGAATAATGAATAGCTGCCTTAGAGAGACGGTTGCTTTTGTTGCGTTTGATAACTGGGTTTCGGTTTTGAGGGCAGCTTAAGACAGTTTAATAATATAATTGATATCGAATGCACTGGACTTTTTTGTTTGTGAACCGTGTTTTATGGTATTGTTGTTTTGAACTACTTTTCAACATACAAAGTTTGCGTTCTAAACAATGTAAGTGATTGCAGTTAATATTTAACAGTGACTTGTGTCTGTTTGACCTCCATTTCCTTCTGAACCACTAAACCGATTTTAATGAGGATTTTGCCATCTTTATGGTTTTTCTTTTACATTAATTTTAAACATTCAGAAGAAGGTTTCTTAAGTTACGAATTTTGACTAAATTCTGTTTCGTCAACAAGCTCGACAAAATTACACCACTGCTGTTTGGAGCGGGTCACTCTTTAATTACCTACATTCAAACTGTTTGGTCTATTGATAGAAGTAAAATACTTCTTTTAGAAATTAGAGTTTATTGCACTAAATTAACGAGTAACATGAAAATGTCAGTAGGTATTTATAGAGTAGGTACTGCTCTGCTTGACGGTTTAATATGCACTAACTCAGTGGCGTAACAATAGGGTGGCATGGGTGGCAAAATGCCACGGGCCCCCGACCCAAGAGGGCCCCGGCCCAACTGGGCACGAGCTCAAAAATATTTTGTTACTTTATTTAAGAAGTATATTTTTATAAGTTCTGCTTAAAATCCAAAGAGACTAAAAACCATAATACAATTTCAAGTTAATCGTTAAGAATTTGAACCAACCTAAACAAGATTGATTTTAAGAGATATACACGTTAGCCGTGACAAGTAATTTAACATATTTATGAAAAAAAGCGGTAATTGCACATCTATTCATTTTGGTACGCATTCATTGGTTTTTACATCATGGTATAGTATCAAAAGATGGAATATTTTACCAAGTTTATATCTAATAAAGAAAATGGGTCTTCAACTTCAATAACATTAAAAACATTAAAACCTACTAGATGAGCAGGACGTTATGATGCCGTTTTTGCTTTAAAAGTTCGGTTTGTTGAAGTTCCAAAAAGCGCTAACGAAAACAATTCTGTTAAATTTCAAATCAGATGAAAGAAATGAAGCTGTTTCACTCAAAAAGAAGACAGAAAACTACAATTTAATTATGTGATTAGTTTTCTACTGCAAGATTTAAAAATGTAAGCAAATAGTATAGCAGAAAAATGGTCCATCATTCCTGAATTTTCTAAAACTCGTCAGAGGAAGGTAAAACGGCATTTTGATGAGCTTTGCGAAGATGTGCGTCTCCAAGATCCGGAAAGCTTGTTTAAAATGAACATAAAATATGTAAAAAACATAAAATATATCGAGTATTGGACATAATTATAAACCAACTGAAATCGCGTTTCCTTACAATGAATAAAATTGATTCAAATTTCAGTGTTTGGCACATTTCCACTTTAAAAGTTACACAAAAGTAAGTTAAATTACAATGATTTATTAAAAAAATGTCTAGAATTTGTTGAGATATATAAAAAAAGATATATATGAATCATTTGCCAGAGAAATTATCAGTTTTTGGTCCACTTTCAGAGACGAAATGGAAAAATCTTTGTGTATTAGAGACTTTGCTGATTTATTAATAATAGCTTTCCGCCCTGCGGTTTCACTCGCAACTTAATGGCTTTTCCCGTGGGAATGAGGCTTTTTCCAAGGAAGTAAAAGCCATGTTAGCCTATACTGCAGTAGCTACCTATATGCCTGTGTGATAAGGGCGCTGCAGTGCTTTACAATATTATTACGTTGTTATAAAGGGTTTCCAAGCGAACGCAGTCGCGGACGGCCTCTAGTTTCACCATAACTTCAAAACTAAACGTCCAATTTTAATCACTCAAAGACCAAATATTATCTACATAAACTGTACTTAGTGACGAAATAATTTATTTTGATAAGGATTAATAGCATGAGTAAAATGAGCGCTTTTAAATGTAGTCCAAAAAAACTCAAGATTTTTTAATAAAAAAATGGTTGTTGTGCCTCACTCGACATAGATAAGTATAGTGTGTCGCGGACTTTTTTGTAGATATTTATAAGATGTACAATTAATTAGAACATTTTATGGTTATGGTTATAAATTTTACAGTTAAGGCAGCGTACGTAAAATAAGTAACTTTTCTGGTTGATTTTACACCTTGTGTCCGAAAAACCCAAATATCTTACGGAACCCTATTTTTTCCAAAATAAAATATAGCCTATGTTACTCGTGGATAATGTAGCTTTTGAGTAGTGAAAGAATTTTTAAAATCGGTCCAGTAGTTTTTGAGTCTATTCGACACAAACAAACAAAGTTTTCCTCTTTATAATATTAGTATAGAAGTATAGATAAAAAATCATTTTAATGTCCTGCAGTTTTCCTGACTGCATTAATGTTATTTCTTACAATTCCTGTGACTACAGTTAGTGCTGAACGATCATTTTCAAAACCAAAATTGAAAAAAACCTATTTAAGAAACTCTATGGGACAAGACAGGTTATGTTATTTGGCAATTCTGTCTATTGAAAATTCTATGGCCCGATCTTTAAACTTTAATGATGTTATAGACAGATATAGACTTTAGCGGAGCAGAAAACTCGAAAAAAAGATGTTTATCAATAAATATCACAATTAAATTATATTGTTACCTATATTTATTTCATAGTAAATGTATGCAGAAAGAGAGGGCCATTAGTAGGGCATATACAACGTGTAATTGAGTACGCTTAAAATCTTGAAGTTTATGTAAATAAAACTAAGAACATCGTGACAATTTTCCCTGATAGGGCCCCATCAAAAGAATTAGCCACGGGTCCCAAATGGTATAATTACGCCACTGCACTAACTAAAATTAAGACTTAACTAAGGTTGCCTGAGTTGACAATGGCCCCGATTCTCAAAACACTCTCTAAAACTAAATCCCTACTTCCCTACTAATATTATAAATGCGAAAGTAACTCTGTCTGTCTGTCTGTCTGTCTGTCTGTCTGTCTGTCTGTTACGCTTTCACGCCTAAACCACTGAACCGATTTTGATGAAATTTGGTATGAAGAAAGAACTGAACTTGGGAAAGGACATAGGGTACTTTTTACCGCGGGAAAACTTCGCATTCCCACGGTAAACCGACTTCCACGCGAACGGAGTCGCGGGCGGCCACTAGTTAAAAATAATGCTGTCACTTTCTCATGCTTCGTATTAGAACAAGACAGGTACATTGGTCTCACTAAATTTAGTCCACATCATTGTAAAATTGAACGAAATGCGCTGAGGACTAGCCTAAAATTGCCTTCGCCGTGTCATATTGCACGGACATTTTAGTTTGACAGGACTAAAATGATTACCTGTCTCTGTCTTATACTATTGATGGGTAAGTGACAGCAATAGTTTTAGTTTAGTTTAGAGTGTTTTCAGAATCGGGGCCAATGGCCCTATTGTAATAAAATACTATATATTATAGCGCTATTGTAATAAAATTTAAGGTAAAACCGAACACAAACCTTCATACCAATCCTCGTTACCAGGTGTGCGTGGTGGGCGGCGGCGGCGGCTCGCCCGTGGTGGGCTGGTGCTGCGTGGGCGCGCGCGAGCCCGCCGCGGAGGGCCGCCACTGGGCCGACATGGCGCACCACGCCAGGAAGGCCGTGGCCATGTGGCACACGCTACGGTGAACACCCAATGGAGGACTGGGGCTGTTTATCTGTTTATGTTTATATGTATTTATGCTCTTATGAACACTAAATGGATTTGATTACTGGTTACTTTTCTATGGTCTTGGTCGAAAAGGTTAACTTTTTTTAGGGTCGACGACATTTCGGACACAAAAAACTCGGACACCTTGGCCAATGGATTTTCAATATTAACATTATTTTTTAACAAGGTGCCCGAGTTTTATGTGTCCGAAATATCGTCAACCTTTTTTTAAAGTACCTATAGATAGATTCGATTAGGTATTCTGATCAAAAAAATTTGCCGTGGGAACCGCGTGCTGGTCACTAGGTTTTAAAATATAAATCATGCTTTTGTTTCCTTACTTACTTGCCTACAGTTTTGTAAATGTTATTTTTTTAAATGATGGCAAGATGTCCTTATTTTGTAGTCTGTTTGTATTTTACACAATTACGGTGCGAAGGTCTCTTCGCACACAACTGTGTGCGAGATGTTTTTGAGTGGATGAGTGACTTTTTTAATTTTGTATGGCCTTATTCATAATTTTTAAACTTAATTGAATTATACCTACTATAATGTTTCTTGGTAGAGCACGAAAGCTGTCTATTATAATTCCATAGTTAAACCGAAGTTAATAAGTACCTACCTATAGGTACCTTCGTTTATAATGAAACTAAATGACTGGCGAGTCTGGGTAGTTTTGGGATTTTATGCAAGAAATACGTGTTCTTAAGTTTGTGTGATCACAGTTATGCTTTTTGAAAGGGTCGATGACATTTCGGACACAAAAAACTCGGACACCTTGGCCAAAGTATGGATTTTTAATTTTAATATTATTTTTTACCATACATTGGCCAAGGTGTCCGAGTTTTTTGTGTCCGAAATGTCGTCGACCCTTTTGAAAGGGAGTGACGTTTTTTTTATCTAAATTTTTGCCAAGTTTCGTTAAAAAGAAAGCTTGCGTGAGTGATATGTGAATGTTATTACGCACGAGCCTAGATACTTAGATGTGGTGATTCTTAGATCTTCTTTTGGGAGTGATCTCGTTTTGTTTAAAAAGCTAAATTTAACTTTTTGTACCTATTTATGGTTTGGGTTTTTGTGGTAGATACCTTTGCAAAATCAACAAATCTTTTCTAAACGCAAAATGAAAACCGCGTCTCCTAAGGCTTCTATTCGTTTTACATTTTATTTATGAATACTAAGTAGTTTATTTATTCGGTAAGTTTCAGAATGAATGTTCCTATATTTGTTTAGGTATTGTATTATTTGTGTAAGATATAAAAGCCCCCTAATTAACGTTACCAAGCAAAGTGATAGCGATATCACAGTCACAGGCTTAACTGTCGATGCATTTATTTTGTAAATGGATTTACAGTTCACCCCATAAAAATGCAAAATAGTAGGTAATTGTTGAAATGAAGAGTTGTAAAAATCGATGAAATAATCATAAAACAGATGATCCGAGAAGACTGACCATTTCGGTTATTTTATCGAATGGTTCGTGCTCGGATAGTAATTAAATTAAAATGAATGTTTAGCATTAATTTCTGTTTCTAACTAATATGTGAAACAATAAATAATGTACGTGCTAACTTCAATAATTGTTCTATTAATTTTTTTCTATCAATCTACAGACTATTCTCTTAGGTACTATACCTATATTTCCTTTGACGCGACAAAGTTAGATAAATCCGGCTCGAAGGACTAACTGCATTTTTACAAACTAGTCAATGTGTGTACACGGAAGAATGTATTTTTCGTAGGGACACCTACTTATGACTGTATAATGTGATTTTTACTCTATGTAACATAAAATAAGAGCTATATCAACTTCCAAGGTAACTAATAATTTATTGTCTTCTTTAACTTAGACATTAATGGATCTGATTACTTATAACACCGTAAAAATATATAATAACTGATATGTGCTTGATGTTATCATATTTATTGAGATAAAATAATACCTACTTATAGCTATTTGCTTATCTCGATTCTAAATATGAAATCGTAGTTTTTTTCTGTGTATAATGGGCGGTGGAAAAATAGAAGATTTCTGCCATCGATAAGTAAATTATGATTTAGGTACATTAAAAACGGTTTCTGAAGATCTACCCTATAAAGCACATACTATAATGTTATTAACTCTTATGATAAATACGACAACGAATAATTGCAATACGATATGTACCTGCGAAAAAGATAAACGATATATTTATTACCTATAAATATTTTAAATGGCAGTTGATCCACCGCTCATATTAAATATTTGTACTTCTGTAATGATACGGATACTTTGATGTAATATTGATAATCACTCACTATAAACTTTCTTTTGCTAGGAAGTTTTCTATTAACATGAGAGGAAATGCGTTTTGCATTGTTTGAATATGTATATACCTGTATGACTTGCCCCTTCGTCGTAAAAGCTCGATAATAATTTGTCTATAAGTAGATCTAATAAATATATTTGAATATAAAATATTCCTTTATATGTGAAAATTGTACCTACCTACGTTTTGAGACACCAACCAAATCTTATGAAAATTGATGAAAATGAATTTTATACATGTAATAATTACCTTTATAAATTATATACCACCGGTCCTTAGCCCATTTATTTCACTAATGTCTATAAAAAATGAATTATTGTGAGTAGTGTTATATGGCATGGACCTCAATATATAAAATATATTAAATATTACGAATTTTATTCCTAATATACGTATTTTTCACTAAATGTATCTATATCTGTGTGAAAAAAGTTCTTTTACTTTGTATTTCCTTTACAATGTCTGTAATAAAATCTATTTATGTCTGTAATAAAGTCTATTTATAAGATTAACCTAGTGTTTCATTTATAAATAAAAGGCGATTGCTTTACAATTGTAATATATTTATTTTTATATCAATTTTTTACATTTTGAACAATTTATAAATTAGATAAAAAAAACACTTAAAAATATATGTACCACATACACTTTACCATAACTGTAGCTCGGGGTCCGTTAAGTATTTAAAAGATTACTAAATAGTTCACTTGCGACACTTACCACCAACTTCTGGTGTCCAGCTGCTACCCATGCAAAGCAGATTTAGTCAACACCAACTGAAAATTTCAGATATTAATATCAATGGTTAAAAATAAAAATAAACTGTAGAACGTAAATACAATCTGATATGACGCAAAAGCTGATAAGAAATTGGTATTTTTGATTGCAGATCAAATAGATTTTTTGTTTTATCCTTTGTTTTTGCTATACTGCAGGATAACAAAAGTTATCGTTTAACATTTTAAACATGCATGAAAAATTTCCATTTAAATACTTTACACATCAATGTTGAGTCCATCGCTTTACAGTTGTAGGAGAGGGAAAGGGACAAATGTAGTGAGAGTGTGAGCATTGGGAGTGTGAGAGTGTAAGTGTATAATTGTAAGTTTGTAAGTGTGTCATTGTGGGATTTTGGGGTGCATGTATTTGCAATCCGGATCTTTGCAGTTGCCACCGACTTCGAACGGACAAAGAATCTTGTTTGGATCCTCATTCCAGCTGAAATTTATGAAATTTTATTGAAATTATGTTTTTGGTTTCCTATTTGCAATTGATTAGATTAACTTACGATGCACTTTGTAAAGCTTGCAATGGTGACTCATAATCATCTTCTTGTGGTGTGTTTTTGGCATCTTTGTTACATGGCACTGTTTCAGGTTTTTCATTTTGATTATTGCATTGAACTTGCATATCTGTAACTCTTTCCTTCGTATCACTTTTGATTGCAGTGACAGTTTTTGTATTATTACTAACGTTAATTTCTACAGAAAGTCTCGTATTTGTGGCAGTACTTTCAGTGTTTTCTTTAAAATCATTAACAACACTTACTTTTAGAGTTTTAAGCACTTGTGTGTTTTTTAATTCAGTTGTAGAGGGATTGTTTTCTTTTTGTCTGTTATTTGTATTAAGTTTGTTATTAACTCTGTTTATGTTTGAAAGGTTTTGATTGGAATGTTTCATGTTTGAGCTGAAATACAAAGAATTTAGATTTAAAAAATTTCAAGAAATTTTATTAACTAACCAATTGAGGTAACAATACTTACCTTTTTAATAAATGCTGGTGTTGCTGTCTTATTTTGGTTAATTGCATTTGCGTGATTCTTTGCTCTTTCTTGTTGAAAGTAATTGCAGTGGCTAGGTTTCTTAGTTCAGTGGCAACAATTTTATACTTTTGCGCTAACTTCGTTGATTCTTCTTTTAACTTCATTATTTTGGCTGATTCTTCTGCTATTCTTTTTCTAAAACAGAAACATAAATTAAAGTAGTCGTTTTTATTAAATGAATAACCAATTGGTGGCTCTTTTAAGTTATATATACTTACCTGGACAAAGCAATTTGTTCATCTAATCTATTTTTCATTACAGTTGTATTCTCAACAGTAACATTTCGCTGTTTCAAAGTATCTTTCCCAATGCTTGTATCATTAACAATATTCATGGCAGTCTGTCTTGCTTGTTTAATTTTCTCTAGTTCTGCCATTCTCTTTATCAAGCTTTTGTATTCAATTTGTTCAGATTTGGGCAAGTGGTTGACAGCCTGAAAGAAAGTAGGGTAAAATCATTTTTGTGTCTTGTTGTTCAAATACAGTCTATGGCAATGAGACTTACTTTGGGTACATATTTGCTAGGAGTCTTAGGCAATGGTTTCTGTACAACATCAGGTAGTTTATTACACTCCACTTCCATACGAGCTGATTTCAAAAACAGATCCAATTGCTGTTGGAAGTCAACTTGTTCTGATAGTTTCATATGCATTTTGGCTAAATTCTTTGTAGCTTCATGCTCCCCTTCTGAATCTGACTCTCCTAGGTTAATTATAATCTTTTCAACTGCAACAGGCTTTGCAATTGGTTTTTTAGGCAATGGTTTCTTTGGACTATCTTTATCTAAGGCACTCATTATTTTAGGATCCACTAGATGTGGAAGATTTTTACTTAGTGATGTTAGTAGTCTAGCTCTTAAAAGATCTTCATCTTCATCAAGTTCATCTTGTTTGGATACTATATCTTTGTTTAGAGTTTTTGCATTGTCTATAATATCTGGATCTTTGGATTTTTCATCTACATCTGATCCCATATCCATATCTACTGACTCAATATCTGTATTATTATCAGATTGCAGGAGCTGTTTCTCTATTAAGAAATTATCTTGCAAATTAGAAGATTGAGACAATCTTTTCTTTAATTTTTGCTTTTGTTTTCTTTCTATAGCTTCTTTTAACATTGCGGATTTGAGGCATATAAGCCTTAGTTCTGCAGTATCACTGTCTTCATCTTCAGAATTAACCTTTTGTGGTTCAACAACAGCATCCTGCTTTACTTTCTTAGATTTAGTTTTAAGTGCATGTTGTCTAAGTAACTCTAAATCTTCATCTGAATCATCCTTTTGCTCTTGTTTATCTTTAGTTTCAATATTTACAGGTACTCCATCAACAACATCAGTTGAAATTGCATTAGGTAAATTTCTAGATTCTTCTTCTGTACATAAATCTATTAGTTCATTGTAAACAGCTGTAAATTCATTGTTAACAGTATTAACATTAGTATTTGAGGTACAAATAGGTTGTGGCAGTGGTTCGGGTGGAAGTATAACATCAAGTTCAGACTCTACTTTCTCAGTCTCTGTTTGTTTGTCTATTTTTAATGGAGTGATTTTAAATCCATGTATCATGTTATTAAGCCGTGATTTTAGTGTAGATGTATCTAATTTTTCTTTGTTGACTACAACAGCATTAGCTAGCTTTCGCCTTTTGTTTCTGTATTCATCATCCGACTCTTCGCTTGACTCACTTATCACTTTGAGTGGTAACTTCTTCTTTTTACGGGTTGTTTTTTTTTTGACAACCACTTCATCACAAAGTTCCTTTCGTTTCTTCTGTCTGCTATATGTTTTTAAACATTTTATGTCTTTTACCTTCTTGTTGTTATTGGCACAAACTTCTTCTAATTCTGATGTAGATATCTCCGACAAATCTCGCAGCAGTACGTTTTTTTGCCATTTTTTAGGACCTTAAACATTTTTTTTAGGTTGATTCTATAGATTGACCCCTAGCCATTATCTCTTTTTTTTAAATTTAGAAATGTGGTTGGGATAAACCCATAACCAAAATAGATTAAGAGAGGAAACATTTACAATAAACCCTACTCCCTATTAAGTTTATCTTGAAAATACTAAGACGTATACACAAATGATAGGGAATAGCAAACTTAGCTAGGCTAAGACGTCATTAATTACCTGGACTAAAAGTTGTGCGTTTTGCCTCTTTTCTTTCAAGGACATTGTTGTAATTCTCGAGAACTTCCAAACGTTGTCGAAGTAGGAACTCTTCTTCAGATGAAATATCCGACAGTTCATCCAATTCATCAATAATTTCTCCTTCCTCCATTTCGGATTCAGCATTAGCCAAGGAGGCACTTTCTACGCAAGCCATTTCGATGCTCCTTCGATGACCTTCCTCGGCTACTATTCTATATAATAATAATATTGGTTAGAAAACTATTGTAGAAAAACAAGAACGTAAAAAATATTTGACCCACAGAAAATTTTGGTTTTCACTTTCGTTTTATATTTCTATATTGCTTTGCTAAAATCACGCAGATTCCTTGATTTTACGTGACATGACAATCTGACTGAGTTCACTGACTGACTGTCATTGATTGATTGACAATATTTGATTGGATTGATATAAGTATTGTTGTATGACAGATGGTCTGACTGACATGACTGAGGTCTCGTTCCGATTTAGACCAACGCTGACACATTATTGCAGAAGTCACCCGCTCTGAATGCTTGCTGTCAGCGCTCTACACAATTTCTAGAGCCACCACATGCTCTTATAGCAGGACCTAAACAGCCTTGTTTACGTTTTTTGTACCATAACCTCTTACTTTGCAAGGTCTAAGTAAGCTTGTTTCCGTTTCCATTCAATAACTGTTCACCTTTTATTTTGTTCTAGTGGCCGCCCGCGACTCCGTATGGAATGAAAAGTTTTACCGCGGTAAAAAGTACCCTTTATGTTATTCTGATACCTATATTACTGTAAAGTTTCATCAAAATCCATCCAGTAGTTTTTACGTGAAAGAGTTACAAACATCCACACATACATCCATACTCACAAACTTTCACGTTTATAAAATTAGTAGGATGCTGTCGTGAGATATTTTACTTATATCCATAGACTGAGATTTGCCGGCACCCTTACTTTTGTCGTGGTCCTTTAATCGAATACGTGAAAACGTTGGTAAGCGTGCAAAAGCGTGGTCCAAAAAGATTTCATTACTCACAAACGTTAGCACTGAAATCAATTTGATCCACTTGTTGGTACGAACATATGCTAGAACGTTCTGTCAAAATGACAGGTGGTTTAATATGGGTCAGTAAGATTGCATATTGAGGTTTTCCCAATGAATCTGCTAAATAACTTTACATTAAACAGTATAAGTTCAACAAAACTTGTCCGAAAGTTTGGATCTTACAAATTAAAGTATTCAGTTGTCAGTTTGACATTGACTGACATTCATCTGACATTGCCGCACACAGTGCACTACCTATCTTTTGTTTGCACTGTTAGCACTGAACGGTGACGTCACTAATGACCACAGATTCGTATTAATGGTCTAACCGTTTGCAAACAAATAGTGCAGAAAGCGTGCTGATAGCAATTTCGGACCAGTATATTATAAGTACACACAAAAAGCCAAGTGCGTTGCCAGCACTGAACGCGTTAAATAAGATCTTCATAGAAAACGAGTAGGTAAGCGATTTTAACAAGCATTCGTGTATAATGTTTCATAAGAAATCGCTGTAATACAGCTGTTTTAGTTTTTCCCATTTGCTTCCATGATAGCGATAGACGTAGGTTGCGAACGCACCCCTGCGATTGATTGACTTGACTTTGACATGAATTGATGATGACATTTCGGTTGTTTTGATTTCATTTGTGTCTGAGGATTCGTCTGTATTTAGTATTTTGTTGTGGTTGGTAGATTAAGGGATAATATTCGTTATAGTTTTTTAAGAATATCGTTTTGTTTATAAACATTTAAATAAAATAGTACATCACCGGCGGGGCCATGTCTAAAAGCGATGCCGACTACAAATTCGCAGCATGCACTTACTTTGCAAAGAGTCATCCAGGCGAAATGTGTGGGTCAAATGGTCTTCCACTAACTCCTAGTTCTGTGACCATTTTGGGTCGAGCTCAGCGTTTACTGACAATAGACCATCCCAATTTATGCACTTACTTAGATGTCATACGTGGTAAACACGGTAAGTTTTGAAAAAATATACAAAACGGTGTTACAAACGCCCCTTTTGTTTACAGTTTATTAACTCCTTATTTCATTATGAGTCTTCAAATATATTTCCAGAGCGAATAATTGTTGTGGCCGAAATACTAGGACAATCCATTAAAGAATGGCACACTAAGTTTTCTTTTGAAGAAGCTACAAATATTGCCTATCAGGTAGCAACAGGGATGCTGCACCTACATAATCAGAATATCATGCATGGAACCTTGGCTGATGATAATATCTTTGTTGATGACAATGGCAGAGTAAAACTGTTTAATTATGGGTTACATTACATGACTAATGGTGGAAATGAAGTCTCCTTCCCTCTTGGGTAAGCAACCCAAATCCTTTAAGGCTATTGCAATTATAATATTTTATTACACTTCTTCAAGCATTTTGAGGTCAAGAGTCTTAACTATTTTTTAGTTGAACACATATATTTTAAACAAAAAAAAAATGTTTTTCAGCCTCCCTAAATACCTCAGTCCTGAAGTAATCCTGAAGGGTGGTGGTCCAGCAGCAGATGTGTGGACTTATGGCCTTATACTATTAGAGATGTTTATTGGTAAGTTGTGGGTCAACCTCAAGCCGGCTCCAATTCTCCGAAGGATTCTTACATTGCTGCAAGCTAACAATCCAGCTGAACGGATTGCCAGAGAACATGACTGTTTAGATGAATACAAGGTATTTAAGTTTTTTTTAATTTAATTTAAAATTATGAAATACAATCCTTTAATCTTGATCATCCAGGAAATACCAGAAGAGTTAAGAAACATAATTGAGAAATGCCTCCAAATCTATCCAAAAGACCGTATCACTTTCTCGGAGCTTGTGCAAGAACTTTCACAAATGAAACGTAAAGAAGTTGCACAAATAAAACCTCCTCGAGGTCTCTTAGGGTGCAAGCTACAGTTCTTGTACCACTGGTGGCAACTAATGGGAGGTGATGTGCAGTCTGAGCTGAAAACTAATGGACTCATCAAAAACAGTCCACCTATATTATCTATGCCAATGTGAGTTGATCTTCTTTTGATTTAATTGGACTTCGAAACATTTTCAATCACTATATTTACTCTTTTTTTATACAACTGCAGATTTTTCTATCTTTTTTTTTAATTTAAATATCAAACTCAACTTCTATATGTAACTAAACTTGTTGATTGTATTTTGATTTTGACTTAACATGCAATACTAACTTAAATACGACTGTTTTTCTTCAGAGCCATAGTTCTAGATGGTTGTATAGTTGGTGGCAAGACTGGCGCTCTCTACGATCGTCGAATAGCCAAATACGGCTTTGGTTTACTGAAGCACCGTCTCAGTCATATACCACCACAAGACTACTATCCGTTAATGCATGAGAGAAGAAAACACAATGAGTCAGTGACGCTACCAAAAATAATACGCGAAAGAGACACCGAGTATCAGTTCTATAGATTAATCTGGTTTGAACGGCTCTTGCATGTAAGTACTTTTAAATAAATTCTTATTCAGTTTAAATTATTGCTGTCCTAAAGTGCTGTATGATAGGATGAGAAAGAGACGGGTATACTGCACTCACATAAAAACCAAGTCATTGTAAAATTAGAAATAAGTGAACAGAATTAAATAGCATGTGCAATGATCATACTGATAGTGTTCTTTATTTTATAACTCAAAAAAGCAGAGAGATGAGAGAGTAGATAAAAAACTATAAACATAAAACTCAAAGGTCCTTTCACAATATTTGCATTATTGTTTGCAACAAACTTAGTTATGTGATTACACTGATTTTGCATATGACAAAAGAGTGCTAGGAGTTTTTTACCGCGGGCTTTTTCTTTCGGTTTAACGATTTTTTTGGCGGAAATCCGAAATGGTAAATACGGGACCCTATTCTGTGAATTCGCTGTCCGTCCTGTCACCAGGCTGTATCTCATTAACCATGATAGCTAGACAGTTAAAATAAACTTAGGCCCACTTGCAGAAAACGTTTTAACCTTAGGTTAACTAACTCAAAATGACCGCGTATAAGACCCGGAGTCATCAAACAGTTATAAAAAAAAAGTTATAACTAACTCAGGTTTAAATGGCGCCACCATCGATTGTATCTACTTCTCATTACAATCGACGGTGGCGCCATTTAAATCTGAGTTAGCTAACCCGAGGTTTAAACGTTTCCTGCAAGTGGGCCTTAGAGAAATAAACAATGGCCCCGATTCTGAAAACACTGTCTAAACTAAACTAAAACTATCGCTGTCACTTACTGTTTAATAGTATAAGACAGAGACAGGTAATCATTTTAGTCCTGTCAAACTAAAATGTACGTGCAATATGACACGGCGAAGGCAATTTTAGGCTAGTCCTCAGCGCCTTTCGTCCAATTTTACAATGATGTGGACTAAATTTAGTGAGACCAATGTATCTGTCTTTTTCTAATACCAAGCATGAGAAAGTGACAGTGATATTTTTAATTTAGTTTTAGAGAGGGTTTTGAGAATCGGGGCCAATATCCCTTCCGTTGTATCTAGGGCTACCCGCACACCGCGCAGTACATCCGCGCCGAAGCGGAGTTGGACGTGCCCCCCCTCGTGCGGGGGGAGGTGTGGGCCGCGCTGCTGGGGGCGGGGGGCGCGGGGGGCGGGGTCGCCGAGTACGAGAACATCGATAAAGAGACGCCCACGCCCACTGATAGACAAGTACGTGATGATAGTTTTTTTCTAGGTTTTTTCTCGCGGATTAATGGCTTTTCTCGTGGGAATGGAATATTTTACCGCGGTGAAAAGTACTGAATGTTAGTCTAGGTAACCTTAGGAAGATTACCCCAAACCTTTTATCTTAATATTCCGCTTTAAAAGATTGGTACATTATATTACTTCGTTTTTCTGTCTTAGTTCCATCCGGCCAAATGCTTTACAAAAAAACAATAACATGCCACATGTTTACGAATATCTGTTTAATGCTTTTGAACGCTATTGATATCTAAATATGTAGTAGCCATTTTTGATAAGAACTGTAGTCAAATGACAGCTTGCTGCAATGTAACGATAAGGAGAGAAGCTGCTTACTGCGAGTGCTCTCATCATTATGAAGCGAAGTAGCACCTGTTATGTATGTATATTAGTTTACTCCTTCAAAGTAACGCAACGGCACTCGATAGATACTTTTCTTACTATTGTTTAGATAAGTCGTTGGTAAAGTTTCAAAAATAAAATTCGGACTTTGTCATCAATAAAGTACCTAGACTCTAGCTAGATGATCGAGATCGGTGTTCCTTAGTTCAATTAAAACAAACTTCTACTTTCTTACTTCCTGAATGTTCTACGAATTACCTCTTTACAACTTTGGTTAAGACCACAGACTAGACCGGCTAACGCCTGAATTCTCTACCAGATAGACGTCGACATACCCCGTTGCCACCAATACTGCTGGTTGTTATCCGGCGCCGAAGGACATAAGGCGTTAAAACGGCTATTAAAGGCTTGGCTACTAACCAACCCGCAGTATGTCTACTGGCAGGGGTTGGATTCTTTGACTGCGCCGTTCCTGTATCTGAACTTCTGTAATGAAGGTTGGTAGAATTCAGTTTTTTATATAAATTATAGAATATGTCACTTAATGTAGTTTTCTAGTGGTGAAAGAATTTTGGAAATCGGTTCGGTAGTATGGGATAGAAATCTCGCAAACTTACATATCTATACTAATATTATAAAGCTGAAGAGTTTGTTTGTTTGTTTGTTTGTTTGAACGCGCTAATCTCAGGAACTACTGGTTCGAATTGAAAAAATCTTTTTGTGTTGAATATACCATTTATCGAGGCAGGCTTTATAACATCACGCTGCAAATAGTAGGGGCGTAGAAATTATGGAAAAATATGGAAAAAAACGGGGAAAATTATTCATCCTTGAAGCCCTCCATTGCGTGCGCTGCAAAAAGGGTTCAAGATAGCTAAAATATATGTATGACAGAATTATTCCTCTTGAAATGATCTAAAAAAATGTCTACGATAGTATATGTCTATCTTTTAAGATTAACTCACTAGAACCGTTTTTATGGTAATCAAACTGCAAAACTTAACGCTGTAAGGAGGAGAGGCGTTGTATGACAAAAGTTGGCGAAAAGTGTAACTCGGGAAAGATCTAAATTTTCCTTATAGTATAGACAAAGAGATTTTACTCCGAATATAACGCGTGCGAAGCCGTGGGCAAAAGCTAGTTGATTTTAAAAGTACCTGTAGATATTGTAGTGGACATTTTAAAATGCTATTATGTTTAATGGGTCACTTGTTAACAATTCCTATTAAGCACTACATACAACTTTATTTTTATGGTTTTTATAATAAAAATGTCACCTTCTGGTCACAAATAGAACATTAAATAATATTATAAAAATAAAAATATGTTTATTTTATAAAAGCAATTACAAATAAGTTGCCGGGGCTTCCCAGTAAGTAATCTAATGATACTTGTGTTGGGAAAACATTATTAGCATTAAAACTATAATGATGATCGTCTTAAGCAGAATTAATATTCTTGGTCTTATCTAACTTATAGTTTTGTTTAGCCACAGTAATCTTTCAATGCAACTCATGACTCGAGAATCAATCAGATAATTTTATACCTTACTAGCGACCCTCCCACGGTTGGTTTTGGCAGAATTGTTCACGATAAAAAAATTTTTAGCTATATAAGATTTCTTTTTTTGAATCTTCTTCATTTAGAAATTTAAATGAATAAATGGATTAACACTATGTAAAGATAATGATGATAATAATGTCTATCTTAAAAGAGTCCTATCACGTTATAAGGAAATCGATCATGTAATTTTGACCCTTATGAGTGTCTTAATACAGTTCTATCTCGTTATATTTCAGCCCGTGCCTTCGCCTGTCTATCTGCCTTCGTACCGAAGTTCCTTCACAATTTCTTCCTGAAAGACAACAGTTCTGTCATCAAGGAATACTTGGCTAAGTTTTGGCAAATGACAGCGTTCTATGAACCAGAGCTTGCCACTCATTTACATGATATAAACTTTGTACCGGAGCTGTTTGCTATACCGTGGTTCCTGACTATGTTCTCTCGTGAGTATTTATAAAGGTTGATTTTTTTTATTATAACAGTTCGCATTGTTTTAGGTATCAAAGCAAAAGTTGTTAATTACAAAATACACGGTTAAAATTGAATACGCTGTCATCGCAAAATATAGAAAATGCTGTGAAATCGGTGCCGATGTAATTGCTCGCGTCTACGATTATAAGCGATTTAGAGCATTCTTTTTTGATTACTAAAACATTTGCTTATTGTTAATTTAACATTTAAATAAATAACAAAGCTTACATTGAAAAATAACATATCTGGGCTCTATATCTTTGTTCAAAATTTCATCGAAATCCATCCAACCGTTTTTGCGTAAATCGGTAACAAACATACAAAGCACACACACAATATCAATCGGAATTTAGTTTAGAGAGTGTGTTTTAGTATTACCAACTTATTTACATGGCTGGTTGTATACCCATCTAAAATATTTTCTACAAAGTTAAAAACAATTCACCTTTCTTCTAGACGTGTTTCCCCTTCACAAAATCGTCCACCTATGGGACGCGTTGCTAGTCGAGGGCCCTTCGCTGCCCTTATTCATGGGCGTAGCGATATTGATGCAATTAAGGGACACCCTAATGGAATCGGGGTTCAATGAGTGTATCCTGCTGTTCTCTGATCTACCTGAGATTGATATCGGAGAGTGTGTTAAGGTAACTTATAGATTTATTAACCATTGATTGATCGAGTTATGTTTGACTTAAATTTAACTTCTTAATTTACCTATAAGAATTTCTTATGGTTACTTTTTTTTAATGCTTTTACTGTTAACTCTGAAAGTGATAGCACAAGTGACCAGAACACCCTGCTGCAATTGGAACTGTTTTAGAGTGGGGTCAATTAAAAGCACCAGAAAGCTTATTGCAATTAGTTATATACTATGCCACATTCGACACATAAAGCCCCTATAACTCTGTTAGTTTTCCGAAATCTCTTCTCTCCCTTATACGTATCAGCGTAAATGTATATGTACTACCTAATCCACAGTATTTTAAATAAACTTACGCACCAAAAATAACAAGATAATTAACCAATATCTTCACAGAGATCAATAGAGATGTGTAGAAACTCTCCACGAAGTATTAGTTACAGGCGATACACCAACGACCCACCTATAAAGGAACCCATGGTAAGTGTATATTATAATTATCTTTTTTTTATTACATAATACATAAATACAAAGGTAAAGAAATAAAAATGTCACGAGTCTCTGTCATAAAACAATTAAAAAAGTGACAACTTACATCTTACTTTTAAGCTAGTAAAAATAAATGACCTATTTATAACTAGTGACTATCCCATGCTTTGTAGTGGTGTTATAGTAGCCGACTTAATGTACTTTACTTAAAATCCTATCCAAATAAAATCCCTAAAAGATGGAGAAAACGTCATTAAAATCCGTTTCTTAGTTTAAGAAGAGTCAGCGTACAAACATACATACAAAAAGCGACTTTTTCCAAGCTGAATGATATGATGTGCAATGATGATGATAATAAATGACTGTCATTTTAACAAAAGTTTTGCTCTACTTAAGTTTACATTGCGACTTGTTAAATATTTAATCTTTGTTTTAGGATGAAGTAGAAATACAATTAGAAGTTCTATACACACAGATCTGTCCTCACATAAGTTTGACTGACTTCTTCTCTATGATTTGCCAAGATAAGTGTTGTGTTATCGACATAAGGTCCAATTTGCTGTGAGTATGCTATTACTGATGTTAAATTAATCATTACTGTCATGTTATTACCTATTATGATAATACAAAGTTGCATGAAAGACAACTTAATATAGTATTAAGCCTAATATCTTATGTAATTACTTTAGCAACCATTAAATATTGTTCTCAATTTCATTAAAGTTTACACCTTATTTCAGTGTCATGTATTTGACATAATCGTTTTATCTATCGCTTATTTAATCTATTTATAATGTGCCAAATACATTGTATGTTTTCATAATGTTGGTTGTACAAAACTATTTTATTGAATTATTCATTGCAAAATATAGTAATACACATGCTTTCAAATATATTGATTTCGACCTATTCTTATGAACATTTTAAACAATTAAAATAAAAATAAAAAAAATATCCTTTTTTTTGCTCCCTCTTTCTTCTATCAACATAGTTCTTGCAGCTATTATTCATTGACTATAATACAATATAATCTTAACTCCAATACATATTATTCCCAGTTTCGACAAGAGCTGCATAGAGGGCAGTATAAACGTGCCGTACAGTGGCGTTCATCTCGGAATACACGAGTTGAGTTCCCTCGGAACATTTCCGTATAAAGTTATAACGGACGCGGCGAAGATGAAGAAGGTTATTGTAGTCGCTTCAGGAGGGGATGAGACTGCTCAGCTGGTGAGGTTTTAGATGTTTTATTTATTGATTCATTACATTAGATAATATAAATCCAAATTATTGTATGATTTCGAAAAGAGTGCCGATAGTTTTTTCCGCCAGTTTTTTCTCTCGGTCTTCTGCGGCCATTGCTGATGAATGTAGGGGTGTCCCTTTATACTTTTGACAATGTATTAGAGATTAGTTGATAATCCTACATATAATAAAGTACATAATTTCATTTCATAGCTTTCTATTTGATTTATTATGGTAATTTTGGGTCACTTTTACTTGTAAAATTTTCTAATAGAGGTATATGTTATAAGTAGTTCTAGAGTCAACGCCTAACATCCATGATATTTATTTCTCTAAAAAAATGCCAAACGTGCCCCGCGTTTTTACGATCGTTAATAAGAAGAAAAACATTTTTGTTTAAATTTTAATATTTTTCCCCGTTTTTTTTTACATTATTCATTGTTGCCCCGCTCATATTAGTCGCAGCGTTATGCTATAAAGCCTTCCTCGATTTTTGGAAAATACAAAACAAAAAAAAATTGGTACAAGTTATTCTTGATTAGCGCGTAACGAACTCTTCAGCTTTACAACAAAATTAATTAAAACCCCTTGTCCACAGTTCAGCGAATACCTAGTAAAATGCGGGGTTCCCAAAGTGTGCATCCTCCACGGAGGCATCTCATCTCTTCACACACACGTGCCGTCTCTCTTCACCAAGCCGCCGAAGAAAATTGAACCCAAATAACTAGGAAATAGAGATGAGATTCGTGTGGCAGAGTCAATGTTTTGAGAGTCTAAAATGGACCCAAATAACGAAGAAATTAGGATAAAATTCGTATGAGGGAATCAGTGTTATAAGAGTCAAATATGGACCCAAATAACTATGAAATAAGGATAGAATGCGTATGACTCAGATTGTTACAAGAGTATAAAATGGACTTAAATAACTATGAAATCTGGATAGAATTCGTGTGATGGAGTCAAAGTTTTACGAGTCTAAAACATATGATAAAAATTAATTGTATATTTTTGTTAGGTATTTATTTATGATCAAATAAAAATATGTAGATATATTGTATTTAATAGATTATTATTATGTAAGTGCTTTTGTGGATTGTAACACAGTTTAGTCGCAAATTATAATTTGTTTTTGTTTATCTACTTTAATTGTGCCTATTTAATTCTAACTCTATAGGTATATAGTTTATAATGAAGTTCTGGTTTCAAAATAATAAATTTGCGGTTTAGTTCGTGTGATTGGATCTCGTTAAACTAGTTTTTTTTTAAAACCTGATTAAATAGGCGATGTGGTGATATAAAAACGTTATCAACTTTTTTAAGTTCTGTTTTTCGTTTAAATAATGAAAATAATGGCACTCACAGATTTTTTATTTTAAGTGTAGGTACCTAAATAACCAGATAAACTTTAGTGATATCAAAATATATATTTTATAATACAGGGTAAAAGATTGGTTTATACGAACCCAAAAGTTGTGATATATGTCCAACAAGCGAAACCCAAAACCATTTATTTTTAAGCCTAAATAGAAACTAATTTCACTAACAGCGTACGCGCAAAAACTCAATAAAAAAAATATTTGCCATGTTTTTTTTGCTTCTTCGCTTGAGGTCAACGCTCACACATTAGCCGGTGGTTCAGGCGCGATGATTTACATTGTAAGTTAAACTTATAACTAGTTAATTCGAAATAATGGCGAAATCTTGTAGTTCAAATCCAATTCTTTACAAAAAAATATAAACGTAAAGAGAACCTTTTTAATAATGCCCAGTTTTTAGGAAGCAATAATTTTCACCCCCCTTTTTGAACACAAAATTAAAAGGCAAGCGTTTGTTTACTGCAGTTTACTGCTATGATATCAAACGAGTAAAAAAATCAAATATCTCCAGACAAACACACTTATTATGTGTTATAGGTTCAACACAATGGACAAGAGGAGAATCTAGATACACCCAGACACGAAACAATTTTGAAAACCATATTTCTAAATTGAACACGAAAACATGAAACCTTCCGCTTAACATTCCGGTACCGCTGATCTACAGAAGTCGTCTAAAGTGAAGATATTTTAGTTATACTTTTGTTTGTTAACCAATATTTGGCATTGTAAAAATCTTTATGTTTGCGGCAAACATAAATAAATATATTTTTTTAAGTTCCTAACGACCTACCTTTCACCCTTTATAATACGTATAGCATACCTACCAGACACCTATTAAGCATATATCTGTCTAATTTAGTTAGTCAATTAACATATCTTTATTATTTTTCAATACACACTTCCTAAATACTAAATTGTTCATGATATTAAGTATCGATTGTATTTAATTACTCATTAAATGGTACTCGTTAACATTCCGAAGTATTTTTAAGTCCCTCCGAAGTCCATCCGGCTCGAAGGACGCCAAACGACCTTAATTTAAGTATTAATGATACCTAAAGTTTTAAATTATTTTATGTATAATTTAGGTTTATACGCAAATATACGATATCAACAGTTTTTGCAGATTGTTTTAATTTCATTATCGAATGACAAATTACAATGAGGTCATAAGTTCTAAAAGTGCTTAGTAAGTAATATATGACAGCGCGCGTCCAGCGTCAATGACCCCTTCGCGTCCGGTGAAGTTTTTTAATATTGTTAGCGCCAAAACAAGAAGCCCAAACACATAGTATACCCGCATCAATTTTGGTTAGGATGATAAGTCAATTAAAACGAGCGTAGGGGCGAACTAAGTTTTTGTTGCCAAGATAGCCCTGGGTGCGTAAATCGCTGAGTTGTAGTAGACCCAGAGCTACCCCCTTGTTATGAATGAAGCGCGGGGAAAGGGGAGAGGGGGGCGTCTCCCGCTTCATTCGCCGGCTGAACCTCGCCGCGAGCGCACGCGCCCGCACCGACCGGCAACTCGAGCGTGCAGTGAAAACTTTTACACCGAACTACAGTGCGACGGGTAGTCGATGGAATGACCAGTGTTGCGTAAATAATAAACACCGCACGGAGACGCCGAGCCGCACAGTGACAGTTTGTGAATCAGTTCTTGTACGAATAACCCGAAGCAGGTCGGAGGTCGACCAGCTTCGTCATGGAGAGCTACTTTGATATCTCCAACGACCTTAAGGACGTCTGGGATGCGGACATTGACCCGGTAAGACGACCTTGCTGCTTATCTCTTATCATCCAACATAACACGGTGTGACCGCCAACCGCACGCTTGGATCTGCTTAATTTCGTATTGTTTTGAATACCTTTACCTGTTTATCCAATCACTAAAAACAATCGAGGTACGGTCTTGTTTTTAATTTAGAAAGGCGTTTGTTCTCTTTGGGAAAATTACTTTCACGTCGCTAATTTTCCAGTTACTTGCGGGTATTTCAATTTATACAAGCTGTCCTGTGAACATTTCGTTGTGAACTTTTCTTGTGCTCTTGTTGATTGTTTTTGTTTACGTTAATAATCATTATTTATTAGAACTACCCGCAATCGTTGTAGTTTTTCTTAATAAAATATGCCTCTCACTTACTATCTATCCACCTGCAAGTCACTTAGATTATTTTCTACGGAACGGGTTTATCTGTTTTTGTACGTATCGATACTGCTATCAGCTCGACTATAGAGTTATCGGGGTTTTATTTTGTTTTTATTAATTCGGGTAGGTACCTACTTACATACATTGTGTTACATAACTTTATCTGCAGAAAAACGCTATTTTTCGCTGAAATGCTAAGCAGTGTAGAAGATGTATTGAGGCTATAATGTAGAAAGTAGGAAGGTTGGTACGAAACTGTCTGTCTGTGATTCATGAAAGTAAGTTCCTTTCGCCAATCTTTTGACCATTTGGCCATTGACTCTTTAACTGTATACAGGGTGTACATTAATGGTTGGAGCCATGATGCCCACATTTATTTTAATCTCGAAGATAGGTCGGAAACCGGTTTTACCTACATATTTGTTTAATGGTAGTTCTACCATGGAATGGAATCTTGTGGTGTAAAACTAGTTGGTTGTTTTAATATTTTTTGTCATTAAATGTCTTTTACATTATTACTTTTCTGGAAATAGGACATAATTACATTCGTAAATTATGTACAGTAGGCATGCATTGGTATTTCTGCTGAGAACAAAACATGGCAATGTTTTTTACAATAGTGCATGATAAATATGCAATGTTTGATATGTTATGTATAAATACACCTTTTTATAATATCACGATCATGTCAACATAACATAGGACGGTACGTAAGTACATGATACAAAGTTGTTTATTTATAGTTTAATGCCATAATTTCCTTGTATTCGATTTCCAGTATCACAGTTGGGAATACCAACTTAATGTGTTTGTTGTTCAACAAGAAGTCGGTATAAAACCTATTTGCTAATATCCCTATTTGTTTTTAATTTTAACGGCTGATGTGTTGCGATGACGAGCACCTGTGCTCTTCTCTATGCATGACGTCACGCTTGACTTGACCGTGCGGGGTAACCCGATTGAATAGCGGAGTGGGTTCTCTCGTAGCCACCTGCGTGTTGCGTATACCCACGTAATTTGGTCAGGTTGGCTGGTCGCGCATTTCTTATGGCTGCGAGCGTACGGTACCAGCTAGGTGCGACGACCGAGCGTTGAACCAAGGGGGCCCGAATCTGATTTTCTTTAAAAAAACCCGTCAAGTGCGAACGGAACTCGTTCGGCTATACAAAAAAGGAGAAAGAACTCATTAACAGATTTCATATTTTGAACAGACGTCTATTAACAATTCCCCATTTTAAAACCCTCTCGTGTAGTTTAATTGATTTCTGCTTTCGTTCCCTACAGAATAAGTGGAATAGATATCGGAGTGCTGTAATTAAATATTACATCAGTAGCTACTAGCTACCTAACGGTTAACTAAGCTAGGAAAACTCTACCTGTTGCTAATTTTAATCGCAAATCATACTTTTACTGTTGGAGTATGTGATAAATAAGCAAAACTTAAATTGAAAACTGTAATGTATTATATTTTTACTTCTAAGCTAAATAAAGCAATGATTGCGATTTCATGTCTTCGACACATTAGGTACTTTGAATCGTTATAAAAAAATATTGCGACTGAATCAGAATTTGCGCAAAAACTAAAAAGTTGTAATTACTATGCTGTTGTTGATTGAATTACATTTTCAAAATAAAGGTATAATAAGTAAACAACTCCCTCAAGTTACATGCTAACCTAACATAAACTGTATTATACAATATTGTAATCTATTTGTTGACCCCAAATTATATTGTGTCAAGTTTTAAATGAAAAATCTATAACCAAAGAGAACCTACTTACTGTTACTAAAACTACCGCCTTGCATTTTTGTAAAAACACGTAAATAATTTGCTTTCCTATTTTTATTAAGATTTTTATTCATGGCATAATGTTAAAAAATTCACCACAATTGTATGTTTAAATAACACAGTTCGTGCAGTTGCTCCATCGTTTTAATAATTATATTTAAAATATAGCTATCGTATATTATATAATACATAAACTATGAGTACATAGACGTTGTGGATTCGACACGTGTATAATTTAACGACATATTCTTGAATATATAGGAATCAATAATATCAGTTTAGTCTGAAACTACTCGTAGTTTCTAATAGGGAGTATAATTCTAATCAGTCACGATTCGTGCTTCCTGTTACTTTTATATAAATCCATTATATTTTTATTATATGAAATTCGTTTTAGTATTTCGTTGTGGTTATACAGGATTTGCAAGCTACTTACACTGATTATGAAACAGTGGTTTTTATAATTTACTTGCAAATATTTAATTTTATATAAGTAACTTTCGTGCCTATATAAATTTAATCCGTGTTATATGTATATTGTGTTTTACCTTGTTTATAGAAGCTGTCTGTACTTTTTGTGTAAGTGCTTGTGCCTGTAAATCTAGGTTACCATGTTACAACTTACCATTTTCTTACGACCTTCGCAGCACTATCGCGGCTAACTACTTAGAAAATTGCTGCTTATCAATATTTTATAACTTAAATCGTTAATTGCATTCTGAAACAGAAATTCAAACTATGGAATTCTCAACGAAAAACTGTTTATGTGAACTGCAATTTGCGCTGTTTACGGTATTTTAAATCGTTACAAAATGTTTTAATGGGTCAGATTCCGGGCTGTCTTGTTCTGAACTTGTTGCATTTTTAACTTTCTTAACTTCACTTCGGTGCTAGAAAGTCAAAATGCAACTGTGAATTTAAATTTCTTATTTTATTTTCCTTCAATCTCCGGTGAATGTTTAAGATAAAAAAAAACTTGTTTATCAGTCGATATTATTCTCGTGAGAACCGTTACATTCTGGAGTACTTACGTAATGAGTTATTTTCTGTATCATGCAAATCAAATCATTGTGTTCCCAAGATTATTGTCATCGATGTGTGTATTATATTAAGATTATAAGGAGGTAGCAATCAATAGATGTTTTATTTTTCCAATATCACACACAACAATAGAATAAGTACAAATCAGTAGAAAATATGGAAAATACTGGACGGTAGAAGGTACTTACTTAATTAAAGTTTATCTTTTCCAATCTGTTAATAAAGCAGTTTTAATTCAGTCTTTCAATTCATTGCGTTAAAAAAAATCATAAGATTTGTTTTCATTGATTGTGTAACAATGTTGTCTTCATATGGCTACCCAAAAGATGTGTGAACAACACTTAGTTTTAGCAAAGGCAAATAAATTGTCATTTAATTGCGTCACCATCCGATGTAACTATCATTAATTTCTTTAAAACGGTTTGTTCAGGTGTTCACTGTGACATTGTTAACACCTGAGGTTGTTATTTTTCACAAAATCTATATACCTACCAAAATTAATACTGAAACAGTTGAATTAAAAATGTTATCTGGCAACACTGAGCATGACAGCAGTTGATCAACTTCACAATTTCTTACAGGTTTCTTGTGACATTCCAAACCAGTTTTAACATAAAAATAAAAGTCGTTTTAGCATGTATCCTCTAGACTTTATCATTTAAAACTGTGGTACCTTAAATAATTTTGTTTTTACATTACATTAAAAAAAAGAACTTAAGTACAAAGGTTTCATTAATTATAAATACTTTGCAAAAGAAAAACTTAAGTGCGTAAAAAAATATTGTTCAAGTGTCCAAAATACATTAAGTTATACGTATATGCGTAAACAATTGCGACGACTAATTGTGTTAATCGATATTTGATAATAATACCCTTGCTCTTACATTTTCTTGTTTTTTACTGAATATTGTTTCACAAAAACCTTGAATCGATACACCTGTTTTGAATTGTCACAGAAGTAAACAACTATTAATCAAACACTATGGTTTGCTTTCAATAATAAATGTATTAAGCACATTATGTTAGATCAAATTTATAAATTTCACCTTATTTTAAGTAAGATAGGTCCGCTTTTACAAAGTTTGGAACGTCTCAAACGTTAAGTGACAATTGTTTAAAATTCACTCTCTAAAGAGTGCGCTGAAAAGAATGCAAACTAGCGAATGACGCATTGCCTTTCACACACGATACTTACACGAAGCGCTTGTCGCTTAAAAGAACAATAATTAATAATGTTGTAGCTCTCTCGCTATTTTGTTTTAATTTTGACGATTGTTTTTACCTATGACCTTTGCACTTGAAACCTGTTAGTCTAAATGGTTGAATAGTTCACATGTTCTACGGATGTTTATAAGAGAAATAGAAGATTAGGTAGGTAAGCGCAAAAAGTAGAAGTATAAAATATTTGTGTTGCCATGTTTGTTATCGTTTTGCGAGCCATTTTTTCGTTATCGGCGCAAGAGTGGATTATTCGGTGGAGTTGCATGCACTCACACCTATTTATCGCTTGATAACACTTACAGTATTTTCGCTTCATGCCAGAATACTGTATTTTTAAAATTTGCTTTCTCCAAAAAGAAATGAAAGACTCTCTGAATTGTCTTTAACGTTTCAAAGACATTTGAATAGTAAGATAGCAACTTTTAGATGCACGTGTTCACGCCGCTAATGCTTCTCTTTATTTCTAGATTTTTCTCCTCGAGTATTTTTGTAAAATCAGAGGTCACCTTACAGATGTTTATTAAACTTAACCTCTATTAATCAAAAGTACAGCTAAAAATAAACCAGTAATTGGGGGTCAACCATAAACACTTTTATTGATGAAATCTCAAATACATCGTAGGAAAGTAGCATTATTTACTTAAATAAGAAAAAACTTATTTTCTGGAAAGCATTACTCCATAGTATAAAACAAAGTCGCTTTCTCTGTCCCTATGTAGGAGTTTTACACCGAATTTAACGTGTGCGAAGCCGCGCGTGTAAAAGCTAGTTAGATATACCTAAATACTAAAAAACATTACGAGTGGGTGATTATCAAAAACAGAGTTTTCGTCTTGTCCGAGGCCTAAAATCCATCCCCCCCCCCCAAGGGATCGCGCCTTGCCGCGGCGGGGGGGCTTAGTACCCCGTAGCAAGCCAGCTACTGGGGGAAGCTAAGCGGTCCCACAAGGGGCCGGTCGTGAGGTAGACTGGCCCACGAGAGGGGGGCTGCTCCAGCTGGGCGTGAGCCCAGCGTGCTGATGCGCCCGGAGGGGAGGCTCTGGCCGGGCTCGGCCCGGTCAGTTGCACCCTAGGAGGGGAGGCTCCAGCAGGGCCTTTGGCCCTCGTTCTGTTGAGCGCCCAGGGGGGTAGTCGTGGGGGGTCGGGTGGTGCGGCGTGGCGGCCGCGGCATCCGATCCTCCGCGATTCGGATTGGAGGTGGTGGGCTGAGGAAGGGGTGGTGGGAAAACCCCTCTCCTAGGCCCAGGGCGGATTCGGCGGCGCGCCACTGCGGGGACAGTGGCGCGCCGGCGACTCCAGCCGGTGAGGCCCCAGGTCGGCAGACGGCCGAAGACCCTGGGGAGGTTCCCAAGCTGCCGACACAGGGCTAGGTCGGTAGCCAATCAAGGGAACAAGAGGGGGTAGGCGCGCCGCGGTTGTTCCAGCCCCCTCAAGTTTGGAGGCACTTGAGGGGGCTGCCTCGGTGGCCAGCCGTCGGTGGGTTCGCGGCGAGGGCCTCAACAGGTAATTCCCGCGGCCCCGCCATTATACGACGGCCAGAAGGACAACTCCAGGTTTTTAGTCGGTGCAAGCCCGACATAACCCGTCTCCTTTCCCTGGAGGGGACGGGTATGCGTAGGCATTTTCCTGGACAAACAAAAAAAAAAAAAAAGGCCTAAAATCCATGAAATTTTGTCTTCTTATCATTGATATTTTTTTTGTAGAAAGTTTTAATACATAGACACTTAGTGCCATACAGTATTTAAGCAAAATTTATATAACTGGATTTAAAATATTTTTTTAAAGGTAAATTTTCTAAGCTCTTTGGCGCGTCCTTTACTCCCTTATTTTTTTCTACTAGAATTTAGAATACTACACTAAATTATTAAAATAAGAATGTGATTTTGATATCTTTTATTTGTAATACATCTGATGGTATTGTGAATTAATTTTAATACGTAAATTACATAAACTTTCGATGTAATGAACGAAATGGTTTTGTCCGAGCAAAAAACCCTAATTTCTTTGGCGCGACAAAACCGTTGATTTATCACTATTAAAACACCTCGCTATTAATTCGAGTGAACACCCTCGGAACTAGCTGGTCGTCCGTCAATAAATCGCAGGAAGCAGACGTGCGTTGTGCGTGACGCCGATAAATTAAAAAATTTTTTCGTCTAGATTGTGGAGTTTTGGCAGGTAAGTGCCTAATTTCTTCGATATACATTTTCATGCTACAATATTTACAGATTGCTTAAATATTTTTTATATCTATAGTCTAGCTCAAATGGCATGCACCTGGCAAAAAAAAGTCATTTTACTGCCAAAGGATTTTTAGAAAAAAATCGAAAACATGTGTTTTCTAATTTCATTGTTCCTAATTTCTATGTATTTCTTTGGCATCCCGCGCCGAAGAAATTAGATTTTGTACACAGAAATTATAACAAGAAGGAAAAAGAAAAAGTTATCAGTAAAGAAAAGTTGCGAAAAGGACTAACTATATAATTTTTATAATAAATATACTATCTGTGAATATTCATGTTTCAAGAGAAAATAAATGAAATTTAAATGGAAACAAAACTTAGTTTTATTTGTTTTTTTTTTTTTTTTCAGGTGTTGTTTGAAAAAATATACCTGTTTTTATTATTATTATTAAAGCTAGAAGTGTTACTTGTTTAATATAATATCTGAAAATATGTTTTGCATTCTAATTATATATTTTTAGGAGAAAAACCTAATTTCTTTGGGCATCCAAATTTTAAAATGCTAAAACATCACAATTACTGGATAAATTTTAGGGCCAAAAAGATTAATTTGTAGCTTTAGACAACATCTACAATGTATGTTATTTATTATGGAATAATTATGAAAAAAAAAATGTGCCAAAGAAATTATGCATTTTAGGCCATTTTCTGATAATCACCCGAGTATGTAACTTGGCATCATGTTTTTAATTTTATA
The DNA here is from genome assembly GCA_916618145.1 of Emmelina monodactyla. Lineage (NCBI taxonomy): Eukaryota > Metazoa > Arthropoda > Insecta > Lepidoptera > Pterophoridae > Emmelina > Emmelina monodactyla. The sequence goes on along the minus strand of OU745302.1, from coordinate 10,758,038 downwards.
AATCCAGAAGTTATACCTTTAATAAGATTAATTTTGTAGAATGGGCTGTTGTTGTTGATAATTTTCCTGTTTACAAATTTCATCACATTAATGTGAAACTTGGTACGTTCCACTTATTTCATTTTCTACATATTTCACTATTGGTGTTCCGGAAAGGATTTAGGTGTATTTCGCTTCCTTTCCAAATGCCAGTTTCTTTATACCAAAGTACAAAAGTCAAGAATTAATAATACCTACATAATTAGGGTAGGTATTTTCTTGTTATTTCCACCAAGTTAACTACAATATTAAATCGTAACTAATGGTTTCATTACGCGCATTTTTGTACTATTTTAATACAACGCTGCACTTGATTGGCTGGATTTCAGCGAATTCTCTTATCAAAAAAATGCTTTAACTATGCTTTACGTAACTTTGCTTATCGGCTGTGCGGATAGTTTTGATTTTTCCTTGCGAGAATGTACCTTATTGTGTTGAGATAAAGGTTGTTTTATTTTATTGGTTGTTTATAGCAGCTCACTAAACGTACCATGTGCGCGAACGCAACATTGCCACACCCTGCGTTGATTGTTTCGTTTCGATGGAATTGTATGTTGCTAATGTTATAACTATATAATAATTATAACATTATAACTAATGTATAAGTACCACCTACCGTTAGAAGAATAACAATGTTTTTACGAATCTAAGAAGTTATGTTAAATGAGTCCACAAGGTAATCTCCAGCTTTTAAGTAAAATAATATTCAAAATCTCTATACCCAATCAAAAGCTATGGGGTAAAAAATTAAAATTTTCTTAATAAATACAGTCAAATTGAGATCTACGTTTTCTAGAAGTCGTTTACCCTAAGGGACGGCAGAAGGGCTTCACTAGTTGGCGTATTTTTCGGTTTCACTAGCATTGAGTGGGTCTAAAGCAGTTACATGTTGCATACTAATTTATTTCTCGTTTTGTTTATAGTTATGTCTAACTCTAATCTAAAGTCTTGTGCGTTTATATTTAAGCATACAACCATGAAATACCTACCTGCTAAGTATGTAGGTACATAAGGTAAATCTTATATGCGGTTTTATAACTATGAATAATCGTGTACCACCACTTTTTGTGATAACGTTTTTGTTTAAAATTCGCGGGATTTCCCTTACCTCTGCTATATTCTTGATGCACCTTAAGACATTACTATAGCTTTATTTTTAACCTATAGATATCGGTATATACTTACTTTACATTGATAGTAAGTAGTTACTCTGTTAGATATTTTATAAACAACTAGCTAGCCCGCGGCTTCGCACGCGTTAAATTCGGAGTAAAACCCCTTTCCCTATACTATATATAATCCTTCCTCTTTAATCACTCTATCTATTACAAAAACCGCATCAAAATCCATTGCGTAGTTTTAAAGATTTAAGCATACATAGGGACAGAAAAAGCGACTTTGTTTTTAACTATGTAGTGATTATCGACGCGTGAAATTACACTTATTTGCCCGAAATGTCATGGGCCGCGTAAATATATAATAATACAACAACCAGCATTATCAAAAAGCATTTTCCGCCATGTTTGATTTCCAATATACCGCTTAGCGGTAGTTTTTCTTTCTAAATTATTAAATAATCGATCGACTGTGCATGTGAATGTCTTCTAAGGGAAAATACTGCAAATAACAATAACGACTTGAAAATAGTGCATTCTGATGACGTAACCTTCATAATATAATAAATAATTTGATGTGACATTATAATGTAACGTCAATTATGACGTCTCAGTCACCATTTATTATTTCCTGTGGCCACTATGCATTTTTTCAATACTGTCAGCAAAAAAAGTTTGATATTCCTCTAAATGTCATGGTTTGGATAGTTGGTGACAAAGTAGAATTAAAAGAGATTGAGGGGTATTTTTAAAATACTGTACTACTCCGCATCACATGCGAAAAACTTATTTTAGGCTATATTCCAGAGATTTCCTCGTAACATCAAAACTCTGTTTAATATTCCTTTGGGCCACTATCACATTGGTGCTGCGGTCTTTTCCGTGTATATCAACGTGTGACCACCAGTTTTTAAATTAAATAAAACTACTTACAATTTCCAACATCTAAACATTTTCAAAAATCGTTTCTCCTATCCCTACTGGTAGCCCATTGACAGTATATTGGTTGTATCCGCCGTTACGAAGACGTACACTTGTATCTTATCGTAAGGAAGCGTTGTATGAATACCTCTGGTTATTATCCATCTAGTACCCACTGGAAGCTAGGCAGAACTATTTATAAATAACTAGTTGAGGCTGAAAAATAATATACGGTTAGGTATTTTATGTCACGGTACCTATGCCAGTCGTACAAAGAACGGTGCTCGGGTTTTTATAGTTATTTGACTGAAGCTAACTATTGGTTACAGCCCTAAGGGTGTAGGTAGCCTGAGACAAATCGTAGAGCGTTAAAATGCTAACATTAACGCGTCAGAATAGTCAGATTGATAAGTACACAATATACTAAAATTTGCAGAAAGTTAGACCATGAATAAACTTTTTTAAACATATACATGTACTTTTTTTATTAACACAAATTTTTGAAGTAGCATCCTTTAACAATATTCTCAAAAGAATTGCCTTAAGGTTTCCTCAGGATATTTAAAGCAAACTTTTAGATACCGCCTCAAATCAACGCACAAATCTATACCACAACAAACCTTAAAAACTCTATTATCATGACTCTGTATACCAACCTACTAGCAACCGGTATATCCCGGTACACGTGTATCCTTATCATAGAGGTATATCCTTAAACGATTCCGAGAATTCACTCGTGGATACAAACTAGTATGAACCGATCCGTGTTACTTTATCCTCTTGTACTTAAGGTTCTTGGTTACATAAAGTTACTTTCAAGAAGTCTCATATTATGCGCATAGGTTATTTTAAGCAGTTGGTGTTCGTCCTTAAAACAAAAACATATCGTTATAGAAAACAAGTGTATGTCGTGATTTACTCTTTGATATTTTTCGGGTCGAATTATAAGACAGTCAGTGTAAACTGCAGGTTTGACCGTATATTATTTGGTTGGAATGTAGAAAATAATCCCTCTTTCGCATTAGTATTTTGCGGCGTGCTTATTCTTCAAAATTGTTGCACTTTGCTTGCTGCATATTTTATGTAGGCTAAGGTAAATGTTTACTTCTACTTAAATAGTATTACTAGTAAAACTAGAGATAAACGGGAAAGAAGCGCCCAACTTGGAGGACTTAAACCTATAGGTTTAATAGGCTGACATTAATTTTATCACTTTAAAAATCTAGATCTTTAGGTTACCCTAAGATGATCTTTCCTGTGACCTCTGACGTAGGCACCACGTAATTTCCACCCTCACGGAGCGCCCACGCTAGCAACCTTTTCACGGTACCGGCCGCCATTGCTGTGACGTCATCCTCCTACCCAATGTCATTTTCATTCACGACCCAGCAGTGAGTAACTGACTCACTTATTAGTTGCATACTAACGAAGTCTGGGAATCTAGGTCCAGTTCCGGATGAAACTTTTTATTGCTGACATGATTGCAGTTTTTAAATGTTTTTTTGTTTGTGAGGAAGATAGCAAACGAGCAAGCGGGGCACATGATGGTATTCGACCACTGCTGCCTGTATACACGCAAAATCATTATAGAAACTGGGCACCAGATGTCGAACAAAACGTAGGAACATCGTCCCTACTTCACATCGGTTTGGTGTGCGAGACAATGGTATTTCGCCGGTCGAGTCAGCACTACCATTTTCAATTTGACTCAAAATTAAAAATACTACTTAGTCGCTATGTGCAGCTTAAATTGCAGTAAAGTTTTTCTACGAAGATATTTCAGGTTCTTTGGGTTAAAATCTACGCTACAGCGTTCGGTCATTTAATGCATTATTTTCAAAGCTAAATAGCTTTGAATCAACAAGTAAAGGGTCTTTACTTTTATTTATATAAGTGTATTTTTATATTATTTTCCTTACAAAATATCCCATGTTCAAAAAACAACGAAAAAAGAAAAAGATTACCCCGCTTTATTTCTATTCGCGAATTTCCAGCGCAAAATAAATACTCCTGGGCATTTATACTTCAGTGACATTTAAGGTTACCTTAAGTTTTTCCTTATGAAATTATCGTTCAATGTTATCGTACGAGGGTTTAAATTATAAGCGGAAGACATCGTTTGTAATCACACTAACCAACTTGAATGATTTTCCGTCGGAAAATAAACCATAAAAATAATGAATGCGTATTTTCCGCTAAAAATAGTTTATTTCAACGAATGCTTGCATAAAATTGGAAAAACATTCGTTCGTACTTTGTTAACGGCAGCATGGAAGTTGAATGCTGTCATAATAACTGTTTTGGTTCGTTTAAATAATTACTAAAGTTTTAGAGATAATACTAGGCTTAAACACTATTTAATAATGTCTCGTATTGGTTACGTTCCAAAATAACTATGACAGACATTGGAATAGAATAATAGGCGTTATGGTGGGATAGATAAGGCGCTAAGATGCTATACGTTAGGCGCAAAGGTGTTGTACGTTTTTGCACGTTTATGTTTTTTTCGTTTGAGGAAACGAAATTCATCTCAACAGTTAAGTCGATAGATCTATTATTTTCTAAGTACAATCAGTTTCCTATGAACATATTAATATATAAGAACTTTTCTGGTTTATTATGAGCCTTCTTACGTGCGCATAAAGTAGGTACTACATCCTACGTAGCTAGTCAAGAAACGTTATAACTACGTAGGGATTCATTACGAGTGCATGTAGGTCATGTCGTGCTCATACATTTAATCCCCATGACTAATACAGAACCTTGGATTTTTTTACTAAAATGGGTTTAAACAAAAATAAATAATTTTAAGTTTGTGATCAGTATGAAACTATGGTCAAGTTTGATTACGTAACAGATAAAAATCCATTTGAGATTTGCTCTGTAATACCGCTAGTTAAAATGGGAACGTATCACGCAAATCTGTACAAGCGGTGTTTAGGCCGGTACGCACAATTGACACAAGTCACAAACTTTCGGCGAAAATTGCTTGCACGATGATTTAACTGATGTTGAGGACAAATTTTTCTCCTGCTACTTAAATTTGATAATATTAACCGTTTTACATTTACGTCGCACAAATTATATAAAGTTTAGTTTTGAGCAAATAAAATAATCTTTATTTCATACGCCAACTTTGTGCATTGCGCGGTGTAAAATATATTTTACAGTTAGGTTAGGTTGACCAGATATTTAAAAAAGTTAAATAAATAACAATAAAAGTTATTCAAAAAGCATTTGTTTCAAGCACACAGTGAATGAAACAAATGCTTTTTGAAATCCGTTAATGATCGATGTACGATTTTCGCTGCAGAGTGATCCACCTGGTTGTGGCCGATTGTACCTTCCAGCCGAGATAGCGTGCGTCATGTGAAATCATTGATACATACACTTCATCATAATTTCTACTCGGAATCAACACGTACTGGATAGTAAATTGATATCTCTATCTCTCACACGTACTCTGTTATCATTTACAACTGATTTAAATCGTGGTTTAGTGGCTGACAGATGACAGACCCTTGATTTCTGCTACGACCTTTAACATTATCGCACTTTTTATGAGTTATTGATACCAAAATTACTATTTTCTGTATTTTCGATTGTCGCATTGAAACATATTTTTTTACTATTTGAATGAGGTTAATGTCTATATTTATTTAATCTTGCAGACTTAAACTGGTTACGGTAATTCATTTATTTCCATGCAATAAGTTAGGTAGGTATTGAGAATTATTTATTAACTATTATTTAATATGTATAAAAATAAATATTCCTATAATTATTAATTATATAATGATAACATTTTTCATACCGCCAGTTACTAACCGTGTATTAGGGGAGCGAGGGGCTTGTTGTTACAGGGGTAAGTAGTAACAGGCTCTTTTCACCAGGATCTTCAACACTATTAACGTGAATCTTTGACTCGATTTAACCCATAAACCGCACCACATCATATTGCCATAGCCAGTGTTCCACCGGTTGGCGCAGTGAGCAAATGTGAGCATTCCCTTCATTTTTGCCAGGTGATATAAAATTGTACTGTCGTAAAATTTTGGTTTGTGTTTTTAATATTGCCTATTTTAAAATTTTCTACATCTTTTTTCCATTCAAATTTATCTATCTCTGATATTGTGTAACAGTTTTTATGATTGCTAAATTGTTTAATTAGTTATCTTGATAAATGTTAAAAATCATACCATGGGGTTAGTTGTAACAAAATCCCGGGGCTTGTTGTAACATGTTACAACATGCATTGTCTGGTATGTGGTGAAGCTTACACAGATACAAACAAAAAAGATTGGATATAGTGTATTAGAAATAAATAATTTAATTACTTACTGTGATTTAAAAGTGCTATTATGATTATAAGTAGTGTTTAACTAAATAAAACTCTTAATTACTTAATTTTTAAGTGTTGATTACAAAAAAGTGTATTTGAGTTGATTTTTGATAAGAATTACATAATACTTACTTTGGAAAGATGTCAATTTTGTTAAAAATAAATATAGAATAAATGATTAGAGGTATTAATGTCGTTTTTTATGGTCGTTACTACTTGCCCCGGTAGACGTTACAACTTGCCCCAAGCACGAGGTAAGTTGTAACACCGCACTTCTTTTAGAAAATAATTGATTGTTAAATAATGACCAATAGTTATGATATTATTTTTACTTCATTTGGTAGAGGAAGAGCTACAGTATCCATCAATCTTTATTTAGTAGAAATTGAATCAATAGATCTCAAGATATACTAGTTTTACTGAAAACTGTTACAACAAGCCCCTCGCTCCCCTACTCACGTCTTTTAAAAGTAGTTACTTAGTCTCTTATGTATGACTATCTTGTTAGCACAAATTTATTAAAAATCATTGTAATAAAAGTCAGAAAAAGTCTGTGCCGATACATTAAGTTATAATTTGTAATTGTCATACAACTGATATTTTTTTAACATTTTATTGTTTGAAAACACAGACTAGTCATGCAATAGCAGTGTATGAATGCAATTAATTACAGTCAGTACCTATTATCGTGATATTCAGTTGGCATCTTATGTATTGTTTTCTTCACTACCCAATTTAAAAAAAAGTAAGAATTTAAAAGACCAACAGTTTAGTTTAAAAGATATTCATTGAATAATAAGTAGATATTACGTATTACCGAGCTTTAGGCATATGTTTCCCAGTGTAACTTCTCCTAGGTACCTCAGTAATGGGATTCATCCTACACTACACACTAAGTAAGATTGCTTGTTTTATTTTTAGCGCCGTCACTTCCAGAGCGGCACAAATTACTTGAACTTTTATACTTACTCTAGCAAGGAAGCTGTTTAATCATTCATAAGCTGTACCCAATTTAACCTAGATGAAAATATGAATAACAGCAAAAACGAAGAGATGTTATTTTTACTATGTGAGGCTGTTGCTTGATTTTTGATGTTGACGCTATACTTGATGTTTTAACGTATACTTAATAAGTAATATGTCGGGCAGGAATACCGGATTATGCAAGAACTTTATACATTGTTGGTAATAAGTGAATAAATTATGGATGTTAGGTGTATCGGCATGTTTTCCTTAAGGTTTTCCTGCAACCTCGTGTAATCTACGAGCAATATTGAGCATTATTTGATAACGCATCATAAAATTATACATCTCGGCTCATAACAGGGTTATATTTAATTTGAAGGATACTTTCAAGGCTTATAATTTCGTAATCAAATCTGTGTCAAAATATTCCCGTAAAAAAGAAACAGGTAAGACAAACTGGTCCGTTATTTTATAAATCGCTGCCCTGGTTTCAACCTGCCGGGCAATATTAAGTAAATGCCGCGACTGGATACGTATGTAATGATTTTGATTACACAGTTCGTAGAAGAAATTCAGAAACGGAGGTGAACCAGAACGTAACTTGTTTTTTAATATTTTAGGCTGAATAAAATGACAATTATAAGCGCATCACAGACACATAACTGTCAATTGTGTCAATGTCAATGAAACACAAGTCCAAAGTAAAAAGCGTGCAGATAAATAAAACAAAACTGCGTCAAGTACGTAACAGTTTCAAGTTATTGGCGTGCCGGTGAAGTTAGAGGCCTTTCACTGCACGACGGCCACACATCTTTACTTATAATTGGAGACAGTCTGGCTCGGAGGTTCAACTAACACGATATAAGCTAACTAACCAAGGCCGTGGGATAAAATATCTGCAAGATTTACCCACGACTCCGGTCGCCACGGTTTTTGACTTGCTCAGACGACGCCGTTACTTCACCTCGCGACTGCATCTAGTAGATTAGTTTGTCACTTGTATACTCTACTTAGTTAATTACAGGCATCTAGACACTACGGCCTCAAAGATGCGTCGGTAAAACGTTAATTGGCACAGAAACTAATCTATCTTGCAGAGTGCTAGTGTATTTGTGTGTCTAGAATTTTACAATTGACCTCTCCAGCCGAGAGAATGTAACGGTATTCAAGACAATAATAAATAGAAAAAATCGATCGATCAGCATCCAATGAATTCGGTTCAACGACTTCTCTTTTAAGAGCTCATTCAGGTAATTTTGTACTCCGTTTTTTGCTGCTTCACGTTTTTGCCTTGATTTCTTTGGCTATTGGCTATCTAATTCTGTCATTATGATTTTCAGCCTTATTAGTATAGTGTTAGGGTTGGTATACGTTTATTGTTGTTTGTCCTGGATTCGGTTGACTTCCTCAAGGAAGCAAGTCGTTGTTGGCGTCTTGGATAGCAGCTATTGTTCGTGTGGCAAGCGGTGCAAGTGAAACCAGCTGCGCACTGGAACGGCCCGCGGTTGACTCACACTGATTTCCTAAGTTACATCATTAAATTATCGAAACGGTGCAATTAGATAACCTCAAGGTTGGTCTAAGGCGCTAATGACCTTTTAGTAACACTTGTAATAGTATTAGTAACGAGTTAATATCTTGGTGATTTCACTTTGAAGGTAATTACTTCCTATGAGTAGAAAACTATTTAGTTGTTGTTGTACCAATATTTCTTTTAAGTTTATTTTATAAAGAATGATAGGATACGTAAACTTTTTGTTGTGACTAAAATGTAACCTTTTATACCATCATCCGAGACGACTATCTAAATAGCTGTCCACGCCCGAAATATTTACATAACTGGAATCCAACTTTAGTGTTGTTTGCTTAAAACTAATTTAATGAGGTACATGATTTACAAATGTTCTAAATAACGACGATTAGTATGAACTTACACATACATTGGGTCAACGCATAATTTAGCACCTAACTTTTTAACTGTCACTGTCAGATTTTGGAATGTCAAAGATCAGGTATAACTTTTTAAAAATGCAACAGGTAAAGGCATTGCGAGATAGAGTCACCTGTTTCTGTCTGCATTCCACGTTTACCGTTACGCTCGCACAGACTCACTCACAATAATACTTACCCACTACATCTACCTTTTGCTTTTTTTCTTGTCGATTCCCTATTGAGGCTAGACAGATAATGCTCTCTTATTGCTTTTAATCTTGATGTATACGTATAAACGTTGTATATATTTTTGTTTATTAAACTATTGTGTACTGTACTTATTGAAATTAAATTAATATTTGTTTGTGAACGCGGCTTGTTAGAATTTACTGAGAATCCCATATTTTAACGACCTCCTTACCGAGAAATCTCAAATCAATTATTGGAACTTATCGAAAAAAGTTTTGTGAAACATTGTTTTCTTAAACTTAATATAGAATACCTTCTTAAAATTATATCAGTTCTTTTTAACTATGATAATATGTAGTTCAAGCTTCTGGTAAGATACCTATTTAATGTTATTTCTGTCTATATTTAAATTAATCGTAAACATTTCAAAGGTAAACGTCTGAAATAGCCAATAACCTACTAGTTTTCTTAGGAAGTGATGTGCAAACAATAAAGACACAGGAAGGCATTCAAAGACCGTTTTACTGTTTCGTTTATGTTTCACGTCCTAAAATATGAAATACTCGTGCGAGTTCTTATACTATGACGCGCCTGTCAGTTTTGACAGCACCCGTCAAAGTATTAAGATCGTTTGATCCTGCTATCGCAGTTATAGGTTTCAGCCAAGAATTGATTTATGCATATTGTTAATGTATCTGTAGTGCAAGCAACAATAGTGTGTGATTTTGAAATAGCCCGTAGTGTTCGAAATATTTGACAGTTACGCGCCCGCATCAATTTATTTATATGAATGGGTCATGTTTGACGGGCGACCTGTAACTTTGACAGTTATAGGAATTATACTAACGACAAGCATAATTATTAAAATACGTGCCGTTATGAGCTCTAATGCAATTCATGAATATTAAGTAATTTGAAAAAACCTGTTATGTTCCTATCACTTTTAATTATACTAATGGTAAGTTTATACAGGGAGTTCAAAAACAATTGGTAGGTTTATTTATAGATGTACATTTATCCAAAGTAATTTATTGTTTATACCTTCTGGAATATTATAAAACAATTTAATCTTTAAGATTTGTTGAACTTAATTGTTTTGGCATATATGACACCCTGTATATTTTAAGATGAGATTCGTTATCAAGTTAAGCTAATCATTTATTTTGATTGACAGCGAAAGTTGATAGAATTTATGAAAGTAAGCCGTCAAACTACCAAATACAGTGTTTATTCATACTATTTAAGTATTTTTTTCCAATAGTCGTGAATTTTTAAATAATTATTATGGCCATTATAACCTTTTCAACGTTTAAAATAAGATATAAATTGAGACTTTTACGCAGAAAAGTGTTAGGTATGTTGGAAATTGTAGTTTCAGCGTTTAGTTTTATTGTTGTAAAATCTAAATTAAGTGTAACTAAGTATAAATATTTTATAGCTAAATATTAATATTTCTCTTTTAGAATCTAGAGCAAAAAGTAAATGCTTATGATAATTATTAGGCACGTAGGTATTTAGAATGCGTAGTAACCTAAACTTCTGCGTAGTTGCAATATCTATGCAGATTTAAATGTTACTTAAACACATTTTATATAAACTGATTATTGTATTGCTTTTATTCTTCGTTTTTGTAACTATTTCTTTTCTATTTCAGGTAAGTTCCAGTCAAGTCTTCCAAAAATTTGGGATAAAAACCGTTTGGTAACGTAAGAACGTAATCTAAGATTGGGAATATTAATCTAAGAATAAGTAGTTTCTGAAAAAAAGTTGAGATAATTAATGAGGCAAAGAGTCAAAGAATCTTGTGTTCCTATTGAGTCGGAACTTATTAGCATGTGTCGTTTATGGTGACCGTTCACTTATCATGTCTATGGCCGCCATATTCGTCGAATGTTTAGGAAGTTACAATGTCAATGGCGGCTCACACAGGAGATGTTAGTTTGCGCGTCACGTTTCTGCGCAAACGACGCTGTTAGGTCAATAACCCCCAAATACTGCCAATGACTGGTAGCGTGGGTATAGATACTAGAAGAGTAAATATTACCTAGCTTAACTAGTTAAATTTAAGAAATATGTCTCGGTTTAAGTTGTTTGTAACGTAAACTATCTTTCTGGATCGTTAAACAACTTTTTAATTGGTGAATAATTAGGCATAGATAGCAGACAATAATTAGGATACTTAACCGTCGATGGTTCTAACCAATAATTAAGCAGTAATTTTACGTCGGCATTAAGATGTCATATTTGACAGATGTCAGTATGAAATGAGTTGATAATCGTCAAGTTGACGGCTTCATTAAAGTAAATGAGTCGTATTGCAATAGGTAAATATCTAGGTAATTTGAGCTATTTTCATATTAAAGAAAACTACGGTTTGCATTGATAATGCAATCTAAATTGACAGCATTAAGCGTTGTTTTCGGTTTTGTTTACAAATTGTTAGTAATTAAGGAAGAAAGGGTAGTCGGCTTCGAAAATTTGATAACAGGCGGCTTCTAAACAGGTTATATGATCGCAGGTCGTTCACACCGAGTGAGGCGAACTCCGGGCTTTTCAAGGTTTTTTGTTAAACAAAAATCCTCAACTACGACCAATAGGCTTGTTATTCAAACATTTTTTTGTACTAAGTATATGTAAATACATCGGTAAAATGATTCCCTTCCAATATTAAATAAAGGTGCTTGTACCTTCCGCCCTTCGTGCCAAAACAACAATATTATTATTAATCAAGAATTTAAATCGTTTAATATTTTATTATGATTTAGTGCCTATTTTTCAATTGTGGATTATCGCTAGACAGTGCAATAAAAACTCAAAACGCTATCAATGCCGAATTATTTTATCGCAATTATCAATAATGTACCCTCTTATAAATGTGCCGACTTTAATCAATTTAATTGGAAAAGTGTGATAATTTTAGCAGCTATTGCAAGTACTATTTTACAACAATAGTCAAATAACTTTAAGATTATCAATGGAATTATGTTAAGTAATTTGTATATTACTTTTTTTACCAAAGTGTAAAAAAGACTTCTCTCGATTTTACATCGAAAATGTGAATGAATAAATCGTGAAGCAAGAGAGTCTTCTACCCGCATTTTGTGATATTGTGTCAAAATGGTGGAAATTAATGACAACAATAATTATGTTGCACGAATCCGAGAATTGATGTCAATGGATGCGGGCTACGGGCAATATGTAAAAATAAAAAAGGTCAAAGTTGAAAATATATCCTTGATTACATTCCGTATATATCGACATAAAAATAGCTGTAAGAGGAATACTGCAGCAGAAATTAATTTGCCTGATATATTAGAAAATAAAAGCATTTTTCCTATAAATTATAGGTACCGTATTACATATTTCAGTTTATATCAGATATCCAATTGTCGATATTAAATACGCATAGCTATGGACATGATTGTATGTATATGTTACCGGCAATGTGTAAAATCCGGTATTCTATACAATGCCTAGGTAATGTATAGAATCCCAAAAACCTACCGGTAATGTATGAAATATCATTTATTTTATACTTTGCCTAGGTATTCTATACAATACCGAATGCGCGGCCGGCAATGTATGTAATGCAGGTAAGATTATAATGAAGAACGTTAGAGAGGAACTATATCATGGTCCTATATGTATATTGCACTCTTATACGTTTTTTTTTTGTTCAATAACCGATTTGTGTTCATAACATTTAATGTTCATAATTTTTTCTCGTACTTTTTTTCTTAATTTATTTTTGTTCTACCAACGGAACTCATTTTTTCCTTCATAACTTTTTTCTCCGACGTAGTTGGTAATTTTTAGTTAAAAAATATCAGGGTTGTGGTGCTTCGCCGGCCGCTGCCGCGGCACGCTCGCTTCGCTCGCTCGGCTTGCACACTGTATAGTTAACATTCAACCTCACACTCCTCCTCGCTTCGCTCGTCGTCGTACCTATTATTTTAATTGATACTCCGGGTTACTCGGGGACAGGAGAAGCATTTGTCAAATCTTAAGAAATTTACACTTTCATTGGTGCATTATTTTAATCAAGCTCAGTATAATTATCTAATAGAACATGTTTTATAATTTTGCTGAGCATATAATAGGTTATCATTGATAAATATAGGCCAAGGTCTATTTATTTTACACATTGCCGGTGAAACAGCAGGTAATCTATACAATTCCTAGGAATTTTATACATTACCTAGGTATTGTATAGAATACCTGAATTATACAGATTGCCGGTAACATATATAAGATGTAAATTAAGGAATAGGTGGTACCTAATTTAGGCAACTTTACTATTATTTTAGAGAGGTACTCCAAGATAAAGATTATGAATTTTGTGAAGTTTCGAGGTAATCTCTTTTAATTTTTTCCATTCGTAGAAAGTTTTCATACTTTGATCCAATCACAAATACAAACTTAAGGGCAACAAAACATGTACATGTTTTCGTAGGTACCTACAGTCGAACATTGATGTTAGGTTTAGAATGTCCAATAAAAAACCCATACCTTAAGCTTAGAAGTAAATCGGGTATACCATTATTGTAGAAACTTGCAAAAAAACTATAAAGTTATAGTGAACATTAAAGATAGTTCATTAACTTCGCTAAAACAACATGCTGATATGCGCAAGAGCACACGCATGTGAAACAAACTATGTATTTCCAAGTTCAAATTTATTTTGGTGCATATTATTTCACGGTACAATAATTTTGAATGAGTTAATATGTACTTAGGTACAATATTTAGACTTTTATAACTATGTCCGTAGAGCTCTGCCCGATTTGGTCTGGTATTATTTTATAGCAATAAAAATAGTTGTTAAGATTACTGTAAGTAAATAAATTACTTTAATACATAATAATTTATTGCAGGACGAAACTATGTCAAATATGTTAATAGTCAAAATTCTGTTTTTGTTTTTTATCTGTAGCCAACCGCAGTGGACTAGAGGAGAACGTAGTAACACCGAGAAATGAGCCAATTGCGAAAAGGTAGTGGTAGAGTCTAGCTGTAGGCTCTGTCTGCAGCGATTACTGGGCTGACTCGACCGGAGAAATACCACCGTCGCACAGAAAACCGACGTGAAGTAGGGACGATGTTCCTGCGTTTCGTTCGGTGAGTGCGGTATCCGGTGCCCAATTTTCTCATAGGCTCAGCAACACACCCCCAACACCCACAGTGTGATCTGCTTGCTCGTATGCTAGTCTATCGTCTATCATAAAAAAATGTACTTTTACTTAATTGCCCGACCCAGGAATCGAACAACTCAACCTCCATGTACCTACATGCTGCGCACAGAGGTTATATATTTTTTTCTATTTTGATTTTTAAATCTCAATTCAATTGCAATTGTAGTAAGTAGATACGTCAGTTGTTATACTCGCCACGGTCGAGTGCCAGAGGCGGAAGTGCGGGCTCCCACAGAAGTAAAAGATGTCATTACAGAAGATTGGGGGCATATTCTGCTATTATCTTACCTTGATGTAAAACATGTTTTAGTGGAGCGTGTGTTAGATGGATTAATTTTGTTTAATGGTAGGTATTGTAAATTAGAACGTGTTCAAATTGTTAATTATATTATATTTAAGCGTTGGCCATCAAAATGATTTGGTCTTTTTATTGAGTTTAAATCGGATCGTAAAACTTCTCACTCGTAATGTAACTTTTCATTAAATATTTTTTTAAAATTTATAGTAAGGTGTTATTAGTTAGTAGAATATGTCCCCCCCGAGCGCTACACACTCACGAAAGCGTGTCGGCGCCGGCGCAACTCAGATATGTTTCCAACTTTATCATCGTATACCTTAATTTTACCTTATTTGTATCATAGTCTGCCCGTATATGATACAAAACATAAAACTAACACGCTAAAAAATAAATTGTATGTTAGTAAAGCCTAAATGTTAGTCCCTGATAGCTTAGCTTTCTAATATTAATATATTATTTAATGAAGAGTGCAGTAGTATCTTAGGCAACTCATAACATCTCATAAACTTAACATCTTCTCTACATGGTATCGTGTCACTACATCCCTACTTCCCTACTAATATTATAAATGCGAAAGTAACTCTGTCTGTCTGTCGGTCTGTCTGTCTGTCTGTCTGTCTGTCTGTTACGCTTTCACGCCTAAACCACTGAATCAATTTTGACGAAATTTGGTATGAAGAAAGAACTGAACTCGGGAAAGGACATAGGGTACTTTTTACGGCGGGAAAATTTCTCATTCCCACGGGAAACCGACTTTCACGCGAACGGAGTCGCGGGCGGCCACTAGTAGTATATAACAAAGTCGCTTTCTCCGTTCCTATGTATGCTTTAATCTTTAAAACTACGCGCCGGATTTTGATGCGGGTTTTTTAATAGATAGAGTCATTCAAAAGGAAGGTTTACATGTATAAAAACATAGTACAGAGAGAGGAGTTTTACTTCGAATTTAACGCCTACGAAGCCGCGCGGGTAAAAGCTAGTAATTTTAGTTAATCCCTGCACATTTTCTTGTATTTGTATCATATTTATCTATTAAGGTACCTATAGCAACTTTTTACAGGTAAAAAAACTTTGAAATTCAAAGCTATAATTCATCATTTCAAAATTTTAAAATAATCTTTGTTTATTAGTAATATTACTTAGGTTTACAATGCATTACGATAAGATACAGTTATCTCTCTGTCCTCGGTACAAATAATGTTGTTGATTATTTATTTATTTAATTATTTATTATGTGGATTATTTAATTCGTAAATAAATATTTTCAGGTACATAACATATGGAATCTCAATATGGTCTTATTGGTTAAACCAGAATAAAATAAGTACGTAATACGATATTTAAATAAATTTCGTATGGGAAGTAAAATGAATTGATAGGAAACCAGGTAAGGTAGTCTCTTCTATTTTAAAGTATTTATCCACAGTAAGTTAATTAATTATAATGAAACTAGTGGCCGCCCGCGACTCCGTTCGCGTGGAAGTCGGTTTTTCGTTGGAATGTGAAGTTTTCCCGCGGTAAAAACGCGCTTAAAAAAGTTGCTGTAAAGTTTCATCAAAATCCATCCAGTAGTTTTTACGTGAAAGAGTAACAAACATCCATACATCCATCCAAACATCCATACTCACAAACTTTCACGTTTATAATATTAGTAGGATTAAACATTGATCAGTAAAAATAACAGCTAAAACAGTGCTGGTACAGTATTTCATGTAATTTTGGTCAGGTTTACCTTAAAAGCGGGTCAAATTAAGCGTTCTGAAAACACGCATCACGGGATGCATTTAGGTCGTGAAATCGGGATGATTCGCTTAATAACCCTTGCGGTTGGTAGCCCTTTTTTTTGTTTTTTGTTTTTTTTGTTTTTTTTTGTCTGGGACAACGGTTGGTAGCCCTGTCTGGGAGGTAATGAACAAAACGGCCCCACGGTACGCAAGGCCCCAGACTATTACGATCCGTTAATTTCTATTATTGCATTTGTAATAGAAGCCTAGGTCTTTTATAGCCTTAATAACATATGACCACTATTTGTTACCATTTCTCAAAATTAAACATATCTTAAATTTTATTACCTTCTACTTCCACGTTAAGAGAAGTACTTTAATTATCAAAATAAAGTAATTAAAATTACTAATACGTGCATGAAACGGTTTGAACTGAATGAGAAATCTCATTTTAATGTGAAATTGTTACATTTTGAATATTTTTGGATGCTTAGTTTTTAATTGAAAGTTTATATAATATTGTAAGGTACTTTATTTTTTCGCGGTTTAAGGTAAAGTAGACATATTAAAATTAATTCTTGGTAAGTCGTTTTCTTTCTTTATAAGCAGACACTTTGTTCCCTAAAAATGTTGTAAGTGCTCGAAGCAACAGTTAAATCGAATCAGCACCGCAAGAATGCGTTCCGCATTACGCTATGTGCTCGTTCGTAAACGTTCTGGGATTCCGTACTTGCATAATCATAAAAAAGTAAAAAAAAAACAGTGTGTGAGAAACTATGCAAATCTACTTTTTAACTAAAACCTTATAAGTCAATATCGATTATAAACAACAATTGTGCCAATCTTTATATGTAAATACGTAGGTACATTAAATTTTTTTAAACGGATAAAAATAATTATGTTCATTTTGAATAGTTTTGCCGGGGGTTAAAAACTGGGTGAGTAAATATACTGACTCCTTACTTGGATATTGACACAACCATTTTATTTTTTTACGCTTCTAAATCTTTCCCTGCGCTCGCGTCGATGCTGATAACGCCTGCTACTTGGAGAATTTATTGCTAACTGTTAATTCAAAACAATTTGTATACGCTTTATAATGTACGTATACGCCCAAATAACTGTGGGAAACACGGATATTTTTTATAACAACCGCAAAACTGTATGACTTAATTAAAAGAGAAAAATGTAGGAAAATAGCAGAAAATACTGTAATTAAGGTAATTAGTTAATTAATATTCTCGTTTAGAACAATGAATTCGATTTACATAAAAAGGTTATAATAGATCTGTAAGAAGTTTAGTTTCATCGATTGTGTTGTCGGAGCGATGTTAGTTTTATTTGTTTCGGAAAAGACTTGAAACAGAAGACTGCCACTAATAGTCCACTACTAAGGGTTTTTGAAGTTTTTGACTCTTTAGAACGCGATTACCTTTGCTTTATCTATGGTTTAGATAATTACAGCTTAGATTATCGATTGTCATACTACTAAGTATTAAGTGAACCTCTTTAGACTTTTTATAAACCCTATATGCCTGTGACGTACCGATCTTCTTTTGTCTCGTTGGTTGTCAAGTTGGTTGTCTTGCGGCAACTCAGTGTGTCACGCGAGCCATTTTGTTTTATTATTGTGAACAATTACTTCTTTGATTTATTTGTGTTTCTGTTAATAATATTTGAATAAGTAAACCGTTGTTATTTTTTGACGTTGTTATTTATTTAACTTGCTTCCTCTATCTTCGCTAACACTACTATATCCGTTTCATTGTAGGTATAAACCTTTGAATTCCCTCAATATGATTTGCTCGTATGAAAATATGACTGTGCATATAATTTTTCACTCTTAGTCTACTTAAATAAATAAATACCGTTTCATCTATCCGCCGATGTCTATCCAAGCATTAAGTCTGTTGTACCTTGTTTCATAAATCACGGTAAGCGCAGTATCGCACAATTTCCAGTCCAATAAAAACGCAACGATCCAATGTTTCGATTGCAAACCAAAACATCGGCGATAGCTTCCTGCACCCGAGTACCTACTTCAATGGCTAATTGTCAAACTAGTCCCACGGATTAGTTGCATTTGAATACAAGCTGCGAATACTTAGATGATAATATTATAACCACTGTATTAGTTCCTCTTGTCTGTAGCTTTACTCGCGTGGTCGTAAAATCGGTCTATTTCATATTTATTTTAGGCTTTATTTATTAGAAGAAACAAAGCATTAAAAGAAAATGAAAACTTTTATAAATAATAAATTACAGAGTTGGAACATTTAATTGATGAAGGTATTTAACATCTTCAGGTATAAATAAAAATTGAGTAGGTAGCGATAAAACTCTGTAAAAAGCCGGCCGAAAAATTAATCCCTGAAAGGGTTTTCACCCGCCAATTAAAAGTAAAGACCCGTCTAATAACACTGCCTTATAACATAGCTTTCTGCTGGCATAATCATTTCTTAAGTCGGTCAAATAACTTCAGTAGGTATTTATACATATAGTAGTACAAATAAACATTAATTAAATGAAATTAATTATTGATAATAATACCTTGACTTGTGTGAGATACGATGCTTCTGGAAAAACGATAAATTTACGAGTATTTTTACGGATTTCACAGATTTGATAATTGTAACATTTTCTGTATCAGTGGGTAAAACCTGCATATTTTTTATCAATTAATATTGTGTTGTACGGATTGTTAAATGATTATTGTAACTGTATCAATGATTTATTTATTGCAGTGAGTGGTTACATAAGCATTGTCTAGACGTGTGCCTGGCTGATGCATCATTATTGAATACCTGATTTCGAAACAACATGTAACGTATTTTTTATTAAGTTTGAACAAGTATTTATGTTAAACTCAGATAACTCGATCATAGCTTTACTTGCTCTCAAGTGGTTGGTATGTTAAGCAATGCACATTTTTTCTTTTGACGACCTCTGTGGCGCAGCGGTAACTATACCGGACTGCAAAGCGGATGGTTTCGGGTTCGATCCCCGGGACGGGCCAATATCGAAAACTTGTTTTTCGACATTGGGTCGTGTCTGGGTGTAACTAGGTTTCTCCCCTAGTCCATTGTGTGGAACCTTAAACACAAGAGCTTACTGCACTTGCTTAGGGGCTTCATAATTGGTGTGTTTAGTCTGGAGATTTATTATTATTATATTTTTATCTTTAGTTTCTGTTTCTGGAAGTAAAAACAGCTAGCTCACCGCGCATTGTAAATCAGCATTTGAATGCAGAAAAACGGGATTTTACCGTGGTTTTATTAATAGTCACGATTCGTAGCTGCACGCATCGTCGCAAGCGCATGCAATTGTACTTAAAGACTGAGCATTAATATAAAAATGTTTTCTTTACCACAAATGAAAAAAAAAAAACTTGGAATCTGAGTTCCAGGATGTTGCATTAGTCGTGCCGTGCGAAGTGTTTGACAGTCAAATGACATACATTTGGACCATCACCAACGTCTGCGCAATGCCTTCACGTTCTGACACATAAAGTACGTCTCCCCCGACGCGCGCGCGCACGACGAGAATGCTACTCCGTGCATGTCACATTTCGCAACTGACGCGCTTTTAGGGTTCCCGATTAAGCGGTTAATAATAGTATTAAACATTTCGTTGGGACTATTTTTTACTATTGGACCAAAATTGAGTTTACGAAATAGTTTACAACTTTGAGAAGGTCTTAAGGCTTTTTAAAAATAACACTTTTTTTTCAAAAAAAAAATTCCTCCTTTTGCGTTATTGATCTTATATTAGTTTGGCAACCCTACTAGCTTTCGACATGATGCAACGGATTTGTTTTTAATTGCTAATACGAGTATCAAGGCAGACAATCGACTTCGATTTGAATTGTTGGCTGTTGTAACGTTTGACCGAGAGCGATTCTAATGTTGATAAACTAGTTGGCTTAGAAAGCATTGTTAATTCAAGGATGGTTTTGTTCCATTTTTGCAGTGGATCTAGAGAAAGGCTTGGGAGTAGTCCAATGTAATTGTGTTTACTGACACCAACGCATTGTCTCACCCATTTCTATCAGCGAAAGCCCTAATTTGCTATCCGCGCGTAGGTGGCTACAATAACGTAGTCTAGATGATTGCTAATGACGTTAGATTCTAAGTGATAAATACCTAAGCAATTTTATATGAAACTAGTGACCGCCCGCGACTCCCTTCGCGTGGAAGTCGGTTTCCCGTGGGAATGAGAAGTTTTCCCGCGGTAAAAAGTACCCTATGTGTTATTCTGATGTATAATCTATATTACTGTGTAGTTTCATCCAAATCCGTCCGGTAGTTTTTACGTGAAAGAGTAACAAACATCCATACATACTCACAACCTTTCACGTTTATAATATTAGTAGGATAAACCAGATAAAAGTAGCAATAACACAATAGTCCTTCCCCGGCGATATCTTGAACTCGACCTTAACCTTGGAAAGATCGACGACTTGTGTGTGTCATAAATATATTTACGCAGAGATGTTAGCGAGATGTACATACGGACAGAAATAACGGTTATTTTCGTATTACAGCTAAAATTAACCAAAGTACTCCAATAATGGAAAGTGCATGCATAATAATGTTAAATGTTGCTGTTTAATTAATACCGGATAAGGAAATTTTTGATAATCACCCAATTTCCTTTCAATCATTCAAATAGTCGTAAATTAGATATTAATGTAGGTAGGTACTTTCTATTGATTATATAAAGGACAATAATATATCGTTATTTTCGTAAAGCCAAATAGTTATCCAAAACTAGAAACAGAAGTGTACTGCTTATTTGACTCTCAGAGCAACAAATTTATTCAAAGTGAATATTGTGCTTTGCGTACAAAAACCGGTTGAGGACACAAATATTTTGGTAACTTTTAATATCTTAGCGAATCCGTTTGACAGTTTTCCTGGTTTCAAGGTCAAAGTCAATGTGTCAAGACTTCCAGTTATGACTGTGCTTAAGGATAGTTTTCGATAAAACTAACTTACTTTTAACAGGATATGACATTTAAGTGGCATCCTACTTACCCTATATAGCGTACGTTCTAGAAAAGATTCTAACATGCTTTGCAATAACAATGTTAAATATAAAGCTAGTTTGAATATTAATATGAACTTGAAAGCATTCGAAAACTCGGGCTTTGAAGTTGCCAATTGCGGTCCTATAAATTTAAGGTAACGCCCTATACAAGGTTCGCAATACTGGTGCCAAGCCCAGACCAGTACCAACAGTAGCTATCAAGGATAAGTAGACAGGTCTGTACTTCTCTGTACTGGGCAGTTAGCCTTCGCAGACCGTAATCACTCGGCGGTTAGGACTCAAGTCTCCTGACACTTTTTATGGACTTGTGAATATTTATGAGCAAATATGTCCCTCGATTATATTCAGCCTGATATCTCCCTTACATTGTTTGTTAGTAGGTATCCTGCTTACGCGAAGTTTATTCTCAATTTAGACCATCTTTTGTTTTCGCTGAATTGGAATTGCGATTCAGGCCAAAATTACGCTGACAGTACGATTTTCTAAGAATTTACCAATTTGTTGTTTTAACCCAGATTAAGTTATTGGGAAATCATCAAAAATGGTGGAAAACAAGTTCAGCATATAATTTCAACATTTACTTTATTTTAATGCTGTAGTTTCAAAGAATTGTGTCGATATGCAAAGGTCGTTTGTTGACATTAGCTTTTCGACTTTATATTTTCCTCCATAACTGTTTTGTTTGCTTTCTTTAAACTCCAATTTATTTTTCTATTAACTGCACAGTTCACATTTTGTCAAATTGCATCTTTTTACATACAAGACAATTACTAGTTCATACCTATCGATAAATCAATTGAATAGCAATTTGCAAATAATCTTTGGGGTCACTCACGAAGTTGCCACATTCTTTTTTCGAAGTTCAATGATTGAAATCAATTATCGATGTAACATACGCAGGAGTTTCACAAACACTCGCACTTTATCTTCATTATAGGTTTTCAATCAATTTGATGTTTATGCGGGTTTTATGCCATAAATCCAGGTATTTATGAAATCAAATCTGTAAAATATATATCATATTCTATATTTTATGCTAATACTATATGAAATTTCGGTAACAACTGAACCAATTTTAATAATTCTTTTACCAGTAAAAAGCTGAAAATCAAAAACCTAGAAATAGACTTTATTGCTGAGTTAATGCAAGTGAAGATGCGAAGGTCTAGTTTCAAATTACGTGCTTATAAAAGATATATCTAAATATATGCCATTGCTGTTGATGTTATAATACATCCCACACCCCATTGATCTATATATCTGTCAGGCGAAAGTGTCGCCATTGTCCTGCGCCTGCGACAATAGCGTCGCGCGCGCAACTGGATCGAAGCGAAAGTTTCACCGACACTGCGCCGGCGACTGCGGTGCTCCCATTACAAGCATTTGTAGAGCACGATGTCTAATTTAAATAGTTATACTTTCAACAAACTTGTGATAAAAATAAAAATCAATCAATTACAAGATTTCAGTAATGATACTTTCAACCAATAGTTTTTGGTAAAAATAAATTGAGTTGATTAGATAAAACAGTAGTTATGCTTACACACTTATAGTTCTGGCTGTGATAAAAACGTGTCATGATAGCGCTTGATCTCTGACTTTAATAATTTGTAACAATCATATGAAGATAAAACTTTGCAACGTAGAGTATTCGTAGATAACAACATGATTTGTTAGTTATCTTATAAATATTGTAAGCCTACGCTGTTTGTTGACAAGAGTGACTAATCCATGGTATTTTCTTTGGTTGCAGGTAAGTCATGCCACCACAATGCCTGACTCATGCTGCCTATATCGAGTTTGGTAAGAACAACAATTCTTTGTTTTGATGTAGGTATTTTACAAGATATCTGGACTTTACCGGATTTTTTTTGAGGTTTACATAGTTACTTTTACTACTATGATCATTTCGTATGGTTTAAATCTTAAAAATGTTTGCTAATAAGTTGCTAAGCGCTAAACTCGTGAACAGCTAAACCTAGTTTGCTGTTTTTTTTGTTGTGTTTGATTAATTTGAAGAAGGTTCTTGTATAGAGGAAAAAGGTAAAAAACTGTGCGAATAATAAAAAAGCTACAAATTATATATTTTTTTATATAAAGGTAAGGTAAAGCAAACTAATAGCGGTTTCTGTCCAAGGATCTGTGCTAGATAACAGATTATTAGCAAATGCATTAATTTTCCCGGAAGAAAAAAAAAAAATTCAATTTCAAACCACTAAAGCGCATGAACCTTCTTGCGTTCCTGGAACTCACTATCTTAACTTACTAAATAGCCTGTTAAATACTTATTATAGTAACATTTTAGCACAAACTTTTAACTTTTATCTTAAATATGGAAATTTCCATGAAATTATATAAAAAGGTACCTAAGTGATTTTTTTCTGTAACATTATTATACTTCAATATTGATTTCGTTCTCTAACTAAAATAATCATTAGAAATTTATCGGAGTCCGGGCTTTCACAAAATTCATTTTAGATAAATAAAGTAACATCACCTTTTTAGAATAGTTTTCAGTGTCAGTATGAACTATCTCGTTTAAGTAAATTAGGGTAAAGCGCACTGTAACGTCCTTCGATACAAGGCTGCCCTTGTGCGAGAGATGTTTGTGTCTCATTTGTTTCCAGGGTTGACGACTTAATGGTTGTGACGTGAATTTGAACCAGATTGACACCTTCTGATTAATACCTTCTGAATGGCTTTTCAATTTATACAAGTAGATTTTGACGCTTTTATTATTATCATCTTGTTGGATTTTATGTTGTGTTGGTAGTTTCTTACTTATTTTTAGAATTCGATTTGATATTTTTTGTAAATATAAGCCTTTGATTGGCTGACGTCTTTATGTTTACGCAATAACTTTCAAATCGTAAATTTCTTAATTTACAATTCACACGAAAAATGTTTGAAGAATAATGAAGTCTAAAACAAATTTCGAGTCATATTTTTATTTATTAACAACAGCGAAAATAGGCGTTATTAATTCGTGTTCCCCATAATTCTTATTATCTCCTTAAATCTAGTAAAAGTATCGTAAATTATTCAGGCGCACTTAAATTCATATAGTTTGTTAAAAAAAATATCTACTGAATAAAATAACATTCACGTTAGAATTGCCAACCCTGAGTCCGTTATAAAAAAGTGTGCTCTACCTGCGTGCAGTGCATCGCAAGCTGTAACTGACGGGTTGCGATTGCGAGACGGACGCGAATAGGCAGAGCTACCCTACAGAAAATCCCGTTGGACACATACCACGAGAGAGACGTAAGCTGCTCGAGTAAATTAATTCATTGACCAATAATCGTAATAGAGTTCCTGTAGACAGGTATTAGTTAAGTAGAATTATAAAACGTCTATGGGATTTGGAGGTTAGAGACAGTATTCCCAAGGTTAATTAACTTAACTAATTTTATAATATTAAAACTATGTAGGTTTTTTTTACCTCAAAGAGCTTTAAATAAATAAGAACTTATTTAAAATATAACACAAATATTTTGCCAACAAGTTGATAGCCTACTTTTATACTTTAACTTTTTCAATGAGTTTTAAAGTTGACGTTTTCAATTAACTTTACGCATTACCTCAAAGGATAAATACACCGCAAACTTTACCTAGTTACTAAAAAACTATTTCGTATAATTCCCACCACTAATTACCTAATACAGAAGTTAAAATTTATAAAAAGAACTATTTAAGTACAGACAAAATAAACCGTAAAGTGGATAACTTAGTAGAAGTGATATGTTAATTTCTCTGCCTACGTTTTTGACTCATCATGCAAAACAGATGAAAAGTCCGATGCGTTTGTTACTACGTGTCGGTATGCGTTTCGTGTGTGTGTGTGTATGTATGTGTGCGTTCTCACGGTTTTGTACTTACTCGGTGCGTGTGCGCATTCTAGTACACAATCACGTTACGTTTTACTCACTAAGTTGAATGTGAAAATATGCCAATAACGTTACTTTAGGCGCGGCGATTCATTAGTGAGATGATTAATTTCGATTGTAGTTGTAAATTTTATAGATTTCAGATTTAGGTACAAGGAACATTCAAGTTTCTTTCTTAAGACATTCATCTTTAAAACTAAGTACCTAACTACGCACGTACGCTGGCTGAATAGTTCATTTTTTGTTTTTGTGGAATTTTACAACATTTAACCACAATAGATCTTGAAAGTTCCACGACACTATTCACCCAGCTAGTATGATCTAATTGCAATGATGCATTTTATGTAAAAAAAAGTATTCTTAGGCAACTTCTTAGGTAAGTTTAGGAACCTTCATTATAATAAGTATAATATAACAGTCCGGTCCCACGGTGCGCGAAACTTCACACTGCACCGTTCAGTACTCAGTGCGGCACTTGAAATGAAGTCTTAAAGACTTAGTCTTTTGGTTAACAAACTTTATGTATCTATTTTGTAAAGTTTTTGCTTGCGAAGTTGCAGGCGAATATTGAAACTCTATAAAAATCATAGTTCAATAAGATTTACTTGTTGTTGATTGGATTCTGAAGGCTTTGACTGTAAACTTTCCTTTCTCACCCGTAGACAACAAAGTGGGCAATATTAGCTACTAAGTATTTTATTCACCGACCTAGTGTCCAATCACTAATGAAAGGCTATGGATATAGCTAAAGATCAAAGGCCAATTATGAGTAAAGTCATGGCCACGGATCAATACTTAAGCATTTATTGAGAAAGCCTAATTCACAAGAGTCTGATTCTTAGAACGGTATCTTGCAAAGCGTGGTCATTTTCTAAAAGTGGAAGAGTTCTAAAGTTAGATAAGATTTTTCTTGAAGATACCAGAGAAATACGCTTCATTTTTTAGAAAAAAAATAAATAAATAAATAAATAAATAATAAAATAAAAATGTTTATTGTAAAAACTGTGTACATTGAGGTGTTTTATAATGGGTAAGTACTTATATACAGTTTGCCCTTTCGGACGTACAATATTTTATAATAATAAAGTAACACTAGTCATTGACAAAATAGATCCCGCCACCTTACAATATTACATTAGTGAAACTATAGTCAAATTATCAAAGTGACAAAAGTGTGGTGAAGTGTTTAGCAGATTAGATATATGGGAAAGTATAAATATTTGAATATTATATTACATCATTTAAATATTCTGTTATGTTATAATACACTTTACTCAAAAGAAACTGTTTTACTTCATACTTAAATATGTCTATACAACCAATCTCTAAAATATTTTTTGGCAGATGATTATAAAGTATTGGCAACATACAGAAAACACTCTTATTTAGATACGCAGTCTTATTATATGGACAACATACTTTTTTTCGATTACGTTCACTTCTAAAATTAACAAATAAATGCAGCCCCGGATCTTCAATTTTTTTTAGGCGGGGCAAAATCTGAAAACGCCGCCCACTAATATTTATTTTTACCTTTATCATCTTTATAAATTCAGTTATCAGATGTCCACTAACAAATAGCCCTTCCGGAAATAATGCATTATTTGCTGTTCTTTCCGTGCTATGCCTGTTTATATACAGATGTATAGATATAAACGCGTAAGATATACAGGGTGTTTGCTGGGTGAGTAGCCAAAAGAAAATGGTGCATAGGCGAGGCTATTAGCTATTTACTTCTTCTTATTAATTTGTATTTTGATTCAAGTTAAAGAATTTACAATACTTTTAAGGTTTTCCTATGGAAAACCCCGGTTTTTTCATGAAAAGTCAATTTTTTTTAATTTACTCTCGGACCAAACGAAAATAATTTTAATTGAGAGCATAATATTGTCTTATTTCGATGCAATCATAAATTTATACCAATCATCTCACAAAAGGTTACAGTGGATTCACAAACTTCGTTGAACCAGTGGGAAAAAAATGTAATGTCAACTTTGCTATGAAAAAAAAAAAAAAACACGAGTTGAAAATTTCATTTGCTTTTAAAAACTTCTTCAGTTAATACCTACACTTTATATTGATATGCTACAAATGTAACATTAATAATTAGAAATCTCGACTAAAATAGTAATTTAGTCCTCAAAGACGGCTGATAAGGAAGGTACGAATCCGTTCAACTACCTATGTAGATAAAAACTTATGTCTCATTCTAACAAATCTTAAACAATTATACTATCTCATTTGACTCTCCCCTCACTTTCCTGCCTCGAATTAATGACTCCTGCTATCTCACACGTTTGACTTCGGGCCGCGTAGATTTTCGGTGACCTACACTTTTCTACAGTTGGAGTAAGATGTTGCTTGAAAATAAGCGTATCAGCCAGTCATGACCAACGGTAGCGTGACTTTTACGCATGCTAGCAAATCTCATTGCACCAGCTGCAAGTCATGTAGAACAGGTTCACGGAGACTGAATCTAGGAGTTTCTTTTACTCCGTCCCTCACCACCCCAACCATCTGGTGGTGGAAGCCGCAGAATATTCTGCTATTTGCGACTTTCGCAAGAGGCGACCAAAAAATTAACTCGAACGTTAAAAGATTTTTGTCGGGGACAATCTGCTTCCTCCAGCCGGCGTGACCACGATTGTGGTAACAGCCTTAAGTTTTCCCTATAAATACACCTCTCAAACCGGCAGGTGCGACATTCAACAAAATTGGTTTCATCGCTTATCAGATCCGACTCCCGTCGAGTTTCTTGCTAGGTCTTCTTAGAGAGAGGCTCCTAAAGGAAACAGTGTATTAAAAATGATCACGATGCACTGAGGACCGTACCCAACTAGGTGGCCGTATTAATTCGTATCGTAAGTCAGAAAATAAAATCATTATTTTATAAGTACACTAGTGGTCGCTCGCGACTCCGTTCGCGTAGAAGTCGGTTTCCCGTGGGAATGCGAAGTTTTCCCGCGGTAAAAAGTTCCCTTAATTCTTTCATACATATATTTTTGGTTTCTAGAACCGCTTTCGCAGCGCACGCAACGGAAGCCCTCAAGGATGAATAATTTTCCCCGTTTTTTTCCCATTTTCCATTATTTCTTTGCTTCTTATAGTTGCAGCGTGATGTTATATAGCCTAAAGCCTGCCTCGATAAATGGTCTATCCAACACAAAAATAATTTTTAAATTCGAACCAGTAGTTCCTGAGATTAGCGCGTTCAAACAAACAAACAAACAAACAAACAAACAAACAAACAAACAAACTCTTCAGCTTTATAATATTAGTATAGATAAGAATAGCAAATAAGAGAAATGTTGCCTGGTCACAAAATAGATACAACAATAGGCATAGATTTGTTAGAATGAGACAAAACTCTTTACCTACATATGTAGTTGAAGGTGTTCGTACCTTCCTTACCAGGCGTCTTTGTGGACTAACTTACTATTTTAGTTGAGATTTCTAACTATTTAAGTTACATTTAGCATATAGATATAAAGTATATTAGCTGTAGAAGTTTCTAAAAGCAAATAAAGTTTTCAAACTCGTTAATGTTTTTTTTTTTTCGTTGAGATAAAAAAAACCCCCACTGGTTCAACGAAGTTTATGAACCCACTGTAACTTTTTGTGAGATGTTTGGTATAAATTTATGATTGCATCTGAACAAGACAGTATTGGACTTTAAATTAAAATTATTTTGTTTGGTCAGACAGTAAATATAAAAATATTTGACTTTTCATGAAAAAATTGGGGATTTCCTTAGGAAAATCTTAAAAATGTTGTAAATTCTTAAACGTGAACCAAAATGCAATATAATAAGTGGAAGTTAATAGTTGCTAGCACTCACCCACCAAACACCCTGTATATTTTATACACTGCACAGGATAGGATTAAAAATAAAAAGTTATATAGTAAAAATAAAAATAAAATTGGTGTATTCAATTGCAATTATTATGAATTAAAATTTACTTTTCGAGCTTTTTGTTCAGCAAATTAATCTATGACCTTGTCATAATTTCCGTTCCTGCGCGCGAACGGGTGCGCATTTTGAAATACGCCTAGAGAGGCGCCACACGAATAATACGTCACATGTTCCATGTCCCTGAGTATCGGTCTAGTTGATATGGCCACAGTAAAATAAGAGTGAAAGTTCTGTAATTGAACTTTTATTTATTCCGTGGTCAAAGTTAAGTAGGTATTATTATGTTATTTTTTTGTAAATAATGAATTTGGCCGCCCCCTGAGCTTGCCGCCCGGGGCATGGGCCCCGGCTTGCCCCCCCCTAGATCCGGCCCTGAATAAATGTAAATTATTTCTAACGAATAATACGGCTTCAAAAATATAAATACATGGCAGTGTCATTATTTTCAAATTTTCAAATACATTTTTACAACTATCTGTTTGTTTTAATTTACAAATGGCTCTAATGCATCGCTTTTGTGCTCTAAAAATGTGTTCCGTGTCAGTCGAATTTCCCCAGAAGAGTATGCCGTACCGAAGCAGAGATGCAACATATCCGTGATAAGCAGTCACGACTGTGGCAATGTTTGAAATTTTTGAAAGCATGTGAAGTGCGTATGAATATTGATTTATTCTCGATTTTAGCTTCTCAATGTGCAATTTCCAGTTTAGTTTATTGTCTATTACTAAGCCTAAAAATTTTGTATTCTGTACTTCTTGAACATTATGACCCTGATAATTTAAATAAAGTTTACTTGGATTTACTGCTCTATTTATAAACTCCATGACAAATGTTTTGTTAAAATTTATTTTTAGAAAGATTGAAGTTAACCACTGCACGGTTGTTTCAAGTGTGTAGTTTATTTCTTCTTCAAGTTTGGACCTATCTTTATTATAAAATACAACCGTAATATCATCGGCAAAGAGTACCATTTGATGCTTAGTAGTCTTCGGGAGATCATTTATATAAATAATAAACAGTAATGGGCCCAAAACGCTTCCCTGTGGAACTCCACTATTAATAGTTTTATAAGAAGAAAAATATTTAATTTCCTTTTGAATTTTGGGATCAACACGAGAGATAAGAGTTGCTTGTTTACGGTTTTCAAGATAGGATTTTATTAGATTAAGAACATTGCCTCTTACTCCATAAGTGAATAATTTGTCTAGCAGTATTTCATGATTTACATAATCAAACGCTTTCGTAAGGTCCATAAACAGAGCGCACGTTGGAACTTTTTTGTCTACACTTGACATTACAGGTTTCAAAAAGTCATAAATTGCCATATCAATATTTTTATTTTTACGAAAGCCAACCTGTTGGTTTGCAAATAGCTGTTTGTTTTCGAAAAATCCGTACAAATTTTCATGTATTACTTTTTCAAAGACCTTAGAAAGAACTGGAACTAAAGCAATTGGACGATAACATGCCATATCATGTCTATCACCTTTTTTGTAAAGCGGTTTAACTACAGTTTTCTTTAGTTTATCAGGAAACACTCCTTTGCTTATACACAAGTTAATAATATGACTTAAAACTGGAGATAATTTAGCTGAAACTTTTTTTAAAATATTAGTACATATATCATCGTAACCAGTACTGTGTGTATTTTTTAGATTTGCGATTATTCTATTAATGTCATCAGGAACAGTTGGCGACATAAATAAGGAGTCGCAAATTTCGGAGTTAATATTTTTATAATTATAATTATTTTGAGGTAATATATGGTCAATAAAAAAATTATTGAAAGATTCCGCGATCAAAACAGGGTCGTTTACTATTTTGTCGTTAATTTTAACTTCTTCTATTTCTGATTTAGGTAAGTTTAACTTTGTTTTATTAATGACATTCCAAGTTGCTTTGCTCTTATTTTTAGCAGAGGTTACGTAATGGTCATTTTGACTTTTCTGTGTCATTTTTATTATACGCTTAAGTCTGTTTGAAAGTGAGTTAAATTCATTTTTATGTTGTACAGTTCGCTTTTTCCTATACTTCAATAAAAGTTGCCGTTTTCTCTTAGAGCAATTTCTGATACCGGCAGTTATCCATTTGGGTCTAGTTTCTATAAATACCTTTTTTTCTATTAAAGGAAAGCACAAGTAATAAAATAAAGTAAATAATTCATAAAAAATGTCAAAAGCTGTGTTTGCATCATCACAGTCAAAAACGTCTTTAAAAGTTAAAGAGTTAATATAGCATTTAAATTTTCTAATATTATCTGCACTGTAGTCTCGTTTTTCTACATGCCAATATTTGAAGTTACAACTTGGTTTGACTGGACATATAAGCAACTGAGCAGTGTGATCAGACAGAGCTAACTCTATTACTTTACTGTTGCTTCCGCGAACGTTATCCATAAAATTATCCAAGCATTTACCAGACTCAAGACGTGTAGGCTCCATTATTTGTATTTTTAAATTATAAGAAGATATAATATCAATTAAGAAGTCAGATTCGAACGATTTTTTAAGGGTGTTAATGTTAAAGTCACCGCAAATAATTACTTTGTTTTTGCCATATGAAAAATCATTTAATAACATATTAAGCATTTTAAAAAATAAATTAATATCTTCCTTTAGACTCCTTGGTGGACGGTAAATACAAAACAAATATATTCTGTGATGCAGCAGCTGGATCCCAGAACATTCTATTTTACCTTCTATGGAATACTTTTTCATTTCAATTTCTTTAAACCGATGAGTCTTTCGAACCAAAATGCATGCGCCGCCGTGACGATTTTGACGAGAGAAGCAAGAACCGAGCACAAAGTTATTTACTTGTAGACAATTCGTGTCACTGCTAATCATATTATGTTCCGTTATACATAAAACGTCGATAGAATTATATTTTTTCTGACAGGAATCAATGGCTAATAAAAGTTGTTCTGATTTTGATATCAATCCGTCAATGTTTTGATGTAAAATGTTAATTTTGTTGTAGACGAAAACATTTTGCGGTACTATTAACTATTTCACTACAATTGTCAAAAGGTTCAGTTTGGGTAAAACTATTAACCAATTTGGGACTACACGCATTTAGTTTTTTAACATTGGTTTGAAAATTCTCATATTTCAATCTATAATCTTGTCGTAAAAGTTCTTTGAGTATTAATTGGCATTTACTCAGGAGATAAGGAACATGTCTTGGACTAAATTTCAGTTGTTCTATATCAATAAAGCTTATATTGTTACAAGTATTGTTTCTATTTAAACACAAAAATTTTAAAACATAGTTTAACTTATTTACATTTAAATACTTGTTATTTGGGATCCCCGTCATAATAATATTTGTATTACAATTGTTAAGGAGAAAAGACTGAACCCAGAATTGAAATTCATTTGGATTTCTATCGTTAAGTCCCGTGAGCACTATAATGAAGTCATTTTTGTTTAATTTTTTAATTTCATGCAATTCTGTAGTTAATACTTCCCTTGTTGTAGCACCCGGTTTCCAGAAACAGCTCACAGTAAACTCACTGCCAACCAACCGCTGAAAAACTCGTTGAAAATTTCTTCCTTGATCGTCCGCGATAACAATAATCCTTTTTTTTGGAGATTTTTCTATTGATTTTATTTGTATTTGTGGTTGAGGGATTTCTGTTTTTTGCGTTGGAGATATAGGTGGTTCTTGTAGGCCCAGGTCATCGATGGTGTTATTTAAAATTGATTTTTGTTTTTTAGTATTTCGCTGCCTTTTCTTTGTTGTTGACTTTTTTGCTGAGCTTATTTTAGTTGTGCTAATACAAATTCTTTCTAAATGTTTTTGTTTATTACCACTTTCGCTTAATTTTTTTTGTAGCAAACCATTCTCAATTGTCAGTTTGTCGATTTCACTATGTGCCGTTTCCAATTTTATTTCTAATTCCCTGATTCTTGTTTTTAGTTCACCCAATTCGTCACTGTTGAGCATTTCTGGGAGACTTTTTGCCGTAGAGGAGCTGTGAGAACAATATGAGTCATCTTCATTATTTTGTAGTAATTCAAATGAGTTTGATAATGTCATTGCTACAGTATTTGTTCTTTTTCTCATAGTTAAAAACTGAAGTTTGTTCATTTAAAAGGTACGAGTTATTTGATCTGCTATTGATCAAAGTACTATATAACTGCAGTTCACCCAGTAAATAACAGTAAAATCTTTTATATTAATATCAAAAACAGCTATTTTATTATTCTCTTCACGGCAAATATCCAACTGGTGTCCACAATGGACCAATCCGATTACAGGCCGGCCCTGCAAACGTTGTTGAAATTCCAGTGGGATGGTGTAGGCCTTTGTAATGCTTAGGAAGACTCCGTCAAACAGATTTAAAAACTCAGACCTTTCGAAAGGTCTTTGAGGTGAAGTATGTAAGTATTTATAGTAAGCAATAGCAAAACACTGCATTTAACCGAAGACTATTAATATAAAAAGACGCAAAGGAAATATGGCAATCGTTGCATTAAAAACAAAAAGGGCGGAAAAGTTGTCTTGCTGTATATTTAATAGTCCGTTTCCACTGGATAAGGGCTGGTTTCAAAATTACCACATAAATTCTATCAAACGAGAATATACCACTCATCTGTCGAATAAAATTTATCAAATTCTATTAACAAACAACAACCAAAATTGATGTGACCCTATGAATTCTTTTCACAAACGACTTGTGGTCATTTATCGCACCAACTACTAGAGTTCGTAATTGATAATACCGATATATTTAATGTATGCATAAGTATAGCTCTGGTACAAATAGTCAATCCATTAACTGGTGGTAAAGGTGTCATAATGGGTAACTAGAGTTTCCAGCCTTCCTTAATAGGTTCAGCTGTTAGTTCCTATAGCCTCTTAAATTAATCCTTGAATTTAGGTACATAAAAGGTATGTTTTTACTAAGCCCTTTCAAATTGCGTTTTAAAGCGATAATGACTATTCTAGCCTATCTAATTAAGTAATTACCTACATAGCATGCTAAATTATTTTGCTCTATTGACTCGCAAAAGTGCACGCATTATGCGCGAAACGCATTTTTTAAGATAATTGCGGCTATTTGCGCATAAAGAATCCTAATATGGATTATTATTCAGTACTTATATTGAATTGTTTGTTTGACTTTAACAGAGAGAAAGTTTAAATAAAATAAACGATTTAAATAAGAGGTAATATTTAAAGCCTTTGTTTATACACCACACCCTTTATTTTAAGGTGAAAGGTTCCTTTAAATTACTTAAAATACCTACCGCGACAGATAGTTCTAATAACATACTTGTTAACCCTAACTTAAAGTGCGTTCCCTTGGTGCGTGAATCTATGCATACAGATTGACACCACAAACAAAACGTCACTATCTACTCAACCTAACCTTAGGAGGAAGATTTTTATGGGTATGTTTAGTATGCAATAAAATATCAACTAAGTTGCATGTAAACCGTATGTAGTGTGAATAATCTGTTATCGTTAAATGCCGGGTCCCCACGTGTCGTTTAGCTACGTTCATAAATCAACACGTGGACTTGCATTAAGATTTATTAATGTACTAGTGGCCGCTCGCGACTACGTTCGCGTGGAAGTCGGTTTCCCGTGGGAATGAGAAGTTATCCCGCGGCAAAAAGTACCCTAAATGTTATTCTGATGTATAACCCATATTACTGTAGTTTCATCAAAATCCATCCAGTAGTTTTTACGTGGAAGAGTAACAAACATCTATACATACATACTCCACACTCACAAACTTTCACGTTAATAATATTAGTAGGATAGTTTTTCTCAGATTGCTGTTCTCTATATGTTTACAGTCGGCGAAAATATATTTAAATATATCTTCGTTGGGTCCCAATGAAACCTTACTTTATTTAATTAATTTACTTTTTATCGAATAACATTTATATGAACTCCTCTGAAATAATCTTGACTCCCCCAAATTCATATAACTGCGACAGCATGAAAAGTTTTTAAAAAGAAAAATCGTAAGTAATTGAAAAAAAAGGTACCTTTTGAAACTGAAGTAAAATTGTAAATTACAAATTGAGCATAATACCAAACCATCGTAAATGTTTTTGTTTGAACAGTAAGGTAATCGTCAAATAATGATATAGTTAATGTATCTTGGGACACCTTGTAAAATGAAGCCATAATAGCCGTTTAATTTCTGCCTTGTTTAAATAAATATGTCATTTTTATATGCATATAATTTTCTATGACCTCTTAAAATAAAAAAAGCAGATTTCAAGGTTACAATAGAGAATTGACACAACTATGATCACATTATTTATCTCTCGTACTGTCGCGTACAAAGGTGTCTAAAAACAAAAAAAACGCAAATATATTTATAATACATATGAAAACTGCCACCACAGTATACAAACATGGCAGAATAAAGTAATGTACCGCAATAACAGATCATGATATCACAATTTATTCACGAGAAGAGAATATTGTTTACTTGTGCTTCCACTAACTAATCTTAATTGTAAAATAGTGTGTTATTATGATATTTGATTTTATGAGTTTCCTTTGATAACGGGGCTTCCTTCCGGCGGCGCCCAATGTTTATCAAATGGATTTATGTCACACCAGTTATGTCATTCGTTTATAGTTATGATTATGACAAACGCTATTGTTAGTGTTAAATAAATGTTTTAAAATGTCTCAAAATTATCTACATTGTGCTCCTATAGTGGCATTCGATCCAAAAAGTATGTATGGTACCTACGTAAATAATAATCTGTGACAGATAACCTCAAAAGTGCAATAACACGTAACTTTATTTATTATAATAATGCTCAAGCAGCTGATTATTTAGTAGGTAATTAGTAGACATGCCCCGTGTAAGACCCACTGGCACAATAGTAATATCATTACCACAAGGAATCCGATTAGAACCGTAATTGGGTGAAGCGAAGGATTATTATGTAACTTGATCACAATAACGTAACAGTTTACACATACAGTGTATGTACACAGTACTGATTACCTTACTCAAATTCGTATGTTATTAAATACCTACTCAACTTACTGCTACACGGTATTTACATATTCGATAAATCTAAATAAATGTTCAGACTAAAACACAAAATATCTGGCCCTAAATCAAGCTTATGCTTGTATTATAGGTGTCACATAAATGACTGGGGAAGAACTTTTATACACCTTAACCTCAAGACCCAATCCCCTTTCCAAAAGAAATTTGACTTAAATTGGCCTAATTCGGGAATCTATCCCGGGACCTTTCGCATAACCGTCTTGTTTAGGTTTGCCGCTGCGCCACAGAGGCAAAATTTATTTATTTTACCAGCAGACGATTGTGAAAATGACATTATTTTTATTCCTGATAACTGTTACTTGTACTTATTGTGTGTTTGTATTTAATGAATAAATAAAATATGATTGTAAACCGATACCATAAATAAGTCAAATGAATCTAAGCTAAGCTTAAAAAATAAACTATTAATTTATTCGAAAATATTATAGAAAATGGATGTAGTTGCATGAATTCTGTACAGCTTTGTAAATAAACACATATGTTTACGTCTTAAATTTTTGTTTATCGCTCTTGTTCACATTTAATATGTAGCTATCTACATAGTTTCATTGTATTATGTATTGTGTCAGCACCCGGTATATACATTTATCGTATGAAACAGCAGCAACCATGGTAGGCAGGAAAGTAAAAATTGTAGCTAGATTTTTATCATTACGTAGTTTTTTAAGCACTCTAAAGCGGTTAATCGATTCTGACACGCATTTTCTTTGATTTCTTGCTTACCACACCCACGTTTACCTAGCTTGGCAATTGAAAATAACTTACAGAATTTACTTTGAAATATTTGTAAGTAATTTTATTGGCATTTTCTCAACAGTCCAACTACCTTGAAAAGTACTAACTCTAAATAAAGAATTTTGCGTCGTCGTGTTAAAAATAGGTTAAGTATAATCATTCCAGAAGCGTAGGATTGGATGTTGTTATCTGTGGTCACAGGCGGTGGAAGGCGCGCGGAAAATTGACAAAGATGGCGGCGACGGACAAATTGGCGGGAAAACGAGACGCGCGCGGTGACACTTGTGGCTCCCGGGAATATACCCGGATGACGTATACAGAAACCTTTTAACAGGGGTTACTCTATTTATTTATATAAATGTGACCGAAATAAAATTATTTATACGGAGTTTGGATTAGCAAGGAAGTTTGAGTTACCCACTCACATCATAATAATAGATAATTTACTTATTGTAGTGTTGCGATCATAGAAGCATAAAATAACTTGTATTTATAGCTAAGTACGTATTTTGTATAGCAACTCATATAGACTCAACGTGTAAAACCTTTTTCTCTTTTCCCACCAGCTTACTACTTTCAGCGAACTAAAATCATTGTCTAATCAATTCGCTAGGGCCGTCAACTTTGGTTATTGTTGAAACCTCACGAACCTGACATGATAGAATCATGCATGACATTGACACATATACATACGTCAACGTCATTTTCTTTACAGTTATTTTCAAAATATTTTCTTGTTTACACACAGCCATGTATAATGCTTTCAGATTTTAAAAGCAGTAGAGGTCTGCAGCGTCGCATTTCCTTACGTTTAAATTAGAATAAATAAATAAAACGATATCAGATATATGGACACCTTAGCACTCTTATTTGTAGGTAAACTTATTTAAAAGAACAATAAGGGGTTTAAAAGGTATT
The DNA here is from genome assembly GCA_916618145.1 of Emmelina monodactyla. Lineage (NCBI taxonomy): Eukaryota > Metazoa > Arthropoda > Insecta > Lepidoptera > Pterophoridae > Emmelina > Emmelina monodactyla. Next base: position 10,719,761 of record OU745302.1, on the reverse strand, counting down.
TTTATTTGATGAAGTACAGTAAAACTTCGAAAGTTTCATCCATTTTTTTAAAGTAAATAACTTATTCACCATGAGTATATTGAGTATGTGATACCTACCGGTCATAGAATATTCAAGTATTAAGCCATGAATTTCCTTATTCTCAAACCTACTACTCCTTACCAGAACATGGTAAGTTTTGTCAAAAAACACCTTTAAACTGTCACATCTCAGCAAACAATGCTTTCTATAACCACTTTTCATCTAAATTTTTTCATGACTTAGTTTTTGTTTACAATAATATTTTACATATTACTTTTTTTGAATTTTATGCTCGCCAGTACACCAGTGACATTTAAAAATAAATTGTCCGCTCCGGAACACGTTACCGGCAGCCATTTCGTAAATGCTAACGGAACCTTGAATTATTAACATTTCTACCATTTTGTATATTTACAAAGTTATTCTTAATCATGGGTTCATTATTCATCTGACGAATATTTGAAATAACCCCGTTTTATAAAATTTTGGAAAATCATTGTTGTCTCCTAAGATTTATGATCTAGAAACCAATTTATCCTGATTTAATCAATTTCATAGCGGCCAAAGTTGCAAATAATCCCGTATCTGTGATGCACACATGCAGAAAATTGCCTGTTACTGGTTATAACTAGAACACGACACACACAAACATGGAGGCTAGAAATACGAAGAAAAAATAAAGGTACAAAAAATCCAACTTGTAGTTTTTTTATGTGTCTTAAAAAATATCTACAAGCTTTTACCCGCGCGGTTTCGCGCGCATTAAATTCAGAGTAAAACTCCTTTCTCTGTACTATGTAATTATACATGTAAACCTTCCTCTTGAATCACTCTATCTATTTAAAAAAAACTCATTAAAAACCGTTGCGTAGTTTTATAGATTTATTATACATAGGGACAGAGAAAGTGACTTTGTTTTATACTATGTAGCGATGATGAACCCTAAGACATATAGAGCAAAACCGTGAGCCCGATTTTGATTTATTTGTAATGTATGGATATAATAAAACCGAATCACAAGTATAAAAGTTTCGATGAAGGTAAATGTAAACAATACATTTTCTTATAGTTATAGATAGAGGTAGACTATTCTGTAATTTTGTCAGGCAGTTTTCTGTGTTTCACGTGGGTCATGATTATTTGGTTTAATAAAGTTATCTTTAAATCTATAAGCCCAACCAACTTGTGTATCTTCTCTTCTTAAACTCGTGTATGTCACATTCCCTAAATCTGTAACATAAGTGTGTATAAATAAGCAGGCCCTTTTTAACGACAATGTCATGTTAAACACCATGTGATGTGTTTTCATGAATAATTCCGTGCCCTACTTAACTGAGATTCATGGAAAGTTCGATATTTATAATAATGGTTGATGGCGTGTCTAATAGGATGTTGTTTATGAAGTTTTCTCTCTAAATATAGTACGAGATGAATAAAACCTTTTCAAACTGCGCTTAACGCTCTTTGATTATTTTGGTTTGTTTATATTATGTGTGAAAATTCTATAAATAACAGCTTATGTATATATCAATAGTTAGGCACAGAACTTCCCTCTCATTCAGCGACAGGTACTGAAAGTGAGACATTATCCACCAGTGTGGATTGGTCGATTCAAGTAATGATAATAATCCAACCATGACAACAAATCCGGCTGCAGTACCTACTGTTATAATAATAAATAAATAAATAATAAATAAATAAATAATAAATAAATCTTCAGACTGACACACCAACTGTGTGGCGCTAAACTAAGCAAAGCTTGTCAATATAGAAAAAACATTTTTACGAAATTGGCCCGACCCGGGGATCGAAGCCGGAACCATTCGCTTAGCAGTCCGGTATATATATGCACTACAGAGGTCGTCAAATAATAATACAAGCATATAATCATATATCTCACTAGTTGAGCACAGGCCTCTCGGATAGCGTGAGGATAAAAGACTTACTGATATAAAAAAAAAACATTCAAAAAGCTAAAACACCTTAACAGCCAATAACTCCACATGAGTGATACAACTCCAAAGTTGAAACATATCGTTCGATGTCTCCGCTGATTTGCATGACATTCACATAAACAGTCGAAAAAACCAATCAAAGTTGAATTTATTCCGGTTTCACATACGATACATACCGTTGCTACTTGCGACGTATACGTTTGACATTTTCAGATTCCAAATGCGGTGTTATGTAAGATTTTGTGTAACTTCGATCTTTATACGTTATGGAATATTAATCGGTAGGTGTTATAGATGATATACAGAGCACATTATTAATATTTGATTTTTGATTTTGTTAGCTAGTTTGTAGAAAGTAGGTACCTAAGGGCAAAATGAACCAAACATTTAAAATGAAATTTTCTGTTACTATACAAGACTATACAACCGTTTCTCTGAAAGTTTTTCAAACCCGCTGTAGTAATCAATGACGTCATCATTTTCATTAATCGTCTAACTTCCCGTCCCACTTGGTACCGTCATGGTGTAGGCAGTGCCCTAATGTTATTTTATCACATTTTTGTGTTCACACTTGGCTAGTGATGACGTCATAGTTGTCTAGACATGAAATTACTGGTTCTACGTAGGACACCCACTGCTACGCACAACGTAAAGGGTTATAAAGGGAAATAGTTCAAACTTTTGAGGAATTTTTTATAGGAATGGAACTAATGAGTTACAGTAATCTTCGTTATTTAAATGCTGAACGAAAGTAATGCAAGCTGCTGTCAAATTTTGTTCTTAAAATAGCTGTAATAAATTTCTCAGTAATTACATTTCAATAGAAAACACTGTGATTAGAAGTTAAAGAAGTTTAGTTTACTAGGGCTTTACTTAACTAAAGTACTTGAAAGAAAAGATAAGTGCTGAAGAAACAAAGTTTACTATCCTAATAATATTATAAATGTGAAAGTTTGTGAGAATGTGAGTAGTATGGATGTTTGTTACTCTTTCACGCAAAAAACTGACGGATTTGGATGAAACTTTGCAGTAATATAGGTTATACATTAGAATAACACATAGGGTACTTTTTATTGCGGAGAAAACTTCTCATTCCCACGGGAAACCGGCTTCCACGCGAACGGAGTTGCGGGCGACCACTAGTATGAAATAATTCGTTTCAGATTTTTGCCATTTTCTTAATGATAACATAAAACTAAGTGAGCCCTTTTTACTACATACAAGTCTGCTTGTTCATCAATAACAGTTTACTGTCGTCTAGACATCGATAACAGCCAATAATACAATTTGTTACTAATTAAGTAGCCATAGCTTGCTACTGTATAGAATATGGCTGTAGAAAGAACCTACTGGAAATGTATTGAAATTTACACATTTGCATAAATGAAAAGAATGCAGCGTACTAAAGGGTCTGTTCTGGCTTTAAACTAAAATTTACAGTAATTTCAACCAAGAGTTTATTTCACCTTGTTCCTAAGTTTTACATAATATGACCACCTGAAGACTAAGCAGTTTGCTTTGGCGCCCAGCAATTAAAGCTCGTCAAATCTATACCAACCTATTTAAACCGTGGTCACACACGAAAATACCAAAGTACTTTGACCAGGTACCTGTGCAGCAGTCAGTAACGTTTCAGTATTTCCTCGAAGTGTCCAGTACAGTTATTACTACGGCCTATTTCGCATATTACTGGAACATTGCCCCAGATACCGGCTCATAGAATGTAATTTTTTATGTAGATGCGACATTGTGTTGCAAACAGGAGGTTTATAGGTTAAGCTTGTATCAAATTTAAGTAATCACTAAAAATGTTTTGGGGAACACCAATATTGTTTTTATTTGCAAACCTCTTATTCAAAGCAAAACTGCGTGAAACTACTTCAAGTACCTTATATTCTGTTGAGTAAACATCTAGTTAAGAGCTTCAAAAAGTACCTTCAATTACATTTTACATTGCACAGTAAGTAACCGCATTGAAAACGATTCTGAGAGGATACGTTCGCAGCTAAATTTCGCAAATTGTAGACGTCAATGAAAACCTCATTAAGACTGACATTCTAATCTTTTACAAATGGCACGGCGTCCTTTCTCGTCCTCTTTATTGCACGACTTCTTCGTAACATTAGGTATATTTTCATGCCCCGAGAGTAAAGCTTTGAATAATGATTGCTTTAGCAGAGAGTGCGAGTGTTATTTTTGATGGCATATGCAATGGTTGTGTTATAGTAATGATTGTCGTCTAGAATAATGTGGGGGGCAATCAAACTCGTCTTTGCACTAGGCGAGAAGGTTCGATGATGTAATCTTTTAGCTTTCTGATTCGTACGAAGTATTTTTCATAACTTGCTCGTGCCAACTTTTTACATTTATTTATTCTTAGTTGTACTGAATTGATTGGTTTTCTGCAAATTTTGAAGGATCGATCGCTTGCCAATAGATAGGTATGCAGCAGTTCAATAAAACGAATCGTTCAATTAAATAGTGATTGATACAAATATAGTTATATTGAAGGTGCTCCATGTAAATAATATCTAGTATTTGCTATTTATGGATTTAAAAGAAATTCATAGCTATCAAAGTATTATAAAACGGGTAGCGTTGGTATTAATAAATATTTTTTTATAGTTAAATGCAAACAACTTATTAGAATTCAATAACAAGTTTTTTTATATAACCTTTTTGTCTTTTCGTGACCTAACGAATGAACGAAATTGTGCTGCAAATTTTTTATCAGTATATCGCTGAAAATTTAATTTTCAGTTGGTTAACAATTTTATTATTTCCGTAGGATTTTTATTATTGTATGAATTTTCTTGTTAACCTTATTTTAAACGCAGGTAGCCATGTCGTTAGTTCCGGAACTAATAGAACACAATTCCAGCGAATCACATTTTCAGTTTCATGTATTTCATTGCAAAACGGCGGAGAGTGCGGCGTTCTTAGAAAGATGCAAACACAAGTCCGCTTTCACAAAATGATACCGCAAGCCGATCCCAGCTTTAGCATCGATCGTGATAATATCGAGTCGATATTCGATACTAAACGGTATCCGGACCCAACCGGAACCCTGGTGAAAGTAGACCTCACAAAAAATGCTCCCATTCTCGCTTCATTCAGTCGAAGCCATGAAATAGACATACTGGTCTGTTACCACAGAGACAACATGTCAGGCGCAGATTCGGCGTGTCGCAAGCAATCGATGCATATACGTGATACCACGCGAGCGCCATCAATCTTACAACACTGTTTAATTGTTTGTTAGTTCCGTTTGTTTTAGCCAAGATATACGCAACCTTCCTAGCTATTACATTGGAAACAAAATACCAAATAAAAGATTAATTACCTCCACCTAGATGCAGGAAGCTGGGTTTTAAGTTTACAACTGAACGTACATCTTTTTATGTTTCTGATTAGTTCCTCATAATCGAAAACTCACAAATAAAAATAGCCGCGGCGAATCAGAATTGATTGCAGTTACAATAAAAGTAAAGTAAATTCGGGACCGTCTCCAATTGAAAGAGTCCATCTTGAGACCATCGTTTATACAATTAGTACCTACATCTCGCTTTAGCAACAATGCATTTCTTTTGTCAGAGCGAGATGAAGCGAGACCGATTGTTCAAATTAAATTCCTAGTTTCTCACATGAATTTATGACAATGGATGATGTACTGTTTTGATAACATCATCATAACAGTAAGAGTATGATATACTCTTTGCACAAATCTTTCCGCATACATTTTCTAACGTGCAATTAAATACCTGAGTAATTGCTGATATGTTTTATACTACTTTTCGAAAGGTTCTCATATTCATAATGTGTAACCGTTCATTATTGGGTTGGTACAACAATTGTATTTTTCTCCTCACCTCTTCTGTAGACTTATAAATCCAAGTACCTACGTTTATTTATTTATTATTATGCGTATAAGTGCAGGAGATGCTTAGCTAAAGTTGGTCGTGTTTTGTCGAATTGTCTTTGAAAGTATCTATGCCCCGTGTCATGTTGTTGTGTAACTATTTCGGCAAATGAGCGCACGCGCATCTCATTCGATTCGCAAGCTCTTCGCCGCACATTCTCACTGGAAGCTTTCACAACACCACTCTTGCCTGATGGGCATGATAGAGTGTGACATTTCGAAACTTTTCAATATCGATAAAATGGCTCCGAATCGGCTGCGGTTCAAAACCCGCTAATGAAGTAGTTTTCTTTAAAAGTTCACACAATATTCGACAGTGACGTAATCTTGCTCTAGTTTCAAAAGCTTTACGGTGATAAGATAAATTACTTAAGAAATACCAGAAATTGACATTTCTGCCATCGTTTCGAGGATTATATTTCGGTATTTTGAATCACAGTCAAATTCCATAGCCAAAAACGACTGTTAAATAATTTTAGAATAACTTCAACAACAGCTCAGTCGGACAGTTAATTAATTAACTCTTCGTTAAATTAACAATGATGTAATCAGTTTACGGCGGCAGATGTAACAACTTTCAATTGTTTAAATTGAGTTATTTCTCTTGTCCATTTCACACTTTGTTTGATTAATGGAATATTTTGTGGAAACACGAAATTGTTTTTTAAAAATCGCTTCTTATCTCGAGGAAGTGTCGAGTGAAAATAATGAACAATTGTGACGTTGAAATGATTGGTTTCTGAAATCATTTTAAATCCAGCTGTATGTATCATCAATATATGATTCCGTGGTATATTAATCTCCTTACCGAATCCTACTAATGTTATAAATGTGAAAGTTTGTGAGTATATGAGGATGTATGGATGTTTGTTACTTTTTCACGTAAAAACTATTGGACGGATTTGGATGAAACTTTACAGTAATATACATCAATATATAACACATAGGGTACTCTTTACCTCGGGAAAATTTCTCATTCCCTAGGAAACCGACTTCCACGCAAACGGAGTCGCAGCCGGCCACTAGTGTTTATCTAAAGATTGATTATACACGTGCTGATTAAAATTCAAATCTGTTGTAAGTAGCGGCGAGCGTCTCATAGAACCGCGGTGGAACCCACCATAGGTCAGCGACACCAAGTTTGCCAAACCACGGCCGTTCGTTCACTCCACACTCAAACTTATCTATTGGCTAAATTGCCTGATCAAATGTTTACAATTGGACATTATGATGCTAATCACGTTCAGCGGCAAGTCTGAATAATCACAGAAACTTGGGAACACCCATTTGTTGAAGCATCTTTAAATTATAATGAAGCGTGTCCTCAAAATTAACTTTTACATTGTTGTTGTCGTGGTAACTATGCTGTTTCGCACAAAAACAGGTCGTACAAGCTGGTGGCTCAACGTGTGAAACAGTTGATAATTTAACTTGAAACTTAATGAGGTTGGCTCCACTGGGTCTCAAATTAAACAGATGAAGGCTTCAAACAAGTAAGAATCGGTAAAGTTTCCAAATTTACCGTGTTTTGTTTGTAAATTTTCCTATAGACACCCACAAGGTGAGGGCCGTTGCCTCAGTCAGCGAGATGCGAATATAGTTGGTTATTGACCTCTCTGTTTAGAACATCGTTCAATTACGCAGTGGAATGTCGGTGTTCATGGCATTCATAAAGATTTATGGGTAATATAATGATAGGACGATTCGATAGATGGATAGAGACAAATGTTGTTTTTAGACAATCGTGCTGATCCAATGGCCATTTATGTTTATACGTTCAATTAAATTTATGTGCATTATACTATAAAGCGCTACCACTTTACTACAAGACTGTGTCTTGTGTTCATTCTTTTTGCTAATGACAACTTCTATATTCCTCTCCAACTACAGTGGACCCCCGATAATTCGACAAACGCTTTGCAAGGCAGTGTCGGACTATCGAATGTTGGATTATAGGGTACTGCCGAAGACCCCATATAGTCCGGACTTTTGTACAAAAGAGTACCTTGTAATCCGACAAATTACAGATCAAATAATAAGATTCTACATACATAAGTACATTTTGTATATTTAAAACAGGTCGACGACAAAAAAAACTCGGACACCTTGGCCAATGTATGGTAAAAATAATATTAAAATTAAAAATCCATACATTGGCCAAGGTTTCCGAGTTTTTTGTGTCCGAAATGTCGTCGACCCTTTAAAACGTACCTACTCTGAACTTCAAATCATACTTCATTTTACATGTTCAATCGTGTCGGATTATAAGGGGTGACGGATTAGACAGGGGCCGGATTACCGAGGGTCCACTGTATTACTACTCTGCAACATCACCAAATTCTCAATAACTCTGACTTGTAACAGCATCATGTGACTAAACCCCTTCATTCTCAATAACCCTGACGTCGCTAGCCAGCAACCTATCCCCTGCATCATGAGACTACCCCTTTTCTGTCGTTTCCTGGATCGCTAGCCAGCAATCTTTCCCCTGCATCATGACTAAACCCCTTTCCTCTCGTTTCCAGGAGATGCAGGACGTCCTCGACGAGGATGAAGACATGGGCGACTGGCTGATCCAGCGCGGCGCCAAGTGCGGCGTGGTGCTGCACGACCGGCTGATGACGGACGCGGCGCTGGGGCAGCCCATCAAGACGGAGCACTCCTACAGCCTGCACTCCGACGGGGAGTCCTGCCCGGCCTCGCCCAGCCACACCAAAGTTGACGGTCAGTTACATCTTCTCTTTAATATCATACTAGTGGCCGCCCGCGATTCCATTCGCGTGGAAGTCGGTTTCCCGTGGGAGTTAGAAGTTTTACCGCGGTGAAAACTACCCTATATGTAATTCTGATGTATAACCTATATTACTGTAAAGTTTCATCAAAATCCATCCAGTAGTTTTTACGTGAAAGAGTAAACATCCATACATCCATACTCACAAACTTTCACATTTATAATATTAGTAGGATATATCGATTCATTTAATAATGTAATGACGTCGCTTAATTAGTTGCGTTCGAAACAAACAAAGTAAATTACGGTATTTCATTACATGATCTATAATTAAAAGAGGACAGACCTGCCAGAATATCAACAAAAATCAGAATGAATAACATAGAACCTTCCGTGTGTATGTGAGAATCTATTAATTTATTAGTCTTTCACTTTGTTCAGTTATATAAAATTAAAGCATGGCAACAATTTTCTAAATATAACTATGTCACTAGTTCGGTATACACATCTTATCTATGAATGAATATGATCAATATCCGAACAATCTCATCTGCCTATCTTATCTTCTCTTGCAAAAGGAAATGTCTGTAAGAATTCCTATCGTGTTTTGATAAAACTATTACTAGAAATAAGTTTATTTTTGTTTTTTGGTCGCTATAATTAATGCTTAAATGTGTGTTTTAATGACATATTTGACCATTCGTCTCCGCGACTTTGAATTCGCTGCAGTTTACCTTGAAATTGTCAGACGATTGTAAATTATTGATATTAACCTTTTTTTGCTCTTTTTCGAATATTTTTATCTCATATTAATACAATTTTCACATCAATACTCGTTTATGTAATTGAGAAGGTTTCCGTTTTAAAATTCGATTATTTTAGCTTATTTTTGAATTGCAGTGTAGAAAACAAACGACTAATACCATTCTAGTGTACATTATTGACTAACCCGTCATTTCCAATGAATTATGCACCTAAATTGGCAGCAATGCGGGACTAGGACGCAGCAGTAAGCTTGACCTACATCACTATCACATTATCTATGTGCATTTGTCGTTTGCGCTTGCGTCAAATTGGTACTCCCCACTTATCTAGTAGGTACCGGCGCGTGAGTTTCCAAGATTCCGACTGCGCGTATCGATGTTGGAAACGTGAATTCCGCGCCATTTCTAATCTGTCAGCTGCGGTCTTCTCAGAATAATTAATTCGCAGATTTCAAACACGTTCAAATAGCGAACTTGTGTTCGAAAATATCTTGGAATTGCTTAAGGAAGAGTGACGCATTCGGAAAATTTGTTCAAACAAACAATGACATTTTGTGCGTAATTATTTAAGTAGGTACCTTGTATGTAACTCATTGTATGTGTCGTACCTTAACTTCTTCAATTTAGTAAGCGTTACTTATTAAATTACCTCTTAATGAAATAAATCATTTTAAATTACTTAGTTATTGGTGATGCATTTTATTTATCCCTGTTAGGAAAACCAACACCACTAATTACTTTATTATGCCTTCCGCAATAATTGTTGGTCTATAAGTTTGTAATAAGTTGATTATGGTGTAGGCACTTACATTATTAGGTATATGTAAATATGTCATTTTTAATATTTATCCATGAATTTTATTCAGTTTCCAATGGCGGTATTAATATCATACTGTAATATGTCGCAGATACCGGGAAATCCGGACAAACACATATATATTTATATATGTTGCTGTAAATATGTGATAACACCAATCTATTATTATCAAGGAAATTACTTAATTTATATTTTGTTAACTTTTGTCTTCGTAATCGAACTACAGTGATTGTCATATGTTTTATTACTTATCTGGACAATTCATATTAAGGGCCGTTTAGAAACATTGCTCAAATTTAGGGAAATTTACCATAAGTTTGAGTATTCAACACTCAGTGATCAAGATCTTTGTTATCTACATTATCAATTCTATTTTAATATCATAAACAGTGTTTCAAGCAGGTACTTAACAATCTATTTAGATATAAATTGACACAAATTTAGATTAGCTGTTTATTTCGTAAAGTTTGAGTATCAAAAATGTTGGATACAATTTAATTTGTCCCAATTTCAATTTATAATTTACTTCAACAGTACTTTGAATCAGCAAAATGAGTGAAATTGCTTGCTGTTACAGTATATAGCCTGGCCTTTAATAATGTAGATAGAATTTTTGTTTCAAATAAGCAAAAAATCACAATTAAGAAAACACATTAGATAAACACTTTTTTGTATACTTAGAATAAGGCCAACAACTAGACAAATTGTTTTCGATTATATTTTAAAGTAAATAGTGTTTTAATTAAATCTGCACTGCAATGTAACATTGACCTCAAGCGGAAATCACTATTTATCAATTATTTATTTTTTTATTAAATTGAAGTTCTTTGGGCTTTCGTAAGTAAAAGTTACTGTTTAGGCTCAGCTACAGTAGTTCTGGCTTCAGAAATGGGCTGCTTGGGTAAATGCTTTGTATACAAATTAAAAGATTTCATTTTGTTTTTTGAAGAGGATTATTTATGTACTACTAGTGGTCGAGGAAGTCGGTTTCCCGTGGGAATGAAACATTTCCCGCGGTAAAAAGTACCCTATGTGTTATTCTGATGTATAACCTATATTACTGTAAAGTTTCATCAAAATCCGTCCAGTAGTTTTTACGTGAAAGAGTAACAAACTTCCATACATCCATACATACTCACAAACTTTCACGTTTATAATATTATAACTATTGTAGGATTGAATATATTTTAGCTACACGATGATATTGTATAGTAGTAAAGGACAATCATATAATTATCGTGCGGACATAACAATGCGCGAACGCATGCGAGAGAGACGTTTTGTGTTTGACATTGATAATAACAATGTTTACAAGTGACAGTCACTGAATTCAATACAACTTATGTCTACGGATCTAAATGGACAAGTTATTTTGAACAAGTCAATATTAGATGCCTTTTAGGTGTATTGTTCTTCATGACATGAGTTTAGGATTATTTTTATTGTCTTATTAACTTATCCAAATTAATAAAACTTGATATTCTAGCAAATCAAATTTAACAAATATGTGTGTTGTTCTTATCTTCCAATAAACTTTAATACAGTACACATTAAAACAATTGTAATATTGCATTATACATTAATTATTAAGTATTAATAGGTACTTCAAAATCAACTTAACGGAAAAATACTTTCAACTTTTAACGGTCGATGTGTGAGCAGGATCGGGTAAAGACACCAGTAAATGTACACATGCCCGAAAACTTGTTCCCAAACTAATTATCTTGAAGGCACCTACCTTAACGGGTACTTTCTGTGGTAAGTGTAATAAACGAGTGCGTATTTTTGAACCACAGTTAATTTTGTGGTCGGAACAGAACCTTCAACTTTTATAGCCAAATTTAAAAGTAGGTTTTTGGCGTCTTTACTTTATTTTAACGATTGTAGCATCTTTTAATGAGATTTTATACAAAATTGTTTATCAGTAAGTAATTACAGGTATTTCCAATACTTACTTATCAGTTTAAACGTTTCGAACACCACTTTGATATTAAAACTTTTAACACATTAAAATTATCAACATTATCTACGTACCGTTATAATTACTTGGTATTTTGATAATGCACTTTTAATTAAAAGAAAACATTTTCATAATGCTTTGGCGTCTTGAGCTATATGTTATAAATACCTATTGCTTACGTAATACCTAGCTTAAAAAAAAACAAAACCAAAGTATTCAATTTTAATGTAATTTCAATTAAATTTATCGAAGCAAAAAGCGCATTTATTAGTACAAAACAATTTTTACCCATACTTATGGTCGCTACCAAATCGTATTTATTTTGATCACGTAGGCATATTTCTTGACGATCAATTATTCAAATCACTCTTTTGTATTCATAATTTCTTCTGTTTGGTAACATTACAACCGGTTTATTACAACAGCATTTAAAAATGTTTCCGGCACTTCCTGTCTATAAAAATAGAAATATAACGGTAAAACTATGAATTAATTTAACATTCGCGCACGTTTACCTTCGGAGTTCGACAAAGTTCTTACAACTGTAGAACAAAAGTTATAATGATTAAGTGTGTAAACCAAGTGTGTTTGTGCAAAGTAAAATCTTCTATTTCTTTGGCAGAACAAAAAAATACAGCTTACCTTTAGGTTAGACAACGTTTGACATTGACTAAGTCTGGCTTTGACAAGCTGACATTTAAGTTAGTAAATTGAGTTATATTTTATTAGTTGGTTATCAAATAGAGAAAGCGAATGCAGGCGAGCATATTTTACATTCTGAAAATGTTGATGGTCGAGTAACAAATTAACTTTATTTTCTAAGAAAACAATATTTTTTGCGCCAATCGAAAGTAAATGCGATCTTTTGAAGTTACATAAACGAACTAATTCCTTACCCTGTCTCTTTCCCTCCCAACTCACTTCATCTTACCTCTTTCGTAGAGTTTTTTCCGACAGCTTTTTCTCTCGGTCTACTACGGCCATTGCTGATTAATGTAGGGGTGTCCTTCTTTTTTAATTTTTGGTTTTATGCTTTTGACAATGTATAAGATATCTCCCCTCTCTTTCAGACATGGAGGACGAGTGCTACCCCACCATCCCGGCCAGCGCCTGGCGGACCCGGCGGCACACCTGCGACTCCCCCCCCCTGGACGTGGAGGTCAAAGCCGAGCCTAAATCCGAGCCGGACTCCCCCGCGTCATCGTGTCCACCGTCGCCCACGCCGGGCACCCCAGTAGCACACCTTGACTATGTAATTGATCACACGGTAATTATGGTTACATCTAAGCTTGCCGCTTTCGCAATGTCTTGAGCGCTGCTACGGTGGGCTGGGGTAGATTTAGAAATAATTTATTTATTAGGTGTATAAATATTAATATTATGTATAAGTAGGGAAAATAGTTATTCCTCATAGCAAGAAGGTGACTTGATGCAACGCCTTGGTATAAAAATAAAGTTTTATTTCCAAATACATAAACAAATTACCCAAAGAAAAAAGAACCTTTGAATGTAATATTACCTTATTTTTTGTAAAATCATTTCCCTTTTCATGTCTTTTCTTAGCGCAATGCAATCCGCAACTCCGACTTTGTCATTTGGCTTCCAAGAACACCGTTACCTAATTTACCATATTATTTCTCCGTCGGCTTATTTCCAAGCGATTCGGCGAAAAAACCCGGGTCAATAGAGTTCAGCTATTCGCCAAAAAGTAACCTAGCAACTTTCACTTGTAGTGTAACAATATCCGGCGCGTTGCAATATTTCTGCTTGTTTTGCGTTAGTCGATTATTAAGCCTAATAAATTGGTAGTACAGCAGTAGTCGTTTATTTTGAGATGTTTATATATGGGATACGCCCCCTAGAATTGATAAACCAAGGGCGTTGAATGGACATTGCGTTAACTGAATAATATGTTATACTAACTGCCAGACATAAGTAAGACATCACTATACAAACTATTTCTATTTTGACTAAAATCATATGTTCACGTAATATTAAATTGTTACTTGTCATGTAGATAAATTAATTGATCCATTACATAATGAATTGTAAACAGACACTTGATGTGTTTGCTAAGTTTACAATTTAAACTAGTGTTACTTACGGAAGTTCAAAGAAGAACTCCAAAAATGCTTTACTTAATTTTGCATTATTGCTTTTACTTAAATCTCCTTAAACTTCGTTGGCACAATGCAGTCCAATAAAAAAATATTTTCTTTAATAAGTAATCCAATTATTGGCCTAACTAAGGCATGTTATATCCTACTAATCCTACTAATATTATAAACGGGAAAGTTTGTGAGTATGGAGTATGGATGTTTGTTACTCTATCACGTAAAAACTACGGCATGGATTTTGATGAAACTTTACAACAATATAGATTATACATCAGAATAACACATAGGGTACTTTTAACCGCGGGAAAACTTCTCATTCCCACGGGAAACCGACTTCCACGCGAACGGAGTCGCGGGCGGCCACTAGTCCTCATAAAAACCGCAGCTCCTGAAACTACCATAGTTTCTCCTACTCACAGTGTAGCCCCTACAGACAGTACCATAGTTTCCCCTACTCACAGTGTACCCCCTACAGACAGTACCATAGTTTCCCCTACTCACAGTGTATCCCCTACAGACACTACCATAGTTTCCCCTACCTGTGAGTAGCGAACGGAGTCGCGGGCGGCCACTAGTCCTCATATAAAAACCGCAGCTCCTGAAACTACCATAGTTTCCCCTACTCACAGTGTACCCCCTACAGACAGTACCATAGTTTCTTCCCCTACTCACAGTGTATCCCCTACAGACAGTACCATAGTTTCCCCTACTCACAGTCTACCCCTACAGACAGTACCATAGTTTCCCCTACTCACAGTGTACCCCCTACAGACAGTACCATAGTTTCCCCTACTCACAGTGTACCCCCTACAGACAGTACCATAGTTTCCCCTACTCATAGTCTATCCCATACAGACAGTACCATAGTTTCCCCCACTCACAGTGTACCCCCTACAGACAGTACCATAGTTTCCCCTACTCACAGTGTACCCCCTACAGACAGTACCATAGTTTCCCCTACTCACAGTGTACCCCCTACAGACAGTACCATAGTTTCCCCTACTCACAGTGTACCCCCTACAGACAGGTACGATCCACATGCCCCCAGCAGTGCTGCAGAAGGTGGGCGCCGCCGGGGTGCCGCAGCTGCTGCTGAGCGCGGCGCCGCGACTGGCCAGCTCGCTGACCGGCAACAAACTGTCCATCAAGGTCACGTCCAGCTCCAGTGGGTCAGGTACGTTGACAGCTCAATTTAAATAAGAAAGGAAATGACGAAAATTTCACGAGTGGTAGAGTCTAGCTGTAGGCTCTGTCTGCAGCGATTACTGGGCTGACTCGAACGGTGAAATACCACCGTCGCACAGAAAACCGACGTGAAGTAGGGACGATGTTCCTGCGTTTCGTTCGGTGAGTGCGGTATCCGGTGCCCAATTTTCTCAAAGGCTCAGCAACACACCCCCAACACCCACAGTGTTGCGGGTAGTCATGGGCGGCGGTGATCACTTGCCGTCAGGTGACCCGCATGCTCGTTTGCTCACTATATCATAAAAAAAAGACTTAGTGAGGACAAAGGAACGCTTTGCACTTTTTGAAGAATTTGCAGTATGTTATTCCGTGTAACTTTTTAAATGTAATAAACAGAAGTAGCTACTAGTAGTAAGTAACTTAAATATTCGATACAAGGTCCATCCACTTTATGTGACTGAAAAGCAAAGAAAAGGAAAATTTGAATGCTTATTCCATGAGGTAAACTTAAACAGCAAACATGTGTTTATCAAAATACACAAATACCTTAATTTACATAACACATTACCTAACTGCCTTTAATAGCTCAGTAATTGGTTGCTTTAATTTCAAGAACTTCGCGAGTACGCCTACATTTCACTTTGATCAAATCGTAGTTCGTATACAAAGTTACAAATATGAAGCGAATCCTTTGATGACGTATAACTACGTCATTTTGCGTTTATTAATAGACGTTTGGAGCGTAGTTAAATAACTTTCGAATGGTACCGAATTTTAGCATAGACCTTTGATGTTATATTTATACTAGTAGATATTTATGTAACTATAACCAGTCTCTTGCAGCATAAATTGTAAGAACTTTGTCGCCTCTACAGACTTTTATTATTATTATTATTTATTATTATTATATAATAACCTTCATTTTATGCACAATTCTATTTTCCAAATCAAGAATATCAAGTTCATATTGTGATAGGAGGGTTGTTAATGTTTGGTCTGTAGTAGCTAAAAGATACCTTGTTTCGATTGTGCCGATTTGTGTATGAAGACACCTTGTGTGTTGTATTTGCCACTTACTAGTCCCACCAACACGGCATTACACTTAACTTTTGAACTATTTTATTACATATTTCGTAACATAATATAGAAACCTCTCTTAAGTTTTGCACTACAAAGTTCGTCAAGTGCACGTAGAAGCAGGGTTAAGACAACTCAGTCAGAAAGTAGATTACTCTCTCTCAAGTCGCCTTGTAATAAAATAATGTTGACAACTCTGTCTCCAACTCACACGTATTAACAGTATGCTGCCAATTCTGTCTCAAGTCCACACGTAGAAACACATTGTAGACATCTCTGCTATTACACATGTATTAACATACCTAATGTAGACAGCCTGAGTCTGCTGTCGGAAAAAATCGACTTTATTTGTAGCGAGCGAGCGTGTTACGATACCGAAAAAATCATATGGGTTAAACGTCTAATATTGTTTTACCTGTATGAATTTTAAAGGTATAATTATGCCAATTCTGTCTCAAGTCCACACGTAGAAACACATTGTAGACATCTCTGCTATTACACATGTATTAACATACCTAATGTAGACAGCCTGAGTCTGCTGTCGGAAAAAATCGACTTTATTTGTAGCGAGCGAGCGTGTTACGATACCGAAAAAATCATATGGGTTAAACGTCTAATATTGTTTTACCTGTATGAATTTTAAAGGTATAATTATGCCATACCTTTATAAGATAGCGGTATCGATTCTGAAAACCTTAAAACAACCGGTAGAGTTTTGGTTCAAGGATTGCGTAACTGGTATGAAATTAAGGTACCGCTTTTTTATACAGGTTGATATACCGGTAAACTTTAACCGTTTTCAGTCCCTGCTTACCACCACTGCACACGCAGTAACATATTATAGACACCACCAGAACCCACATAGTAACCTTTGCCTGCAGGGTTCTCGCTGCCGCCCACGCCCCCCTCGTCCCTCTCGTCGTCGGACAGCGAGGGGGCGCTGTCCCCCGCGCACGACGCCCCCGCGGCCGCCGCCCCCGCCTCCTCGCGCCGAGCACATCTCTACGTGTCCCATCACACGAGGCAACCCATCAACACACCGCTCATTAGCAGCCAACCGGTAAGGAACAAAGAATGTTGAAGATGGCGAATTGGCGTTAGATGTTGTAGCCATGGTCTGACCACTTTGTAAGAGACTGGCTAACTTGACCCGGCCTAGAATTATACTAGAATGCCCAAAGCCTTGGGTCGGCACTAAACGGTCGTTAGAGTTTTTATCTCAGTATACATACACATATTTTATATTTTGATTTTAGAAAACTTACTGACAATTTTGCTTATGTTACAGTCTTCTAATTATTTGTGTTGTCCCATTTACAGAAGGGTTCTACGGGCACCCTAGTGTTAACAGAAGAAGAGAAGCGAACACTGCTGGCCGAAGGCTACCCCGTGCCCACCAGACTACCACTCACCAAGGCAGAGGAGAAATCTCTTAAGAAGATTAGGAGGAAAATCAAAAATAAGGTAAACTTAAGCGGCTTTGCACATATCACCTATAAAAAGGCTAAAGATAGATCCGCTGTTGGGTCAAATCTTATCAAATTACATCACATGTTTTATAATAGCTGATTCCATAAATTTCTTCTCTATTTTTTTAGCTACAATTTAATAATATGCAGCAGGATAAAAAACTCATTTCTATTTCCAGATATCCGCCCAAGAAAGTAGACGTAAGAAGAAAGAATACATGGACCAGCTTGAGAGGAAAGTGGAGTTCCTGGTGTCGGAGAACACCGACTACAGGAAGAGGGTCGAGAACCTCGAGCAGAAGAACGCGGGCCTCCTGAGCCAGCTGGCCGCGCTGCAGGCCATCGTGACCCGCGGCGGCCGCAAGTGAACCAGCACTGAACCAACACTATACAATAACGCTGCAATGGAACCTCCCACGGGACCTCCACACCATTGCACTCAAACAGTCCGCGCAACAGGATTCATGACGTCACTGCGTCCCAATGTAAACAGTCTGCCGAGTGAGATCATAGATCAACAATTCCAGAAATCTGTTCTAAGATACGAAATCCGTGATCCCACTCGGGCAGGCATCCAAAACTCGTGAAGGCTGTGAGACAATTGTAGGAACAGTACGTATCTCACAGTTGAAATAGCACTTTGAGCATCGAGCCTGTTTTATACTTAAGATGTAACCATAGTTTTATGTGGGGTCGTCTGGCAGGTCGCGGCTCGTTTAGTCCATTTGTAACTCCGCTGGATGGCGGGTGTGTATATTTGATTGTATATTTTGGATGTATTTACATATTAACTCGATGTCACTTAATATTGTATCACTGAGCTGCGGTGAGGTAAGGATTGCGAGTTTGGATGTTGCTCATTAAACATATTTGTTAGTAAATAGTTGTTTTGTGGTGCTTGGACTATCAGATTTGATATCAATTGATAATGTACGTACGGTGGAGTTGGCGTATTGATAAACACTCGTCTTTATAAGTGTTTGATATGACTAACGTTACGTCATGTCATTCCTACTGAACTCAAATGTTGAAATATGTCTATATTGTATTTATTTGTTTGATGAACTAAGCCAGCTTACCGTTTTTACAGTTTTTTCTGCAAGTCCAAAAAGTGCACCATTTTATCATTTGAGTGTAGCGAAAGGCTTGGATCACCTGTTCACAGTTTCAAATTGCCAACATTTTTAGACTTTTTAACCTCTTTACCGTGGTTACATATAACATTTATCTATATATATGTTTTTCTATACTACTGGACGATCTCTATAATACTTTTATGGTGATCCAAAGACGTTGACAGGGAACTATTACTGGGCTCATAGGTAACTTAAGTGTTGATAATTTTACCGTGTTGTTTGAAATCTCGTAATATATTTAAATAGTGCTGTAATATCCTAAGTAATTTAAGTTTTTTTGCGTGTTTCAGATAAATATGCAGTTAGTTTATAAGGTTTTAAATTGTTACCCAAAGCGTAGGTTTGATTTACGTGACTGCTGTCTACGAGCGAGAAGGCAACTTTTGTTTTGAATTTAGAAAAAAATCGGTCAAGTTTACGATATACTTTTTAGTTCAATAGATATTTTGCTACAACTTTAAGTCAATCTTTCTAGTAAAAAATATAGTTTTATTTTGATAAAGCAGCGTAAAATGATCTTGGCAGAACCTGCATTTAACTTGGAAACATTCTTGGTAGCCAGACACAATATGCAAACAAAACTTAACCGCTATGATGTAGCGTAAAATTTTGATTCTTTCGGCCTATGTCTCATCGATACTTTTAAGTTTTTAAAGACCAAATCAATACTTAAATATAAACAGGTGTTACCTTATCTAGCTTGCTATGGTAGCACCCTATCTTGGGTTGAACATTGCTACGTATCTTGGTGCAATGATTTTTTAAGGGATTTTAGTAGCATAATAATTATATATGTAAGACTGTCCCAGCGGGCGTCTTACCGATTTATTTTTGAATTCCATGAATTTGCATTTAAATGTATATCGTCCTAGAGATTTTATCTTAAGGTATTATTTTAGATATTATTTGTCTAACGATGGACCTTTTTAGGAAGACCGATTTTATGACAAGTTTTTCGGTAATGTCTAGTCTCTCGTAGAAACATTAGGGTCTCGTTGTTGAGATCTAGTAGAGAATATAGTTTCGGTCTACTGTCTGTTTGAAGATCGTCAAGTACAAAGTAGCGGCATGCCTTCAATTATACTAACACAAATATTCGTTACAATAAAATACACAAGCGAAGCATTACTATTGAAACCTTTTGACTGTTCTGTTTTCGCCTCTGGCGGACGCTTTGTGGACTATATTCGACCAATGATTTACGAAAAACAACAGATTTTTAACTAGTCATTGTTGACGATAGTTTGACATTTCACCGCTAGAGGCGTTGATGTGCCCCGTTTTAAATTTTCATTTTGTGTATATTGTCTTGCCAGCTATAACGGACCATGCATTTCTATTTAACATTCTTGTTCAACTTTACATTCCAACAGCTATTGCGTAATGTGTGACTTAAAGTGAGCTTTTGTACTTATTAATGTAATCATTATTTATCGGTAGAGCCATGTACAAATCACAAGCGCGCTATGAATTTGTTAAGCTGTTTACTGTAGCAGTTATAGATATTGGCAAATATTATGTGTATTCTATATTATAGTGTCGATTTATCATTTGTGTTGTTTAAGTATTTAACTACCTATCATTCGTGTGCAATTACCATGTTCTCTTTTACAATTTATAAAAAAGTTCTTCCTATTTAGAATATAAGAAATATACGGTTCTATTTATATCGCGCTAAACATTATATACTCCCCTTTGGGTGTTATTAAATATTTAAAGATTTGAGATATATTTTAAGAGATTTTTCTTATAAAATTTTAGAAATATACAAAATAACACTGTTTATGTCTATTGATCTATACGAATTAGGGTTATTTATATCGTAGAGTATATTATAAAGTTATAAAATTATACAAATACATGATAACTGATGCAATGTGTGCCTGCCTATCAGCTAATTGATTTACCAATATAGTAAGTGTCAAATATAGTGTAAAAGATGTGAAAAGTATCCAACTATTATATAGAGAAATTGAGAAAGCATCTAAAATATATATAGGTATCTAATCTTGGAGAATATTTTATTCCTACTATGGCATTTACTGACTAGGAAATCGTGATGATTTGAAATCAATTTAAGGTAGTCGATAGGTATTTTAACTAATGCAGAAAGCGCGTGTCGACCCACGGTGTTTGTAACATAGGAACGTGTTGTATTCAATATCAATCAAAGCACAGAATTATTATCAATGTCAATCAAGTGTGATGTAAGAATATGAGATTTAAATTACGAATGTATCAATCCATCTCCCGTCTGTGCGTTTGATGGTTATTTTAACTGATGTCCATATATTGTTAATATAAAGTATATCTAATTTTATTGATATAGTTTTAATAGTTAAAACTATTCGCTGTTACCTTGAGTCATCATTTTGTTGAATCGTTTGTGTTATTATTATTTTCACTAGATCTATACCTAGATCTAAGTAATTTCAATGACATTGCAGATTAACTGTCACCCTTTGAGCTCATAAAGCGTCAAATATCATATATCAGTTGTTTTATTCCAACACCTTACCTATCCCTCCTCTTATTTAGAAAATCCTTTAAACGAAAAATTATTAAACCTTAAATTTATTCGTCGGAACAAAATTTGTTCACTAACTTCCCGACATCCTTTTGAGGTGTATGTCTCGTGTCCCTACTGTTTGATCTACCAGTAGGTCTAGCGATGCAATTTCTATGACTCGTGGTCCCACCGCTCGGTTGGGCTATTAGACACGCAAATAAATAAAATAAACCTATGACTGGTAGACCCACCGTATTTACTATTGGAGCTAATTAAACCTTTCTAATTTTAATCCGTAAATGAATGAATCCTTTTTTTCTAATATTTAACAAGTATTATTTTGATTAACTTTTTGTAGAGGTATTTATATTTTCTCGACAAAAAACTAATAGGCTATCAGATTCACGAAGGAGTTAATCTATAATAACAATTCAATGTCCTTTATTGAGAGTTTTCCTTACGTTACTCATGTGATGAAACACACTAGAATATCATAAGTTTTAAAGATGTTAAGGCACTGCGCAAACAGGCAATCTTCCAATATCAGCTTCTATTACTACATACAGCCATCGTAAAAACTTTTTGTCTAAGGTAATACTATTAAGTAAAGACCCTGCTCATAACTAAAAAAATATATTTACGTTATTAGTATATAAGTATGACCTGTAAAAATATAAAAAAATACTGTCCTGTTATGGTTGTCATCATATCTAGGCATAAGCTTCGAAAGTAAAATGGAAAGAACTAATTTAACTAACTATTCACACGCGTCTCATATAAATATCATAACTTTGCTTTAGTTATACAACAAGTTCATTAAAAAAGAGAATCAATTAAGTATAGAAATGGCATAATTCTTTGATGAAAATCTAGACGTCGGGCGCGTAGCCTAATTAAACGAATTTTATTTTTATCAAAAAACTACTAGGCGATCAGAGCTGCCGAGGAGACATTAATGGAGACAGTCCGTTAGAGTGAGAGAAATATGTTTTGATATTTTAGAATGTCAAAGTTGTCAAGTTTGATGAAGTGTCTTCAGTGCTGCCAGTGCGTTTTTACTCTTTCATCCTGTGATATCCTGGTACTTGACAGTTGAAATTTAAGTTTTAGCTGGCACAGTTGCCATTTATATTTTAAACTTTATGTCCATTGACTATCCTGAATGCCGACTATGGTGATGTTTCGTAGTATCGTTGGTACAGTTGTTCAAATCATTTTTGTTAAGCATGCAATACTTGTTGGGTGGTAGATAAAAATTAACTACCTAAATTATTGTTTTTTTGGAATACGAAACTGTATTATTACAATTAAATAGGTACTTAAGTATTTTTCATAATGTTTAGTTCATTAGTACCTATTAAAGTATAAATTAATAAAATACTTCTAGTATTTTTTTGTTGGCCAATCAAAAACCGACTATTGGAACAATCCAACATTATATCATACCAAACAAGCATTTTAAATATAACCGTCGTATAAGATTTTCGATAATTATATATTTTTTTTTGTAAACCCTCAGCGATGCAATTAACTCTTGGATTTTATGATATCCGAATATGGAAGTGTACCTACTATCTAAGAAGATAATCTCAATCCCTTTAATAACTTCTCTACATGAATGACGGCCTAGTATTATACAAATTCTTTATACTCAAATTATTTTATTGTTTAAATATTAAAAAAGTTTTTTGACTGCTACTAGTTTTGAACAGATGAAAATTTAACATGTTCAATTAAATTCTTACTAAACTTTGTTAATACGTATTGAAAAAAATAGTAACACGGTAGGGCTACGAGTCATACGTTTAGACCACGCCTGGTAGCCCTACCGCGCGGTAGGGCCACGAGTCATGGTTTTTGACAGGTAAGTAGGACTAACAGGAATGGTAGGACAACCGCGGTAGGGACATGAGACATGCATCGATTTTAAGTGATCTTAGTCAAGAAAATATAACTAATTGCATCTTATTATTATTAACATAAGGTTGCATTTTCAAATAACACAGTTGTAAATAAAACCAAACTTATACAAACGTAAACTTTAATTTCAGTAATAATAAGCTTATTTTACATATTTGTAATCACAAGTTACAATAACAATATCAAAGTTAAGACTAGAATTCTTATGAAAAGTTTTAAAATATAATTAAAGTTATGATAATACCTAAGTGTTCATTCTAAACGCGTGGCTATAAACATATTAGATCAGACTGCTTTCAAAAAACTAACTGTTTAAAATGATGCCGGGAAATCAATTAATTGCTTGAAGCGACAAAATTAACTGTTTAGCACTACTTGGAGCAATAAAGATAACTTAAATCAACTTTATACATAGCAAATAACTTGTAAACATTGTTAATAATTGTTAATTGTCTGGTAGCTTGACCTGTTTTAACGCTATTATTTTTAACATTTAAAACTTGTAAACTATACTTATCAATTAACAAACAAGCGGGCTTACCACCGGTTTCTCAATTGAGAATTTGAAGATGTGTTTTGAGTATAACTGCATCCTTTTTAATGTTAAGTTTAACTATTGCTTCTTAAATGAAATTTTTCAATTCAAAAACCAGCGGTTAGTCTTGTTACACTTGTACATGACAACTCATGTTGTAAGTAAATGGGGTAAAGCCACAGGATCACGTTAAATTAATCGTCAAATTTACTCAATCAATCGTATGACTTTTTTCACTTGTTCTAACCAACAAGTGACAAAAACCATACGATTGAAGTCACGACTCGCAAGTTAATCCCTAACTTCATCTACTAAAAATAAACTTACAAACTGATAAATACTTTTTTCTTCGCCATGACATGTGCTATTATAATCCAAAGTAGAGTTCCCCAAGCAGCTTCGACCAAATGCATCGTGTGCGTGTTCATATTGGGTAGTTTCCAATGGAAAGGGAACAGATGTGAACATAGAGAATGTCCTACGTATAGGGCTATAGCGTTGAGTCCCGGTGATCTGAAGGGCCCTCCTCCCCAAATGTGAAGGGCGTCCGTGAACGTGTAGCAGAGGCTGAGCAGAGCGAGACAGCATGCTGATGTGACGAGGACAAACGATAGCGACCTGGAACAAGGTTGGTGACAGTGAGCATTATTTTCTAAGGGATTTGCTTGAAAACAAGCCCAAGAACCTTAATGAAACATAATGATAAGCCATAGTGATATTCTGAGGATTAGATTCTATTCCACAAGAGAAAATCTTTTTTTCGCAAGCGTCCGCAAACCCATAGCTACATTGTGTTAGCCATGTCTGCTGTTTTGTCTGTGTGTGTTTCCCTCACCACAGGTGCTTGATGTTGATGTATATCAGACCATGTTGTTGGTGTGTATAACTCACCATAGGTTCTTGTTGATGGGCAGCAGGCCGTGGTCGCTGTGTTGTCTGTGTCACTCACCACAGGTTCTTGTTGATGGGCAGCAGGCCGTGGTCGCTGTGTTGTCTGTGTGACTCACCACAGGTTCTTGTTGATGGGCAGCAGGCCGTGGTCGCTGTGTTGTCTGTGTGTTTCACTCACCACAGGTTCTTGTTGATGGGCAGCAGGCCGTGGTCGCTGTGTTGTCTGTGTAACTCACCACAGGTTCTTGTTGATGGGCAGCAGGCCGTGGTCGCTGTGTTGTCTGTGTGACTCACCACAGGTTCTTGTTGATGGGCAGCAGGCCGTGGTCGCTGTGTTGTCTGTGTGTCTCACTCACCACAGGTTCTTGTTGATGGGCAGCAGGCCGTGGTCGCTGTGTTGTCTGTGTTTCACTCACCACAGGTTCTTGTTGATGGGCAGCAGGCCGTGGTCGCTGTGTTGTCTGTGTTTCACTCACCACAGGTTCTTGTTGATGGGCAGCAGGCCGTGGTCGCTGTGTTGTCTGTGTGTCTCACTCACCACAGGTTCTTGTTGATGGGCAGCAGGCCGTGGTCGCTGTGTTGTCTGTGTGTGTGACTCACCACAGGTTCTTGTTGATGGGCAGCAGGCCGTGGTCGCTGTGTTGTCTGTGTGTGTGACTCACCACAGGTTCTTGTTGATGGGCAGCAGGCCGTGGTCGCTGTGTTGTCTGTGTGTGTGACTCACCACAGGTTCTTGTTGATGGGCAGCAGGCCGTGGTCGCGCGTGAACCCCGCCAGCAGCCCCCCCGCGGCGGCCAGCAGCAGCGCGGCGGCGAGCCAGCGCGACACGCGCGCCTTGTGCGAGCGCTGGTACAGCACCGTGGCGCCCGACTGGATGCCCAGGATCACCTGGAACGTCGATGTCAGGCAACCTGGGAAACAAACAGATATTTTAATTGAAGCGCGGGGAGCGTTAAAACGACCTTAGGAGCTGTCTGTAGAAGGATGGAATTGAATGTATTTTGGAAGTTTTAAGTTTTGGAACGTTTAGGCAGCTTGGAATGAACTGTTTTAAATATTTCATGACCAATTCGTTTTTCTGTCTTGTATCTCCCGGGACACCTAATAGAGTCCATAAAGTAACCAAAAACATCATACTAATACCTACTAAGTTTATCAAATCACTTATCAGGTGAAGGTAGATGATTATCCGCCCCCATATACACCAACAATCACATCGTGGAGACGTTACTGGCCCTTGTGAAAAGGAAGTTTCACACTAACTTCTCCTATCCTAACCTTTTCTTCAACATAGTTCCCCCAATCACCTTCCTTCATTCCCCCCGCCGCCCCCACTCACCGAGCAGTCCCTCTGGATCCATATTAACCCCTCCGTACACGTCCTTGGCCTCGCTATTCTGGAACAGATGTCGCTCCCCGAGCAGCAGGCGGTCGAGGTAGCCGGCCGCGCCGCCGCTGCAGTTCACGGCCGCCCAGTCGTCGTGCCGGCCGCCGGGGCCCAGGTACCCACTGTACAAACATCAATATAAGAATGATATACAACAGGGACACGAGTGCCGTCCAATAGGAAAAACACCGATCAACTATTTAAACCTAGTGTTTTAGCATTTGATAAAAAAATGCGAACGATCATCACAGGGCATCATATCACTATCACCTGCAGGTAGATAATGCATCGAAGCTTAAAAAATGGGGAAATGCTAATAAAACTCGACTCCTTTACCCCGTGCCTTACGTCCTTTCATTATTAAACCTGAAGTTTCAAAGCATGCAGGTCGGACATAATTACGATCGCGCTTTACAAATACCTAGGTATAAGTAAACTACTTACGGCGGGCAGTCCGGGTGGTGCACGGTGAAGGTCACCACGCAGTGCACCGCCACCAGCGCCGCGCCCAGCACCCAGCACCAGCAGCACGACAGCAGGTCCTTCAGCGCCTGCGCGCACGCACCCTGCTGACACACACTGCCTTATTGGGCGCTTCTTGGGTTAGGAACAACTTGGTACTGCAGGGCGTTTACTGTTATGAGATAGATCTCAGGTTCGAAGGTTAAGTGGAAAATAGTCTGAAGATGTACCTAATAGTAATTCTGATAAAAACATTCAGATTCTCAGAGGCTTTTAGATTCTTGTCAAAATTTTCTTACAAATATTGGTAATGGATGCCTGACGCGCCTGAATAGATACTATTTAGTTACATTCAGTTTCTACGGCCAATGGAGTTTGATATTTTATCTCTACATGAAAAAAGTCCCACACAGCTAGTCCTTCTCAAAAAGTGACTGCAATACATTCTATAGTCGACTCACTCTCGGCGGCGTGTAGTACTTGGAGGACGTGAGCGTGTAGAAGCCGGCGGCTATGAAGTAGGACACGGCCAGCCGCTGCAGCACCCCGAAGACCCTGATCTCCTGCAGCGAGTTGGAGCCGTACACAGTGTTCAGGGAGACGCCCAGCAGAAACATTATCACTGAGCGCTGCAAAAAAAGAGAGGGATTTGGGATCTTAATACTTAGGTTAGTTAGGAGGTCTAGGAGAGTAGATGGAATAGTAAAGACATTTTGAAGTTATAGATACTGGAAAAAGGAACGCGGGCCTCCGAGCATTACGCTACTGCGAATCGATCCCAGGACCTTTGGAAAACCGGACCTTTAGTAAAGACATATTACAGACAGTTTGGCTATCAAGGTTACAATAGATGTTTTACCCTGTTTAAGTATATTTTATGACAAATTAACGACATATGTATGACCTACATCAACCTAAGATCTTCTACGTTATATTTTGAGTATAATCACCAAGACAATTACCATCTTCACAGCCAATTAACCTGCATTCTGTCAAATATTTCATCACATACAAGACAATAAAAACGAGTTCTCTGACTAGGTCAATTCCGTCATTTTACAAATCCATTGACTACTCTGCTCATCCTTTATCAATTGTGCCGATTCAAAAGCGGCAGTGTATCGCATGTCTTTTTTTTCGGACCATAAAAATATAGAGTAATACAAGTTAGAGAGTGCGTATAGATGATTGTATCGGCTGTGAACACGCAACCAAAGTATTCAGTTAAGACAACTGTGACCAGATATTTCCGGTTAATGGTTATGTATTTACCGTAACAGTAAGATCGGGGGCACTATTCCACTTAGAATACGCTGCGTTGCATGGAATTCATGAAGCTTGTTGTTTCAGTTGTTTACACTGTGGTCTGCCATCTAATCGCAATTATCGAAGCATTTCCAAAAAGAGTGCTGGGAGTTTTTTTCCGCCGGCTTTTTACTCTCGGTATACGTTTAGGTAAAGTCAAAGTTTGAAGCATTAACGTTCATTAAGTATATGTTACATATCTATGATGAATAAAAGAATTTTGAATTTGATTTTTTGATTATTGAAAGAAAATTAACCTATCCTAAGAAAATTATCAAAAATACTATTCCTAGTAAAAATCTAGTTATCATTAAAAAATGCCAATGTTTTAACAGTTGTTACTTTCTTAGATATTTTGTAAGACCTTACACAACAGAGATGTTATACAAGAAAAGCTATATAAAATCTGACTTTTAGATATTGTGAAATCACAGGTGGTCTTATAGGTATGCAAATGGTGTTGTACGAATAAGTTACATGTCCATCAAATAATTGTTATTTCACAACTAATTGTCTGCAGTTCGACACTCAAGTATAGGTAAACCAAAGTTTCTTCTACACATTTTTAGGGCAAGTTCAATAATTAACAATGTAAAGCTACAACTTTTTTAACTGTAAACGTTCATGAAGATCAACTTGAAGGAGCTCATGTAAATCCCGATTTAGCTTTGTTTTAAAATAAACATTAAAGGAAAGAAAAACTCTTTGATTGAATTATTTGTAGACACGTTTCGTTTGGCATCTTAAACAGTTAAATCTAGCTTAAATCTCTGACATTCAAATCTAACAAGTCTGCGGTTTCAAACTCGATTAATCAAACAAACTTGTCAAATCAACTTTGTGTAACTGTACTTCCAATGTGACTCTTTTTGCAAGTTCGAATGTCTTAGCATAACGTGCAATGCCTAACAAATGTAGGTGAATGTTCAGTCGCTCTCAGACTCCTATACATAACTGACTTACATAATACACCTAGTTTATATGCAGATTCAATCACCTATTAGTATTCTCTTTCTAGTTTGCTGGTGAACTATTGTCAGTGTTATGGCATGCTGATCTTAACAATTTTACGCGAAACTTTAAGTATTTTTAGGATGCAGTCAGGCTTTCATAAATCTATCTATATTTACAACTACAATCAGTCAGGGTATTTATTCTGTAACATTTGACAAAACCACTGGATCTATACAGGCCTACATAGGTATCGATTGTCATACAATAACTTCTGACGTGCCACACGTACGTCACTAGGCACGTTGAAAGTTTCAGAATTGCTCCACAAGTTGTATCAGCAAAGAATTCAAAAGTTCAAAATAAAACAAGTTTACTCTTGGTTTCAAAACAACGTTGTATGTACTGATAAAAATAATAATGTACAATTTAAAAATACTTAAAGATAAATGTCACCGAGACCACTTTCGACAAATTGCTCCAAGGATACCGAATCGGATCGAAAGGATCTCCGGCAATATTTTTGATCACATACACAAACACATTTTTGTGGACGTTTTTATATACAAATGGATTTATAAGACACAAATAAAGATTTTTTAAATACCTTACTATACTATGTAGTTAGGTATTTAAACGTCATAAAATTACGCGTTTTAAACAGAAGTACGATTTGAGTTCACATTATATGCTACATAAATTAATCTGCGAATAAACTTAATTAGCGACAAAAAGTGACTTAAACCGACTTCGAAAAAGGATCGTGATTATTATTTTATTATCATTAATTATTGATTACCAACGGAACGTAGGAACCTACTTGTATTTCTATACCAACTTATCATCCACCATCGTCCACTCCTGTACTCACCCTCACAATATTCCGGAGCACGCTCCACCGCGGCTCGCCCTTGGCGAAGGCGCTCTTCACACTGAGCGGTATGCAGACCCCCATGATCCAGAGGAACGCGGGGAAGACCAGGTCGCCCGCGGCCAGCCCGTTCCAGGTGGCGTGCTGCAGCCACCAGTAGCCGCCCGCGCCGTCGTTCACGAAGATCATGAACACTATCGCCATGCTGGGTAGGAACAGGCAAAGAAACGTTTGGAGGTACGTTTGTGGGTTTTATTTTTCGGGGTGTAAGCCGATACTTCTGGGATGATTGAAAAAAAACACCTGAAGAAAGCTACGTTAGCAAGCAGCTTTAGCTGCTTAGATAAGCCGCGGATAAGGCTTGTCGAAATAAAGTTACTTAACGTGTCTTGGATTCAATACACTTTGGAATAATACAGAAAAATATCGTAAGAGAAACTAAAGGGATGGTTGTATGGATATAAATCTATGCTAAAATGCAATTTCACGAGATTGATTTGGTCGTATTTACTACCTACATATTAATTCAACAAAATATTAAAATTGTTTTATTTAAGGGTTCCGTAGTGTCTTTATTCTTTTTTGAAGAGCGTGTGAAGGTAACATTATTTAAATTACCAAATTTATTTGCAAACTATTATAATACCAAACTTGACGACAAAAGCGATAAAAATTAGGTACAGTTAAATCCTCGCCCCGTCATTACCCACAGTTATGATTATTTGCGTTATTTGAACTTATATTGACGAATGAACTGATCAGAAATACAAAATCCATGTTAGTCCAAGTCTATATTTTTCTTGTATAACAATACTTTTGATTTATATGCAAAACTTTGGATCATGACTTCGTCTACTAAACTCTTAAAGAGGCCGTATGAGCAATCTATCAGGCGATTGCTGGCTAAAGATCAAAAAGTCAGCTAAGTTTAAGAGAAAGTAAGACTAAAAGAGAGAAAGTTGCCATGTAGGTAGCAGTTTCAGTGACATTAATTCTGGACGAATTTGTTACGAATTTTCAATAAATCACTAAACTAAAGATTTAAATCTAAAGGGCTCCTAAGAACCTACTCACCTTATTAACCATTATTATTTCAAACGCCTTTAGAATGTGTTATTTCCATTTCTGTATACATCTTTTTTTTTTTGATAATCCAGGAAAATGCCTACGCATACCCGTCCCCTCCAGCGAAAGGAGACGGGTTATGTCGGGCTCGCACCGACTAAAAACCTGGAGTTGTCCTTCAGGCCGTCGTATAGTGGCGGGGACGCGGGTATGTCCTGTTGAGGCACTCACCGCGAACCCACCGACGGCTGGCCACCGAGGCAGCCCCCTCAAGTTTGGAGGCGCGCTGGGACAAACCGCGGCGCGCCTCCCCCTCTTGTTCCCTTAATTAGCCGCCGACCTAGCCCTGTGTCGGCAGCTTGGGAACCTCCCCAGGGTCTTCGGCCGTCTGCCGACCTGGGGCCTCACCGGCTGGAGTCGCCGGCGCGCCACTGCGGGGACAGTGGCGCGCCGGCGAATCCGCCCTGGGCCTAGGAGAGGGGTTTTCCCACCACCCCTTCCTCAGCCCACCACCTCCAATCCAAATCGCGGAGGATCGGATGCCGCGGCCGCCACGCCGCATCACCCGACCCCCCACGATTACCCCCCTGGGCGCTCAACAGAACGAGGGCCAAAGGCCCTGCTGGAGCCTCCCCTCCTGGGGTGCAACTGACCGGGCCGAGCCCGGCCAGAGCCTCCCCTCCGGGCGCATCAGCACGCTGGGCTCACGCCCAGCTGTGGCAGCCCCCGTCTCGTGGGCCAGTCTACCTCACGACCGGCCCCATGTGGGACCGCATAGCTTCCCCCAGTAGCTGGCTTGCTACGGGGTACTAAGCCCCCCCGCCGCGGCAAGGCGCGATCCCTTGGGGGGGTTTCTGTATACATCTCATACAATCAAATTAACACAAGTGAATGACAATGTAAACAAGTAAGTAGGTGTTTTCTATAAGTTTAAACTTAGTAACAGTCAATTGCCAAATCCAACATGCCTCTAAAAAAATGTTTTTCAATCTTTCCGCTGTGGTTGGTAATAAAGAGTTGAATAATATAGGAAGATAAACATACCCTCTGAAGGTGTCCAGGGCCCGCAGCCTCTGTTTGATGGCCAGCTCCTTGTCCCCATACCGCAGTTTGCCAGTCTTGCGCACGCGCGAGAGAATCAGTTTCACAATGCCGTACAGGAACGATACTGCCAGCACTACTCCCAATAGGAGAAGCAGAGCTGAAATACAAAGATATTAAGCTGACTGATACCTAAAGTAAAGGTGTATTTGTGCTATTCAGAAGATTTACCGACTATTTCCTAACCCTAGAAGCCCAATCTACGTCATTTTGACGTATACTCTGCCCAAATTTCGTAATAACTTTTTTTATGCAAGGTATGATTGTCGCGTACTTCCGTTCCTAACCAACCCTGTAGTTGTCTAGTCCCACCTGGAGGCGCCATCATTACCTCATCAAGTTTTCCATTTTTCCGTAAAAACAATGTTGCACGTCATTTTGACGTGTTTTTGGGCTCTGTGTAACTTTTGCGATAGTTTTATACATAGATTTATTATTGGTCTTCGCTTCGCTCTTACAAGATGGAGCACTGCCTGTAAACAATAGCTTTGTTTTTGTGGCATATTTTTATTTTCGTGGCAATTACTGGTTCGAATTGTTTTTTTTTTTTTTTTGTGTTGAATAGACTATTTATCGAGGAAGGCTTTAGGCTATATAACATCACGCTGCAACTATAAGGAGCGAAGAAATAATGGAAAATGTGAAAAAAGCGGAAAAAGATATTCATCCTTGACAGCTTCTGTTGCGTGCGCTGCGAAAACGGTTCTAGATACCAAAAATATATGTATGAAAGAATTATTCCTCTTAAAATGATTTAAAAAAATGTCTGCGACAGTATGTCTATCTTTTTATGAACAAAATATGTAAGCATATATGTATGGATGTATGAATGGATGTATGGATGTTTGTTACTCTTTTACGTAAAAACTACTAATTTAAATTCAGAATAAGTACTTGGTTATACTAAGACTAGCAACTGCTAGACTAGACTGCAACTGCAGCGTGATGTTATAGGTATAGCCTAAAGCCTTCCTCGATAAATGGTCTATTCAACACAAAAAGATTTTTTCAATTCGAACCAGTAGTTTCTGAGATTAGCGCGTTCAAACAAACAAACAAACAAACTCTTCAGCTTTATAATTTTAGTATATATTAAAAACATTAATTAATGAACCGGCAAATGTCTTTAAGTCAGTCATTTAACTACAACTCTGATATGTAAACTAAGAATTCACTTAATTATACAGTTGATTAAATTATAATAAATTGTTGATTAAAAATACATGAATAAAGAGGTTTTGCAACTATAAAACCTTAATTAGCTCCAATTACTGATGCAGTCTTGTTTTGACCACGAGGTGAAACAATCTTAACAAATATTTAGTTTTATCAGTGAGTTCTGTAACTAAGTGATACCTTGACACATAGTGTCTTATCTTTGCACTTCAATTCGCGATATTTGAAGATAAATCTTTCAATATATTAGTAACATCTCCTTCTGATCAGTATTTAGTTAACAACAGTCTTAAGAAAAGAAACAAAATGAACGTTCTAATATTATTAAGTTTAGTTTGTGTAAGCGGATACGTGCATAGTGCAAATGTTAGAGTAGATCCTCTAGTTCTAATAGATCAAGGTCTGGTTCGAGGATTCAAGGCCAGTGGTGGTGATTACTCCACGTTTTTAGGAATACCATACGCTAAAGTGGACTTGGCGAATCCATTTGGGGTAAGAAACAATTATTCAAACCTATGCTCATACGTCCAATATAACACCGCATAAACGATCATAATTATTAATTTCTAGCCTACCCTTCCCGCTTCGCATTTTCAAGAACCGATATTTGAGGCGAACAATGGAGAAATAATGTGTCCACAAGTAACCGTATCTAAAAGTAGTGCAGAAACACTAGATTGTCTACGACTAAACGTGTACGTCCCTAGTGCGGCAAGCACCACCAACCCGCTGCCTGTTATGGTGTGGATCCATGGAGGGGCTTTTGAGACTGGCTACGGAGCAAATCAAAACCCAAAAGACCTTGTGAAGAAAGGCATAGTAGTCGTTACCATCAACTACCGCCTGGGTCCCTACGGCTTCATGTGCCTGCACGATCCCAAAGTTCCAGGAAATCAGGGCCTCAAAGATCAATATCAAGCCCTGCGCTGGGTTAGAGATAATATAGCAGCGTTTGGCGGAAACCCTTATCAAGTAACGATAGCTGGTCAAAGTGCAGGGTCGGCTTCGGTGTTACTTCATCTATACTCAAGCAAAGAAAAACTGTACAAACAAGTGATTGCTCAAAGCGGATCACCAAAAAAGGACGGATCATTCAATCAAGGAGATGTTGCCGCTGCTAAGAAACTGGCCTCTCACTTAGGATTCAACACCAACGACACGGCCTCTGCTTTACAATTTTTAACGACTACCTCTCCGGACTTAGTGACAGCGGCTACAGTTGAACTTGGTCTTAACTTCAGGCCATGTCTAGAAAAATCTTTCAGTGGTGTTGATAATTTTGTTGAAGCTGACCCCTACTCCTTGTCAAATCCCAAAAAAGTCAAAAACACAGCAGTCATGATCGGTCATACAAGCGTTGAATACGCAATGGGCGCCCAGACTTCAAGCAAAGTTTTCCCTTCAAATTATCTAGATTCCGATCCATTTATTCGCCGAATCCAAAACAATTTCGCTTTGGATGATGATAAACTTCAAGAGGCTGCAAATCTTGTTCGACACTTTTACATCGGAGATGATACTGCGTCCGAGAATAACAAAAACAGTCTTGCAAATTTTGAATCAGATTTTCTACTAAATCACCCAATACAAGATGATATCACTAACTTAGTTAAAGAAAATGCAGGACCCGTTTATGAGTACATGTTTAGTTTTACTGATACCGATAACATAGGCGCGTCACATGTTGAAGATGTGACATATCTACTACATATTTTTGAACAGTTTAAGACAGGAAAATGCAATGAAGCCCTTATTACTGAAATAATGACAACGTTATGGACTAATTTCGTAAAATACGGGTAAGAACTAAGACTTAGTTATGAGGATCTTGACATATTTTGTAAATAATATGAACAATTGCAGTAAAATTTATGTTTTTTCAGAAATCCGACTCCGGAAGCGTCAGAGCTTTTACCAGTAAAATGGGAGCCTGTTACCTCCCTGACGAGGCCTTACCTCAACATTGATACTACACTGGAGCTCGGACATCGGGTGTTCCAAGAGCGAATGGCTTTCTGGAACTTATTCACTAATTTATATGGAAAACATAATAAACTCGCCCAAAAATGCACGCATTAAATAAAATTTTGGGTAAACTAATAGTTGCATTGTTATTAATCGTTTTGCTTTATCGTCGTTTTGCAAGGAAATAAAAGGTAACTAACACTAGTTATAACATAGATGTCATTCTTTGAAAATTCACAGTTTTACTAACTGTGTTTGATTTGGATCATTGATTCTTCTATGAAATTTGCAAGATTCGGGTCTCTCGAGAGGACACTGTCAATTTTAATGTAGTAATTGATTTTGTTTATGAGAAGAATAACCGAAAGGCTAAATTCATATCTATACAAATAATTCAACGATTGGACGACCAATTCAATATACTTAACTGTACAATAAATAAATATTATCCTCAATCAATGTTTGATGTAGCTACCTTATCGAAATGGGCCTTCAGCATCAATCAGGCTGTTGGTTCAATCCCATATGATCTCATTAAATATTGTACTCAACCAATAGCAGAAATCAAGTTTTTGTTGTATAAAATTAAACAATAGATCGGTCTAATTCAAAATACGACTAAAGTACCTACACAACTTATAAAAGTTTTTTCTTAACGATAACCTACAAAAAACATCCTACTAATATTATAATCGTGAAAGTTTGTGAGTATGTATTATTATATATCCATACATGACAATGTATGTTACTTTTTCACGTAATACTACTGGACGGATTTTGATGAAACTTTACAGTAATAAAAGATTAACATATAGGGTACTTTTTACTGCGGAAACGGAGTCGCGGGCGGCCACTAGTAAAAAATAAATACCAGTTGTTGGTCAGGAAGTATCATTCATTACGTATCTCTGAAACCGGTAACTTTGTAAATATAAGACACAGTTATAAACGTCTGTTTGTCACCAACCGTAAAGTCATTACAGTTAATATGCGGTTACAAAAGGCGTGGAAAGAATCAGTAAATAATTTGACACTAGATCGTAATAATTTACTTTCACTAGGCAACACCGGCATTAGTTACGCTAGATTTTCTCTAGTAACATTTAAGGAATTAATGTTTTTGTTGTTATATTTATAGCATTTTGTAGTAATTACGTATGAATTTCCAAGTTATGTAATTAACATTGCAGTGTATTACGTGTTAAGACAACATAATAAAAGCAGGTACTTTAATACAATGTAAATAAATATAAATCTTCATTTATTAATAACTTTATTCATTTTCTTGTGTGTTAAACAAGGGGTATGATAGACATAAAAAAATTAAACGCAGTTACTATGACGTTTTTATAGATCCTCCGGGCAAAAGCTATCATGAACGAACCTCATGTGCGACACAAAGGTATTGTAAGATCATGATAATAATGTCAAAAAGATAGTGGTTTGATGATTATGAATTCATGGCACACTCGAGTACCAACTACAATCTAGTGTCAATGATCCAGATATTTTTTTGGTCAACTATTGAATATAAACGTGCCTCGCCTAACGATTTCTGACACCATTAACTCAATTTGTACTTTATCATTACATCCACAAATAGCAAGTAGTCTGGGATTTCTGTAAGCCAATAGGAATCGGATTTTATTTATTAGGTAGTTGGTAGTTGATAACTTTGGAACACAGTCTTCGTTGAACGAATTATGTACCAGCACACGTAGCGATATTGATCATCTAACTATTAAGTGCGTGGCAGCCTAGTGGTAACAGGAACGGGTCTACTATACCGAAGGTTCCTGGTTCGATCCCCACTAGGGTGTACCACTAATTTGGTATTTTTCCAATTATTTACATGTTTATCACGCACTAACGGTGAGGGGAAAACATCGTGAGGAAACTCATATGACTGGGTGATTATCCATCATGGGATCCAACAACCCGCACCGTGTCAGCGTGGTGGATTACGGCTCAAACCTTCTCGCTATCCGAGAAGGAGGCCTGTGCTCAACCATGATGGGACATATACAGAGTTATTTTTAATTAGCGCATCACCTCTTGCAGGCGGCTTCCCTACATCAATCCCAACAACATTTGTTCTACGACTTTTTGCAAAACTTGATAATTAACACAAAAACAAAAAAACAAAAGCAAGTTTGCGCGCTCTGTTATTTATTACTCTATATTTTGTAAGAAGTAACTAACCTAATAAATTTGTATGGAAAAACTTATTTTTAAAAAAGTATTAATTTTAATTAGTCGTTGGTTAAATGTTGTTGGGATCGATGTAGAAAAACTGCCTACAAGAGGTAATGCGCTAATTATAATCAACCCTGTATAGGCTATTATTATTAAACCCAAAAACGAGGTAAAAAATCTGATTTCCTTTGCCTAAACTAACAGGCCAGCAATTACACTTAACCCTAGAGCATATGCAGTATAAACGTAAGCTCAACTCACGCGTGTAAATGTTGACCGGCTCCTTGAGCGTGGTGAGGTAGCAGTTGTTGTCCGCTGTGACGTTGAGGCGGTACATGCCGAACTGCCCGAGCGATGGTCGCAGCTGGCACACCAGACCTCTGCGGGCAAACGGCAAATGTACACACTAGTAGGTACTAGATGACTATGTTGCTGAAGCTATAGAAAGTATGTTAAGTTATATTATAGTATAATGGAAGTGAAAATGTTTACTCCAATTTTTATGCCACACGTCAATACTTTCTTATAAAGAACATCATTGACAGTAATTAAACATCATTGAGTTGGACTAGTAATGAAATATGTATATGTTACGGGTAAAACCCGAAGTGCGGCTACACCTAGTTTTAGCCGGATAGAACATCAATAGGTTAGGTTAGTTAGGTTACTTTTTTGATACCGACCAAAAAAAGGAGTCTCGCGTAGCGGGAATCCGTCGACTCATGATTGAAGCCAGTTTTTATATTTATAGGAATATATTTTTTGTAACAGTTTTCCATATTAAAAAGACTACTAACCGGCTAAAAATAGATGTAACCGCACTTCAGGTATTAGCCGTAACATATACAAAAACTAGCGACATTCGAAATTGTGTATTTTGCGCGACTTGTTACGTTGAATTTTAGCTAACTTAAAATAATTTTATCTGAATTTTCTTTATTTTTAAATTTAAATGAAAAAAATATCTATACCATGGTGGAAACCGCATTAAAATCCGTTCAGTGGTTTAGTTTAGCTTTAGGAGTTAGCGGAAAAACAGACACTATTAGCGTCTTGGATTTATACTATGTAATGATGATGTAATGATATTGATTGGTTTGAAACCATTGCCGGGATTAGTAATCTTATACATTTATTATGGATTAGTTACAATTACAAAAGTTAACTATTAGTTAGTTGTCCTATATTACGAATTACAAAGTGAAGCATGCGATTGAAAGAAATCGCGATTGGTGTTTTTCTTAAAGGACAGCCCCCCAGGGAATGAACAAAATCTTTCACTCCCATTTATACGAAACGATAAATTTCGCTGGCCAATTGAAACTAAGGGATTAAGGGATTTCCATTCCATTAAAAAGCGCAGCTGCATCATATCAAATAAATAATGTACTTAAATTAAGTTTATGATAATTATAATTAACATTCACCTAGTCTGATATAGTTCGTTGCTAGTTACTTATTATGCATGTATGCTACACAAGGTCGACGAGTTAGGTTTTAATAGAAAATTAAAATACTAAATTAAACAAAAAACCTGGATTGCAAAAAGAAAACCCGAATTTTAAAAATAGTAAGCTAAGAACACTTTATATTAAGTCATTTAAGAAACAACAAAAAATGTTAAGATAATGATTTTAAGATGCATAGGTACCTAATATTTTAGTAACTACCAAACTTAATTTTAATAACAGTATTAATTATTTGTATTTAGTACCTACTTGAAAGAAGCATTATTTTGTAAACATCAAAAATAGATTGCTTGTTTAAATTAGGTATTCGAATTTAGCTCAATATACCTACAGACCACGAGTAAGGATGTTTGGTTTTCAATTTCGAACAACAATTTCGTACTTCTTACCGTGTTTCTTTTTAGTTTTATACTTTTTCGGATTTGATTTCCGGGTCAGGCCAATTTGATTAGAAAGAATTTTCAAAGCTCGTTTCTGGGTGTAACCAGGTTCTCCCTTAGTCCACCATGATATACTCACTTTTTGAGGATTGTCTGGTAGAGATTGCTCAGAGCAATAAGGCCACCTTTTGCTTTTTTCTACTGACTCCTGTAAAATACTGTTTTATTGTGCAATAAAGAGTTTTTATTATTATTTATTATTTATACTCACGTAGTATTCCTAGAGCTGAGGAACTGTTCCGTCGCTCCGCTGTAGACCCGCCAGGTGGCGCGGCGCGCGGTGCCGGCGACCCAGCGCGCCTCGGCGCCGGCGCCGACTCGCTGCTGCAGCTCGAAGGGACACTGGACACAAACAACACTGTCAACAACTGACTTGACCGCTTTGACACTGGACACAAACAACACTATCAACTATCAAGAACTGACTTTATGCTTGACCGCTTTCTGCTGAGTTGAACATGGCAAGATGAGGAAGATAATTATACAGGGTGCTTGGAGGGTGAGGAGCCAAATGAAAATGGTGGATAGGTGAGGCTATTAGCTATTTACTTACACTTAATAAATTTACTCACCCTGCAAACACCCTGTATAAGTAGTTACGTATAAGTAACTTTAATTTAAAGGAAATTAAATTTATATAAAAATAAATTAAAAGTGCCTGAGGAACTGAGAAAAACGTATAAAATACATTGGTTAATATGAGGAGTTTGCGGGTAAATATACAAATAGAAAGGGCGACAACTTTGTTTTAACTGTCGTTACCTTAGATGTCGTTACACAATTGCATGTAAACTAATAGATTTCGGTTTTAATTTAATCCACAATGTAAATTATCGCTCTGCGCCATTAGCTGACTGATGTGTGAGCGTTAATCCGAACCGGCACGGCAATCATTACTTTAAGACCATTTTTATTTATTTAAATTTAATTGTTGTAGTTTGGGTATTTTGATGGTGACTTTAAAAACTATATGTATAGGTACCTATCTTTATAGGCTCCTTAACATTGGACTAGACCGTTTCCGGCATTGGAAATGGTCTTATTACACCCAATCCTACTAATATTATAAATGTGAAAGTTTGTGAGGATGTATGGATGGATGGATGGATGGATGTATGGATGTTTGTTACTCTTTCACGTAAAAACTACTGGACGGATTTTGATGAAACTTTACAGTATTATAGCTTATACATCAGATTAACATATAGGGTACTTTTTACCGCGGGAAAACTTTTCATTCCCACGGGAAACCGACTTCAACGCGAACGGAGTCGCGGGCGGCCACTAGTATTTAGATAAATGCTTATACAAAGTTAGCAAGTTTACACCAACATACTTGTGTAGGTAACATAAATGAAGGAAAAGTTTATGTTTGTCATGTAATCACGTCATATCTATTAATATGTTAAAACATGCTTGTCTATGTGTTTGTGTTTTACATACTTATTAAACAAGTATGTTATTAATACATTCATTCGGGGATTTATCCGTTGTAAATAACTAGGTTGATACCCATTAATAAGAGTTGCGTGCGGGAAATCACGCATATCAACTTAAAAAGACGAAAAAATATTAAGGGGGGTTAGGCGGTCAGCGAAAATTCAGATTTCGCTACGATTCTACGCCTTAGGCGGGGGGGTCGGGGAACGCGGTTCCTATAGAATCAACGGCCTCGAAACACATTTATCATCAAAAAGTTAATAAAATGTTCAATTTCTCAGAAATCTAAAACAGTCACGACATAGAAAAGGTAAAAATCTATCAGTATGCGATTTTATAAGACTTATTATTGTAAAACACCGTCTTAATGTGCATTTATATGAAATTTTAGAGGTGACTTCAGGATTTTTTTCTATCGAGCAAAATTATTCCAATCGTGTTTTTAAAACAGTCCTCCCATCACATTTACGTTCTTTATTATATATTTGAAATATCAGTGCGAAATATTATATATTTTGTTAGTAACAGCTAATAGAAAACGGCTAATTCTGCCGTTTTCAGTTACTAAGGGCCCTTAACAGATCCCTGTATTTCATACATACAAAACGGAGTCTGTGTATTTCGAATTTCCCTAATCCAAAACTGAATCTAAAGTGGTGCAATTTGGCATTTATAAATTCTTTTTTTTTCGTCTGCTTAATAGCAGAAGGTCCTTTCAACCTTAGATTCATTTAATATATAATTAACTTGGCTACACGACTTTATTGCTATCTGATGACCTGACAAAAGGCTATCACTCGAACCTACTCAGAACTACAGTAAAAATCTATGTTTAACCCAGGAATTTCCACTACCATAAGTACCCAGTGAGTACTACTCACTCCTGCCAGCCAATACTAAGTTTCGTGACATTGGGAAATCCTGTGACTACCTGCGAGGGTGGGGGTAATTAGGCCAATGAACTTAATGAACGAAATGAATGGATGACCGATGACTCAGCATCGATCTTCTAAGTTTGAAATGATGAACACCATAACAATATCTGCTTATTATATGTTGTTGTAATACATTATTTTAATAATCTCAGTAAGTTTGTTTTCTGTAATTTTAGGCGATAGGTCCCGCTATATTCTATTCCTGGGCTGGCCAATTCAGTTAAAAACCCTTTTGTGAAATTGTATAATAGGTAATATAAATCACAACGACCATTACAAAATTCTTTTGAAACGGTGTCATAATTATTTAAGTGATTTAATTGAATGAAGTAAGTGTTTACAAACCAAGTTCATAATAATAGTGTGTGACCACTTACAGAAAGAATACAAAGAATATGATAATATTGAAGATTTTTGACCTCGGTCGTATCATACAGAAGGCATATGGACTGAAAAGTAGGTCGTTACCTTCGAGATACCTACATGTCAAGTAGGTAGAATATATGTTTTTAAAATCAAAAATTTTACATAATAAATGTAAGATAATAAAATAGGTACCATGTTTAGAAAAAAATTCAAGGTTCACCTTCGTCTGTTTTCGGTGAAATTGATTTATCGGTTTAAAGATTAGTGTAATCAGGTTACTTACAGTTAAACATGTTATTAAAATTACGAAATTATAAACAAGAAATATAAGCATAAAAAACGAATTCCAAGGATTAAGGTAATCCTATTGGTCAAAAATAAGTAGGTAATCGTTGATATACCTACCTGCACTCACAAAGTATTGGCAAATGTATCGGGTCAAGAGTAACTGGAGGTATTTTCCTCAAAAAGGTCCTTCCTACACGTCCAGCATGACACAAAACACTAAAGTAAGTAGTTATACAACCGACTTACCTTTTTAATTATTTAGGACCCGCTACTTATGACGATGGCAGCTAAATCGATTACATACGAGTAGATACCTATAGGAAAGAGGACCTATTTGTTGCCCGAAGACGTTTTTTTTATAAAAATATTAACTATTAAGTACATGTTTAAGAAACCTACCCCTGGGTTTTGGGCAATGTACTTAAAACTCTTTTTTTTATCTCCCAGGAAAATCCTCTCCCTCCAGGGAAAGGAGACGGGTTATGTCGGACTCGCACCGACTAAAAACCTGGAGTTGTTCAGGCCGTCATATAATGGCGGGGACACGGGAATAGTCCTGTTAAGGCCTTCGCCGCGATCCCTATCTAAAATTTTTTATAGAACTTGTTTTAAGTGTTTTGCGATAGCGAAAACTTTTTAACCGACTTCCAAAAAGGAGGAATTTATAAACACTCTAACGTATACGTACTACAGGGATCCCATGGTGCGAGGTTCGATGCAATAAGTACCTAAAGTTTAGTGTTTACAAGCTAAAATAGACTTTACTACAAGCGCCAATCTGTGTGCGGAGAGATGTGCGGTTTTGTCCCCGCCGTGCGCCACTGCGGCACCGTGGGACAGCCTCGTTAACAACATTTAAGTTTCTGTCTCTCATATTACAGTGTGTAAATACATAAAATTTTAAATAGTAGAATGAAACATTAAGACGACTTGTTTACTCCTTACTTCTTCTAATTGCAACGTGGATGATTTGAAGTTTCAAATGTAGGTGGAATGCCACAAAGTAACGCAACCGTTTCCCCATTTCCGTTACTTCCTTTTAAAAGTAAGATTTTAACGCACTAAGTGACATGCCACCGTTATATATTTACTGCAAAAAGTGAATGATTGATCGGTAATAAAAATCATACACACGATACCGATTGAACTAAAAAAAAGTGTAAATGAGCTTGTTGGTATCTATTGTAAACGACCGAATCGAATGAATATGTTTTTAATTGGACATTAGTGAGTCTAACGCATTTTATTATATTGTCTTCCTTCTGTAGTTTTAGCTTTGTTAGTGTTAACAGGTTAGGGTTGCAAAACTGTCTACTACATCTTATTAAGTAAGTTACGTAGGTACCTACTTGATTTGTGAAGCAACCAAACCGGTTACGTAGCAGAGCTTAAAAGCTCATCCACTGACCAGTTGTTTACGTTAACAGGTTTACAACTAGTATGATTACCACAATTTATTTAAAAAAAACAAAAAAAATAAAAAAAAAACAAAAAAAAAACTTACTCTAAAACAGTCGTCGGACACGCTATACAAAGCGATGTCCTTCTCCGAAGCTCCGATAACAAACGCCTGGTCCATCTTCAGCGACGACATGTTCAGGCTTGGACTCTCCATCTGGTCCGGCATTTCCAGCCACGACCGCATCACGCCCTGGTACCACTGCCAACTGTCACCACCAGCCGCCTCCGACTCATTCATTGTTTATTAAACACTGCACAAAACAAACAACAACAACTTATCTACAGGCTGTGAATCACAGTCAGTCTGATGCTGCCTGTGCCCGACGCTGGCATTGTTTACTTTTTAATTTTTGTTTCGAAACAACTTTTTTTCTGCGCGAATTCAAACTTAGAACGTGCGTGTGGCGCCCGCGACTTACTGCAACTGGCGGCCGGCGCGGCGTGTTCAACACAATACGGTACGAACCAACATGATCGGATCTTTGGGTGAA
Organism: Emmelina monodactyla; assembly: GCA_916618145.1. Taxonomy (NCBI): domain Eukaryota; kingdom Metazoa; phylum Arthropoda; class Insecta; order Lepidoptera; family Pterophoridae; genus Emmelina; species Emmelina monodactyla. The sequence goes on along the minus strand of OU745302.1, from coordinate 10,675,386 downwards.
GACAAGAAACAGTATTTGCTTTCTACGATACTTACTGGAAAATGTGTAGACGATTAAATGAAAGCGCATACCTACCAGCGTTACGTATGTGATCGTTTTTCTCGAGGAAACAAGAATGCGGGTAGGCGGATACCTGCCGACCGTTTTTATGTTGGCCAAGTTACCAGACGTCACTTTTTTTAGTTCATAGTGAAATATGAAATATCCAACCTTATATTCGCCATTTATTTTTTCGAAATTAAAAGGCACTAGTAAATAAAGAATTAATCGACATTATACAATTTTGGTATGGAGTAAGTACCTAAACACCTAAAATAAAGTTACATTAACCAACTATAATACTTTCCCAACCAAATGAGACCCAAAACTATAATAAATTATGATTATACACCTACATTTGGGAATACTAACTTCAAAGCTTACATTTGCGAGCGTAACCCTTGACATTAGGGTAAGTACTTTGCAAGTAGAGTTTCACGCCCGGCTTTGCGTCGATTCTTTACACCAATTCAGGGACCAAGCTTTGAAAAGCCATCACGATTTCTGGCAGTTATAAAAAAGCTTTTTTGTAACATACAAAATAAGTTGTCATAATACCAAAAACCAAACAAGGCTGTTTAGGTCTCGCTATGGGCTAGTGATAAGGGCAGGTAATATACAAAACTGACTTGGATGCCAATTATAAACTTGTAATGGCTTACCCTAGTATTACCTACATGTAAGTAGTTACTCGATAATTGCGCTTTCTACATATTTTTAGCTAAATGTTCGTTCTCTGTAGATTTGTCATTTTGACAACTTTCGTTACTGACAGACATGAACATTTTTTACTTATGTAAGTTTAATGTGCGAAAATAAATTCGGGACTAAATCCATATCAGTAAATATAAATTAATGCTTATAAGCTACACTATAGTACGCTCCTTTATTACCTAATTATAATCTTTGCCCAATCTAATGGAAGAGGCAACTTTTTAAAACACAATCAATAATGTCGCTGTACTGCCATCAGCAGCAGCAGAAGAAAGGTCTAACCTTGATAACCCAAAATTAAAACCAGCTCCGAAGCAATCTGATAAATTTTTGAAATCTACTTAATAGGTACGTTTTATTTTCATTTTTTAGTATTTTCAAAATGATATTCCCCTTTTCCGTAAATCTTTCTAACAGGCAGAATATTATTGACACCGATCGAAGTTTTTTTCAAACATTCATACTTACTATTTCAGTTTCCATTGGAAAATGCCCCCGTGATTTCTCGCGACTCACGTACATTTAACGCCTGACGAAAACCTAGAGCAATCACGTCTCTAGTGTAAGTTAAGTTTAGCCAGTTATCAACTGATATGACACGAATGTTAGGTCAGCAGGTCAACGATACTACTTTTACTGCAGGTAGTTCTGCAGAATAAATTTATAGGTAAGAACTTATCTTTATGTTTTGTAAATAAATTAAGAATTTTTAATATTTCGATGAGTGTTGGCAGGATGGTAGGTAACTAACTACTCTACTCTAAGTTTGTTAAAGTGATAAATACTTTTGATTTGTGATTTAAATAAGTTGAAGAAGACAAAAAATCTATAATAATCGTAGTTTTTTACCTTAAATAATAAATGTATCTTAGGAGATACGTTAAGGTACATAAACAGTAGATATGTGTATGTAAAATAATACCTATCAATATATGTATAAACCGGCATGTTCGGTACAAGACACACTAAAAAAAACGTTTTATTTTTTTATTCGAACAGAATATGACTTTCTGCAAGTGAATAATCGAGACAACATTTTCAATTAATTATTTTTATTCTTATCAAATAGTTTCATTAAAAACGTACAAAATATTAACAAAATCGCCCTTCAAAAAATAACCCCCTAACAACTGTTATTCTTCGTAAACCGTGCTCCCAGTTCTAAACTTCCGCAAACTTCTCCCGTCTTCTTCAGGTATCTTCAACAAAGATTGCTGCAAGCCGCTACGTTCCAGTAGCGCCGCTGTCGCAGCATTTAGTTTGGTACGTTCCGAGTTGCTTGTCGCAGTTCGGACAGATGTGGTTCACGGTGTAGAATGCGCCGAGGCAGTACGCCCAGCAGGCCAGAGGGAAACACCTGTGAAAAAATTGTTAAGTTAATATCAATCGATAATTAGAATACATTTTTAGACGATAATTGGAAAAATTACGAAACTCCGTTAAAATGAGTTTAATTTTCAAGTAATGATCTCGTTCATCTTAGTAACAATAACAACTGATCATTAAGTAGTATGTAGGTACCTACCCAAAGTTTTCATAGAAAAACCCCACGCTCTTCACTTGACATAGGTAACGAAGCTCTACAATTTGTCTATGTCTATCACATAACTTCATATTGCACCTGCTACTCGTAGGTACATTAGATTTGTATGCGATTGTGCTGGCATTAAGGATAAGTAATCGCCTTATGTAAGTATAATTAGTGTTTAAATATAGACATTATTTTCATCACTACAAAAGTAGTATTAACATAACTGAATAACATTAAAATACCAGTCAATATGTAGGTATGCTATTACGTATTTCATAATAAACACTGAAAGCGTTTGTTTGAACAAAAAAACTTAGTAAAACTTCATTTGCGTTAAATATAAAATAAAAAGTAAAGTTAACTTACAGAACTGCAAAGATATGAGTTTTCGCAGTAGGTTTTAATTCCAATCTAGTAGCGACTAGAATGCGACAGGAGGAACACACGACGTGTGCCGAGGTCCGTCCCAGCGGGGGGTCAACTGGCACTACCACGGTGGTTGATGATGAGGGCTCCTTGGTGATGCAGTATGGGGGGGGACTGTCGTAGGAAGGGGGCGCTTCGGGGACCTTCAACTTGTCCATTGTAGACGACATTGCAGGCAAAACAAACTTGTGAAACTTCTAGCCGAGTCTTCGTAGACTGTCTACGGTAGACACGATGCAATTTTAGGGAGATACACGAATTCAAATAGATCTTGAGTTTAGGTCGAGACTCGTTATCGTTTATTGCAAGTAAATAAATAACATGCCTCCCGTATCACTTCTATATTTAACCGCTTTTGTTTTTCAACAATCACGGACACGACTCGTCATCGCCTAAAAAAGCTACACAAAGATAAACTGATAAAGCGAGTTATCAGCCCGACTGATAACAGTACTTTACACTTGAGTACCAATAGTAGGTGTATCACTATTTCGACGCAATTATAACCCTGAGTAATCAAATTAGATACCTATCTAATCTAGGTATTTCTATACTAGTATAAGATGTAAAGGCGTATTCTCACGTTAACAGATACGACTCACGAAGCTCCTAAAATTCAGTTTTTATTTCCTAAAAGATACAAGCACTCTTATGTGACCGCCACCTTTGTTGTCGACAGTTTTTTTGTTAACAGGCGAAAACAAGTAAATTTAATAAAATTGTTTTATTATTGATCAAGTTGGTTTTATAACAAAGGGTCAAATTAATTAGTAGTTCCTTCCTAGTTATTTGGAAAACTATCTAAACCAATTTCTCCCGTAAATAGAACTAAGTGTTATCAAATTAATTAACTTCTGTTAAATTATCTCTCTTTAATGGGTTATTTGTTTGTTTTGAAGAAAGTATACTTACAAGAATAGCCCGTATAAAGCTGTAACTTTGTATAAGGCTCAATTGTCAATGAAAAGTACAAATTTCACCTTTTCTAAGTTATCAATCCTTCGTTATTAAATCTTATATAATGTAAAAGGTTCAAAGCAAGGGTGTATAAAATTAAACAATCAACATTTTTACATATACTAATAGGTATTTAAATATTTATTCCATCAAAAAGTAAAAGTAAAGATAAATATTGACATTAAGAAAATGCACTGTGCACCAAAACTTACATCTATACGGAGTACTTACAACTAATATTTTTTATAACAAGCCAATATTTAATATAAGACAATAATAATTTAATAAATCACCTGTGTACACAAGTGATGGAATCATATAAAAAACAACATGATCAGATCAAATGTTAAGATATTTAGGGCTGGTATAAATATGACAAACCCATATCAACTTATAGCTGTCAATTTTCAATTCAGCAAAAGAAATTATGTTATTTTCTTGGTAATGAACACAATAATAAATTGAGAAATGTCCAATAGAGTGTGTTAGTATCATACTATAAATCAAAAAAATAATTACTGATTTTTGCAATATAAGTACCTAGATAAAAAAAACTATCAAAAAAATTAAATGCCTGCTGCCGTTTCAAAACTTGTTTAAGCTCTTCTTATCAGATCTCATTGCTAGGAAAAATGTAAATGCAAAATTAAGTCTAGATTTCAATTTAATTAGAAAATAGTTCATAAGTTGTAAAAAATAATATAAATGGCACCTAAAAAGTAAAGATTCTCACAAAATCAAGATAAAGCTAAGTCTTACATGTCTTAAGAGAAGCAGAATAATGAAATTCTAAATAATTTCCTTGAGATCCCAATTTCCTTATTGCTTCCAAAATGCATTGGGCATCATTGCAATGATTTAACGGGTGTAAGTTCCGATGTATGCTTCGCAGTTTGGGCAGTAATGATCTGCATTCTTGCAATTATCCAGACAATATGGCAACCAAACACAGAATAAGCCACTGTAAACAAAAAATATTGTGTCTCTTAAAAACATTATTCATGGGATAAAACATGGGAGAAATGTCAGTCTACAATGTGAAGTTAGGCAAATGTCTTTAAAATTTAACAGAAAAATTTAATCTTGAAGGAAAAGATCGATCAATCCACTTACAAGAGCAAGCACAAAACCCCTGCCATAATGTGTGTCCGAGTAGTGACTTTGGGCTCAATTCTAGTTGAGATGGTTGCCTGGCATGAAGGACAGATCATCTGTGCAGGTTCCGGACCAACCACATGAGCCATCACCTGCCCGTCTACCATCTGCACCCCGGGCTGGGGTCTCGCCTTCGCGTGTGGAACATTGTGTGGCCCTGCACTTGTCTGCGGTGGAATGTGAGGATACAACGGAACATTGGGTCCCGGGCCACTATCGACGAACCCCATCGGTGGAGGCTGGCCCGCTGCTGGCGCCGACGACGTGTTGCCGGGGTACGGCGGTGGCGGATCGTGCATAGGGTCGTGTTTCTCCATTGTCTGATTCGCAAATCTACGGAAAATATTGATTGTTACATAACATGATTCACAATAAGCACTTGATGACACGTAATATTAAAAACACATCTAAAATTGGTTTGGGTCCATTGTTTAGCTTACCTGCTTTCCTTCACTCAAATTGTACTAAGACACTGTTTGATAAGTTATTTCAAGGAACTACGCCACATAATCACAATTCTACCAGGAAGAGATACTTACTTGAATTGAAGTGATTAATTTAGGTAGGTATGGAACCTCCACTCCAGAGTTTGCCTGCTATCTTCAATAGGAAAACAAGTTTACTTTTTTTTTTTTTTTTTTTTTCTTCTATGGCCATGGTGCATTTGCACATTGTGCCAAGTTTACTTTACGTACGTACGTACGTATTTTTTTTTTTTTTTTGTTTTTTCTTCCTCTGTGGCGTTGGCACGGTTTTGCGCATTACGCCAGTGTCAAGTATTATTTGGTACATTGTAGTCAAACATTGGGAAAAGGTTTATAGGATGGGACGAGCGAGGATAAGGAAAAATAATGTATCAGAAAAGTTATAATAAAATACAAATAGAATTAAATAATAATAGCACTTTAATAAGTTAATTAATAGGAAACTGAAGATATCAATACATATGTAGGATTAATTATAATTTAATATTGTTTAAAAATATAAATTCGGTAATTATATTATAAATACGTATATCTAAAGAAGCTAATAGTAACGGAATGGAGGTGGGAAATGGAATATCACAAGAGGTCAAGGATTGAAGGAACAAAGTTCTGATATGCAGAGGACATTCAAAAAATATATGATTTAGGTCCTGTACAGTACTGCCACATGAACACTCAGGAGACTGGACAATTCTTAGTCTTGATAGATGTTGGTTGGTACAAACATGACCTAACCGCATGCGAATTAAAGTTGTAGTTGCACGTTTGCTCAGGTTGATTTTACAAAACCACGGCTTAGATGTTATTAAAGGCTGAATTTTTGAATAATATCTTCCTTTTGATATTGAGGCCATCCAGTACTCACTCCAAGCGCTTTTGAGGTGAGTTTTTGATAGCGACTTAAGGTCCTGGCTATAATTCTGATAGGGCACCATGTCTCCATTGTCAACGGCGTAGTTGGCTAGTTTATCAACCCTTTCATTTTCTTTGATGCCACTATGGCTCGGAATCCAAACGAACTCAATTGAGAAACCCAAATGTAAACATTGATACAGCAAATGCTTTGCATGTAACAAAACTGGGGATATTAAATTGTCTTTAAAAGGATATTTGTCTAAAGCTTGAAGAGCACTCTTGGCATCGCAAAAAATAACAGTATTTTTAATTCTACACAATTTAACATATTCAATAGCTTTTAAAAGAGCAAAGCACTCTCCTGTATAAACTGATGTTTCTGGTGGTAATTTAACAATTTCATAAATATCATATTGTTTGTGATATAAAGCCACACCTACACATGAGTTATTTGTATGTTTTGATGCATCCGTGAAAATATAATGCATATTAGGCCATGAAGTATTTATTAATTCTGAAAACTTTTCATTGGCTGCTGGATCATTCTTGTAGATGTTAATATCTAATTTTATATTTATATTGAAAATGAGTGCCTTAAAATCATATTTAAATAACGGGAAAATATCCGATTTAAAAGTAGGAGCTTCAATTTCTAGAAAGCGTTTATAGCTTTCTATTAAACATGGAGTGTTTTTGTGTACCCAATAAGATGACGAAGATATGAAATGATACAGGTCTTTTAATTTCCTTATAAGTAGATTATCAGTAATCTGAATACGACCAAAGAAAAATCTATCAGCTAAATACTGTCTTCGTAATTGTAGAGGGCATTCTACTAATTCTACTTGCATCGCGTTTATTGGTGACGATCGCATAGCACCTAAAATTATTCTTAGAGCTTTGGACTGAATCAAATCTAACTTACTAAGGGCTGTACAGGGTTGAAACAAGAAGGTACCATAATCTAAAACGCTTCTTATTAAAGCGTTGTAAACTAGCTTCAGCGTAATTGGATGGGCACCCCACCATACACCTGTGAGACAACGTAAAATGTTAAGTGCTTTTTCGCATTTATTGATGACATATTGAACATGAGGCAAAAACGTTAACTTAGAATCAAATATTACACCTAAATATTTAAACTCATTTCCGTGTGGAATTTGTATGCCATTAATAAAAATAGGAATAATAGGAATAATTCTTGAGCGTGAAAATGTTAATTTGGCACATTTTGTTAAAGAAAGAGGAAGACCAATATTGTTCAATGTATTAGTTAAAGTGTTTAAACTTTGAGCCAAATTTGAATGCGCACATTGGATATCTTTATGAGATGTATACAACAAGATGTCATCTGCATATTGTAACATTTTTGTAGGTTCATGTAATACGGAATCTAAATCTTGTGTATAAATGTTATATAATATCGGACTTAAAACTGAGCCCTGAGGGAGACCTTTCCAAATAGTTCTTTTTATAGTTATACCATCACCAAGAGATATGTTTAGATGCCTTTCTGAAATTATATTTATTACAAAATTTATTAAACGTAGAGGTATTTCTAGTCGAGACATTTTTTGTTGTAACAATGCTGGTATGACATTGTCATAGGCCGCATTAATATCTAAAAACACAGCAACTGTAGACTGCTTCTGTGTAAGCGCTAATCGTATGTCAGTAATAAAATTACTAAGGTTGTCTAGCGTGCCTTTATTTTTCCGAAAACCATATTGACTTGACGATATAATTTTTTTGTTCTCAATGAACCATTCCAATCTTACTTTTACTAAAGCTTCAGCAATCTTTGCCAAAACAGAAGTAAGAACTATTGGACGATATGAACTAGAATTTGATGGATCCTTATTAGGTTTTAAAATAGGAATAATGATTTGATTACGCCACGAGTCTGGGATATTACCGGATATAAATACAGAATTTATTAAATTTAAATAATACGATAATGAACTTTGGCCTATATGTGTCAAAAATGAATACGGAATATGATCTAATCCAGGGGCAGAATCTTTTGTTTTTGATAAGATTCCTTTCAGTTCTTCTATTGTAAAAGGGGAGTTAAGATAATTATCTTCTAAAATATCATAATTCAGTTCAATAAGTTCCGGAACAAAGGGAGGCGCAAGAGTGTTAATAAATTTAGAGGCAATGTCGGGAGATATTCTACTACTATTATTTTCTTTAAAAGCACATCTAAATATTTTAATATTACGCCAAATTATGGAATGAGGTGTTTGTGGGTTCAGAGTGGAACAGAATTGTTTCCATCCATCTAATTTTTTCTTTTTCAAAAGTTTTTTGTTTTTTTAGCCACATCTAAATAATTTTCATAATTTTCTTGACTCATGTCTTTCGCATATTTTTGCTCAGCAATTTTCCGTTCTTTTACTGCAATTGTACATTCTCTGTCCCACCAGGGAGGTGAAGGTTTTAATCGATTATAATTATTATTTTTTATTGGTAATGTTTTATTCGCGACATCTATGAGTAAGTTTTGGAACAAATCTGAACAGGCGTTTTCATTTACTTGTGATACCGGTGGGAGATTTTTAACTCTAAGATCGACTTGTTGACTAAAATTTGACCAATCTGTAAAATTATTGAGGTTATATTGACGAGTGGATGAATGTTTTACAATTTTTTTGTTACATGCTGTGCTAATAATAATTGGATAATGATCACTACCAAATGATATCGAAAAGATATCCCACGCCATCAAAGCAGACAGATCTGGGGTACAGATCGACAAATCTACTGCACTTATATTTTCAGTTGGTTTAGTTACCCTGGTTGGAGATCCTGTGTTAAGTAAACAAAGATTATGGGAGTCAATGATGTCTAATAAAGCAATACCATAACTATCTGTTCGTGAAGAGCCCCAGCATTGATGGTGTGAATTGAAATCCCCTAATACAACAAATGGTTAAGGAAGATGGGAAAACAGATTGTTAATATCAGTCAAAATAGTGTTACTTGGTTTTGCAAAATAAATTGATACATATGTAATGTTGACTATTTGTACAGCTATTGCACAAAATTCATTTGAGTGAGGAGGTAGAGAAATTCTTGAGAAAATTACATCATTTTTAATAAGTATGGCTACTCCACCATACCTATCTATCCTGTCCTCTCTTAGACATATATAACCTGGTACCCCAAACAAGGCACCAGGCTTGAGCCATGTCTCAGAAAGAGCAATGATATATGGATTGTTTTTTTTAATAAGGTAAATTAAATCACTTTTTTTACTGACTATGCTGCGACAGTTCCATTGTATTAGCGTATTGGCCATTATTTAAAAGAAGAACTTTAAAAGTATTAATAAAAGAGGCAACGTTGGGCGGTAAAAGAGGAGTAAAATCAGAGAGGAGATTAATAAGAGTGTTCAAAAATTCAGAAAGAGAAGGTTGTTTATCTTCTACATCTTTATAATTACTATTCAGAGCTGTGCCTCTGCTGGAAGAGGGGGTGTTAATCCCTTGAATGATATTATTGTGAGCTTCGCGGTCAAAACCTTTCCCTAATTGAGGTGGTACACGAGGCTTGAGGAATACAGTTTTTTTATAGGACTCAGATTTTGACAGGTAAGCTGAAGTTGGTTTTTGCAATGGTTTACTTTGATGGGCAGGTACTGAAGAGGGTGGGGAATTTAAAATATCTGAATAAGACCTTTTAACTTCTGGATACATTTTGTATGCTTCAGAATAAGAAACATTGTTTTCTGCCATATATTGTTTAATATTTTTTTGCCTTTGAAATTCTGGGCAACTTTTACTGTTGGCATAATGAAGTCCTGAGCAGAGACAGCATTGAACACCGTCCTCCTCTACATTACATTTGTCTCCTGTATGCCCTTGTCCACATTTGTAACACCTAGGTTTCGATCTGCATTGATTTTTTGTGTGCCCAAATCTACAGCAATTATAGCACTGAATCGTTGGATATACATATAATTGCACAGGTAAAGAATTATAACACATGTAAATATAGGATGGAAGTACCTGCCCATCAAAAGTTACAATTACTGTTTGTGATGGTTTCCAGATGGGAGCACCATCAACATAAACTTTGAAATTAATCCTCCTTAGCTTAACAATACTGCCACAACCCATAGGAACAAACATTTTTTTCTGAACTTCTTCTAATGGCCAATCTTCAGGGACCCCACGAACAACACCCATTCTAGTTATATTGAAAGTAGGTATAAATGCTTTATAATCATGTTTTTGTAAAATATTATTAGTTAAGAAGGCATTTGCATCTTCATATTTAAAAAAAGACAGAGAAATTCTATTTCTACCTAGTTTTTTAATGCTACCATTTACAATATTGCTTATTTTATTTAATTTTAAAAAGTTACCAAAAGCGATTGGATGAAGATTTACTCCACTATTTTCTTCATTAATTATTTTTTGTATGTGAAGTACATATGGCCCTACATCAGAAGAAAGATATTCTTTCCTTATTTCACTATTGGAATTAGGAATCGGTTTCTTGGTAGTATCATCCTGAACAATCTCGCAAATTTTTTTAGAACTTGAATCGGATTCTATACATCCACAAGACCTAGAATGGTCCGTGCCATCTGAAGTCCGTTTTCTTTTCTTATTGCAATGGCGGCAAATTTTTATTTGTCGCGCAGTACGTCTTTTTTTTGCAGATTTTACGAAAGACCCATCCGTATCAAAACTTGTGTCATTATTTGTTATTACGGTGACGTTTTCACCAATATCTGTACATAAAGAGTCCCCAGGACCAGGGTCCGGGGGCTCCTCCATCTCCACTCAACCCCGAAACAAAAATTTTAAAAAAACTTACCAATATTGAATAATTTACAAACTATACTTATAAATAAACTAATATCTTACGTTATTTACACAATATACATAAATTTTTAACCAATCTGATGCAAAAATAAAAATTAAATTCAAAACACGACCGCGCACCGCGAACTTTCCCGCCGTTTTTTTCGTACGTATTTATAAACCTGCCAACTATGTTTAGTTTTTTTTTTTTTTTGTTTCGTTCGAGTTTCGTATTCAGTTTCAGTGTTCACAACCTAAAACGAGTAAATAGACCAAAATTGACATCTAAAATATAAAATAAAAGTTGCATGTGGGTGATTATCAGAAAATTGTCCTAAAATGCATAATTTCTTTGGCACATTTTTTTTTCATAATTATTCCGTATAAAATAACATACATTGTAGATGTTGTCTAAAGCTAAAAATAAATCTTTTAGGCCCTAAAATTAAAGTAAGTAATTTTCAAGTTTTAGCATTTTAAAATTTGGATTCCCAAAAAAATAAGTTTTTCTCCTAAAAGAATATAATTAGAATACAAATAATAGTCTCAGATATTATATTAAAAAAGTAGCACTTCTAGCTTTAATAATAATAATAACCTAAGAGCTTACTTTAAATACTCAGACTCACCTACTCACAAAGCCATTGTACAAAATGATAAGCGATACACACCAATAAACCTTTATGATACGAATACACAGAGAAATGAGATACAATTAGATAAACAAACAAAATTAAATGATTGGGCCCGGAAGTCTCTACATGGCAGGCATTACCACGATCTAAGTCAACCTCACGTCGACAAAATCGCGTCGAACGATTGGCTTAGCTGTGGTGAACTGTTCCCGGAGACTGAAGGGTTCATGCTTGCTATTCAGGACCAGATCATAGAAACTCGCAATTACCAAAAACATATCATCAAAATTCCTAACATAATAGACGTGTGTCGGCGCTGTAATTCTGGACCGATATCACCGTGGCATGTAAATCAATAGTACAAACCGACTACAAACATAGGCATGATCAGGTTGCAAATATTATACACCAAAAACTCGCACTGAAATATAAATTTATTTCGCCACCAACTACACCTTACTATAAGTACAACCCCGATACTGTGCTTGATAATTCTACCCATAAACTTTACTATGACCGCGCAATACTCACTGATCGCACCATACACTACAATAGACCAGACATTACTCTTATAGATAAACAGAACAGATCAGCACTCATAATTGGCATCGCCATACCCAATACTCACAATTTACAAGCCACCATAGCAGAAAAACTTAGCAAGTATACCGACCTTAAGGATGAGATAACTAGAATGTGGAATTTACAAAAAGTCACAATTGTTCCAATAGTCATCTCAACCACATAGAACTACCAGAAATAACTTATATTCATTTACAAAAAGCAGTAACTTTTTCTTATTACAATCGATGGTGGCGCCATTTAAATCTGAGTTAGCTAACCCGAGGTTAAAACGTTCCCTGCAATTGGGCCTTAGTGTCTATATGTATATTAAAAAAATAATAATGATTAAGACAATATTTCATGGTTTAGGCCTCGGACAAGACGAAGACTCTGTTTTTGATAATCACCCATGTAAGTTGAGTGAGTAGATGACAACTATGACAAGCAAGACCCCAGTCGTAATTTTAACTTGTAGGAACACAATTTTCAGGCATTCTTAGTGGGGGACGGGACAAGGAACGTAAGTGATGTGACAAAAAGAATGACTGGATGAAATAATGAGTCTTTTAAGCAACGAATGAAGGTTCTAAGATGGCTAGGTGAACGACTGTATTTTTTGTACTGTACTGTATTTTTATTCTTAAAATTAACATATCTACTTACTATTTATTTATTTACTTACTTAACAAACCTATACATTCATATTATAATCAAATTAACGTTCAATCAGTCGTTACAAAAATAATTGTGACAAGATCAGTATTTTAAAACAATGTAGGTAGGTAGTATTTGAAAAAAAAGTAAACAACACAGTGTTAGCAACAAGCTATTATCAATCTATTCGTAATTGAGCCCTACAATCTGTGATAGTTGTAGCACTGAAGTACAGATTGTAGTCCTTTTCTTCTTTTATTATGCCAATTACAAGTTTATAAAAATTGACTTAAAAGAACTGTGATTAATTATCATTTTTGTGTAGCTAGATAAGTGGGTAAGTAAGATCGTGAAAGAATGAATGAGTGAATAAGCGCGCATGAGGTGGGTTGTGTGTGTGTGTGTGTGTGTGAGTATCATGTTTGTGGTACAAGATATTACTAATAAATAGTGGTGGATTTACTACTAGGCTAAGTAGGCTGGAGCCTAGGGCGGCAGATTTGCCTATATTTTTTTTAATTTATCAAAAATATACATAGAGAAAAATGGACGTCGTTAATTGAGAAGGATCCAATCCACATCAACCTAGTTTTGAGAAAAACAACTTTTTAGTTCAAAACGTAATTCTTCTTTTATTTTTTTAACTTTAGCGCATAAACTTTAATCATTATAATTGGCTATTTGTATTATATTTTAGTTGATGTACTTCTAATTTTGTCATGTATAATATTTATTTAGATATTTACAAAAAAATGTAGATGGATCCTTTTCGATTAAATACCACTTCAATGCACCAAGGTGTTTGATGTATTCATCAAAAAAGATTCAAACCGGGAAATAGCAAAAAAACATATATTATTTAATAACTAAATACTTTATTAAACTAAGATTAAACTAAATTTTTCATAACTCCTCATTTGCTAATGAAAATTTAAATCCACATATAAAATGTTTGAAAGTAACAAATTTAGGATATCTTCCAGTAAAAACAATTAAAAATATTATTTGTTATTCTCAGTCACATAAATTAACGGTAAATTTGCTAAAAAAGAACAATACCTATTTGCTCCATAAACATTATCAAAAAACCATCTTAACTAAAAATCTATTAAAAATCCTGAGCTTATCATTAAAATAATCTTAAATCTTGAAATTAAACTCATTTTAACGGGTTTTACGCGATTATTTTATTATTTTTTATTTAACCGACGTGTAAAATAAACGCGTAAAACCTGTTAAAATGAGTTTAATTTTAAGTAATAGTGATCGCGTAAATCTAAGAAGTTAAATCTTGAATCTTTTAAAACGTTTAACCATCAACGTCTAATGGAAAATCCAATTCGCCATAGCCATCGACATCATCGCTAACATTTTTGTTCCCTTTTAATGTTTTATAAAAAGATAAGCATTTTTTTAACTTTGGAATTAAACCAAATAACGATTTCAAGTCATCCAATTATGCTTGCGGAACTTCCTTCCCATCAGGCCACAATATATCTAAATCTTCATCAAGTAATTCAAGGCATTAGCCCTTCATTCTTTTCTCTATATTAAGCTCTTCATACTCGTCACTTTCAGATGTTTTCATAAATACTGTGTTTTTTTTATCTTTATTTATCAATATTTTATTTTGTTTTATAATGGTTTGGATAAGAGTTAAGGAAAGGGAGATTTTAGTCACGAGCGGCAAATACGTTTGGAGACACTTCAGCGAATGGAAGGGGTAGTGGACCCTGCGACTGACCTCGCTGACATGCAAACCCCAGTTAAGATGAGAATCTAATGTAACACTTAGGTTCTTAGCAGATTCAGCGAAGGCGATCGGTGTACCATTAAGAGTGACGGAAGCTAAAGAAGATGGCCTGCGCATGGACCTGCTTCCAATAACTAGGGCTTGCGTTTTTTTAGGGTTAAGAACCAACCCAAAGGACAGTTACGGATGCGTTCCAAATCTTCAATAATAGATGCTATGGCGGCAGAAATATCGGAAACAAGGCAATGACGGTATATTTGCAGATAGTCCGCATAAAGGTGGAATTTGGAAGAAATGACATGGGACACAGAGTTTATGAAAATGGAAAACAGTAAGAGAGAGAGGACACTACCCTGAGGCACACCCGCAGTAAGGTCAGACCATTCCGAGTAAGACTCATTAAGGCGAACACGCTGCGAGCGGCCAAGAAGGTAGGAATCGAACCAGGATAAAGCAAGAAAGGAAATATTTAAGGATTTAAGGATGCCAAGAAGGACGTCAAAATCGACAGAGTTGAAGGCATTACTAAAGTCAAGCAAAACAAGTATTGTGAGGGATTTATTTTCCATGGCCAAGCGAATGTCATCAGTCATGTTAATGAGTGCTGACACGGTGCTGTGGCCAGGATGGAAGCCGGATTGTAAAGGAATGAGAAGATGGTGGGAAGAAATAGGATGATAACTGGCCATGTACCAAAAGCTCGAGGACTTTAGAAAGAAACGGAAATTGGTCGGAAATCAGCTGGCGTAGTTGGATTAGGTTATTTGCGTAAAGGAATAACGTCAGCGTTTTTCCAGGAGGAAGGTAATGTAGAAGAGGATAGAGAAAAATAAATATGTGATTAAGGACTGGAAAATTGTGAGCATAGGCCATCATGACCTGCAGCAGTGGAGCTTATAGACAAAACTGCCTTTTTGACGTCCTCCTCTGACTGAGAATAACAAATAAATAATTTATGCAAATTGTAGATACACAATAAATCTATAGTAATTTTTATAATTTGATACTAATTGTATGTATAATTAATACACTATAATATTTATTTGATTAATTTATTTCCATTGTTAAACATTATTGTAATATTCCTAAGTAAAGTGATATATTATCTAGTTGGATTTGGTTTGGTTAGGCAGATTCTAGGGGGCGGCATATTTTCCCGTATTTTTTAATTGATAAAAAAAACATACATAGAAAAACAGTTTTAAATTTTACAAGTGAGTAATTTAAAGTCTTTTTGAGAGTCATTTATCTCCATTTTTAAACATTATTATAATATTCCAAAGTAAAGTTATTTATAGTTTTCATGGATTTGTTTTGTTATTTTATTTGTAGTAAAGCATTGCTTAGCAGTTAGGGCGTAGATAAACGGTGCAAATCTAAAGGGATACGTCGACACAGTCCATGAATTTAAAGTTAAAAAAGAAATATTTTACACGTTCGCGTGCGGTGGCGGCTATTACAGACATGGTATGGCAGCATTTTTGACAGTACTGAGTTGACCGTATTTTTATAAAGTTCCTATGTAATTGACACTATGATAGTAGCAACATCTGCCAAAACTGTTGAGCCAAAAACTGCGACTACCAACTTTCAGGAGCACGTTGTCTTAACACAATGTATACTGATGAGTTAAATGGTGGCCAGAAAAGTGACAAGTATTTTTTTGGTATTTAGTGTTGAGTGATCCCTGAAACACCTCAATGTATGTTCTTCGATTTTGTGTAGTTTCCGAGTTAAGATTTTTAAAGTTTTGTTGCAAAATTAAACTGTATCAGACTAAATAATAAAAAAAATTAAAAGGTTTTTCAAATTTCTTTTTTGCTAACATATAATTTAACCTAATACCTACCATTAATGAAAGTAACAAAAAATAATCTAAAATTGAGAAATTATATTAAGTACGTAACCACTTTTTCAACTTAGAATTAAAAATCAAATGAGGTATTTACTGAACTTAACAAGAGTTAGTTTTCAGGATTTTTTAAAATTACCTAATTGGCTTTCGAAATAATCTAATCTAGATTTTTTATTATAATTAAAATAATGATTACCTACTACAAAATATTCGCCTCGTTATTTGAAGGCTGGATTTAGTGAAAAATAGCGTATTAAGTGGTTCTTATTATTATTATGAAAGCTAAGGGTCAAACGAAATTTCTAATCTCAATATTATGTTGAAACATCAAATGATAACTTACTTAACAGATTTTAATTTCTCAACTTAAGATCAAACTTTTTTGTAATTCCATTAATTTCATTAGGCTGATTATTTTATGCATAAATGCACAGTTTGAAAAGAATAATAAGAAAAAAAAAATAAAAAACATTTTTTTTTTTGACATTGGCCTTATTTTCCGAGAAGTAATAAAAAGATCTCAAACAAAATCATAGCTCAAAACTATGCAAAATCTTAGAACATCAAGGGGTGTAACACGAGGCACCTAAAAAAATTTTTGGGCGGTACTTTTTTGGCCACCTTGTATACTTTACCAACGATTCAATATCATACATTAGTTAAATAAGGTTTTCACTTCGGAATTTCAATAAAGATGCTGTAAACTATACCTTCTATTGATTAATACATCCCACGAATCATATGATTAAAATTTCGTTTAAATATTTTTTGCAATTTACTCCTAAGGTTTTAAGCCATTTGCATTTTTTAGTTTGGCCTTTAATATCTCGAATCTCGAGACGTGGTCATAAGATTAAGTGAAAAATAGAAAAAACTTCAATCACAGGTAACAAGGAACTGATAATTTCATGTCGGTATTTTACAACTTCAGCTTTAAAGAAAAAGTATGTAGCAGATAGATCGAGCGTAATATAGTTGCAATTGAGGGCATTAAATTTCATAGGGGCGGCAAAAAATTAAAAGCCTACGGGCGGCAAATCTGTAAATCCGCCACTTATTAGTAATAAACAAACTCACCATCACATTATAATCCGAATCTGAAATCCAATCCAATGTATATATTTTTTTATTTTTAAATATTCCTTATATCGAACGTTTTTAAGTTTGGAATACAATTACGGAGCAGTATATGAATAATGTTTTTGTGCAAAAGTATTTATAGTACGTTCGCGTTAGAAAATAGTGACAACTACAGGATAAAGGTGTATTCACAGTGGAGTAAAAGTACAAAAGAAAAATAATAATTTAATAAACAGTATTTTCGGACATGCACTTGCTGTTTCTATGACTGCTCTCCACAGTTGCAGACTCGTCCCTTGGTTGTCAAATATTAAGAGTTGCGTTTAGAAATGTACTAAGGTCTGTTTCATGTCTCTTGAATGTTACTCGTATCTTTTGGATGTCAAGTTCACCGGGTCAGTTCGTATAGGATAAAAAAATATATAACTAGATAAACAATGACAAATGACGAACTAACAAGATGCTGTAGGTGTGGACTAAATATATCAAATATCAACCTTCGATTATAAAAAACTAGCGACCCGCCCACGCTTCGCAATGGTGTAAATTTGGCCGGTTTGTTTCCGAAACATTGTTTTTTAGCTTACTGAAAAAATTTTAATAAAGAAATATCCTAAAAGATGGAGAAAATCCGTTTTGTAGTTTAGAAGGAGATAACGGACAAACATACAATCAGACAGAATTAGTGACTTGGATTTATACTATGTAATGATGATAATGATGACAATCTTGCCGAAGCTATGTAAAGTATGTATGCCAAACTTCAATATTTTCTTATAAAGAACATCATTGAGTTGGCCTAATGATGATGACCGTGTAAGGCAAATTACCCAAAAGTTGAAGTTGAACCTTTGTTTATCACTGATGAATTATCAGTATAAATTCATAGCTGGGCCGTAGTGTAGGCTGCTTCTCACCTAGCATTTAACATTTAACAAATTGACGGCGCACCAGTGAGATAAGCTGTGACCATGAATTTAGACACATGAGGAAGGCTAAATGATCACAAATCGCAGAAGCTTTCTTTTAGCTGTTTCGACCTCTGACATTATTTAGGCCAGCGGCTCTCAAACTTCTTTACAATTGAGCCTTCTTTAAGCAAGGGCGGATCCAGCTTTGGCGCCAGGGGGGGTCACATAGCAGTGGTCAAGTCAATTCAGTGGTGGATTTACTATTAAGCTAAGTAGGCAGCCTAGGGCGGCAGGATTTTAGGGGGCGGCAAATTTGCTGGTATTTTTTTATATTCGATTAAAAACAAACATAGGTAGAGCAAAATGGTCTTAACAATTTACAAGTTCGTGTTTTTAAGAGATTTTGAGTCTTAGTTGCATATAAAGTAAAGTTACTTACTATCTTGTTGGTTGGTGTTGTTCTGTTAGCTATGATAAAGGCTTGCTAAAGCAGTGCATTGATAAACGGAACAAATTAAAGGTTTTGTTTTTTTATACAGGCAAAACTCAGGACTAATGAAAGAGATTTCATATACGACACAATTCATGAATTTGCGAATAAAAACGAGAAACTTTACTCGTTCGCGTGCGATGTGCGGCTATTCCAGTCATGGTATGGCAACATTTTTAACAGTTCTGAGTTAACCGTATTTTTATAAGGCTCCTATGTATTAACTCTATGATAGTAGCGATATCAGTCAACTGTTGAACCAAAAACTGTGAAACGAACTTTCATAGGCCATTTTTACGCCACGTTTTCTTAACACCATGTCATTCTGCTGTGGGGTCATATTTTGGGTCGACGACATTTCAGACACAAAAAACTCGGACACCTTGGTAAAAAATAATATTGAAATTGAAAATCCATACATTGGCCAAGGTGTCCGAGTTTTTTGTGTCCGAAATGTCGTCGACCCCATATTTTTTTGTGCATGCCGTTTTATAAAATGACCATAAAAGTGACGTTTAAAATTACTAGTGTTACTTAGTGTTGAGTTTCTACGATTTTGCATAGTTTTCGAGTAACGATTTTTGACGAAATTCAACTGAGACGGTCTAAATAATTTGATAAAAAAGTAAAAGGTTTTTCGCATGCGTTTTTTGCTTGTAATTCTTTCCAACATGTGCATTTATGCACAAAATAATCAGCCTAATGAGATTGAAGGAAGTAACAAAAAGTTCCCGCGTTCCTTTTTCCAGTATCTATAACTTCAAAAGCTATTTATTAATTTAGTAATTAGCTCTTAAGATTTTTAATTTAAGTAATAAAATCAAACGATAACATAACATCATTTATAACACGTTCACGGGATATTTACCTTGATCGTTGTCTTTTGTTTCTATCCGATATTTCGGCACAGTTTCATGTGCCATGGTCACGCAGTAACTGACCAAAAGTTTTGTTTTGTATTGTATAACAAAATGATAAATTTAAAAAAACATCGTATTCGCATTGTATCTAACTTCAATTAATGTCATGAGGCTGACTATTTTATGCATAAATGCATAGTTCGGAAAAGCAAAAAGAAGTTATTTAAATATCAGGCGCAACTTTGTTAAGATTTTTTAAAATAAAGGTGTTTCAGGGACCTCACAACACGAAAACCCTAAAAAAATCTTAGGCGTTTCTTTTCCCTGTATAATTCTTTCTTTGCCGACGCTTCACTATCATAGGTCAGGCAAATAAACGTTTCACTTTGGAATTTCAGCAAGACGCTGCAAAATCGTAGTAGCCCTAGTTTTGACGTTCTATTTAATATTATACCTTCCAAAATCCTCTGATTAAAATTACGACAAACGCTATTCAAATATATTTTTTGCAATTATTTCACTTCCTAAGGATTTTAGGTCATTTGCGTTTTAATATTAGTAGTTAGGCCTTGAATATCTTGAGACGTGGACATGAAATTAAGTGAAAAATAGTAAAAAAACGAAATTCAGAGGTAAAATAAAGTGTTAATGCACGTCAGTATTTGACAGCTTTAAAGAAAAAGTAAGTAACAGATAGACCGAGCGTAATATAGTTTCAATTGAGGGCATCAATCACATACCTAGGGGCGGCAAAAAATTAATAGCCTACATGCGGCAAATCTGTGAATCCGCCAATTGTCAAAATACATTATGTTTAACAATTTATTTAGTGATCCACCAAGGACCTGGACCCAGCCCAGGGGGGGGTCATGACCCCCATGACCCCCCCCCCTGGATCCGCCCTTGTCTTTAAGTGGACGAGGTCTTAAGCAGTGGCGTATCAATAGGGTGGCATTGCTGGCAAAACGCCACGGGCCCCCGACCCAAGGGGGCCCCCGCCCAAGTGTTCAAAAATATTTTTTTACATTGTGTCTGATTTTATTTGATTTTATTTGAAAACTATATTTTTAAAAAATAGCTTAAAATCTAAAGTGAGACAACTAAAGACCATAATACAAAAAGATATAGATTTATTTTTAGAGATGTACCTACACGTTATCCGTGACGAGTAATTTTAAGAATTTAATGAGCATCTAATAACCGTCGATCAAAATACCGGTAATTGCACATCTCTATTCATCGAACATATTTTTATCCAGTATTGAACATCATTTTTAAACCAACTGAAATCGGGTTTCCTTCAACTGAACGAAATTTAAAAAAATTGAACTTTAAGATTTTTTAATGACCCTAATCTATTTAAAAACCTGACATATCTAAATCATTTGCCAGAGAAATTCTCAGTTTTCGATCCACTTTCAAAGACGAAATAGAGAAATCTTCGTGTATTAGAGACCTTGCTGATTTATTATTATCATCATCATTACATAGTATAAATCTAAGTCGCTAATTCTGTCTGTTTGTATGTTTGGCCGCTAAACCAGTTGAGGGATTTTAATGAGGTTTTCACCATTCTTTAGGTATTTTTTTGGTTAAAATTTTGAAATCGGTCGCCTGATTTAGGGGTTGTGCGGGGTTGGGGGGGGGGTGGGGGGGAGGGTTCTGAACCCCCCCTGACCATTTTCAGCCGCGGGAAAAAAAACGGAGCGCCAAAAAAAAAAATTTTTAAACCCAGTTGCTCTCAATATGGCAACCTTTAGTAGCCAATTTATATGTATAAAAACTCGCTTCAAACATGAGTCAACGGAGTCCCACTTCGCGGGACTCCTTTTCCTGGCAGTTTAAAAACAGTAACCTAACTAACCTAACCCATTGATGTCGGATTGTGTCAACTCGGAGTAAGACATTGCTATTAATTACCTAAGAATTATTTAAACACAATTAATAAATACAATATGATTACCTCGATTGTATTTCCAAACAGAGTCAAAAAACGTAGCGGAAGAACACATTCACATATTCTCGAAAGCAAAGAAATGACGCGAACTACGTACAAATTTGACATTAGAGCTGTTAATATCATTCATCCAAGATGCTTAATGCGTTCCGATTCACGTTAATCACCAAAAAAACATTGAAAAGCATGAAAGTTACGTTCCGATTTACGCAATTGTGCAAGTAGGTATTTAGGAAATTTTGATTTTTTTTAAATAATATTTAGACGCAACTCCGGCAGCCAAAATTACTTGTAGGGGGTTCAGACCCCTCCCCTCCACCTCCCCCAACCCCCCACAACCCCTAAATCAGGCGACCGATTTCTAAATCCAACCCAATTTTTTCATTTAAATTTGTAAGTTAACTAAAATTCAATGTTTCGGGAACAAGTCGCCCAAAATTACACCATGCGAAGCGTGGGTGGGTCACTAGTTAATAATAAAAAAACATTTTTCAACACACTTGTTAGGAAAGCTACCTACTATTTAAGAAACTCTATGAGACAAGACATGTTATGTACCTTGGGCATTCTGTCTATTAAAAATTCTATGGCGCGACCTTTAAACTTTGATACTGTTATAGACACTTTTGCGGACCAGAAAGCTCGAAAAAAAGAATTTTCTTAATAAATATCATATAGAAGTTATAACGTAATTTTTATTTAATTGTAAATGTATAGGTATGCAGGTTTCCTCACGATGTTCCTTAACAGAAAAGCTAGCGAATAGATGATGAATGAATTGAGATGCTATGTTCTATGGATGAATGTAAAATTTCCAATACGCATTAAGCTAGCGTGGGGACTACAGACCATTCCTCTCGCCTATGCCTATGGCCATTAGTGTGACATATACCTACAACATATAATTGAGTATACGCTTAAAAGCTCGAAGTTTATTAAAATTGAACTGAGTACCTACAACGTGACTTTTTTACTGATGATACCATCTGGGCCACATCATAAAAATTGCCACGGGCCCCAGATGGTATAGTTACGCCACTGGTCTTAAGTGAACCTTCTGTTAATTAATAATGAAATCTTATAAGGTTCTGCAGGTACCTACCTTATAAGATTTGATTGTGACTTAAATGTCCAATGCGAGGTACCTACCTAATAAATTATTTTATTTTCCACTATCATATCACCATGAAAGCAGAACATACAGACAGATACACATTTTCACATTTATAATATTGAATAAGGAATAAGGATATAAAGTAAAAATGTGTTTTTATATAAATACAAGTGACCCGCCCACGCTTCGCAATGGTGTAATTTTGGGCGACTTGTTCCTGAAACATTAACTTTTAGTTAACTTTTTCTGAATGTTCTTTATTTACAAATTTAAATGAAAAAAATACCTAGAGGATGGTGAAAACCGCATTAAAATACTATTAAACGTTGTTAACACGTTAAGTACCTACCAATATTTAAAGTTTACTTAATAAAAATAAATACTTAGCTGTTTGTTAGATTCGTTAAAACTCGGGAAGGGCGGTAAAGATGATTTTTGATCTTGAAAAATTTATGGAAGTTCAAGGAAAGTTTAAACGGCGAGACACAAAATAATAAGTAAGGGAAAATACTAAAACCTACCACTACAATGTTCCAAGCTGTGAAACTGTAAGTATATTTATTTACCATTATCTTTTGGGAAATATAAAATTGTCCCTGCTTGGTTGGTTGTCAAATATTAAGAGTTGCGTTTAGAAATGTAGGTACCTACTTAGGTCTGTTTCATATCTCTTGAATGATACTCGTAGGTATCTTTTGGACGTCAACGGGTCAGCTCGTATAGGATAAAAAATATGTAGATAAACGATAAAGTTTAATGACAAATGACGAACTAACAAGATGCTGTAGGTGTTGACTAAATATATCAAATATCAACCTTCGATTATAAAAAACTAGCGACCCGCCCGTGTAATTTTGGCCGGTTTGTTCCCGAAACATTGTATTTAAGCTTACTTAAACCACTTTTCTAAATGTTCTTTATTTACACATTTTAATAAAAAAACATACAAACAGACAGAATTAGCGACTCGGATTTATACTATGTACCTAATGATGATGACCGTGTAAGCCAAATTACCCAAAAGTTGAAGTTGAACCTTCGATTATCTGTATAAATACATAGCTGGGCCGTAGTGTAGGCTGCTTCTTACCTAGCATTTAATAGATATCTAACGAATTGACGGCGCACCAGTGAGATAGGCTGTGACCATGAATTTAGACACATGAGGAAGACTAAATTATCACAAATTGCATATTTGTGATTATTGCAATTTTTTTAGCTGTTTTGACCTCTAACTTTTATTTTCTACTATCATATCACCATGAAAGCGGATCAAACAGACAGATAGACATACCTACACATTTTCACATTTATAAAATTGTAAGGATATAAAGTAAAAATGTTT
This sequence comes from Emmelina monodactyla, assembly GCA_916618145.1. Lineage (NCBI taxonomy): Eukaryota > Metazoa > Arthropoda > Insecta > Lepidoptera > Pterophoridae > Emmelina > Emmelina monodactyla. The sequence goes on along the minus strand of OU745302.1, from coordinate 10,651,189 downwards.
TTATATTAATATAATGTGAATTTTTATATAAATACTAGTGACCCGCCCACGCTTCGCAATGGTGTAATTTTGGGCGACTAGTTCCCGAAACATTCAATTTTAGGTAACTTAAAAAATCTTTTCTGAATGTTCTTTATTTACAAATTTAAATGAAAAAAATACCTAGAGGATGGTGAAAACCGCATTAAAATCCCTCAACTGGTTTAGGAGGAGTTAACATAGGTACAAACAGATAGAATTAGCGACTTGGATTTATACTATGTAATGATAATTATATAAATGCATGAAAGGTAAACAACTTGAATCCTTGAATGAAACTGTTGTAAGTCTGTGAAATCCAGTTTATAGTAACATTGATAGGAACAACCTCACTAGCCAAGATATGACCTAGAGCCAGGTATTATATAACTTCGTAACATTGGCGGGGTACAATGTCAATAGATTAATTACAAGAATCTATGCAAACTAATAATTAAATACATATTTCACAAAACAGCACTTTAGAAGCATGGACAACGACTTGTAGTTTCAAATATATAAATAAGTATGTTAAAACGAAATTAATTAACATAAGGAGGAAAAATAGGTAGGTACACTAATTAGGTACTTATTATCTTAAGCTCTGAAGCTCTTCTTTATTGCAACACAAGCAGAGCCTAGTAGTTTAAGTCTAAAAATTAACCAAAAGGAGAAAATAAAGATAAGCTAGCTAAACTGTTATTAACACTCTCGCAATAATTAGGTTACGAAGTCTAACTTTACCAAAATCTAAATTATTAAAAAAAAAATAAGTTTATCAATTTTAAAAATGGTATCAAATGCGTTGATTTGTTTATACAAACGATCAATCTAAGCGTGTTCGACTTCGCCATCAACTACTTAGTCAGTTCCGAAGGCTTCCCAGATGATTGGTATTGACCGGCCTTGCGTCTACGCAGCGGTGCTAGCAGCCGCCAGTCATGCTCGCGCCGCGGGCTCGCGCGTGCTCCTACCAACACTGTGCGGCTAGCACACAACTTCTCACGATCGTTAATATCGCTATTCTGACATCTGTAGTGGAAGCATGTAACTCTTAACCATCGTTAATTTCGTTATTCTGACAATTGTCATCGCTAATGTTCATACAAATTAACGAAACAAATGTCAAAATAACGATATTAACAATCGTTAAAAGTTCCGTGCTCGTAGCATTGTTTCGTTAATTTGTAACGATGACAACTGGCGCAATAACGATATTAACAATCGTTAACAGATACATGCTGCGACCACTGTGTAGAGATAAGACTATGAGAGTGGTGTTTGTGGTTCTGGTGTTTGTGTGGGGAGTGGAGCCGGCGCAGGATACGGGGACGCCTGATGGACTGATGGCTGACTGTGAGTGTCGGAAGAAGGTTGTTTGTGAAAGGCCATGCTTCAGTTCGGGGCTGAAAAGTTATTACAGATAGTTGGATCAGTTGCTTTGGGTTGGATTAATTTGGGCTGTCGTGTGTCATCGTGGATGAAATAATAAAGATGTTAACAATATTTGAAAAGTGAATTAAATGTGGTAGAAGTTTTTTGGCTTTTTAGACAAACGCGTCAGTTACCTACTTATACGAAATCAAGAAGTATTTTACGATGTTTTGGTTTAATTAAATATAACCGTAAAACTTTTTTTGTTTGTATTTTTTTTAATTTCACATTCTTTTAAATTTCGTTTATAACTTCTTTAGTTTAAAATATCCGAGTGTAGATAAGTTTGCTAGGATATTCATGTCATGACTTTGTCTAATAATTATGTATTTGTGCAATGCTCTTGCAACTTGTCACGTTACTAATGATTCCTAATACCTATTGAGGCAACAACCAACGAGCCTATAGATAAGAATAGCACTTACAGTCTTACACTAAACAAAATTGATACGTAATCTGAATATACACGAAAAGGAAGGGCCCCACTTTATCCCTGTGCTAAAATAACTGTAATGTTGTGTTATTCAATTTAAATATTTTGAAAACAAAATATTAAATGTAAAATTCCTATACATTTACCAATATATAAATCCATGGAGCACGGTTGAGCTACAATCACACAAGTTTTACATAAATTTGTAAAATAAGTAATATTCAGAGTGTTTTAAAGGCATGATTCCTGAAATTGAATAATAAAGCCTCCACGTGATCGCTACATAGATAATATAGTTTACTGTATAGTTTCAATTTAGACAATTAACTTAAAAACGACCCAAATGCGTATTGTTTTAACTGTGCGTTTCATAAACTGCTTGCTGCTTTTACGGTGCGAAAGACATCGCTATCTATTTTGTGTTCACACATTTAAGTACTTGAAATAAGGTCTCTATTAGCAACTAGCACTCAACTTTATACTCTTTGTACGGGAAGCAACTTTTACGTTATGTTGTTATGGGGCAGGCGTGACGCGTTAAAGATAAACTCAAATTTAAATTGTATTGAAATGAATAACGGATGTACCGTCGTGAGCATGTTGTTTGTAAGATTGAAAGTTATAAAATCTTAACCCACATTTACGTACCATATAACTCACTTACAAACTACCTATTAAGGTAAAACAATAAACCACTTTGGTTCACGATATGTAAAATAAAGTAAATCGATAAATAATTAATGGCAATCATACCGTACCAATTACCTCTAATTGTGCAATTAAATATCTAAGTTATCCATATTTTTATCTGATGATACCTAATAGATGCTTAAATGATTGTTTATAATTATTCCTAATACAACATGACTACGTATATTGTTTTATATTCTGAATACATTTAAATTTGTAAACAAGTAAAATATGATTGTACTTGCGACATAGTCATGTATATTTTTACATGGTTAAGGATGTCAAAGCTGTGATTGTGTCAAATTTTGCAAAAAAACAGAAATAAATATTCATTACTTGTTTTCAAATTTAAAATCGTTTCATTTGGTACTATAATAATAGTCTTTGTTTTTATTGTGGGCTGCCTTAATCATCAATTAAGGCTTTCATGATTCAAGCTTATCTAACTTAAAATAACTAGTGACCCGCCCACGCTTCGCAATGGTGTAATTTTGGGCGACTTGTTTCCGAAACATTGAATTTTAGTTAACTTAAGAAAACTTTTTCTGAATGTTCTTTATTTACAAATTTAAATGAAAAAAATACCTAAAGGACGGTGAAAACCGCATTAAAATCCCTCCACTGTTTTAGGAGGAGTTAGTGGCCAAACATAAAAACAGACAGAATAAGCGACTTGGATTTATACCATGTAATATAATAATAATGATGATTTGACGAAGAGATATTAAGAAATAAGCTTGAGAAAAAAATAATTTGTTTTTTCATATAAAAACAAGATTCTGCCCATTGTGAATCTCGCTATTCTTAAACTTTTTTACACATCATAAGAGAATATTATTTTAAAAAAACCCTAATACCTTGTTTTTGTGTACATACCTACGTTAACCATTATTTTTGTTATTTTACTTTGACCATTATTTGCGCGGTAGTTCAGAGTAGATAAAGTCCAATAAGAGAAATGAAAGTTATTTTATTTTTAATCGTTTGATTGCACGTTATTTAATCGGAGTCTAATATTTTTGTGGCGCCCTGTGAGTCTGTGAGTAGGTATACCTTCCTGGATTAAACCATTGTTTTTGTCTGTTCAGAAAACTATATGCCCCATTGTTTAAAGTTTATTTCATTCTTTTAGTCACCCCTACGATTTATTTTTATTATTATAACTTTCCTTCCATTACTTATATATAACTTTTGGCAAACCGACTTAAGTATTTATAAAAGCGTCCAAATCTAGAGTTAGAGACCTACATAATACTAGTTGACGATAAAGCCTGTGGCCTACTTATAACATTTAAAATTTATATTTATGTATAAAATTTTCTAAACAGACAGACTCAAATTAAGTTGACATTGAATATCCGTTAGCTTAACTTTAATTTATGTTAATTTATGTTTGTATAAATTCCAACGCGTTGCGTGGAATGAAACCTATGGTTTCTTTATGTGCGAGGAACTAAAATAACTAATCTTGTAAATGATCTTAGAATCGCAGATCTCCATTTATAGGTAATCGTGGTTTGATGAATATGAATTTGCAGCAGGAATCTGTGTCGATTATTTCTAGGATTACAAATAATAATCAAATCAAACCATATAGGGGAAGGGGGGGCATAACGGGGACGTTAAGGGAAATGAACAATAAAAGAATGAACAACATATATTTATTAATTAAAACTTATCACAACCCTTTGGTTACTTATTAAATTATCATATGGCATAGAATTTGACGAAATAACGAATCAACAAATGTTTTTAATTTTTAAATTTCGAAACCCTGTCGAAAACCCCATCGTGCCCCAGGGTAGGGGCAGTATGGGGTACCCGATTAGGGGCAGTACGGGGTATACGATATTTTGTCTGACAGAATGAGTAGATGTGGATTTCTTCAATATTTTCGTCATCAACACCTGCACAGGCTGTGTGGGCCCAATGTCCACATGGGTGACAGGCCACCCAACCTTCCGAAGACTTCAAATAAGTGTAATTCAAGTTCGCGCAATAAATGCATAATGCGTCATCGTCTACATTTTCAACGTCAGAGCGAGGTTTCTTAGTTTTTTGTCTCCGGTTTTTCTTCAACCACTCGTCATTTGTATTTGTACACTTCTTCGTCCGTTTCAGTTGTTGCCGTTCTTCTAACTCGTTTTTATTTTGATTATTATGGTATATACATACCCCATCGTGCCCCACAATATTGTCCCCATTATGCCCCCATGTCTAACATTGTTGAAAATAACCTACAAATAAAACAGAACAATAGTTAGAGTGATTTTGATCAAAACATTATCATTCATAATATCGCTAGATAAACACCACCAAAAATGAAAGCAATATCACAAACACTTACCTTTTTACATGCATTTTCTTATCACACAAAATTAGATCAGAAGACGTCGAAAAAAGTTTTTTGTTTTAAAAATCAAACGCGTGTAGCCTTCTCGCTGGACACTTAGGGACTGAAGACTGATTCAAAATGGCCACTTATTAGCGAAAACAAATGACCGCTAGTGAGTGTAGTTACTCGTATACGTGGGGGGCCCCGTTGTGCCTCGCATCCCCGTTATGCCCCCCCTTCCCCTACTTATAACTTTTAGGAATGTCAAGAGGTAGATTTTACTATGGTTATCTTACAGAAAGATAATATACATTAGGTAGGTATTCGTATATAGATTTAGTTAGTTGAGTTGTCGCCACTTATATCGCGATCAATTTTCCATTGAAATAATAATCCATCTGTCCACTGGGGACGGTAACGTAAACTTCAATAACAAGTATATAATAGTATAAAGTATATAAGTTATATTTTCTCATAACCAAATTCCCCATAGATTCTTATGAATCTCACTTAGCGAAGGCGTAGTCTCTAAGTCCCTACTAATATAATAAATGTGAAAATACGTAAGTAAATCTGTCTGTCTGTAAGTCTGTATGTTTTGATTTCACGTCAAAACGGCTGAACCGATTTAAATGAATTTTAAAATAGACATAATTAGTTACCCTGGGGAAAAAGACTATTTTTCCTGCCGAAATGAGTCTCATTTCTCAGGGAAATGGGAATTGTAGTCTACAAAGATGACGTCGACTCGTACTCTACAAGTTCAATCGCTGTTCAGGTCCTGGCATGAACCGAAGCACCGAGTTCTCCGACAAGACCCTATCCAGTCTCAATGTAGTGACCAAGTGGCCCGTGGACTCCTTCCTCAAAATCAACTCCAGGAAGTGCAGCCTCAGCGTCAAAGGAGCCGCCTGCGCAGCCAAGAACTTCGACTTCAAGAGAAGAAAGACTGCGGTAGGTCAAACTATCAAAATGCTAATAGAAATGTGAAAGTTTTCACCCACTTTTCTTTTGATTTTGTGGTTAAGATGTCAAATCTCTCTAAATCTAATGGAACTATGTTAGCATTAACTTTTACTGGTCAAACTGGTTTCCTAAAACAAAAGGTGTATGTTTTCACCTCGTATGAAACACGTATCCAATAACGTTCCTTAAAACAATTGTAGCAAGTTATTTCATACATCCAACTAGTAATAATCAGGCTCTAACTGTATCCGGACAATCCGGAGTTAAGTTATAAGGTCTAATTCACGAATGAGTATCACAGATGTATGATTGAGTAGCAATGTTAATTTATTAGAAATGATGCTTAATGATTATTAAACACTTACTTATCATAAAGTCAAAGCCTAATTTTGTTTGAACCAATGATATTTTATATGTTTTATGAAAAAACCTATAGAAAAAATACAGTTATCTACAGCAACAGCCTCCTGCACTGCAGCCTCCATACAATTACGTCACGCAAAGTATAGATAAAAAAAACATAAATTGCATGTTTTTCGAGTTCCTATGCCTTTTGCACGCCAAAGACCAATCTATTTATTAGACCTCGAATTTTTCAACCTAATGACATAACCCCGACCGTCCCAGCTTTATCACTCATCGATTGAAGGAAGTTTTTTTAAGTATCTCTCCATTACTGACGACCTCTGTGGCGCAGCGGTAACTATACCGGACTGTAAAGCGGATGGTTCCGGGTTCGATCCCCGGGTCGGGCCAATATCGTAAAAATTGTTTTTCGACATTGGCCCGTGTCTGGGTGTAACTAGGTTCTCCCCTAGTCCATTGTGTGGCATCTTAAACACAAGAGCTTACTGCACTTACTTTAGGACCACATAATTGGTGTGTTTAGTCTGGAGATTTATTATTATTTTTACGTTACTCTGCAGATACTGATCAGTGGGTATATGGACGCGTCCTTCTCTCCCGTGGGTCGGATCATGTCGCAGTCGTATCTGGAACTGTCCTACAATGTCATCATTGTGGAGGTGTTCCCCATCTTCGTCAGGAGTTATCCCGTGTAAGTCACGATTCGATAGTTAAGCAATAAATCTGAGTTAAGATCGATCTTTTAAAAGATTCAATATGCAGTGCAATTGTTAAAGTTTTAACGATCGTTAATCGTTAATACCTCTTGTTTCGTTATTTTGACTATTGTTTTAATTGTAATTTAAGATGTTAACGATCATGTATGCCAAAATAAAAAAGTTTTTTTTTAACAAATATTGAATACCATAAATAGTAACAAAACCAACGAAGGCCTTAACTAATGCCATTGCTGCGTGTTAAATATGCCTATTAATATTTTCCGTTTCAAAAAATTATACCTACCGAAAATTTAGGTAAGAATCATACGTCGAATCATATGTATCAAGGAAGGTTAAGGGTATGTAATACCAACTAAGGAAGTAGAATATTAATTACTTAATCAAATTATGTAAGGGAAAATTATATGTATGATAAATGCCGTTAAATTTAAATCCGCAAAATTCCGGTTTCGAAACGACCTTAAAGCAGTAAGGTCGATATGAAGTTCAAGATTAACAAGGCAGTTTTTAAAAATAATATTATGGTTACAAGGGCTTACATAATAGAGTTTACGAAACCCTGTTTAAAATATTTTTATCTAGTGATGTAATCCAAAAACTTATGTTGAAGTTACTTATTGAACTTTTAAACCAAGGGCAGATTTTTCATTGTCAGATATTTTATATTCTATTCGATTGAAACATCTGCCGTAAGTTAAGACAAATGAAATAATGGGTAAGCTCTTTCTACGTGTCTACAAATCATCAATTTTGTATAGATTACGAGACACAATGTATCTAATTAATTGCTATGTAACATACCGTCGAGCCGTTACCGTCCTCAATTACACCTTGCGCTTCAAATTCGACATTAACAAGTAGGTAACATCTAATATATATGTTACGGCTAAAACCCGAAGCGCGGCTACACCTAGTTTTAGCCGGTTAGAAACATCAATATATTAGGTTAGTTAGGTTACTTTTTTGATACCGCCCAAAAAAAGGAGTAAAGCACTTCGGGTATTAACCGTAACATATACACCTTGAGGCTTAAAATTCGACATTAACAAGTAACATCATAATCCTCCTGCTTGGTTGCAGAGCAGCCCGCGTGACGAAGCCCCTGGGTCTCGTGCTGGGTGACTTCCTGGCGGCGCTGACGGGCCTGGGGCTGCGGCCTGGAGACATGGAGTTGGTGGGCGGCAGTCTGGGCGCTCATGTGGCGAGCTACGCCTGCGGGCGGTATACGGAGCTCACGGGACACAAGCCTGCGAGGCTCACAGGTACTTGGCAATTGGTAGAAAATGGTCTAGCTTAAACGATACTGAAAGTAGAGATTTTAAAACAAATTGAAATGTTTCAAAGAAAAAATAACTTAGTTTTGCCTTTACTGATTCTATTTATGTTCAAATACATCCCTAAAGAAAATATGACACTGGGACGTAAGTATGTATACCATAAATGTTTAAGTTAAGCAAAACTGTGGGTGCCCGTATCATTACCCGCTGACCGTATAAATATAAAAGAATCATTACTTTTTAAGCAATCGCAATTACTTAACACTTCGTTTAGACGGAGACACCTCTCATGACCAAAAGTTAAACTTTAATAATTTATGTAATTTTGTGTGAATTTTGTGAATTGCGTGTTCCTATGTCATGTCTTTGTTTGTTACCTTCGCACGCATAGGCAACCTGAATTCCAAGTATTCTGATTACTCTGTACGTATTAACGAGATGATTAAGTAAATTTTACAGAAGATTGTAGGTATAGTAAATGTAGGGGAGTTATAACAATGCTTCACGGAAGAAACGCCCTCGATTTCTGTTATTGCGTTCTTTTCTATGAAGTAATTGCTATTACCAAAATCTATTTTTGTGTCGAGTGTAATAAGCGTATCACCACAAAGATATGAACAAAGAACTGAATACTGTTGAGTTAAATTTGTGGTGGGGGGGCGTTAATTAACTAATCACTGGAAGTTATTATTGACTTGGAAAAAATAATTGGTTGAATTTAATGGTATGTTTTTGAGGTGCGGTGAGTTTAATTATTTAACCATACTAGCCGATATTGTTGGAGTCGCAGTAAAAAAACATGATCTGAGCATAATAAATCATAATCACATTACATTTTTGTGCTGTTGTTGTCAAAAGAAACATAGTCACAAATGTTTGGGCAACATACAAATTGATTAACCAATCGTATTTCCACTTGGAGCACATACGATTTGAAATACCTAACACATAGGCTATTTTAGTAAATCTATATAGTTTTAATCCAGCCTTCACTGGACCATGAATTTTGGTTCCATTTCTATTCACCGTCACCATACAGTAGGAATGATTCTATCTACAAGTTGTTGTTAATAGGTGTGACATAAACTGTCGCGTTTATTGCTGCGCTTTGTTTTAAAAAATTCAGTGACGACACGCAGAGACCACATTTCTTGCTCATAGATCCTGATCTTTAACAAGTAAACCTAGAGTTTTCAGACTCCCTCTTATCCCTCCATTGGTATGTGGCGACATAGACGGCGCTTATCGTCGCCAACATTCTTTCCAGCGGTACGCATTCAAATGACACCGAAATGTAAAGCCGATCCTAATCGCACTATCAAATTGTTTACGCGGCTAAGTATACATATATACGACTTCTGAAATCTTCTCAGTGGCCCCGCTTGGCCCTAGACCTGTGTTCTGTCTAGCACTGGGAGGTCTCCCCTTATACCGCTGCAGGTAACTCTTTCCATTGGTAACTCTGTACCCAGGCCTGGACCCGGCGGGCCCCTGTTTCCGCAACCTGCCGCCGCAGCAGCGGTTCCACGCCGGCGCCGCGCAGCACGTCGACGCGCTGCACACCAACATCGACGGGTTCGGCCTCGCGGACGCCGTGGCGCATGTGGACTTCTACGCTAATGGCGGTAAGAAGCAGATGATCAACTGCTATTTTATGCTATCTTTGTTGGAGTTAAAGGCTGCCAAGCACTTCCCTGCCTTAACGAGGTTGAGGATAACAAATATTTTTTTGATAAACACATTAATGCTAGTTCTATGCTGGTTAGCATCCTTTTTATACTTTAGGGAAGCACTTCTGATAGATAAGCGAGACAGCAACATCAGTAGCTTTCATGGTCTTCCGCTGCCTATCGTAATTTCAGTTGGTAGTCCAAAAGTTTCTGGTAAAGCCGACATAGAAACCCACATAACTAACCACGTGAATATTCTCTCCAGGTGAGTACCAGCAGGCGATGGTGAGCGGCTTCCTCATGCCGTGCTTCCAGTTCTGCAGCCACGTCCGCTCTGCTACCTACTGGTACTTCGCCACCCTCCACCCCAAGGAGTTCATCGCCGTCAAATGCGACTCCGTAGCCAAAGCCAGGCACGGGGACTGCTACGATGAACCCATCACACAAAACTACCTAGGACCTAAGACTAACTTCAGTAGACCGGGCATCTACTACCTACCTACCAAAGAAAACATGCCATATTACATGGGTTACGACGGAATGAAGCAAAGAAGGTATAGAATCAATGAGTATTTAATGCAATGCGCGCCCGATGAAGATATGGTAATATGACATAAAATAAACTTTTTACATTTTAAAAGCCTTTTATTGTTGAGTACAAAGGTTGGTTGTGACGTAACAAAAGTTGGATCGCCGTTTTATATGACAAGCCTTGAGAGCAAAGTCCATTAGATGGTAGGTATTACTAAATTTTGAAGGTTATTGACTATAGGAATGTGAACTCAAAATTGCATCACTTGATCTTGAACACTTAGCCAGATAGTTTATACTTCATTTACAGTTTTTTAATCATGGTTGTAAATAAGTCCCAATGCTTTCTTCGGACATTGCTATCTGGGTGAAAAATTGAATGTATTTTTAACAACAAAGAAATCGTAATAAGGCTGTTTGCTACCATTTGCTTAATAGCCCAAATTATTTTTACTAAAGCTATCATGAAAATAAATAAATAAACAACCTTGTTCGCAGCAACCTCTCATCTATACATAATCTCAGACTTCTTCTAATATTTAATCATACTTATATCAATTATAGCAAATCTTATCCGACCTTTGGTCAAAATCACGTAAAGTATTGAGTAATTAATGCGTACTTGTGATAGATAATTAAATAGATGCGTGATTCGAGCTATGCAATTGGCATGAAGGCCATCAAATAATTTGAAATGCATTGGGGTCAAGCACTAGACCAGGCTCGACCTCTACTGTAATCCTAAGGGCCCTTAATTTATATTCAGAGGATGAAAACTATTAAAGTAATTAAAACTACTTTGATTCCATAGCAAATAATGGTTGACGTTTTGTAAATGTTACTAAGTTTCTTAGTGACAAAAAGTTAATTTGGTAAAAGCGTTTGTTTCAAAATGTATCAAGGTTAAAGTTATCTAATAAACGTATTTTGATATCAACAATGAGTATTGCAATGTAGCATGCAAACTGTCCGTAACAGTTGAGATAATTTCAAAACTAAATCTCAATGCCCTTTTGCTCAACAACAGTAACGCATAGAAAGGGTTATTAAATCAAGAAATTGTTAACCGTACGCCAATTTAAATTGACATCAAAATATTGGTGAAATATATAAATAATACGACAGAATATTCCCATAGCATTTATTTATTTTCATACGCCATAAACAACAACCTATTTATTATGATTTAGGACCAAAATCGATACAAAACTATGTATAATATAAAATCTACTAGTTTTATGTACACAAGTGATACAAGAGTTCAGTCGTAAGTTAAGCTCTTTATAAATAAGATATTTGAGCTTGATATGGAAGCCATACACTAAATATAGAAAAAGCATTTATATAATTATAGATATGATTGACTATGCGTATACTTAGCAGATACAATATATCGATACGTAAAACATAATACTAACACGAATCATAAGAATCGGATAAAACAATTCCGAATGTATTTTGTTACACGACAGTAAATATTATGCGGAATACATTTGTAAATAAAATAAAACTAAATAAATAACATACCAAATCTAAGCAAATTAAACACACAATCAAATTAAATGAAAGTACATCACTAAATCTTTGTGTAAAATAAAAGCATCGCGGTCAGATCTAAATACGAAACAAAATCGATAAAGCGAATCGAATCATAGCCAAATTACTTCACAAATACGACATTAAAAGCACCATTAATCGATATTGCAAAAAAACGTTAATAAAACAACTACGGACAATTATAACTTGGAATGTTTTTTTATTTAGGCCTGTAGATAATCATAAGAAATAGATATGTTTGTAAATTAAATAGCAACGCTTTTGAGCGAACGATTCCTTGTCAGTTATTTGATTGATTCTACATTTGGCACTGAAGCTTTGCTAACAACATATACCTTCGATAATCTCAGTCTATTTCCACACATTATATCAAAGGCTATTTAACCCTTACGAATAATAATACCATCTCATACTGTTACAATTTTATTCATTTCACCTACAGATTTATTATCTACGTTCTTTCCACCTTTGGTACGTACCTACACGATGTTATTTCCCGCTGTGTTCTTAAGGCTGACACTCCACATGGCGGAGCGTGTAAGCAGTAGTTACCTGGTGAGATACTCCAGCGGGTACCAGGCTAGGGTCTCCTGTCTCAACGGCAGAGAGTCCAGTCTGATGACTACTCCTCCGAGGAACTGGTTTTCTTGTAGCGAGTCGTAGTGCCACACAGTGGCTTGTAAGGATCGGTTCTTAACGACTTCTATGGGAAGGCGGTATTCTAGCATCTCCATGAAGGATGGGTGAGAGTTGCGTTTGAGGACGCGAGTTTTGCGTTTGGTCTCCTTCGACGGGTCCGGGATAAGGTATACCTGTGGAGAGATATGACAGTAAGGAAATAATCAGACGCCTAAATCACTAAGATGCAGTTATGATTCAGTATTACGTTACGTGTTTGAGGCGCTAACTAAGATGAAGAAAAGCACGACAGTAGTTAGATCAATTGCGAATCAGCAAGCAGCAACTTATAGTAAGTTTCTAGGGTGAAAAAAAGTTAGTTAGGCCATTCATTTGGTTTAAATCTTCGAATAAAGTTGTGGTGTATTACAACTCACCAATTAATATGTGTATTCACTTATGATGATGGGTCGCTACTGACTCGTGAGTGTTTGTGTGTGTGTATTGTGCGTGGAGTGTGTTAGTGTGTGTGTTTGTACAGTGTGTGTGTATAGTGTATATGTGTGTGTATAGTGTATGCATGTGTGTGTATGTATAGTGTATGCATCTGTGTGTATATATACCTTCACGTAAGGGTTGGGCGGCAGTGTGTGTAATATGTATGTGTGTGTATGTCTACCTTCACGTAAGGGTTGGGCGGCAGTCCCTGCGGCGTGAGCGCCAGCGACTGCGCGTGTAATATCAGCACGCCGAGCACGCCGCCGCGGTACTGCACCGACAGCTTCAAGGAGCCCGAGCCCGCGCCCGCCGGGGACGTCGGGGACTCTGCTGACACACAATTATACATCACCAGGATGTTACGTAGTAAGACAAACAACTACACGTCACACTGACATCATGGCGTTACAAAGAATAAAACGAACTGACGAATGGTTTAGCGTTTTCAAATGGGTAAATCGTGGGCTGGTGTAAGTTAACGTTAAAATAAGATTAAGATGACCAGATTTGACTTGGATTTGATTAACCAATAAATAAAAGTATTATGACGAGAAAATATTAAATCGTTTTTTTTATTTGAATAGGTTCTAAAACTATTGGAATAATTTAAAGAATTCTTCCACCATTAGATTCCTACATCTACATCACTGCTGAACATTGATCCATTCCCAACCCAAGTAGCTGCCGTAGTCGCTGTGCAGATAGCTAGTTATACATAAATTGGAAGGAAGGTAAGCATCAACCACCGACCTGTGTGCTTCATCCGCTGCACGTGCTGGTCCTGCTGGTCGCGCAGCAGCGGGTGGAAGAACGTGTACACGAGGTCGGAGTGCGCGATCTCGTCCGCCAGCGAGAACAGCGACGTGAGGAAGGTCACTAGTCAACTACAAACAAGGGAAGCATCAACCACCGACCTGTGTGCTTCATCCGCTGCACGTGCTGGTCCTGCTGGTCGCGCAGCAGCGGGTGGAAGAACGTGTACACGAGGTCGGAGTGCGCGATCTCGTCCGCCAGCGAGAACAGCGACGTGAGGAAGGTCACTAGTCAACTACAAACAAGGGAAGCATCAACCACCGACCTGTGTGCTTCATCCGCTGCACGTGCTGGTCCTGCTGGTCGCGCAGCAGCGGGTGGAAGAACGTGTACACGAGGTCGGAGTGCGCGATCTCGTCCGCCAGCGAGAACAGCGACGTGAGGAAGGTCACTAGTCAACTACAAACAAGGGAAGCATCAACCACCGACCTGTGTGCTTCATCCGCTGCACGTGCTGGTCCTGCTGGTCGCGCAGCAGCGGGTGGAAGAACGTGTACACGAGGTCGGAGTGCGCGATCTCGTCCGCCAGCGAGAACAGCGACGTGAGGAAGGTCACTAGTCAACTACAAACAAGGGAAGCATCAACCACCGACCTGTGTGCTTCATCCGCTGCACGTGCTGGTCCTGCTGGTCGCGCAGCAGCGGGTGGAAGAACGTGTACACGAGGTCGGAGTGCGCGATCTCGTCCGCCAGCGAGAACAGCGACGTGAGGAAGGTCACTAGTCAACTACAAACAAGGGAAGCATCAACCACCGACCTGTGTGCTTCATCCGCTGCACGTGCTGGTCCTGCTGGTCGCGCAGCAGCGGGTGGAAGAACGTGTACACGAGGTCGGAGTGCGCGATCTCGTCCGCCAGCGAGAACAGCGACGTGAGGAAGGTCACTAGTCAACTACAAACAAGGGAAGCATCAACCACCGACCTGTGTGCTTCATCCGCTGCACGTGCTGGTCCTGCTGGTCGCGCAGCAGCGGGTGGAAGAACGTGTACACGAGGTCGGAGTGCGCGATCTCGTCCGCCAGCGAGAACAGCGACGTGAGGAAGGTCACTAGTCAACTACAAACAAGGGAAGCATCAACCACCGACCTGTGTGCTTCATCCGCTGCACGTGCTGGTCCTGCTGGTCGCGCAGCAGCGGGTGGAAGAACGTGTACACGAGGTCGGAGTGCGCGATCTCGTCCGCCAGCGAGAACAGCGACGTGAGGAAGGCCACTAGTCAACTACAAACAAGGGAAGCATCAACCACCGACCTGTGTGCTTCATCCGCTGCACGTGCTGGTCCTGCTGGTCGCGCAGCAGCGGGTGGAAGAACGTGTACACGAGGTCGGAGTGCGCGATCTCGTCCGCCAGCGAGAACAGCGACGTGAGGAAGGTCACTAGTCAACTACAAACAAGGGAAGCATCAACCACCGACCTGTGTGCTTCATCCGCTGCACGTGCTGGTCCTGCTGGTCGCGCAGCAGCGGGTGGAAGAACGTGTACACGAGGTCGGAGTGCGCGATCTCGTCCGCCAGCGAGAACAGCGACGTGAGGAAGGTCACTAGTCAACTACAAACAAGGGAAGCATCAACCACCGACCTGTGTGCTTCATCCGCTGCACGTGCTGGTCCTGCTGGTCGCGCAGCAGCGGGTGGAAGAACGTGTACACGAGGTCGGAGTGCGCGATCTCGTCCGCCAGCGAGAACAGCGACGTGAGGAAGGCCACTAGTCAACTACAAACAAGGGAAGCATCAACCACCGACCTGTGTGCTTCATCCGCTGCACGTGCTGGTCCTGCTGGTCGCGCAGCAGCGGGTGGAAGAACGTGTACACGAGGTCGGAGTGCGCGATCTCGTCCGCCAGCGAGAACAGCGACGTGAGGAAGGCCACTAGTCAACTACAAACAAGGGAAGCATCAACCACCGACCTGTGTGCTTCATCCGCTGCACGTGCTGGTCCTGCTGGTCGCGCAGCAGCGGGTGGAAGAACGTGTACACGAGGTCGGAGTGCGCGATCTCGTCCGCCAGCGAGAACAGCGACGTGAGGAAGGTCACTAGTCAACTACAAACAAGGGAAGCATCAACCACCGACCTGTGTGCTTCATCCGCTGCACGTGCTGGTCCTGCTGGTCGCGCAGCAGCGGGTGGAAGAACGTGTACACGAGGTCGGAGTGCGCGATCTCGTCCGCCAGCGAGAACAGCGACGTGAGGAAGGTCACTAGTCAACTACAAACAAGGGAAGCATCAACCACCGACCTGTGTGCTTCATCCGCTGCACGTGCTGGTCCTGCTGGTCGCGCAGCAGCGGGTGGAAGAACGTGTACACGAGGTCGGAGTGCGCGATCTCGTCCGCCAGCGAGAACAGCGACGTGAGGAAGGCCACTAGTCAACTACAAACAAGGGAAGCATCAACCACCGACCTGTGTGCTTCATCCGCTGCACGTGCTGGTCCTGCTGGTCGCGCAGCAGCGGGTGGAAGAACGTGTACACGAGGTCGGAGTGCGCGATCTCGTCCGCCAGCGAGAACAGCGACGTGAGGAAGGTCACTAGTCAACTACAAACAAGGGAAGCATCAACCACCGACCTGTGTGCTTCATCCGCTGCACGTGCTGGTCCTGCTGGTCGCGCAGCAGCGGGTGGAAGAACGTGTACACGAGGTCGGAGTGCGCGATCTCGTCCGCCAGCGAGAACAGCGACGTGAGGAAGGTCACTAGTCAACTACAAACAAGGGAAGCATCAACCACCGACCTGTGTGCTTCATCCGCTGCACGTGCTGGTCCTGCTGGTCGCGCAGCAGCGGGTGGAAGAACGTGTACACGAGGTCGGAGTGCGCGATCTCGTCCGCCAGCGAGAACAGCGACGTGAGGAAGGCCACTAGTCAACTACAAACAAGGGAAGCATCAACCACCGACCTGTGTGCTTCATCCGCTGCACGTGCTGGTCCTGCTGGTCGCGCAGCAGCGGGTGGAAGAACGTGTACACGAGGTCGGAGTGCGCGATCTCGTCCGCCAGCGAGAACAGCGACGTGAGGAAGGTCACTAGTCAACTACAAACAAGGGAAGCATCAACCACCGACCTGTGTGCTTCATCCGCTGCACGTGCTGGTCCTGCTGGTCGCGCAGCAGCGGGTGGAAGAACGTGTACACGAGGTCGGAGTGCGCGATCTCGTCCGCCAGCGAGAACAGCGACGTGAGGAAGGTCACTAGTCAACTACAAACAAGGGAAGCATCAACCACCGACCTGTGTGCTTCATCCGCTGCACGTGCTGGTCCTGCTGGTCGCGCAGCAGCGGGTGGAAGAACGTGTACACGAGGTCGGAGTGCGCGATCTCGTCCGCCAGCGAGAACAGCGACGTGAGGAAGGTCACTAGTCAACTACAAACAAGGGAAGCATCAACCACCGACCTGTGTGCTTCATCCGCTGCACGTGCTGGTCCTGCTGGTCGCGCAGCAGCGGGTGGAAGAACGTGTACACGAGGTCGGAGTGCGCGATCTCGTCCGCCAGCGAGAACAGCGACGTGAGGAAGGTCACTAGTCAACTACAAACAAGGGAAGCATCAACCACCGACCTGTGTGCTTCATCCGCTGCACGTGCTGGTCCTGCTGGTCGCGCAGCAGCGGGTGGAAGAACGTGTACACGAGGTCGGAGTGCGCGATCTCGTCCGCCAGCGAGAACAGCGACGTGAGGAAGGCCTGCACGTCCGCGAAGCGCCGCTCGGCCACGATGCGCGTGTTGGAGCGGCCCACGTGCAGCCCCGACGGCAGGCTGCCAGACATTAAACTACGTTCAAATGGGTAACTAAGGGAGTTATAGTAAAGAAGAATGGTTATCTGTGACCCACGCCCGACACGAACGAACCTTACCTCAGTTTTTGGGTTATATCTTGTGTAACAACAATGTGTTATTGTTACATTCAAAGTCGATGGCTAACATATAAATAAACTAGTGGTCGCCCGCGACTCCGTTCGCGTGGAAGTCGGTTCCCCGTGGGAATGAGAAGTTTTATTCTGAAGTATAATCTACATTACTGTAAAGTTTCATCCAAATCCATCCAGTAGTTTTTACGTGAAAGAGTAACAAACATCCATACATCCATACTCACAAACTTTCACGTTTATAATATTAGTAGGATTAAAAACTTACGGTATACCTATTTACGAAAAAAAGACAAAGAAGAAGAAGAAGTGAGCAAATCTTAAAGATATACATTTGGCAAGATATAGTATTGATGATGATGTTCTAATACAACGTCAAATTAAGGAGAGTAGGTAAGTATACAGAGAAAAAAGGAAGTTAACCGACTCCTTGCCACCATCATTTTTCGAGCCTTTCGTCCGTGGCCCCATACAAAATTCAATGACGCGCTAGTCGCGTCACGGGCCCTCCTAAATGATGACGCGACTAACGCGTCATGGGCCACTGGTGATGTTATTACGCTATTTTAGGCTTTTTCAACTAAAAGAATACAAAGTGAGACCTGTTATTGTTTGTTATGTTTCATTTATTAGTTTAGTGTATTTAAAAGTGTCGATCTACGTGTTTTATACGAGATAGAAGGTAAGTTATAGATTTCCACCATTGGTTGTCAACCTGTGGGAAGTATTTTATCGCAAATCAAAAATCTTCCGTTTTTACATCTAAACTATTAATTGTTGACCAAAACATAGTGATTATTTTTATAGATTTGCTAAGTTCGAATCCTGGCTTTAATAATAACACTTTTCAATAATTAGTAGGATAAACAGTTACCTGTAGGTAGGCACCCTATGGTTGACAACCACTGGCAATTTAATTTTCCAAAAAAAAATAGTGGCCCTTGAAATTGGTGTTCCTAATGAGTCAATTTTTATATAAAATAAGATATTTTATTGATTATATCAAATAAAAAATTGAATTGCAACTATTTTCTAATGACGCATCTCTCGCTACATGGGCCTCCCTGAAGGTTTCTTCATGACGCGCTAGGCGCGTCACGGGACAGGAGTCGGTTAAGACATTAGCAGACGTTGAATTTCTATAAATATTTTTACAAATAATTGGTATACTACTGGCTGGCTTTTAAAATATGGCTTTTCATTAATTAATGCTAGGGGTGGTTTTGTAGTTAATTATTGTGTTATAAAGATATTTATTCAATATTTATAATACATAGTTTGTCTAGTTTAATTATAAGCCGATTACTCAGAATTTATCGTCATGATAAAACAACTAACAAAATGGTTGATACTCGACGATAATCTTATCTGTAGAATGTGATACAAACAGGCAATGGAGGTGCGACCAATTTTTCAAAGGAATAATTAATTTAGTTATTATATATTATGGCGGTATTAAGATTTAATGAAAGTAAGCCAAAAGTTACAAAATCGTTACTGTGAGTTTATAAAGTTTCAATGTGGTGTATAAAAAGTGATTCTATTTTCAGATGACACTGCAGTGAATTACATAGGTGTTTTAGGTGTGTTATTATCAATATCGTGTTGTATCATGATGCTACGTTTCAAAGGGTTTAAGGCGGTGATGAATCTAACAGTTAAGAAGAAAGAGGCCACAACCGTGGAGGGTATAAATGTTCCCTCCACTAGTATACGAGGGGCGTATAGAGTGAATAGAGAAGAGTTTTACGGTGAGTTGACAAGTGTCTAGTAGACATTGACTTTGACAGACGTCAAACAAATGAAATGATAACTTGATAACTGTAAGGTATCTGTGTGAAACTGACTCGAGTTTTAAAAGCAATACATATTTATAAACAAAAAGCACGTTTGAACGTTATAATTTTGAGTTGAATAAAACTTATTAAATGTAATTTTCAGAGTATGGCAGCTTATCACAGTCAGCTAACAGTAGGATCACACCTAAAATGGTGATACTACCTCCCAGTAGGAACCAAGTGAGACCAACTAAAAGCGAAGGCGACTTGACCCAAACAAATACCGTCAATCCTAGGATAAGTACTCCAGAAATATCCCTCGTCCTGCAAGCCACGGCAAGTACTAGTGACATAAACAACAAAGCAGATAGCAAAACAACTAAACTAAAAGCAAAACAAGACAAAGAAAACAAAAAACTAGAGAAACAGCGACTCGCAGAACAAAAGAAAAGAGACAAAGCAGCGGCTAACGAACAGATGAAGCAAGAAAAGTTGAAGAAGGAAAGAGAGAAAAAAGAAGCTCAGAAACAGGCTAAAGAAGCTAAGAAAAAGCCTAGCGCACCACCAGTGGCACCTGTTCCGAGGCAACGCAACAACCCCTTAGCTCAAACTGCTATCAACCCTACCAACACTCTAGAAAGTTCCATCAGTAAGACTTCAGGGCCCCCACCCTATGAAGAGGTTCAACGAACCAGCAACAAGATGGACGCCACTGGCAACACGAGCTTCAGCAAGCCCGTCGACGACGACAGCTGGGACTTGGTGTCGAAACATCGAGAACAGTTGGTAAGACCCACGAGTAATATAGGGGGCGGGACGTCAAAACAAATGGTTTTGGATCTACAGTTTGAGAAGGTGGCACCGCCAAGGAGGCAGGCTAGTGGGAGTGATAGTGAAGCAGATGCCTGAACACTAAGTCAAATATTAAACCCTTTTTGATAGATGTAGTTTTTAAGTGTGTGTTTTTTCAATAAATGTGTTTTTGGACGATATTTTTGTGGGGTCCTTCTCATATATAAATATAAAACATTAATTTACTAACACTATTAAAATACATTTATTTAATACACAAACAATATCTATACATATCTAATATTAATACGCAACTCATATCATCACACTAACAAATTAATTAATTGCACTCCTTCCGGCGCAGTCGGCTAAAATAATAAAGTACCGTTATCTATGCGGCCGGCCCCGGCCGGCCTTAGATAGCTGCGCGCGCGCCGTGCGTCTTTTGTTTACCTAGCCGGCACCGGCAGTCAGAATTCATACACCGTGCGAAGCGCTCGCTAATCGATGCTTGCTTTTTGAGTTCTACCTACATTATTTACGTGCCTTGTTAATTTTGTTTTCTGTCGCTACGCTTAAGCTTATATAAACTATTAAGTGTATAATATCGCTGTAAACTCGTTGCGCGATAATGTGTAGTGTTGTGTGTGCCTGAAGAATAAATCTTTGAACTATATTAACGGATTTCAATTACACCGTGAACCGTGAGTAAATACACCCACTCAACACTTCCATACTGGTGACCCACGACTAAAGAAACAAAATGAGCGACAGCGGCGATTCTACTGAAACGGCTGGCAGTAATGTTACTACCCGCCGTTGTACTCCAAAAGTACGCAGGCCCAACCAACCAAACCCGACGGCGCCTGATAGTGCACGGACGAATTTAAAGGTACCTCCATTCTCGCCCGATGACCCTGAAATATGGTTTGCGCTTCTTGAAGGCCAATTTGAAAATTTTGAAATTACGGATGACAACGCTAAGTACATACAGGTGATTACAAATCTGGACATACTGCATGCTAAAGCCGTCAAGGACATAATCGTTAAACCTCCACTGCGAAACAAATACGACAAAATTAAGGCAGAGCTTATTCGTCGATTATCAGCTTCTCACGAGAAGAAGGTTAAGCAGCTGCTTACACATGAGGAGCTGGGGGATCGAAAGCCGTCGCAATTCTTACGACACTTACAAGACCTCGCCGGACCCACGGTTCCAGCAGATTTCATCAGGACAATTTGGAGCAACCGACTACCGAACAATATTCAGACGGTGCTGGCGTCCCAACCGACACACTCGCTCGAGCAGCTGGCAGATTTGGCCGACAGGATTCAAGAGGTAACCTCCCCAACGATGCATGTAGCGGCTGCTTCCTGCTCCGGAGCTTGTTCCAGTGGTGCACATGGCGTCAACACTCCCAGCGAGATTGCTGAACTGCGTAAAATGGTTGAACGGCTGGAATTAAAAATGGACCAGCAGTCCCGGAATTCGCGTTACACAGGTCCAAGGAACGCACGCCCTCGCCCACGCAGGCGTTCTTCTTCCCGCCCGAGGTCACGTTCGAGCTCTAGTTACAGAATGTATCCGGTATGTTGGTATCACTCCAAGTTTGGTACCCAAGCGATGAACTGCCTTAAACCGTGTGACTTCAAATCGGAAAACCCCACCGGCGATCGTTAATGGCGACGGACGGTCGCCTTAACTCAGCCGGTCGCTTGTTCATCATGGATCGTACATCAAAGACTAAACTGTTAGTGGACACGGGCAGTGATATTTGTGTATACCCTATTTCGGCAATTAAGGAAACTAGACTTAAGACCTCCTACCAACTCTGCGCTGCTAATGGTTCTACTATCGACACCTATGGCTACCTGCAGCTTAATCTAGACCTGGGACTTCGTCGTACATTTCCCTGGAAATTTGTCGTCGCGGACGTTACAAAAGCCATTATCGGAGTTGACTTTCTGTCACATTATAAGCTCGTAGTCGATATAGGTAACCATAGGCTCATCGATAGCCTAACCAGTATCAGCACTGTGGCCTCTGTAACCCTAAACAACAACCTTGTGTCTAGTGTAAAAATTCTGACTGCAGGTAATGACCGATATCATAACGTCTTAGCTCAATATCCTGCAATCACACGACCTTCTGGAATTCCAGGAATTACTAAACACCACACAACTCACCACATACGAACAACACCAGGTCCCCCAATAGCATGCTCTCCCAGAAGGTTGGCTCCCGACAAACTCAAGGTAGCTATAAAGGAGTTTGAAGCGATGCTTGCCAACGGCACGGCACGTCCATCCGACAGTCCTTGGTCCTCGCCTCTTCACTTAGCCACCAAAAAAGACAATGGTTGGCGCCCCTGCGGCGACTACAGATTGCTCAACTCCAGGACTATACCAGACAAGTATCCAATACGCCACATTCACGATTTTGCATTTAACCTATCTGGCAGCAAAATTTTCTCTACTATAGATCTAGTGAAAGCGTATAATCAGATCCCGGTAGCCGAGGAGGACATACCTAAAACAGCAATCACCACACCCTTCGGCCTATATGAATTTCCGTTCATGACCTTTGGCCTGCGAAACGCGGGCCAAACTTTTCAAAGGTTTGTTGACGAATTAACTCGCGGTCTGGACTTTTGCTACGCATATTTAGATGACTTTCTTGTGTTCTCGAAAAGTGAAGAGGAACATGAAGGTCACTTACACTTGCTATTCTCCCGCATGAGTGATTTCGGAGTCTTGGTTAACCCAGCCAAGTGCATTCTAGGAGCCACAGAGGTAGACTTTCTTGGTTATAGGATATCTCCAAACGGCACCAAGCCCTTGGAAGACAAGGTTCAAGCCATTGCTGATCTTCCCAAGCCTAAAACAGTCCGAGAATTGAGACGATTCCTCGGAATGGTAAATTTTTATAGGCGCTTCATTCCAAATGCCGGTCGCATACATGCCCCTCTAAATGCCTTATTAACAGGTTCGGTCAAGGCTTCTCAGAAAATTTGCCTCGAAGGAAGTGCACTAGAAGCATTTCAAAATTGTAAAAAGAGCCTATGCGATGCCGCTTTGCTAGCACATCCCGACCCTGAAGCAAAATTAGCGCTTGTAACCGACGCTTCAGATACAGCATTGGGAGCGGTTCTACAACAGTTCAAAAGTGGTAGTTGGCAGCCCCTTGCCTTTTTCTCTCGTAAATTGAGCCCGACACAAACTAGATACTCACCATACGACAGAGAACTCCTGGCGATCTATGAAAGTATCAAACACTTTCGATACATGCTAGAGGCTACAAATTTCACCATTTATACAGACCACAAGCCTTTAACTTACGCATTTCACGAAAGGAAAGCTAAGTGTTCACCACGTCAATTCAGGCACCTAGATTTCATTTCACAGTTTTCGACTGATATCAAACACATCTCAGGTAAGGACAATGTGGTAGCTGACACACTGTCCCGGATAGAGGAACTACAGACGCCAGTGGACTTAGAAGCACTTGCTCGAGCACAAGTTAACGACCCCGAGCTCGATTCATGTCTTAAAGGTGAGAATTCTCTGCAGCTGGTGAAGAAGCAGATCCCAGGCAGCCATGAACAGTTATACTGCGATGTGAGCACATCTACTGCTAGACCCTTCGTCCCGAAAGGTTTGCGCCAAAAAGTATTTGAATCTCTCCACTCACTTAGCCACCCTGGAGCCAATGCCTCTACAAAACTTATCGCCCAGCGGTTCGTGTGGCCGGAGATGCGTAAAGAGTGTCGAGCTTGGGCTCGAGCATGTCTAGCATGCCAACGTTCTAAAGTGACACGCCACGTCTCATCGCCTTTAGGAACACTTAAGGCCCCTTCGGCAAGATTCCAATTCATCCATATTGATTTGATAGGCCCTCTGCCTCCATCAGACGACTTTCGCTACTGCTTGACAGCCGTTGACCGATTTACACGCTGGCCGGAAGCGGTACCTCTTACAGACATAACAGCAGAGACGGTGGCAAAGGCGCTATTGTCGTGCTGGATATCGCGCTTTGGGTGCCCCACTGATATTGTGACCGACAGAGGTAGGCAGTTCGAGTCAGCACTTTTTGAACAGTTGTCAAAAACAATTGGCTTTAAACATCGACGCACAACTGCTTACCACCCACAATGTAATGGGTTAGTGGAACGTTTTCACCGCCAGTTGAAAAGCGCAATCACCTGCCACGCTGACACCAAATGGACTGAAACCCTACCATTAGTTCTTCTTGGGATCAGGAGCGCTTTTAAGGAAGACCTACAGAATTCCTCAGCACAGCTAGTGTATGGCGAGACATTAAGACTCCCGGGAGAATTCTTCGATCAGAATTCTATTAATCACAGCACGGACCCGACCGAATTTTCTACACGTCTTAAACGTTACGCCAAAAACTTACGCCCTGTCCCGACCCAACACCACGCCAGTAACAAGGTATTCGTTTTCAAGGACTTAGCCACTTGTAGCCACGCATTCCTGAGGGAAGACGCGCTACGAGGCTCCCTTCAACCTGCGTATACTGGACCACATGCCATCATCAAACGAGGTGACAAATACTGTACACTCAACATAAGAGGCAAAAACACTACAGTGTCTATAGACAGAATTAAACCTGCCTATATACTGTCAGACACAAATAATACAGACTCCATCCCACACACACCACACTCGACACCGTCATCACCACCTAGTAGTACACAAACAACTCGTTCTGGAAGACGAGTCAGGTTCCCAGAATATTATCGCCCTTAACCAGGTCTCTGGGGGGGAGTATTGTGGGGTCCTTCTCATATATAAATATAAAACATTAATTTACTAACACTATTAAAATACATTTATTTAATACACAAACAATATCTATACATATCTAATATTAATACGCAACTCATATCATCACACTAACAAATTAATTAATTGCACTCCTTCCGGCGCAGTCGGCTAAAATAATAAAGTACCGTTATCTATGCGGCCGGCCCCGGCCGGCCTTAGATAGCTGCGCGCGCGCCGTGCGTCTTTTGTTTACCTAGCCGGCACCGGCAGTCAGAATTCATACACCGTGCGAAGCGCTCGCTAATCGATGCTTGCTTTTTGAGTTCTACCTACATTATTTACGTGCCTTGTTAATTTTGTTTTCTGTCGCTACGCTTAAGCTTATATAAACTATTAAGTGTATAATATCGCTGTAAACTCGTTGCGCGATAATGTGTAGTGTTGTGTGTGCCTGAAGAATAAATCTTTGAACTATATTAACGGATTTCAATTACACCGTGAACCGTGAGTAAATACACCCACTCAACACTTCCATATTTTGATTTTTCATGAGTTTAGGAAAATAGTAAAATTATTAGGGTTAATTACCTGATTGGTTGCGAACAAAACAACCACCCTTTTGTAAAGAAATAAATCTAAATAAAAATGGTAAAGTAAACTACCTGCTTTAAGGTTTAATTGCCTCTTGTAGCTTAACAACCTCTTTATATGCATGGTGACAGTCCTTAAAAACGTAAAATTTAAAAGTTCGGTGAGCAACTTTCCTAAATTTAATTACCTAAAATACCTCCTACAATATTTTTTACCATTGCTATTCAAGATCACACTGTCTTTTTATTCTATAATAATCTTGGCTTTGATGGCTCATAGAGAGAAATGGAAGGAAGTACCACATATAAGAGCAGAGAGATGACGATGATGATGAATCTTGGCCTCGCACACTTTTCACGCCTGATGGTAACATGCTATTAACAGAAATAAAATATCAGATTCAACTTACCTATGAACCTTAGACAGCGGGAACAGCAGACACAGCTTCTGGTACAGTTCAGTGAAGTGTTTGTACGATCTGTATAAAACTGAAGGCGTGGTCTGTCCCTGTCTGTATATCCGGAGGGCGTAGACGTAGTGCTTCTCGGGGTCGTAGCGTTTCTCGTAGCCCAGACACTCTACTGAGACTAGGCGGCCTTCTTGTGACGCTCTGTAGAAAAAATGTAATCAATAAATTATATTTTATTTATAACAAGTAACACGAACGTTTTACCCTTGTATATGTTTTTTAATAGTCATGGTGTTCTAATTATGGGAACGATTTCTGTTTGAACACATATTTTTAACCAGCCAAATGGTGTAAAAAATAACAATTTAATTCCATTCCAGTCTTTTTGACGAGTTAGTTGCAGACTTGGTATTCCTGCCCTCTAATTTACGTAATAAAGCTTTCTAATTTTTTCAATTTTGTAGTCTTAAAAAAGTTTTTATTTGTACCTGAGAAGAAAGTACAAAAGTAGTAAGCGTACAAAGCTGATTGATTTGATAAATTGGATATGTGTTTAATAACATATAGTTTTCTATACACAATTTAATGTAATTCTCACGTGTAAGTCCTGGGCATGAATGACAGCAGCTCAGAACTGGTGCTGCTGGAGTCTCCACTGGCACGGAGCTGGGCCAGGTTGTGCAGGAAGAAGTTGATGGGAGTGAACCTGCGGGGAGCAGTCATAAATACATCTCCAGACTAACACACCAATTATGTGGCCCTAGAGTAAGTTGCAGCAAGCACTTGTGTTGTAGGTACCATATAGTGGACTAGGGGAGAACCTAATTACACCCAGACAAGAGCCAATATCGAAAATACAATTTTACCCTTAGCAGTCTGATGAGACCACAGAGGTCATCGAAAAGTAGATGCTATGTAATGTGTGTGTGTGCTGTGTTAGTGTGTGTTATGTATGCGTGAGTGTGTTATGTATGCGTGAGTGTGTTATGTATGTGTTTGTGTGTTATGTATGTGTGTGTGCTATATATGTGTGTGTGTGTACTGACTTGCTGTTGAGGCTGTCGTGTATGAGTCGCGAGAAGGCGGCGGCGGCCTCGGGGTTGCTGGCGTCGGGCAGTAGGGCGGCTCGCACGTAGCTGTGTGTGTGTGTGTGTGTGTGTGTACTGACTTGCTGTTGAGGCTGTCGTGTATGAGTCGCGAGAAGGCGGCGGCGGCCTCGGGGTTGCTGGCGTCGGGCAGTAGGGCGGCTCGCACGTAGCTGTGTGTGTGTGTGTGTGTGTGTGTACTGACTTGCTGTTGAGGCTGTCGTGTATGAGTCGCGAGAAGGCGGCGGCGGCCTCGGGGTTGCTGGCGTCGGGCAGTAGGGCGGCTCGCACGTAGCTGTGTGTGTGTGTGTGTGTGTGTGTACTGACTTGCTGTTGAGGCTGTCGTGTATGAGTCGCGAGAAGGCGGCGGCGGCCTCGGGGTTGCTGGCGTCGGGCAGTAGGGCGGCTCGCACGTAGCTGTGTGTGTGTGTGTGTGTGTGTGTACTGACTTGCTGTTGAGGCTGTCGTGTATGAGTCGCGAGAAGGCGGCGGCGGCCTCGGGGTTGCTGGCGTCGGGCAGTAGGGCGGCTCGCACGTAGCTGTGTGTGTGTGTGTGTGTGTGTGTACTGACTTGCTGTTGAGGCTGTCGTGTATGAGTCGCGAGAAGGCGGCGGCGGCCTCGGGGTTGCTGGCGTCGGGCAGTAGGGCGGCTCGCACGTAGCTGTGTGTGTGTGTGTGTGTGTGTGTA
The DNA here is from genome assembly GCA_916618145.1 of Emmelina monodactyla. Classification (NCBI taxonomy): domain Eukaryota; kingdom Metazoa; phylum Arthropoda; class Insecta; order Lepidoptera; family Pterophoridae; genus Emmelina; species Emmelina monodactyla. The sequence continues at coordinate 10,623,281 of OU745302.1, read as the reverse complement.
CTGACTTGCTGTTGAGGCTGTCGTGTATGAGTCGCGAGAAGGCGGCGGCGGCCTCGGGGTTGCTGGCGTCGGGCAGTAGGGCGGCTCGCACGTAGCTGTGTGTGTGTGTGTGTGTGTGTGTACTGACTTGCTGTTGAGGCTGTCGTGTATGAGTCGCGAGAAGGCGGCGGCGGCCTCGGGGTTGCTGGCGTCGGGCAGTAGGGCGGCTCGCACGTAGCTGTGTGTGTGTGTGTGTGTGTGTGTACTGACTTGCTGTTGAGGCTGTCGTGTATGAGTCGCGAGAAGGCGGCGGCGGCCTCGGGGTTGCTGGCGTCGGGCAGTAGGGCGGCTCGCACGTAGCTGTGTGTGTGTGTGTGTGTGTGTGTGTACTGACTTGCTGTTGAGGCTGTCGTGTATGAGTCGCGAGAAGGCGGCGGCGGCCTCGGGGTTGCTGGCGTCGGGCAGTAGGGCGGCTCGCACGTAGCTGTGTGTGTGTGTGTGTGTGTGTGTACTGACTTGCTGTTGAGGCTGTCGTGTATGAGTCGCGAGAAGGCGGCGGCGGCCTCGGGGTTGCTGGCGTCGGGCAGTAAGGCAGCCCGCACGTAGCTGTGTGTGTGTGTGTGTGTGTGTGTGTGTGTGTGTGTGTACTGACTTGCTGTTGAGGCTGTCGTGTATGAGTCGCGAGAAGGCGGCGGCGGCCTCGGGGTTGCTGGCGTCGGGCAGTAGGGCGGCTCGCACGTAGCTGTGTGTGTGTGTGTGTGTGTGTACTGACTTGCTGTTGAGGCTGTCGTGTATGAGTCGCGAGAAGGCGGCGGCGGCCTCGGGGTTGCTGGCGTCGGGCAGTAGGGCGGCTCGCACGTAGCTGTGTGTGTGTGTGTGTGTGTGTGTGTACTGACTTGCTGTTGAGGCTGTCGTGTATGAGTCGCGAGAAGGCGGCGGCGGCCTCGGGGTTGCTGGCGTCGGGCAGTAGGGCGGCTCGCACGTAGCTGTGTGTGTGTGTGTGTGTGTGTACTGACTTGCTGTTGAGGCTGTCGTGTATGAGTCGCGAGAAGGCGGCGGCGGCCTCGGGGTTGCTGGCGTCGGGCAGTAAGGCAGCCCGCACGTAGCTGTGTGTGTGTGTGTGTGTGTGTGTGTGTGTGTGTGTGTACTGACTTGCTGTTGAGGCTGTCGTGTATGAGTCGCGAGAAGGCGGCGGCGGCCTCGGGGTTGCTGGCGTCGGGCAGTAGGGCGGCTCGCACGTAGCTGTGTGTGTGTGTGTGTGTGTGTGTACTGACTTGCTGTTGAGGCTGTCGTGTATGAGTCGCGAGAAGGCGGCGGCGGCCTCGGGGTTGCTGGCGTCGGGCAGTAGGGCGGCTCGCACGTAGCTGTGTGTGTGTGTGTGTGTGTGTACTGACTTGCTGTTGAGGCTGTCGTGTATGAGTCGCGAGAAGGCGGCGGCGGCCTCGGGGTTGCTGGCGTCGGGCAGTAAGGCAGCCCGCACGTAGCTGTGTGTGTGTGTGTGTGTGTGTGTGTGTGTGTACTGACTTGCTGTTGAGGCTGTCGTGTATGAGTCGCGAGAAGGCGGCGGCGGCCTCGGGGTTGCTGGCGTCGGGCAGTAGGGCCGCCCGCACGTAGCTGACGGCCGCCGACGACACGCCCGCCACGCCCGATGTCGCCATCTACCACACGAAACTACAGTTAGTGGCAGTTCTTTATTTAAAACTAGTGGCCGCCCGCGACTTCGTTCGCGTGGGAATGAGAAGTTTTCCCGCGGTGAAAAGTACCCTATATGATATTCTGATGTATAACCTATATTACTGTTAAGTTTCATCCAAATCCGTCCAATAGTTTTAACGTGAAAGAGTAACAAAAAGATCATCCATACATCCATACATTCATCCATACTCACAAACTTTCACATTTATAATATTAGTAGGATGGACGCTTTGTTCCGTTTAACTAGTCTATGTCCCTCCACTTATTGCATGTGATTGCTACTTTTACGTTTACACAAATGAAAAAAAAAGATAAGAATGACTTTGTTTAGTTATACTCTGTTTGTTTAGAAGTCTGTGACTTCGGTATTTTATATGCCGAAATATTCCTTTAAATTAGTCGGACACACATGCCAAAGTGTTTGTTGTTTACTTTAATTTAGCGTATATAGTCAGATGACTGACGTTTAATTAAATATTTAGAATAAAAAAGAGAGGAAAGGAATTACTGGACAAACATACACACAGGCACGATTAGCGACTTTGCTTTATTTATATTACCTATTTTATGATAATTACGATGATTAATAAAGACGAATGCATTGACACGAAGTAGCTTCGAAGTCTCTGAAGGTCCCTCAGGGTCCTGGTACTTCTTCCTTCGTGTGATGAATATGCACTTTGCAACTCTTATCCATCTTGTATCAGAGTTTTCGGGAGCCGCCTCAGGTCTCTGTCGTGGTACTCACCAGCGCGAACAGGTCCAGCACGTGGTCGTGGTGCCGCCGCAGCACGTTGAAGGCCATGCAGCACAGTTCCATGATGGTACTCACCAGCGCGAACAGGTCCAGCACGTGGTCGTGGTGCCGCCGCAGCACGTTGAAGGCCATGCAGCACAGTTCCATGATGGTACTCACCAGCGCGAACAGGTCCAGCACGTGGTCGTGGTGCCGCCGCAGCACGTTGAAGGCCATGCAGCACAGTTCCATGATGGTACTCACCAGCGCGAACAGGTCCAGCACGTGGTCGTGGTGCCGCCGCAGCACGTTGAAGGCCATGCAGCACAGTTCCATGATGGTACTCACCAGCGCGAACAGGTCCAGCACGTGGTCGTGGTGCCGCCGCAGCACGTTGAAGGCCATGCAGCACAGTTCCATGATGGTACTCACCAGCGCGAACAGGTCCAGCACGTGGTCGTGGTGCCGCCGCAGCACGTTGAAGGCCATGCAGCACAGTTCCATGATGGTACTCACCAGCGCGAACAGGTCCAGCACGTGGTCGTGGTGCCGCCGCAGCACGTTGAAGGCCATGCAGCACAGTTCCATGATGGTACTCACCAGCGCGAACAGGTCCAGCACGTGGTCGTGGTGCCGCCGCAGCACGTTGAAGGCCATGCAGCACAGTGCCATGATGGTACTCACCAGCGCGAACAGGTCCAGCACGTGGTCGTGGTGCCGCCGCAGCACGTTGAAGGCCATGCAGCACAGTTCCATGATGGTACTCACCAGCGCGAACAGGTCCAGCACGTGGTCGTGGTGCCGCCGCAGCACGTTGAAGGCCATGCAGCACAGTTCCATGATGGTACTCACCAGCGCGAACAGGTCCAGCACGTGGTCGTGGTGCCGCCGCAGCACGTTGAAGGCCATGCAGCACAGTTCCATGATGGTACTCACCAGCGCGAACAGGTCCAGCACGTGGTCGTGGTGCCGCCGCAGCACGTTGAAGGCCATGCAGCACAGTTCCATGATGGTACTCACCAGCGCGAACAGGTCCAGCACGTGGTCGTGGTGCCGCCGCAGCACGTTGAAGGCCATGCAGCACAGTTCCATGATGGTACTCACCAGCGCGAAGAGGTCCAGCACGTGGTCGTGGTGCCGCCGCAGCACGTTGAAGGCCATGCAGCACAGTTCCATGATGGTACTCACCAGCGCGAACAGGTCCAGCACGTGGTCGTGGTGCCGCCGCAGCACGTTGAAGGCCATGCAGCACAGTGCCATGATGGTACTCACCAGCGCGAACAGGTCCAGCACGTGGTCGTGGTGCCGCCGCAGCACGTTGAAGGCCATGCAGCACAGTTCCATGATGGTACTCACCAGCGCGAACAGGTCCAGCACGTGGTCGTGGTGCCGCCGCAGCACGTTGAAGGCCATGCAGCACAGTTCCATGATGGTACTCACCAGCGCGAACAGGTCCAGCACGTGGTCGTGGTGCCGCCGCAGCACGTTGAAGGCCATGCAGCACAGTTCCATGATGGTACTCACCAGCGCGAACAGGTCCAGCACGTGGTCGTGGTGCCGCCGCAGCACGTTGAAGGCCATGCAGCACAGTTCCATGATGGTACTCACCAGCGCGAACAGGTCCAGCACGTGGTCGTGGTGCCGCCGCAGCACGTTGAAGGCCATGCAGCACAGTTCCATGATGGTACTCACCAGCGCGAACAGGTCCAGCACGTGGTCGTGGTGCCGCCGCAGCACGTTGAAGGCCATGCAGCACAGTTCCATGATGGTACTCACCAGCGCGAACAGGTCCAGCACGTGGTCGTGGTGCCGCCGCAGCACGTTGAAGGCCATGCAGCACAGTTCCATGATGGTACTCACCAGCGCGAACAGGTCCAGCACGTGGTCGTGGTGCCGCCGCAGCACGTTGAAGGCCATGCAGCACAGTTCCATGATGGTACTCACCAGCGCGAACAGGTCCAGCACGTGGTCGTGGTGCCGCCGCAGCACGTTGAAGGCCATGCAGCACAGTTCCATGATGGTACTCACCAGCGCGAACAGGTCCAGCACGTGGTCGTGGTGCCGCCGCAGCACGTTGAAGGCCATGCAGCACAGTTCCATGATGGTACTCACCAGCGCGAACAGGTCCAGCACGTGGTCGTGGTGCCGCCGCAGCACGTTGAAGGCCATGCAGCACAGTTCCATGATGGTACTCACCAGCGCGAACAGGTCCAGCACGTGGTCGTGGTGCCGCCGCAGCACGTTGAAGGCCATGCAGCACAGTTCCATGATGGTACTCACCAGCGCGAAGAGGTCCAGCACGTGGTCGTGGTGCCGCCGCAGCACGTTGAAGGCCATGCAGCACAGTTCCATGATGGTACTCACCAGCGCGAACAGGTCCAGCACGTGGTCGTGGTGCCGCCGCAGCACGTTGAAGGCCATGCAGCACAGTGCCATGATGGTACTCACCAGCGCGAACAGGTCCAGCACGTGGTCGTGGTGCCGCCGCAGCACGTTGAAGGCCATGCAGCACAGTTCCATGATGGTACTCACCAGCGCGAACAGGTCCAGCACGTGGTCGTGGTGCCGCCGCAGCACGTTGAAGGCCATGCAGCACAGTTCCATGATGGTACTCACCAGCGCGAACAGGTCCAGCACGTGGTCGTGGTGCCGCCGCAGCACGTTGAAGGCCATGCAGCACAGTTCCATGATGGTACTCACCAGCGCGAAGAGGTCCAGCACGTGGTCGTGGTGCCGCCGCAGCACGTTGAAGGCCATGCAGCACAGTTCCATGATGGTACTCACCAGCGCGAACAGGTCCAGCACGTGGTCGTGGTGCCGCCGCAGCACGTTGAAGGCCATGCAGCACAGTGCCATGATGGTACTCACCAGCGCGAACAGGTCCAGCACGTGGTCGTGGTGCCGCCGCAGCACGTTGAAGGCCATGCAGCACAGTTCCATGATGGTACTCACCAGCGCGAACAGGTCCAGCACGTGGTCGTGGTGCCGCCGCAGCACGTTGAAGGCCATGCAGCACAGTTCCATGATGGTACTCACCAGCGCGAACAGGTCCAGCACGTGGTCGTGGTGCCGCCGCAGCACGTTGAAGGCCATGCAGCACAGTTCCATGATGGTACTCACCAGCGCGAACAGGTCCAGCACGTGGTCGTGGTGCCGCCGCAGCACGTTGAAGGCCATGCAGCACAGTTCCATGATGGTACTCACCAGCGCGAACAGGTCCAGCACGTGGTCGTGGTGCCGCCGCAGCACGTTGAAGGCCATGCAGCACAGTTCCATGATGGTACTCACCAGCGCGAACAGGTCCAGCACGTGGTCGTGGTGCCGCCGCAGCACGTTGAAGGCCATGCAGCACAGTTCCATGATGGTACTCACCAGCGCGAACAGGTCCAGCACGTGGTCGTGGTGCCGCCGCAGCACGTTGAAGGCCATGCAGCACAGTTCCATGATGGTACTCACCAGCGCGAACAGGTCCAGCACGTGGTCGTGGTGCCGCCGCAGCACGTTGAAGGCCATGCAGCACAGTTCCATGATGGTACTCACCAGCGCGAACAGGTCCAGCACGTGGTCGTGGTGCCGCCGCAGCACGTTGAAGGCCATGCAGCACAGTTCCATGATGGTACTCACCAGCGCGAACAGGTCCAGCACGTGGTCGTGGTGCCGCCGCAGCACGTTGAAGGCCATGCAGCACAGTTCCATGATGGTACTCACCAGCGCGAACAGGTCCAGCACGTGGTCGTGGTGCCGCCGCAGCACGTTGAAGGCCATGCAGCACAGTTCCATGATGGTACTCACCAGCGCGAACAGGTCCAGCACGTGGTCGTGGTGCCGCCGCAGCACGTTGAAGGCCATGCAGCACAGTTCCATGATGGTACTCACCAGCGCGAACAGGTCCAGCACGTGGTCGTGGTGCCGCCGCAGCACGTTGAAGGCCATGCAGCACAGTTCCATGATGGTACTCACCAGCGCGAACAGGTCCAGCACGTGGTCGTGGTGCCGCCGCAGCACGTTGAAGGCCATGCAGCACAGTTCCATGATGGTACTCACCAGCGCGAACAGGTCCAGCACGTGGTCGTGGTGCCGCCGCAGCACGTTGAAGGCCATGCAGCACAGTTCCATGATGGTACTCACCAGCGCGAACAGGTCCAGCACGTGGTCGTGGTGCCGCCGCAGCACGTTGAAGGCCATGCAGCACAGTTCCATGATGGTACTCACCAGCGCGAACAGGTCCAGCACGTGGTCGTGGTGCCGCCGCAGCACGTTGAAGGCCATGCAGCACAGTTCCATGATGGTACTCACCAGCGCGAACAGGTCCAGCACGTGGTCGTGGTGCCGCCGCAGCACGTTGAAGGCCATGCAGCACAGTTCCATGATGGTACTCACCAGCGCGAACAGGTCCAGCACGTGGTCGTGGTGCCGCCGCAGCACGTTGAAGGCCATGCAGCACAGTTCCATGATGGTACTCACCAGCGCGAACAGGTCCAGCACGTGGTCGTGGTGCCGCCGCAGCACGTTGAAGGCCATGCAGCACAGTTCCATGATGGTACTCACCAGCGCGAAGAGGTCCAGCACGTGGTCGTGGTGCCGCCGCAGCACGTTGAAGGCCACGCAGCACAGTTCCATGATGGTACTCACCAGCGCGAACAGGTCCAGCACGTGGTCGTGGTGCCGCCGCAGCACGTTGAAGGCCATGCAGCACAGTTCCATGATGGTACTCACCAGCGCGAACAGGTCCAGCACGTGGTCGTGGTGCCGCCGCAGCACGTTGAAGGCCATGCAGCACAGTTCCATGATGGTACTCACCAGCGCGAACAGGTCCAGCACGTGGTCGTGGTGCCGCCGCAGCACGTTGAAGGCCATGCAGCACAGTTCCATGATGGTACTCACCAGCGCGAACAGGTCCAGCACGTGGTCGTGGTGCCGCCGCAGCACGTTGAAGGCCATGCAGCACAGTTCCATGATGGTACTCACCAGCGCGAACAGGTCCAGCACGTGGTCGTGGTGCCGCCGCAGCACGTTGAAGGCCATGCAGCACAGTTCCATGATGGTACTCACCAGCGCGAACAGGTCCAGCACGTGGTCGTGGTGCCGCCGCAGCACGTTGAAGGCCATGCAGCACAGCTCCACGAAGTGCTGGAACCGCTGCGTGGGGCGCTCGCCGCCGTTGATCACGTACGCCATGTCGTGGGTCAACACGAACGGGGCGCGGTCTCTGCGGGGTGATACACGACTCATATACTTTATTACTAGTGGCCGCCCGGGACTCCGTTCGCGTGGAAGTCGGTTTCCCGTGGGAATAAGAAGTTTTCCCGCGGTAAAAAATACCCTATGTGTTATTCTGATGTATAACCGATATTACTGCAAAGTTTCATCCAAATCCGTCCAATAGTTTTTACGTGAAAGAGGAACAAACATCCATCCATCCATCCATCCATCCATCCTCACATACTCACAAACTTTCACATTTATAATATTAAGTAGGATTACTAGCCATCAGGGGCCCATAGTTGAGCAAAGGCCTGTCCCCTTTCTTTCCACGCTACCCGGTTTGTGGTTAACAGAACCCAATCTTTGTTGAAAACATCAAGATCGTCTCACCAACGACGTCGGGGTCTTCCTCGTCGTCTTAATATTGACTGACGCATTTACGGACTTTATGTTTTTTTGCACACAAAACAGCCTAGAGCCAAACATCAATATTGAGATGCGATAACGATAGTTTTTTGATTAGACCCTAGATTAATATACGCTCAAAAACAAATGAAACTCGTTTACTTTTTGTTTATACTCCCAAAATCGTGTATTTAAAGAAACAAATAAAATAGAGTATTTATTGCTTTTGGTAAAAGATGTCCGAATGGATGGCCTTAAGATGATATTAAGTTTTCATAATATTAAGGGTGAGTATGCAAAATACAAATATAAGAACATACTCGTACAATAAATTGCACTAACATCTAAATATTGAGATTTATTTGTGAACATATAAGTTGCCACATATCCAAAACTACTCAATCCCTACTTCCCTACTAATATTATAAATGCGAAAGTAACTCTGTCTGTCTGGCGGTCTGTCTGTCTGTCTGTCTGTCTGTTACGCTTTCACGCCTAAACCACTGAACCGATTTTGATTAAATTTGGTATGAAGTAAGAACTGAACTTGGGAAAGGACATAGAGTACTTTTTACCGCGGGAAAATTTCTCATTCCCACGGGAAACCGACTTCCACGCGAACGGAGTTGCGGGCGGCCACTAGTATTTATTAATTTAATCAGGATTTTCAACTTAATACATACAAAAAATGTAAGTACCTAAACATTGGCCCCGATTCTGAAGACACTCTCTAAACTAAATTGAAACTATCGCCATCACTTACTCATCAATGGTATAAGACAGATACAGGTAAACATTTTAGTCCCGTCAAACTAATATGTGCGTGCACTATGACACGGCGAAGGCAATTTTAGACTAGTCCTCAGCGCATTTCGTTGAATTTTACAGTGATGTGGACTAAATTTAGTGAGACCAAAGTACCTGTCTTTGCTTTGACAAAGCATGGGAAAGTGACAGTTTTTTTTTCATTTAGTTTAAGAGAGCTTTTCGGAATCGGGGCCATTGTGCGAAAATAACAAAATATTTCCATTAAAGCGTTAACCTTACCTGTAAGTTTCAAATAATTTCTTACCTTTTTTACCACACCTGTAAGTTTCAAACGATTTCTTACCTTTTAAAATTACCAAACATCTGTGCATCTCCCAGGAACTTCCCGAAGTCGATGTGGAAGAGATGTCCTGAAGTCTTCAACATGATGTTGTCGTTGTGGCGGTCGCAGATACCCAGTAAATAGGTAGCCACGCTGTAGCCCGCACAGGAAGCTGGGTGGGGAGGGAAGATTGGTGAAGAGTTAGAGGCGAAGTAGGGTTGGTTTTAAAGTCATAGAAAAATTTGCAAAGTGTTTGTAAAGGGAAATCAAAAAGACCTATAAGGTTAGAAATGCACTGATTTCTTTTTATGAAGTATGTATTCTAAATGAATATTGATGTAAATAATATTTTAGCAAAAATAAACTTTAATATAAGTAAGTAATTTAAAACTTTGTTATTTTCACTTTTAGTATTCGAAATTGATTAGAGCATATTTGCTTCAAGTCGAAAACCATTTCATAATAATTAAATTTTATAAGGAGGAAAATTCGTGAGTTTGGATGATTGGGATTACCTCCGGTATTACTGTATCAATTTTGGAAAGCCTTACACCATCAGAATGCTAACTTTAACATGTAGTATCAAAAGCTATTTTAATATGATATCTATACGTTTTTTAATCTATTCGTCATGTTTCCATTATAAAGTTTTAACAGGATTACACGTTACGTTTACTTATAATTGTTTTCCCACTCAGTCTTTTATCTTCATATCGTTTAGTATGTATATTGAATTTGTAAAAACCTTGGTATAACTAATAGTCTTAGATCCCAAAATAGAACGACCTTCACCGAGCTGGTTAATACATATTTTATTTAATAAAAAATATATTTCATGTATTAACCAACCAGCAATTTAGTCAACACTTATCCAAAATTGTATCCATTGGAAAATGAATACCGAGCTGTTTTAAGCGAAAGATCCCAGTACCAATTAAAACAGCTCTAATTCTTAGCTATTAAGACTATTGCGCAACAAATACAAATCCATAAAGATGTTGAAGAAGAAACAACAAATTTTTCTTGTTGAAATCTTATACTCGACGTCGACAACTGTTTTCATTGGCTAAATAATGGCGGGTCTCTAGCCAATGAAAACAGTTGTCGACGTCGAGTTCAAATCGACGCTAGTTACGCGGTAGACCCCCAGCTCGGTGAAGGTCTTTCTATAGCGGGATCCTATACTATAAATAAAGTTAATGTATATGTTACCAGTAAAGTTATCCCTAATGAATGTATATGTTACCAGTAAAGTTATCCCTAATGAATGTATATGTTACCAGTAAAGTTATCCCTAATGAATGTATATGTTACCAGTAAAGTTGTCCCTAGCCCGCTGATATTCCAGTTCGCTGGGGTTGTGCTTGGCGAGCCACTCGGCGATGGGCTTGTCCTTGAAGGACCCCGTGAGGCCCCACTCCGACTGGATGGCGCGAAGGGTCTCTGCTTCTGACACTATCTCGATCATGCCTGGATAAAATAAACGTGAATATTTATAATACAGTGGACCCCCGGTTATTCGACAAACGCTTTGCAAGGCAGTGTCGAACTATCGAATTTGTCGGATTATAGGGTACTGCCGAAGACCCCCTATAGTCCGGACTTTTGTACAAAAGAGTACCTTGTTATCTGAGAAAATTACAGATCAAATAATAAGATTCTACATACATATGTACATTATATACCGGGTGTCCAGGAAACAATGGATAAACTCTGGAGGGCTGATAGTAGAACTAAAGGCAAGCCTAAAAAATAATTGATAAAAAGTATAACCCTTACACTGCTAGAAATATGGCGCTTTAAAAAAAACTTCATATTTTTTTGACTGTGTTCATATTTTTACTCGTAACGAGGTCAAATCACTTAATACCATCATTATTTCTATGCTAAAATAATTAATATAAACCGCATAAGTGAATAACTACCAAATAAAATAGCTTACTAAAGTATTTTTCTCAAAAAATAATGTTAAACTTTTGATTTGTGTAAAATTTCTAAAGAAATATTTTTGATGTGGAACTTTGAACAGCTCTGGTGTAAAAAAATAATATGAAAGCAACAGTGGCCAATGATTTCAAAATATTCCTGGTTTAATAACGTTTTTAAAAAGATGTAATATGTCGTTATTGTAATGAAAAAATATTGAACTAATGGTATTAGTGTGGAAAATGGGAATATTATTTAGTTGTAGCAAAATTAAAAAAATACAATAAAACTAAAGAAATATGATTTTAAACTGATATTATTTGCAAACACATTGGAGTTATTGAGAGCAACTGTTCAAATTGTCTGTCCCCTTCCTGATGCAGGCCCTACATTTACGAATTTTTAAAAGCCCTACATTTAAAAGTTTTTATTTAACAGTCATTGAAGTCTTAGTTCCCAAAAGGAATAGTATATTGAATTAACGAAAAAGCTTTTATTTAAAAGGTTTATATTTTGACATACAAACTGTTTCAACTCAAAAATATTTTGGCACGACGGTGACTGTTCGGATGAAGCTAGTTACACCCAAACACAAAACAATTTAGTCAACGCTAATCCAAAATCGTGTCCAGTGGAAAATGAATACCAGTACCAATTAAAACAGCTCTAATTAAGACTCTTGCGTCACAAATCCAAATCCATGAAGATGTTGAAGAAGGAACAAACCATTTTGCATGTTGAAATCTATTATAATTACCTCGTTTGTGGCTGGTAGGCAGCGCGGCGAACGTCACTATCCGAAGATCTAATCCAGCGCTCAGCCACAAGTTGTCCAGCACTTTGATCACTTGCAGCACGAGCGCGTCTTGACGCAAATCATCGCCCACCTATAATGTTATACACATTGTTAACACAAATACTTGTCCTAAGCAATGATTCTTATGACATGAGATTAAAGAGAGTATTCTTTATATAATGGGAAATAATCAAATTTTTAACGGGTGTAAAAAGACCAATTCCGAAGCCTGAAACTATGTATTTTTGAGCTTCTCACACGTCAACTGATGGTTCAGGTGCAATGATTTACATAAAATAAAACACTATTTACTTTGAAATCATCGCATAATCTGATATACAATTTTGTACAATAATGCAAAAAATATATTTTGTTTATAATCATAATTTTTTTTATATTGTAAACGTAACCAGTACTCCTCCAGCTATGTCCCACTTTTGTTTTCGGAAACAGTCTTTTTACACCCCGTATAATAAATAACAAATAAATGCACGTTAAAGTATCTTTTTCTCTTGTTTTTTTTTAATTAAACTCCTACTACAGCTTTCGAGTTAAAAGTCCCTAAAGAATCACAGTGTACAAAGATCGTTCTGGACTTATATTATATTAAGACCAATATTATATTATTAACTACGGTAGCTTTTTTTTGTTTGTTATAAGTATCTTAAGGCATATAATAACTGTAAACTTAAAATATCTATTAATAAAACTGATTTTATTTTTATTATGGAAATCGGCACTATTCATGATATAATGTTGAGCTTTACCTTGAACATAGCAGGAATGATAGCGTTGTCACAGCCAATAAAATTGATTTTCAATGGTAAAGTGTTCGACGAGAAGTATGTACATGATCTGAAACAGATATTTCAATTACAACTTTATTTGCAAACGGATGAGACTTAAAATTAATTAGACGGCTTATAAATCTAAACGGTTCTTGTTGCATAAAGCGTTTAAAAAAACATAATGTATAGATTTCAAAAAGTTATTTATTAAATTAACGAGTGGTGTAAAATCATCAACATAAAAGATGGCGTGAACAGCAATAAAATCAGTGGTTTACCAAGATTCAGAGCACAAATATATAAACAGACACGATTAGCGATTTTATTTTATATTATGTAATATTAATGATAATGAAATGATGATATTAATAATGTTATGAGGATGATAATGACAACAATGTAATGGAATAGAAGTAGTCAGAGGACAAGCAAACAAACAGGCGCTATTAGCAATTTTTTTGAATACTACGTTATGATAATGATAGTGACGATAATGTAATGACGACGTTGATGTGTAATGACAATGATGATAATGGTAATATAATGATGGTGATGATGAACAACTATAATGATAATGATGATAATGTTACGCCAATGATAATAATGATAATTTTACAAATACAATAACAATGACAACTAACTTGACATCGACATCGGTGACGGTAGCGTGTAAAGCTAGCGGCAGCGCCGTGTGTTTCCCTCTGATGGCGGCGGCCAGCTGCGAGCCGCCCACCGACACCGCGCGGCCTCGGTTGCCTTCCTTAGCCGACTTTACTGAGAGAGCCACTTCTGATAGAGTCTGTATAATAACAAATGTATGTGTAGGTACAATGAGTGTAAACAGGCCACTTGCGATGGAACATGGCTCACAGATATTACAGGAAGTGTTACTTTGAACACTATATGTTTGGGAAAGAGTAGAACTTAAGGTTACGATAATACAAGCTATTAACGAAGAGAGACATTACCCAAATTAGCCTGATACTGGAATAGAACCTTAAACTATAATGACTTTCGTACTAAAGAAATTTCGTGAAAAAAATGAAAATTTATCTATTTACATTCCAAGAATATATATTTTTTTAACTCATTCATCGGTAAATAATGTCTATGGCAATGGCACTACTATTCCTCAAATATACAAAACTTCCATTTTCGTGAGTTTATTTTATTGTGCTCATTCCACAATTTTAAATGTATCTACTTAATTCACTAATTTGCCTTTAGCATTATAAAAATACCTAAATTTGTTTTTCAACCCAGTACACTTAAGAGCTATCAACATCACATAAATTATTGAATATTCTTTATACATACCTTGACAAGCAGTTTCTGGTTGATCAGACAGTGCGCCAGTCTCTCCCCGCAGACGGACAGCAGAGCCCGCAGCATGAGGCTGTACCGCCACGAGGCGCTGCCGGCGTCGCGCGAGGCCTCGTCCGAGGGGTCGTCCAGGGAAATGCCCAGGAACTGCTGGCTGGGGGCCTAGGGGGGTGGTATATCGTATAGTTTAACGGCCGAAACCAATATTCACCAATATTAAACCCTTCGTAATTGGAAACTGCTAGTTTTGTTTTTTGTGACGTGTTTCTGTCATTTCCATATCAATTGCTATGTACCATAGTTTATTGAGGCGCAAAAACATGGATAATAGTTACCATAGTTACACAAATAACAAGGCGTCAAAGGTTTGTAGCATTGATATATTACTCTCTAGATGGAGTGTTGCATCCAAAACGTCACTCCAAAAGCGGCGCAAATTTTTATGAATGTGTGCGTGACGCGCGTATAACACTATTCAAAATTGTGCATGTGTACGTCAAAGGGATACCAAGTTATAAAATTAAATTTCACAAGTTACCTATGCAAATTTTATTTATCAAGAATAAAAAAATATTAAATTAGACATTTTTTTTCTAGTAATTAATACACTAACATACAGAGACAAGCGTCAAAAATGCGATAGTTTAATAAAACTGTTTAAGTGCAGTACTTACGTGGCCTTAACACTTTGCCACGTCCTACTAATATTATTTCATACTAATATTACAAATGTGGAAATTTATGTTTGGATATTTATTTATTAGTTTCGTTAAAAATACTGTTAAACTAGGCATAATGAAGAAGATGTCAAAATTCCGCTTTTAAAAAAATATATAATTATAATTATTTTACGTGCTTAAAAAAACCGCAAAATTTTATTTTTTTCCTACAAAAGAAGTTGGCAACACCAGAACATTTCAAAACATTTTTTCTATTCGAAAACTAATGTAATGTTTTCTAGTATTTTACTACAAAATCATTATTAAATGCTTAATTTAACCGAAATAACGATAAGCCAGGGATATTGGTAATGATTCTTGAACTATTACGGCAACCTTTGAACGCGCATTTAGGCATTGTTGTCTTTTTTCCTAGAGAACCTCTCTGCTTGACGGACCAAATGACACTAACGTAGGATGTACGTATAAATTGGATTTGGTAGCTTATTTTTTGCGCCGCTTTTGAGTGTCGGACTTGGTATCTAGAGAGTAATATATCAATGGTTTGTAGAATATTGGTTTCGGCCGTTAGTGGGATAGTAAAGTGTTTTTGAGTTAGGAGGTTTGCTTAAAGGTAAGTAAGGAAGCATGATTGCTTATATGATTTTGAGGTCGTAATTGACTAAATTGACAACTGACTGAAAATCAACGTCGCCCAGCGACATTATGTTGAGCCAGCTACCGATTCAGTTGTTAGTTGTAATATTTCCATGTTTTTTATATTTTTCCAAATGTAAGCACAACTGAATAAATATGCTTTCTTTCTTTCTTTCTTTAATTGTGGGAAAGGATATATAAGTTGTTACAGGAATTTAACTCTCGGATTAACGGTCAACTTTGTCTGGATTGGTTTCGATTTAAACACTTAAAAAGGGACATAAAAGTAGCTTAAAGCATTCCTGAATCATAATTATATTAAAATATGTGCTTCTTTGGTTATAACCCAATCCTTCTTTTTCAAAGTAACTAATATACTACAGTTTAGTATCAAAGATCTAAAAGTAATAAAATATATAATTCTCAGAAGCGTTTCATTAGAGATATAGGAGCTAATTCATGTCTTTAAGTATTAAGATAATATAAAGAAATAGTGGCCGCCCGCGACTCCGTTCGCGTGGAAGTCGGTTTCCCGTGGGAATAAGAAGTTTTCCCGCGGTAAACAGTACCCTATGTTTTTTTTTATGTATAACCTATATTACTGCAACGTTTCATCCAAATCCATCCAGTAGTTTTTACATGAAAACAACAAACATCCATCCAACCATACATCCTCACAAACTTTCACATTTATAATATTAATAGGATAAGTTACCTGTGCCACATGAGGCAATGAGTGCACGAGCAGCCAGAACAACTTGTGGGCGATGGCTGGACACGATAATGAACGACTCAGTAGCAATTCTGAAAAATAAACATTTAGTTTTTTTATTTTTAAGTGAATAGCGTAATGTAAGGTTGATGTCTTATCAAACTTTAAAATTCAAATTTTTTTAAGCTTAATAAATTGGTTTTCACCAAGAAACAAGAATTTTAGAATTAAAAGAAGAGATACATTTTAAACGAGTTGCTTATCTATTTTTTTCACAAAACGCAATGATGGTAAACAGAAACTAGGCAATTTTGTTCTCGATCAATCATAACAAAATAGTTAATGCAACATTATAAACTAATATATATGATATAGTTTACCTGCTAAAGGACTGACTTCATAGGTCTCGTATCGCAGCGCCTGCACTAGTTGAGGTAATATTCTCAGTAAGTCATCGTCCGATAGTTCGTTTATTAAGTCGGTGGCCATTTTTCTAACATCCGCATCCGGAAAACTAAAAAAAAAGAAATATAAACGCATAAACAACTAAACTAGTGTTAGAATAGTGGACAAGTTAGTGTTGTTCTTAAATTCAGTTCAAATCAGTATATTAGCATTTTGTTGAGTCTTCCTTTACGTGTCCATCTCTTAATTTGGATGTCTGCAGTGTACCTAGTGACCCACGCTTGGTAGTGGTGAAATTTTGACTAACTTCTTAATTTTTTTTTGTATTTCAGCAGCTAATGTTCGATACAAAGGTCACTGGGCAACTTAGTATGGAAAATATACCCACGGCCTACAGAAACAAAATTGGTTTCGATGTTAAGATACACATGCCTAGTTTACGAAGATATATCTCGCATCATTGTAGAATATGGGAATCTGCACAAAAATTGAAAGATAAAATATAAGTAATATCCTCTAGTGATAAAACATTTTTCGACTAATTGTATTGAATATGTATTGAATAGTCTGGCTATCGATAGGTGACCTTGAAAAACAGTAAGATTATCGATAGGACTATCCAAAGTATCGATATTATTGATATTATCGATAGCTAATAGTTTGCTTTACTATTGATGACATACCAAACTATCGATTGTATTGAATCGACATCCTTACTATTTTTCAAAGTTACGAGAGTATCGATAGACTATCGATATTTTCTACTGCTGGTTGTAACACTAATTACAATACTTATTTGATTAATATTTTATAACAAAATAAATGTGTAGAATTATATCGTTTTTTTTTCAACATTATCAATGTCAACAGGCACTATAGTGCCGTCCTCTTGGACCTTGCTGGCGCATCTATTTCTAGAATTTTAGACTTCTCCCGCGTTTTTTTTAAATTACCACACAGAATGTAATGTAGGCTAGCACTCAATAATCTACAAGTTATTTGATATTTGAAGGAAATATTTTGAAAACCGGGTCAGATTACGCCCAATCACCTTTAAGTGAAAGAATGACCCAAATAATTGCTCAAACCGCACAATACACGCTGATAACAGACACGATTAGAGACTTCGCTTAACACTATGTAAGTGGACAAACATACAAACAGACACCATTACCACCTTAGTTTTATACTCCGTAAGTGGACAAACAGACACACATAGCTACTCTTCACACTACACAAAAACTTTATACCACGGCAGCAGTAGATGCACGGCGTTGACCGGCGCGGGGGGTGCACAGTATCTATACAACTACATACCACGGCAGCAGTAGATGCACGGCGTTGACCGGCGCGGGGGGTGCACAGTATCTATACAACTACATACCACGGCAGCAGTAGATGCACGGCGTTGACCGGCGCGGGGGGTCCACAGTATCTATACAACTACATACCACGGCAGCAGTAGATGCACGGCGTTGACCGGCGCGGGGGGTGCACAGTATCTATACAACTACATACCACGGCAGCAGTAGATGCACGGCGTTGACCGGCGCGGGGGGGTCCACAGTATCTATACAACTACATACCACGGCAGCAGTAGATGCACGGCGTTGACCGGCGCGGGGGGTCCACAGTATCTATACAACTACATACCACGGCAGCAGTAGATGCACGGCGTTGACCGGCGCGGGGGGTGCACAGTATCTATACAACTACATACCACGGCAGCAGTAGATGCACGGCGTTGACCGGCGCGGGGGGTCCACAGTATCTATACAACTACATACCACGGCAGCAGTAGATGCACGGCGTTGACCGGCGCGGGGGGTGCACAGTATCTATACAACTACATACCACGGCAGCAGTAGATGCACGGCGTTGACCGGCGCGGGGGGTGCACAGTATCTATACAACTACATACCACGGCAGCAGTAGATGCACGGCGTTGACCGGCGCGGGGGGTCCACAGTATCTATACAACTACATACCACGGCAGCAGTAGATGCACGGCGTTGACCGGCGCGGGGGGTCCACAGTATCTATACAACTACATACCACGGCAGCAGTAGATGCACGGCGTTGACCGGCGCGGGGGGTCCACAGTATCTATACAACTACATACCACGGCAGCAGTAGATGCACGGCGTTGACCGGCGCGGGGGGTCCACAGTATCTATACAACTACATACCACGGCAGCAGTAGATGCACGGCGTTGACCGGCGCGGGGGGTCCACAGTATCTATACAACTACATACCACGGCAGCAGTAGATGCACGGCGTTGACCGGCGCGGGGGGTCCACAGTATCTATACAACTACATACCACGGCAGCAGTAGATGCACGGCGTTGACCGGCGCGGGGGGTCCACAGTATCTATACAACTACATACCACGGCAGCAGTAGATGCACGGCGTTGACCGGCGCGGGGGGTCCACAGTATCTATACAACTACATACCACGGCAGCAGTAGATGCACGGCGTTGACCGGCGCGGGGGGTCCACAGTATCTATACAACTACATACCACGGCAGCAGTAGATGCACGGCGTTGACCGGCGCGGGGGGTCCACAGTATCTATACAACTACATACCACGGCAGCAGTAGATGCACGGCGTTGACCGGCGCGGGGGGTCCACAGTATCTATACAACTACATACCACGGCAGCAGTAGATGCACGGCGTTGACCGGCGCGGGGGGTCCACAGTATCTATACAACTACATACCACGGCAGCAGTAGATGCACGGCGTTGACCGGCGCGGGGGGTCCACAGTATCTATACAACTACATACCACGGCAGCAGTAGATGCACGGCGTTGACCGGCGCGGGGGGTCCACAGTATCTATACAACTACATACCACGGCAGCAGTAGATGCACGGCGTTGACCGGCGCGGGGGGTGCACAGTATCTATACAACTACATACCACGGCAGCAGTAGATGCACGGCGTTGACCGGCGCGGGGGGTCCACAGTATCTATACAACTACATACCACGGCAGCAGTAGATGCACGGCGTTGACCGGCGCGGGGGGTGCACAGTATCTATACAACTACATACCACGGCAGCAGTAGATGCACGGCGTTGACCGGCGCGGGGGGTCCACAGTATCTATACAACTACATACCACGGCAGCAGTAGATGCACGGCGTTGACCGGCGCGGGGGGTCCACAGTATCTATACAACTACATACCACGGCAGCAGTAGATGCACGGCGTTGACCGGCGCGGGGGGTCCACAGTATCTATACAACTACATACCACGGCAGCAGTAGATGCACGGCGTTGACCGGCGCGGGGGGCTCCCACAGCCGCAGCAGGTCCAGCAGCCGCGCGCGCTGCTCCCCGGCCCAGGCGGTGGCCGCCAGCACCACCAGCGGGAGGGCGCCGGGGAGCTCCACGAGGTACTGGCGCTTCTCCCACATTATCTGGAGGGGGTTTTACTGTCAGTGCGTTCAGACTCTGGTGTCTTCTCCTACATTATCGGCATCAATAACTCAACTGTAGAAAAACTATAGATTCTTTGGAACTTATATTTTATTTCTTTAATAATAGGCACCCACAATTTCGTCTGCGAAAAGTGATTTTCCCTTGAGAATTTGACTAATTCCCGCGGTAAAAAATACCCTATGCCCGTTTCCTGGTTCTAGGCAACCTCTCCAATTTTCAGCCAAATCGGTTCATTAGTTCTTGAGTTATAAATAGCGTAAATAACACCACTTTCTTTTATGCAGGGTGACTTGTAATGTCACGTATTCCTGCTAAGGGATGATAGATTAGGTCAAAAGCAACCGATTTTATCCCATCATGTCCTATCCAAATTACACACTCGTGCTTTTTTATTACCTTTCCCGCACTCGTGCGTTCTCTTTCCCAACTGTCAAAATAATGTCTAAGTATTAAAAAGAAAAACCAATCATGAAGATTTAACTAAAAAATAAATTTTGCGTAGGAATATTACTAAAAATAGCTACTAATTTGTTTCGATATCAGATTTAATGATTTGATTGAATTAGTGTGGTTAGGTTTCATTTCATTTTATCTCATTAAATTTCATTTTCATTTCATATCAATAAAAAAATTCTACTGAAGACTTGGCTGTTTCGGCATAGTTCCCTTTGCCTACCAGAATGGGTGAAGAAAAAATGTCGCCATTTTCCAGAAATTATCTTTGCGAGTTTAGTTGCCTGTTGCAAAATGAGTAATTTCGTCATTTTTGATCCTAATTTGTTTGAATTAACACCAACGGAACTCAGTATAATTGCACAAATTGCTTAGGAGAATATTTTACCGGAAAAGTCAAAAAGTCGCTACATATGTAGCATACATAAATACATACATAAGACGAATTTATTGCTATTTATTATTTTATTAAATTGTTTCATTTTTCGCAGCTTTATTAAAAATAGTCGTTCAGTACACGTGCGGAACCGTCATTGCAACTCGTCCCGCCTGTCAACCCTGGCCTTCGGCTGTGCCATTTGTCGGAACTCGTTGTAATGACAGCCTTTTCACACTTGTAATGAAATATACTATTGTTTTCACGTCAAAAAGGCGGGACCGAACTCCCTAAGAGAAAAATAGGCTTTATTGAATATGTAAATCCAACAAATCTAATTTATTAATTCTATTGCAAATAATACCAAATCACATATTTTTTGTATAAAATTAACCTTACAAAAAATAAAGTACATATTAAAGCTGAAACCACAGATAAGAAAAGTCAGTTTCGTACTAATTTTTTTAAATAAACTTCGATGGGCAATAGGCTTTTTTAAGTTTGTCTAATCAATTTACCTAAAAAATCAATTAGATTTATACCCTCATTGAATCAACTAAATAGCAATTTAATACTTATATCCAGCTTACCTCTCTACACTCAGTGGGCATCCTCTGGTAAGCCCCCTGCTCTATAAGATGCAGTAACTGCGTCCTGGTGTGTCCGTCCAGGGACTCGAACTTGGGAAGCGACTCGCGAGATATGGGAGTCTCGGGCTCGGGACACGAGTATTTTACGCCGTTGTGAGCGTATAGCGGGATTTCTGGGTGACAGCAAAGTTGTGTTGTTGTAATACTAGTATGTTCTAGATTATACACAAAACAGGGTAAAGCTTTTTCAAGCTATTATCATTATATAATGTAGAATTTAAATGACTTCATAAAGGCGAAGGATAGATTTAAAAATATGAGTTACTCAGTCAGTCGTTAGTAAAAGTGATACTTTGTTTTAATGGCCTCGAATCAGTCTTCGTTATTATGACCAAATAAATAATTTAAAATAATTTTTACATAACCAAAAGTACGTTTTAATGTTTTTAATTTATCAAACTGTTTTGACAGAATAAAGTTAACAGGTATAAGGAGTGCAAACTAAACAGTAAAGTTAAAGTTCACGCTGATAGTGTGTAACAGACAGATATTTAAATATTTTCTCTTACATCTATTTTGTTATGAGTGTGACTTTGGTATTCATACATCACGGTATTACATCGAGGAACTGTCGGGCGAGCTAATGTAAAATGCTTCGAGATGGAAAGTACCTGTGACGAACTCTTTACGGGTCTTCCTTGAAAGTAGAAACGTGGAATGAAATACTTATAGTGGTCATCCTTCCCAGAACTGATTGCTTCACCGCCACTATCACGATCACAACGGACATCCAGTACTTGCATGTGTAGCAGTAAGTGTATTTATTGTGTACGTGCATGAATAGTAGTAGCGTGTTTTATTTTCGTTCTCTAGGGATATGAAGTAGGTATGTGTATGTGTAGCAACACACACACTACACAGGTAGCTGTGTATGTGTAGCGCGCAGCATGTGTGTGTGTACTCACCGATGTTGACGCGCGGGTGGTCGTGCGGCGGCGCGTGCGCGGGGTGCGGCGCGGGGGGCAGGCGGCGGTCGCACGTCACACACACACACTACACAGGTAGCTGTGTATGTGTAGCAGCATGTGTGTGTGTACTCACCGATGTTGACGCGCGGGTGGTCGTGCGGCGGCGCGTGCGCGGGGTGCGGCGCGGGGGGCAGGCGGCGGTCGCACGTCACACACACACACTACACAGGTAGCTGTGTATGTGTAGCAGCATGTGTGTGTGTACTCACCGATGTTGACGCGCGGGTGGTCGTGCGGCGGCGCGTGCGCGGGGTGCGGCGCGGGGGGCAGGCGGCGGTCGCACGTCACACACACACACTACACAGGTAGCTGTGTATGTGTAGCAGCATGTGTGTGTGTACTCACCGATGTTGACGCGCGGGTGGTCGTGCGGCGGCGCGTGCGCGGGGTGCGGCGCGGGGGGCAGGCGGCGGTCGCACGTCACACACACACACTACACAGGTAGCTGTGTATGTGTAGCAGCATGTGTGTGTGTACTCACCGATGTTGACGCGCGGGTGGTCGTGCGGCGGCGCGTGCGCGGGGTGCGGCGCGGGGGGCAGGCGGCGGTCGCACGTCACACACACACACTACACAGGTAGCTGTGTATGTGTAGCAGCATGTGTGTGTGTACTCACCGATGTTGACGCGCGGGTGGTCGTGCGGCGGCGCGTGCGCGGGGTGCGGCGCGGGGGGCAGGCGGCGGTCGCACGACACACACACACACTACACAGGTAGCTGTGTATGTGTAGCAGCATGTGTGTGTGTACTCACCGATGTTGACGCGCGGGTGGTCGTGCGGCGGCGCGTGCGCGGGGTGCGGCGCGGGGGGCAGGCGGCGGTCGCACGTCACACACACACACTACACAGGTAGCTGTGTATGTGTAGCAGCATGTGTGTGTGTACTCACCGATGTTGACGCGCGGGTGGTCGTGCGGCGGCGCGTGCGCGGGGTGCGGCGCGGGGGGCAGGCGGCGGTCGCACGTCACACACACACACTACACAGGTAGCTGTGTATGTGTAGCAGCATGTGTGTGTGTACTCACCGATGTTGACGCGCGGGTGGTCGTGCGGCGGCGCGTGCGCGGGGTGCGGCGCGGGGGGCAGGCGGCGGTCGCACGACACGGGCCACACGCTGCATAGGTAGCTGCCGCTCGCCAGCATTCTGGACGTACACATGTTTCAAATGAAATGAGGCAATACCATAGGTTGGCACAGGCGAATCTGAATAACGGTCACGTTATCTTTCCAAAGCTTACTCGCTTCGTTAAATACAGTTGAAAAGCTTTAATGATATTTTTAATACAGTTGCTGAAAAAGTGGCATATTGCAGGGACGTTTAGCGTTCGGGATGTGGGCTATTACACACTCGTGTCTTTTTTTTACCTTTCCCGCACTCGTGCGTTCTCTTCCCAACTGTCAAAATAATGTCTACTAAAAAGAAAAATTAACCAACCATTACGTTTTTACTAAAAAAAAAACAAAGAAGTTTTTATGATTCATGTTAATACTTATGTAGCGTAGGTATATTTCTAAAAAAGCTACTACAGTCTATTCGCGTTAAGAAAATAGTGAGTGATCGTTGTCAGCCGGCTTGACAACGCCCCCCAGCCAATTAAAATGCTAGAAATTAAAAAGTCGAGTTCACAGTGACCAGTTGAAGTCCGACCTTCGAAGAAAACGGTTGTGGATTTTGCATGACTTGTCCAACGATAAATTTTGAAAAAATAAATACTTCACCAATTCCAAAGAATAAAAGTGAAACAATAATCCATAGTGGAGTCTTCTTCTCAGTCGTATCACTCTTGACAGAGTGGTCTTGGTCAACTTGTACTGGTATAACCCTGGGTGGCAGATGTTGCTCGCCTTACGATATCCCGCCATCTCTCCCGGTTGTTGGTCATTCTTGTACATTCGTGCACGGGGCCGCCCACCATTGCCTTGACTTGATCAGTCCATCGCATTGGGGATCGTCCACGCGGTCTGGAGCCCTCTACTCTCCCTTGGACAACTAGGCGGTCCAAGGAGTCATTGTTTCTCCTTGAGATATGTCCGAACAACTTCAAAATGCGTGATTGTACCAAAGTCGACAGACGCTCTTTTATGCCAAGTTCTTCCAATATCAAGGCGTTAGTCCGAAACTCTGTCCAAGACACTCGGAGCATCCTTCGCCAACACCACATCTCTAAAGCATCTATCTTCTTCTTTTCGGTTTCTCGCAGTGTCCAGGTCTCTGCGGCGTATAAGAAAATGGGGAATATGAGAGTTCGTACCAGCCGGATTTTAGTGGCTTTCGTGATGTTATTATTCCTCCAAATTTTCCTCATCTTATCCATTGCAGTCCTAGTTATTGCCATACGTCGTTTGACTTCATTTTCGCAACCTCCATTATTCGAGATTAAAGCTCCTAGGTATATGTAAGTCGATACCACTTCACAGTTTGCGATCTGGGTTACATCCGGCAGGTTGTTGTTTGCACGGTCTACGATCATTACTTTAGTTTTACTGCGGTTTATCTTTAATCCAAACTCAAGGCTGATGCGTTCCATTTTCTGGAGTAGCTTCTCCATGAGATCAGCACTTGACGAAAACAAAGTCGTGTCATCTGCGTTACGTAAATTTGAGATTTTGTATCCACCTATTGCAGCGCCGTCGGACCATTTCTCTAGTGTGATACGCATAATGAGCTCCGTGTAAATATTGAATAGGAGTGGGGATATAATACACCCTTGGCGTACTCCAGCATTAGGATGGAAAATCTCAGACAAGGTCTCATCTGTAAGTACCGATGCTGTGCCTTCTTCATAAAGCCTTCGTAGAAGGTGCACTAGGTGCTTAGGTGTGCCCATTTCCAAGAGAGTGTTCCATAATTTTGGCCACTTTACCGAGTCGAACGCTTTAGAGAAGTCAACAAAGCAAATATTAAGGCTTGTTGAATTCTCGGGATTTTTCGATAATTTGGCGTAATATTAGGATCTGTTCTCTTGTTCCCTTTCCTTTCACAAAACCGGCTTGCTTGCCATAGTGGAGAGAGACACATAATTTACAATGTTTATAAGTACTTTAAATTGTGTGATTTAAATCCAACTGTGGAGAGGATAGTCATAGAAACAGCAAGTGCATGCGGCATGTCCGAAAATACTGTTTATAAAATTATTATTTTTCTTTCGTACTTTTACTCCACTGTGAATACACCCTTATCCTGTAGTTGTCACTATTTTCTTAACGCGAATAGACTATAGTTTGTTTTGATATCAGATTTAACGATTTGATTGAATTAGTGTGGTTGGTTTCATTTCATTTTATCTCATTAAATTTCATTTTCATTTCATATAAATAAAAAAATTCTACTGAAGACTTGGCTGTATGGGCATAGTAACCTTTGCCTACCAAATGGGTGAAGAAAAAATGGCGCCATTTTCCAGAAATTTTCTTTGCGAGTTTAGTTGTTTGTTGCACAAAATGAGTTATTTCGACATTTTCGATCCTAATTTTATATTTTATTAAATTGCTTTATTTTTTTGCAACTGTATTAAAAATAGTCGTTCAGTACACGTGCGGAACCGTCATTGCAACTCGTTCCGCCTCTCAACTCGTTCTGCCTGTCAACATTCGCCTTCGGCTGTGCCTCGGCTCGGGTAGACTTTTGTCGGAACTCGTTGTAATGACAGCCTTTCCACACTTGTATTGAAATATACTATATTAAACGAGGCAATACCATAGGTTGGCACAGATGAATCCAAATAGCACGCTTTGCGGGACTGTCCCTTAAGTTAAACACTAATCGAGATTCCTTTCCAAAGCTAACTTTACTTCGGTTACATATTTGAAAACTTTAAATGATATTCGTCCGATGATTTCCATGACTAAAAATTAAAATATTTTTAACTAGACATACTTGTAACGTACGTTGTTCGCATATTATAGAAAAATCTACAAAAAATTAAAATTACAATCACACGAATATGAGGAATCTATTAGGGGGTAATCTGCGGTTTCTATAAAATTAGAAACATGTCTTTTATCAATTCTATCGAAGAATGTTTGTGCAAAATAAAAGTGGATCTGACCAAGGAAACACGTTGTCTTATTTAAACTTTGTCCCCGTTTTCACCACTGTAGGGGTAGAATCCTACTAATATTATAAATGTGAAAGTTTGTGAGTATGGATGTATGTATGGATGTTTGTTACTCTTTAACGTAAAAACTACTGGACGGATTTGGATGAAACTTTACAGTAATATAGGTTATACATTAGAATAGCACATAGGGTACTTTTTACCGCGGGAAAACTTCTCATTTCCACGGGAAACCAACTTCCACGCGAACAGAGTCGCGGGCGGCAAATAGTTAAGGAATATTTTAGTTTTTCCTTTATATATGTTACGGCTAATACCCGAAGTGCGGCTACACCTAGTTTTAGCCGGTTAGAAGTGTTTTTAATATGGAAAACTGTAAAAAAAAAATTATACCTATGTATATAAAAACTGGCTTCAATCATGAGTCGACGGAGTCCCGCTACGCGGGACTCCTTTTTCCGGGTAGTATCAAAAAAGTAACCTAACTAACCTAACCTATTGATGTTTTAACCGGCTAAAACTAGGTGTAGCCGCACTTCGGGTATTAGCCGTAACATATATACACTAAACACCAATTATATTACAAATTTAAAGCTTCTATGTATTCTAGAAATGCCTTAGACTCTAAGGCTTAGAGTTTTGATGATTGGTCAGTCAGTGAGTGAAAAAATTAAGAAACTTTAACTAGTTACATTTCCTTAACTACTGGATCAAATTTTTTGAAATTTAAATATACCGAGTTTATACAATGCACATTTGGTTTTAGGTTTCTAATTTATCCACAACGAAGATTTAGGATGGTCGAAAATGGCCTGAACTACTTCGAGATAATTATGGAAAGGTCGTGCCGCTTCAAATAACCTACCCGTCATAATCGAACATCTGTATGGCGGCCCAACCCAGCTCCACCTGCTCGTACTGCACGGCTCCACTGTCGTCGTTGTTATTCAGCTGCGAGTTGTCGGGCCCCTCCACGGCTTTCTTTGTCCGTCCGATCAGAGTCAGCACCAGGCGGGCCTCTCGGGGTAGCGTGTTTATTGGCATGTCTTCCATGCTTAACCTACGAAAGG
The DNA here is from genome assembly GCA_916618145.1 of Emmelina monodactyla. Taxonomy (NCBI): domain Eukaryota; kingdom Metazoa; phylum Arthropoda; class Insecta; order Lepidoptera; family Pterophoridae; genus Emmelina; species Emmelina monodactyla. The sequence goes on along the minus strand of OU745302.1, from coordinate 10,595,880 downwards.
TTATATTATTGCAAATTTGCTGCCTTTCCCATGGGAATGACGTATTTTCCTTCGGTAAAGAACTCCTGGTTACGAATCTAAAGAATGTAGTATAATGTGCCTCACAAGTTTAGTATAGGCCAAAATTGTATCTTTACTTATAAAATCAATCGACTATATGTGTATGTAGGTATTATGTAGGCAACAAAACATGGTAAAACCAGGTATGAACAACATTACAATAACGTGCAGTATACGTCAACTTCTAAAACTCAATAAAGATTCGTTCTTAAGGTATCACCATCTGTATCTCGTCACATTTCGTTAATTCTTACCAAGTATCGAATATAATCCTGGGATAGAACCCGCCACAGTCAATGTACGAGGACCTCGTGACATGCACCGACTTGAGCGCCCTGGTCCCGTGGTAGAGCTGCGCGTGGAACAGATACTCGTCGTGCGACCAGCAGTGAGGAAGGCAGTGGACGGCTTCGATGCAGAATAGCGTGTTCTCGGAGATCGTGTGGGAAGGGACTGCTTCTGTGTATGGTATGAGGAGAAAGGCTGAGAAAAGTTAGGTAAGCGGTTTATCGAAATCGGTAACAAAGACATTTAACAGAGACGAGGGAAATAAAGGTAAATCGGGGGGAAAAATGGATATTCTATAATATTTGTGTCAGTCTTGCACATCATTAATTTTAATAGTTAGCACGTTGATTCTTCTCTTGCTGGTATGAGTGTAATTTACAAGTTTCTTCTTGGATTTTTGCTAAATTGCAGTAACAATTAAGTCTGTAAGTTAAGTTTAACATGCTATTTATGATCTCAAGTATTTTATCAGTATAAGACTTTAAATGCCAGTAAAACTAAACACAAAAACTCTATCCCTCCCAGTTTGTCTAGATCACCGAAACCAGCAACATTTCAGTACAAACTCACTGCTAATATTATGCGTGTTCTGACTGCCCGGCATCCTCAGGTCGATGTGGTTGGACCGGCTGTACAGCTGCACCAGCGCCCGTACAGCATCGCGCACGCGGCCGGCCTGCTGTACGACCGCCTCGCGGGGGGTGCAGCCGCGCAGCGAGACGGAGCAGTACGGGCCTGACTCCGACTGGATCTCGGGGGTCAGGGATGACTGGCCCTGGACAACCGACGATAGTAATACTACGAACATTTATGTACATTATACTAGATGAGGATTGGCTTTCTTTTCAAAAAGCAAGAGGGATTGGGCCATAATCCACACAATTGTTAAAGTGCGTTTGAAAAGTAGTCATCCAATCAAACAAGTTGGTTGTTGTTAGTATGCACGAAAAAAAAGGAACATTCTAGTGACAGACAGCTAAAGTCTTTTACCCAGAACTTCCGGTTTTGTTTCGCGGATGGTCACTAAGCAAAGAACACACATTATGCAATGATGACAAAAGAGCATTGACGCAGCTAAAATTTTGTGAAAAGTCATTTGGCAAATATAATTATTCTTATTAAAAAATTATTAGTATTCACTTCATTTACCCTAAGTTGAGAGCCAACAACGATAAAATAAGTTCAGGAATCGAACCCAAAACTTTATACATAATTGAATTATAGCTGAAAGCATTTTATTAATTCTATTAAGACATACATAAAATTATAAATGGTAAATTAGCACTAACCTGTCCATTGCAGGCGTGTGCGAAGGCGTCGAGCGTGTGCGTGAGGTGCAGCGTGTCCACCCCCCCCGCCCGCGCGCACACCGCCTTCACCGCCTGCAGCACCCCGCCCCCGGACCCCGCGCCCTCGCACGACACCACGCCCACCGCGCGCGACAACTCGCCCTCCAGCGTCTCTGTCTCGACAGACAACGGTCATTGTTCACGACTCTACCACGAGGGACGACACTACTACACCCCTCGCACGACACCACGCCCACCGCGCGCGACAACTCGCCCTCCAGCGTCTCTGTGTCGACAGACAACGGTCATTGTTCACGACACTACCACGAGGGACGAACTCATTCACTACTACACCCCTCGCACGACACCACGCCCACCGCGCGCGACAACTCGCCCTCCAGCGTCTCTGTGCCGACAGAGACCACGGTCATTCACGACACTACCACGAGGGACGAACTCATTCACTACTACACCCCTCGCACGACACCACGCCCACCGCGCGCGACAACTCGCCCTCCAGCGTCTCTGTGCCGACAGAGACCACGGTCATTCACGACACTACCACGAGGGACGAACTCATTCACTACTACACCCCTCGCACGACACCACGCCCACCGCGCGCGACAACTCGCCCTCCAGCGTCTCTGTGCCGACAGAGACCACGGTCATTCACGACACTACCACGAGGGACGAACTCATTCACTACTACACCCCTCGCACGACACCACGCCCACCGCGCGCGACAACTCGCCCTCCAGCGTCTCTGTGCCGACAGAGACCACGGTCATTCACGACACTACCACGAGGGACGAACTCATTCACTACTACACCCCTCGCACTACACCACGCCCACCGCGCGCGTCAACTTGTCCTGTCATTCAGCGTCTCTGGACCGACAGAGACAACGGTCATTGTTCACGACACTACCACGAGGGACAGACTCATTCACTACTACACCCCTAACACGGTTTTAATGACCATAGTGGTCATTACAGCAGGGTCGAATCATGCTATAGACTTTTAATCTGTATACAAGGCGTCCCAAGACTACGGGACATCAAGGGAAAGTACCTTAAATATCGTAGATAGGATATTTTGCTGAAAGAAGACTTTATTTTATTTTTTAAACTTAGTAATTTTGCATTTAAAGAATTTCTAAAAATTACTTGCTTTATCTGGGAATCGAACCCACTTAAAAGTAATAAATAAAAAGCGCGAGAGTTTAAAATAGTATTTCATTACAAGTGTGGAAAGGCTGTCATTGCAACGAGTTCCGACAAATGTCTACCCGAGCCGAGGCACAGCCGAAGGCGAGGGTTGACAGGCAGAACGAGTTGCAATGACGGTTCCGTACGTGTACTGAACGACTATTTTAATACATTTGCGAAAAAATGAAGCTATTTAATTAAATAAAAAATTAGGATCGAAAATGTCGTCATTACTCATCTTTTGCAACAAACAACAAAACTCGCAAAGAAAATTTCTGAAAAAGGCGCCGTTTTTCTTTCACCCATTCTGGTAGGCAAATGTAACTATGCCCATACAGCCAAGTCTTCAATAGAATTTTTTATTGATATGAAATGAACCCAACCACACTAATTCAATCAAATCATTAAATCTGATATCGAAACAAACTAGTAGCTTTTTTTAGAAATATACCTACGCTACGTAAGTATTAACATGAATCATAAAGACTTCTTTGTTTTTTTTTTAGTAAAAACTTCATGGTTGGTTAATTTTTCTTTTTAATAGACATTATTTTGACCGTTGAGAAAGAGACCGCACAAGTGCGGGAAAGGTAAAAAAGCACGAGTGTGTAATAGCCCTCATCCCGAACGCTATACGTCCCTGCAATATGCCACTTTTTGAGCAACTGTATTAAAATAATATTTTCTGAATGTTCTTTATACCCAAATTTAAATGAAAGTATGATAAGTAAATTTAAATCACTCTAAACGATAGTGAAAACTGCATTAAAATCCGTCTACTGGTTTCGGAGGAGATAGCGGACAAAAATACAAACTGACAGAATTATACTATGTAATGATAATGATAATGATGATGATGATGATGTTTGATAAATTATATTAAACTAGTGGCCGCCCGCGACTCCGTTCGCGTGGAAGTCGGTTTCCCGTGGGAATGAGATGTTTTCCCGCGGTAAAAAGTACCCTATATGTTATTCTGATGTATAACTTATATTACTGCAAAGTTTCATCCAAATCCATCCAGTAGTTTTTACGTGAAAGAGTAACAAACATCCATCCATCCATACATCCTCACAAACTTTCACATTTATAATATTTGTAGGACTTACCAAACAAAATCGACAAGTTATCATAGTTCAGCCCCGGCAGCTGCTGCGGCACCAGATCCTCCAGCGTGATATGCGCATCCTTCAGATCGTCTCGCTCGGTCCTGGCCAGGCTCTGGTCGCGGCCCTGCTCTAGGAACAGCTTCACGTCTTTCTCTAATCGGACGCATTCTCGCACGTAGTCGTATTCGCTGAGAGAGCTGCCAGGGGTTAGGTATTGCCGGGCGCCGTATACCTGAGTATATAGAAAAATTATATATCAAAATTCTTTTATTCATCATAGATATGTAACATATACTTAATGAACGTCAATGTTACAAACTTCGACTTTACCTAACCGTGGACCGAGAGAAAAAAGCCGGCGGAAAAAAACTCCCGGCAAAAGCTTTTTTAGGTAACGACCCAAAAGATATAAGTGACATGGTGTAAACGGGAATAAAGGTTGCCGAATACTTGAAAAGATTACACCGTGTTTCTTTGGTTTTCAAACACAAATATACGGTGTTAGGAAGTGCGGCAATGTTTTTTTTGAATAGGTTCTCTCTACGCATGTTAATGGCAAGAAATTTACATGCATGAAGACACAACGCAATCAAATTTAGAGTTGTCGTCAGTGCAATACGATCAATTTTACAGTGATTCGAGCTAAATTTAAGAAACCTATATTTGTCTCTTTTTAACACTATTTATGAGAAAGTGTCACCTATTTCTTTTTATTTGGTTTTGGGAGTGTCTTCAAGATCGGTGCCATAAGTTTAAGATATCGTTAAGCTGTGTTAGACAATAATTTAAAGTAAAAGGATATTTTAAATAGATAATAATTGGATAACCGTTTTGAAAAATATTTTCCTTACCCTTAACATAAAGCCAGACATATCGTCTCCGCTATTTTCATCCAGCGAACACACCACAGTCAATATCACATGCTCCACTGTTGATTCCACTGTAATCACACCCAAACCAAAATCAACTTTAACACTTTAGAATAAAGTCGAATTCAATCATCCATTAATAATAAAATCTTGTTAGTCAAAATTGTTTGATTGTCCTTTCTTTAAGACTGAAAGAAATGCAAATACAGACTTAATGAGTATTGCAATAAAGTTGTAATTAGTGTGTTACCATCAGACGTGAACATGATAGGTTCATCAGACTGCGCGTGTTGAACTAGAACCTTAATGCTTGTATTTGGTGGATATTGTCCCCGAGACCTCGCCGCTATCACATAACCAGGGTTTGTCTTCTCATCAGTATATACAAATCTTTCTGTAACAACAAAAATAACATTGTATGAATACAATGTAGTTAAAAATGCAGGTAAAAATATTAGAATTACTCACTTCTAACATCTAAAACCATTTGGAGGAAAGCCTTGTGTTCGCTGTCAAAATTTCTTGTTCTGGTTTTGACTAAACAATCGTATAATTTATTCTGAAAAAAAAAACAATTGCAGTTAAAACATTTTTCTTTTTTATAAATTCACTTAACGATAACTCTAAAACTTCATTTTACCATACTGTATGTGTTAACTTTCTGCTATTTTGAACATTTCTAAAAATACCACGTTTCTTAAAATGAATGAAGTCTCATTGGTTATCTCTTAAATTTCTGTCAAGATTTTGACAGACATATTTGACACATTTTGACATTTGTAACATTTACCGTGGTAGGTCTCTTCTCAACGGCCGGCATGGTTGGTATGTTCTTGGGCGGCGGCGACGGCAACGTTTCCTTCTTGTTGATGGTGTTGTATATGGGTGTCTCCCGCAGTTCGGTCTCACCATATAGGAAGTCCAAGGGGTCATACTCTTCGTAAACACTACTGGAACATTCGCTGCCGACTGCATAGTCTGATTTGCAATTGGTTTTGGGCGTTAGAGATATAGGCAAGGCTTTTTTGGATATGGTATGGAGTATGGAAGTAATAGAGAGGATATCGGCACGTTTTTGGGTTAATATTGAGGATATTATCGTTATTTTTTCCTCTGTTCATGGAAATTATGGCTTTAAGTAAAATTTTATATGCCATCCAAATAACAAGAGTAGATTGAAAATGACACATTTATTTTAAAGGCGTCTGTCGCCATATGTGTATAGTGCCATAGTAATTTCAATAATAAATTAAATTCTTAGTAATAAATTATACAAGCAATTTTATAAGCTAAGAGTGTCTGTAAATTTAAATAGTATTTTTATTTACAGCTTCCTTGCGTATGCTCTCTGTTATGGTTGGAACTTTATAATTTAAAACGTCAACATTGATTTGACATGATAAGTGCTACAGCTTTCTTAGCTTGAATTTTCTTAGTAACAATATTACAAATGGATATCAACACCATGAAATGACAAGAATGTGTAAACTTTCAAAAAAAAATACCCAGACACTTAAACACCATGTGCAAATGTATGATCGAATGTTTTCCAATGTGGCGATGATTTTTACAATGATGTTCCTTCACTATTAGGACAATGTAACTAAGAAATAATTGATAATTATTTAACACAACATACAAAATAACACCATGATTAATAAAGAATTTGTATCTAGTCCACAAAATCAAACTTACAACCAACAGTTCAGTTACAAATACAAAAAAACAGTTAATTTGCACAAAACACTTAAAAACCATTTCAAAATACATTACACAATACTGTATACTTCTTTTACATAGGGAGTAATGCAAATTAAATTGTGTTTGAATCCTGTAAAGTTTCAAAAAATATTTTTTACAGAATTCATACAATATGCAATTAGCCCAGACAACTCTTCATAAGGTTTAACGTAAATTCAAAACGCCCATTTTTACAACGCAAAAGCCACCTTAATCATTTAAAAGAAAATAATTTGACAAAATAAAAATAAAATAGGAATGCGTAGAGGAAGAAAATATTACTTATAACAAAATAATTTAAAGATTTCTTTTTCGAAGATGAAGTTCATTAATTCTTGTGTTTTTAGTTAAGTATTTTTAACTCTTACATAAAAAATATGTATTTTCCCATCTACATGGATTTTTTAGAGTTGATTAAAGATTTTCAGTTAATTACACTTACGAGTCTAATCAAACTTTATTTACACAGCTTGCCTATAGTTTGTTTTATTGAAATGGAACCTTGTAGGTACATGATTACGTGTTTTTTTCATTACTTTTGATTCTTAAACGTCGTCAAATATATCAAAAAATAAACAAAGCCTCTATGAAAAGTTGTCTGTATCCAACCATCGAGCGCAAGCCACTCACCCGTGTTATTTGTCTCAGTCAAAAGTGGGTCAAACGCCTCTAGCACACTGACTCTTACGCTACCTGCGCCCGCGCCGCGCTTACTGCCGAAGTCGATCAGGTTCAGCGACTGGGGCAGGCTGCCCAGTGTGTCAGACGACTCGACAGACTATAACAATACTAACAGATCAATATTTATGTATTTACTAGTGGCCGCACGTTCACGTGGAAGTCGGCTTCCCGTGGGAATGAGAAGTTTTCCCACGGTAAAAAGTACCCTATGTCCTTTCCCAAGTTCAGTCCTTTCTTCATACCAAATTTCATCAAAATCAGTTCAGTGGTTTAGGCGTGAAAGCGTAACAGACAGACAGAGTTACTTTCGCATTTATAATATTAGTAGGGATTTTTCTAGACTTACACACCAACTGTGTGGCCCTAAACTAAGCTAAGCTTGTACTATAGGTACCACACAATGGACTAGGGCAGGACCTAGTTACACTCAGACATGATGGTGACTATACATGTGTTAACATTTAAAAAATATGTATTTAGTTTAGTAAGTTGCTAGCTGAGCACAGGGCTCCTTCTCGAAAAGAGAGAAGTTAAGGGAAGGCTAACAATCTAACCAATTGAGTAATTTGATCGTAAGGTTTTCACGCCCCTAATATAAGTTTAAAAATACATAAAAAGTCCTAATTTGTGTTTGCACATAGATTTAATTATACTTTTTTAGATTCGGATCAAAAGCAGATGAAAGAATTTAATCGTAAAAATGTTTAACTTACGCAATTCGTGTTTAGAATTTGCTAGAACATAAACATGAAATCATCAAAACAAAACGCAGTCGCTGTGGCACCAATTCAATTTGATTGCTACCAACAATGAGTTACTCACACGCCGTGATTACAGTTTTAGGCAATTATTGTTATGACTACTGTAGTCCAGAATAGTAATATTATATTAGGTATGTTATCATTACGGAACAACCAAACGGTACCGAAACCCTTGTAACCACAAATATTTTCCTTAAACAATTAGTATTTATGTTCACTAGGTACTTAATTAAATTAATAAAAATTAAAAGTTTACCTCATAATCGTATTTTTTTAACTATATGTATATATTTCCCTTCTTGTTTCGCAAAAGAATCATAAACACTCACCGCAACGCTAGCTTCGGATGACTTCCTTGAGCAATTGCTTTCAACGCTATCTCTAGAGGGTTCAGGCTTCACCACTGTCGCTGGGGTCGAGTTGTTGTTCACACTCGACGGATTCGGAGGAGTTCCATAGTTGTGCATCTGACTCAGGTTGGGGTAGATGGTTGGATGAGTTGGTCGAGCGATCATGTTGGTTGTAGTGTAGTTGTATGTAGGCACAGGTGGCGGATATCCCACATATTGCACTGGGGGAGTCGCCATGCGGGTCTGAGTGTACTGTGGAGGGTACATCGCCGGACTCGGCACTTGGTACTGAGTCTCCACACCACCCATCGGAGTATAGTACTGGTAGTTGGGAGGAGTTGCAGGCAACGGAGTAGGAATCGATCCTGGTACAGGACTGGTCATTGGCAAAGGCATGCCGTAGGGCACCGTACTGGGGTAAGGTGGTACCGTCATGTACTGATAGTTATAGTTGTATAGACCGTAAGGGTACTGCACCCCTGGGCGGGGAGTAAAGTTTTGGTTGTTCATAACTGTAGCTTCGGGACTGTTTAGAGTCAAATCTTCAGTCTGCTGACCTAACCTGTAACATTCAAAGGTTTTGTCAAACTGAATTTATTGTCATATCAGTAGTAAGTATAACCAACATTTAATGTAGTGAATTAAAAGAGAGACATATTTTTTAACAATAAATGAAGAGAGAGGCATTGATAATTACAACTTTTTATCTTTGTAAAGTTGTTATCAGATATATTTCTTTCCAGATAAGCATGACAAAACAAGCATATGTTTAATTTGTATATTTACTTACTGGTTTATAAATTCTTTGAGTGAGGAATGTGCATCTTTTGCTGTTTTGCTTGTTGGGCTGTTGAATGAAATTAAGTCACTTGTTTCATTAGACCTTGTGGGGCTTGATCCGGGTGACCTGTAACATAATATTTTTAATGTAATTGTATAAACTAGGCTTTCTTTACTAGTAAGAATATAAAACAAGGGTAATGTAAATAGATTTCCTGAAAAAGTTATGAAAGTTACCCTGGAGTGCCGGGATTGTCTGCAGTAAAGGACTTTCCTCGCGGAGGTTTCCTTGGTGGTGGCGGCAACGCTGGTGGTGGGCCCTCTTTCTCACGGCGACTAGCACCAACTGACCCATTATCTAAACAGTATTGATACCATTACTGATAAAACACACCAATCTTTAGATACACACAGACCACTTGAAAATAAATAACAAAGTCATTATTTTTTTATAATGACACAAATTAGTACCAATGCGTATTTTGACCTCATACTATGACTTGAGAAGGAGGATTGCATAATATACAGATATTAGGTGAACATGTCACCCAAATTGTTATAAAAATTGCTATTTGAAAAATATCTTTATAATATTTTCAGTCTGATTTCATAGAAGAAATTTGTTGGTAAGGTTTTGAAGAGGGTCATAGATCTTGTGTTATCTTACAGAGCTTCCTCAAAAGCATTTATCTAACATCCTAATTTCAATTTGCAATGCATTTACATTTCATCATCATATTGGCACTTGTGAATATGGGCTATTAACACATCTCATCTACAAACATCAAAGATCCTATTGTTTTATAACTAGCTCCAGCTATTCTTGGAGATATAATGTTAATCTAATAGTAATTTCGAAACAAACATATATCTCTTGAAAGTTTAATAAACAAACGCAGAAACAGAAAAGCGAAGACTTCAAATACCTGAGGAAAGTAGCTTCTGTCTACGAAACTGTTCAAGAGCCAAACTTTCTAAACTGAGTGCCTGAGCCTTCTCCAAATCCGCTTCAAACTGAAGATCTAATTCAGACATGATTGCTTCTTCTACATGAACTCTGTACACCCACCGGACGAACGTGGGAATAAAAAAACAATACGGTCAAACAACGTAACACAAAAATACCATGATAACCTGACGAGGCAAGTCTACCGTGAAACTACACCTCTCAACAAAACTTTAGTAACACATTTTGTAGTGCCAAATCATTTTTTTAAGATCTAAAAGCAATGGACATAAATTTAACTCATTTGCACAGCACAAAGAGACGATTTTTTTCATAAAAATTCTTTGAATGACACTGTTTTGCGTAAAACAAACTATGTAACGCTACTGTTTTCAAAAGTATTTTATAAAATTAGAGTAGGAAAAAGATATAACCTTAGTATCGAAGACAAAAAGAGAAGGCTATATATTTATTATGAACATTTGAAATGGGCAGTATCATAATCTCCATCTTGAAAGTTTAAAAACTTCAATGTCAATGTCAACTTATTTTAGTATGGCAATTACTTCGGAACAATCGAAATTATAATATTATAATATTAATAAGAAACTTGCCATAAAACATAGTTTATTAAAGGAATAAAAATAAAACACTATTTTTAAAAACTAAATAAGAAAGTATTTACTATGTTTTCTTAACAAATTTCAGAATAAAAATAGCAAAATACTACTTATGATAATAAAAACAATTAAGTCTATATTTGGAGATGCGCCGACACATTCTATAATTTGCATCAAATAAGAAATGAAAAAAAAAATACTGCTTAACTAACTAACGTACTAAATTACTGTTTCGGACGCCTACTGCAAGAAAGTAGCAATAATGCAATCTAGTCAAGTGCGACTTATTTCAACTAGGCGTCTACTTATCACAAAGTTTTACGTTGAGACTGTACCTTAGTAAGATAAACATGGTAAGTAGCATCAAGCCAACGAGCAAGGGGTGGATGTTAACTATGTAAAGATATTATGAAGAATTATTTAAAAAAAAACTTTGAGTCTGTGTATGTAAGTACTTACCTTTTTGCTTTTCACTCATAAAGTTGTCTGTTTCATAGCATTCCTACAAAATTCATAAGACAAAAGACGCGACTACGCGACTGTAAGTAAGTAGTAGATTCGCAACGGTCCTACCGATAACCTAGAAACGTAGAAAAAAATTATAGAGTTTTAATTATAAAATTAAATCAGCTCCGAATTAAGTATGATCGTTTGCTACGACTAAAGTTCAGTAAGTACTTATATTTCTTCAGTGTTCTTCTGTCCTAAGTTAAACGGTAACAGCATGCTATAGTGATAAATATGAGAAATCTTATGTTATAAATAAATGGAATGACTTGGATATCGAATAAAAACACAATGTAGTATACCTATATCTCACAAGTAATACATTTATTTATTAACATTGATAAGGGCCATATTTCAGTTAATTTAAGTTCTATTGGAACAGTTGCTTTAGTTAACTCACATGTAAGTATAGCAATACAATACAAAATATATTTTTATAAAACTTTATAAAGTCGCAATAACTTGGCACTGACTTCCATTTTGTTGGTGGTAAATAGCTACACATTTCTTGGTGTAAACTCCAGATCAACATTTTGTAATCTCACTTGAACCGCTGCTTTTGCATATTTAACATATCCGGATGTAGTTACAGAGAAATTCCTCAGCATGTGCACCAGACCAGCCTTCACCTGAAGACGAGCATACCTCATGCCAATGCAAGATCTTCCACCTCTACCAAAAGGCATGAAAACATTATCATCTATCGGTTGCGAGAATCTCTCAGGATCAAACACTTCGGGGTTCGGATAATACTTGGGGTCATGATGATACTCAAATATTGGAGTGAACACCTTGGTACCAGCAGCTACTGGAATATTTCCCACTGGAAGCACAGTGTCCTTGACGCATTTTCTTGTCAAGAACCCGATTGGTGGGTGCAATCTCATGGCTTCACTGAACACTTTATCCAAATATTCCATCTCTGACACAACATCGTAAGTTATTTTCGCATTGTTTTGTTCATAAGCAGCGTCAATTTCGTTGAGTACTCGTTCTTGAATCTCTGGATGCCTACCCAATTCTAGAAGAACTGCAAAAATGACAGATGCACAAGGTTCCACTCCTGCGACAAAGAAAAAAAATCCCTGAGCTGCTAGTAGCTCGTCGGTGGGCTCCATTTCAAAACCAGTATCTGGATCTTTCATTAAACCTTTCTCTTGAATGCTCAAACAAATATCAGCAAAGTCGTGCTTTTTTTCTTTTTGCTCTCTTCTTGCCTGTAATACCTGTTTTATAGCACCAATAAAAAAAGGTTCAAAAGGCTTAAAAAAATTAAGTTTCAGAGCGATGAATAACGATGGCATAGAACTGCTGATAGCAAACTTTAAATCAGTGTAAATAGTAGATTCTTGTGCCTTCCGAGCAATATCTAAAAACGGGGAATCGAATGTGGATTCTGTTCCTATTCCGAAAACAGCAGCATTAACCGCGGCATTACAAAACTGATTGATGGTCTCGTACATTTTTCCTCTGCATTTATCAGGATTGTCACGTAGGAATTTTACAAAATCGACGCTGGCTTTGTCCATGATGTAGTACATTTTTTTGAGTTTAGCTGATGTGAAGAGCGGGGTCATATTGTGCCTCATCAGTCTCCAGGGCTTACCATTCATAAACAGAATGTTGTTTGCAAGAAAGTCGCACTTATTAACTTCCAGTCCACGGTGGCTAAAGCTCTGGAAGTCCTGCTGCAGGACCTGGCTGGCGTTAACTGGATCTATCACGTACAGCGATGGAGTAAGGAATCCACCCATGCCGATTGCAGGTTCATCGCGATATTTTTTGTAAAGTTCATTTATTATCTGAAACATTGGGCGATCCTGCGTCAAGAAGTCCCAAAGAGGGCCCATTAGTCTATTTTTCTTATGAAATTTGACGCCTCTTTTCGTCCAGTAGCTCTCATTGTACTGTCCGAATATATAAATTAGAAAAATCACTGCAAGAACAACGATCAATAGCAAGGTTAACATTGTAGAGTCCTTGAAAGACGCACTGACAGACAATATTTACAATATCATTGCTCTACAATCGCAATACGCGGACACTCAACGGTCATGTTCACTCGCCGCGACAGCGTAGGTACACTACCGCAAATAACGCAACGAAATTTTTAATGTCTGTCTGTCTGGTCCCTAGGTACATGTCCATGGCAGGCAGGGTTTTCAATTCAGTTTTGGAACTACGTATTACGTAGATAATTGGTAGTGTTCACTAGTAGGTTTTCTATCTTTTGACAATAATCAACAATTGTAGGATTTGAAAGCTGGATTCTATTCTTTGATTGAAGTTTATTTAGCCAATAAATGGTTTTTAAGAAATATAGTAAGAAGACCCAAGCTTTTGTTTTGGGAATTCCTTTTTCCGTCATCCCCTCTTTCAACTGACAATAGGAAACAGCTAATTAGCAAAACTATTTTTATTTGGACTAACTATTCAAAAATTGTATGGTATTTATAACATTACCAGTAACAGAGAGTCGAGAACCCTGTAAAGGTCAAGGCTTTGATGCACAGTACCTAGTTGGTAAATTGGGCCTCATCGTTTTAATTCGTAGGTATTTGTGGTGTCATGATGTGCAATGAAAAGACACATTAGACAAACTGTTTTGGTGGTTCAAAACCACTTTATTATAATAAATTGTCCTTTGCCTGCGGTTTCAGTCGTATAAAAGAATGCGAATAAAAAGTAATATAAGTACTTTGGTACTTGTATCACTCCCTGTTAAACTAGCTTAGGTGGCAGTCCCCTAAGCCCGGACGGCTCCTAAAGCCAAACATATTTTAAATCAGAACGAAAAAGCGCGCCAATGCGTTGCTTATACTGCGGTTAGATAGGTTCTCCCAAGTGAAGTTCCGAGGAGGAGAGCCAATAGTCAGTGCTGACTCGTTCGTCGGGAAGCGTTGTCCAAATTTTATGGTTAGTATAAATTTTGTTTCAAGTAATTTTTCGTGGTCTGTAAACAGTATTTAAACTGTTGGATGATATTCATTATTTTTAGTTTTTATTTAACTAGTATGTTGCTTTTCAGCCAGTTCAAATCAATGCGATATTGAAACAAGGTTTAACATTAATTTGAAGTGGTAAGATTATTAATCCTCACGTGTATCTACTTGAAATTCATCAATATCATATCATAACAGATAATTATAAAATGATATGGGTAAAATGAGTTGATACTATTCCACTTAAACTAAGGAAACTAAAACTACTCTATCTCATACTAAATGTATGGGAGTGTTTAATGTAAAGTTTTTGGATATTTCTCGTTTTATTACTTTTTAGGTAAAGTACTTTCGATATCAGTTTAAAGTTTTTTGATATCTGTAAAGTTACGGAATAATCGCCTGTGCACACTTAACGATTACACTTTGTATATCGCTGCGCCACAGAGGTCATTATAACTGTTATATGGTTTTTAACCGAGATATGTCTCTAAAAGTAAATTGTCACAACAGTTTTAGGTTTCCCTACACTTTTAAACGATGGATTGAGGTTAAAAGACTTATTAAGTACTAGTGGCCGCCCGCGACTCCGTTCAAGTGGAAGTCAAAAATACCCTATTTGTTATTTTGATGTATAACCTATATTACCTACTAGAAAGTTTCATCTAAATCCGTCCAGTAGTTTTTACGTGAAAGATTAACAAACATCCATACATACTCACAAACTTTCACATTTATAATATTAGAAGGTTTCATATTTGTTACATGTTCGAGCACTTAAATTATGATTAAAGTTGTTCAGGAAATAACCCTTTTTCCAATTAACTATCTACATTTTCTTAGTAAAAAAAAAAGGAAAGCTCGTTTTGAAAATCGTAAATCATAGGGGTGAAAAACTAGTAAGTACATAATTAATCAACTTAATTTTACTTTAAGTTGGTGCCAACTAGAATATTAACTTTGTGGCAACCGTAACCGCTGATGAGCACAATAATAAAGTTTTGTAGGAAACATTAGTAACTATAACTAGTATCCGATAAAACCCTATTTTTACTTTGACTTAAGTTTAATTAAAGTTAGTTTTTAATATTTGTTTGCTTTTTTTTAACATGCGATGACAGTCAACATTTTTATTTAACTAAGTAATAATAATAAAAGAATATTTTTAATGGAAATTATTTATTCCTTTTTAACAGGCAGGGATCCATTAACAGTGGCTTTCGTACCCAACGTCGGACTGAAACCATTTCTAATTTGTGAAAAGTTGTTTTTTGCGCAGATGAATTAATGTAGTCGAACCCACCCCCATCTACAAAATTAATTTGTCGAAGTTGTTGTTTTTGACATTCATTTCGAACTCATTACTTAAGGTATGTTTCAGGTCGAAAACCACTAAAGGATCATGGTGTATAGGGTGTTGCTACTTTAAATACCTACCTAATTATGTTAATGTAGGGTAGACTGGGTACGGTTGAAACAGAGGACGGTTGAAACAACACGAATATCTCGCAAACCGTTGTAGGGTCGAAGATGGCTCCAAGGGGAGAACGAAGCGGACAACCGTTCTGAACAAGTACCTCAATGTTGCGTCATTCTCCACGCGCTTCAGTTGTTTTCAGAAGACCTTAATGTGTTTTGATGACCAAAAGTAAGTATTTTTGCTTGGAGATTTTTCCAATTATTGACGTTTCTATTTAAGTGACAGTATTAAGTGTGCGTATTTGTTTGAAATAAAGCTCGTGGAATATTACATCGTGACAAGTTTTTGTGTATCATTGTTGTAACAATTACTATAACTGAATTTTACCTGAAGTAGGGGTTGGGGACGGTTGAAACATTTTTTTTGGGTACGGTTAAAACATTGTTTTAATTTTTTCTTGGTGTTTTTAGAGCCAACAAGTGAAGAAGCAATTGGATGGAAGAAAAAAAAAGCAATTTAATGAAGGAAAATGTTAAAGGAACACCATAAAATGAAAAAATAAAAATATACAAGAGGAGGTATCATCAGAAGATGAGGAGTGCCTCTGTCTTGTTTGTATGTCACCATATTTAGAGAGCAGACCCGGAGAACAGTGGATTTAATGCATCAGTTGTATAGTTTGGTCTCACGAAAAATGCAAAGAAAGTGGTCTTGGCTATATTTCTCAGAATTACGACTCTGATAGATCTTTAAATTTGATTTATGATTGAAGGACTAATGAAAGCCAAAGAGAGTTTTCTTCTATTTCATATTCTCTATATTATTATTTAGTTTGCTATGTTTAAAAAACAGATAGTTGATTTTTGTTTGGTTTTTAGATAATTTAGTTAAACTTTATATCAATGTTAAGTAATCTATAGTAACAGATAATTGATAATATACATAGATTTTAAAAAGTGTGCTCTAAAATACTGGTTAAAAATATCGTTACACGTAAAAAAATATCGAAGACTGATTATTATTGTCAAAGAGTTACTTAATTATTCTTAGATTTTAAATAATCAATTAATAAAACATATTGTTATATTATATTTTGTATTATTCGCATGTGTTTCAACTGACCCCAATCACTGTTTCAACCGCCCCTGGTATGGGGACGGTTGAAACAAATCGGTTTTTTTTTTAAATTTGTTCTACTATTAAAAATAACACATGCTCTTTTATTAAACATATCTTTTTCATCGCTCGGGTTATAAAAAGAAAAACTATGGACGTTTTAAGTGAAATTGTTTCAACCGTACCCAGTCTACCCTACTTAGGTACGTAACGTGTGGGCTGAATGAAACAATACAGAGACTCTGTCGCCCTGCGTAATCAGAAACATTAAATAATTGTCTATACTATTAAACACTTTAGATTAGAGCATATGTTTATCTCTAGAGCTAATGATAAATCGCTGTGCGACACTTGACAGTCCGTGCTACCCAGCGCAAAGACAAACTTGTCAAAAATGTTAACTCTACTATCGCTTATCGTTCTTGCTGTGTTTATTCTAACTTATATATTCGGAGAGTACAATGAAAGATATTGGGTAAAAAGAGGCGCCAGATTTCATAATAAAAATAGACTGATGGGTCCTCTGTGGGACTTCCTTACCCAGGATCGCCCAATGTTTAAGTTACTTCATGACATATACAGAACCTATCGCGATGAACCTGCTGTGGGCATGGGTGGGTTCCTTACACCAGCGCTGTACGTGATAGATCCAGTTAACGCCAGCCACGTCCTGCAGCAGGACTTCCAGAGCTTCAACCATCGTGGACTGGAATACAATAAGGGCGACTACCTAGCTGACAACATTCTATTTATGAACGGCAAGCGCTGGAGACTCATGAGGCAGAATATGACTCCACTCTTCACATCCGCTAAACTCAAAAACATGTATTACATCATGGACAGAGCCAGCGGCGATTTTGTAAAATTTCTACGTGATAATCCTGATAAATGCAAAGGGAAAATGTACGATACCATTAACCAGTTTTGCAATGCCGCTGTTACCGCTGCAGTTTTTGGAATAGGGACTGAATCCACATTTGATTCCCCGTTTTTAGAAGTTGCTCGAAAGTCAGCAGAATCGAATATTTACACCGACTTAAAGTTTGCTATAAGCAGTTCGATGCCATGGCTATTCACTGCCCTGAAACTTAACTTTTTCAAACAATTTGAGCCGTTCTTTATTGGTTCAATAAAAAAGGTTCTACAGGCAAGAAGAAATCAGAATGTGAATAAACATGACTTTGCTGATATTTGCTTGAGTATCCAACAGAAAGGAATTATGAAAGATCCAGATACTGGTTGTGAATGGAGCCTACTGACGAGTTGCTGGCAGCTCAGGGATTTTTTTTCTTTGTCGCAGGAGTAGAACCTTGTGCAACAGTGATTTTCGCAGCCCTTATAGAATTGGGTAGGCATCCAGAGATCCAAGAACGAGTACTCAACGAAATTGACGCAGCTTATGAACAAAACAATGCGAAAATAACTTACGATGTTGTGTCAGAGATGGAGTATTTGGATAAAGTGTTAAATGAAGCGATGAGATTGCACCCACCAATCGGGTTCTTGACAAGAAAATGTATCAAGGACACTGTGCTTCCAGTGGGAAATATTCCAGTAGCTGCTGGTACCAAGGTGTTCACTCCAATATACGAGTATCATCATGACCCCAAGTATTATCCGAATCCTGAATTGTTTGATCCTGAGAGATTCTCTCAACCGATAGATGATAATGTTTTCATGCCTTTTGGTAGAGGTGGAAGACTTTGTGTTGGCGTGAGGTATGCTCGTCTTCAGGTGAAGGCAGGTCTGGTACACATGTTGAGGAACTTTTCTGTCACAACACGTGGAGAAGTAAAACATGCGAAAGCAGCGGTTCAAATAAGATTATACAATGTTGATTTGGAATTAACACCAAGAAATCTGTAGTTTCAAATTACCATCTACAGAATAGGCATGATGACTGTGAATAAAATACACAAAAATTATGCTACCATCTAATGAAACGTAAATAAAATATTAAAAAATAACAAGGTATTATTATAATTAAAGCGAGATCAATTAATATTTTTAAAAAATAAATCTACAAAATACTACAGTCCGCCATGATATTCTGAACGCCAATCAGAGCGAATGACGTCACTATTGAGCATGGTTCCCAACTTAGGGGTTTTCCCCCCAAATTTAGGGGGTAAATTAGTGGGATGGGATTTTTTTTTATTTTGTTTTTATTCTAAAAATTAACAATTTAGTTTTTTCTTATTGCTTTTTTAAAAATATTCAGAAAAATAATTTATATTTACTAAAATAATCGGTTATAGATATTATACGACCGTGCAGATTACTTCTAAATCTTGAAAAAAAGAAGTTGGTAGATCTACCTACTTTTCGAATTGAGTTTGGTCAGAAACTACCAACTTTTAGAGTCGTACGGAAGGATTTATAAAAATTCGAGTTGGTAACACTGCTCAAGAGTGACGTCAAAATTGACGCCATGACACTTTGGAGCGTTTTGGTGGGAATTTTAAACATAAAATTTTAAATTGATTTTTTTCATATAAATCATGCTTTTTTTTCCGAAATATGATATTTTTTACAATAAGTATATATTTCTGAATATGATACAACAGTTTTTCAAAATCTGTCATCATGCCTATTGTTAGTACGATTAGATAACAAAATAAAATCATTTTTTTTTGCGTAAAAAGTGTTTTTTTTTTTTTTCAAATAAAGAAAAACGTGAAAAAAATTGTAAAGTAACAATGAATGTGTTTCTCAAGGAAAAGTGAAAAATAATCAGAAATTATTCCGTTTTGAACAGTATTGTAAAAAATCAGTAGTCAGTAAAACCATCCATGACGTTAAAAACGGACCTGCAACGTTTTTTATGCTTTGGATTAAGTTATCCAAGTCAGGCTGCGGTATATTGTCCCAAGTCCGGCTAAGTGGCAAAAAAAGTTGCTCTTTCGTCGCAATGTTTGTAGCGAAATTCCTTAAACTGTTTTTTGGAGCATATCCCACGCGTATTCAATGGGGTTTAGGCCAGGCGATTGAGCGGGCCAGCCTAGAACCGATACGTCGTACTCCTACAACTCGTCACCACTCTAGCTGTGTGTGGACGGGTGTTGTCGTGCATCAGCGTAAATTCTTGGCCCATTTGCTGTTGGTCAAGGTAGATTATTGGTTCTAGCCCCTTGTTACAGTATTTTTCAGCTGACATGGTTTCTGATTCAAACGAGGTCTGTTCTTCCACCTACACGAATTTTCGCCCAAACCTTAATTGTCCCGCGGTGGTATGGATGAACTTCCTGAGGGTATCGCAGACGGTACTCACAACCTGGAACTCGCTAAACACGTACTGTACGTGTATCACGATGGAAACCGAACCGTGAGCCAACGGTAAACAGCAATATGAACTATGAACTGGTTATCTTCCTAGAGCAAATGTTCAAGAACCCACTCTAGCCGTAGTCCACGATTTCCTCGGCGTATTGCTGGAGTACGAAGCGGTCTGCGAGCATGAAGATTAGCTTCATGCAGCCTTCTCCTCACAGCTTCATCATTTACAAGCAACTGGTGCTCTGACCGGAGCATCTGAACCAACTGCATGGCCGTAACATTTGGTTGCCTTCTCGCGGCAACTTGCAAAAATCAGTCTTGTCGTTGAGTGGTTATGTGTTTTCCGCCTGGGTGTCTTTCAGCCATTTCACGAGTAGCACGATAACATGACCATAACCTTGATAACACGTTTTGTCTCGTTCCCATCTCCTCAGCAATATTCCATTGAGTAGCCCCAGCTTGGAGCATGCCTACTGCCCTTAAAATTTCTTTCCTCGTTCAATCGCGCCACTGCATGATGCACACAATAATATTAATTGAAAATTAACCGATAACTTGCTATAAAACTTAAATTGGGCACAAAAAAATAATACAAAAGTTACTGTGCAGGTAAATGAAACCTTCCCACTTCGCTACCATTATCTTTTGTTATTAATTTCTTTTTTCAAAATTAAATTTAGAATCGTTCAACAAGGTTTCCAAAATAAGTTTTCTTCTAAAAAAATTAAAACTGGTCAGTATTTTTTGAGTTTAAGAACTTTATACAAAATATCCCTAGACAGTGTTGATGTGTGTATTTCTACGTAATTTTCTTATCTGACCTACACCTTTTTCAAAATCCGAGTTGGTAACACTGGGCGTGTCTGACAGACAGATAAGTAGGTAACTTTTGGATTTGTTGTTGTTGATCAGTTAAAAATTAAGTAGGTATGAAATGAAAAGCGTTCAGAAAACCGAATATTGTCTACCGGTGCTATGCAGAAGTAATTAGAACGTGAACGTAATTGTAAGTTTTAAAAAATTGGGAGCAAGAAATAATAAAAAACATAGAAATTGGAATTCTAAATTAATAAAAACAAAGGAAGGACAAAATGCTCCGGACAAAATTATCGCTAAACTATGCAAAAGTGTCGAAAACAGTAAGGTTAGTAATGACAATTATATAAATAAAACGTTTTTGTAAATAAGAGTTAATGATTATAATTAATAGGTAATTACTAGGTATATTGAGTTAGGAAAAATAAACAAATTTAACCTTCACATTTCTATTTATATTATAGATACTTAGCATCAAACGTTTCTGGTCCAATTTCTACAGAAGCTGAGAATCAAAATCTAAAACCATGGTCGGCAATTCCAGGACCAAAATCTTTTCCTTTCATTGGACCAATTTTAAACTTCTTTCCAGGCGGTAAGTGCCAAATGCTTAATTACATAGTTCCTCAAATATTTATTTAAATTTTCTTAACTTTTATGCTTATCCTGCAGGTAAGTTTTACAGTTTAAATGGAGACAAAGTGTTCCAAAAAATGCATGAACTCTATGGCCCTATAATAAAGTTTAGAGGGTCATTTGGAAGGCCAGATATGGTTTTTTTATTTGATGCAGAAACAACAGCTATGGTAATGCTCTTTAACTCTATTTTGGCTTTATTTCTTTTACTTTATTTTAAATTGAATAAAAGGTATTGAAATAGAACTTATTACTTATTAGTTTCTCATCAACCACACAAATGTTTTTGTCGCAGGTGCTACGTAATGAAGATGTATTTCCTGCCCGTCCTGGTTTTCAGTCTGTTGAATATTACAGATATGAGTATAAAAAAAGAAAAAGATCTGGACTTTTGACTGAGTATGACAACACACGAATTTTGTCTTTCAGGGTGATATTCTAAAAGTTTCAATAAATTAGTTATCAATTTATTTGTAACAGCCAAGGAGAGATTTGGAAACAATTCCGGACAACTGTAAACCCTGTGATGTTGCAACCAAAGACTATTAAACTTTATGAAAAGTCTATTGATGAAGTTGCACAAGATATGATCAAAAGGTAAGTAAGGTTAATTACCGGAGACTGGATAATATGCATTTCCATATTTGCATATGCATTTGCAAGTAATCTCTTTTCAGCCTTAATACCATATTTTTATGATGCATATTATCCCTATAATTTACAGTATTTTTGAATATCTATATCAAACTGTAGGCTTTATTAATGGGCAGGCGGATGTTTTGCCAGAAATTAGTGATAACATAGCACCCAAGTTCAAGTTCTGCCCAGTTACCTCAGGAGATGTGGAGTGATCATTTTCGACCAATAAAAATATTTTTAATTATCAAAGACTTAATCTTACCAACATTTAAAACAATAGGTACTTAATTGTTAATGTTTACAGAAATATTAAATAATGTATCATGTTACTGTAAATTTTGTAATAAAAAATCTAGAACTTAATAGTTTTGATTCCATTGAAAACAATAAATTATAAAAATCATAGTTAATGAAGTTAAACCTAAAACAAGTATTTACTAACAATATCCCTACTAATATTATAAATGCGAAAGTAACTCTGTCTGTCTGTCTGTCTATCTGTCTTTTTTTTTTTTTTTTTTTGTTCTCGCGGTGAAATGCATTTACGCACCGTACCCCCCACCGGGGTGGCGGGGGGCGTGTGTGGGACTCCCACCTGAGCAACTGACACGTCGCCCAGGGGACTACCCACTAAAACACCGCGGCGCTCCGTCTTCGCCTTTGTGGTGAAGCCGTGGGGCCCGGACCGGCGGCCCTACGCCACGACTTCACCGGCGATGGGCCCGTCTACTGCACGACGGGCCCATTTTGACCCCCCCCGCGGTGAAGGGGGGGCCTGTGGGAACAACCGGGAGCGCCCGATTGTTCCCACCCGTCGACGGTGGTGGACCGTGCAATGCGGGCAGGTGGATTCCCACGTCCCCCGCCCACTGGCCACCACCAGGCTGGACTTGGGCGCGATCGCGCCTCGTCCGGCCCCTTCGACGTCTGCGGTGCGGGGGCGCGAGAGGATCGTTCTCACGCACCCGCTCCGCAGCCTCCTTCTGCGACATGACGTCCTC
This sequence comes from Emmelina monodactyla, assembly GCA_916618145.1. NCBI lineage: Eukaryota > Metazoa > Arthropoda > Insecta > Lepidoptera > Pterophoridae > Emmelina > Emmelina monodactyla. Next base: position 10,572,826 of record OU745302.1, on the reverse strand, counting down.
GCAGAAAGAGGCCACCGCGACCCAGACCGCCTCGGAGCCCAGCATGGCGTACACCAAGCCGGGCAGCGAGAGGTCCGGGCCAACGGACGCCTGGAGGCGACGACGTGGCACATCCCAGGCCGGACATTCGGCCAGGGTGTGCCACGCTGTGTCGTCCGGCGCGCCACAGTGGTGGCACGCCGTGGATTCCTCCCTTTGGATCCGGCACAGGAAATGTCCGAAGCTGCCATGCCCGGACAAGACCTGCACCAGACGGTAGGTGAGGAACCCATGCCTCCGGTCGATCCATCCCTCAATGACTGGACCGACGGCGTCCAGGGTCCACCGCCCGTCGTCCGCGTTGGCCATCTCCGCCGACCACCGGCGGAGCATGACCTCGCGGGCCCTTCGCCAGACGGCGACCCTCTCCTCAGGTGCTGCGGGCTCCCCCTGAGCCCGCTTGTCCGCCGTCCAGTGGTAGACGGCGGCCAGCACCTCGGCCTCGAAGTACCATGGCGGAGTGCCCGCCATGGCACATGCCGCCCCGTGTCCAACCGTGCCGTAAGCCCGCGCCATTCGCTGTGCGATGGCGCGTTGGGGCTTACGGAGCAGGGCACGGTTGAACTCCCCCAGGTCGTGCGCCCACACGGGCGCACCGTAGAGGGCCATACTGCGCAGCACGCCGGCATAGAGACGCCGGCATGCCACCGCAGGACCCCCGATATTCGGCAGGAGCCAGCTAAGGCCCCTCGCCGCCTTCACGAGGCGCTCTTGGAGCAGGCGGAAGTGCTCCGAAAACTTCCACCTGCTCGATATTGTGAGGCCCAGATATTTTATCTGGGCCCGCACCTCCACCCTGCTCCCCGCCACCACGACGTGGGCGTCAGGCGGCGGCTCCCCCCGAGGCCCATGAAAATATATGGCCTCGGTTTTATGGAGCGCCACCTTCAGTCCCAGCCGCCCGATACGACGGGCGACCAGGGTTCCCCCCCTCCGACGCCCGGTCGGCCGCCTCCCCGAAGTTGCGCCCCCGCGCTGTGACGAGGGTGTCATCCGCATAACAGATGACACCCACGCCATCGGGGAGGGCGCCCCGGAGGAGCCAGTCGTAGCCGATATCCCACAGGAGTGGTCCTAGGACCGACCCCTGCGGGACACCCGACTCCACCGGCCGCCGCCTCATGCGGCCGTCCCTGCCGACGAACAGTACCTCCCGGCCTTGGAGGTAGTTCGTCAGCAGGGCCCTCAGGTATGGAGGCACTCCGTGATACCGGAGCGCCTCCAATATTGTGGCGTGGGGGATGGAGTTGAACGCATTGGCGATGTCGAACGACACCGCCAACACCCCTCCCCCCGCTCTCGCCCCCTCCCGGGTGATGCGCCTCAACTCGAGGAGCGCATCCACCGTGGACCGGCCCGCCCGAAACCCGTACTGGGCCTCGGACAAGTCGGGGCCGGTCCCCCCCAGGTGCTCCTTGAGGCGTGCCGCGATCACGCTCTCAAGGAGCTTGGCCGCGTCGTCCAGGAGGACGATCGGCCGATAGCCGGAGGGTGAATCCTCCGGCCGACCCGCTTTTCGGAGGAGGCACAGCGCCCCCTCCTTCCACACCTTCGGGAACCTCCCCGACGCGAAGCAGCGGTCGAAGAGGTCCCGAAATCGTCCCTCCATTTGAGTGGTGGCTATCGCCACCACCCGTGCCGGCACACCATCTGGCCCCGGCGCCGTCTTCTTGCCTCGGAGGCGAAACGCCGCCGAGGCAAACTCTACCTCCGACACCGGGGGAATCCCGGCGTCGGCCGGAGGACCCATTCGCGGGAGCGGGGCCATCCGGGGAGGCACGAAATCCGGCGAGCGGTCCGGGAAGAGACCCCGGACCACCTCCTCCAGCAGCGCCGGCTGAAGGGCCTCAACGACGGGGGGGCCGATCGGGCGCAGCTTATTACGCGCCGCCCGATACGGCCTCCCCCAGGGGTCGGCATCCAACCCCTCCAGCATTTCCAGCCGCGCCGCCTTTTTGGCCTCCCGGATTGCCACCTTGAGGACGCGCCGGGCCTCCACGTAGGAGGCATAGAGGCGGTCCTCGTTGGCGGCATCGCGGTTGGCGCGGCGGCGGGCCCGCTGGAAGGCCCTCCTCGCGGCGCCGCAGTCGTCCCGGAGGCCGGCGAGTTCCGCCGACCACCAGTAGACCGCGCGCTTGGGCGGCGGCCGTCGCGACCGAGGCATGCTGGAGTCGCACACCTCGGTCATTGCCTCCCTCAGTTGGAGGGCGGCCTCGTCGACGTCCGGACTGTCCGACGGAGCGAACCAGTCCTGGACGATCTGTCTATCTGTCTGTCTGTTACGCTTTCACGCTTAAACCACTGAACCGATTCTGATGAAATTTGGTATGAAGATAGAACTGAACTTGGGAAAGGACATAGGATACTTTTTATCGGGAAAAAAAGGGTAGAAGGGGTTGAAAAAGGGGATGAAAGTATGAAAGATCGTGCGATATAACCGAATTCCACGCGGGCGAAGCCGTGGGCGGAAAACTAGTGTAAAATGTAAAGGAATAATATTTAGTTTAGTATTATTTAATGTTGCTTATTCTGTCATTTCATCAATTTCATGCATATTTCAAGCTTTTTTTGTTGCATATAATGCAGTTTTCTTTAGTAATTACATAAGGTTTTGTTACTTAAAACTTTTTAAATGGTCTTAAATGCATGGTTTCTAGATTGAAAACTCTAAGAGATGACAATCTTATGCTACCTAATAATTTTGGAGAGGAAATGAATTTGTGGGCATTAGAATCAGTCGCTATAGTGGCACTAGGGCGTCGCCTCAACTCCTTTGACTTGAACCTTCCAGAGGATTCTCCTGCTAAAAGACTCGTGAAATGTGTTCGAGACATTTTTATTACTGCTAACGAGCTGGATATAATGCCAAGCTTATGGTTGTATATCCCAACTAGGAAATTCAAAAAAGCTATGAAACTTTACGAGGAGCAAGAAGAGTAGGTTTATTTATATAATTTCAATGTTATATTTATTCAACCAGGCTATAATTTCTTTTTTATTTTTAATTAATAGATTAGCTAAATCTTTTATTAAAGAGACTGAAGAAGAAATTAAAAAAGGAAAATCCAGTGCAGAAGATCAAGCCGGAGTGCTAGAAAAGCTGTTAAAAATAGATAAAGAAATAGCGTACATCATGGCAACTGATATGTTACTTGCTGGCGTTGATACTGTAACATTTTGTTTTGAAATTGGCTAATTTTTAAGATATACAAAATTGTAACTTCTTAGATTTACGCGAATCGTTTTAACTTGAAATTAAACTCATTTTAACGGGTTTTTCGCGTTTATTAATTTATTTTTGATTTTCCGACGTTTACACATTTTTAAAAATGCCGTGGTCACGGGTAGACAGATGTTTGAGGTATACATAGAGTATAGTAAAAAACGATTTTCCAAATCGAAAATAAATTAATAAACGCGTAAAAACCCGTTAAAATGGGTTTAATTTCAAATAAACCAAATTTTAAGTTGTACCTAAATTGTTACAGACATCAAACTCAGTAACATCCGCATTATATCTCCTTGCATCAAACCCTGAAAAACAAGACAAGCTAAGGAAAGAAATTCTACAGAGTAAAGAGCGAAAGTATTTAAAAGCTTGCGTTAAAGAAACGTTACGACTGATACCGGTTGTTGCTGGAAATATGCGGATAGTGAGCAAAGAATATAATTTATTTGGGTACAAGATACCTAAAGGAGTAAGTACACATACATCATCGCATGCGATGCAGTTTGTGCATGAAGTAATTATAACCACATGTTGCTCGTACAATAATAGAATTATCAGGAATAAGCAGTATTTTTACTGGAGTTATGTTACTCATGCAGATGACGTCCAAATTGGTAATTTAAAATTACAATATCTACCTTATTGTAGAAAGTACTTTTACACTAGGTTAATGTACTGTTCACTGTATTGATCCCTACTAACATTATAAATGCGAAAGTAACTCTGTCTGTCTGTCTGTTACGCTTTCACGCCTAAACCACTGAACCGATTTTGATGAAATTTGGTATGAAGAAAGAACTGAACTTGGGAAAGGACATAGGGTACTTTTTACCGCGGGAAAACTTCTCATTCCCACGGGAAACCGACTTCCACGCGAACGGAGTCGCGGGCGGCCACTAGTTAACAATATATGTTTATTTTATTTCAGTCTAGAGTCGGATTTGCTTACCAAGCAATGTCAAATATGGAATGCCACTTCACTAGAGCATCGGAATTCATTCCTGAACGATGGACGGTTGCTAAAGACGACCCTCTGTACTATGGTCGAGCGCATCCATTTGCGTATACTCCATTTGGATTTGGCACAAGATCGTGTATAGGTAAACTCGTAGGAGTCAACTCTAAAATTAAATTTTCATAGGCTCCAAAACAATGAAAAAGTTTTTTTTTACCTATTTAAACTAGAAGTTGTAACTTATGATTTGTAACTGAGTTGATTTCATCTTGTTAGGTCGGCGGATAGCTGAGCTCGAGATGGAAACTTTTCTAACGAGACTCATAGAGAATTTCAATGTGGAGTGGAGCGGATCACCTCCCAAAATCGTATCTACTTCTTTGAACTATATGGCTGGACCATTTGGGTTCGTACTAAAGGATTTGTAAAGTGGGAATATACTTATTGAAGTATAGATTATTTATTTTTATATAAAACGGTATAACTGTCCCGGCAAACGTTGTTTCGCAATATGAATTATTTTATCACTTAGGGTTATAAAAAATAGATAGAAGCCGATTCTCGGGCCTACTGAATTTATATGCATACATTTTGGTAAAAATCGGTAAAGCTGTTTCGTCGAAGTAAGGAAACTAACATTGTGAAACGAGAATTTTATATATAAGATTTAATATAAGTAATGTTTTATTATTATTGTTAACTGAGCAATGCCATGATTGAAATGTACAAAAAAAATCAAAATAATAATATTTGTAGGTATGTCTTGTTTTGTGACATATACCTAAGAGAATTTACCAAAATAAAAAATCGATATTGATTTTGTACTACGTAGTTTTAGTTTTTAACATTTTTATTTTTTTATTTAACTTGTTAACAATCAAACAACGAAAATCAAACTGTAAAATAAAAAGTTTCCTACCATATTTTATACTAGCTGGTGCCCGCGAACTTCGTTTCGCCAACTTAGAAGAAGAAATATTTTATCGGAAAGCAATAAATACCTACTTTCGAAAACTTTTCTTATTATGGCAGTTTGAATGACGTTTGACACTTGCTGCGGTGGCATTGCGATATGAAGAAAAAATTTAGTTTCACTTTATTTAATATCTGCACTTTCATGCCAAGCTATACTGAACAGGCAAGGTACCATACAGCCTTGTCTTAAGTTCAAAATTACGTTCCATATCTAAAAGATTCGTCACGATAATTATTTTAAAAATCAAAATAGGTAGGTATGTTGGTTTAGCCTATAACGAAATAACTTTGTCTACGCACGGGGCTTTTTGGCGGAAGTTCGTCAAGTGATGTCGTGCTTGTTGTTAAATTTTAAATTTATGTATATTTCGGGGTTTGATTCACATTAGTGATAGTGTAATGAGTAGCAAACACCTGTGAAAGTGTACAGTGATTGAAGAATTCAATAAAAAGCATAGCCACTTGCCGGGCTGCTTTCCAAGAAGTCACAACAATCTGCAGTTTCATTACTATCGTGTTACTGTGGGTGGATTATAGATAGGAAAATCTCCTATCCAACACTGTTCAATATGAAAATGTACAAGAAAATAAAGAAAGAATAAGAAATGAGAAACATGTTTAGGCTGATGACCCAGATGTCAATGCCTTAATTTAATTTAAAAAAAAAATGTCTACGCATGCGCAATGGATGGAGAATCTCCATCCATTGGAGATGAAGCAAGATGGAAGCAAGAAGGACGGGAGGAATGCACATGTTTTATTCCTTTCATTTTTCGTAATATTGTTATGGTTTTTTGGATGTTTGTGTGTATTATCATTATTTATCTTAGAAAATTATAGAATTTATATTATTATAAGATATTAGATATATTAATATTATAATTATGTTGGTACTTTTTCAAATCTCGGTTTCAGTGTAGTTTGCACATCATACTACCACACACCCCTATGAAATTCACGTGCAAACGTATTTCAAGTTTTTGCAAACCCCCCTCCCCTTTTAGGGGTTGTTTTTTTACCCTATAACCTGGTCCATAATTTTCTCTACATAATAGTAAAAGTTTCATCAAAATCCGTCCAGCCGTTTTCGCGTGATGCTCAGCCAAATAAACAGACAAACAGATAAACAGACAAAAATTCTAAAAACTATTGGAACGTGTTCTGTTATCAATTTTAAGTATCCTCAATAATTTTTTCGAATATCTTTTATGTACTTACAGACTTTCTATCCTCTTCAGCTTTATTATATGTATAGATAATATAATGATAATGTTATAATTTTTGTTATTAGATATATAATTGAAATAAAAAGCCGTGTTTATTGCACAGTAGAATCGTGTATTTTTTCCGTCTCAATCCTTACCAACTTATTTATCAGACAACGTACCTAAGGCACCTTGCACAATTTTGTTAATTTTATTTTGTTTCAAGTATTTGTTGCGGCAACAGATATACATAATCTGTGTTAATTTCATTTATCTAGCTGGTGACAGACAGACGACCTTCTGTCCTTTAAGTACGAAGCCCTAAAAACAAATCAATCATTTCTTCTTTTGTATTGTTACCTACTCGGGAAAAGGAAAGGTAAACTTTAGTTAGGTAGAAAATTAGATTTTATTATTAGAGACAGTTTTGTAATAATTGGAGTCGTGATATTTAAAAAAAACTGTTAGTATTTTATTTTCGCTTTGTTTTTAATTCTATAATTTGAAAAGTACACAACCTGATTTTTTAATATGTTTCTGGTAGTAGTTAGTTTAGTATGCGTCCGACCGAAGTGACGGCGCATCGAGGAAAGCGGAGCGGATTTACACGTGCGATTAGGTACTTAGGTACCGTTGTACCGTTTGCCCCATTAAATACTAACGGATTCTATACCAAATAAAATAAAAAAATCTACAATCCCATATAATCTAAAAACTCTTTCTATGTCTACAATACATACCTCTTACTTACTCGTGCAAAAGTTACTCAATATTTATTTTTTATGTTAAGTACCTAAATGAATACTTCGCTAAAACGCCTAACATTTTGTAGACTGTCATTAAAAGGTAAGTAAGTGTCTTGTCTTAACATACCGAAAACTCCGAGGCAAGCGCGCGGCTGGTTCAACGCTGGGGTGACGGAAATTTGCTGCAGCTATTTCTAGCTACATCCGTTGTGATAAGGCATGTTAGTATCAACAAAATTGCCTAAATCGAAAAGCGCATATATCTAATGGCGGGCGGCGGTAGGTAATTATGTCGTTACCGTTGACGCGGTTTTACCTACTTTGCCGAACAGTTTTTTCAGCGAACGGAGAGGGGTCACGGAGGATTAGTGGTTTATAAATCAACCTTTAATTTCAAGTTTTGCATAATTTTGGCTTCTACCCGGGGGAAATCCCGCCAATAAAACTACCATCTTATAATTTCCAACCCCTGCCATACCCAGTAGCAAAACAGTGTAGTGTGCAATTTTGCTTTAAAATTTCAAACGGCGCTAAAGCAATCTTTGGTGGCTCCATGACTAAGTACTTACATAATATTTTGATATTATGAATTTAATCTACATTATAAATCAACATGAAAACCACTTCACGATAAGGTGACTTTTGTAAAAAATAACAAATTTCCTTCATCTTACTGGAGACTTTGATAAAAATTCAATGGGAAAATAATCAGCTTTTTCTTATTCTAGTTAAATTTATATACTGGATTAATTTATATATTTTAAATGGATTTGATAGCGTAGATTACATTAGAAAAATTTACAGCACCCCTGGCGGCGTTTAGAACTTACCTATTTCCAAATAAATTATGACGTTTACACGCATATGTCAATCTATCTATCAATTTTCAAAAAACATCGATTCTTTATACGTGTGTCTATAAAATTAAATTTAAACCTCTGTTAAAATGCACGAAGAGAAAAAAATTGGTTTATGCTGTATATGCTAAAAATATAGTTAACATGATATAAATTTTTGTTAAATAGAAAAGTACTTAATTGATATTAAATTCGATATCCTCAACGACTACAAAATGAAAGAAACGTTACAAACGTCACCAAAGAATTAAAAGCATTTCTTGTTGAAAAATGCTACTACACTCTGAATGAATATACATCTGACAAGTTTTAATAATTTAACAAAGCGCAACTTAATTATTATTATGTTTAATAGATTTTTAGTTATAAGTAAACGAAAATAAATATAAATTGTATGCACTCTCAAACTTGCTGTGCCCGACAGGGTCCATGATGATCTGTTATATTATTATTAAGACCACATGTACATTATGGATTGCAATAAAATAAATAAATAAAAATAAATAAATATTGATGAACAACAGCAACAAAATATTTATGATGCCATTGATTTGTATTGTACTTACGTCGAAATTTCAACATACATAGCCTTAATGTTAGTTAATCATGACAAAGGTATTTCAAATTGGTCGTGTCATTATAGACCGTCCTCTATTATTAGTGAGGGTCAGGAAAAAAGAAAATTTCAAGGAACAAAAATGTATTAAAAAAAATACGTGCTTTTCCATAAGTGTTAATGCTGCTGCATACCTACTTATTTTTCAATGTTCTATTAATCCATTACTTGAATACAACTAGCCCAATTTGTAATTTTTGTTTTTCTTAAGATTCATATGAAAATATGTTTTATCAACTTCCTTCTTACTAAAAATTTTTAATGACATTTGTCGGTTAAGGGCTCGAAGGTTAAAAGTTATTAAAGCAAAAAATCGATTTTTGATAGATTATTTGAAATCGATTATTACATTATTTACATCAGTTAACACTACTTGTTTGACGTTTGTGATGACGATCAGAGACGTGGCTGACGTTTTGCGTTTTGTCATTCCTTTCGACACTTTCGCATTAATAATTTCGTAGCATTTTGTGAAGTTATTGAGCGACTCAAGGCAAACTCAGTGTAAATCACTGTTATAAAACAAATAACTGGTGCGTTTTCTTGCTCAAGTGGATATCAGTGAAATAAAAAGTAACACAAACAGTAAACGGAGTCTTTTTCATTTCAGAAAATGGATCAAATTGTCAAGTTTGTCGAACCTGGAAGGCAGTTCGCTAAGGATTCGATCAGGCTCGTCAGAAGATGCACAAAGCCTGATAGAAAAGGTAAGATTTCCAGAACTTTCTCTAAAGGCATTCTTTGCCATTTGGACTGAGCCCAATTTCACTGATCATAACTTCGTACAAAGCCAAACATGTAACTCACGAATGTTTCCATTCCTTTAGTCCAACCAAACTTATTTTTAAGGTTCATTCTATGATTTGTCTAAGTTTTGTTTAAACTTTTCAGAATTCCAGAAGATCGCTATAGCTACAGCTATTGGATTCTGCATCATGGGTTTCATCGGATTCTTCGTGAAACTGATTCATATCCCAATCAACAACATCATTGTAGGATCCTAAAGTTGTAGAGTTAAGTCTTAGTTGTAAATGTTACATGTAAGGCACCTAATACATTTAATTTAATTCCTTCTATTTTATTTTCTATTATTACACCTCAATAAATTATCAGATTTTTATAACTTAATTGTTTTTTTAAACTTGACCAAATATCACTAAGTTATGATAATTGATATATATCATTACATAGTATGAAAGAAAATTGATTCCGTTGTCTGTATGTTTAGATCTTAAAATTGGGCAACATATTTTGATAGAGTGGTTGAAGAGAAAGGTTTATTTGTATAATAACATAGTATAGGGAAAGGGGTTTTACTCTAAATTTAACATGTGTGAAGCCGCGGGCAAAAGCTAGTTGGTTTTATATTATAATGTTAATGTAATCTAAATGAAAGTGCAGTAGTTGGACTAGTTGGCATTCCATTGCATTTTTATAACTTTTAACTTAAGTCAAATTCTGCAAAAACAGAGCACAGTCATATAGTAACAAGCAGACAGGCACAGCTATAAATTGATTGATTAATTAAGTTCTGTAGAATTTAAAACCTCCTTATTATAAAATTTGCTTAATTGTGGCAGTAATATGTTTAAAGATGCTTCAATTACTCTAAAAGATTCCTTCAATTACATAAAATCTTATTGTAAAGGGAATAAATACCGAACAAGACTTCCAAATTATTACAATAAAATGGGTTAGAATAACCAGACAGGTTAAGAATCCACTATTTGTTTAATGGTTGACTTGCTTTTTGCAAATTATAAACAATAATTTTACCGATCAGACTTTCAGGAATTTGGGGTTAACTCCATGGAATGCCTTTGATTATGCTAAGTCAAAACCTAAGTCAAAGACTACGGCTTACACTGTCAAAAACTTCCAGTTCCCACATAGAGCAAACATTTTTACTCTACAAGCCCTAACTTCATAAATTTACTTACATTATAGTCAAAATATGTGACTTGGCTGTTTTTATTTTCTGGGGTTTCCAGTATGTACCTACACATATTTGTAACTGCCGACCTTCGTAACTTCTTGTTAATAAATAAACTAATATAATATCTCTTTTTAAAAAAAAATCTACTTAAGATATTAATACTCAAATGTTAATGCGGAAAAAGTAGAGCACAGACAATTTTAAACAATAACAACATTTATTTATAAAAACGTAACAGAAATCACATATAGCTATTAAATAGTAAAATTCACTTTTTCTTTTGCATCACATGTATGTAGTAGCCCGGGTTGCTCACTGCATCCAAAGCTTTGAAGTCCGAGTAGATCTCATGTTTTACGGCTTCGTTCTTGAACGCTTGGTCCAACATTTTAGTGAACTTGTCCAGTTTGTGTGGGTAGTAGCAGAGGCGGAACTCACTGGAAAAATAATAAAGAAAAGATAAGTAAACTCTCTTTTACATAGTTGAATAATATGAAGACCAGTCATGGTACCAGCAGGCTGATACTTAGGTACTATGAAAATTATAATGAACAGTGCGAGAAGCAAAATTAGGCTGAGACATTACAAAGTAAGTGAGATTGGACGGTAGTACAAAGATGCATTAATAAAGCTTAATAAAAACTGAAGAGTTCGTTTATTTGTCGGAACACGGTAATCATAGAAACTGCTGAACTGTTCAAATTGAAAAATATTTTTGTGTGAAAAGACCCATTTATTGAGAAAGGCATCACGCTACAACTAATAGGAGCGCAGCAGCAATGAAAAATGTTGCAAAAAGTGAAACTTTTTACAGCTTTCCTTACGTGCGCTGCGTAAACGGTTTTCTCTAATCATCGCGCGTGGCACACAAAGGAATGAGATATTCTGATCTTAGTTCACTATGATTTAACCAGTGGTTACAAACCATTTACTATCAACTGAGCTAACTGATAGCTAGTTGCTTCAAAGTAAATGAAGTAGGTATAATAAGAGTTCCGTTAGTAGTAAAGAAAGTTCACCGCTTTTCGAAATTGCTTCAAGATAAAAGTAATAATAAAAATAAAAAAATCTCCAGACTTACACACCAATAATTTGGCCCTAAAGTAAGTTGCAGTAAGCACTTGTGTTATAGGTACTACAAAATGGTCTAGGGGAGAACCTAGTTACACCCAGTCGATATCGAAAGCCAATATATATGTTACGGCTAATACCCGAAGTGCGGCTACACCTAGTTTTAGCCGGTTAGAACATCAATAGGTTAGGTTAGTTAGGTTACTTTTTTGATACCACCCAGAAAAAGGAGTCCCGCGTAGCGGGACTACGTCGACTCATGATTGAAGCCAGTTTTTATATACATAGGTATAATTTTTTTTTTACAGTTTTCCATATAAAAAACACTTCTAACCGGCTAAAACTAGGTGTAGCCGCACTTCGGGTATTAGCCGTAACATATACACGAGCCAATATCGAAAAACGATCTTTTACTAAATTCGCTCGACCCGGGGTTCAGACCCGGAACCATCCGCGTAGCATTCCGGTATATACTTATACCGCTGCACCACAGAGGTCGTCAAAGTACAGTAAGAGTTCCGTTCCCAAGACCCCTGGTTACCTCTTCTCATCTGAGTCCCTGTCTCCATTGCCGGAGATGCAGTAGTCCAGCGCCACCAGCTCCGGCCGGCCCGCCACCACCAGCACCGACGTCTTGATGTCCACCGGGTACGACGACTGCGGGGACATACGCATTTTATTAGTAACGAGCGACCCGCCCACGCAATGGTGTAATTTTGACAACTTGCTCGCTAACCCTTTAATTTTTGCTAACTTAAAAAAAATCTAAACGTTCTTTATTTACAAATTGAAAGTAATAAAAAAAACGAAAGAGAAAACCGCATTTAAATCCGTTTCGTACTTAAGGAGGAGTTAGCGGCCAAACATACAAACAGACAGAATTAGCGACTTGGATTTATACTATGTAATGACGAGCGAACCACCCACGCTTCGCAATGGTGTAATTTTGTCAACTTGCTCGCGAACCCTTGCATATTTGCAAACTTATTTTTTTTTTCTAAACGTTCTTTATTTACAAACTTAAATGAATAAATACCCTAAAATATGGAGAAAACCTCATTTAAATCCGTTTCGTACTTTAGGAGGAATTAGCGGCCAAATATACAAACAGACAGAATTAGCGACTTAGATTTATGACTATGTAATGAAATGATAATAGTAAGGTCATCAAATTTCTAAATTTATAATTTTTGATATTAGAAAAAAAGTTAACTTGTACCTATTTTAAGTATTCCATTACAATTTCTAAAAGACCAATAATCAAAATTTAGTCAGTAAGGGAATTCAGTATTTTACTGCTTATATTAGGTAAGTATTATTGATAAAGGTGTACTTGAAAAAAAGTTTAAAACTTGCTCGTTTTAAATTTATTAAATTTAATTTGTAATATTAATGATTCACTTGCTCTATGAAGTCTTAGCTATAACCTACCATTACATATCTATAATTCGTTAATCGTAACGCCTTCTAAACCACGTAACGAATTAGGATACGGGTTTCATCATTATTTCGTAATTTTTTACGTAAGTACCTATGGTCAGTCAGATATCTCTTCATCGGGACGGGACACTAGTGCGCTTAAAGCCGATTTCGTAAAAGATCTTTAACCGATTACTGTTTTTATTTATATTTTAAATGTATCTTTACACCATATTGAAAGGTTTCATTGCAAGGTATTGGGTACGTGGCAGATTCATATGTGTAATTACTTATTATTAGTTTCGATGATAATTAACCAACATTTTCAATAATCAGCTTGATAAGGCAATATTCATATTTAAAAGCAAATTAATACAAACTAACTTAAGATACCGAGATCAACTTTAACATACGCAAACTAGTTCATTCTGGTTATTAGAAGAATTTACTTGTTTACGTTTAGTTGGAATCTTGTTAATTAAGGGCCGATTTTTCAATAGTCAGTTAAGCCTTCAGATAGGACTTATTCTATGGATAGCAAGATTGTGAATTTTTCAATTAGCGGATAAGCTCTAACAGAAGGTTAAACTCGATAACTGACTGAAAAACTTAGCTGCCTCTTTTTGCCTCAGTTAAGCAGTTATCTAACAGATTATTTGACGTTTCTGTCATCATGCGTATGTAAATATAGGATAATTCATTTGTGTTTTGCTTATTTTTTGTAAAACAATGGATATTTTACTTTATTTGAAGACAATAATGTATAGTTATCAAAACGAGACAAAAATATATATCACAAGAGGTTTAATTTTGAATATCTGTGAAATAAGCTATTGTTGACATCACAGATGTATACATTTCTAGATGGAGTAATACGTTTGATGTGTGCGTGTCACAAATAACACACTGCTAAAGATACGTTATATCAAAATGAGGATTTTTTGAGAATTATATTAAAATACTAAGTAGTTATTAAGACATACAGTAACATAAAGTATCTCTGAGTATATGAAATACCAAATCGATTTTTTAAAAAAGCATCAAACATATTCTTAGCAATCAATATAATAAGATAGAAATACTTTCTCAAAGTTTACAGACACATGTTAAAATATATTGTATTTGTAACTTTTATTTGTATTTTTTTTCGGTGGGCTCCATCTAGTTTTCGGTATATCTATGTATTATCGTTGACGGCAAGTCTTGATGTCATACCTAAATTTTTTGTCAATTGGGACACCCGCTGTCAATGCGTTGAAAGTTTACAGTCCTTTTCTATCAACTGTAAAATATATAATAATGTCTCTTTCTTGCACAAATATCATTAGGATAGCTAGCAGAGGGTTATCTGACCATTGAAAAATTGAAACTTTATTATTCGTCTCAGTTAAAGCTATCTGGCTGTTCGATATCTGGCGTTTTAACTATCTATTGAAAAATCGGCCCTAAGTTAAATGAATAACAACTAAGTAAAGTTAGGTAATACTACATATTATAAACACAGACAGAAGAGCCGGGATTGGTCATAAAACATTTCTTTATTAGTTCACTAGTATTTAAAAAAAGTTTCAACTAACGCAACATAAAGCATCTCATACGGCCGAAACCAATAATCTACTAACCTTTGACGCCTTGTTACTTCTGTAACTATTGTAACCATTACCGATGACTTTGCGTCCCAATAAACTCTGGTAAAGAGCGATTACTAACCATTTGTTTTATCTACCAATGTGTTTACCATAGTTTGTCAAATGCTGCTTCTGAAAAACAATCCACTCACGTTATAATAAATAGAATGCCCCGGCGTTGCCCCGTGTTCAATCATCGCGTCGTAGTTCCTGTGGTCTATAAACAGCAGGCCGCCCGGTTTGAGGACTTCGCAGAAGTTCTCGAGGCACATCTTCTGCATGCGCTGGTCGCCGAACTCGTCAAGAAGATGGGCGAACGAGTTCCCGAGGCAGATGACCGCGTCGAATCTCGTCCCGGGCATGAGAGCGTCGATGTCGCGCGGCAGCGTCTCCCAACTTGCCTCCTCGATCACTGGGGGCAAAAAATACATATTTATCCAAAAAAGGGTAACAAAATCAGTTTTTGACCCTTTACTAAAGTCTAATGAAAACGTGCATATACCTATTGACCGTGAATAATTAAAAAGTTCAAAGATAAGTATTAACATTAAAATCTATTCCTTTATTCAAATTGGTAGGCTTGTAGCTGATTGAGGTAGGTAAATGCCATGCAAAACTGTAACATATTTGTATAAAAACAACAATACTATTCACTGTCTTAATCTCACAACAATGAGATGAATAGTTAGCATGCGTAGACTCAGTTAGGTCAATACCGCGGCACGGTACTAACCTGCACTCACCCCACTCGTCGTACTTGGGGTTGCGTCGCTTGTCCCAGCGAGCCTTCAGCGCATGCTTCAACATCTTGTCTGACGCGTCCACAGACACCACCTGGAACCCTTCGTCTACCAGCATCATGGAGTCTATTCTGCAGAACAACAATGTAGGCTGATGAAACAAACATTCCACTCTTTTATACTTTTATAGGAATCGGTAATTCAAAACGACGTGTAATTCGAAACGTGCTAGGGCATAAATTAACATTATTTAGGTATTAGTTAAGAGTTTGAGTGGTAACAACAATCTGAATCTATAAACAAAAAACAGATGTTTATTATTATTCCGCGTGTAAAGAAGCGAAATCTTTCGTCATCTAGTGTCGATCAAAACATTTCTCCGCGATGCCTGCCACTGTCGGTTTATCACGCGTTATCGCCATGTTTACAGATCCGCGCTACAGCGACTTGTTTTTATTCGCTGATGTATGAACCCGCGAGAACCTCACTCGATAATTTGACCACGGTCATGGTCGAACTTTACGGTAAGATTTGACAACAAATTAATGATTTCCGTGTGAATTATATTAGATAATTTTAGTATTTTTTATCGTATCATTTTTCTGAGTTTTTTTTATTCATGAACTTATATCTTTACCTATAGCCTAGTTAAGTTGTTAAAATTGACGAATACAAAAACAACATAGTTATTGAAGTAGCATCTACAAATTAGCATTCTAATAATTAAGATCAATCTCTCGTTATTTTTCTTCGTGTACAAACACGTCCGCTCTTTTATTATTTAACCGACCATACCTAAAATCAGCACTTTATTTTAAAAAAAATAGTCTTACCCCGTCCCGCAAGCGATGTCCAGCACCTTCACGCATCCGTTCTTCCTCAGTAGGCCCGTAAGGAAGTCCTTGTAGTTCTGTGTCCTCTTGCTGGAGTCTCCGATGTACTTCTTCCAGATCCTGGCTGCCACGCCATCAGCGTACTGATCCTTCACTCCCTCGGACGGGATGCCCTGAGATCGGGAGTGGAATACCTTGTCTGCAGCCATTTTTCGGACTGCAAGAATTTCATAGAAATTGTCTTGTTATTAAGAATAAGTTATCGCCAAATCTTTTGCCCGGTAACTCTTCTACAGAATATCTAAGGCTTCATTTTCATTTCAAATACAAATGAGATTGCGAATCGTAGCTATAAAATATGCGATAAAAAACGTAGCAGTATGTAGGTACTTACATTCTGTGGAACGCAATGATCTTGGACCGCGAACACGACTCAACTGACGCTAAATCTCCGAAACTGACGAGATGAAGCCTTGGCGCTGATTACGTAGATGTTTTGAGCAATATTCGTGACGATTTCAATTGATAACTCGGAGAAAAGCCGGTAGGTATTAGATAAATAAACTGATTGAACAATTTTTGGGTACTTGTAAAGGAAGGTGTAAAAATACAAAAGAACAAGTAGAAACAAAAAAAAACTTGTTAAACTTGCAAATTGTAGGTAATGTGCAAACTCCTATTAAGTTAGTCCATATTAACTGTGCCTCATAGTTAAAGTTTGTAATACAACAAAATTTTGTTAGTACAATAGGACTGACATGCCTAAACAGGCAAAAGTCCTTATTTTGTTAAAAAAGGAATAAAAAAAAAACAGTGCCTCAGTGTCGTGTTATTAAAAAAGAAACATGCGTTTTAATATGTCTGAAATAATTTTCTACTTGTAGATTCAGTCTAAACGAATTAAGCACCTGTGGCGAAAAAGTAACGGCGAATGAAAATATATAATTTGCTGGAGGAGTTACGGAACTTGACTTCCTTGGCCTCATATTTGCTAATGAATAGTTTCAGGAATAAATAACAATTGCTCCTAACGTGAAAACCCGCATGCATTTTTGCAATTTTTTACGCTGGTGCACTTTTTATCTGGTAAAAAAATATTTATCAGAAAAACGTGTCCATATTGAGAAGAAAATTCTGTACTTTAAACATTTCGTCAGCTTATCATTGTAATTATTACATAATTTTAATGATATAAGTGTTGGTTTATCGCTTTACTCAACACGTGCATGTCTGTCTACTTATGCCCATAGTTCATTACTCCGGATATCTCAGTAACAAAACAACTAATAAGAACTCAGTTATGCTATTGGACCCTATTCTGAAATAACTCTCTATATCTATAAATCTACAAACCAAATAATTGGTCATAAACTTAGCAGTAGCATAAGACAAATTGTTAATTATTTTAGTCCTGTCAAACTAAAATTTGCGTACATTATGACACGGTGCAGTAAACTAGTACTTAGCGCATTTAGTTGTAACAAATGTGTGGACTACATTTAGGGCTGATTTTTCAATAGTCAGATAAACGCTAACTGACTGATAAGAGGTATGTTTTGATTGTCACTTCATACATATGTCAAGTATTTATTTTCGACATGCAACAAAACATACTGATTTTCTGTCAGATAGAATTTATCTGACTCTTGAAAAACCGGCCCTAGTGAGGTTTTTTTCTAATACCTACTTACATGGGAAAATGACGGCGATATTTTGAATTAAGTTTGTTTTTTCAGAATTGAGTCATTGGTTTTCTAGTCTTGCTGAGACCTAGTTCATATGAAAATTTGGCTTATTCCGTTTATCCACCCTGAAACAGCCACCCTAATTTGGAAACTCGTATTCGTGTTCGAAATTGACTGTTTCAGGATAGATATACGGAATAAGCCGAAAATTTTAATAGGGTCATTCGAATATTTTACGCAGCTCTATATGATTGCCTATTGGCCTTAAATAAAAGGTGCGGTGGGCATCACAGATTTGGATGGCATTATAACCAACCTGCATCCATTCTTTATACGCTTATGATGCACAGAGTACGTTTTACAAATATCAAGCAGGGTTCATTAATAGCATAAAATATTGTTGAAACAATAAAAACTCGACAATTAGATTTCTTATAATGTATTTCATCAGCAAAAACAGTACACTCGTACCTTAAATTGAATATTAACTGTTAAGTAACCTTAAATTAATTAAACACATTTTTATGATTTACAAATAAATAAATCATATGTTTATTTTGTAATTGCTGAGTTATCAGCAAACTTAACTTACATGTATTTACTTTGACGCCTTGATTTTGTAACACAAAGTTTTCCTATTACTATGAATATTTCCCAGAGTCCTGACAATAAAACTTGCGTCGTACTTAAAAAACATAGTTATTGACGAACAACACCTAAATTATATACAATAAACAAACATAAGTACTATAAGTAACTAAAGTTATCTAGTCAAAACTAAACGATTTCTTTAAAATATTGTTTCAACTGGGACCTCCCTGCGTATTCAATTGGAATCATTCTTTAAACTAGATTATTGCTTGTAATATATATCTTGTAAGACACTTGGTTATTTTGTGGCCGGTTTATCGAGTGAAAGCTAAGTTAACCTCTAAAAGAGCACTTCAAACTATGGATAATATAAAATATATATTTTCTATTTGTTTATTAAATTTAATAAAGTTGAAAGCCAACAATACTTAATAATCTACACTAGCTTGATATGACCCCAATTAACTACTAGGATTATACCCTACTACAAATTTAATAAATGTATATTCACTGAAAACTTTTTTATTAATTGGAATAGTTACTTAGTCAATCTTGGATACTTTACACACCATTTGGTTTGCTAAAGCCCCAGCCCCTCAAGTCAAGTGGCAAGTGATATTTGCGATAGCGAGTGAATAGAATAAATTTGTATGAAACTGTCATTTTTGACAAGCTTGCAATTTGACAGTTTCATACATATTTTTTCTATTCACTCGCTTTCTCAGTTATCACTTGCCACTTGACTTGGGGGGCAGGTATTACATGATTGTGTCCTACATGGCGCCGACGTCGCTGGCGTCGATGCCCAGCATGGCCATGTCGTCCATCTCTTCCTTTTTCTTCTGCTGTTCGCTGCTGCTCTGAGTTCCATTACTGCCTGTTTCCGCCGCAGTCGGTTTGCTCTTCTTCTGCCCCTGCCCCTGCCTGTTCTGGTAGTTCTTCTGCTGGTTGTTCTGCACCATGGGGAACACCTGCGGCCGCGGCTGGAACAGCTGGTGGTTGAGCACGAGCGGCGGCATGCCCGGCGGCAGGAAGGGGTTGGGCAGCAGGCCGGCGCCGGGCATGGTGGCGCCGGCGCCGGGCAGCGGGTAGTGCACGAGGAAGTCCTGGTTGGAGACCAGCTCGGCGGCGTGCTGCTTCACGTCGGGCGGGAAGATGATGTCCAGCGCGTCCTGGAAGTCTTGTGCCAGCGCGGGCGCCGGCGCCGGCACCGGGCACATCGGCATGCTGAAAAAAACAAACATTACATTGTAGGGAACGAAGGCGACGCTTACATCTGTCTACTACTTCTCCTTCTTTACTGTGTCATTATGATGCAGTTTTCATAAAAAGAAAATACTTTTGTGACCTGCGAAGATGTTTGTAAGCAAAGTACATTATTTGGTTTGTTTTGAGTGAACCTAAGTTTTGTGTCTAACCATGCGTAGCGCGGACGGCGTTACTAGTCTAAACTATGTAATCTCAAGTTATAAAATTTAGGACGTAAAGTTTGTGATTTTTTTGTTTTCAAGTGTTATGTTCGTGAACTTGCCATGACTAACAAGTCTCAATCTGACTATCAATCATTACTATTCCCCACAAAAACGCCTAAACAAATCTTGTTAATTTAAGGTAATAGATTTTAAATTTAAGATTATATTTATAGATTTTTAATTTAAGTTATAGATACTAGAAAAAGGAACGCGGATCTCCGAGCATTACGCGACTGGGGATCGAACCCAGAAATCAAACCCTTTAGAAAACCAAGTTGTTCCTCTAGACTCTAGAGTATGCTCTATCTTCCTGCTAGTGTAGTCTACTTACGGCGGATGGTGCATGAGCGGCGGCGGCGGCAGCAACACGTGCTCGTTCTGCCGCTCGAGTTGGGCCTTGGCTATCTTCTGCTTGAACTCTGCCACCTGGACCACGAGAAAACAAACCATTGTAAGTTAAGAAGTATAAGTATTAGTATACGTATAAAAAAAAAATATTGAAAGTGGGACAGATTTGCTGCTGTGGAATAGCGTTTTCGTATAGTGTTTTCGTATTCCCCAATACTATAAAAAATGTAGTTAGCCAATTTATTTCAATATCTTTTTGGTAAAGACTTGTGCAGGTGTGTACCTATAAGTATATTGTCTTTAGCCTGTTTCGTGGTGTAACACAAGGTTTCCTAAGGTTAGGAAGATACGAAGAGTCACTCATGTAGTTGGTATATACCACACAAAAAAAATACAGTTGCAGTGTTACAAATAAAAACTAGGGAATAAATTATCGACCATAACGACCTCTAGATAACTTTGCTACCAAAAGAAGTAGAATAAATATAAGGATTCATTTGTATTTATCAAAAGTTTTGACTCAAAACAGATTAATAAGTTACTCACATAGAGCTGAAAATGGAAGAAAGTGCGAGTTTAGTGTTAAAAAAGTTTTCGAAAAGGTAAGAGAAGAAAAACCATTTCTTTTATCCTGAGAATGTTAAACACAGGGATGTTATGGATATAAAATTTCGGATACAGATTGGATACGGATATTGGAATTATTATTATACCGGATAGGGATACGGATACGAATATGAAATAATTTCGGATTATCCGTTAGTCGGATAATTTCGGTTACGGATATTAGATTTTTAAGGAATTTTAATTTATTTGTCATCAAAATTCCTTTGTCATCCACCGTGTGGCAAAACAACTTGTCATAACTTGATTCAAATAGGCTCCGTCCCTATCCGATACTATCATCCACCGTCAGAAACTTTTATTTCGGATTCGGTTATGGTTACGGATATTTTTTTATGATATCCGATAATTTCGGTTACGGTTACGGAGCTCCCGAACATCTCTGGTTAAACAGAATATGGTTAGTGTATATTAGTGTACCTTCTTCTGTATTTCCGCGTCCATCTCCTGCTGGCGCCGCTTGCTGGCCTCCGAGTCTCCTTGCTTCTTCTTGGATTCTTCCTCTTTCTTCTTCTCTTCTTCCGTCTTCTTGCTCAGGTTCTTGTATATCGGCATTTTACCTGGACATACATAAAGATTTCTTTGACAGCCCTTCGTAATAGTCATTTTAAACTGAAATGGATACCGAATTTTGACGTTCATTTAAAAGTTTATGTGAACACAGCGATTTATAAAAGTTCAGTATTAAGCTATTTGTAACGTATGCGTCAACCTACGATTATCAAATTTGAATTCAGCCGAGAATAATGTTGAATTTGATCACTACTTTATGCCAACTTCATTTTAAATTTTGTTGATAGCGTCATTGAAAGCGATCGCTTTTTTGTGGTGCCAAAGTAAGCGCTTGTGTTAAAGGTACTACACATTGGACTAGAGGAGAATCTAGTCACACCTCGACATGAACATTTATGGATATTTTTCGAACTAAATTAGTCTACAAGTTTTTTTTTCTATATATTTTGTTTGTATACAGGGTTATTTGTAATTAGCGCATCACCTCTTGCAGGCGGCTTCCTTACATCATTCCCAATAACATTTGTTCTACGACTTTTTGCTAAACTTGATAATTAACACAAAAACAAAAAAACA
This sequence comes from Emmelina monodactyla, assembly GCA_916618145.1. Lineage (NCBI taxonomy): Eukaryota > Metazoa > Arthropoda > Insecta > Lepidoptera > Pterophoridae > Emmelina > Emmelina monodactyla. Next base: position 10,550,768 of record OU745302.1, on the reverse strand, counting down.
AAAACAAATTTGCGCGCTCTGTTATTTATAACTCTGTATTTTGTAAGAAGTACTAAACCGGCTTCACCCCCCCCCGTCGCCCGCGCGCCTGCCACGCCAGTTGCGTGCGCGTAGAGTATTGTACCATTCAGAGGCATTTAATAAATTTGTGTGGAAAAACTTTTTTTTTTAATTATTAATTTTAATTATTCGTTGGTTAAATGTTGTTGGGATTGATGTAGAAAAGCTGCCTACAAGAGGTGATGCGCTAATTAGAAATAACCCTGTATACATTATTATTAATGTATGTTCAGTACATCAGTTTACCTATAAACGGCATCTTGCGTATCTCGGCCGGTTTCTTGTCGCTCTGCGGGGACCGCCGCTGCGACCGCGACCGCGGCGATCTAACGCAAGTTCAAATGTAGACTCAATTCTCTTACCAATAAAGGATATAGTCGCAAGCATTTTTTATCATTACTAGTGACCCGCCCACGCTTCGCAATGGTGTAATGTTGAACGATTTGCTCATAAACATAGAATTTTGGCTAACTTAAGAATACTTTTTCGAAATGTTCTTCATTACATAGTATAAATCCAAGTCGCTAATTCTGTCTGTTTGTATGTTTGGCTTCTAACTCCTCCTAAACCAGTTGAGGGATTTTAATGCGGTTTTCACCATCCTTTATGTAATTTTTTCATTTAAATTTGTAAATAAAGAACATTCGGAAAAAGTTTTTTTTAGTTAACTAAAATTCAATGTTTCGGGAACAAGTCGGCCAAAATTACACCATTGCGAAGCGTGGGCGGGTCGCTAGTTTTTTATAAATTTAAGTAAAACAAAAACCGAAAATATGAGCAAGTCACGTAACATTAGATTGAGGTGTTACTAGACAAATATACAAACAGAGGAGTATTCCCAGACGTTCCGTCGAAGTTGTCCCATGATGGAACCACTGGTTTTTTTAGGTAGGATATAAAAAGATAAAGTTATTTGACTGTTATGACAAGTAACTTTAAGAAAATTATGAAAATACCAATTTTAGACTTGTTTCTTAGTCAACAATCAAAGGAATCGCGATGTTTATCTTAAAGTATAGGTAATTATGTCAAAAGTTTGTATATTACGGTATGCTGTTTTTTTGTCGTTTACCAAGATGGCTAGCAGGCTTATGTTTTTCATACTCAATATCTCAATTCCTACTGAAACTGTAGTTCTAACCTATATTTATCTTAATAAAATGGAGCACTCAAATTCTTCCTACACTAATCTAATACCTATAAGATAACATTCTTCTAAAAAATTGATTGTGATTAGTTTCCACCCAAAATAATTTGTCCTTTTTTTCTAGCATGATAAAGAATAAATGTTATGATTGGTACCGCATTGGCCGCGGGAAAAGTGAAACCAATAAAAAAAAGCAAGTGAAATGAAACGGCCAATACTATGTCAATATTTTATTATTCAGTTTAACTGACAAATAAACCAATAAATATATCCGTTTAGGAAATGTTACATTTCAATACTTCATTAAAACTTACTTTTGGCTTCTTAAAACCTACAGCCGTACATTTACGGTAATAAATAAAAAAAACTGCTTTATATACATACTAGCAGGGTTGATTTAGTAGGTAAACAAATGTCTTAAGATGATTTTTCAATAGTCAGATAAATGCTAACTGACAGATAAGAGGTATGTTTTATTGCCACTTCATACATATGTATTTATGTTCGACGTGCAACAAAAACATACAGATTTTCTGTCAGATAGAATTTATCTGACTATTGAAAAACCGGCCCTTAGACTTACTTTTGGCTTCATAAAACCTACAGCCGTACATTTACGGTAATAAATAAAAAAAACTGCTTCATATACATACTAGCAGAGTTGATTTAGGGCCGATTTTTCAATAGATAGTTAAAACGCCAGATATCGAACAGCCAGATAGCTTTAACTGAGACGAATAATAAAGTTTCAATTTTTCAATGGTCAGATAGCCCTCTGCTAGCTATCCTAATGATATTTGTGCAAGAAAGAGACATTCTTATATATTTTACAGTTGTTAGAAAAGGACTGTAAACTTTCAACGCATTGACAGCGGGTGTCCCAATTGACAAAAAATTTAGGTATGACATCAAGACTTGCCGTCAACGATAATACATAGATATACCGAAAACTAGATGGAGCCCACCGAAAAAAAATACAAATAAAAGTTACAAATACAATATATTTTAACATGTGTCTGTAAACTTTGAGAAAGTATTTCTATCTTATAATATTGATTGCTAAGAATATTTTTGATGCTTTTTAAAAAATCGATTTGGTATTTCATATACTCAGAGATACTTTATGTAACTGTATGTCTTAATAACTACTTAGTATTTTAATATAATTCTCAAAAAATCCTCATTTTGATATAGCGTATCTTTAGCAGTGTGTTATATGTGACACGCACACATCAAACGTATTAATCCATCTAGAAATGTATACATCTGTGATGTCAACAATAGCTTACTGCACAGATATTCAAAATTAAACCTCTTGTGATATATATTTTTGTCCCGTTTTGATAACTATACATTATTGTCTTCAAATAAAGTAAAATATCCATGGTTTTACAAAAAATAAGCAAAACACAAATAAATTATCCTATATTTACATACGCATGATGACAGAAACGTCAAATAATCTGTTAGATAACTGCTTAACTGAGGCAAAAAGAGGCAGCTAAGTTTATCCGCCAGTTATCGAGTTTAACCTTCTGTTAGAGCTTATCCGCTAATTGAAAAATTCACAATCTTGCTATACATAGAATAAGTCCTATCTGAAGGCTTAACTGACTATTGAAAAATCGGCCCTTAGTATACAAATGTCTTAGTGTAATAGGCTATTTGACAATTTTCAAAATCTTGTTTTTATTATTTGTAGATCTTAAGGAACCCGGCAAAATTATTATTTTTTTATTCTGGTACGAATTTGCTGAAAAATATCAAATTAAACATTCAATATTTGAATAGCGCGCCAAAACGCATAAACATAACCTATTAAGTTCTTGCTTACTGTGCAAGTTCATCATTATTTCACGTCCTTATGCTAAAATTTAAGTTCGTATAAAGTGTTATTGTACTTACTTTGCTGTTTTTACATTTTTAAAGCTAATAACACAAGTAGGCGTACGTAAACAAACGATGTTTACGTACCAGTGGCGTCATCACACGCCCGGCCAATCAGAAGCGTTTTGTGTCACGTGGCAATGGTTGAAAAATATTAATTTTATTAATAACTTACGTTACCGAATAACCATTTTTAAACTTATAATACATACTGAAAACAGTAATCAATATTTTATATTTCACATTGTCAAATAGCCTATTATAATAGTGTATGTATTCACCTATTCCTGTTGTCTTGTTGTCTATCTCTGTCCCGCGCTCTATCCCTGCCTCGCTCTCTCTCGGGAGATCGCCGCTTGTTGTTCTCTTTCAAACTGTAACAAACATTTAAACATCAATTTAAGTTCCCTGTTGAGTTGTTTACAGTGTAAAGAATTTATTGTTGAAGGTAAATAAAAAAAAGTTTTTGATTGATCATGCAATTTTTTTTGTTATAACTGTGCCACCATGGTGTAAAGAGTCAATGGCGGACCAGTTTTATTGTAACTTGCAATATGATTATTTTATTATTATGATAACTTCAAAGTTTGTTATTTTTAATCTAGCGCACAAACAGTAGCATGAATTGATTAGAATACATGAATTCGAGTTAGAGTGTACGTACAGGAATTAGTTGGGTAAAAGTTTACAGTTTTACACATTTTGTAAAGTTGTTTATACAGGGTGTAAAAGAACTGCTTCCGAAAACAAAAACTGGCCATTGCTGGAGGGTAAATGGTTACGTTTTGAGGAAAAAATTTTTTTTAAGATTAACAGTTTTTTTTTAATGTTATTGTACAAAATTGCATAAATACTATTAGATTTTGCGATGATTTCAAATTAAATAGGGTTTTAATTTAATTTGCAAAGTAAATAATCGCACCTGAACCGACAGTTAATGTGTGAACGATGGTTTCAAACGCCGAATATGACTTTTCAATCCTTAATAACTCTTTTAAATTGGGTTTCCCGGGTATACTGTTAGTGAATTTAGTTACTATTGAGGCTCAAGAATGCATGGTTTCCGGCTTCGGAAGTGGTCTTTTTACACCCTGTATACATACTCGTGTATCTTGTCGAGCAGCTTCCGCTGGTCGTCGCGCTGCATGGCCGCCATCCACTCCTGCAGCGCGGCCGAGTCCGAGCGCTTCTTGGCTGCAATATCACAGTTATTATTCACTAGCTTTTACACAAGGCTTCGCACGCGTTAAATTCGGACTTAACCCCTTTCCTTATATTTGCTATTATATGTGTAAACCTTTCTAACTCTATTAAAAAAATACGCATCAAAATCCGTTGCGAGGTTTTAAAGAAAGAAGCATACATAGGGACAGACAGAGAAAGCGACTTTGTTTTATACTATGTAGTGACGATATGCTTTGTTACATAGTCGATTTGATTAAAAAACGGCAGAAGAATCATTTATATTAACTTTAGGAAACAATGTGTTATTAACTTATTTTTAACAATGATTAAAAAAACTTTGTTGAAGTTAAGTAGGTACATGGATGAAGAAGTGAAAGGATAGACAATAGCCATACAAAATAGCGTATATTTTTTTTTAGTTCTCAAACTTTCGATAGATGACATTACTAGTCTCAAAACACAAATTTGCACATTTTAACTAATTTTAGTTTTAATACACCCGCTAGATGGCGTTGTAGTAAAACTATTTTCGCTTTACACATTAAATGTTTATATCAATTGTTTATTTAAGACCAATAAATGTCGATTAAAACCAAAAATTATAAATACAAAATTTATGATTTAAGTCGATTTTTTTTACTGGCATGAACAGAACTTGATAAAAGTGAAACTGACAAATTTCAGTCTACTATTGCAAATGTCTACCGCCCGCAGTGTTCCCAACCTATAGTGAGGCCGTTTCCGTACAACATCTTTAAAATGTTTAATGATGTATTTTCTCTAAATCTATCAAAATATTATCGTATCCACTAAAATAGGGTCGAAAATGTAAGTATGAAAAAGTCTCCCAAATTAGTCAAAAATCTTCGTTCTATCTGCGTTAAATACTTATTTGATATCGTTATAGGCATAAAATAATAGTACCTACCAGTGGGCCGCCCGGCCGGCCAGCCATACGTTTTCTGAACGGATACAAATTTATAAACGCGTAATAGTTTTTTGAATACTTTAAATACCCATAGATTTTAGTTTTTAGTAGACAATGATAATAGAATGAATGGTTATATACTTACTAAGTGTATCAAAATAAGTATAATGATTAAAATTGGGGAAGGCTAGCTAAAAACAATACCAGCCATCTTATTTTTTAAGGGTGGTCTATTACAATTCCCAGAAAACTTAGCTAGGATAATCTAAATGTGACCATTTAACACATAGTATGCTAAACATACAGTAAATGTACATTTTTTTATGAATAAAAACGTTATCTATATAACAAAATTGATATTTGATTAAGCCCTAAAATATTTCTACACAAAAGTAGGTACGGTAAGCTGCAAGAGTCCATAATAGAGTCCACATAGTTGACAAACATTATTGCATCCAGTGGTCAAATTCACACACACACTAACGTTAATAAACTACTATTTTACTATGTACTTCTTAATATCAACCTTAACTCGACAGTTTTAAAGCTCAATATATTTTTATAATTTTTTGTGGTTGTTACAACATTTTCTTAAAAACGAAGATGTTTTTTTCGGATCTCCTACACTCTAACCGACACCATTCTCAACCTTAATTTGAGAGACTTAAGGTTCAGCACTATTCTATAAAATATTGTGGTTGTTGTTTTACTTCTTCTATTCATTTATACGATCGCTAAAACAATCTAATGTTCTCAGAGTTATTATTTCGTCCTAGGATCATGTTACCCTAGTTAAAATCTTAACCATATTGTATTTTTATTATGAGTTTCATTCATTTTGCTTTTTAAGTCGTAAAGAAAGAATTAATAATTAAATGATGGTCAATAAATATAGAAGGTTAAATAAAAGTAAGATACTTACTTTGATAAAAAACAGTTAGGTAGTATCCAAGAAAGTTTATTTATATAAAATACGAGCGACCCGTCCATGCTTCGCAATGGTGTAACGACTTGTTCCCCGGAATTTTGGCTAATTTAAAAAAACTTTTTCTGCATGTTCTTTATTCACAAATTTAAATGAAAAAAAAACCTAAAAAATGGCGAAAACCGCATTAAAATCTGTCAACTGGTTTAGAAGGAGATAGCGGACAAATATACAAACAGACAGAATTAGCGACTTGGATTTATACTAAGTATGTAATGATTTATACTATGTAATGAAGAAGCTTATTTTACACTTGTTTACAAATATATTTAGGTAATGTTTGACATTTATAACAAAATGTTGTTTCCAAATATTTCATACTTACAGTAAATCGAGTCTCGTAAGGAGTTTGAGTAATATCATGTATTGAGTCACTAGTAAGTATATGATATATAGCTTTCCGCCCTGCGGTTTCACGGTAAGCTAAATAGCTTTTCCCGTGGGAATGAGGCTATTTCCCGAAGTAAAATTATCCTATTTTCTTCCCTGAGTTTCGAACTAACTCTATTCCAAAATCAAGACAATCGGTTCAGCCGTTTTTACGTGAAGCGAACATACCAACAGACAGACATACACATTTTCACATTTAAAATATTATATTTAGTAAGGATAGACATGAAAAAAATACCTAAAAGATGGCAAAAACCGCATTAAAATTCATTACGTGGTTTATCCACTTACCACGCTATCTCCTTAGCGGACAAACATACTTGCAAAAGACAAAATTGGATTTATACTATACTAGGGGCCGCGCGCGACTCCGTTCGCGTAGAAGTCGGTTTCCCGTGGGAATTTAAAGTTTTCCCGCGGTAAAAAGTTTCCTTAATTCTTTCATACTTATATTTTTGGTATCTAGAACCGTTTTTGGCAGCGCACGCAACGGAAGCTCTCAAGTATGAATAATTTTCCCCGTTTTTTTCACATTTTCCATTATTTCTTCGCTCTTTATAGTTGCAACGTGATGATATAGCCTAAAGCCTGCCTCGATAAATGGTCTATTCAACACAAAAAGAATTTTTAAAATCAAACCAGTAGTTCCTGAGATTAGAGCGTTCAAACAAACAAACAAACAAACTCTTCAGCTTTATAATATTAGTATAGATTGTAATGATTATTTGGATTTCGATAATACGCATTCTGTCCTGCATACTTATATTAGCTTGCATACGTCTTATTATAAAACTTAGAAATCAACTTTATCAATCTCAACATAGGCGAACCACAAAGTATGAAACAAATGATTCATTGTAGAATTTGGTTATTTTCACTCAATGTTCAACATGTTTTCATAGTTAACTCGTATTTCAACTAATGTATTTAAAAATGTTAAGGTTAACAAAAGTAAATAAGTTGTTACAAATTATACATTTATTGTCAATGTGTGTGTAATTTGTAGACCTTACACTCTATAATGGACTTTAGCATATACGTATAGATGTAGATGCGGCGATAAAGAAAAAAAGCACTCGACAAAATCTAATTTATAAACTTCACCTATCAACTTTGTGCAGCTGCTTGTTTTTTTTAATGGCAGCACTGGAATTTCGTATAAAAATGTTTATTGTATTAGCGCCATCTAGTTAATTTAGATTTATTTTTTCTACAAAACTAAATTGACCTATTTTAATGACAAATTTCTAGCGCCACCTAACCTTATAAATTGAAATGTATAGCGCCATCTAGATTTATACTACTTTTTTTGATATACGCTACTTTGTATGGCTATTGTCTATCCTTTTACTCCTTCATCCATGGTAGGTATAAGAAAATACATTGTAAAGGCAGGAAGTTCAGTGAAGCAATCGAATTTGTTAACTAGGAATTATTGTTAAAACTAGTGGCCGCCTGCGACTCCTTTCGCGTGGACGTCGGTTTCGCGTTGGAATGAGGAGTTTTCACGCGGTAAAAAGTACCCTATGTGTTATTCTGATGTATAATCTATATTACTCTAAAGTTTCATACAAATCCATCCGGTAGTTTTAACATGAAAGAGTAACAAACATCCATACATACTCACAAACTTTCACATTTATAATATTAGTAAAATGCCCCTTACTAATAGTGTTAATAACCGTGTTCATCTAAATAAATATCCTCACATTTGCTCTTCCTCTTCTCGCCGCTGTCGGAGCTGGAACTGCTGGAAGAACTGCTGCTGCTTCTCTTACTTCTTTTGCTCTTCTTTTTCTTCTCCTTCTTCCTTTTCTCAGGTGGTGGCGCCTCCTGGGTATTCTATAAATGGGTTAAAATTTTAAGGACGCAGACGTAATAAAGAAAACGGGAAGGTACAGTAATAGTCGATAATCAGAAAAAAGACGAGACGAGCGGGTGGGCTTGCATTGGTCTTTTTTAACGTGAAACCTTCAGTGTGTCGCTTTCAGTGTTCAAGATTAAAGCTGACTATATGTTACATAATGACACAAAATTTCTGTTTTTGTGATCAATAAATTTGTAGTTATTAAGGTCAGACCATATACACCATTCCGTTACGGTTCTGTTTTCTGCGATACCTTACATTGGTACTCTTTATATGGTAATGATAATTTTAAAGGACGTTTAACAGTTAAAAGTGTTCATAACCTACCCGTTTCTAGGTCATTTCACCTCGAAATTATCATTAACAAGCGACCCGCCCACGCTTCGCAATGGTTTTATTTTGCCGACTTGCTCGCGAACCCTTGCATTTTTGCTAACTTAAAAAAACTATTTCTAAGCGTTCTTTTTTTACAAATTTAAATGAATAAATACCCTAAAATATGGAGAAAACCGCATTTAAATCCGTTACGTACTTTAGGAGGAGTTAGAAGCCAAACATACAAACAGACAGAATTAGCGACTTAGATTTATACTATGTAATGATAATGATAATGTACCTGTTTCTGTTGTGGTGGTTCCGGCGGCTGCATGGTGTGGAATCCGTCCTTGTCGTAAGTGATTGTATGCGCCGTGTATGCACTTTTATCTTTTCCCTTAGAGTTCGCGATGCTTCTAGACTTTTCCACGGCCTTCTGCCGGTCGGACATCCAGTCCGTTTCCCAGTGCGGGTTCTGTTCTACGAAGTTCTGGAAAGATTGGAGAGGGTAAGTGTATAAATGTATTAATAGAGTAGTTGGTATTCGTGATTTCGTCTGTGAGGAATTTAAAATCTTTGCCTGTGGTGAGAATAGTCTCCCGTGATCCCTCTCATTTTGTACGCATCTGTCAGTTACGAAAGTTAGCACTTAGGATTGACATGGACAAAACATGGTGTAACTTATAAAGGGCTAAAAAATTTACCCTAAATCCATAATTGCACTTGAGCTTACATTAACTTAACCATGCTTTGTCTCCAGTTACCAAAGCTGTCACATAAAATTGACAGAGAGAGACAAGAAATACTTCTTCTATGTATAAATAAATAAATCTCCAGACTAACACACCAATTATAAGGCCATAAAGTAAGTTGCAGTAAGCACTTGTGTTATAGGTACCACATACTGGACTAGGGGAGAACCTAGTAACACGAGCCAATATCGAAAAATCCATTTTACGAAATTGGCCCGACCCGGGGATCGAACCTGGAACCATCTGCTTAGCAGTCCGGCATATATACCGCTGCACCACAGAGGTCGTCGTATGCTTAAAGTTTGATTATGAATAAATGCTAAAGATTTAAAAATATTTTTTGTAATTTTCTTTTTGCCTAGATCACCAACTAGACCACAGTAATAAAACCCACATACAGTATAGTTGTTGGAGTGCTGTATCGACTTGAGATGTGCGGAGGCGCAGTGCAAGTCTCCGATAAACACGTCGCACAGCTTGCAGTACCACGCCGTGGACGGCACGAAGAACTGCAGTCCTGGGGGGGTAAATCATCATCATTATCATCATTACATAGTATAAATCCAAGTCGCTAATTGTGTCTGTTTGTATGTTTGGCTTCTATCTCCTCCTAAACTACGTAATGGATTTTGATGCAGGTTTCGCCATCTTTTAGGATATTTACTCATTTAAATTTGTAAATAAAGAAAATTCTGATAAAGTTACTTTAAGTTAGCTAAAATTCAACTGAACGGGAACAAGTCGCGCCAAATTACACCATTGCGAAGCGTGGGCGGGTCGCTCGTTAAATAAATAAATAAAAACCAAAACTACGACATATCACCTTCATCCACTCATGTCTTCAAATCTCCAGATTGACACACCAACTGTGTGGCCCTAAACTAAGCAAAGCTTGTACTATAGGTACCACACAATGGACTAAGGGAGAATCTAGTTACACGCAGACACGAGCCAATATCGAAAAACCATTCGGACGAAATTGGCCCGATCGGGGATCGAACCCGGAACCATCCGCTTAGCAGTCCGTTATATATACCACTGCACCACATAGGTCGTCAAATAAAATAAATAATGTCCCTTGTGGAAGAGAAATAGCGCCCCTCGGGGAAGATAAATAAGATTACAGCGTTAAGAAGATTCGGAGCTGATGTTATACATGAAGATGAAGCTAGATGGCGCTGTGTGTATTTTAAATCGCGGTGAACAAGAAATCAACATAAATTACGAAAGGAATGAGGAATATGGAAACAGAGATTTGGTAATTTTAGAACTGTATAATTAATATCGGCAGTTGTCTTTTATGTACCACCGGGCAGCACCGGGCGTAGAGTGATAGCAATTGATTTTTTAATACATTTTATTCAAAAGGCTTTTACGTCCTTTTAAGACCTTTGCCTGTGTGAGTGTTATGGTTGATTTCTGGTACTACCGATTTTAAACTACCCATAGAAACCTATATCAAAAAGGCAGGACATAGGCTAATTAAATAAGTCTTATTTTATTTCTAGCGCAAGTAGAGAAGGCTAGCAAATATACCTCTGATGGGTGTTCGTTTGGTAGGCGCGGAGGGGTAGCTCGGAAACCCCTCGTTGACCCCCGACACCGAGTGCCACGGAGCCTCCATGTGGGCCGCCGCCATTCTAACAGCAAACAACATAATATGTGAGAAATTGATAGTATCTAAGAGGATTTGTGTTTGGCTAAAGAACCAGTTGTAAATTAGAAAATATAAGTTTATTCTATGTATTCAGTGGTCAACTTATTGCTTTCCCTTATCTGTCTTTCATCTTTTAGGTGAGGTAGTGAATATTAACTGCACTCACATTAGGAAAGTATCTTAATGATAGTATATTAACATGTTTTATTTTAGAATATTATTATTGTCGTCAATATACAAGTGATATTAAAGCGATCTCTTGGACAATAATGTGAGGATTGAAGACTGTGAGCGTTGAACCACTTGATGGGTAATGTAAGATAAGAAAAACCTCAAAAGTTAGTTAACAAATTCAAATGTGTACTTAGAATTTTTATTCAATAAAAAAATATCAATAAAACAAGAAAATTTTAAAAACTTTACGATTATTTTAACTTTGTGCTTTAAACAATTTGATTTGAATATTCTTAGCTAAGAATGAGACAATGACCCCGATGTGCTGAAGCTAAAGACTGATTTAGACTTGCATGTACCGTGCACTAACGCACGCAAATTTTGCTTGACATGACTACATTACCTGTCTTTGTCTTATACTATTGCTGAGAAAGTGATGGTAATATTTAATTTGGTTTAGATTGTCTTCAGAATCGGGGCCAATGTATATTGTAAAGCAAAATACTAGTCTATCATAACTCCTTTCATTTCATTAAACCACAATGGACTTAAATTTATTTCTTATCGACTTACTTGTTATGCGAGGCTGAGTGCAGATGGTTCAGATAATCTTTAGCAGTGGGCGGGAACTCGCCGCAGACTCTACACCAATGCATCTCCGGATCGTAGTACACATAGTTGAACTTCTTCTCGTCTTCGGACCTGATAGAAATGACACTAGTATCAATATAATGAAGTTGTATGGTTTTCTAAAGTGAAAATTTTTGTTGAAGTTTCTATGAGTCTTTTTATAGGATAAAGCTTGAAGTACATTACCGAATGTGTAAAAACTATGTATTAAGCTTTAAAATATTGTTTTAATGTAACGAATTAAGTTTGTAACCAGTTTGGATTTTGTTATAATTGCCCTTACTTCGAGGGTCATAAAGTAAAGATTTTACTGTGACTATTTCTAGCAACCTTTTTACGAGGGCCAAACTGAAAGTTTTTAGAACTGGCAACTTAAAAGCATTATATTAAAAAAAATAAGTTTAAATTTTGAAAATAGAACTCTTTACCAATAATATTGAGTATACCACGGAACAGAGAAGTAGATGGAAGTGTGAAGTGGGCGGGGCACGCGCGCCACTAGTAAGCGGAGGCTCGCAAACCCATACCTCAGTCGTACCTGTCTTATTGTCGTGTTCGGTTGTGTTTTGCTGTGATCGTATTGCGTTTTCTTAATCTAATATCGACTTTATTTTTAAACCAGTAAAGTTCAATTCATATTTGTTCTAATTCTAATGTAACATAAAACATAACAATTGTAAACATGAACTTTATTTGCCAAGAAATAAAGTACAACTTACATTGTTAAATGTAGGAACGCCACCTATTGTTAAAAAGTTGAATTTTGTGTGAGTTAGAATGGCGGGTGTACCTTAACAGATTCGAGCGAGTCATATGTAAAACTTTAGTAGGTACCCAAGATGTACTATTTAGTACCAATTAAAGAAATTGGTGTACCTCCTTAAAAGCAGAGATATAACCAAATGCGAGTACACCCGCCACATTGACTGTAAGAATGGCGGGTGTATCTCCAGTTCTCGGTTATAGACATGTTGGTGAGTTATTTAAAGTATACCAAATTTCTGTACCTTTGGTGTACACAATTTATTTTCGGCAATTTTTTCGCCAAGTTATTGATTTCTTCAAAATCTCGCCAGGGTCATAATTTTTCACAAAATCGCAAAAAAAACCCCTATCTGGCAACGCTGGCGACACTCTTTCACTCCCGTGTGTTTAAGTGCTATGGTCCTTCAAATAATCTTTTGAACTTGTAATTTGTAGACCGTTCAGTAATAATATTTAAGAGACATCTTCGTGTACAATAGTATTGTTAAAATACTACAACGCTCACAGATCTTCTACGACAAATTTAATAAGCAGGTACACAGCTATTTTTGTAACTTTGTAAGCACTCACCTCTCTTATTCAAATTTTAAATCAAAGTTTATTTATGCCGAAAATCAAAATTTTGCCACCAAACTATTAAAAAATCCAAATTTTCGACAAGCACTTCATTATAGATAATAAAAAAGTCCCCTTACTTAAAATACCAGACTTGAGGCCCTGTATTTAGGCGTCATATATGTAAATGCGTACCGCCGGGAAGAATGTTGGCAACGATAAGCGCGATGTATGTCGCTACAAAGTCTCTAATACCAAAATCTTGGATTCCTTTGGAATCGAGCAATATTGCTCTTTGGTGCTCTTTTATGTTAGGTACACCAAAGGTACAGAAATTTGGTATGCTTTAAATAACTCACCAACATGTCTATAACCCAGAACTCCAGTTCTCCAGTACACCCGCCATTCTGACAGTCAATGTGGCGGGTGTACTCGCATTTGGTTATATCTCTGCTCTTAAGGAGGTACACCAATTTCTTTGATGGGTACCAAATAGTACATTATAGGTACTAAGTTTGACATATGACTCGTTCAAATCTGTTAAGGTACACCCGCCATTCTGACTCTCACAGATTTTTTTGTATGTCAACGCGAACGTGAAGTAAGTTGCGGAAGGTCGTAAATACATTATGGGTTTCAATTAAGTAAACTCTATTTTTCACTGACAAGGTGTGTTTTTGCTTGGCAGCATTTAGAAATAAAGTCATACTGGCACTTGGTCGCATATACCAATAAAAACAATTGTTTACATGTAGTGACTATGTTTATTATCAGTTCCATGTGTGAGTTTTGGCGACAGCGGTTCCGCTAGTAAGTTTGTCGTATAGCATTTCCATCTACTTCTCTGTTCCGTGGAGTATACATTTCATTCATTTGTCATTTGTTTTACGATTTAGCGGCAAATTGAAAATTGTCTGTGCACGTCAGAATGAATTTAAGCCGAGAAATTTTTCGTGCAATGATTTTTTATGACTTTCGATGTCATATAAGTCAACAAGAAAGTTATGATAGACTTCGATTGGCTTTTCACGATGAAGCCCCATCTCGTGCCACAGTTTACAACTGGTTTAATGAATTCAAACGTGGTCGAACTAATCTCACCGATGATTTGCGTGAGGGACGGCCTTCTACAGCGAGGACTGAAGATAATATCAGTGTTGTGCGGCGTATGATAGAGACTGACAAAAGAGTGACCTATCAGCAGATTCGGACAAGTCTAGGCATAGGTATGAGTCAAGTGCACAAAATCCTCCATGAACATTTAGCGGTCAGGAAGCTTTGTGCCCGCTGGATACCGCATAATTTGACCGAGGCTCAAAAACTCCGCCGTGTTGATTGGTGCCGAGAAATGATCCAAAAATTTAACGGAGGTGACTCAAATGCTGTGTTCGACATACTAACGGGTGACGAAAGCTGGATTTACTGTTATGATCCGGAAACCAAAAGACAGTCTGCTCAGTGGGTGTTTCCTTCCGAAGAGTTGCCAACTAAAGTGAAGAGAGGTCGAAGTGTTGGAAAAAAGATGGTGGCCTCGTTCTTCGGAAAGACAGGTCATTACGCGACAGTTGTCTTAGAGGATCAGAAAACGGTTAATGCAGAGTGGTACACTAACAACTGTTTGCCACTTGTCTTGGAAAAAGTTCAAGAGAAACAACCTCGCAGCAGGATCCTCCTTCATCACGACAATGCCTCGTCGCACACCGCCAGGCAAACGATCGACTATTTGGCGACCTCAGACGTGGAATTACTGGGTCACCCGCCGTATAGCCCCGACCTCGCACCCTGCGATTTTTATTTATTCCCGAAAATAAAAGAAAAACTTCGAGGAAAACATTTTATGGACGCCGAAGAAGCAGTGGCTGCGTTTCAAAACGCCGTCGAAGAGACCCCTAAGGCCGAGTGGGCAAGGTGCTTTTCTCAATGGTTCCATCGAATGCAGCGATGTATTGATGTAAATGGACGCTATTTTGAAAAGTTATAATAAAACTAATAACTTGCTAGAATGCTTAGTTTTTGATTTTCTAAGAACTTTCAGTTTGACCCTCGTATGTTGTCAAGAGTATGAGATTGGCAAATGGAACTTATCGAGACCACGTCACTTGAATGCCAGCAACAAGCTCATATAAGTATATCTAAACAGCCTTGTTTAAGTCAAAAGAAAGCTTGCAAGGAACGTTGAAGTTTAAAAAGTTGTGGTAAGATCTCAGAGGCCGTAAGTATTTCGTAAAACAACTGAAATACCTTATCTCTTTTACTGATTACTTTTATCTCGGCGTGGCACATTCTGTTCTGCTTTGGTTATGTGTGGGTGTACTTTATTATTATTTAATTGATGAAATAAGGATTTACTGCGAACCGCGTTATTTGAGTATGCAGTGTAAAAGTAATCTTAATTTTGTTTCGTTAGAGAAAATATACTTATTTGTTTTACGTATTTAGCGCGAATAAAACATTTCATTATAATAAAAGAACAAGGTTGAGAAAAACAAACTGTGTGTATTTTTTTTATTTATTAACATCCACCTTGTACATACATACGTAATTACAAATTAATCTAAAACATAATAAAAATACAGGCACATTGAATAAAACTTAAACATATTATGTCGAAATTACAAATATTTACATGTAGATAATGATAAGCAATTCAATTAAGAAGCAGATACAAATCAAGTTGAAGCCTAGTTCTTGATTTCACAGGTTCCACATCCGTCAGTGTCCAATATCAGAGTGCACTTTATATTATCATAGAAATAGCAACATATAATGTTGGCGCAATTATTTCATAGCTCACTGGTTCAAAGCGGCCGCTGTAACCTGCCTGTGTGGGGGAAAGTAAAACGTATTCCAAAAACTAACACTATTTCACATCAACATATTCCACAGGCTTCTTGCTGAACCAACACATAAATTAAGCAGATCTAGAAGTAAGGTCAGCGTTATAGGTAATGTTATCGTATAACAGTTCAACAAGAAAAATTGATTTTTAGATAGTAAGTAGCGGGGTACCTGGAGCGCCTCTTGGTCGAGGCTCGTTCGGGGGAGTCGTCGGAGCCCCGGGGGGAAGCCACGCTCGGAGCGCCCTCGCCGATGATGCCGTTCAGCATGTCGACCACGTTGGTGATGGTCTTCAGCTTGTTCTGGATCTCCAACTATGGAAACGCAAGCGGGATGATGCAACGCTCCGCGGTACACGCTAACTCTGAGCAAGCGACGACTACCGTCAACTTAAAGTATTAGTATGGTAATTGATATTTGAATCACAGAATAGTCAGTAAAGCTTAGTCAAACCTGCAGTTTAGTATTTTCCTTTAGGAAGCGTTTGGTATCGGGGCTCGGGGAGCGCTTGGGGTCTCCACGGAGCTCATTTCGCTGATCCTTCAATGTTTCCATCTCCTTTTTAAGAATGCTAGCTTTCTTCATGTAATCTTCCCTCTGCTTTGATAAAGCAGCTTTTTGATGCCGCATTTCCGACTCTATAGCAGCTGTGAAGAAAATATAGCCTCAATCCTAAGCTTTGTATGAAGTAGGGTATCAATTAGAATACAAACATTACCTGAACTCAATCTGAAGTTCTTAATGCTTTTCGGGTTTGAATTACTACATATTTGTTGCAAAAATACCAACAGCTCCCACAATCTAATTACTTAAAACTAACACTTTGTTACCTTCACCTGCCTACCTAGAAACATACATGGCATGCATTTTGCAGTCATTGCCCTTAGGGCAAAGCAGTCAGTAATGTAAGTCTTATAATTCCGTTATTTACATATAAAAAAATATCTAACAATGCATGTGCGCTCATCAATAATATTAAGTTTATTTTATAGAAATAAAATATTCCTACAAATATGAAGCTTTAATATGTTTTAAGCATAGCAGTGGCTTAGCATACATGCATTTTTTTTTATAATGTTGGAACATAATAGTTTCTACAATGGTTCTTAGTAATTTATTCTTAGCCACTAAGAATAAATACCTTAAAGAGTCTGTAGTAAGACAAAAGAAGTTTATTGAAAATAGAATCTTGGTAGCCATGCAAACAAACATAAAAGTATATAATACAACATAAAACATACAAAATAGTGAGTATTATATTATAGTATTTACACTAAATCCAGAAGCAAATATATTAAAATATGTTTTTGCTTTCAACAGCAAAAAAGCTTGAAAAATATACATTATTTTTTAAAAAACATTTTCGATTTTACACACACTTAATTAGCCTGAAAACAGAGTTTAATCTTAAAAGCTTTAACATGGACATACCTTCTTTTTTGATTTGATCCTCAACATTGTTGAAGGGTGGAGGTTGAGACATAGATTGTGGCGGCGGTGGCAATGACATCTGGTTCCATCCAGCTGACTCAGGAGGAGGAACATCATATAGCCCTGATCTTGGGGCGAATTGTTGTTGGTAATTTGAGTTATACCCCTGCTGTAGAGAAACGGACTGGTTAGCAAATCTATTGCATCTTTTGTTCGTTAGAACTATAGGTTCAGCAGCTTACCTCGTGCGAGTAATCCGTAGGGGGTGGCGGGTGTGTTGCATGTTGAAAGTTTCCGTCCGGGAACGAATGATTGCTATCCCATAGCTCACTCGGTTCTGGTAGCTTTGAGATCTCGCTGAGAATATTATCGTCTAAGGTATCTTTTTCATTCCTCCTTGGCGAGCGACTGCGGCGTTTGATGTCACGGTCGCGGTCGCGGCGGCGGTCAGGACTTCTGCTGCGATTGCGAACCGGTGGCGGAGGACCACGATTCCTGTAGTCGTTCCGGCCCCAGTCCCGTCTATCTCGATCGTAAAAATTCTTTCGGCCTATCTCGCGAGACATGTTTAGCACTTTATTACCAATTAAGACACAATTCGCAAGTAAAATCTCATTTCGTTAATTTTACAATACAATGCAAGCATGGAAAAGATGGAATGGAAGAAACGCGTTACAATTTTTTTTGACAAACAAACCAAACCAATAGACAACGAACGATTGAGCAAGCGATTATTTACTTCTAATATTACCAACTTAGGGTTAAAAATAAAAATATATTTAAAAAAATAAGTCTTCTTGAAAAATATACTTGTTTTTTTTAACTTAATAAGCTCTTATTGAAAAATAATAATTGTTTTTTTTTTTAATTTAAGAACTACAAACTATTTCATGTAATTATTATGTTAATTTCCTATGTATGTCAGAATATTATTGTATGAAAACCTTGGTTAATTCCATAATTTGGCTAGGATTTTTAATACATTACGGTTACTTTGACATTTGACAACTGTTGCCCAACGCTTGGCCCAACCAATCCTTGCGTTCCGTAAATCGCTTACAGAACTGTGAACGCTCAAATCGCTTACAACCGTTCCGATTACTTTTAGCGCGGTATTGACAATTATTGCGTCAATTTAAGTTTTGACAGCTCTTACGCCGACCATACTCCAAAGTGTTGGTTCTCTGAGCGCAATGTTAATGACGTCATTGTTCTTACCCATCGTCGACCATGGACGCGCTCTCGCTTCAACGGAACGGTGATGTGAGCGTTAAAATCACTTTTATCTATTTGCGGAACGCAGGGAATGTGTGTCTCTTGTGACAAGAGTCTTGTCTTTATTTAACCAAATAAATGGTTAAATACCCAAAGGTGTGTGTATAGCACAGTACAGCCACCTTATTAACTAGGATCACTGATGTATCTTAGTCTGTGGATCACTGGGATGATGAGTGTTTACCCTAATTATTACCAAGTCAATTATTTAGCATTCACTAACTAGACTCTAGATCACTATCCCATTACAGGCGGCGAGAGAGATTTATACTATACTAGGGACCGCCCGCGACTCCTTTCGCGTGGAAGTCGGTTTCCTGTGGGAATTAAAAGTTTTCCTTTGTGTTATTCTAATGTACTAACCTATATTACTGTCAAGTTTCATAAAAATCCGTCCAGTAGTTTTTACGTGAAAGAGTAACAAACATCCATACATATGTGAGCTAATTTCTTTGGTAATTTAAAACCTGAACCACTATATGACTGGTTGCTTTCTCTTAAAACAGTATATTTTATATTCCTGAAAATACAGATGCTTACGTTCGGCTCGAATGCCGGGGAAAGAGTGAGTTCATCGCAAGAATGTACGCAAGAGTGATTGTAAAAGAGTGAGTCGCCTGTCATTCTTATAATATTGCCAGCCTCTAATTTAAAAAAATCCCTTATTCCTTTCATTCGGCCAATTCTGACATTGAACGCGACCCCGCGTGAACAAGTGATCCGTAAGCTTTGCAACCGTATCAATACTGTAAAACGACTCATTTACTCATGTGCAGTAGCAACAGTACCTTAAAACCAAATGCTATGCAACGACTTTCTTTTCATAAACAAGTGCAACGGTACCTTTAAACCAATACTTTAAACAAAACACTTTTTCTTTGCAGTGCAACAGTACCTTTAAACCAAATGCTATGCAACGACTCTCTTTTCATAAACAAGTGCAACGGTACCTTTAAACCAATACTATAAACAAAACACTTTTTCTTTGCAGTGCAACAGTACCTTTAAACCAATGCTTTGCAACGACTCTCTTTTTGTGGTCAAGTGCAACGGTATCTTTAAACCAATGCTATAAAACAAAACACTTTGTCTGTGCAGTGCAACAGTACCTTTAAACCAATGCCATGCAACGACTCTCTTTTCATAAACAAGTGCAACGGTACCTTTAAACCAATACTTTTAACAAAACACTTTGTCTGTGCAGTGCAACAGTACCTTTAAACCAATGCCATGCAACGACTCTCTTTTTGTGGTCAAGTGCAACGGTATCTTCAAACCAATGCATTAAACACTTTAACGGTAATTCTAAACCAATACTTACCTATTGCGAAACTATGCTTAAAATATCCATACTAAATTTATTGATCTTAAGTAGGTATTTGATATTTGAAATTTGTTGACTAGCAGTTATCTTATTCTTATTTTTTTTTATAAGCTTAATTTATTAAACTAAAGATGAGTTTAATAATAATCCAATTCAGAATATAACCATTTATTAAAAATTAACTAAAATTCTTACACCACTTATTTTTAAATAAAAACAAAACCTTTTTGTCATAAAAAAAACAATATAAGTGACACTGGTAACAAAAGGATCACTTTTATATATAAAAAAAACAAACAAAATGGCAACCTCCAATTAAATTAAATCTTCCCCTTAATTAACAACTAATGGTTCATTAAATAAACTTTTGTATTATTATTATTTTTTTTTGTTATATATACCAACATAACTTTGTTCTTGCATTTTTAATTTCACTATATGTTGTACATTATAGTAGCATATAATTTCAAATACAAACAGATTTACCATTTTAAAATTACCCAACTCTATAAAAATGTAACCAATTTTATCTTATATAAATTTGTAAATAATATTGAACATCACCAAATTTTATGATTATCCAAAAACCAAAACTTTATTTCTCTTTAACAAAAACAAATCCCTTATTCGTATTATCATAACATAACCTTTAATCATTTATAATTAATCAATTATTATCATTTTATGTGTTAACATCACAATCACTTTCACTGGAATCAAGATCATTAAATGTTAGCCACGGAAACATCTTATCCACAGAATACACACCTACATATGTGGCTTTGCCCTCTTTTTTTGTAATAGGTGTATCTTGAACTTCATAACGGTCATTGTCATAAATTTTTGTAATTCGGTACGGCCCACAACATTTAGGAACAAGTTTTCGACTTTGACCAGCAGGAGTACTAACTTCCCTTTGAACTCTTACTAAATCACCAACTTTAAATTTATGCGGTTCTTTTCTAGATTGATTAAAACGTTTTTCTTGATACTCTTGATTAGATTGTATATTACTTTCAACTTCCGATCGTATTTCTTGTAAGTTTTGCAACTGATTGGCCTCAGATACTACAGGGTTCATAACCGCGTCACAACTACCTGTTAACTTTACACCAAAAAGAATTTCGGCAGGAGTTTTTCCTGTACCTTTATTAAACGTATTATTTAAAGACCATTGTACGTTTGGAATAGCAAGATCCCAGTCATAATCTGGTTCTCCATGGTTAGCGGCGGTGAGAGCTTCTACGATGGTTTTGTTATATCTCTCTATCTGCCCATTTGCTCTAGGTGTCGCGACAGCATTTAATATGTGTTTTAACCCTTTTTCTTTTGTAAAATTAGTGAATTCTTTACTGGTAAAGCTTGAACCGCGATCAGTTATGAGCCGTCGTGGCACCCCAAACAATGAAAAGAAATCTTTAAAAACATGGATAGTAGTTTTACTTCTTACATCTTTTACCGGTTTAATATAGATATACTTAGAAAACGAATCAATTATAGCTAAAATATATGAATTCTTTCTTTTACTTATCGGAAATGGTCCGCAATGATCAGCATGTAACGTATCAAATGGTTTATTGACTTTAGGTATTGGGTGAAGCATACCCTCTTTAGGGCCAGTTGGTACTTTATTATGAGCGCATTTCAAACATGACATACAGTATTTTTTTACAAACTTCTTCATTTTTTTAAACCAATATACTTTCTTAATTCTCTCATATGTTTTCTCAAACCCAAAATGCCCATTGTCATCATGACTCATTTTCAAAATTTGCCACCTAACCGATTTAGGCACTACCCATAAAAGAGAAATATCTTCACCTTTTTTCTGAATTCTATATAATCGCTTATTTTTTAAAACAAAATTATTCTTAATTTCTACTATTTTATTTGCTTCAGGGTCTTGAAGAATGTTTACAATTCGTTGTATTTCAGAGTCCGCCGATTGCACCGTTTGTAACCAAGAAGCCTCATCTTCAATAGTTAATATGTCTAATAAATCGGTTGTGTCAAGCACTTTCTCAGTGTCATCAGGATTTCGACTTAACGCATCTACGTGAGCCATTCGGTTACCAGGTCTGTATTCGATGGTGAAATTAAATTCCTGCATCGACATCCACCATCTGGCAACCCTAGGTATTAAATCTTTCTTAGTCATAGTATTCCTGATAGCACTACAATCAGTTACTGCTATAAACGGTACACCTAACAAATAAACCCGAAACTTTTGAAGAGCAGTTATAAGAGCCAAAGTCTCTAACTCGTACGAATGAAATTTCTGCTCTTCAGGCGTAGTCTGTCTGCTATAATAAGCTATAGGCTGTAAATTTCCATTATTATTTTGTAAAAGGATAGCACCTATACCAATTTTACTCGCATCTGTATGCAATTGAACTGAATTAGCCGGATTGTATAAAGCCAAAACCGGGCGACTTGTTAGTTTGTCTTTAAGATCATTAAAAGCTTCCACTTGTTCAGGACCAAATCGCCATGGTTCATCTTTTTTTGTCAGTTTTGTAAGGGGTCTAGCTATTATAGAAAAATGTTTTACAAATCTACGAAAATAACTGCACAAGCCAATAAACTGCCTTATTTCATGAACATTAGTAGGTAAAGGAAAATTCTTAACCGCTTGAATTTTATTATTACTTGGTCTTATTCCTTCGGATGAAACTTCATATCCTAAGTAATTAACTGTTGTTTGAAAAAAGTCACATTTGTCTAAGTTAAGAGTAAGACCTGATGATCGCAATAGTTGGAAAACTTTTTTTAACTTATCCATGCCTTCTTCAATAGTCTGAGATGGTACCAATAAGTCGTCCATGTAAGCTAGTGCTAAACGGCGCTCAGCCCCTAAGAGCATTTTATTAATGGTTCTTTGAAATACACTAGGAGCATTTGCAAGGCCAAAAGGCATTCTGTTATATTCAAATAAACCATCAGGCGTCACAAATGCGGTCAAATGTTTGCTGTCTTCAGCAACGGGAACTTGATAATAACCTGAGGCTAAATCCAAACATGTGAAGTACCTATTGCCACCTAAATTATCTAATTGATCTTCGATTCGAGGCAAAGGATATTTATCTTTTAGTGTCTTCCGATTTAAGGCCCTATAATCGATGCATAAACGTTTTTCACCATTCTTTTTATTAACCAGTATAACTGGACTAGCATAAGAAGATGAACTTTCGCGAATGATACCATGTTGTAATAAATCTTCAACAATCTTAGACAATTGCTCTCTTTCTGTCATAGCCATTCGATATGGATTGTAAACTACCGGTACATCATCAGTGAGTTTAATGTTCATTTCTATCAAATTTGTTTTACCTAGTTCTCCCAAATTCAATGCAAAACAATCTCTATATTCATTAAGTAAACCATAAAATTTTTGAAGCTGTTCATCATTTAAGTTTTCCCCAATTTTTACTTTTTCTAAAGGCAAAGGTGTATTTTTAAGAGAAGTATCAGTAATTCCAATGTAACAGTCCTGAACTTCATTAAAAGAACAACCCCTGGCTAAAGTTATGTTACCAAATAAATTAATTTCCTGTTTGGAAGGGTTTGCCATAATGATATATCCCTGACCATGTTCAAACTGATACAGACCAGGTAACACAAAATATTGATAATTATTGTAACTTCTTTGGCCCCCTGAAATAAATAGAGTACCTGTAAACTTATTTTCTGTGACTACTTCTACTGGGGCAATGCAGTTTTCATTTAAAATATATGGATTACTTAAAAACACTTTTAATTTAACGTTCTCATCGCAACAGTTCTTAGGTGCTTCAAAAAATATCAACTCATCACTAGTTTTGTACATAACAATATTTGGACTTTCTGTGAAGTTTTGACCTAAAATTAATGGCACTTGCATACATATATCAGGAACAACAAGAACTTCAACTTCTAAACTAATATTTCCTATTTCAATCATTACTGTTTTGCTACCTAATGCTTTTACCAAAGAATTGCCAAAACCACGCAAGTTAGGTAGATCACCCCGTAATGACCAATTTTGCAAAACTTCTTTGGCATCTGTTTCTCGAATTAAAGTGCAACTACTACCCAGATCTATAAACGCATTCCTTTCTTTCCCATTAATAAAAACTTGTTTTATAAATTTGTCATTAGGTAACTTATCCCTTTGTACATTTTTCTCAATACACATTACATTAGATTGCTGTTCATTTCTTTTATGTGGCACTATTTTAGTATCTCTATTAACACTAGACATTTTCAACCTATGGCATTCTTTTTTTGTATGACCAAAACGATGGCAAAAACCACACTTTATAATCTCCTTCGGACACCTGGTACTTATGTGCCCAACTTCCCCACAATTAAAACATTTAATATCTCTATTTGTTGTTGAATCAAATAATCTTGGTTTTTGAAAATAGTGTGTTACTGGTGCAAAACTAGTTTTATTACCAAATGAATTTTGTTCCTGAGATAACGTTCTTAAATAAGATAATAAGTTTTCAGGTTTCTCAAACATACATGAACTAGTTCCCATCTTAATGAATTTATCATCAATACCATGAATTAAACAAGATACTGCTTTTTTTCCAAAAATTTCACATTTATTTAACATTGAGAGTTTTTCATAATAATAGTTATCAAAAGATTGTCCCAATTTACAGCGTATTTTTAACATTTTGGTAAGTAAGTCCCCATAGTTTTCATTTGAAGGAAAAGCTGCTTTAAGTTTACTAACCCATTCATCCCATGTATATAAAATGGTTGGTAAGCCATTATACCATTTTTTAGCTAACCCAGTTAGTTTAGGCAATGCATAATGGCTTATTTGTCTGTCATCCCAACAGTAAATAGTTGCACATTCATTGACTTTATGAATCCACCATTCTATAGATTGAGAATTGTCAGATGGATCAAACTCAGGCACTACATTACAATTGGCATTTACCTGATTCCAAGAACTGTTTTGAGTTGCTAACTGTGTATTAGGTAAACTAGGTATATTTATTGGTTGTTCACTGCTTGAACCTAACATACTATGAAGTGATTGGTTATGAACTTCACTAGAAACATTGGTAACAGGAGGTATTACGGATCTAGATCTACAAGTTGCATCTTGGCCAATCAGTTGTGTAGGCGGACTTTGACTAACATTCAAAGGTAAATTGATGTTATTGCTAGCAAGATTATTTGAAACCTGTGATAATACTTCATTAGTTGTATGACGTCTTTTAGCTCTTCTGTAACTACGTTTAGAACTAGAACTAGATGCAGATACCGACCTAGATGACCTGCTTTGATCTGAACTTGAATTTCTGCGGTGCCTATAACTTTTCCGTATGTTGTGTCGACATCTTTTCTTTTTACGAGACCCCATTATGAAAATCAAGAAATGAACTATATATAACTCTCAGAACCAAAAAAAATACAGCTGAATAAGGAAAGATAAGCTGATAGTTGTTAATCCAATCACCACTTATGTTCTTATATTAATGATTATCACTTATATTAATGTTCAGCAATTTTCACGTTTACAAAATAAACACGGCGATTTATCACGCATCGATCATAGGAAACATGCGATAGATGGCATGCTCAAAACTGCAATCAAACATGCGCGTTGTACATAACTTTTAATAAATATTTCAATTCCCAAAATAAGAAAGTTTTGACTGACCTTAGTTTCCAGTTTATACCATCTTTTACCATCAATTATTGTATGTATTTGTACCAAACAGGACCTCCAAAGTAAGTTTACTTTTCAAGGCGTCCAAAATGGCGGCAGGCGGTCACAATGTTAGAACTTTGGGGCGTTTTATCACCTCTTCTGATTTGTGAGCTAATTTCTTTGGTAATTTAAAACCTGAACCACTATATGACTGGTTGCTTTCTCTTAAAACAGTATATTTTATATTCCTGAAAATACAGATGCTTACGTTCGGCTCGAATGCCGGGGAAAGAGTGAGTTCATCGCAAGAATGTACGCAAGAGTGATTGTAAAAGAGTGAGTCGCCTGTCATTCTTATAATATTGCCAGCCTCTAATTTAAAAAAATCCCTTATTCCTTTCACATACTTCTTCTTCTCAGTCGTATCACTCTTGACAGAGTGGTCGTGGTCAACTTGTACTGGTATAACCCTGGGTGGCAGATGTTGCTCGCCTTACGATATCCCGCCATCTCTCCCTGTTGTTGGTCATTCTTGTACATTCGTGCACGGGGCCGCCAACCATTGCCTTGGCTTGATCAGTCCATCGCATTGGGGATCGTCCACGCGGTCTGGAGCCCTCTACTCTCCCTTGGACAACTAGGCGGTCCAAGGAGTCATTGTTTCTCCTTGAGATATGTCCGAACAACTTCAAAATGCGTGATTGTACCAAAGTCGACAGACGCTCTTTTATGCCAAGTTCTTCCAATATCGAGGCGTTAGTCCGAAACTCTGTCCAAGACACTCGGAGCATCCTTCGCCAACACAACATCTCTAAAGCATCTATCTTCTTCTTTTCGGTTTCTCGCAGTGTCCAGGTCTCCGCGGCGTATAAGAAAATGGGGAATATGAGAGTTCGTACCAGCCGGATTTTAGTGGCTTTCGTGATGTTATTATTCCTCCAAATTTTTCTCATCTTATCCATTGTAGTCCTAGTTATTGCCATACGTCGTTTGACTTCATTTTCGCAACCTCCATTATTCGAGATTAAAGCTCCTAGGTATATGTAAGTCGATACCACTTCGCAGTTTGCGATCTGGGTTACATCCGGCAGGTTGTTGTTTGCACGGTCTACGATCATTACTTTAGTTTTACTGCGGTTTATCTTTAATCCAAACTCAAGGCTGATGCGTTCCATTTTCTGGAGTAGCTTCTCCATGAGATCAGCACTTGACGAAAACAAAGTCGTGTCATCTGCGTAACGTAAATTTGAGATTTTGTATCCACCTATTGCAGCGCCGTCGGACCATTGCTCTAGTGTGGTACGCAAAATGAGCTCCGTGTAAATATTGAAAAGGAGTGGTGATATAATACATCCTTGGCGTACTCCAGCACTAGGATGGAAAATCTCAGACAAGGTCTCATCTGTCCGTACCGATGCTGTGCCTTCTTCAAAAAGCCTTTTGCGCAATCTCTTTGTTCAAGTATGATTTTAACCGTACATTTAAAATATGCAACATGATCTTGCTTGCGTGTGATATGAGTGCGATGAGTCGATAATTGTTGCATACTTTAGTAGACCCTTTTTTATGCAATGGAGTAAAGACTGTGTGTAACCAGTCCGTGGGCCATGATCCAGTTTGCCATATCCTGTTACAGATGGTGTGAAAGATGTTGACGCCATACTCGCCGAGGGCTCTTATGGTTTCGATTGGGATGGAATCTCCTCCGGTAGCTTTTCCATTTTTCAAGTGTTTTATGGCAGCTTTAACCCCCGACTTGAGAATAGTTGGTTCCAGTTCGCTTCCAGGGTCAGTACATGGGTAGTCTAAGGATTTTGAGTCTTCAAATAAAGACTGACAGTAAGTTCTCCATGTCCCAGAGATTTGGTTTGCATCTGTCACCACTTCACCACTACTATTCTCTATAGCCCAGGTTTTAGAGGGCAGCGATTTCGTAATGTAGCGGATCTTTCGGTAGAGGTCTTTAGATTCGTACATGGTTGCGTGCGCTTCGATACATTGCACATGTTCCGAAAATATGTATTATGATCCCGCCTACATTCCTTTTGGATACGAGCAGATAGTACATTTATATCTTGGACTTTTGCGCCTTTAGCTTTCATCTCCCTTCTCATCTCGACCAACGCGAAGGTAGCATCAGTCATCCACTGCTGCCGCTTGCTATTTATGGGTCGTGAATTAGGTTCTGCGTTCGCAGTCACTATTAGACTCTTAGCGCGATCCCACAGTGTGTCAGGGGACTCCTCATCATGAGCTACGCTTGTCCATTGATCCCAGTTGTTTCCAATGTTTGTGAGAAATTTACGACTGTCTTTAACTTCTATCCTTCTTGGTCTATGAAGATTTCTGGCTGCTGTAAGCTTTAACCTCAATTTGCAGATCAAAAGTTCATGGTCGGAACCGCAGCAGGCACCAGGTAAGGTATGGGAGTTTTTGATCGAAGTTCTCCACCTGGACTTAACCATGATATAGTCGATTTGGTTCTTGCTAATTCCATTTGGTGACGTCCATGTGAACAGCCTTCGAGGGTGGTGCTTGAAAAAGCTATTTGCAATTTTTAAATCATGCTCAGCTGCAAATTGAATGAGACGATCACCTCTCTTATTTCGTTCCCCTAACCCAAATCTTCCTGTGCAATTGCTTATCAGATGAGAGTTTTCGCCTATTTTAGAATTGAAGTCGCCCATGACTATGAGTAATTCTCTATTAGGAATTTTGGCAATAGTGCTATCCAATTCAGAGTAGAACTTCTCCAGAATCTCGTCAGGTGCTGTGCTTGTAGGAGCGTATACCTGTATAAGGTTCAAATTAGTCGGAGATGCTTTTAGCTTGATCCTAATTATTCGATCGCTTATTGGTTCGTATCCCAACACACAGTTCCGTTGATGTTTAGGAATTAGAATTGCCACTCCATTTGGACTTTTGGTGTCATTTCCAGAGAAGTAAACCGCGTGGCTGTCTGTAAAGAAGTGGCCACTATTTTGCCAATGAGTTTCGCTAAGTCCACATATACACAAGTTGCACCTGGTCATCTCTTTTTCGACAACAAGCAGTTTTCCAGGATCTTGCTGCAGGCCACGTACATTCCAAGTACCTATCTTCTGGATTTGTCGTAGCTTAAAAGGGGTGCCAGTAGCTGAATTTCCACAGAGTGCCTGGACCCTAACTCCTCCATGGCCGGTAGCATACTTCTCACCGCGTGCCCCGGACGCACCGCGGCGCCGGTTGCTGATCGGGTGGCATGGCGATCGTATTTTATCTGTATGTACTTCCATGTTGACTGTCTTGGGAGAGTAGTTGCAGTGGTTTCCCATTGCCTTCTGCACCAGCTCTTTTAGAGGTTATTTCTACCTCAAGGTCACCGACACCTCTTCTAGCTAGTTTCCCAGCTAGGCGTATGGTTATACCGCCATACATACTTACAAACTTTCAAATTTATAATATTAGTAGGATATTTCCTTCTTCTTAATGAATGACTACGATTTTAAATAGGTTAAAAAGTAGGTTAAGAAAAAGAGAAGTGTATAAGTAGTTAATTTTATATTAGGTACCGACTACTACCTATAATTTACATATTACGTGAATATCATTTGTTTGGGCACACTACAGCTTGAAATAAGACTAATTTAAACGGATTTAGTAGGTATAACGCACGTATATTAATTTATATTTTATTTACCGACGTTTCTGCATCTTTACAAAAACTGTGGTTACTGGTAGATAAACTGTTATATACGCGTTATAATCCGTCACAATGAGTTATTATTAGTTACTAGTGGCCGCCCGCGACTCCGTTCGCGTGGAAGTCGGTTTCCCGTGGAAATGAGATGTTTTCCCGCGATAAAAAGTACCCTATGTGTTATTCTGATGTATAACCTATATTATTGCAAAGTTTCATCCAAATCCATCCAGTAGTTTTCATCCATACATCCTCACAAACTTTCACATCCTACTAATATTATAAATGTGAAAGTTTGTGACGATGTATGTATGGATGGATGGATGGATGTTTGTTACTCTTTCACGTAAAAACTACTGGACGGATTTTGATGAAACTTTACAGTAATATAGCTTATACATCAGATTAACATATAGGGTACTTTTTACCGCGGGAAAACTTTTCATTCCCACGGGAAACCGACTTCTACGCGAACGGAGTCGCGGGCGGCCACTAGTTTATAGTAGGATTTCAAGTACCTAATCTCGAAAAGCTAAGAAGTTATACTTACATACAGTAAAGTTTTCTTGTAAATTTCCGGTGCCTAAAGTAGGTGCCTTCCCATCCATTATTTTATTCGAGCCGCCGATATTTTTATTTTTTTATGAAAATACTCAAAGATTTTTTTACAATTTTGAATACCTACGTATATCTTCTTACTAGAGATGGGCCGAGTACTCGGTTATACTCGGATTATGCTAATGCATGCGTACCTACTTAGTGAAACAATATATAAGAACAATAATAAAAATAATCAATATATAAAATTTTATAAAGGTAAATTATGATGCCTTGTATGGTGCCCTGTCCACCATTGGCCAACAAATTTTCTTTTAAATATACTTGCGTACGTTTGTACTTGTTTACGCGCGTGAAATTGGGAATTTGATAGAACCGAGTTACTCGGCCGAGTACTTTTGAGGATACCTATGTTTCTTAATCTATGCTAAGCGTTATTACTTACTCAGATAATCTAAAAATCTGTACGAATAATAGGTACCTTACCTACAAAAGTTATGAAAGAAATCCTAATGAAAGTAAAAACCGTATTAAAATCCGTTGCGTGGTTAATAAGGAGTAGGCAAAATCATGTGGATAGCTTTGGGTAGGTAATAAGAAAGAGACACGGATAACGGCTTTGCTTAGGTTTTTGCCATTTTATACCAGAGAATGATATTTTTAGGAAGCTGACCACAGAAGAATTAAAATGTAAATTCGCGTCATTTCGATGAATATAAAACTTCTTCAAGAAAATCCCACAGTGAAAACTATTATACTAAATTATCTACTATTTAAGTACATTTTTTTTATATAGGTAAGTAAGCCAAACATGCGTCCCACTTGCAGGGCCGGGCCGCCCCTGTGTGCGATGTGTGCGGCGCACACAGGCGCCTAAGCAAAAGGGGCGCCGGATTGTTTTTTTTTAATACAACATAGTTGAAAAAATTGTCTAAACCGACTAAAAAAGGCGCTTCATAAGTTTCGCAAACAGCAATTCATAGGTGTCGCACACAGGCGCTGCTTAGGGTCGGCGCGGCCCTGCCCACTTGTTGAACCCAGGCTTCCTCCTCGGAAAGTGAGATATTATTTGATATTATTACGAATGTA
Organism: Emmelina monodactyla; assembly: GCA_916618145.1. Classification (NCBI taxonomy): domain Eukaryota; kingdom Metazoa; phylum Arthropoda; class Insecta; order Lepidoptera; family Pterophoridae; genus Emmelina; species Emmelina monodactyla. Next base: position 10,519,624 of record OU745302.1, on the reverse strand, counting down.
GTTACGTTAACAATATATTTATGGACAAAGAGTGACTCTTGCACTTGCAGCATCTAATACCTACAGGATCGTTATTAATCTTAGATATCCCAACTCAGTGCCAGGACCTACCCTGGTACTTTGCCTGCCCATACTGCTCTTCTTAACAGGAAAAAAAGGAACGCAGTGCTTCACATAAAACTTCTACAGTTACTTAGGACAAAGTTCAAACTAAATATATTTTTTCTCGCTCTACTCCCGTAATATTTGCTTATCACATCTTAAAACACGTAGGTATTTACTTAATTACCCAGTCATAAATAATGAATATACAGTCTCAGCAATTTGTAAAAGTGAAACTACGTGCACAACAGTTCACGGTTTCTGCTATTGTCGAACGTCATGAAACCACTAATCTCTAATTTCATCAACTTCTAAATCGTGGTCAAATCCAAACTGCGAAATGTCCTTAACCTTCGCGGCTGCATGTCGGTTGAACTGTGTGTAGGAAGTTTGTAAGAATGGTTCGGTGGCCATTGCACCGTCACCTAGCCCGCGTTACTCACAGTTGTCATCATTAGGCGGGAAGCAAAACTGGCGGGAGCGCTATACCGGTGCCATTGCCGCGCAAACTCACCCGGCGCATGCGCGGCTCGCGACACCCGCGCCATTACTATCCCGAGCGGTAAACGTAACTGAAAAACTTACGAAGTTTCGAAAAAATATTTTCATTTATAGTTTTATAATTTACAGTATTTAGAGAGTTGTAGGTGATAGTATTTTGTGTTTTTACCGGTGCGGAAGTCTTGGGCCACGATGAAGTATAAGGTAAGATAAAAGTTTATTTAATTTCATATAGAAAACAGAATTAATACTGAATTTTTAGAAAGTTTTTTTTTAAATTAAAATTATTAAGTATATCCTTACCCTTTTCGATTTATAAAATGTATCTAAGTTGGTACCTACTTAGGTAGGTAAATACTATTAGTACCTAACTATAAAAATAAATCTATCAAAGACAAACCCTACCTCAACTCAACACACCCAGAGCCTATTACCGCATCTTGCACTTGATGTAACTAGCTACTTACTATCTAATTTAAAATTAATTATCAGCAATAAGTCAGGAAAGGCTAATGGTGAATCCTTGAAAACGTCATGTCAGACTAAACTCGCAGTAAGTTCAATACCGACGCGACCAACTGGAGAGTTTTTTGTAGACAAAGTTTTGGCCAACGAATAGTTTTTTCCGCCTATTACCAATGTTCTATTCAATGTTGCTAAACTCAGCTTTTTTGTTTTAACAAAGCATAGGTCAAGAAAAACGTCGAAATTATTTTTGTTTCTATGCATCGTTTCCTATTTAATAATAGCAAACGTTACTGTAACAAGTAATTTGTATTAAGATAATCAATAAAAAAATAAAAACATTTATTTTTCACACTGAGTGTCTCATACCCACGGAACACTAAGTAAAATACAACGTATGCCCAGAACGGCCATTGTTTCAAACAAATTGATTTAACAATAAACAAACTGTTTTATTTTATTCCTCTCATAACAACACATACAAAAATGCACTTGTAACAGTTGTAACATCATACAATTTAATGTTTACTTTTATCAAGGTTTTCCAACGGCCTAAGTTTAACTAACAACAATAACAATAAAGATTGTGTATTTAACTGTGAGAATCATCACCGATACGGTGAGGAAAACAAATAAGTATAAACCAATTACAATATATTACAAATAAAATAAAATAATAATAAAAAATAGTAAAATTATAAATAAATAGAGTTGGACACACTAACCTACCTATGATAATAACGCGCTTAACTACATTACGCTCCAAAAACGAAATATTAAGCCTGAAAAAACAACTCGCAAATTATTTTTAATACCAGCCTTTCTAGGCTTTATATTGAAAAAAAAATGTGGGCATCGAAATCGTAACATTAATTTGTAATTTACAATACTAAAGAAAGACAGACAGTTCATATTATCGGATCTTTAACACACACTTCATCATACCATAGACCTGACACCAAACATTTCGCGTTCCCGATTTTCATTGACTCTTTCTCAGAAATGCAACAATCGTTGGAATTGTATCACTGTTGCATTCGTTGAAACGTTCGAAATGTTAGGCATGTGTTCCATTTACATTGTTTCAGTCTAACACTATTTGTACACGATATAAACATGCGTGTCTGACTGATTTATTATAAAGGAAAGACCAACATACTGCCTTTATATCTATTTCCTAACTGAGATCAAACATACCCAAATTAGCCCAACATTTTTAAGTTATTATTATTTATTTCATTACTTTGTCACTACATTGTATAAAACATAGTCGCTTTCTCTGTCCCTATGTATGCTTAAATCTTTAAAACTACGCTACGGGTTTTGATGCGTTTTTTCTAATAGATAGGGTAATTCAGGCAGAAATTTTACATAGTACCTACAGGGAAAGGAGTTTTACTCCGAATTTAACGCGTGTGTAGCTGCGCGGGTAAAAGCTAGTCTATACATATAATAAAGCTGAAGAGGATGGAAAGTCTGTACATAAAAGATATTCGAAAAAAAATATATTGGAGATACTTAAAATTGATAACAGAACACGTTCCAATAGTTTTTAGAATTTTTGTCTGTTTGTCTGTTTATCTGTTTATCTGTTTATTTGGCTGAGCATCACGCGAAAACGGCTGGACGGATTTTGATGAAACTTTTACTATTATGTAGAGAAAATTATGGACCAGGTTATAGGGTAAAAAAAACAACCCCTAAAAGGGGGGGGGTTGGCAAAAACTTGAAATACGTTTGCACGTGAATTTCATAGGGGTGCGTGGTAGTATGATGTGCAAACTACACTGAAACCGAGATTTGAAAAAGTACCAACATAATTATAATATTAATCTATCTAATATCTTATCTAATCTAATAATAATATTAATTCTATAATTTTCTAAGATAAATAATGTTAATACACACAAACATCCAAAAAACCATAACAATATTACGAAAAATGAAAGGAATAAAACATGTGCATTCCTTCCGTCCTTCTTGCTTCCATCTTGCTTCATCTCCATCCATTGCGCATGCGTAGACTTTTTTTTTATTAAATTAAGGCATTGACATCTGGGTCATCAGCCTAAACATGTTTCTCATTTCTTATTCTTTCTTTATTTTCTTGTACATTTTCATATTGAACAGTTTTGGATAGGAGATTTTCCTATCTATAATCCACCCACAGTAACACGATAGTAATGAAACTGCAGATTGTTGTGACTTCTTGAAAAGCAGCCCGGCAAGTGGCTATGCTTTTTATTGAATTCTTCAATCACTGTACACTTTCACAGGTGTTTGCTACTCATTACACTATCACCAATGTGAATCAAACCCCGAAATATACATAAATTTAAAATTTAACAACAAGCACGACATCACTTGACGAACTCCCGCCAAAAAGCCCCGTGCGTAGACAAAGTTATTTCGTTATAGGCTAAACCAACATACCTACCTATTTTGATTTTTAAAATAATTATCGTGACTGTCGTGACGAATCTTTTAGATATGGAACGTAATTTTGAACTTAAGACAAGGCTGTATGGTACCTTGCCTGTTCAGTATAGCTTGGCATGAAAGTGCAGATATTAAATAAAGTGAAACTAAATTTTTTTTTCATATCGCAATGCCACCGCAGCAAGTGTCAAACGTCATTCAAACTGCCATAATAAGAAAAGTTTTCGAAAGTAGGTATTTATTGTTTTCCGATAAAATATTCGTTGTTTGGTAAAATTCGCAGCCAATATGTGTCAACACTTTTTGGCCAAGCTGTACCAATACGATAAAAAAAGACTATGGCTGTATATAAATTAATTCATTTGCCTTAATAAAGACAAATTTATATAAAAATATACGTCTGACGGGAAATTCCTAGCACTTTTTTCAAAAAAAATTTTGTCGCGTAGAAAGTTTAACATTAACACTTGACAGCTCTGTGGTAAGTAGGTACCTATTGTATTTTAGTGTGTAAGGTGCCACAATTACTTGAATAGACTTATTTTCTTCTTCTAAGTTGGCGAAACGAAGTTCGCGGGCACCAGCTAGTTATTCAATAAAGTACATAACATACATAAGTGCGTCTGGGTTCCTACGCTGTTATTTTTATTATTAAGTATCCTTTCAAACCCCGAAAAAATACGTAAATTTCGATAACCGTGTTTATTATTAAAAAGTTGTTATAAACTAATAGATGGTAAACAAACGTTGTGGAAACATAACATTCACTTTACTGATGCTCGTTTGCAGCGAGCTTGCAAGTTTCAACTCCGGCGCATCCGTTACGCAAGGACGAGGCGTGAACTTTATTGTCTCACACACACCCAGTTTTACCAAATGCACGATATTATGAAATTTTTGAAGGTTTAGTGCTGAATTAGATAGAATGTTTGCGCTTGTTTTACTTAGGTATTTTTAATTAGTAAGGTGCTTTTTCTTTGATTTTTAACCGACTTCCAAAAACGGAGGAGGTTCTCAATTCGGCCGGTATGTTTTTTTTTTTTATAGTCATTTATAATTCAAATCAATGTTTTTTCGCACACTGTTTGTACTGTTATCATCCCCCTTTTTAAGCAGTTTTTTACTTAATATACCGATGGGTCTATAATCCCACAAGTTATATTTTATACTAGCTTTCCCGGCGAGACAGAGTGGTTTTTATGGAAAATGAAAATTATTGTTTTCACTTACAATTTTCATCGTATTAAGATTTTTTATCTATAAACGCCAAAGAAATAAATAATAAAGAAATCAGCCAAATAGGTTCAACAGTTTTCGAGTTTAGAGCTTAGCAACTTATTAAACTCGACTTGGATCAAAAACAACAGTCTATTTTAACTTTTGTTTTTATCAAGGTTAAGCATAGATAAAGAAATACTTAATTTGAGAATCAAAACAACGTTTCAGGTGTCTGAATATCTTTAGAAAGTAACAATTTTGTATTGAATGAACTAGCATAGTTTTCGTAAAAAAATGGATAAAATATTAAACAATCAGTTTTCTTAAAGTTTTAATAAACATGTCCTTATTGTTTGCAAATCTACATTAACTAAGAAAGGTTGGAATTAAATTTGTTAGACATTGTTAGTAAAAACGATGACATTGATGTTCAATCATTGTTCAATTATGTCCTTAGTCTTATATTAGTTGGCATTTTACTTTCATTTTGAAGTGTAAGACTCTCTAGTCTAGGCTCTAGGTGGAGAATGCTTTACCACTTTTGAAAGCTTATCTATTTGGAAGGGATACATAAAATTTTCAAATAAAAAAACCCACCAGTTTGACACAAACCTTCTTCTAAATGATTGATGTTTAAAAATCTATTTATTAAGGTATAATTTTATTAACAACTTACATATCTAATGAAGCCCTTTTTGCTACGTAAATCAACTATTTTTAGAAGTTTATATAAAACTAGTGGCCGACCGCGACTCCGTTCGCGTGGAAGTCGGTTTTCCGTGGGAATGAGATTTTTCCCGCGGTAAAAAGTATTCTATGTGTTATTCTGATGTATAACCTATATTACTGCAAAGTTTTATCCAAATCCATCCAGTAGTTTTTACGTGAAAGAGTAACAAACATCCATCCATCCATACATCCTCACAAACTTTCACATTTATAATATTACTAGCTTTTACCCGCGCGGCTTCGCACGCCTTTAATTTGGAGTAAAACTGCTTTACCTGTACTATGTTATTATACATATAAACCTCTCTCTTGAATCACTCTATCTATTAAAAAAAACCGCTTCAAAATCCGTTGCGTAGTTTTAAAGATTTAAGCATACAAAGGGACATAGGGACATAGGGACAGAAAAAGCGACTTTGTTTTATACTATGTAGTGATATATAGTAGGATTAGTAGGATAGTTTGAATCACGTGCTAACGAAATCTATTATTTTGGTTATAGGTATCCCATTAAAATTCGATGTGAGTAAAACAACTTTATACTAGTAAAATAAAGTTGTTATTACAGATAGAATTGTCAACTGACAAGGACCAAACTCGACACACACCAGTAAGGAACATCTTCATTACGACATATTATATAGTGACTATTACATAAACCTAGGCAGTGTTCTAGAAGACCTAAAGCTTACTATTTGTTTAGGTCACGACAAACAGCGAAAACACTTAGCAAGTTAGCATAGACCATCTTTTTATTCATGAGGCTGAGTTCATTTAAATTCGCCAAGTTAGCAGTAGGTATGTCAGCTTACTTATTAAATGTTAACAATAGTAACTAAGTAGGTAGTAATTACAATACAAAAAATGTAAAATGCAAAAAGTCAATAAAAATTACACCAGCTTATTAATAAGGTTAGTTTATCAAAGCCTATGGTATCTACGTCCTACTGGCTGGGCACTGGCCTCTTTCTCGTTTACCGCCAGAGATCAGGCAATTATCTACCAAGCTAACTTGTTCAAGAATCTCAATGTGCTTAATTTAAAAGCTTTTCTTTGTGGCTATCTGTTAATGTGTGTAAGCAGCTTTAAGCTGCCCCGTAAAGCAAGTAAAAGGAGCTCTGGATATAAATAACTTGCCTATGTCATCTTCTAAGACTGCAGCACTTAGATACAAGTTTCGTATCTCCTACCAATAAGTATTAATAAACTTAATAACAATCTCATTTACGTCTTCGAAGATGTTCATTTTATGCCTTTTGCAATATCTACTAACAGTCTAACCACGATCGCAATCTAATCAATAATCATCTAGCAAATAAATATTTTACAACATTACAACAAGCCCGTTAGTAAACAATAAACACGTGTTTCTACAATTCCTGTATGCGGGTAGACATACATTTCTGTTCGGAACGCGACTATAAAGGGAAGATGAGCAAAATTAATTATTCATGAACGCAACCAATGATTTATTCATGTTTGTGTGTGAGTATGTATTTAATTGTAGTAATTATGCTAGAGATGATCCTCAGTTATTCACAAATGCGGGTTATTTCCTTTATAGACTCCGCCGTTGTTATTTGTTAGACTACCTAATTTGGCGCAGGTAGGTATTTAAGATGAGCGAAGGATACCTATAGGAAATCAAGGTTAGGTTGACTGTAGGTAGGTACCTAACTTATTTTTAAAATAAGTTTAAAGCGTAAAATTTAGTTAAAGCGTAGTCGTAAAAATGCTAATCCATTCTAGCATCTTAGAATTGAATTAAAACACAAGTTTTTATTAATTATTTTCAAACAATTACTTAGTGATACTTACTCTTGGAAAACCCTGCATATATTTTTAATACGGCAGTCAATTATTTAATTACCATAACATTGTAAGTTGATAAAGTTGAAATGATCGGTCGTGGGAAAACGCTGCGGTTCTTTCTGCGCACGATGCGTGAAACGAGCCGACGACGAAGCGATAAGCGCGCATGCGCGAGCTATTCGCGCGCACTTTCCCCGCGCAAAATAAATGACGTTGACTTTTCATTTCATCTTGTATTTATCACATTACAAACAATCTTTGTATTATAAAGCTCTACCTGAACCTTACGCTCTATTATATAACAAACGAGTCCTGTATTCCGGTTTCATCGGATGATGAATAATAATTAAGTAATCATATAAATTCGTATCCATACCTTCCTCACTGTGGTAGGCATCAAACTATAGATAAATCTGAGTAAATAAGTAAATACCGATAAGGTACTTAAATCTTGGTTACAGGTCACGTTTTGTTTAACATAAAAATTTAGCAAATGATTCTCTAGTTTCCTGAAATGCTATGTGTAATATAAATTCACTGTCCACATGATTCAGTTAAGTTTGTTTCCTTAAAACTATAAAGCTGTGGCGTCGCTAGTTCAAAATTGGGAAATCTGAAAGTGAGCAAACGAATTTATACCCATTTAGACTTTCCCATTTCCACAGTGTCCATTACCTGCAATAATTTCGTGGTCTCTGGCTATTATTCCGATTAACTTGAACTTGAGTGTGGTGAGGAAACAAAAGAAGGTTGTGTTCACGGCACCGGAGCGTCCGACAGATTTGTAATGAGACACTTGACAGGCTTAACGTAGCAATTGCGTCACTTTACGTAAAATAATAAGCAGTATTAACGAGAAAAGTCAGTCCTAGGATTTCAGTTTTTTTATATCTCATTTACGGGACAGGGTACTTGATTAGACTTATTAAATAAATTATAGGTACAATGAAAAAAAAATTGTCCTACTTATTTTTATTATTTCATAAAACGGGTGTAAAAAGACCACTTCCGAAGCCTGAAACCATGTATTCTGGAGCCTTAATGGTAACTAAATTTACAACACAACAGTATACCCAGAAAACCCAATTTAAAAAAGTTATGAAAGATTGAAAGGTCATATTCGGTGCTTGAAATCATCGTTCTCACATCAACTGTTGGTTCAGGTGTGATTATTAAATTAAATTAAAACCCTATTTGATTTGAAATCATCGCAAAATCTGATAGTATAAATGCAATAATTACAATTACTTACGTAAAAAAATATTTTTTCTAATTTTTTTTTGTGAAAATTTTTTTTTTTCTCAAAACATAACTAGTATCCCTCCAGCAATGTTTTCGGAAGCAGTTCTTTTACACCCCGTATATAGTTAATGTCGACACACATTTAGCCATCTACACTTAACCCTTCCAAGTGGCTTTAACTCATCTGCCACTATCCAAACATGGTAAGGTTCTGAGCGTATCGTGGTTTTGCACTTTGTCTGTTCTATGGATCTCATCCCATTGCGGTCAATTCACTCACGCTCACTAACATAAATATATAATAACCTGATTTCTAGATTTTCTAGTTTCGGCAAGTGCAACGCAATGCAAGGTCGGATCTACTGTACTAAAATATCGTAAATCGTAGACCACAGTTGTTTTAGAGAATAAAAAATAGAGAATTGTGATAGAGAATAAAAAAAACTACTTGGTCCTTTTTAAAACTTCGTACCAATAAGAAGTAGGTAATAAATTCTGCAACGATCGCTGCAATTTTGTTAATTATTTAAGTTAATCTGTGTCTAATTTATTTATTTATTAGATGACCCTGACATCGATTCAGTTTGTAATTAGTTTGAAAAGTATTTTATTGATAGCTATTGTTTGTGAGCTTTTATTTGATTTCGCGCAAATAACCTTTTTTATTTTTTAATAAGTACCTAGGTGTATAACGAGAAAATGTGTTGTGTAATTACCTACATATACAGACCTGATACCTACAAAGTTTTTGACTCTTTTTTGTATCGTACACATTTAAAAATCGTAAACATTATTTTCGTATGCCACTTTTAAAAGAACTTTGGCGCAATTTATGTAAAATACTGTATAAATTACAATAATTAGTGCCTCTAGGTTTTAAGGCGTAAAAGCCAATGTCTGTTTGTTTTACCAAAGGTTCCTTAATTGAGAATTTGCAGTTGGGTCAAAAACAATATGTATAGTACTTATACATACTTAGTAAATACTTAAACGATTTTCAAAATTCAGTTTAGAGTCCGGCAGTTAGCTGTCAGGCCATAAACTCGTAAAAATCTTATTAGGGTAGTAAAATATTTGATAATATATTAGAGCCACCGTGTAAAGGTATAAAACAATAGAGTAATATTTTTGTAAGTAATCGATCCTAATATTTGAAATTGCAAAACTATTGATATTGAACACATCGCTTGCGAATTGTCTCACTTCTTGTGTGTCTGTGTGACTGTTTACCTAATCGCTCACAGGAAATACAATAACCGCAAATATAGAACAATAGAGTAGGTTCAGAAAACTATATCTACTTATCGACATGAGTTTAACTTTAAACAAACACCTACTTCGATATTGGAAAATGTGTGTCAGTATATTTACAAAATTAAAGAAAAAAATTGTTAATATGGTTACTACTTAGTTTACGCCTAATAAATTAGGCTAGCTTTACTTTTAATAACTCGATACGCAATTTTTTTTCGATAGTGAGATATATCAAAAATCGAGCGTGTTCGTGGGCACACATCCGTTCGAGTTTTCCCGTTAATAAATTACAAGTATTTTTCAACTTCTCAATGTATTTTTCCAACATGTGTAACATCGCTCACAACATAAAACTCAACTCACATTTTAAAAGAAAAATGAAAAGAGTCAGCACACTCTGTTACTAGGGCCTCTAGTATAAATAAATATCTTATTTGAACAGGATAGGAGATATCATAAAAATATTTTCACAACGTTTTAGAGAAATCGCTGAGCTCATCGAAAGGGAAACCACAACTACCTATTACAAAAAGAAAATTGATCATTACGCCATTGTTGATCACTTATAACATTGACAAAAAATTACATAATGGGTTACTATAAGAACATCTAAATACCATTAATTAACCCTCCAAGAACTTAACATGCTAATGAGTTAGTGGATTTATGATCACAATAACATCTTATTATTGATTTAAGTATATTGACCGTTCAGACAAGGATTCAAATACACCTTTTTATCTAGAAAATAAATCCAGAATTTTAACCCACATTTCATCACAGCATCTTGTTATAGATGGCGTGTTTTGTCGATGGATCGGTGTCGATCAATCAATACTCTATCACTCTAGCTAGTTGCATCAAGTAGGACGTGGAACTGTGACATAACGTGCAAGCAAATGTCGACGATGAGGGCACATAGAATAGAATAACTAGTAGGTGAAAAATTTGACGAATTTTGCAAAAAAGTAGTACAATCGTTGTCATTACAAATATATCTTAATCTCACTCACTAACTGAGAAAAAGGTTCATGCTCAAGCAGTGGGACCTACGACATAACCTTTAGTTAGCAGTATTTAATGTTTATTTGGCACCACTCCTAAATAAGAGTATTGCATCTATCGCAACGATATTTGTTTTGTTATATGTCTAACAAAGTTTCTATCATCAGGCTATAAGTACTCCCCAATTAAATCTTGTCAACAAACTCAAGTTACACTTCATCCTCGGCTAAATCTAGGAAATAATTAAGAAACTTCAGTGTCGCAAGTGTGGCACTAGCTCCGATAGGTGTCGCAACTTGCAACTGTTTCACGAACACCGCGAATATTGTTTGATGGTACAACTAATTGCTATCTGAGATTTTACTTTTAGTTTTGCATTTAATGTTTATTGTAATTTAATAAAATGCTAATTTGATTAATTTTGAAGTTATAGATACTGGAAAAAGGAACGCGGGTCTCCGAGCATTGCGCGACTGGGAAAGGAACCCAGGACCTTAGATAACCGGTCTAAAGCTCTGTACACTGAACTACCGCGCCGTATCTGCTTGCACTTCCCAGTTGCGCAATGCTCGGAGACTCGCGTTCCTTTTCCAGTATATATGTTACGGCTAATACCCGAAGTGCGGCTACACCTTGTTTTAGCCGGTTAGAACATCAATAGGTTAGGTTAGTTAGGTTACTTTTTTGATACCGTCCAAAAAAAGGAGTCCCGCGTAGCGGGACTCCGACGACTCATGATTGAAGCCAGTTTTTATATTTATAGGAATATATTTTTTGTTTCAGTTTTCCATATAAAAAAGTATACTGGAATAGTCTAAACTAGACTCAAGTCTAGTTCAATTATAAGGTTCTTAATGAGCCCTCCTATTATCGCACTTCATATCACTTAGTGTCAAGTCATAAAAGACGTTCTGTTAGGTAGTATATTGTAATGCAAAACTCGAAATTAAAAAACGTGCATATTGCAAGTCAATGCACGAGAGTCAACATTAAAAAATAAAGAATAAAACAATCTGCTTTAAACTTTTTGACAGTTCATATTCTGACATTAACAAGGGTGTGCGTGGGAGTCGGATATTTCATATTAATTGATGGTATCTGTAGGCAAGCAATTATAATAATTATTTTGTAAATATAAAATAATACTGTTGATGGTTACATTTTTAAACAAATACGAAAAGGTAAAAAATAAAAATCACATCATTCAAACCACTTTATGCAATTATATTTAGGTATACAATATATCCTACTAATATTTTAACGTGAAAGTTTGTGAGTATGTATGGATGGATGTATGTATGGTTGTATGGATGGATGGATAGCTAGATGTTTGTTACTCGACGTAAAAACTACTGGACGGATTTTTATGAAACTTTACAGTAATATAGTTTATACATCAGAATAACACATAAGGCACTTTTCAGCGCGGGAAAACTACTCATTCCCACGGGACACCGACTTCCACGCGAATGGATTCGCCGGCGGCCACTAGTTTTAAATAAACTAAACTAAGGGAAGGTGCATCTTATCTGTTGCGTTCATATGTTTTTATTGTTACTGTCTAAATTACCATAGGACAACTTATTATGAGTGAGTGATAGCGCACCGCGTACAGGCGGTTTCCGACATACCTAATGCTTGCACTTTGCATAGATAACTGTCAAGTGCATAGGTAACTAATTCAGTTACCTACTTTTATGATAGAACGGTAGGAACCTATTTTTGTTGCAGAAAATATGCTATTCTGAAACTTCTGCCTTAATAAAACAATACAATCCATAAAAACTAGGTAGCATGTAGAATCTTTGAGATTCTTTTGAAAAAATCTTGGGGGTAATATACGAATAAATGGAGACCAAGAATGCAATTACGTGTACCAGACCCAGTAACAAGATACTTAATGAATTATTAGTATTAAGTTTTTTCCAACGTTTAGTTGTGTCCTGGTCACGCAATACTAACAATGAATTGGTATTGTTAATGTGGGAACTCGGTTAGTCTGAATTAACTGATAAATGAATATCGAAAATTCTGGATTAATTAAAGTTCTTCAAACATTTGCTTTAAGTTAATGATATTGAACACAAAAATATGTAGAAAAGTTACTTGCAACCGTGGTTTTTTTCATAGCCCAAATGTTGCTAAAAATAACACATTATATTTATAAACACATTTTACATATTACTCGATTCCCTACAAAGAAGTTGATTTTTATTATACATATTTTTTCTTATTTATATTTACTCTTAGTTCCTATGAACTGTAGTTTGAAAAGTATGGGTTATAAAATTAAGTTATAGAATAAACAAATTTTAAACGCTTCTTAAGTTATTCCAACGGTTTCTGTTCTTTTATTCCTAAAATTAAAACCCTTTTATTTTTATTCAGGTGAAGGACATGGATGCAGAGAGCCAGCACTCAAAACTGCCAGATATCAAGTTAGAAAAAAAACTGTAAGTTTAACTTAAAATAACAACGTTTTCATTTTTAACCGCTTCGAAGAAGTTGTAATACTGTTTGACTCTACAATAAGGTTCACAATTCAGTAAGTTAAGTAAAAGGAGGTAACCAACAAACACTAAGTTTTTAACGTTTTCATAAAACAATCACAGAAGGCCTTTGACAAAAAAATCAATGAAAATTAATGATCGGTACCTACAGACGGTAATCTGATATTATTTTGTAGAGCAGGAAAATCAAATGCGAGAGAAAGGTCAAAACCATCTATTTCTAGACTAACAATACTCACATTTTACGTACTAAATATTTTTCGACGAAAATATCTTATTCAAGTTTTAAAATTCAGTGACAAAAATCTAAACGCCAATTAAATTAAGTACCTTAACTTCGACCAAAACTGCCCGAAACTGCTTACAACCGCCTGTTAGCAACCTTTATGTTTATCTTTTTACGATCAGTCAAATTATTATAATAGCTAACTTCAGTCTGTAAGCCATAGACTAAGGTATAGGAAGCGATGTCACGGCGGTACCCACATTATACATACCTTGTTATTGTAATGTATTGTTCGTGATACTGCTCGCTAGTTAGATAATCATCTGTAATACTGCAGTTGGGATTAACCGGCTGTGACTCATAACTTTTAACTGACTTCAGACTATGAAGTTTGATGCGGTTGTATTTCGTGTGCATACTTAATTTCTCCGCTAATAGGCTACCAATTTACATACTTTTATCTTTCGTGAGTATGATTAACACAATATTTGCAAAAAAACAGCTAGTTGGTATAGGAAAATCATGCTTGTTTGTAGCACTCATTGATTATTAAGATGTGACAAACATTTCTAAAATTGTTTTGTTTTTTTCTATAGACCTTTATCATTTTTTATACAATTGACTGTGTTTTTGATTTTAATAAAAGAGAGGAAATGAAGATTTATTGTAAAGTTATTTTATTTCTCTCAATGAGCTATGGTCACGGTTATGACTACTTTGCAGGAGGTCCTAAATTCGATTACTGGTAGTGATACTAGAAAACAGACACTCTATGCAGCATTTCATTGCTTTTTCTTCTTTAATTAGCGTTTTGTTTTACCCATTACCGTACTTTTGCCATCCGTTTCATTCTAAAAATATTTATCTAAATGAATATCAAAATATATTTTTATATAATAATTTTTTAATCCACTATGATTCGTCTTCTTATTATAACGTCTTTAAATAATATCAGAACTTGTTCAAGATAAATAATAATAGTTTAATTTTGATGACTCCACTTAGTAAACTCCTGCGCGGACATAGATTGATTCCATGGGAGTACAGAGAAAAATAAACAATGCTCTAAAAAGGTGGGAAACACTTACAATGTAGATTAATTAGCAAGTCTTGTTTAAGTTATTTCTGCCTTTGTATTAAATTACAAACAGACTTGTCGCCAATACCTACGTTAAACAGAAATAATACGTTTTTAAATTTCATATATGACATACAAAAATGGGTTTATTTTAATTATTTATAGATAAACGTTATGCCGTTTACAATATTAGGGATTGGTATATAAATATGAAATTACTAGGAAATTCTTTGCCTTAGTATGAAATACATGACTCACTTACAAATGTTTAAATAAATGTTTAGGTACTAGGAAAGTTTAAAAGCAGTAAAATTGCCTTTAAGTTATTTTAAAATTTACTTGAACAACAACTACAAAGTGCAGTCGCCTTGTTTACAAATTTCAATGCACTTAATTTAATCCAAATGTTTTCGCATATCTTTACACCATATACGTCAGGGAAAGTTCTCAGAAATTGGTGCAATTTTGGCTTTTACGGTCAACGTATTGCCAGCTCTCTTCTTTATGTAAAAAGGTTTCTTTTAGAATGATTTCAAGGATATGTTTTTGTACCGTACTGCGCAGTAAGGACCTTTATCTGAAAGTGCGAAGCTTTTAGCAGCATTTACTTTAGGGTCATTAACATCCAGCCTAACTGTATCATTCATACACAAAAATATTGGCGACATACGATTGTCATCTTCAACGATCCATTTTTTATGATTTAATTTAAGATGTCATTGTATGCGAGTGACATTTTGATGTATTAGGATTATGTAAATTGTGTTTTTGCGCATGACTGCACAACTGTAAAACATTCATCCGTTATTTTGACTAAAGATGAATCGATTTGGATGAGTTATAGCCTGAAGTTCAACGTTCCTCGTACAATTATTTGAACCGTTAGGTACAGGATTGTTTTTGTAACCTATTGTGGATTGATATAGTTGTAGTTTGTTAGGAATAATACAGTTGTTTATGTCTTCGTAGATTCAATCTCAAAGTCGGTTAATTCTGTTATATTTAAGCTTAATAGCATAGAAGGGGTTACAATACAAGTTGCTATACCAAGTTAATGCATGATAACACACAATCTGTCGACTGTGACTTTCACTCAGATTATTCAATATACATACCAAAAAGAAAAGTTTAATAAGTTTGTTCAAATTATATTCATTATTGTTCATTACCTATTACTATCGAAGAATAAACCATTTAATTATTTCCTTGTTGTTTTAGGTACTTGTTTATAAATGATGTTAGATAAATGATAACATAAGGAATCTTTTAATGCGTAGTAATAATAGTTAGTGTAATACAATTATTGATATAAATTTATAGCCATCGTTACTTGCGTTATTTATTCCTAAAACACAATTGCACGTAACTCAACCTAGTATCAGATAGGTCTTTCCTCTATCAAAAAAAACTGTAGTCAACAGTTACTTCGTAGTAATTAAACAGTTTACATAACCAGTCGGTTACAATAACCGAGTCTCTCTGTGCAGACTGACATTATGTTATGTCAGACAAACGTCATGGTTCATTAAATATTCTTTATTAGAGGCTTTCGTGATAAAACTATATTAGATTCAATATAACTGTTTTTGTTGTGTTTTAGTAGGTATGTAGGTCAGATTTAAGTGCAGCAAAATGTATAAGTTTAGCTTGAAGAGTCACTATTTTTACTTTATATTTATTTTGACTGAATTGCAGTAGCAGGTAGCAGATAAGCAAAAAATATTTTCCAAAACCAAAATTTACATATCCGTTTACATGAGAATTAAGTTAATATTTTTATGAGTAATTAAAATATGTAATAGGGTAATTCCACTTCGAAGCGGACATACAGACTAGCAACAACATTATTTTTTGCGTGTGTTTATGACTGTCTACTTTTTGTTTTCTTGTTCTATGATTTTTAGTTATGGTCTCAAAGTGCATGACAGTGTCAAAAGTTAATTATTTAATGGACAAAAAGTTAACAATATCTACGTAATGTTTTTATCTACACGTCATTTCCCAAAACATGAAATGTTTTTTTGATGTTAATTTAGTTGGGACGATATTATTAGCGGCTTTTTATTTAAATAAATAAATATCTCGTTGCTTGTAATCATCTCTATAGGATGCTATTACAAAGTAATAGCTACTTACAGCAAATTTATAAAAGTATATTTTTTTATGAACTATTTTGAAATATATGACACAATTTTTGAATTTAGTATTTTAAAAAGCGCTGATTCATAATACGATTATAATATCAGTACATTAGGTCACTATTTTCTTTGAAACTACGTGCGAATGTTGAGTTTACCCTGTTTGTGGTGAAGCTTCCAGAAATATTAGGTAAACTGTAAGATCTGCATGACTGATACGAGAAGCAAAACTAGTTGTTTAGATTTAACTAAGCCCATGTTTAGTTTTAGGGTCGTACGATAAAATTATCAAACTTAAAAATATGTGCCCATGTAACGCGTTGAAATCTTTTCTTTGTCAAAAAAACTAAGTGCGCAAAGTCTGAAAAGAATCAATTCTTATGTGCTTACGATTCAACATTAAAATGTAGGTTATTTGTGCTTAATTATATCCATGTAAATGATTTAAAACCGACTTCAAAGAATTTCATTTTTTATCTTCATACTACCTTTATCTGTTTACATACTCATTACTTTAATGATGTACGGTTGTATGTTACATGTGAATAAAATGAATTACGAGTGACTAAAACGAATAACTCTGTTATACCGGCAGTATTGTAAACGGCAATTCGGTAATAAGTTATCATTTGCGGGTATAATTTAATAACCGGAAAAAGAAAGCTCAAGAGTTATGAAGACTCGCATTCAATTGTGATTTAAGAGGAAATAAAGAAGGCTTTATTGTAATATGAATTGTCAGAGTTATTATATTTCAAATTAATCTTAACTTAAAATTAACCGCTTTGAGTTAGTCTTTTTTTTACAACTTTTTTTTTATATTGCAAATATTTATGTTATTTATACGTCTTGTAGAAACATTGTTAAGTTTTTTCTTTGTTTTCTAATAATTTGAGTTTAATGCAGTGATTAAACATTAACTCTTAAGATATGTTTAAATTGTTTTTTTTAATTATGCCTACTTGGAAAAAAATAAAAGACGATTTTACTAATAATTTATTGTACCAACTTAAAAAAACTATTACCTCAAAAATTTCTGCATAAAAAAAAAAACATATTTCTTTACAATTTGTCATTGTATTTTTTAACCTCATGATATTCATCATGATTATGACTTTATAAACTTCTCTCGACTTCCTTATTCTCATCGATTGTTTACTAATTAAGTTAATAATTATATTCATGAATTCATCGCTGCTTCGTCATAAGGTTCTTATCTTCTTTGTTTAAGCATCCCTTCAAGGGCGCATCTGAAAGAAAGTGTGCAATTCGTCGTCACAATATGTGCATATATAATTTAATGATTACAATATCTACGTGTGGGGTATTCTTAAATTCTCTTTGTGGATGATGTTCTTTGTTTTCTCAGCGGATCGACCGATGGTCTTACGTCTGGCAGTAATTCCATTAAGTCTAATAATTAAGAATGTTTGTTGAAAGCTAAGGTAGAGGTTCTTGATGAATACATTTATGTCGTTAAGTGTTTATTTTGTTTAATTACTAATACTAAGTATAGGTATTAGTAATGATAGGATACCGTCGTCTGCGCAGTTTAAACTCGCGAGTGACATTTGAGCAAAACACACGTTTCGTGTGTGGATTCAGGTCACACGAGGAATCTGGGCCGGGGCTCAACCATGAACACACATTGTCCCTACACAACGAGTGTATTGAACACTGCATACCTGCATACAACAGATGAGCATTCTCATGCAAACGCTTCCACTTAACTTACATTTAAAGGGCAAGATTTCAACATGAAAAATGTTCCGCGTGTTGTTTAAGAAACTTTCAAAAAAATTGTTCTCGCTATCTGAGTTTTATTAGTTTCATCGATCCAACATGCAGATGTCATTATAATAGATCGTCACTAATAAGCGCTAGTTACACAACATATCGTCCGGAAAGTTAATCGGCGTGCGCGCAGGCTTGTCGGCGAAAGTGCCGCGCGGCGGGGACGCGGGTAGAGGGGGGATTACCGCGCTCATTGTACGCTATTATCCACCGTAATACTAATATTTTTATAATTAACAATTAAAATATTTAAAAATACGTTGACTTTTATTTATGAGTTCATTTTAGTATAGCGTGGGTAGAATAATAATCCAATCATAGTATTTAGATAGGTAATAAACTTGTATTTTATATATGGAATTTAAATAAACATTCTGTTAGTTTTTGCTACCAATGTTTTCTTTAAGTTGTCATTTTTGACAAGTATGTATATCAAAGGAGATTGAACTAAATAAATACGTTGATTGCTCGTATTTATCATACCTCCCACACAAGACAAGAGAAACAGAAAAAAATCAAGGGTATTTTTAGATGTTCATATGTTACAATGTAAATAACTATGTATGTAATATTCAATTTGATAATTATCATTTTCTACACTAATATTTTAAAGAGGAATGTTTTTATTTGTTAGCAATGAACTCCAAAACCCCTGAACCGATTAAGATTTTCCATTTGAAAGCTACAATATCGACAAGAAACATGATCTGAGGATAATTTGAGTAACATAATGGTTTTAAAGAAAAAAAATGTTTGTATTTAGAACAACACGCCGAAGAATTAAATTGATATTGTGCTGCTGTGACTGTGCTTACTAAATACATGTAGTTCGATTTATGTTAGGTAAAGAAAGCATACAATTAATATCACATTAATATTTCTAATAATTATTAAAATATTTAACACATAACAACAAGTTTTAGCTACAATAAACCCCGCGATCGCTCATGCCTCACGTCGCATGGAAAGCCGCTACGTGCTCAGCGTTAATTGCAATATAGCGGTTCATGCCAATGAACCTGGTTAGTGTGAACGTGCCCTAACCTGGCCGAACTAATGTCAGTGGAAGTGGTGCCTAATGCCATATGCACCGAGTTCCGGGATAGCGGGTGAATGAGCTGATGTGTATGGCTTGATGGAAGGGCTGGCCAGTTATCGTGAACCGTTTAGTTTTATTTGTAGACAGCGTCTTGAATATATAAGTGTCACCTTAGAAACCGTAAGTAAACGGTTTCTAAGGTGACATAGACCAGCCCTCTGTCTTCTGTAGGTATCAAAAAGGGCAAAAAAAGGCCACCGACGAGTAAACTGACTTATATTCCTAAAGAATACTATGAAAGAAATCACATTACAGCAATGGAACTTAATTGCTGAAGTTAAAAATAAAACTTTACTTGTATGAAAAACCAGTTATGTTGTAGCTAACTATTTAAACTTTCAATTTTACGCATTTTGTAAATTACCTTTAAAAATATAACTCAATAAAGAAAAGTGGATCTACACATATTAATAAACATAGGCCATTTAACTTATTTATATTTCTAGTGAAAAAGACGAAATACACGTTGGAATTTTACAATACCTATACCTATAAATATATAATAAATAAACACTAGCTAACTACTTATTGCATTTTACAACACAATGAAATCTAAAGTCTTTGCCTGTCTGTCACGCCGAATCATAATGCAATAATCCCACAATTTGATCATTCACAAAAAAACTGCACCAATTTCCGTTAATTTGTCCTTCAGTCTAGTTTCTCGATTGTCACTCCGAAGTTTCGTCAAAACCCGTTACTAAACTGTTTCCACGAATAATGGGCAAAAAGTATTCTGTAGATGTCATTATCCAGTATTAACGTGTACAAAGGTATGAGGTTGTGCATACATAAGTTTAGTTGTTTGCTCGAATTATGTAAATGTTTCATACATTGTAGTGGATCGGAACTAGTGGGTCAATAGCGGCGCGGGCGCAGGCGCGGGCGCTCAGCTGATTGTCAACTGTCATCACGGTGCAATCAACTATTGTTGACAGTTTGCGTGCAAGTGCAAATCATTATGTAACCTACAAAGTAACGGATTCAATCACTTAAATTTGTTTATTTTTCACGATGACTACGTAGTTTAACGGTATCTGCATACATAATTGTTTTTTAAAATGCATGCTGTCTGTTTCATAATAACATTATACATGCCATTTTAATTTCAGCTACAGCCATTATACAATTATACATTCGCTACAATATTGTTAATACTGCGAGTATTATGTATCGCAGTTAGGTAGGACAATGTTTTCCGGAACCACTAGAAAGCTGTTTGCAGTTATCGAAGAACTAAACTAGCTTACTTAGTTACTCCTATTTCCTACGCATTATTAATTGTGGTAAAACACAGCAGACAATACTTTTCTTCACATTATGTCAACTGCGAAGCTATTGTGCTCATGGAAAGACTCTTACTTTATAGTTTTTTAATAAAAAATGTAAAAGCTGAGAACTTTAAATTTTATGTGCACCGATTATTGAAAACCAAAAGGAAAGAAAGTTATAGCACTTTCCGATAAAGCGTGCACAGTCTTGATAATCAAATTTATTAACTTTTATAAAAAACAAAAATCTGCAACACCTTCATTATTAAAACGAAAAAAAAAACTTATTCAAAATGCGGGTAGCACTGTACGTTCAGACAAAACTATTTATTTGAGTACCCACATAATATTAGTAATATTGAGCAGTTTTTGGTAGTATGTAAATGTTTTTGTTTTCTCATCTTTATTATATTGTTTATTTATTTATTTATTTATTTACTATTAATGCACAAACACACTGTAAAATACGTAATTAAAAACAAAGATAGAAATGTGAGTACAAAGGTACTGCTTATTTCATTATGAAATTTCTTCCAGCAGACCATTGGTGGAGAGTTTGATGAGGAGCAATAATTAGCGTGGCGTACCTACTCTTAATATAAATATTGAATAAACTAATACTAATATTCTTACAAACTACATATACACACAAACTATAATAATTATTAAATAATTATAATGATATACATACATACAAATATATATATATATATATACATATATGTATACAAATAGAGAAAGATATCAATAGTTACTTAAATATTTTATAAGTGACAAGTTATGATTGGGAGAAATAATACTCTCTTACTCGTTGCTTGAAGAGTCCTATAGTTTTGCATTCACGGATAGTGTGGGGGAGAGAGTTCCAGAGCCTAATAGCATGAATGGTGAAATAAAAAGAAAAAAAGTCAGTTTTGTGAGAAAGCATGTGTAGGTTAGCGCGCGTTACTGCCCGGCAATTTTCATCCTGGGAGTGAATGAAATGAAAACGCTCACGCATATAGGAGGGGAAGGATGGGTTATGGAGGATGTTAAAAAGGAGGCATAGGATTCGGGTGTTCCTGCGAGAGCGAGTAGGGAGCCACCGAAGCTGTTGACGGTAATCAGACACATGATCGTATTTTCGGAGGTTAAAAATGAAGCGAATGCAGAGGTTTTGCAGCCGCTCCAATTTGTTCAACAGATCTTCAGTGGCGCCCAAATAACAGGCGTCAGCGTAATCGATGATGGGTTGGATCAGGGATTGGGCAAGGGATTTTTTGGTTTCGAAAGGAAGGAAATATTGGAGCATTTTCAGGGAGTGAAATGAATAGTGCACTTTCCTACTGATCTCACCGACATTTGCATTCCAGTCAAGATGTGAGTCAATAATTACGCCGAGGTTTTTAGCAGAGCCGGTAAGCAAGATAGGAGTGCCATCGAGAAGGATTTGAGGTAAGGATGAAAAGTCGAGACGAGCACGCAAGCCTCTACTGCCTATACACAACGCCTTAGATTTATGGGGATTCACCATAAGTCCGAATGATTTAGCCCAGTGACTAATACGACTAAGGTTGTCATTAATGAGGCTAATGCCAGATACTGCGTCATGAACGGGAAAATGATGATAAATCTGGAGGTCATCAGCGTATAGGTGATACTTTGCATTAATAACCTTAGTCACGGAATTAATAAAGATGGAAAATAGAAGAGGAGAAAGGATACCACCCTGGGGCACACCTGCTGCGATATCACACCAATCAGAGTAATTCTCTTCAAAGTGGACTCGTTGCGAGCGGCCGCGGAGGTAGGAACTAAACCAAGGAAGGGAAGAAGGAGAGACATTGACGGAATTAAGAGTACTTAGCAGCAAATCAAAATCAATAGAATTGAATGCGTTGCTGAAGTCGAGGAGGATAAGGATAGTGACAGATTTGTCTTCCATAGCCTGTCGGATATCGTCGGTAACATTGATCAGTGCCGAAACGGTACTATGACCCGGGCGAAACCCAGACTGATATGGGCTGATAAGGTTGTGAGCAAACACGAACGATGATAGTTGTTGATGGACAATGTGTTCGAGAACTTTTGAAAGAAAAGGAAGGATGGATATAGGTCTGAAATTGGATAAGGATTTAGGATTATGAATTTTTGGAAGAGGGATGATGTTTGCACGTTTCCATAAAGAAGGGAAGGAACAGGAGAACAAAGAATGATTAAAAATGTGTGTGAGAATAGGTAATAGTACAGGGAGCACCAACGTGATCATTCTCGAACACAAATTGTCACTACCAGTAGCCGCCGACGATATCGAGAGGATGGATTTCCTAACTTCCTCTTCCGAGCAAGCAGTGAATGAAAAAGAAAAGTTAGAATTAGTAGGTTTGCACAGAAGATTTAAAGTGTCGGACTTAACATTCGGACTAAGGGAAATAGGTGGTTGCGAAAAATGGCGATTAAGTGCGTCCAAATCCAAGTCAGTACCAACAACTTCCGGGGATTTACCAATTCCGGCTGATTTAAGGAACTTCCAGACTTCAGATGTACTACGATTCGTGAGCGATTCGAAGAAGTAACGTTTTTTGGCGTCACGACATAGGCGGTTACATCGATTGCGCAGTACCTTATAGTTGGTAAGATTATTGTCAGTCGGAGAACGTCTGTAACGCCGCTTCGCTCGGTCTCTTTTGGTCATTTGGTCTTTGATGGTATCAGAGAGCCAAGGCGCAGGGTTATGCCTGACTTTAACCGATTTGATCGGAGCATGTTTGTTATAAATGTCTAACAACAGAGTGGTAAAAAGAGAAACTTTATCGTCGATGTTAGAGACATTTACAACCGAAGCCCAGTCCGCCTCTTCAGCATCATGCCTCAGAGCCCCAAGGTCAATGTCCCGGAAATTGCGATGGAGAAGGAGTTTGGGTTTGCGTTTAGGCACGCGGATATAGTAGGAAAGATATATTAAATCATGGTAGGAAAAAGGAGCGGAAAACTGACCGTGGCAAACGGCCTTTTGAGGAGATGAAACAATGATAAGGTCAAGCAAGGAAGGATTACAATTAGGGGATTGATGGGTTGCGGAAAGGGGGAGAACATTGAGATTATAGGAGTTTACAAGGGATTTTAGTTTTTGGGAACGGGTATCATTTTTTAGCAAGCACGTATTGAAATCGCCCATAATCACCATATTTTCGTACTCAGGACAAAATTCTTGTAAAAATTGGTCAAAGACGTTGAAGTAATCAATATGGAGATTAGGGATATAAAAACAAGAAAGAAGAAGCTTGGTGCGTTGTGAGATTATCTCAATACCCAAAAATTCAGCCGATTCCGAGTATTGTGATGGGGACGAGCAGATCACCTTGTGCTGCAGGTCAGCCCGAAGGTAAATGGCTACTCCTCCACAACCCTTGCCCAACCTGTCATTGCGGATCAGCACGTAACCAGGGATAGGGTATTGGGTAGATGGAAGTGAAGGTTTTAAAAACGACTCGGATATCAAGATAGCGTCCACATTTGAGCCACTGAATTCTGCCACAAGGTCAGAGTAGTGTTTTGGGACGCTCTGGGCATTAATGTGCACAAAGTTCAAATTAGAGGGATGAAGAGAAGTAAATGAAAGGAGTTCATCATGCAGGCTCAACGGTGGAGAAAAACTGTCGGCACTAGCAAAACTACAGGTGGACGAACAAGAGAAAAAGCTTTCGTTGAGGCGATGAGAGTCAACCATAAAATATAATATTAATAAATATAATATAAAATATAATATTACCTACGTAAAATAATATGCAGTTACAGCTATTATAAATATAAAATAAACTATACAAAATATAAAAATAAGCAATCAAAATCAAACCGATAACTCAGCCAAACTCACCAGAACTATTAACATAACATTTTAAAAAAATAATAAGAAAAACAAAAAGAAACCTTAAAATCTAACAACAACAATCCAGTTAACAAGCAATATGTTTACAAGGTATAATAAAAAGAAAGATATAAAACAATCGTGCATGATTAAATGGCAACAAGATGGATGTCAAGACAGAGATGATTGTTTCTTTGTTTTAGGCAAGCAACGATTGTTTGCTATTTTATGTTTTTATTTTAACTGTAGTTCTCACGTAAGTGATGTTTTTATCTTTTTTAAACCTAAACCTAACTTTATTATATTTACCTAATATAAAGTTACTTATTAAATAACAAAACCCTTTTCTTATACCTATATAAAACTTTAATTGGTACATGATTTATTTAAATTAGGCCGTAATTATTATAATTTAGGCCGACTTGTTCACTAAACATTGAATTTTGTCTAATAAAAAAAACTCAATTGTTTTTTTTTTAATTAAGTAAACAAAATACCAAAAAGATGGTGAAAACTGCAATATAATCCGTTAGCTGTATTAGGAGAAGCTAGCGAACAAACATACTAACAGACACCATCAGCGACTTTGCTTTACACCATGTTATGATAATGATGATGACGATGATGATAATGATAATGATGATAAAAATGCCATGATAACAACGACTCGTTTCTTCCAGCGCGCGCACGATGCGCTGCTCGTCGGTGGTGATCGGCGCGCTGGGCGTGGCTGTGGTAGCCCTCGTGGTGTTCACGGCCGTGCTGCTGCTGGCGGAGTACCACGCCCCGCGCCCCTGCCTCACCGAGCAGTGCGTCAGCACCGGTCAGTGACGTACCAACTAAGATCCTACTAATATTATAAACGTGAAAGTTTGTGAGTATGGATGTATGGATGGATGTTTGTTACTCTTTCACGTAAAAACTACTGGTTGGATTTTTATGAAACTTTACAGTAATATAGGTTATACATCAGAATAACATATAGGGTACTTTTTACCGCGGGAAAACTTCTCATTCCCACGGGAAACCGACTTCCACGCGAACGGAGTCGCGGGCGGCCACTAGTATGTACATAATGTAAAAAATATATTTCCATGATGCAAGAAAGGCAGGCTAAAAAAACAATTTTGTGATGATAAAAAAAATGTTTTTTATGATGCCAAAATGCTGGCATTGTCGAAAAGTTAACACATGCTCTGACTGTACTATACAAGACCTAACTTGACAAACTCATCACCTTAGTCAAAATCTGTTGGATTTTTCTTCAGATTGACAGACTGACTCTCGTAGACTCAGACTAACTTAACGCAGCATTATATTATTCCTCCATAAGGCCCAATTGCAGGGAACGTTTTAACCTCGGGTTAGCTTCGGGTTAGCTAACTCAGGTTTAAATGGCGCCACCGTCGATTGTAACTACTTCTTATTACAATCGACGGTGGCGCCATTAAAACCTGAGTTAGTTAACCTAAGGTTAAAATGTATTCTGCAAGTGGGCCTAAGAGAGTCTGTATAGTTTCAAAGACACTTTTCGATTTAGGATGTTTTGGCAATAACGTGTATTTGTTCGCCGAACCTAGTTTTATTTGAGATCTTTAAGTACAATGATAAAAGAGCAAGCATCCTTATCAATAGCATTGTAAACGCGATTTCATTACTTTAGTTTTGGCTGTTCAACTAGGTTTTTTTACACATGAATAGCCGCCTTAAAGTTTTATCAAAATTTACGTGCCACCACAAGCACAATGATATAACAAAATCAATAAACTACGTCTTTGCTCGGCTAAGATAGCAGGCATTCGATTTTTTAGTACCTACCTTTACCCATTATCTGATTTGAAAATTGCAATCATTGCATCATAAACTGCGAAGCGCATTTTAATGATTTTCTTTACACGTGTAAATTATAAACCAACCCGCCAGTTCTTTAACTATGTAAATCATTCCAATCAATATTATAATTGTGCCATACTTATGTCATTGCAAACTATCATAATATGCGTTTGACATTCATTTTTTGCTGAATTATCATTCTTTAAATGTAAATGGTTTAAATTAAAGTAATTGATAAGTAATTAAATGGTCGTGAAGATGTTATGCTGGGAAAAAACAGATTTATTTGTTGTTGTTGTTTAGACGAGACTAGCTCGTGATGCCACTAACGCAGTTAGATAAATTATTGTATGTAAGTAATTGAGATCGATCTTTGATTGTAGATATTTATTGAGCTTGTGTATAGTAAAAACTATTAAATCCATTTAATTTTGTTACAAAATATATAGAAACATATTTAAAAAAATAGTTTAAATTTTACGTTTAGGTGTATGTATTATTTTATTACAAATTTTGTAAAATAGCATGGATGGAACGGACAATTAACCTAGTTACACATTTGCCTATACAGGGTGTCCCAAAAGGTTACGTAGCTGGGAAGGGGGGTGGTAGGGGTGGTCACAAGGGTCACCAGAAAAATAATAAAAAAAATCCCCTCTGGATATTTCAATAAAAAAAATACATTTTATAAAAAACTAAAAATTTTACACCTTGTTACCCTATTTTGCTTACTGTACCTACAGATATTGCTGTATTTGAAAAAAAATACCTGTTATGTAATCGTCAATAACCCTTTATTAAATTAAAATAAAAAAAACTATACATATCTAACCAAGTTTTAAAGAAAATTAAGTTCTTGTCCAGTCAAGGACTTAGTAATTACGACTTCACTCAACTTCCTCCAAGCATACTGAAAAAAAAACGTACTACGCATCTCCGGCGAGTAAGTTAAAAAAATAGGTAATTTTATTGCAATTCCAAAATGGTATAACACTTATTTGAAAAATTCATACTAGGACATTTAAAAATATTTTTCGGGAACAATACTCCTGCAAAAATAAAAATATCAAAAAACAATAGTCTCAAATTCGTACGCAAATACATTTTTAAATGTCTGTTCAGTTGCTTTGATGTTACTGCCCGGTATAATTCTCAAGATTGGAGTACAAACATACTTCAAACATTCAAGTACAGACTAGGCTAGATCAACGCGTAAGTTGTAAACATATGGAGGATCTGCGCATCATTTGTGCGTACCACCGTGCGTGTCACGCGGATTTTTTTGCCGCGCACAACGCAGATGTGGAATGAACTTCCTGCAGCGGTATTCCTGGCTACCTACAGCATGGGGCTCTTCAAGTCGAGAGTGTATTCCCACCTTAAAGGTTAGCAACACACCCCCAACACCCACAGTGTTGCGGGTAGTTATGGGCGGCGGTGATCACTTACCATCAGGTGCCTCGCATGCTCGTTTGCTCGTTTAATAAAAAATAAAAAAGTTTATGAAAAACCCATCAAGGACTTAGTTGACTTGAGTTCATTTATAATGCTCATTTTTAAAACGACGCAGGGCATGTATTTATGTTGGTGGTAGACATTTCGAGCATTTTATTAAAATCATAAATTATAATTTTGTTTTCTTTCGAGTTTCATTTAAAATCGCAACTGTAATGTCGAGTAAGCTGTGGTCATTTTGAAACTAACTAACCGAACTTTTTTTGTATGGAAATAGGATTTATTTTTATTTGCTATCCCAGCTTACCTAGTCTTAGACTATACCTACAGGGTAATAGATGTCTATGGCCTATACTGAAATTATGATGAATATTACCAAAACTATTTTAGGGATGAGCTGAAAGTTGAAATTTGAAAAAAGTTGTTGAAAACTTTTAGGTAAGAGACCAGTTAGATAAGCTAATCAAATCTATCAACCTTTGCTTTTGTACACACCAGACAAGGTGAAGCTTGATCCTTTACCTACATCTTTCGTTTACTTGAGTAAATGCAGTAAAGATTATTTTCCCTAGAATATGGAAAAACTTAATCTAGCCTTATTCGAATGTTTGAGGTATGTCTGTACTCCAATCTTGAGAATTATACCGGGCAGTAACATCAAAGCAACAGAACAGACATTTAAAAATGTATTTGCGTACGAATTTGAGACTATTGTTTTTTGATATTTTTATTTTTGCAGGAGTATTGTTCCCGAAAAATATTTTTAAATGTCCTAGTATGAATTTTTCAAATAAGTGTTATACCATTTTGGAATTGCAATAAAATTACCTATTTTTTTAACTTACTCGCCGGAGATGCGTAGTACGTTTTTTTTTCAGTATGCTTGGAGGAAGTTGAGTGAAGTCGTAATTACTAAGTCCTTGACTGGACAAGAACTTAATTTTCTTTAAAACTTGGTTAGATATGTATAGTTTTTTTTTATTTTAATTTGATAAAGGGTTATTGACAATTACATAACAGGTTTTTTTTTTTCAAATACAGCAATATCTGTAGGTACAGTAAGCAAAATAGGGTAACAAGGTGTAAAATTTTTAGTTTTTTAAAAAATGTATTTTTTTTATTGAAATATCCAGAGGGGAATTTTTTTATTATTTTTCTGGTGACCCTTGTGACCACCCCTACCACCCCCCTTCCCAGCTACGTAACCTTTTGGGACACGCTGTATATATTTTTTATAATATCTCTGGACACCTACCTAACAATTATAGAAGTTTAACGATCCAGTTATTAATGTTACAGTAATAATTGAATTTTTAGATAAATACACAATGAACGAAGAAAACCTTTCATAACATGAAACGCGTTTATGTCTTTTGTTATGAAAATGCTACGCGCTACGGATTTTCGTAGTGAAATAACTTTTTTTATAACACATTTTTTTACGTTTCTTTCTTACCGTTTAAATAATTATCTTACTCTTTTAACCGTTAAGGCATAAAACATATTCGATTTCCACATTAAATTCTAAACACTGCATAAATACCTAGTAGTTCTGTCTGTTTTGCACCTAGGCGCCTGCTTGCGTCGTTTACTCAGTAATAACAATGCCGCGGTTCGTGGAATGCTCTTATCTGCGCACAGGCATGCTCGTAACATTTGATCTCTCATTTTTCCTATCAATCTTAATAGAGATCAAGGCATCTTAATGTTTTTCTCGGTATTTTCTATAAGCCACGCGTCGCCATACTACGTCGCTTTCTGTTACAATTGCATAAATTAAAAACAAAAGTGGCACATTTGCGTCGCAAGTTATGGATTATTGTAAAATACTTGGTAATATTATGCGATCGCGCAGTAGCATGGAAGAACTTTTTAAGCATAATTAATTAAATTATTTACAAACACGACGATAAGCACTACGGAGTAGTGATGGTGCGCAATAGGTACATACTTATATAAAACTCTTAGGAGGGCTGATTCAGTTGTAAACGTAAACTTTGATCTGCTGTATCTAAAGCTTAAAATGTGTCTAATTAATAAATGGTGTTTGAAGTTGTTGTGTGTGGTGGTGATAGTGGTGGAACTGGATGGATCGTTTATCTATCAGTCAGGTTTCGGATATCGGTACAATTCTAACTGGCTGCCAGTAACTACCGACAAGGCGGAAAGAAATGCCGAGGCTGCTGAAAAAACCGGTAGGAACCATAGATACAAATGAAAATACAAACGAATGATTTTTTCAATAAATGTGCAAAATTTAAAAAAATAACGTTTTCAAGGCGTGGAATATATGCTGACTCATGATTTGTAGATAAATAATTTGATTTACCAAAATCAACTTGTGAATAATTTAACAGACTTGTGTATAAATTAATTGATAAATAGTTGACCTTGCAACTAATGCAACTTAATTTTAAGTTGACTGGAGTTTGACAAGTGAAAAGTAAATAATTTCACCCTCCAACCTTTTAGAAATTGGGGATTACTTGAAGAATTACTTTCAGGACAATAAATGAAATGAAATTAATACCTATTGGGAATAACCAACCAACATTTCTCACTGCGAATTTGTTCCTTAACTATTTTTTGAAAAATCTCCGACCTCAATCAAATGAAATGAAATGAAATTACTTTATTGTATGTAGGATTAAAAACTAATCTCTTATACATTGTCAAAAGCATAAAATCAAAAATAAAAAAAAGATGTCACAGGACACCCCTACATTCATCAGCAATGGCCGTAGTAGACCGAGAGAAAAAGCTGGCGGAAAAAACTCTCGGCACTCTTTTCGAAATTATACGGAAATAACACTAACATACAGTGAACATATAAACTATTTTCTCGTACCCCGCTCAACATTATTAAAGTTAAAAAATATTAAAATGCTAGTAAACTAATTGAGGAAACTTCCCGCGCCACAATTCGGAAGCCAAAGCTCATAAACCCTTTGTTCCAGCCTCCCGAGTGATATCAGCGCTCAACAAGGAAGTGGACCCTTGCACGGACTTCTACGAGTTTGCCTGCGGCGGCTGGATCAAGAAGAACCCCGTGCCCGAGTGGGCGTCGTCCTGGGACCAGCTATCTAACCTGCGGGAACAGCTCATCACCAACCTGAAGGAACTCCTGGAGGCAGACGATGAGGAAGGACTGCCGGAGAGCGTTAAAAAGGCCAAGGCGCTCTACCGGACTTGTATTAACACGGGTGGGGAAATAGTTTTGATAGGTTATTATTTTAAGGATAAATTAGAGGCTGTTGAGTGTATAATGTTTAGTTTTGAATGGTCGTATACAACGTGATTAGTGACAATAATTTAGGAATGAAGTATAATTAATTTGAGTTGAACAGTCGGGACTTTAAACGTGGTTCATTAGTGGCATTTGACTGAAAGCATACCTACATGCTACGATATTATAATCGTATTTTAGAACATATTTTTAACAAAAAATGCTAAAATGTTACAATAACACACGTTAAAACCAAGTTTCAAAAGCAAAAGGTAACTAAATACCTACTTACAAGATTTAAATCTAGTTGTCGTAAACATCTTAATCGTGTTATTTCTGTGTGCCATATAAACAAACGCCTCAAAATGAAATATCAAAAATGACCCCGTACAGATAACCTAGAGGCCAAGGGCATCAAGCCTATAGAAGAGCTGCTGCAGTCCCTCAACCTGCCATCGAAGCCGCCATCGACGGCGTCTGCCAACTTCTCGTGGGAGGAGACGGCGGGCAGGAGTCGCCGCACGCTGGGGCTGAGCGTGCTGCTGAGCGTGCAGGTCGCCGAGGACGTGAGGAACACCAGCCGGAACAGGATCGTGGTGAGTGGAAACCAAGGAACCAGATGGCGACTAACTTAGGTCATGGGTTGTCGTTTGTCGTGAATGCCCAAACTATGCCCATGCCCAACTAATTGAAGTTTGGCTGAAACCACGTTTAGCAGGATTTTGTGCTTTTTCAACTTTTCCAGGATGTGTTACAGTCTTAAGACTTATTCTAAAGAGAGTTATTTTAAATTTACTAAATACTAGTTCTCGAATTCTTTGAACATTACTAGTTTTAGCTGACGATGGTCATTCATTTCACAGTCGTTATTGTTTATTATGTACAATGTTTAAATAAAAGCCAATTTGTGGTCATTTATCCAGATCGAGCAAGTATCCCCCGGGTTCAGTGACCGCTACCTGCTGAAGCCGACTCAGTTTGCGCACGAGTTGGAGCAGTATCACAAGTACATCCGATCCATGATCGACATCGTAGATCCTAATACGAATGGCAGCCAGTTCGCTGATGACATCATTGGACTTAGCAAACAACTTGCACAGGTTAGTTGATAAGGTGAAGAAGAATCCTGATCATCTTTCAGTGGATTTTGTTAATACCTGGTTTTGAATAAGGTCGTCTTATTGTAAAACGAATGCTTATTTATAGCTTTTAGGATAATAGGTATTATAAGTACTGGATTGTAGTTTATGAGTCTAATATGTACTTTATAGGAAAACCTTTAATAGTATTTTAAGTTTTGAAAAAAACTTACTTTTCGCTAATTGTGTATTGTATGCATCCATCAATCAATCGCACATTTAAGTACTTCAATACCGATGGTGCCTAATGTTCAAGAACATATTCGCCTCAACTCGAAAGCTTAACTATATAGTTTTATTTTACATTGATAAATGGTATTCATGGTGTTGTGTAGATAATGACCCCGGTGGAGGTGCGTCGCGGCGGCGGGCACCTGTTCCACGAGGTGTCCGCGGCGCAGTTCGTGCAGGGGACGCCCGACGGACCGCAGGAGTGGAACAAGGTACTACAACACTACCGATTTTATTCCTAACTTGTTTACATTACTTTCTCAGTTCCGGGATCAACCAGAAATTGTGTTTGAGGAACGTGTCCACGGTAATTTCAAACTAGAAACGTTTCGTTTCAATTGGACCCACAAAATAACTTTTAGGAATTTAAAAAATCACATTTTTCAAAATCCTGTTAGTGTTAGGATATTATTTAATTGTGAATTATTTCCCGCATTTCATTAAAACCCGTTGAACCTCCGCTCAGCACTCGTGGTAACGCTGCTATGGTCTTACTATTTACCTTCTGTGTTAGCTTACGCATTGATACTTTTTCATCATATAATCTTCTCGTCTGCCGCTACATTATTGATCCTCGCCCGACACCTACATACAAATCTTGAAGTATTCCTTCTCCTGCTACATGACCTCCCCCCAGCACTCCTGGCAGCGCTATCTCTCACTGGTGTTCTCGGACACCAACGTGACGCTGGCCCCGGAGTCAGACCGCGTCATCGTGATGGACCTGCCGTACCTGCAGCGTCTTGCTGTCACACTCACGCAAGTGCCGCAAGTCAAACTTGGTGAGTTGGATGACGATGGATAACGGGACTGGTATTTAAAACAATGTACACTCGACTGGCGATATAGATTACAGAAATGATATTTAAAACAATGTATCCGAGCTGCAAGAAACGTATTTTATCTGATTTTAGAAAAAAAACACATTTAGCTAGGGTTACGTAAATAGAACCCATCTCAACATAGTTGCAGATAGAACAGCACATAAAAAATATCAATTTTCGTTTATCTAAGCAAAACTTGTCAAGACAATATTCTTCGCTATTTATGATTCTGCGCGATGTATTTTTTAATGCCTTATCCCTTCCCTTCAGTTTCACTTGGCCCTAAACCTAAGCTTCTGTTTAGGAATCTTTTTTCTTTTACCCCTTAACTAAAACCAAAAACTAAGAAAGAAGAACTATAAATCAGCCTAGAACTATAGATCAGTAACATTATCACTCACTCTTCAGAACGCTTTCTCTGGTGGTCCGTATTCTCGACCGTGGCTCCGATGACTCTGCGATCGTTCCGCGATCTCGGGTTCGAGTTCTCTCGCGCAGTTTTCGGATTACAACAGAGGACGCCGAGATGGAAAAGCTGCACCACTAACATTAATGCTAACTTTGGAGTGGCCCTGAGTTATATGTACGTGAAGAAACACTTCGACCAGGCATCACGGGAGAAGGTACGTGGTTTGAAATAACAAATTGTTTAGTGAGTAGTAAATTATTATTTATTATGTTTCTTTGTGAAAGTTTTTAATGCTCTTTTACTGCAAGTATATCAAGATTATAATGAATCACGCAAACACTTTTAAGAAAATTACATATCAATCAACATTTCCAATTTATCCAATTACTGAATGAAGTGAAGAGAGGGAATTACAATCGAGCCAGCATATGTTAACAGGCTAAGCCTTTTGTAAAATGCCGAATCATACTAATTACCTACGATATATCTGAAGTTATCTCATCAGTCCCATTTGGTCCTAGCCCCGTGTCTCATACACTAGGTCTGTCTCTAGTACGAAAGATCTCCTCTATCTCTGCCAAGTTCTCTCTTGCTTCTTTCTCTCTTGCTTCTTTAGGGTCAAGCCAAACGAGCGTAATTTTATGAGTTGTGATTTGCGAAATTTCTGTTGCGTAATTTCTGCTGCATTCGGTTTCATACAAAAATGCAGTTTGCACCACACGACGACGCAAAATGAGTTGAAAATTCAGTTGAACGTAAAATAAGTGACCGAAAATACGCGACTCACAAATCATAAAATTACGCTCGTTTGGCTAGACCCTAAAGAAGCAATAGAGAACTTGGCAGAGATAGAGGAGATCTTTCGTACTAGAGACAGCTTCACCCTTAGTATCTCGTCAATCTCTCTCTCTCTCTCTCTACCAAGTTTCCTTTCTCATGTCGCCCTCTCTCTACCAAGTTCTCTTCCCCCCCCCAGGCTATAGAGATGATCGAGGACGTGCGCGCGTCGTTCGCGTCCGCGGTGGAGACCCTGGACTGGATGGACGCGGCCACGCGCGCGCGCACGCTCAACAAGCTGAAGGCGATAAGAAACTTCGTGGGGTTCCCCGCGTGGCTGCTGACGCACAAGCAGCTGGATAAACACTACCAACACGTACGTGGATAGAGTCTGAAGATGAATGTTCTTTTAGGGTTATGAATGAACTATAGACGGGAGATGAATACGTTGCTCTTTTAGGGTTATGAATGAAGTGGCCGCCCGCGACTCCGTTCGCGTGGAAGTCGGTTTCCCGTGGGAATTAGAAGTTTTCCAGCGGTAAAAAGTACCCTATATGTTATTATGATGTATAACCTATGTTACTGTAAAGTGTCATCAAAATCTATCCAGTAGTTTTTAAGTGAAAGAGTAACAAACATCCATCCATCCATACATCCTCACAAACTTTCACGTTTATAATATTAGTAGGATTTGCAGTACGTGTTTATCTAGTATCTGTTTTTGGGAAGCGCCTTTTAATGATGGACAATAATACTTAAGTAGTTGAGTTTGAAGCTAGTCAAAATAACATTCAATTTCGGATTTTATCAAATGAACAAATGACCCATTCAAGCTTCGTAGTGATATATAAATTTTGGCAACTTGTATAAGAAACATTAAATTTTGAATTCGAATATAAATTCTCGAAAAAAATGTAATGACAATAATAACCGCATTAAAATCCTTGACGTAGCTTAAATAAGGAGAAATTGGCAGACTGATATACCATACCATATCATACTAATTCAAATAAGAGTCAATAATTCACTATGCTATAAGCTTATAACTTATCGAACTGAAAGATCAATATGGAGCAATAGTCTTTTAGTATCATTTCTTTTTACATTTGTCCTCCAACTCTTCACCACCGTTAATGTTAATTTCTGTGTTTATAGGCTGAAGTGGTAGAAGGTAACTTGTTTGCAACCTTCCTAAAGTTGACCTACTCCGCCGTTAAAAAGTCACTAGGATCCCTCAGAGAAGTTCCTGATAGAAACAGGTCAGTTTCCTTACTTTTTTATCTTCTTATACTCTACCTACTTTATTTGATTCTAATATTTATATTCCTAGATGGGTGGCAACTGCAACAACAGTGAACGCATTTTATTCAGCCACGTTGAACTCAGTCAGTAAGTATTCCTCAACTTCTTCATAAATATTTGCTTTGTAACTATCGTCTACAACTGCATTTTCTTTTACAGCATTCCCGGCTGGAATTCTTCAACCACCGTTCTATGGAAATGGCATCGAGTAAGTTGTAATAACAAGCAATTGAATATTGACTTGACAGAGTTTTGTTTCCATTATACTTAATATTATTTTAATAACAGGGCGATTAACTACGGATCTATAGGAGCTATCATGGGACACGAGGTCACGCACGGATTCGATGATCAAGGTGAACTTACTTACTAATTATCAATCATAGCATTTGATTTCGGTGTATAATTTCTCCAATTAAACCAAACGCAGGTTTTTTATATGTTTGAAATAAAATCATACCTATCTTTAAAAACATTTAAAAATCTACTCATATCTGAAACGCCAGTTAATATAGAACTAATTATATATTACTTACTTTGGTTCAAATTATTACAACTACAACAGGCTACAACTTCACTATATTGTTTCTTTGGTTAACTTA
The DNA here is from genome assembly GCA_916618145.1 of Emmelina monodactyla. Lineage (NCBI taxonomy): Eukaryota > Metazoa > Arthropoda > Insecta > Lepidoptera > Pterophoridae > Emmelina > Emmelina monodactyla. The sequence goes on along the minus strand of OU745302.1, from coordinate 10,483,096 downwards.
CCTCAGTACCTACCCCGCTTTAGCTTTTCATAGGGATACCTTTCGACATCCAGCCTTTTTTCTGAATCTGTTACATTCATAACCTTTTGGTTAGCTCCTTAGTAAAAATCTTTGCCTAGTTTTAGAGTTCTACACAGAAATAGACAAATTTTTCTCTTTCATATACAAAGATAAGAAGCGATGAACATTTATATGCTTAGATTTTATAAATGTAAAAACTGCTGAACGGATTAAGAAATGGCAGGTAGGTAGGAAAATAAGCTTCCCTAAAATATTCAAAGATCGACACATTAATGGTGGTTTTGAAAAACGAAATTTAAGTTTAAAACTAGAAATAAATCTCGTATGAAGTCCTATATCACAATTAAAACAAACTAAAAACTAGTATTATTCTGCTTATATCACAAATGTACTTATGTCGACTTGCTAAAAATGTTAGTGCCATTTTATACCTCGACTATAAGGCAGTTCTCTCTATCAGTACCTCTATAATTCAGGTCGCCGCTACGACGAGTTCGGCAACCTGCGGCAGTGGTGGTCGGCGGCGACGCTGGAGCACTACCAGGACAAGGTGCAGTGCATCATCGACCAGTACTCGCAGTACCACATGCCCATGCTGCCCAACTACACGGTAATATATTGTATACGCTGCCTTACACCTTAATGTTTACAGATCGATCCGGAAGAAAAGTTAGCTAAGTAGTATATTATATAGGTATTTACAGGATCCGGAAGAAAACTAAGCTAAGTAATTTATAGGTATTTACAAAGCGATACGGATGAAAACTAAGCTAAGTTAGCCATAGTGGACAAAATAAAAGTTTTTGGAGTTAGATTCATTTTTTTTTTGGAATTTGCAAGCGCGTTTGACTTTTACGATCATATACGGTTATCAGTGATTACCAATCGGCTTATCGAAATGAATGACGTTTAAAACAAATGAATTATATTTTGGATTTGTAAGATTTGTTGGAAAAGTTTGGTACTTCTAAAAATTATTCGGTGTTCCGCAAGGATCTATATTAGGTCCTCTGTTATATTGCATTGGTCTTTTAATAATTATGAGTATTTGATTTGATTTAACTAACTTGGAATTATTTACAATTGCCATCATTTTTTATTTTTGATTTTGATCACATGCTAAACAGACAAGAAACCTGTTTCACTTCAAGGATTCGCCTATATAAAAGTGTTGTTACTCTTCCAGGTGCACGGGTTCAACACGCAGGGCGAGAACATCGCGGACAACGGCGGCCTCCGCGCGGCGCTCTCCGCCTACAACCGCTACCGCCGCCGCCGCCCGCGCCCCGAGCTGCTGCCAGCCCTGCCGCAGCACACGCCGCAACAACTGTTCTTCCTCGGGTTCGCTCAGGTACGTATCTACACACACAGACTGCTGCCAGCCCTGCCGCAGCACACGCCGCAACAACTGTTCTTCCTCGGGTTCGCTCAGGTACGTATCTACACACACAGACTGCTGCCAGCCCTGCCGCAGCACACGCCGCAACAACTGTTCTTCCTCGGGTTCGCTCAGGTACGTATCTACACACACAGACTGCTGCCAGCCCTGCCGCAGCACACGCCGCAACAACTGTTCTTCCTCGGGTTCGCTCAGGTACGTATCTACACACACAGACTGCTGCCAGCCCTGCCGCAGCACACGCCGCAACAACTGTTCTTCCTCGGGTTCGCTCAGGTACGTATCTACACACACAGACTGCTGCCAGCCCTGCCGCAGCACACGCCGCAACAACTGTTCTTCCTCGGGTTCGCTCAGGTACGTATCTACACACACAGACTGCTGCCAGCCCTGCCGCAGCACACGCCGCAACAACTGTTCTTCCTCGGGTTCGCTCAGGTACGTATCTACACACACAGACTGCTGCCAGCCCTGCCGCAGCACACGCCGCAACAACTGTTCTTCCTCGGGTTCGCTCAGGTACGTATCTACACACACAGACTGCTGCCAGCCCTGCCGCAGCACACGCCGCAACAACTGTTCTTCCTCGGGTTCGCTCAGGTACGTATCTACACACACAGACTGCTGCCAGCCCTGCCGCAGCACACGCCGCAACAACTGTTCTTCCTCGGGTTCGCTCAGGTACGTATCTACACACACAGACTGCTGCCAGCCCTGCCGCAGCACACGCCGCAACAACTGTTCTTCCTCGGGTTCGCTCAGGTACGTATCTACACACACAGACTGCTGCCAGCCCTGCCGCAGCACACGCCGCAACAACTGTTCTTCCTCGGGTTCGCTCAGGTACGTATCTACACACACAGACTGCTGCCAGCCCTGCCGCAGCACACGCCGCAACAACTGTTCTTCCTCGGGTTCGCTCAGGTCAATAACCTACACCGGTTTTATAATACTAAACTGGCAAAGGTTAAAAATCATTGCCAAAAGGAATAGACGAATAGTTACAAAATTCTTTTACTTTAAGTGATTTTTAATGCTAGCTATAGCTTCACTTATCAATGTTAATCTAAAAAACTTTTTTCATTCTCAGATTTGGTGTGGAAACACAACAATTGGGGCCCTCAAGTCAAAGTTAGTGGAAGGAGTACACAGCCCCAACAAAATCAGAGTCATCGGAACGCTCAGCAACTCAAAGGAGTTTGCTGAAGCATGGAAGTGCCCCAAAGGTTCTCCGATGAACCCTGAACATAAGTGTGTGCTGTGGTGATACTACAAACTACAATCAAATTATTGTGATGTTAGATTTAAGGCCACCAAAGACACTTTTCTATATGATGTTACCAATAAGTTACCATATACAAGTATAGTATAAGTTTTTATACAAAACTAACTGATTTTATAAACTTTAATAGTTTGATAGAATGTTGGAGAGTACAATAATGTTGTGTGAAATCTAGCTGTAAGATATAGTTAATATGTACCAACATTAAAATGGAATTGACGAGTACTTATTTAGGGATTTACTTTGTAAATAACTTAAATCTGTGCATTCAGTGATGAAAAGACTATTTATTTTAATAATAAAAACATAATAAATTACCATTGTTTTATCTCTTCCTTACAAATTGAAATTTGTATACAGGCGCTGACACTTTAGTGCCTCTCTTCACTTTCTTAGGTTTCATAATCTTAACATCTTGTAAATGGCGTTTAAGTTCCATTTTCTGTTGTACTACTGTTAGTTCCTTCTCTCTTTCTATTCTTTTAGCCATTTCTTTATAAGCTCTTTCTTTGTGAGTCTTCATTTTTTCAGCAGTCTAAAAATGTAAATATTTAGTTACTAATTGAGCATAAAAAAATATCTAAGAACAATTGAAAGTCTATATAGTTTTACATTATTTTACACATGAGCATAGGAAATCTAATAATACACACCTCTTTATCAACCTCCGGCAAAGTTATTTTTTCCAACTCAGAAAGTTTGGGTCTATTAGATTTCCTGCCAAGCAGTGATGGATGAGTGTCAAGCCTCTTGGCTACATCAAAGTTCTTCTCTTCTCCTTCTTCTACAAAAAACACATGAGTGTTGGGAGTAGAGTCTGCAATATCAGTCATGTGGAGATGGGACTGAAATCAATTCAAAACAATTGGTTATATTCATCAAATGTTTAACAAAAAGCACAAAGATTAAATAACTATAAGCATTAAAAAATATTTAAACGTAATAAGGCTTTGTTTTATTAATTACCTGCATCCTATTTATCCTTCGACTCTCAATGGTCCGTTTCATATTGATGTACTTAAGATCCTGTGTTTGCATTAGTTTCACTTGGTCCGGAGTGTGCTCGTCTTCTTTAACCACTTCATTGTGTACCTAAAAGCTATATTGATTAGTAATACTCAATAAACTTAATCAAAGAAGCTAATTGAATGTAATATAACCTACCCCATTTTTAACACGGGAATTTATCATATGAAAGTAGAACTCATCAGGATTTTTATCCAAAGTACGTTTGCGCAGAAGCTTAAGGGTTTCTCCCTTTCTATGGTAGTCATCAGCACGTTTCTTGTAATCTTTCTTTTTCTCGAGCAATCCCAAATGTTTTCTTGACTTCGGTTGGTGCCTTTCAAGATGGGTTTTCTGGTTAGCCTTTGCGGCTTTTTTCCATGACGACATATTTCACTCAAATGCGCACGATTTCGAAAATGTATCTTTTAAAATAAGAAATATAATAAAACGAAAACTCAAAGGTACACGTGCAGTTTCGATAAACGTACGTAAACAAAATAATTCGATTGAAAGAAAATATATCTGACATTGACAGGTAGTTGCGGTAAGACGGTTTAGATTGTAATCTGTCACTGTCAATCAATATGTTTTTTGTAATAACATATTTTAACCTCATAACTTTATTCTGCTTATCTAATAACTGAAAAAGTTACATTACAATATATTGGACTACAAAACATGGACTAAACATAGGTCGAAAATGTCGACCTATGTTTAGTCCATGTTTCTCTGTGACTAAACCAGGGACTGAAAACGGTTAAGGTTTACCGGTATTTCAACCTGTATAAAAAAGCGGTACCTTAATTTTATACCGGTTACGCAATCCTTGAACCAAAACTCTACCGGTTGTTTTAAGGTTTTCAGAATCGCTACCGCTACCTTATAAAGGTATGGCATAATTATACCTTTAAAATTCATACAGGTTGAGTATTAAAGGTATAACCCATATGATTTTTTCGGTATCGTAATACGCTCGCTCGATACAAATAAAGTCGATTTTCCGACAGCAGACCCACACATTCTTGAAATAAAGTGATACTTTTATTTATGTAAAGGTTATACCATAATATTAGAAGTATACCGAAATGTTATGGTGAAGGTTTTTTATTATATTCTTAAAAATACGGTACCGAAATGAAAAGGTATGACGTCATACCGTATTTTAAAGGTATGCATATTTAAGTGTATTAAAAAAATAAAATACTGAAATAAAACGGTATGACGTCATACCGAAATAAAAGGTAGGCCTAATTTAACCGGTTTTCGGTCCCTGGACTAAACTCATTAGTTTATTTATATACCTTCCTTTTGTAAAAATATATAAAGAATTAAAATATCAAATCAAGTTCTATATCGGTTAACGACAGTTTTTTTTCAAAGAATATTTTTTTTAAACAACCTTTTATTAAGTAAGAACGAAATCTTGTGATCTTACCCTTACAAGGGTAAGTCAGCGGGGCTATTCAATGATAATCGAAGGTCACAATTCAGGATAACGTTAAGTTTATTTGGATTAATAGGTAGATAAATCAATGTCGCCATCTATTAAGCTCAAAACTGTGATGATTTTCATTAATTTTTACCCTTTCCAGAGTTGTTGAAAATATGATGTTCGATTACAATTGGCTTAGGGCGGTTTCGGATTAGTGTATTTTTCTGCGCGAATACTGTCGTTTTAGCATACGCGCTTTTACGCGCGCTAAATAACGGGCTTCAAAAATCCAGACTCGCGTAAACGGGCAAATTTCGGCGTGTCCGCTCGAACCGGTGCGGTGGTCGATCAATCCATTCTTATGCATTTTATTTAAATAAAACATGTTGTTTTAGAACGTAAAAATTCTGTTTATTAATGAATGGCTGGAGCAACTTGCAAATCCACCGGTTTACTGATGGCGATCGGTATCCGGATGAAGATCAGGTACAGAACCTCCAATGCACTGAACAAACCCACGCCTAGGAACATGTTGAATACCCCACCTAGGGACGCTGGAAAGAAAATAATGTAAATACTATTAATACCGGTATTAATAATTCCATTTCAAAACTACATTTCTGACGAAATTGCGTGATGGCCTAGGTACTGACAGAGACAAATTTTATTTTGGTAAGATTTAATTAAACTAAGTTTATGAATAAGGGGGTTAAAAAAGGAATATTCTACATTAAATCAATTTTAAAAAGGTAGGTACTAAATAATTTAACTTCTTGTGTAGTGTATACGACGAACAATGTGCCTCAAGTTAGGATTTTCAGTAGCTAAATTAATTTTGTATCAGCAAACACATTTCAAGGACCGATCATGAGTGCGATGGGGTGCGGTGTATGGTTTCGCCACCGTGGGACTAGAACGTTACATCAGTTATTAACCGACTTCCAAAAAAGAAGGAGGATCTCAATTCGATTTTTTTATGTATGTACACCGATTACGTCGAGGTTTCTGAAGAGATTTACGTGATTCTTTTTTTGTTAGATGCGGAATAGTTTCGAATTGGTCTCACAAAAAATTGATTCAAGTAGGAACAGTAGTTTTTATTTTATGAGCTTTTATTATTTACTTTTACTTATCCTGATGTCAGAAATCATATATCGCAAGTTTATTTAGGTTTGAATTCGTTCCCAAGCCTTAAAACAAATACCTAATAATACCTATTATCTTCACTTTAATTAATACGAGCAAATTAATGCAATGAAATGCCTACTTCAGACTTGAGGATATGTAACGAGTAGGTAATAAATAAAGCAATTAACTTTTATTAAATAATACGTAAGAAATAAATTGATTCGGCACCGACTGTAAACCTATTAGTAAATAGCACGTATAAATAATAGGCAGTATTTAAATAATATTAAATCTTTATTATTTTTAGGTGTTTAGTTTTGAAGTCGGTTTTTTTAACGGTACCTAGTTATTTTTATAAAACTTAGGTATCTACACTCAAAAGTGAATATAAGCAATACTGACCAAGTAACGTGATCCAATTCTCCGTGGCGATACTATTGTAAAAGCGGGATCCGCCGTTTCTAACTCGGATGTTTAACGCTATGGACTTAGCTCGGTCTATACCCTCTCTGAAAAAAAAAAAAATTTTCTCTACTGCCGCCCTTCATACTTAAACATATTTTGCAAAATTACCAACTATAAAGCAAAGTCGCGTATCGTGTCTTTTCGTATTTTTATTCTCTAACCTTAACCATTTCACGGATTTTAATGTGGTTTTCGCAACTTTTTAGGTAATTTAATCTCTTAAATTTATAAATACCTAACTAGTGACCCGCCCACGCTTCGCAATGGTGTTATATTGGCCGACTTGTTCCCGAAACAATGTTTTTTAGCTAAGTTAAAACAACTTTTTCTAAATGTTCTTCATTACATAGTATAAATCTAAGTCGCTAATTCTGTCTGTTTGTATGTTTGGCTGCTAACTCCTCCTAAAGTACGTAACGGATTTGAATGCGGTTTCCTCCATATTTTAGGGTATTTATTCATTTAAATTTGTAAATAAAGAACGTTAAGAAAAAGTTTTTTTAAGTTATCAAAAATGCAAGGGTTCGCGAGCAAGTCGGCAAAATTAGACCATTGCGAAGCGTGGGCGGGTCGCTCGTTATTTATAAATTTAAATGTGAAAATATCCTAAAAGATGGCGTAAACCGCATTAAAATCCGTTTAGTGGCTTAGGAAGAGTTAGCGGACAAACATACAAACAGACACAATTAGCGACTTGGATTTATACTATGTAATGATAATGAATATTACTAAGATTTTTTTTCTTAACTATTGAATAGTTAAACGCCAACTTACAATAACGGGTCGATGGTGTAATCTATGCCGCCCATAGCACTTGCTTCTAACGAAGAATCGTCGAACACTTTCTTGCAACGCGGGAGGCAGTTGCACTCAATATTTGCTGGAGAAATGATTAATCTTTAGGTAATCATTTTGTCAGGTGAAAAATATTGGTTGAAATAAAAGCTAGATTTACTGTATTTTCGGAAGGAACACTTAGTACTGCACAGAAAAAATGCCTACGTAATTACCTACTGTGATCAATATATTGAATAATAATAATAATAAATCTCCAGACTGACACACCAACTATGTGGCCCTAAAAAAAACAAAGCTTGTACTATAGGTACCACACAATGGACTAGGGGAGAACCTAGTTACACCCAGACACGAGCCAATTTCGAAAAACCATTTTTCGAAATTAGCCCGACCCGGGGATCGAACCCGGAACCATCCGTTTAGCAGTCCGGTATATATACCGCTGCACCACAGAGGTCGTAAATAATATAATAACCTGCTGTTGTGTTCTTGATACAAGTAAGCTGCGGCATGGTGCAGTGCGGGATGCTAGCTCGTCCGCTGTAGTTAATATCGAGCAGCGGGTCGCTACAGCCACAGAAGTTCTCTATACATTCCATCTAGAAAGACAAAGAAACGGGTAGGTAGTATAGATAGGTATTTAGGCTTTTATTCGTCTGTTAGCTCTTAAAATCAACGGCTAATGCAAAAGTTTCTATTTGTGTGTATGTAAGTTTGTTACTGTTTCACGTAATAATTACTGAACGGGTGTCACCGGGGAAAAATACCCCATTCCCACGACAAAAGCCATTTAGCTGCGGCTGAAACCGCAGGGTAGACAGATAGTTAACTATTAGGTACCTATTAGGTACACGTAACATTTTTATATCTCCAGCTTAAAATCGAAAGTAAATAATAACTGAAGCAAAAGTTTATATCCTACTAATATTATAAACGTGAAAGTTTGTGAGTGGATTAAAAACTACTGGACGGATTTTGATGAAACTTTACAGTAACATAGGTTATACATCAGAATAGCACATAGGATACTTTTTACCGCGGGAAAACTTCTCATTCCCGGGAAACCGACTTCCACGCGAACGGAGTCGCCGGCAGCCACTAGTAGAAACTATGTAGGTACTTCACTTACAATACACCTGGACGTGGAGTAGTCATTGGCGGCGTTGCAGCGTCCGTTCTCGTTCTCCTTGTCCGCGTCCACCTCGGCCGTGAACATGACCTGGGAGAAGTACTGCAGCCCCGGGAACAGGGTCGCCAGCGCCGCCGCCTCCTGCCCGATGTACTGCGTGAAGTACTGCAGTGGTGGAAACTATAGGTCAATGTTCGGGGGTCTACGCAAATTCAAGACTTATATGCTTTTCCCCTTGGATGCCGTTGTCAGAACTGGATGAAATTAAAATGGGAAAGCACGGGAATCTCCAGATTTCGAATTGAGAACCTACTCTTTTTTAGAAGTCGTTTCAAAATGAAAAATCTTTATGAAAATTTTTTTTTGGAACTTGAGGTATGACATGGACTTTCTTGATGAATGTGTAGGTATTCATTTCTCATCAGAATTGGTACTTATTACTAAATACAGAAAATGTATGTACCTACAAGTTAATTAATACTTACATCACAACCACTAGAATAATTGCTACCGCACTCGATCACCAAATCCATTTCTTTCGTCATTTCCTCATTGGAATCCCACTCCAAAGACTTCGCCGACAATCTACAAACAAAAATCATTAAGTAGAGGTATTTCAACCAACACCGAGTAGACTCATTGAAAGCGAAGTATTAACCTATCAGGCTTCATGACGCAGCACACGCCCCAGGCCGTTAGCTCATAACTGAACAGCTGCGAACAAGGAATCATCTGCTGCTGCCAGCGACACTTGCGCATCATGACGTCACACGCTGGCAGCGACTCCAGCAGGACCTCGGGCAGGCTCTGGCTGTGGTTGCGGAAGAACTCCTCGAGATGCTGCAACTGGCGAATGACGTGCGGCTTACCGTTGATGACGCGGGTCAAGATGGAGTGCACGTTCGCGGTCTCGTTGGACGTCGATTTTGTCCTGAAATCTCTTGTTGTTAAAGGATGATCAGATGAAAAAGTTGATGGCCGTAATTTCAGACTATAGGGACCTTAGTTCCTATAATACATTCGTAGATACCAGAATAAGAGTTTGGAATAGTTGATTTTTAATAGGTACAAGAAATAAATAGATTGCTAGGTTTGGTTTGGTAGGCAATGTAAAGGCTGTTTGAGCATTCCCTTGCTTACTCTAAAAGTTACCTTTAAATTTATACCTACCACTGAAATTTACGATGGAACTTCAAATAATATCACTCACAGCCTTTTCATAACCAAAGAAGCGAGTGTTTCCGGCGGCGGACAGATGGCTACAGACGGCATGGTCTGTATGGTGCCTCCTTCTCTGAGATCGCGCAGGATGAGCAGCGCGGGCACCTGCTGGAAGCGCGCCCACAGCACCGCGCACAGCACTCCGGCGCAGCACGCGCTGGCGCAGCAACATGCCAGCCAGCCGATGCTGGGAACCACTCTTGGAAACTTAGGTACATTGGAGACAATTTTTCTAAATTTATGAATGAAGTGAGGATGTTTGTGAGTCAATCAGGCGAAAACGGGTTTAAAGGTTTGGATTAAAGTTGTTATATGGATTGGACAACGTATAAGTAGCCTTTTATAAATCTAAATCTCCAGACTAGCACACCAACTGTGTGGCCTTAAACTAAGCATAGCTAGTTGCACCCAGACACGAGCCAATTTCGAAAAACCATTTTGACGTAATTTGCCCGACCCGGGGATCGAACCAGTGGTACCTCAGAGGTCTAGGTACTTGAAAATAAAACATAATAGCTTGAAAGATCGTTATTCGATTTCACAATGCACACAAACGAAATACGGATAGCTATCTCTAATCTCACCAATCATCTATGAAACCAAACATTCGTTAAAATCGAACGCCAAAAAGCATGCGAGATCAATCGCAGATTAAATGCTGATCCTAGACACCTAAAGTTGAAAGTACAATTTAAAAGACTTACCGATCAACGCAGTGTGGAGAAGAGAGATACTTGAACCCATGCAAGGTGGTGGTCTTCAGGAACTGTCGCACTGAAGCCATGAAGGCCGACTGTCTCATCTCTTCACTTCACAACATTACACTGACCTACCACACGTCCATTACAACGTGTCCATTTACACTGAAAATTAACTAGTAGGTACTCGTAATTGTTGAGAATTCCAGGCTCGTGTTAGCAATTTGAGATAATGATCTTGTACAATTTTAACACAATACTGTAGTGTTGGCCGCCCACGATGGCCATTAGTCCTATGTCCTTCAAGCATATGAATGGGGACATTAATGAATGATAGATTTCCACCTACATGCACGAGGTAGATAGCATCGGAAAATGAATGCCAAGTCAAGGACGCTATTACTTTTATGACCCTTTAGTTATGCAATATGCAGGGGCCCTTGACCGTAGAAATCTCCATCAATGTTAGACGTTAATTATTGTTGGATCTGTACTAACAGCAGCCTTCTCTCGGCATCTGCTTGTTTAATATACCAGCAGGAAGCTAGTAAGTATCGCAGAGCATAGATTGACCAACTCTGTGACAGTTTTAATTTTATGAAATAAATAACCAAGATTAAGTAAAAACTTGGAGTACTAAAATATAAGAGTAAGTAGTGAAAACTAATTAAGGGCATATCAGCAGATATTCATCCGTTTCAAAACCAGTCTTGACCATAGGAAAACACCTAAGAATACACGTTCCTACACCTTAGGCGTAGGAAGATTTAAGATAAAGGCTTTTTAGTTCAAGTGCTTGTCTCATTGTCTCTTCAAAATCACTTTATTTGAGTTAACTTTCATAGCGAATAGAAAAAAACCGGCCAAGTGCGAGTCGGACTCGCGCACTAACCGGTTCCGTACTATCATTTCCTACCTTTTTATTAAGCTCGAATAAAAATTGCTTATTTTTATTTTATTTTATTTATTTATTTATTCATTTATTTCAGGCAATGTTTATATAAAAGATCTTAAATATGTAAACAGAGGCCCATATCATATACAGGGTGATTGGTAATGCGATACATTCCTTCTAAGAGGTTAAAGTAGAGCTTATTTGCAGTCAATTAAGGCATAATATGCTATGTCCGAAAATTGATAATTTCTGAGATATGCAACATTTAAGATTTTTTTATAAAAAAACCCATTTTCGAAGTTCAAATGAATCCTTTTAGTGAAAAATTCAAAATTGAGTTTAATATTTTGTTGTTTTATGGTAGCTTTATAACTAAAATTACATTTTAGATTCAAATTTGCTAAAATTAATCGTCCTTATTTCAGAAAAAGTCAAGAAACCAAGACAACTTTTAAAAAAAGTTAAGTTTTATGGCAATAAAAAGCGATTTTCTAAAAAAAAGTCCAAATAATGTTGCGTACAAATTACATCCCCAAAACTTCCCCAATTCATAAGCTATTCAAAAAGGTACATTTGTCATACTAAAACTAAGTATTTGATTGACAACTGTACTAATAAAAGAAGTTACCTCTCTCTTAGAACGCCTCTACATTGGGGTTACCGCGCACTTTTGCACTGTTGTCTTTGGTTGATGTCGGCGTCTTGCACAGGGATAATGCAATAACATTTAAGATCTGCCGTTAAATAAATATTTTTTTTGAAAAGCCGAACCTTCGAGTGTGTAGCTTTTGCGGTTAATTAGAAAAAAAGAGTATGCTGAGTGCGGAAAAAGTTAATTCTTTTAAAAGAAAGAAAGCTAACTACATCTTTATCATTAATCACTACACATCACTTGTTGTTTTTTCTTTGGTCGATGTCGCCAACTCTTGTGGTGGTTGCTAGATTTCTGCGAAAAACATCTATCATTTCTTCGTCTATTTCGCCAAATTCGAGGTCTACTAGATTCACTTGTTCGGGCGGATACAAGCTTTATTTTTCTGAGACGTCGATACGTCCCCAAAAACACTCTAACGTTTGACACACGTCGATTATGGAAACGCAACAAGTACTTTTTTGCTGTAACAGCGTTGCCGTTACACAATACGTAAATAAAAAGAATGTCTGAGTATTCTTCATTACAAAACCCTCGCCCACAGCAACTTTTTGTAGCGATACTGTGGTGCGTTCGCATCGATATCGTAGACTAGCAGTCGCTGACTGTGTGCCTTCATAGCCACGATTCAGTCGCGATGCGTTAGTATTGTCTTTACATCGATACAGTTGCGATAATGTAACGCGTTGCAAATTCGACTAACATGCGTTTACTTAACGCGCGACAGCACCGCTACAAAAAGTCTTCGAAGGCAAGGATCTTAAATGATTCCATTTCAAGAGTTCTTAATGAAAATGTGCAGTTAGTTTTCTTTTAATAGAGGTCACTTTTTTTGCGCTTAACACATTTTTTTCTATTTGACTGCAAAGGTTGCACACTTGAAGCTCTGGTTTTTTACAAAAATTATTTATTTAACGGTAGACTTTAATGTTATTGCATTATCCCTGTGCAAAACAGCGACATCAACCAAAGAAAACACTGCAAAAGTGCGCTGTAACCACAAAGTAGAGGCGTTCTAAGAGAGAGGTTACTTCTTTTATTAGTACAGTTGTCAATCAAATACTTAGTTTTAGTATGACAAATGTACCTTTTTGAATAGCTTATGAATTGGGGAAGTTTTTTATGTAATTTGTACGCAACATTATTTGGACTTTTTTTTAGAAAATCGCTTTTTATTGCCATAAAACTTAACTTTTTTTAAAAGTTGTTCTTGGTTTCTTGACTTTTTCTGAAATAAGGACGATTAATTTGTCTAAAATGTAATTTTAGTTATCAAGCTACCATAAAACAACAAAACATTAAACTCAATTTTGAACTTTTCACTAAAAGGATTCATTTGAACTTCGAAAATGAGTTTTTTTATAAAAAATCTTAAATGTTGCATATCTCAGAAATTATCAATTTTCGGACATAGCATATTATGCCTTAATTGACTACAAATAAGCTCTACTTTAACCTCTTAGAAGGAATGTATCGCATTACCAATCACCCTGTATACCTTACAGAGTAACATAGATATTATATACTTAAAACTAACACTACACTAATAGTCTCGGTAGTGCTGAATCGGCAGGCAACCGGCCTCGAAACTTCCGAAACACGACGCCCTGCGGCCAGAAGTCCTCCTTCATGAATGTGGGCATATGGTGGGTCGGCACTCTAACCACAAATGAGTTGAAACTTGTTTTATGGCGAGAAACCAACCGCTCTATCTACCCGCAGTCTAAAGTTGGACTTCTTCTGGACGTAGTCTACGACGTCGTCGACCTTCGTAGACCAGTGCACTCGGGACACATACAGCAGCGTCGATGGTACGGCAGGACGCAGCGTGTGGTCGCAGGCTGGAGCGGTGCCACACAGGTTGCGGCAGGAGGGCCTCTTCTTCCTCTCCACTTTGGTGAAGCCCTCGTCGTCGATCTGCTGTTTATTCGACGACATTGGCACCTGCGGTGCAGTAGGCTTGCTCCGACTCTTCTTGTTCCGCCTCTTGTTGCTAGGCGGGGCGGGTGCAGGGGCGCGGGCGGGCGAGGCGGCGGCTGCAGCGTATGCACGCGGCGGGGCCGTCACCTCTCCCGCACTCGACGTCATCTGCGGGGCGGGGGCGCGGGCGGCGGCGGGCCAAGCTGACTCGGCAGCGGTCGGCGGCGACGACAAACTGCTGATGGAGGCATTTTGTGCGCCGCGACGTGTGTTTACGTTGGCGATTTCCGGTGACCTACTTACCGAACTACCACGTTTTAGCGATGATAATTCGGTACGAAGTTCACTTATTGTAAATTTGGAAATCTCCAACTTAAACTGCACCTCAGCCAAGCCAGCTTTCAAAGACGTGATGTCCTTGAGCAGCCTGGTGACGTCGACGTCATCGAACGTGACGGGAGGCAGCTTGTGCAGCTGCTTCGCCACGAATGCGGGCACGTCGTCGGGATCGGTTGTCTTCAGGAGATTGATGATGTCCTGAAGACTTCTCTCCCCCTTCTCGTCTATCCTGCGGGTTGGCATTCGGTGGGACTGTCCGAGGGTCTCGTACAGCAGCACCTTGCTCTTGCAAATCTCCTCCACTTTGAAGTTGGATTTGCAGATCTGCAGGATGCTGACCTCGTCCATGGTGTCGATGGCGTGTTGTATAAACGCCAACAGCTCGTTGGCTATGAGTTTTTCGGAACTCATACTTAAAGCCGGCTGTACACATGGGGCCAAGGTGTTGGGCCAACGTGTTGGGTAAAAATGATGGATAACCAAGATTGCTGTTCACATATTGGCTTACTGATCATTCTGCATTGGCGCTTCAAAGATGGATGTAGAAGTTTAGACGTAGAAGTCCGCTGACGAGTAACAACGAACTGAACAAGACACCAACGTGTGAACGCTGTTTGCGGAGCGCGCCAAGATCCTTTGATGTGTGCACAAAAAACCGACACTATTCGGATGGCCTGCCAATGTTGGCGCCAACTAGACCAATTAAGCCAACATACCGCCAGGTAGCTCTCTACACGTTGGCCTAACACGTTGGCCCAACACCTTGGCCCCATGTGTACAGCCGGCTTAACGATATCGGCAGCGGCGGCGAGGCCGCGCGCAGTACCTACGCGAATAAAAATTCAATTCGAGCGCAATGCACGTCTGTTACCAACCGCGCATTACACCGGCTTAAATATTACGTTTATTGTACGGGGACCATTAATATATATTTTTAAAATTTTTAGTATTTATTGTTTTAGCGGCAAAGGAAATACATCATTTATGAAAATTTCAGCTTTCTGGCTATCACGTTTTATGAGATACAGTCTGGAGACAGACAGACAGACAGCGGACAAAATTATGACAATTACTTAAAATAAACTATTGAAAGGTCGCAAATTGTTTCACGAGTGAGGCCAACGGGGCCTTCAACCGAAATGGTCTACCCATTTCTTACACTAAAGAGAGGCTCCGCTGCCATTCCTAAAACATTGAAGCGTTTGTAGTCTGACATTGAACATTAATTTCACTCAAATAATATTTAATATAGTCATCATATATTTTTTTAAATAAGTAACATTTACAGACAATTACTCCGTAGTACCTTACTTCCTATATTTTTAAGTAGACAAAAAGAATTTGCAAACCGCATTGTCTTCCGGTAAAATTCGGTTTTGGTCGGTTTTTTCAATTCTTAAATATTTAGGTTGATACCTATTAGTTTTTATTTGCATAAATTATAATAAACTGCTGTGGAGTGTTGGTAAGTAATTAAATAAATAAACATGTTTACATTTACAATATTTGGTTATATTTATTTACATTCATAGACAATATTTTTATATTAGGTATTTACAAATGTATAAGTAGGTAATTATTAGTACACAAAGTGTTTCTTTTCTTCCTCAATGATGTTTACGGAAGTAAAGGCACCGCGCAAATCTAAAAAAAAAAATATTATATTAGTTACGAAAAACATGTGACAATGCAAAAAGTCACGGATAGGAAATTGTGGAAAAAAATAAACGTTCTTATGTTTATAAGGAATGTGAATTAATTACCAATAGTTTTGAAAATATAATATCTACTATTAACCTTCATATAAGACTGCAAAGTGCAAACGGTAAAGTTTATATAAAATGCTTGGGTAGTTGCGTTATATCGCTAAGCACACACAAGGATGTTGTAAAAAAATGTTTTACGTTTTTTTTAAACTTGGAGATGGGATGATTACAGCTGTAGTTAGTAGTTGGCTTTAGATTCTAGTCATTTGTTTATTTTTTAACTAGCTTTGTACCATATCACAGGGCTGATAATATTGATGCTAGTGCCAATTCCGAATTCTAAATAAAAATTGACCAAGTTAAATTAAAATACTGATGCACTAACGATTGCAATTACAAGTAACAAAAATAATACGTGCAATATAGCACGACCCAAAGAAGTTAAGTAGTCTCAGCACATTTCTTGATTTGGTAAGAATTCGTCAAAGGTATGGCAATTTTGTAGTTTAGTGAATGTTTTTAGAATCGGGGTTAAAAGCAGATACAGGCACACGGGGCAGCTGCTAGTTCATACCTGGTGCAGTGTTCAGGGGCTCCTGGCGGGGCACACGTCCAGCAGACAGAAGGTGGCGCGGCACACGGGGCAGGACCCCCGCGCGGACAGCCACTGCTCGCGGCCGCCGCGCGCCTGCGCCGCCAGCCAGCGCGCCATGCAGCCGCAGCACCACAGCACCCTGGGCGCAGACGGACATTGCTGGTTGCTTTGGGACTAGTTCAGGTTCAGCTAGGAAGGCGCTTAATAAGCCTTAATAGAATCAAGTATTTGTATGGATCTATAATATAACTCCTTATTTGTACAAGTTTAAATGTAATGCTTTCGTTACTGACAAAGAAACTACATATTATAACTTATTTGCGCTTCTCAATGGTGTAATTTTGCGCGACTTGTTCACGATACGATGAATTTTGGCTGACTTAATTTTTTTCTAAATATTCTTTATTAACAGAATGCGAATCCCGCATTAAAATCCAATGGTTTCGAAGGAGTTAGAGAACAAACAGACAGAATCAGCGATTTATACTATGTAATGATAATGATGTAGTTTTTAAAAGCAGTTATAAATAAGTGGGTAAATAGGTACTTTACAAATAAAATAGTGCAACTAATTAATTAAACGTCTATTTATAAAGCCTAAAGTAATGGTTGTTACAAAACATTGAAAACACAATAGGCCGGTCCCACGACTCCACCACTAAGGCAGGGACGCAGAAGATTTCCACTACCACTAGTCACTCACTACGTTCCATCAAGTTGTGGAATTAATGATACAAAAACTTTTTCATTGGTTAGAGCATCAAAAAAATGTTTTTTAAGTAGTAAGGAAATTTTATAAACAAGTTATACATTAAATACTTGGGCAAACGAATGACAAAAAAATTTGGTAATACATAATTTAAAACTGGTTTGTTTGTATTTATGTTTTTAATCCATTGCAAAATATTTTCTGAATACAAGTAGTTTTTTTTTTTGCATAATTAATTATAATAAACATTAAAGTTGTCCACTTTTAAGTATAAAAGTATATACACCAAGTTTAAGTATAGTTCTAACTATGTACTTACCTGCAGTTGCACTGTTGGCACACGGGGTCGTTGTTGGCGGCAGGATTTCGCGGAGGCGGACATCGCTTGTTCAATTTGACATCAGCTGTAGCTTGCATACAACCAATGCATGGCTCCAACTCCTACAGTTAATAATTCTTTAATTATCCTACTAATATTATAAATGTGAAAGTCTGTGAGTATGTATTGATGTATGGATGTTTGTAACTCTTTCACGTAAAAACTAGTGGACGGATTTTGATGAAACTTTACAGTAAATTTTTACCACGGGAAAACTTCTTATTCCTACAGGAAACCGTGGCCACTAGTATTACTATAATATTAATAAACCATCAACGAAATATGATAGTTTCTACTAACCTCATCAACATAGTAGACTGGGTTTTGATTAACATGCTCCTGGAACACAGTCACAAATCGTTCAATGACCGATGGCATCAGAGAGATGTGTTCAGGCACGCGGACTCTGTTCAGCAGTCTTGGCTGCAGCTCCCTCAGAGCGACAGTAGACAGACGTATCGTAAACTTCTGTATGTCATTTCTTGTTGGTATGGCCTCAATGTTGAGAAACTGGATTTCTTCGTCACCAGAAATGTTTAGGTTGGGAGTGTCTATCTGTAATTAATTATCATCATTAAGTATACATAAATATTTTTTTGTTTGTGTGCTAACAACTAACAGGGATATGAATGTTTTTCGTCCATATGAAATTGTATATTACTTATGTATTTCTTGATTTCTCACATACAAATCATAACCATCATTTATTAGTATATCATTTTAATTTGAATGGAACTATAATACACAGAAAGTGCTTAAATTATGTAATAGTTGATTCTAGTTTAATAGGTGTCTACAATTAGTGATGAAAAGATGTGAGGTTTTCAATCAAAACTCTTATATTTTACGACTCAACTACTTGAGGCTTTTTACTAATAAGATGACTTCAGTCATTAGAGTTCAACTCTGAAATAAAACGACTTGAGTCTTTTAATAACAGTTAAAAGAACTTAGTCGTTTAGTAAAGAACCCGAGTCGTATAACATAAGATGAGCTGTTTAACATCCTACTAATATTATAAATGTGAAAGTTTGTATGTGAGGATGTATGGATGTTTGTTACTCTTTCACGTAAAAACTATTGGACGGATTTAAATGAAACTTTGCAGTAATATAGGTTATACATCAGAATAAAACATAGGGTACTTTTTACCGCGGGAAAACTTCTCATTCCCACGGGAAACCGACCTCCACGCGAAGGGAGTCGCGGGCGGCCACTAGTGAGATTATAAAATAATAAACTTCAGTGCTTTATAATTATAAAGATAATTATCGTAATTTTTTATTATAAAAAAACAAAATTAAAAGAAAACACCTCACGACTTAGGACTCTTGCGAACCAAGTAGTTTTAAAAGGGTTGAAACCTTTTCGTTAAGACTGAGTTGTTTAAAACTTAGAGTCTCAGTCTTTGACTCAAATAAGGCTTAGGGTTCAGGTTTTAAAGAATCATTGAGTTGTTAACTGTATGACTTGACTCAAGTCCCCGTTAAACAGCTTAAAAACCTCAAGTTCTTTCATCACTATCTAAAACCCAATAATTAAATTTAAAAAGTACAAAAATACAACATAGGCATAGCATACATCAACTTAATATTGTCTTGTTTTCTCAATTACTTAGTTCAAATTTGGTTCAAAACCTTATAGAATTATTTCTCTCGTAAAAAGTTTACAGTAATTACTCACAGCAGTAGCAACTAATGTACAGTCATTTTGTTTCACTGCACTGATGGAATACTGAGTTACTAAGATCAGCCAGTTCTCAGTCGCAATGAACTTACTGGTTGCAGATAATGGTTGACACACCTTATCCACACTGCAAATTGATTTAATTATAGAAATACAAATTAAACAAAATAGGCTAAAAAAAGTTACAGTGGGTACCTTCGAAATTCACTGTTAAGATCTGCAGCAACAACTCTCCAGTCACTTCCAGTAGTAGCATATGGACTTAGCGACTTTACTACCGGATGCCTAGCTTTAGTATTTTCCAACCACGTCAGGATCCTGTAGCACATCAGCAGAGGAATAATAGCTAAGAAAGCGGCAGCCGACAGCATCCATTCCGAAGTAATTCCACCCAACCACAACGCGAATATATAACCCAATGGCAAACACGAGTGAATAAATGCTGTTAATGAAATTCTCTTGATATGATAACCCACAAAGTTCAGATTTTCGGACTCCAAATAGTTATCAAACAGCTGGGCTATCGTAAACCCGGCAGACACAAACTCTGTGGGCGGATAAATAACACACGCTGAGAATAGTAAATAGAACAGCGTTATGATTAGTTGTAACGGATAATCGTCCACACGCTGCATTTTTATTTAAAAATTTGCACTTTATTTTTATTCAATTTTCGACATCCTATGGAAGTAAACAGCAATCAAATACGCGAAATCGAAACACAACAAAACAAATAAATAGCAGTCCTTAGTGCTACCAATTTACTGATTTGTAGCTATTTATTAGCTATTCATTAAATAAATTCTATGCGCTGAAATACGAAATTATTAAAACTTTGATGGAACAACCTTTGAGGCATCAATTGACGAACTTCTTTTTTGGCCGCTAGTGTGTTCTTTGTTATTTATTGCGTGTGCTTATTGATAATTGATATAGTCAAGGAAAATAATACTCCATTAACGATAAAAGCGAATGACTTTGAATGTGTGTGTACCTTTATTGTTAAGTTAAGTTTAGCAAGTTAAATAAATAATACCTAAGTAAGTCACCAGACTAACACAACAAATATGTAAAGTAAGTGCAGTAAACACTTGTATTATAGGTACCACATAATGGACTAGGGGATAACCTAGTTACACCCAGACACGACACGAGCCAATATCGGAAAACCATTTTAAGAAATTGGCCCAACCCAGGGATCAAATTATAAATATATTTAAAATAATAAATCTTGGCTGCAAGTTACCTTTAAAAGTATCTATTAGAAAGTTCAAATAATAGAAAAGCAAAATTCCTGATTATGTTAAACTATAATATTTAAAAAAAAAACTCTTTAGTCCAATCTAGAATAGGGGATATGCATAAAATTTTAAATGGCCTAAAATATTTTTTTCTTGAATACTTATTATCGTTATATTATGATGCAAAAGTTTTTTTTTTTATTTATTTATTATTTAAACCCCTAAAATAATATTTAAAAAGTGCAAAATAAGGGAGCGAAATTCAAACTTCCAAAACGGGCCACCATTGGTCGAACGTAATGTGACGTCATCTGACACGACATTGAAGTTTTGATTACAAGTTTTTGTGAAAAAAATAAATAAATTTAATCTATATTCTTGTGCTGATTGTAATGAAGTTTAGTTTAGATTGGTAGTGAATCTTTGACGATGACTGAAGCTAGTTCTGTCATAGCACATTAGGACAATCTACCGAGAACAGGTGCATTTATGATAGCATATAATTTTGCATCTGTCGCGTCTCCCAAGGCGCGATGTGGGTTGTGGTGGTACAGCAAATGACAACCACAGATTCTTCTTTGATATTCGATTTAATGTGGTTTACAATTTGATGTTGCGTGTTCAACGGTTGGTTGGCAAGTGAAGTTATTCAAAGAAAAGAAACAAAACTAGACCAAATATGTAGTTGAGACGTATTGCTATAGAAAAGACGAAGGCGCGCAGACAGCATCGAAACCCGATTATACGAGCGCAAAAATCAGAGGATGTTTCATAGTATATTTAAGACCATAATATAGATTTTTATTCATAAATGCACACAGCAGTTTACTTAAAATACACCAAAACATTTACATATTGACACAAAAATATATGTGGCAAAACTCCTTTCTTCAACCGTAGAGTACATTTTTCTCCTTGCTCTTTTATTAAATTGTATTCAATATAATTTTCTGTATCTTCCTTTACCTGGAATAAATCAACAACCATAAAAAATTCGTAAAACCACAACAGGAATAAGGTTTTTATAGAAAGTTATAGCTACTGACCTTTTCTTATAGGGTAGGTTAATTTTATACCGAATTTTCTAATGTTCAATAGCTAATGCAAAACTTACTGTTTACTAATTCACATTCAGCTGTATATAAATAAAGTATACTTTCGTTAAAATGATCTTCACAACAATATGAACAAGATTTAGGAGATATAATATCCCTTCTCATCACCTTACACGACCGTCTTCGTATTTTCGCATCACTTGAAATACGAAAAAAACACTTTCTCGGGTGTTTTTCGAATAGTATTTGTGCACTCCGGTATGCAATACTTATAAGATATTTTTTTGGCTTCTTCCATGGTTTTAAAGCTATTAAAACTGTAAATATGTATGAAATAACTGAAAAGTTCATAGTAAAGTCCCACTGGACGTGTCGTGTGACGTCACGCAAAGCGCGCGCAAAATGGCGGCGTTTCAACTGCTCTAATTTTTTCAATGTTTAAAATTTCGTTTTTAAAAATATCTAGAGTATTTTGAAGATTTTTTATATATTTTTCTATGTTATAATGTCGTAAACTATTAATTTAAGGCAAGAAAAAAAAACATGAATATCCCCTATTCCTTTAGTTTGGAGACAATTTCCACATGTCTCTCATGTGAAATTTTGACACTGACATTTACAGACATGTTTTAAAAAAACCCCAAAGCTTGGTTGATCTTAAATGCATTTTGAACTTGATTTTTGCGCCAGAATATTGTTTTATTTTTGCGTCGTCTTACATTAAAGATTATCTTATTATGATATTAAATAATGAAGAACGAATAAGGATATTATCATGTTAGAGACCTAAACATTTGAAATAATCATATTTTTTTATTAGTGTCAAATTGTCAAACTGTCAAAGTCAACGTCAGCAGATCAGCGTAAAGTTGGACACGTCGTCTCTGTTTTGTTGTCGGAATTTTAGTAAATTCTGTAATAAGTTGTTAATTAATACATAAATTAGCTACACTCGATTGCTTGGATTTGTTCAATAATAAATATTATATAAAATCTAACAGGTGAGTCGGAAAATGAATTAAATATTTATTTAGATAAATATGTGTTGTTCGTCAGCGGTATGTTATCGCCGCGCCTGTGTTGTAAAATTAACAACTCTTTTTAGGGATTATTCATTATTAATGTTTAATTTACATTAAAAACTCTCGAATAATGAACCAATATCTGCAGATCCTCTTTACTAATAAGGAACAAACATACAGTAAATATATTTGTCAGACAAGTTTCGTGTCTTTTAATTAATACTAAAGCTACAGCTTACTCTAACCGATCTGGAAAAGTTTTACAGGATGATCTTAAAATAATATGTTTTTAGGAATATTTAGATACAGACAATTAATATGTATTTCCAGCATGGCCGGTGTGGAGCAGCCATGTTACACTCTTATCAACTTTCCCAATGATTCTGAGCCTCACAATGAGATGCAACTTAAACTTGACCTAGGTATGTATTTACTTCAGGTTCAGAACATATTATCAAACATACAATAAGTAATAAGCTGAACATGAATGCAACATAGAAACCAATGATACACTTTCAACTTATTATCTTTGTGTTAATAAGTAGTATTATAAACCCCCTTTATTTTATTCATAGAAAAGGGTGATATCAAGAAGAAAATAGAAGCTCTCAAGAAGACAATTGGCATTATTCTGTCAGGAGATAAAATCCCTGGTCTTCTTATGACCATCATCAGGTTTGTGCTGCCCCTCCAGGACCACACTATCAAGAAGCTTCTGCTTATCTTCTGGGAAATTGTACCAAAGACCAGCCCTGATGGCAAACTGCTGCAAGAGATGATCCTTGTGTGCGATGCTTACAGGAAGGTAAGTTGGTAGTGTATTGTAAAGGTATTAAGATTCTGGTTTTGTGAAGATAATACTATGATTTGTAATAAGTATGATCTAAGTATTTCAAATGGAAAGTTTAATGTGGTTTTTCAACTCATCCCTTAAGCTTTGCAACCCGTAGACATGAAACATTAATACATTACACAATATATTCTCACATTGTTAGGATCTGCAACACCCCAACGAGTTCATCCGTGGCTCGACTCTCCGTTTCCTGTGCAAGCTGAAGGAACCTGAACTCCTGGAGCCCCTGATGCCCTCCATCCGCACCTGCCTTGAACACCGACACTCCTACGTCAGGAGGAATGCTGTGCTTGCTATATTCACTATTTACAGGTGATTTATTTACATCTTAATGTCCCACACACTTGTGTTTGCAAAATAAATAACAAATAGCCAAAGTGTACTCATTTGGTTTGTGTTAGAAACTTTGCTAGACAGAATAAATTAATTGGATTCTTATTAGAGTCTCAACTATCTAAGCAATATTCATTGAACGATTTGATAAAAAATATAAGACAGGAAGATTTGATCTTAATGTATTGTAGGTGATGTTATTTTGAATGAGAAGTCATGTTTTATAAAATTGATGGAATCAGGCGGTACTTTGCGGAAATCCATTTAGATTACTTTTTTAAGTAAGTCATGTTTTATTCATTAACATGTTTCTCTCCTATATTAACATATCTTCTTCTCCCCAGGAACTTCGAGTTCCTCATTCCCGACGCTCCCGAGTTGATCTCCAAGTTCCTGGAGTCGGAACAGGATATGTCCTGCAAGAGGAATGCATTCCTAATGTTACTACACGCGGAACAAGAGAGAGCGCTGGCGTACCTCGCGGAGAGACTGGACAGTGTTCACGGGTTTGGGGATATTCTGCAGCTGGTTATTGTGGAACTCATTTATAAGGTATGGGCAGGTGTAGAAAAGAATTTGGAGATCGATCACTAAACTACGACTTTATTGAGAAAATTTTTGTTTTTGTGATTAAGTAAAATGTGATTTTGTGATTCAGTCCTAAAAATACTTTGAGCTAGTAATTAAGATTTACAACAGGTAAGAATGGTTTTATAAAGCTTCTAACTAAGACCCTTGTGTAGTGTCATAAAAATCATATTTATCGAAAAACTCATTAAGTTGTGGTTGTAACTGTTGACATAAAGTGCATGTATGATGTTGCCAGGAGAAGAGTTGGTACATTTATTTCTTACCATGAATACCAAGTGAATAGATGGAACAAGAATAAGAACTACAAAATTAATGTTTGACCCTCCTAATTCGTGTTGCGTTTGATCACCAAACTGAGATATAACGTATTTTTTTTTAATAACTGTATTAAAAAAAAATACGCTCAAAAAGTGGCGTATTGCAGGGACGTATAGCGTTCGGGATGTGGGCTATTACACACTCGTGCTTTTTTTTACCTTTCCCGCACTCGTGCGTTCTCTTTCCCAACTGTCAAAATAATGTCTATTAAAAAGAAAAAAATGACCAACCATGAAGTTTTTACTGAAAAAAAACAAAGAAGTTTTTATGATTCATGTTAATACTTACGTAGCGTAGGTATATTTCTAAAAAAAGCTACTTATTTGTTTCGATATCAGATTTAATGATTTGATTGAATTAGTGTGGTTGGTTTCATATCATTTTATTTCTTTAAATTTCATTTTCAATTTATATCAATAAAAAAAAACTACTGAAGACTTGGCTGTTCTTCGAAATTTTCAATCCTAATTTTATATTTTATTAAATTGCTTTATTATTTCGCAAATGTACTAAAAATAGTCGTTCAGTACACGTGCGGAACCGTCATTGCAACTCGTCCCGCCTGTCAACCTATAGACATTTGTCGGAACTCGTTGTAATGACAGTCTTTCCACACTTGTATTGAAATATACTAATATTAGGTGTGTCACGCGAACCCGTCGGAGCGTTCCCGCTTCATCCGCACCGTGTACGGGTTATTGAACGCGGGCTCGGGCGCCGTGAGGTATGAAGCCGCCGGCACGCTCGCCACGCTCTCACACGCTCCCGCCGCTATCAAGGTACCACTACACTACCGTTAGCTATAGCTTCATTTCATTCAGTTCCTGAAAAGTTGTTGAAGTTTTCACTTGTTTCTCTGACTGTAGGCTGCGGCGGCGTGCTACATCGACCTGATCGTGAAGGAGAGCGACAACAACGTGAAGCTGATCGTGATCCACCGCCTGTCCGCGCTGCGGAGCCAGTGCGGGGAGGGGGCGGCGCGCGCGCTGCCGGAGCTGGCCATGGACGTGCTGCGAGTGCTGCAAGCCAGCGACCTGGACGTGCGCCGACACACGCTGCATCTCGGTGAGGAACACGAGTGTCTCAGTGCAGGCAGGCAGCAACAACGCAGCTGGCCATGGACGTGCTGCGAGTGCTGCAAGCCAGCGACCTGGACGTGCGCCGACACACGCTGCATCTCGGTGAGGAACACGAGTGTCTCAGTGCAGGCAGGCAGCAACAACGCAGCTGGCCATGGACGTGCTGCGAGTGCTGCAAGCCAGCGACCTGGACGTGCGCCGACACACGCTGCATCTCGGTGAGGAACACGAGTGTCTCAGTGCAGGCAGGCAGCAACAACGCAGCTGGCCATGGACGTGCTGCGAGTGCTGCAAGCCAGCGACCTGGACGTGCGCCGACACACGCTGCATCTCGGTGAGGAACACGAGTGTCTCAGTGCAGGCAGGCAGCAACAACGCAGCTGGCCATGGACGTGCTGCGAGTGCTGCAAGCCAGCGACCTGGACGTGCGCCGACACACGCTGCATCTCGGTGAGGAACACGAGTGTCTCAGTGCAGGCAGGCAGCAACAACGCAGCTGGCCATGGACGTGCTGCGAGTGCTGCAAGCCAGCGACCTGGACGTGCGCCGACACACGCTGCATCTCGGTGAGGAACACGAGTGTCTCAGTGCAGGCAGGCAGCAACAACGCAGCTGGCCATGGACGTGCTGCGAGTGCTGCAAGCCAGCGACCTGGACGTGCGCCGACACACGCTGCATCTCGGTGAGGAACACGAGTGTCTCAGTGCAGGCAGGCAGCAACAACGCAGCTGGCCATGGACGTGCTGCGAGTGCTGCAAGCCAGCGACCTGGACGTGCGCCGACACACGCTGCATCTCGGTGAGGAACACGAGTGTCTCAGTGCAGGCAGGCAGCAACAACGCAGCTGGCCATGGACGTGCTGCGAGTGCTGCAAGCCAGCGACCTGGACGTGCGCCGACACACGCTGCATCTCGGTGAGGAACACGAGTGTCTCAGTGCAGGCAGGCAGCAACAACGCAGCTGGCCATGGACGTGCTGCGAGTGCTGCAAGCCAGCGACCTGGACGTGCGCCGACACACGCTGCATCTCGGTGAGGAACACGAGTGTCTCAGTGCAGGCAGGCAGCAACAACGCAGCTGGCCATGGACGTGCTGCGAGTGCTGCAAGCCAGCGACCTGGACGTGCGCCGACACACGCTGCATCTCGGTGAGGAACACGAGTGTCTCAGTGCAGGCAGGCAGCAACAACGCAGCTGGCCATGGACGTGCTGCGAGTGCTGCAAGCCAGCGACCTGGACGTGCGCCGACACACGCTGCATCTCGGTGAGGAACACGAGTGTCTCAGTGCAGGCAGGCAGCAACAACGCAGCTGGCCATGGACGTGCTGCGAGTGCTGCAAGCCAGCGACCTGGACGTGCGCCGACACACGCTGCATCTCGGTGAGGAACACGAGTGTCTCAGTGCAGGCAGGCAGCAACAACGCAGCTGGCCATGGACGTGCTGCGAGTGCTGCAAGCCAGCGACCTGGACGTGCGCCGACACACGCTGCATCTCGGTGAGGAACACGAGTGTCTCAGTGCAGGCAGGCAGCAACAACGCAGCTGGCCATGGACGTGCTGCGAGTGCTGCAAGCCAGCGACCTGGACGTGCGCCGACACACGCTGCATCTCGGTGAGGAACACGAGTGTCTCAGTGCAGGCAGGCAGCAACAACGCAGCTGGCCATGGACGTGCTGCGAGTGCTGCAAGCCAGCGACCTGGACGTGCGCCGACACACGCTGCATCTCGGTGAGGAACACGAGTGTCTCAGTGCAGGCAGGCAGCAACAACGCAGCTGGCCATGGACGTGCTGCGAGTGCTGCAAGCCAGCGACCTGGACGTGCGCCGACACACGCTGCATCTCGGTGAGGAACACGAGTGTCTCAGTGCAGGCAGGCAGCAACAACGCAGCTGGCCATGGACGTGCTGCGAGTGCTGCAAGCCAGCGACCTGGACGTGCGCCGACACACGCTGCATCTCGGTGAGGAACACGAGTGTCTCAGTGCAGGCAGGCAGCAACAACGCAGCTGGCCATGGACGTGCTGCGAGTGCTGCAAGCCAGCGACCTGGACGTGCGCCGACACACGCTGCATCTCGGTGAGGAACACGAGTGTCTCAGTGCAGGCAGGCAGCAACAACGCAGCTGGCCATGGACGTGCTGCGAGTGCTGCAAGCCAGCGACCTGGACGTGCGCCGACACACGCTGCATCTCGGTGAGGAACACGAGTGTCTCAGTGCAGGCAGGCAGCAACAACGCAGCTGGCCATGGACGTGCTGCGAGTGCTGCAAGCCAGCGACCTGGACGTGCGCCGACACACGCTGCATCTCGGTGAGGAACACGAGTGTCTCAGTGCAGGCAGGCAGCAACAACGCAGCTGGCCATGGACGTGCTGCGAGTGCTGCAAGCCAGCGACCTGGACGTGCGCCGACACACGCTGCATCTCGGTGAGGAACACGAGTGTCTCAGTGCAGGCAGGCAGCAACAACGCAGCTGGCCATGGACGTGCTGCGAGTGCTGCAAGCCAGCGACCTGGACGTGCGCCGACACACGCTGCATCTCGGTGAGGAACACGAGTGTCTCAGTGCAGGCAGGCAGCAACAACGCAGCTGGCCATGGACGTGCTGCGAGTGCTGCAAGCCAGCGACCTGGACGTGCGCCGACACACGCTGCATCTCGGTGAGGAACACGAGTGTCTCAGTGCAGGCAGGCAGCAACAACGCAGCTGGCCATGGACGTGCTGCGAGTGCTGCAAGCCAGCGACCTGGACGTGCGCCGACACACGCTGCATCTCGGTGAGGAACACGAGTGTCTCAGTGCAGGCAGGCAGCAACAACGCAGCTGGCCATGGACGTGCTGCGAGTGCTGCAAGCCAGCGACCTGGACGTGCGCCGACACACGCTGCATCTCGGTGAGGAACACGAGTGTCTCAGTGCAGGCAGGCAGCAACAACGCAGCTGGCCATGGACGTGCTGCGAGTGCTGCAAGCCAGCGACCTGGACGTGCGCCGACACACGCTGCATCTCGGTGAGGAACACGAGTGTCTCAGTGCAGGCAGGCAGCAACAACGCAGCTGGCCATGGACGTGCTGCGAGTGCTGCAAGCCAGCGACCTGGACGTGCGCCGACACACGCTGCATCTCGGTGAGGAACACGAGTGTCTCAGTGCAGGCAGGCAGCAACAACGCAGCTGGCCATGGACGTGCTGCGAGTGCTGCAAGCCAGCGACCTGGACGTGCGCCGACACACGCTGCATCTCGGTGAGGAACACGAGTGTCTCAGTGCAGGCAGGCAGCAACAACGCAGCTGGCCATGGACGTGCTGCGAGTGCTGCAAGCCAGCGACCTGGACGTGCGCCGACACACGCTGCATCTCGGTGAGGAACACGAGTGTCTCAGTGCAGGCAGGCAGCAACAACGCAGCTGGCCATGGACGTGCTGCGAGTGCTGCAAGCCAGCGACCTGGACGTGCGCCGACACACGCTGCATCTCGGTGAGGAACACGAGTGTCTCAGTGCAGGCAGGCAGCAACAACGCAGCTGGCCATGGACGTGCTGCGAGTGCTGCAAGCCAGCGACCTGGACGTGCGCCGACACACGCTGCATCTCGGTGAGGAACACGAGTGTCTCAGTGCAGGCAGGCAGCAACAACGCAGCTGGCCATGGACGTGCTGCGAGTGCTGCAAGCCAGCGACCTGGACGTGCGCCGACACACGCTGCATCTCGGTGAGGAACACGAGTGTCTCAGTGCAGGCAGGCAGCAACAACGCAGCTGGCCATGGACGTGCTGCGAGTGCTGCAAGCCAGCGACCTGGACGTGCGCCGACACACGCTGCATCTCGGTGAGGAACACGAGTGTCTCAGTGCAGGCAGGCAGCAACAACGCAGCTGGCCATGGACGTGCTGCGAGTGCTGCAAGCCAGCGACCTGGACGTGCGCCGACACACGCTGCATCTCGGTGAGGAACACGAGTGTCTCAGTGCAGGCAGGCAGCAACAACGCAGCTGGCCATGGACGTGCTGCGAGTGCTGCAAGCCAGCGACCTGGACGTGCGCCGACACACGCTGCATCTCGGTGAGGAACACGAGTGTCTCAGTGCAGGCAGGCAGCAACAACGCAGCTGGCCATGGACGTGCTGCGAGTGCTGCAAGCCAGCGACCTGGACGTGCGCCGACACACGCTGCATCTCGGTGAGGAACACGAGTGTCTCAGTGCAGGCAGGCAGCAACAACGCAGCTGGCCATGGACGTGCTGCGAGTGCTGCAAGCCAGCGACCTGGACGTGCGCCGACACACGCTGCATCTCGGTGAGGAACACGAGTGTCTCAGTGCAGGCAGGCAGCAACAACGCAGCTGGCCATGGACGTGCTGCGAGTGCTGCAAGCCAGCGACCTGGACGTGCGCCGACACACGCTGCATCTCGGTGAGGAACACGAGTGTCTCAGTGCAGGCAGGCAGCAACAACGCAGCTGGCCATGGACGTGCTGCGAGTGCTGCAAGCCAGCGACCTGGACGTGCGCCGACACACGCTGCATCTCGGTGAGGAACACGAGTGTCTCAGTGCAGGCAGGCAGCAACAACGCAGCTGGCCATGGACGTGCTGCGAGTGCTGCAAGCCAGCGACCTGGACGTGCGCCGACACACGCTGCATCTCGGTGAGGAACACGAGTGTCTCAGTGCAGGCAGGCAGCAACAACGCAGCTGGCCATGGACGTGCTGCGAGTGCTGCAAGCCAGCGACCTGGACGTGCGCCGACACACGCTGCATCTCGGTGAGGAGCACGAGTGTCTCAGTGCAGGCAGGCAGCAACAACGCAGCTGGCCATGGACGTGCTGCGAGTGCTGCAAGCCAGCGACCTGGACGTGCGCCGACACACGCTGCATCTCGGTGAGGAACACGAGTGTCTCAGTGCAGGCAGGCAGCAACAACGCAGCTGGCCATGGACGTGCTGCGAGTGCTGCAAGCCAGCGACCTGGACGTGCGCCGACACACGCTGCATCTCGGTGAGGAACACGAGTGTCTCAGTGCAGGCAGGCAGCAACAACGCAGCTGGCCATGGACGTGCTGCGAGTGCTGCAAGCCAGCGACCTGGACGTGCGCCGACACACGCTGCATCTCGGTGAGGAACACGAGTGTCTCAGTGCAGGCAGGCAGCAACAACGCAGCTGGCCATGGACGTGCTGCGAGTGCTGCAAGCCAGCGACCTGGACGTGCGCCGACACACGCTGCATCTCGGTGAGGAACACGAGTGTCTCAGTGCAGGCAGGCAGCAACAACGCAGCTGGCCATGGACGTGCTGCGAGTGCTGCAAGCCAGCGACCTGGACGTGCGCCGACACACGCTGCATCTCGGTGAGGAACACGAGTGTCTCAGTGCAGGCAGGCAGCAACAACGCAGCTGGCCATGGACGTGCTGCGAGTGCTGCAAGCCAGCGACCTGGACGTGCGCCGACACACGCTGCATCTCGGTGAGGAACACGAGTGTCTCAGTGCAGGCAGGCAGCAACAACGCAGCTGGCCATGGACGTGCTGCGAGTGCTGCAAGCCAGCGACCTGGACGTGCGCCGACACACACTGCATCTCGGTGAGGAACACGAGTGTCTCAGTGCAGGCAGGCAGCAACAACGCAGCTGGCCATGGACGTGCTGCGAGTGCTGCAAGCCAGCGACCTGGACGTGCGCCGACACACGCTGCATCTCGGTGAGGAACACGAGTGTCTCAGTGCAGGCAGGCAGCAACAACGCAGCTGGCCATGGACGTGCTGCGAGTGCTGCAAGCCAGCGACCTGGACGTGCGCCGACACACGCTGCATCTCGGTGAGGAACACGAGTGTCTCAGTGCAGGCAGGCAGCAACAACGCAGCTGGCCATGGACGTGCTGCGAGTGCTGCAAGCCAGCGACCTGGACGTGCGCCGACACACGCTGCATCTCGGTGAGGAACACGAGTGTCTCAGTGCAGGCAGGCAGCAACAACGCAGCTGGCCATGGACGTGCTGCGAGTGCTGCAAGCCAGCGACCTGGACGTGCGCCGACACACGCTGCATCTCGGTGAGGAACACGAGTGTCTCAGTGCAGGCAGGCAGCAACAACGCAGCTGGCCATGGACGTGCTGCGAGTGCTGCAAGCCAGCGACCTGGACGTGCGCCGACACACGCTGCATCTCGGTGAGGAACACGAGTGTCTCAGTGCAGGCAGGCAGCAACAACGCAGCTGGCCATGGACGTGCTGCGAGTGCTGCAAGCCAGCGACCTGGACGTGCGCCGACACACGCTGCATCTCGGTGAGGAACACGAGTGTCTCAGTGCAGGCAGGCAGCAACAACGCAGCTGGCCATGGACGTGCTGCGAGTGCTGCAAGCCAGCGACCTGGACGTGCGCCGACACACGCTGCATCTCGGTGAGGAACACGAGTGTCTCAGTTCAGGCAGGCAGCGGCCTGGACGTGTCCAACCGCTTAATTCTAGCAACAACAACGTTTCTTTCAAGTGTCGCTCATTGTTGGACTCGTGTGGCAGTCCTCCCTCACTGGTTCATCCGTCTTGCGCCCCCAGTAGTGAAAAAAGGCAGATTTAGCCAATCTGTGGAAAACGCTACAATTATAATTGTTTTGTTTTTATAAACAAAAGATTTATTTTTGCTTATCTATGTACGATTACGTCCTTGTAGTGTAGGAGAATGAAACACGCACACTATTTTAACATGCATTGCCTCGTCAGGCCCAAAAGATTCTAACAAAAAAATATTTTTCATATAAGGGGCCCATCAAACCCAAAAACACAACACAAGCGCGATTTAATCTACCAGTGGCGCCAGCTATCGAACGTTAGTACAAACTTGGTATAGAACAGCTGTTATTAAAGTTAAACAATTATATTGGCGCCACTTTCTGATTACTAACTTAAACAGCCTTAACTTATTTGGCTATATTCCATTTGAAGACAGAGGAAAGGAAATTTATTACATTATAATCTTCATTGTCTAAGGCCCAATTGCAGGGAACGTTTTAACCTCAGGCACAGATATAATAATACTAACCTAACTACATCTCATTACAATCGACGGTGGCGCCACTTTAATCTGAGTTAGCTAACCCGAGGTTAAAACGTTTTCTGCAAGTGGGCATTACTGAATTTAAAAAAATAACTCGCGTTGTTTTTCCATCTCATTCATTGCATGGGTATCAGTTTCCATCATAAAGAAACTCTGCAGTCATAACAAAAGATCATAATGTGCACATTATGTAACCAGCAGCTATCTTCCCTAGCCTTGGAGTTGGTACCGGCCCGTCACGCCGAGGAGCTGGTGCAGGTGCTCCGTAAAGAAGCGTTGAGGTCGCAGGACAACGATGACGCCGCTTCTTACAGACAGCTACTGGTGCGGGCTATGCATCAGGCTGCTACTAAGGTAAAAACCATAGTGTTGCCCTATTTGCCTGGCGTCGGTGTAAAACTTGTTTGGTTTTACTACTTAATTAAATATCGATTTGTGACATCTAAGTCTAAATACAGTAATGTCTTAATAATGGATATTTATTTAATTCAAGAATTATAACTATCTACTTACTTTAATTGCTAACACTTAAATGCTAAGTCAAATTTTGTGTTTGATCAATGTTACTACATGTCTTTCTGTAATAAAAATAAACCATACTTCAACATAAACGACATATTTAAACCATAGATTTATTAACAGTGTCCTAAGAACTACACCCATGTTATTATGTGACATAAGATCTGACATCATGATTTGTCTCTGAGTACTAACTCCGAGAACATGGCATGGTCTAGTCAGAAGCTTATCGAATAGTGTGTGAATTATTTAACAGACGACCTGCCACGACACTAAAAAGTAACCACGAAGACCAATAAATAATCTATGATTTACGGCCGAAACCAATATTCTACTCACCTTTGACGCCTTGTTATTTGTGTAACTATGGTAACTTTTATCCATGTTTTTGCGTCTCAATAAACTATGATAGATAGCTGTTGATATGGAAATGACAAAAACACGTCACAAGAACAAAACTAGCAGTTTCCAATTACCAAGATTTTAACTATAGTAGAATATTGGTTTCGGCCGGTAAACTATAAACTAGTACTAAGCAAAACATGTTATTATTTATGTAAATAAAGGAAAATTCTTATGTAAGAGGCATGCATAACTTGTGCTATTCATAGGGCGGGTTGTATCACAACTACTTTACGTGTCTGTCAACGTTAAAAATGGCGTTAACCACCTGTCAAGCTAGAAAACGGGTTGTTTCACCAAGGTCGGCCTTTAACGGACGTTAAAAATTAACGATTACGTTGAAAGGCCATCCACCCACTAGTTAACGTAACTTTTCTCTTGTTGACAGGAAATCTTTGATGAAAAGCTTTTATTAATACCTATAGATTCTGTTTTATCTATACTTATATTATAAAGCTGAAGAGTTTATTTGTTTGTTTGTTTGAACGCGCTAATCTCAGGAACTACTGGTTCGAATTAAAAAAATCTTTTTTTGTTGAATAGACCATTTATCTAGGAAGGCTTTAGGCTATATACCATACACGTTGCAACTATTAGGAGCGAAGAAATAATGGAAAATGTGAAAAAAACGGGGAAAATTATTTATCCTTGAGGGCTTCCGTTGCGTGCGATGCGGAAACGGTTCAACATACCAAAAATATATGTATGAAAGAATTATCCTCTTTTAATGATCTAAAAAAGTGTCTGCGACAGTAGGTATTTGTCTACCTTTTAAGATTAACTCACTAGAACCGTTTTATGGTAATCAAAATATGGTTGAAATTAATGCATTATTTGTTAAGAGTTGTATCAACGTAATAATATTAATCTTTATCCAAATAAATGTGTTGTTGATTAAGAGTTTTTAATTGTTAACAAAATTGTATTTGACATCTTTTAATTTCAATGAATATCTTAGAAGATATTACAGTTTTAAAATAACACCGATATAAAATTCACCCGCGCCGCATGATGTGCAAAACTTAACGCTGCAAGGAGGAGAGGCGTTGTATGACAAAAGTTGGCGAAAAGTGTAACTCGGAAAAGATCTCATAGGGTATAGGGAAAGGGGTTTTACTCCGAATTTAACGCGTGCGAAGCCGTGGGCAAGGGCTAGTTTTCATATATTTCAAATAATAGTAATGATTTACTTTTTAATAGCAACTCGAATAACATTGACGAATAGTTTTTTTTGTGACGAAACAACGCTTTGTATTTGACGTACGTTAAACATCTGATGTAATCGTCAAAAAGTTATGTACGTACGATACGTTAACCAACTGTTTAATACAACCCGCCCTTAATCTACGGGTGTAAGACTCGGTTGGGACAGCAAGTGATGTGTTGTTAGTTCCCGACTACGTACGTTGTGTTGTTAGTTCCCGACTACTTACGTTGTGTTGTTAGTTCCCGACTGTATAGTGTTGTGTTAGTTCCCGGAGGTGTCACCAGGGTATCATACCTGTGTGTTATTAGTTCCCGGAGTTGTCACCAGGTTGTAACACATTACGTGATGTGTTGTTAGTTCCCGGAGGTGTCGGCGTCCGTGGGCCCGGCGCTGCTGGAGATGCTGGGCGACGGCAGCTCGTCGTGCGCGCGCGACGTGCTCGTGTTCCTGCGGTACATCCTGCACGCGCAGCCGCAGCTTGCCGACACTTTGTACCCGGTGAGTAGAGTGACTTTATATCTTTCCTATAGTAAGATTTTTTTAATACAGTTGCTCAAAAAGTGGCGTATTGCAGGGACGTATAGCGTTCGGGATGTGGGCTATTACACACTCGTGCTTTTTTTTTAACCTTTCCCGTACTCGTGCGTTCTCTTTCCCAACTGTCAAAGTAATGTCTATTAAAAAAGAAAAATTAATCAACCATGAAGTTTTTACTAAAAAAAAAACAAAGAAGTTTTTATCATTCATTCAATACTTATACGTAGCGTAGGTATATTTCTAAAAAAAGCTACTACAATAGTTTGTTTCGATATCAGATTTAATGATTTGATTGAATTAGTGTGGTTGGTTTCATTTCATTTTATCTCATTAAATTTCATTTTCATTTCATATCAATAAAAAAATTCTACTGAAGACTTGGCTGTACGGGCATAGTAACCTTTGCCTACCAAATGAGTGAAGAAAAAATTGCGCCATTTTCCAGAAATTTTCTTTGCGAGTTTAGTTGTTTGTTGCACAAAGTGAGTTATTTCTTTACGATCCTAATTTTATATTTTATTAATTGCTTTATTTTTTCGCAACTGTATTAAAAATAGTCGTTCAGTACACGTGCGGAACCGTCATTGCAACTCGTCCCGTCTGTCAACCTTCGCCTTCGGCTGTGCCTCGGCTCGGGTAGACATTTGTCGGAACTCGTTGTATTGACAGCCTTTCCACACTTGTATTGAAATATACTATTTTGATTCCCTGCATATTTTAAATTGGCTGTGACACGTGCTCTCACCAGCAGCGTATGTAAAATTAAAAACGCCAAAATATGAATCATAAAAACTTCTTTGTTTTTTTTAGTAAAAACTTCATGGTTGGTTAATTTTTCTTTTTAATAGACATTACTTTGACAGTTGGGAAAGAGAACGCACGAGTGCGGGAAAGGTAAAAAAAAAAACACGCGTGTGTAATAGCCCACATCCCAAACGCTATACGTCCCTGCAATACGCCACTTTTTGAGCAACTGTATTTTAAAAAAGCCATTTCGATTTTTGTCTTACAACTAAATGAGTTTAAAGTTTTCATATTCCTTCATATTGTGTCCGTCATTTCAGTCGGAATTTTTATTTAGTTAGTTTTAAGTTTATCATCCTATACATTTTGGGTAAGCTAGTTTTGAGGTCGATGTCTATTCGGACACAAAAAACTCGGACACCTTGGTAAAAAATAATATTAAAATTGAAAATCCACAATTAGGCCTAGGTGTCCTAATTGTGTTAGGAGTTTTTTGTGTCCGAAAAGTCATCGACCCAAGTTTTGGCCTAGTATTCGGCGGATCATTGCTATTATTAACAGCAATATTTATTGGGCTTTAGATTAAACATCTCTTTAAATTAACATGAATTAATAGAAAATACAACAGGTAGCCGCCATTAGATTCAATACAATTCCGCGCCCAACGGCAGTGTCGCCAACCAGTGATCTCCATCGAATGCTAGGGATGTCCAGTTACCGATTACTTTTGTTTTACCGCTAACACTATGTATCTACCCAGCGCCTCCTGGAGTGCCTGCGCGGTATAAAGTGCGGCAAGTCTGCGCGCGCGGCGCTGTGGCTGGCGGCGCAGTTCGCCGACACCCGCGACAAGGCCGCCGCCGCGCTCGACATGCTGAAGGAGGTCATCCCTGATGATGCGGAGAATAAGGTGAACGGCAGTGTCAGAGGACTATTCGTTTACTTACTAGTATAAAACTTGAAACTTTTCTAAAAATTGATTTTGGTTTCTTTTGGTTATATCCTACTAATATTATAAATGTGAAAGTTTGTGAGAATGGATGTATGGATGGATGTTTGTTACTCTTTCATGTAAAAACTACTGGACGGATTTTAATGAAACTTTAAAGTTATATACGTTAATACATTAGAATGACACATAGGGTACTTTTTACCGCGGGAAAACTTCTCATTCCCACGGCAAACCGACTTCCACGCGTACGGAGTCGCGGGCGGCCACTAGTATTTCCATAAAAATATAAAAAATATTAAAAAAAAATGTTTCCTCTGAAGTTTAATTTATTGTGAACATGTTGTCA
Source organism: Emmelina monodactyla (assembly GCA_916618145.1). Lineage (NCBI taxonomy): Eukaryota > Metazoa > Arthropoda > Insecta > Lepidoptera > Pterophoridae > Emmelina > Emmelina monodactyla. The sequence continues at coordinate 10,445,416 of OU745302.1, read as the reverse complement.
AAAACCAACACTTCTAAGATTCATGTAAGTCATAAGTAAGCTATATGAAAATTAAAGGAACTTATCATATTGGATATTGCAAAGTTAACTCTCGAATTTCCTTCCACATCTACTTCAACACTTTTCACAATCAAATCCCATCTTTATTCTATGTGCAATAAGGTGTATTTCCTTGTAGCAGGAGTCCCCCGCTCCGCAGGCTAGTGACTCGACCCCGGCGCCGGCTAAAGTGACGAGCGACGGCGCGTACGCAACTCAGTCTGCATTCAACTTGCAACAGTAAGTTTGTCTGTTATTATTTTTCTGTTTGCAGCAAGTGTATTTGTTATTATTTTTCCGTTTGCAGCAAGTTTTTTTTTATTGTTGAAAACCAACAGCAAAATACATCGAGATGGGGATAAGAAGCCGGAATTTTCAGTCTTGATCACGATCGGTTTCAAAGGAAATTTGATGGGTTCTAATAACTTGTAAATTTCCTTATAGAGTCCTCTTAATTTACGGTCCTCCTTGGAGCAACACCCTAAAGAGAGCACTTTTACATCTCATTTCCTACATTACCTACTATATATTAATTGTTAAATAATCCTAATTTTCTTATATAAAAAATTCCTGTGTGACAATCGTTAGTTACCGTACTCCTCCGGCTAGACCGATTCTTCTGAAATTTTGTGAGCATATTGAGTAGGTCTGAGAATCGGCCAACATCTATTTTTCATACCCCTAGGTGATAAAAGTTCATTTTTTAAAACCCTCATTTTTTCAAAAAAAAATTGGCAAAATAACGTTTGCGGGTTTACCTAGTTAACTTGTAAACAAGAGAAATATTTATTTACAATGAAAACACTTAAACTAGTTTTAATACAGTTATTCAAAAAGTGGCGTATTGCAAGGACGTAAAGCGTTCGGGATTTGGACTCACACACACTCTTGCTTTTTTTTTTACCTTTCCCGCACTCGTGCGTTCTCTTTCCCAACTGTCAAAATAATGTCAATTAAAAAGAAAAATTAACCAACCATCTTAATACAAACTTCTACTAAAAAAAAACAAAGAAGTTTTTATGATTCATGTTAATACTTACATAGCGTAGGTATATTTCTAAAAAAAGCTACTAGTTTGTTTCGTTATCAGATTTAATGGTTTGATTGAATAGGCATGATGACAGATTTTGAAAAACTGTTGTATCATATTCAGAAATATATACTTATTGTAAAGAATATCATATTTCGGAAAAAAGCATGATTTATATGAAAAAATAAATTTAAAATTTTATGTTTAAGAATTCCCACCAAAACGCTCCTAAGTGTCATGGCGTCGATTGTGATGTCACGTTAGAGTAAACACAGTGCAAACACAAACGTTCTTCCAAATTCCAAGTTCCATGAGTTACGTTATTAAACTAAAACGCTCAAGAAATAAAACTGAACTCTGAAAACAGGTAGATCGTAAATAAAATCCGAAAAACATACGAGATCAATAAGAAAAAATAGGTTAGGATCACTTGTTTACTCTAACGTGACGTCATTGGGCGTTCAGAATATCATGGCGGACTGACGTATTTTGTAGATTTATTTTTAAAAAATATTAATTAATCTCTCATTAATTATAATAATAACTTATTGTTTTTTAATATTTTATTTACGTTTCATTAGATGGTAGCACAATTTTGTGTATTTTATTCACAGTCATCATGCCTATTAGTGTGGTTTGGTTTCTACCAAATGGGTGAAGAAAAAATGGCGTCATTTTCCAGAAATTTTCTTTGCGAGTTTAGTTTTGTTGTACAAAATGAGTAATTTCGACATTTACGATCCTAATTTTTTATTTTAATAAATTGCTTCATTTTTTCGCAACTGTATTAAAAATAGTCATTCAGTACACGTGCGGAACTCGTTCCAACTGTCAACCCTCGCCTTCGGCTGTGCCTCGGAACTCGTTGCAATGACAGCCTTTCCATACTTGTAATGAAATATACTATTCCTACACAAGTTGTTAGATTTGACTCCTATGTCAGATAAAACTATTAGACTCGAAACGAAACAAAATAATTCACCAAGTCAGTGCATAGGTACATCTAAACATAATGCAATATGATATTATGATGTTCCTACACAAGTTTTTTGTTTTGTTTGTGTTCCATTATACCTATGTTACAATTTATGTTACCCGTTTTTAGATCGCATATTCCCTAGTTCAAATTAGTTTTTACTGAATACCTTTTTCAATAGAACACTAGAATTAAGTAAGGAGATTTTTATTTGCACCTCCATTAAAAATATAAGCAAACAAAATTACTTTACTTTTAATAATACTGGAAATCAGATAGTTGTCTGCACAACAAATTACTAGTTAATTACCCATACATGTTGTTTTCGTTATTTTAGGTAAAATATATAAAATGAAATATAAAAAAACATAGGTATACGGTTTTTTTTTCATAAAATAACTCTCGGTATAACCAAAGTACTGATTTGCACACAAAATCATCTACTATTACAACGGAATTACCAAAATTATTATCTAAATCAAATTGGCTATCACGGTTCATGCGAAACATCCAAGAGACAGACGGACGGACGAGTAGATAGGGTCACGTTTTTACCCTACCCTATAGGTATGGAACCTTTAGTTTAGCATCTGCATTTGTTCTGCTGTTGTTCCTATCCTTTAAAATACTGTTTGAAATTATTTAAATGCAGAATAACTAAGTTTAAAAAAGAAAATAAAGTCTTCTTTCAGCAAAATATCCTATCTACAATATTTTTGGTACTTTCCCTTGATGTCCCGTAGTCTTGGGACGCCCAGTATATACCGCTGCACCATAGAATGCGTCCGCACGTCCTAACCATAGAGGCACAATAGCGGCAATCGTGTGGACACTCCTACAATCATTGCCGAACTTCCTTCCAGATGTGTTGTCACATTCTAATTTTTTTAACTTTACTTTACACCTACGGTCATCTATCTGACCTATCTCTGAGTCAATTCTCTTGCGTCGCTCGTAGATCGACCACCAACACGACGTCACTAGAGTCCGGGCCGCCGCTGCGCCAGGCGCTGGTGGCGGGCGACAGCTTCACACCTTTACAAACAACCTCTGAGTTAATTCTCTTGTTTCACACCTTTTTAAACACTCTGAGTGAATTCTCTCGCGTGTCTCGTAGATCGACCACCAACACTACGTCAGTAGAGTCCGGGCCGCCGCTGCGCCAGGCGCTGGTGGCGGGCGACAGCTTCACGGTGACGTGCGCGTGCTCGGCGCTGGCCAGTCTCTCGCTGAAGCTGGACGCGCGCCGAGCCAACGAGGCCATGCATCTGGCGGCCGTACTGCTCAACTACCACAAACAGAAGGATGGTCGGTATTGTAAACACAGATGAGTCCAAAACTTAAGTGTATGTTATATCTTCCCTTAACCTATTCAATTTTTTTTTATATCGTCGTAGTGGTGAACTCAGCGTCGGCGCTGACGGCGGACGACTGGCAGCAGTGTTGCCGCAGCCTGCTCAGCATGTCCGCGCGCTGGTCGCTGGGACCCGCGCTGCTGGACGCCGCCCACGCAGCGCTGAATGTGCTGCCACACAACCCCGCGCCCATCGTGCCCGCCGCGCAGGTAACTAGCACCCCGCGCCGATAGTGCCCGCCGCGCAGGTAACTAGCACCCCGCGCCGATAGTGCCCGCCGCGCAGGTAACTAGCACCCCGCGCCGATAGTGCCCGCCGCGCAGGTAACTAGCACCCCGCGCCGATAGTGCCCGCCGCGCAGGTAACTAGCACCCCGCGCCGATAGTGCCCGCCGCGCAGGTAACTAGCACCCCGCGCCGATAGTGCCCGCCGCGCAGGTAACTAGCACCCCGCGCCGATAGTGCCCGCCGCGCAGGTAACTAGCACCCCGCGCCGATAGTGCCCGCCGCGCAGGTAACTAGCACCCCGCGCCGATAGTGCCCGCCGCGCAGGTAACTAGCACCCCGCGCCGATAGTGCCCGCCGCGCAGGTAACTAGCACCCCGCGCCCATCGTGCCCGCCGCGCAGGTAACTAGCACCCCGCGCCGATAGTGCCCGCCGCGCAGGTAACTAGCACCCCGCGCCGATAGTGCCCGCCGCGCAGGTAACTAGCACCCCGCGCCGATAGTGCCCGCCGCGCAGGTAACTAGCACCCCGCGCCCATAGTGCCCGCCGCGCAGGTAACTAGCACCCCGCGCCGATAGTGCCCGCCGCGCAGGTAACTAGCACCCCGCGCCGATAGTGCCCGCCGCGCAGGTAACTAGCACCCCGCGCCCATAGTGCCCGCCGCGCAGGTAACTAGCACCCCGCGCCGATAGTGCCCGCCGCGCAGGTAACTAGCACCCCGCGCCCATCGTGCCCGCCGCGCAGGTAACTAGCACCCCGCGCCGATAGTGCCCGCCGCGCAGGTAACTAGCACCCCGCGCCGATAGTGCCCGCCGCGCAGGTAACTAGCACCCCGCGCCGATAGTGCCCGCCGCGCAGGTAACTAGCACCCCGCGCCCATCGTGCCCGCCGCGCAGGTAACTAGCACCCCGCGCCGATAGTGCCCGCCGCGCTGGTAACTAGCACCCCGCGCCGATAGTGCCCGCCGCGCAGGTAACTAGCACCCCGCGCCGATAGTGCCCGCCGCGCAGGTAACTAGCACCCCGCGCCCATAGTGCCCGCCGCGCAGGTAACTAGCACCCCGCGCCCATCGTGCCCGCCGCGCAGGTAACTAGCACCCCGCGCCGATAGTGCCCGCCGCGCAGGTAACTAGCACCCCGCGCCGATAGTGCCCGCCGCGCAGGTAACTAGCACCCCGCGCCGATAGTGCCCGCCGCGCAGGTAACTAGCACCCCGCGCCGATAGTGCCCGCCGCGCAGGTAACTAGCACCCCGCGCCCATAGTGCCCGCCGCGCAGGTAACTAGCACCCCGCGCCGATAGTGCCCGCCGCGCAGGTAACTAGCACCCCGCGCCGATAGTGCCCGCCGCGCAGGTAACTAGCACCCCGCGCCGATAGTGCCCGCCGCGCAGGTAACTAGCACCCCGCGCCGATAGTGCCCGCTAGCAACCAGCGCCACGACCACGACCCATGATCCCCATAGACCGTCAACTACCCCGGTCCCGGGCAGCCTGGCGGGGGTCGCCGCGCCGACCTCCCCATACAACTTTCAATACAATCGACTATATCTGTGATGTATATCTCTGTTGTATAGGAGGACGTAGCGCCGTCTCTGTCTGACCGCCACGTGCCGGTGGAGACGGGGATATCGTTCTCGGCGCTGGCGGGGGTCGCCGCGCCGCCCGACCGCGACGTGCTGCAAGTGTCGCTCGACACCGCACTACTGGGTAAGAAAGAAATGGTATATTTCAATACAAGTGTGGAAAGGCTGTCATTACAACGAGTTCCGACAAATGTCTACCCGAGCCGAGGCACAGCCGAAGGCGAGGGTTGACAGGCGGGACGAGTTGCAATGACGGTTCCGCACGTGTTCTGAACGACTATTTTTAATACAGTTGCGAAAAAAAAGCAATTTATTAAAATATAAAATTAGGATCGTAAATGTCGGAATAACTAATTTTGTGCAACAAACAACTAAACTCGCAAAGAAAATTTCTTGAAAATGGCGCTATTTTTTCTTCACCCATTTGGTAGGCAAAGGTTACTATGCCCATACAGCCAAGTCTTCAGTAGATTTTTTTATTTATATGAAAAGAAAATGACATTTAATGAGATAAAATGATGAGATGAGATAAAATGAAACCTAACCACACTCAAATCATTAAATCTGATATCGATACAAACTATAGTCTGTTCGCGTTAAGAAAATAGTGACAACTACAGGATAAGGGTGTATTCACAGTGGAGTAAAAGTACGAAAGAAAAATAATAATTTTATAAACAATATTTTCGGACATGCCGCATGCACTTGCTGTTTCTATGACTATGCTCTCCACAGATGCATTTAAATCACACAATTTAAAGTACTTATAAACATTGTAAATTATGTGTCTCTCTCCACTATGGATTATTGATCCACTTTTATTCTTTGGAATTGTTGAAGTATTCATTTTTTCAAAATTTATCGTTGGACAAGTCACGCAAAATCCACAACCGTTTTCTTCGAAGGTCAGACTTCAACTGGTCACTGTGAACTTGACTTTTTAATTTCTAGCATTTTAATTGGCTGGGGGGCGTGGCCAGGCCGGCTGACAACGATCACTCACTATTTTCTTAACGCGAATAGACAAGCTTTTTTTTGAAATATACCTACGCCACGTAAGTATTAACATGAATCATAAAAACTTCTTTGTTTTTATTAGTAAAAACTTCATGGTTGGTAAATTTGTCTTTTTAATAGACATTATTTTGACAGTTGGGAAAGAGAACGAACGAGTGCGGGAAAGGTTAAAAAAAAAGCACGCGTGTGTAATAGCCCACATCCCGAACGCTATACGTCCCTGCAATACGCCACTTTTTGAGCAACTGTATTAAAAAGAAATAAATGCAATAAATATGCAGCAAATTAAAAACATAGGATTGTTTAAAAAGGTGACTTTATCACCATACATAGACCTTATTTGAAATATACATTTTCTCGATTTAAAATTTTAACACGTTTACTGTTAGGTTTATTGTTGGCATGTTTGGTCTAGGTAAAAAGCCACTTAAGAAACACTTTGTAAATGCCGAATAAAGTTATGCAATACGATAACAATGACAATAACCAACCTGTGGCGAATGTGTACAAGCACCCTTACTCCTATTATTATGTGAAAAAATGTGTCTGTCTGTCAGTGCGTATTTTCCGCTATCACGTCAAAACAGCTGAACCGATTTTAAAGAATTTTAGAATAGAATTGACATTGATAGAGAGCTTTGTAATAAAATCTGCTACTTTTCACCCTGGTCATAAGTCCCATTCCCACTGGAAAATCACTATTATCGCAGACGGAGTTGCGGGCACCTGTAAGTATTTACGGTACCGCTACAATATGTGTTTGTGTATATCAGGAGGCGGTCGTCTATCATCGGACACGGGTAGACTGTCTCGTGTGACGCAGTTGACCGGGTTCTCCGATCCGGTGTATGCCGAGGCGATCGTATCCGTCAACCAGTACGACATCGTGCTGGATATACTCATAGTCAACCAGACCGGTGAGTCGACAACACGGATTTTATTTATTGTAACTTTTTCCCGCTCGGCTTCGCACGCGTTAAATTCGGAGTAAAACTCCTTTCTCTTTACTTTGTAATTATACATGTAAACTTTCCTCTTGAATCACTCTGTCTATTAAAAAAAAACCGCATCGAAATCCGTTGCGTAGCTTAAAAGATTTAAGCATACATAGGGACAAAGAAAGCGACATTGTTTGTATAACTTCCTAAACTAAAATTATCGCTTTCACTAACCTCGCAATAATATAAACCAGAGACAGATAGTAATTCAAGTCATACCAACGTAAACTTTGCGTACATTATGACACGTTTCTTTAATTTAGCTTCGAAATTGTTTACCGAATGCTATTATTCTTGCCGCACACCACAAACAGTTATTACTCATTCTATTCCTATTATTTCCATTTCCTACTCTTTAAATGTTTAAAATATAACATACGAGCGACCCGCCCACGCTTCGCAGTGGTGTAATTTCGTCAACTTGCTCGCGAACCCTTGCATTTTTGCTAACTTTAAAAAACTTTTTCTAAACGTTCTTTATTTACAAATTTAAATGAATAAATACGCTAACATATGGAGGAAACCGCATTTACATCCGTTACGTACTTTAGGAGGAGTTAGCGGCCAAACATACAAACAGACAGAATTAGCGACTTGGATTTATACTATGTAATGATGTAATGACTGGCGACCCGCCCACGCTTCGCAATGGTGTAATTTTGTCAACTTGCTCGCGAACCCTTGCATTTTTGCTTACTTTAAAAAACTTTTTCTAAACTTTCTTTATTTACAAATTTAAATGAATAAATACCCTAAAATATGGAGAAAACCGCATTTAAATCCATTACCTACTTTAGGAGGAGTTAGCGGCCAAACATACAAACAGACAGAATTAGCGACTTGGATTTATACTATGTAATGATAATGATAATGATGATGATGATGATTACGATGATGATGATGATGATGATGATGATGATGATGATGATGATGATGATAATGATAATGATGATGATGATGTTGGCAGACGACACGCTGCAGAACTGCTGCGTGGAGCTGGCCACGCTGGGCGAGCTGCGGCTGGTGGAGCGCCCGGCGCCGCTCGTGCTGGGCCCCCGGGACTTCGCCACCATCGCCGCGCACGTCAAGGTGGCTTCCACGGAGAACGGGATTATCTTCGGGAATATCGGTGAGATACACATTGGTATCATATGAATATAAATACTTGAATGATTTGACAGTTTATCCCTTCTACAGCAGCGATTTTTACCTACTGTTTTCGTTGATTGTTGTTAACTTGCTTTCAAAATATTGTTAGGTGTCTAGTTTTTTATTTATTTATATCTAAGTTTAGGTATTTGGGTTCTCCTATGACTTACGTTCGTTAGGTACGTATGCACATTAGTAGTTATACAGGGTTATTTCTAAGTAGCGCATCACCTCTTGCAGGCGGCTTCCTTACATCAATCCCAATAACATTTGTTCTAGGACTTTTTGCAAAACTTGATAATTACCACAAAAACAAAAAAACAAAAACAAATTTGCGCGCTCTGTTATTTATAACTCTGTATTTTGTAAGAAGTTCCTAAACCGGTCGCCCCCCCTCCGTCGCCCGCCCGCCTGCCACGCCAGTTGCGTGCGCATAGAGTACCGTTTAGATGCAGCTAATAAATTTGTTTGGAAAAACTTATTTTTAATATTAATTTTAATTATTCGTTGGTTAAATGTTGTGGTTGTGTTGTGGGATTGATGTAGAAAAGCTGCCTACAAGAGGTGATGCGCTAATTAGAAATAACCCTGTATACACGTTTGCCCCCAGTGTACGAGGTGTCCGGGTCGTCGCTGGGCCGCGGCGTGGTGGTGCTGAAGGACGTGCACGTGGACATCGTGGACTACATCCGCCGCGCCTCCTGCTCCGACGCGGAGTTCCGCCACATGTGGGCCGAGTTCGAGTGGGAGAACAAGGTAAGTGGTTACTATAGTCCTTTCGCGTTAAGAAAATAGTGAGTCATCTGTGCAACTACAGGATAAGGGTGTATTCAAAGTGGAGTAAAAGTAAAAAAAAAAATATAATAATTTTATAAACAGTATTTTCGGACACTGCTTGCACTTGCTGTTTCTATGACTATGGGTGATTATCAGAAAATGGCCTAAAATGCATAATTTCTTTGGCACATTTTTTTTTTCATAATTATTCCATAATAAATAACATACATTGTAGATGTTGTCTAAAGCTACAAATTAATCTTTTTGGCCCTAAAATTTATCCAGTAATTTTGATGTTTTAGCATTTTAAAATTTGGATGCCCAAAGAAATTAGGTTTTTCTCCTAAAAATATATAATTAGAATGCAAAACATATTTTTAGATATTATATTAAACAAGTCACACTTCTAGCTTTAATAATAATAATAAAAACAGGTATATTTTTTCAAACCACACCTGAAAAATCTATACATATAATAAAGCTGAAGAGGATGGAAAGTCTGTACATAAAAGATGTTCGAAAAAAAAATTATTGGGTATACTTAAAATTGATAACAGAACACGTTCCAATAGTTTTTAGAATTTTTGTCTGTTTATCTGTTTGTCTGTTTATCTGTTTATTTGGCTGAGCATCACGCGAAAACGGCTGGACGGATTTTGATGAAACTTTTACTATTATGTAGAGAAAATTATGGACCAGGTTATAGGGTAAAAAAAACATCCCCTAAAAGGGGGGGGGGGTTGGTAAAAACTTGAAATACGTTTGCACGTGAATTTCATAGGGGTGCGTGGTAGTATGATGTGCAAACTACACTGAAACCGAGATTTGAAAAAGTACCAACATAATTATAATATTATCTAATATCTTATCTAATCTAATAATAATATAAATTCTATATTTTTCTAAGATAAATAATGATAATACACACAAACATCCAAAAAACCATAACAATATTACGCAAAATTAAAGAAATAAAACATGTGCATTCCTTCCGTCCTTCTTGCTTCCATCTTGCTTCATCTCCATCCATTGCGCATGCGTAGACATTTTTTTAAAAATTAAATTAAGGCATTGACATCTGGGTCATCAGCCTAAACATGTTTCTCATTTCTTATTCTTTCTTTATTTGTCATTGTTGTGTTGCTTTGTTTCTCCCTATCTACTTTTGATATAATTATTATTACGTAAGTACCACAGACCAAAGAAAAACCAAGCGCGCCAGCTGCGCCGCACTTGACAGCTCTGTGGTAAGTACCTATTGTATTTTAGTGTGTAAGGTGCCACAATTACTTGAATAGACTTATTTTCTTCTTCTAAGTTGGCGAAACGAAGTTCGCGGGCACCAGCTAGTCAAGAATAAAACAAATAAAACTAAGTTTTGTTTCCATTTAAATTTCATTTATTTTCTCTTGAAACATGAATAATCACAGTTAGTATATTTATTATAAAAATTATATAGTCCTTTTCGCAGCTTTTATTTACTGATAACTTTTTCTTTTTCCTTCTTGTTATAATTTCTGTGTACAAAATCTAATTTCTTTGGCGTGGGATGCCAAAGAAATACATAGAAATTAGGAACAATGAAATTAGAAAACACATGTTTTCGATTTTTTTCTAAAAATCCTTTGGCGGTAAAATGACTTTTTTTTGCCAGGTGCATGCCATTTGAGCTAGACTATAGATATAAAAAATATTTAAGCAATCTGTAAATATTGTAGCATGAAAATGTTATCGAAGAAATTAGGCACTTACCTGCCGAAACTCCAGAATCTAGACGAAAAAAAATTTTTATTTATCGGCGTCACGCACAACGCACGTCTGCTTCCTGCGATTTATTGACGGATGACCAGCTAGTTCCGAGGGTGTTCACTCGAATTAGTAGCGAAGTGTTTTAATAGTGATAAATCAACGGTTTTGTCGCGCCAAAGAAATTAGGGTTTTTTGCTCGGACAAAACCATTTCGTTCATTACATCGAAAGTTTATGTAATTTACGTATTAAAATTAATTCACAATACCATCAGATGTATTACAAATAAAAGATATCAAAATAACATTCTTATTTTAATAATTTAGAATACTACAACTCACAGAAAAAAATAAGGGAGTAAAGGACGCGCCAAAGAGCTTAGAAAATTTACCTTTAAAAAAATATTTTAAATCCAGTTATATAAATTTTGCTTAAATACTGTATGGCACTAAGTGTCTATGTATTAAAACTTTCTATAAAAAAAATATCAATGATAAGAAGACAAAATTTCATGGATTTTAGGCCTCGGACAAGACGAAAACTCTGTTTTTGATAATCACCCCTATGCTCTCCACAGTTGCATTTAAATCACACAATTTAAAGTACTTATAAACATTGTAAATTATGCGTCTCTCTCCGCTATGGATTATTGATCCACTATTATTCTTTAGAATTGGTGAAATATTCTTTTTCAAAATTTATTGTTGGACGAGTCACGCAAAATACACACGGTTTTGTTCGAAGGTCAGACTACAACTGGTCACTGTGAACTCGTTTTTTTAATTTCAAGCATTTTAATTGGCTGGGGGGCGTGGCCAGGCCGGCGGACAACGATCACTCACTATTTTCTTAACGCGAATGGACTATAGTGTGTTACTCCGACACATATTTAGTACCACACGGATTAATTGCCTGAAGGTTAAGGTTAAATGTAATAGAGTGTAACTCTCACACGTTGTACAGACGAAGGAGAAATCTTAGCGAATTTAGAGATAGAATCATAAGTTAAATAAATTTATTTAAATTTAAAATAATTTAATTTTTTTAAAGTATCTGAACTCCCAACGTATCATGTCAATAAAACTTAAGTTAGAAATGAACTGTGAATGAGTTAGAACTGTTTCATAAATCGCGTACTAACTGGTGCCCAGTGTTTTTGCATTTTTAATTTTGTTTAGCGACAACAAAGTAAAAAGTACGATGCTAATCAGCGGTGTTGTGTTTTAGTGTTACTTATATTTATGCCAGTCAACTAAACAATTTACTATGGGTATGTCATTTTGCTATGAGTTATATAAGAACAAAAATATAGCATGTAATTTTTTAGTAAATTGGATTAAAAATATATATATATGTCGGAGATCGACTATGCTTATGGTTGATAAAAGAAGAGTGCGGATTGCCAGTACCAAATATGGTGCTAGACAGAGTCTATGTGACATCGAGCGAGCAATTGTCAGAGTGACAGAGATGGTCTTGGGTTTTGGTGAAGAGCAGTTGGAAAGTGATGATGCTTGGTGTTTGCGTAGAAACTGTCCGTGATCCGTGCCTTCTTGTGAATTAATCGAATGACCTACGGAGTGCTATCAAGAGGAGATAATCACAGTGTTGAAACAGTTCTATTGGTTTTATTTGAGTCTAACACATAACCCACGTACGCCCACACAAGTTATAGTACTAAACGGCCCCTGAAGACGGCTCTGATGACGAAGGTATTCCTGCCGTCTTCGTCATCAGAAGTGGGATGATACTGTGTTAGTTCAAATGAAGAAATGGAAATTGACCGTTGCTATGATCTGTGTTAGTTCAAAATTGAGAAGAAGAAAAAGAGAAATTGACCGTTGCTATGCATTGTTTGAAAAACAAAATGTAAACATGCGCGTTGCTATGCATTGTTTGAAAATCAAAATTAGAACATGCGCGCGCAGATATACCGAAAACAATTGCATGAAGTAACCTGATTTCAAACTTGGAAAAGAAGGACACGGACGCGAGATCATGATGCGCAACTGTAAGTTGTGTTTTGAGAAAATTATTTATGTGGTACCTAGTCAACATGTCGTCACGATAAACAATGAAAGAAGAAAATAGCACCAATGTTGTTGTTAAGGATTGCATACCAAGGAATGTCATGAACTGAGAATTAAATTCTGTTCACAAGCCGACTACTACCAAACCAAAACCTGCATAACCTCAAAAATCTGGTTGTTGTTGTTGTTTTTAAATTCGCTCATATTACGAGCAGGCAAAGGAACTAAGCTATACAGCCTTGTCTTGATTTTCGTTTAAAAATCTGCATAGTGACAGATCCTGTGACAAAGATATCAGTTAAAAAATGCAAGTCTATTATTTAGGAATTTCACTAACAATTTTGGAAGGAAGAATAAAAAGTCACAAGTGTCAAGATGTGCAAGTGGGTATGACAAGATGTATTGTGCGTAGAGTTAGCGCAACCAAGAGAATACCAGTGGAGTCGGAGCTTTCAAGTCAACCTGTGCACCGTAAATACGCCAATTGAGGTCCTGCGACACGCTATCCGGTGAGATTTAATTGCTTTGAATAAAAGTTTGCCGAACTATTTCACTAACAATTTTGGAAGGAAGAATAAAAAGTCACAAGTGTCAAGATGTGCAAGTGGGTATGACAAGATGTATTGTGCGTAGAGTTAGCGCAACCAAGAGAATACCAGTGGAGTCGGAGCTTTCAAGTCAACCTGTGCACCGTAAATACGCCAATTGAGGTCCTGCGACACGCTATCCGGTGAGATTTAATTGCTTTGAATAAAAGTTTGCCGAACTATGTGATGCTGTGTGATGTAATTTGTTTCAGGAGAAATAGCTATACCCGACGCGGCTGTTGTTTGCAAATACACCAAGGTTGGAGCCGCGATGACGAGCTGTGCCGACATGAGAACCAAACCCAGCGGTGCAGCAGCATACAGCGAGGGCGCTGTTTCGCTACAAATGTATCGTGCCGGGACATCTCGCGGCCTGGTGTACGTGCGGTGGCGGCGTCGCGGAGGCTGAGGCAAGCCGCGCACGCACTGAGTTGCGGGTCGACTTAACCCTGCCACGGGTTATCGTGGGCACAAGGTGAACCGTATTATTTCTCTTATGATTCTGGTGCTGAATACTCATTGGTTAAAGAAAGTTTTAAGGCGTTACTTAATGGTAAACGATTTGACAAGGTGGCTGCTATAAACGCGTATTCAGCACAGAAGTAGTTAATGTCATGTGACGTTCGATACTCAACCTCTTGAGATTTTACCTCATTGTTTACTGAATAATTGTTTTAATGGCTACGTTACAATAGATCGGTCAAAAATTATTGACATTGTTGGTAGGTCATGTACCAGATGAAATTGATAATGCATTGGCGATGTTTAATTGTTTTTGTGTAAACGCGAGTGAGAGCTCTATCTGGCGGAGGTCGGGGTGGTGGCTTAGAAAAAGCGTGGAGGCTTTTGAAAAGCGTGGTGGCTTATAAAGTGGTGGGAGCAATGGTGATGTTGCTGGTTGGCCGAGGCCGTGGAGATAGAGGGGTGTTCACTCGTGTCGTGGCGTGTTTCAATGATTGATTTTTTGTGATAAAGTGATGACCTTTATCGATGGTACATGATCTGACTTTGATGTTGTGATATTACGGTTTTATGATATTCTGATTTACTTAGACAAGAAGTAAAAACAATGGTTAAGAGAATGAGTTTAAATTTTGGTTTGCGTGTGAAGTTGTCTGATGATTAATGGTCAGGATTGGCCGAGCTAAACAAGTAGATACTGTCGTTTTGTGTTTGTCCACAGTATAATACACGAGGACGTGTATACGCAGGATGGCCGTGTCGGAGATCGACTATGCTTATGGTTGATAAAAGAAGAGTGCGGATTGCCAGTACCAAATATGGTGCTAGACAGAGTCTATGTGACATCGAGCGAGCAGCTGTCAGAGTGACAGAGATGGTCTTGGGTTTTGGTGAAGAGCAGTTGGAAAGTGATGATGCTTGGTGTTTGCGTAGAAACTGTCCGTGATCCGTGCCTTCTTGTGAATTAATCGAATGACCTACGGAGTGCTATCAAGAGGAGATAATTACAGTGTTGAAACAGTTCTATTGGTTTTATTTGAGTCTAACACATAACCCACGTACGCCCACACAAGTTATAGTACTAAACGGCCCCTGAAGACGGCTCTGATGACGAAGGTATTCCTGC
The DNA here is from genome assembly GCA_916618145.1 of Emmelina monodactyla. Taxonomy (NCBI): domain Eukaryota; kingdom Metazoa; phylum Arthropoda; class Insecta; order Lepidoptera; family Pterophoridae; genus Emmelina; species Emmelina monodactyla. The sequence continues at coordinate 10,430,316 of OU745302.1, read as the reverse complement.
CGTCTTCGTCATATATATATTAATAATGATTAAAACAATGATTGAAAACGTTTATTTACATTTTTCGATTAAGACGAATGCTTTTATAATTTTTTATCCATTTATTTACGTTGTATACGTTCCCAGGTGTCAGTGAACACGAGTATCACAGACCTGCGGGAGTACCTGCACCACCTGCTGGCTTCCACCAACATGCAGTGTCTAACTCCTGATAAGGTAACTTGTTAATTTATCACTAGTGGCCGCCCGCGACTCCGTTCGCGTGGAAATCGGTTTCCCGTGGGAATGAGAAGTTTTCCCGCGGTAAAAAGTACCCTATATGTTATTCTGATGTATAACCTATATTTCTGTAAAGTTTCATCAAAATCCATCCAGTAGTTTTTACGTGAAAGAGTAACAAACATCCATCCATCCATCCATACATCCTCACAAACTTTCACATTTATAATATTAATATAAGTAGGAAGTAGGATTGTAAGGAATTTGCTGCTTATATTTGAACTTTGTAGAATGTGTAAATATGTTAGCTTAATAGAGATTTTGAGACATTTCGATGGATTTGCTCAGAAAATACTTTTAATTAAAAGTCATATCTGTTAGTAAATGGTTTAAACTTTGGTGTTAAGTTGTTGATTTGTATAATGGATTCTTTTCCTACTGGAGAAATAGTTTTCTTTTATAGATACACTCAGAGTAGTTACGATATTTTTAACCTGTCTATATCAGAGTCGTGTGTATTTGCTTCCTGAAATCCTATCACCCGTTTTCTGGGGGGCTACCGCGTAACTACGACGTCGACAACTGTTTTCATTGGCTAGAGACCCGCCATTGTTAACAATTTAGCCTATGAAAACAGTTGTCGACGTCGAGTTCAAATCGACGCTAGTTACGCGGTAGAGGGGCTGCTTGCCGCGATATTTTCTCTTATGCCGTTAACTCTATCTAAACTATGGTATGTGCAGGCGCTGTCAGGCCAATGTGGGTTCATGGCGGCGAACCTCTACGCCAAGTCGATCTTCGGCGAAGACGCGCTCGCCAACCTCAGCATAGAGACGCCGCTCAACAAGCCGGGGGCGCCCGTGGTGGGCCATGTGCGGATACGAGCCAAGAGCCAGGTAATGTGAAGGAAAAAACTGAAATTATTTTTCCTTAGGTAGATTATACAGGTAGGTACTAACTTTTAACTTGTCTCCAAGTTCTTTACATAAGTGTTCACTTTATAATCCCTTTTGTGACAAAACGTGACTATCAATGGCCCCCATTCTGAAAACACTGTCTAAACTAAACTAAAACTATCGCTGTCACTTACTCTTCAATAGAATAAGACAGAGACAGGTAATCATTTTAGTCCGCCAAACTAAAATGTACAGTAAGTTGCAAAAGTCCATACCGAGTTGATAAAAATTATAGCATCCAGTGGTCGCTTCTACACACACACTGACATAAATAAACTAATATTTTACTACTACTTCTTAATATCAACCTTAACGCATCAGTTTTAAAGCTCAATATATTTTTGTAAACTATTGTGGTTGTTAAAACATTTTCGCATACGACGATGTTTTTTTCGGATCAACCTACACTCTAACCGACAACATTGATACTACTTGTTGCGATAATTCTCAACCTTAATCTGAGAGCTTTAGGTTCAGGTTCAATTTTATTTATTTTACTTTTTAAGTTGTAAGAAATACTAACTAAATGAGGGTAAATAAATATAGAAGGTAAGGTAGTAAGAAAACAGTAGATAAAAACAGTAATTTATTATAACTTATTTACAAATATATTTAGGTAATGCTTGATACTTAATTAAAATAATTGATACTGATTTCATAAGATAATAATAATTACAGTCTATATTTCAAACTTCCAACAACAAACATTAATGTATTTTTACACTTGTTTTACTTTTTAAGGTTAGTTGTAGCTTAAGTAATCGTTTTCGTAAAGAAAAGAAAATTGAAGCTAGCTAACCATAAAAAATACATTGTAATTGAAAAATATTTTACTTACGAACTTATATTTAATTACTACTTTCATGAAATACTATTGGTATTTAATATACCCTCCCCTGTTTTCAATAACCATAAGCTAACGCGCACCGTCACATTGATTTCACTATATTCGAACAATACACAGTTCCACTTTAATTTCCACACTTCCAGACACTTCCATTGGTAGAAAATGCCTCTGTAGTCCTGTCATTTCGCATGTCCCATCATTGCGCCATCAACATGGAACTATTACCCTTTCGAGGCCATCAATTCCCATACATTTAGGTTACATCGATGTTTTGAACTATTGTAAATCCACCGTTTTACCGTTATCTACTGAAACAAAAACAAAATATGAATAAATATAACAAACTGTTATAATAATACCCAATCAAAAAAAAATATATTTAAAAAAACACTATTTTCATACTTACGGTAAATATTATATTATATCATATAAATGTATGCTTTTCGATAATACGCATTCTGTCCTGCATACTAATACATATTAACTTGCATGTTATAGAACTTGGAAATCAACTTTATCAAACACAACACTGGCACCTTCGCTAGCGAACCAGCAACGACAAAGCATTTAGCAAATAATTCAATCATTGTATGATTTTGGATATTTTCGTTTTACCCTCAAATTGTGACATTTGTAAGAAATGTTCAAATGTTTTCTAATTTTACTCGCAATCCGACTAATATTTTTAAAAATGTGTTTAGTCTTAAGCCTTTTATGTTATGGTTGAAAATAATTTGTAACATTTAATGTCTATGTGTGTGTCATTTGCATGCAAGCAGTTATAGACCTTACACTCAGTATGGACTTTTGCAAATGACCGTATGTGTAATATGACACGGCGAAGGCAATTTTAGGCTAGTCCTCAGCGCATTTCGTTCAATTTTACAATGATGTGGACTAAATTTAGTGAGGCCAATGTACCTGTCTTTTTTTAATACGAAGCATGAGAAAGTGACAGTGATATTTTTAATTTAGTTTTAGAGAGTGTTTTGAGAATCGGGGCCAATAGCAATCTTAACTATATTTTAAAATATACAGGGTCTGTCGTAATGAATGGATAACCCGTTACCTACAGTTGATCCGGATGTGAGGCTATAAGAAAATGATGTCTTCTTGCCAGGGTTGTCAACCATAAGAAAATGGCGAAGACTTTTAAACTTTTTTATAAATTTCGCTATTTTTTTCATTTATTCCGCTGCCATTTCTTCAAATTTTGATGTATTTGTATAATTCTTTTAGTATTATACTGCTGAAGACGTGTATTATGTAATTTAAATACAATTTTAGGTGTTATTCACGTTGAACATTATCAAAATACTCATTTTAAGAAAAATATTTCCAATTTTTTTTCTTTATGTCAACTTTTGATCATCTCCTGTGGAAAAAAAAAGTATGACGTTATAGCTGCCCATGATCTCAATAAATTGTCTAGTATGTGTAGATTCTAAAAAGGTATAACGATGTGTACTTTACAAGCAACATTAAGTTACAGGAGCGAGAACACTAATCAAGGTCGGAATTTTTATTTTTCATGTTATGTTATAAATGGTTGTAAAACTTCGTCATAATGATTTTATTCTATCAAGATACTTTGCACAAACACTATCGGGCCACTAATAGGATATTCAGAAGAAAACCCGGTTGTTTTTGGGAAAAAAATAACATTACTTTACGATAATAATGAAAATGTACAAATGAAAATTGTTGTGCTCTAATAGTTACATGCGACAAACATGTTGCGACAAGTTTATTCGAAATTAAACGGATTTTAAAAATCGAACAAGACCGCATTACAAAGAAAAGGGTACTCATCACATCAGTGTGATTTTCACCATCGCATGTCCTTTTGTTCACATTGGCCCCGATTCTGAAAACACTCACTAAACTAAAACTATCGCTGTCACTTACACATCAATAAGACAGAGACAGGTAATCATTTTAGTCCTGTCAAACTAAAATGTACGTGCAATATGACACGGCGAAGGCAATTTTAGGCTAGTCCTCAGCGCATTTCGTTCAATTTCACAATGATGTGGACTAAATTTAGTGAGACCAATGTACCTGTCTTGTTCTGATACGAAGCATGAGAAAGTGACAGCGATATTTTTAATTTAGTTTTAGAGAGTGTTTTGAGAATCGGGGCCACTATTTTCGTCAATTTGTTACTGCTTTCTAATATTTGACTATGATTTTCCTTGTGATTTGGACTTGATAACGTGGTGATACTGATGACTTTGCTCACATTTACGGACATTGTGTTGGGCTATCGATTGAACTTGTTGTTTTGGAAAAGTTTTTGTGTAGTTTGTGTATCATGCCGCAACAGTATACGCCGGCCGAATACGCGAACATGCATTACATTTACGGTGTATGTAATGGCAGCACCAATAGAGCTTCTAGTGTTTATCGTGTAAGATATCCAAATGTGCGACATCCTGATTACCGTGTGTTCATTAAAGTGAACAATGAATTTATGGAAGGACGATTTCCTTCTAATTTTTTCCACTTTTCTTTGTAATGCGGTCTTTGTTCGATTTTTTAAATCCGTTCAATTTCGAATAAACTTGTCGCAACATGTTTGTCGCATGTAACTATTAGAGCACAACAATTTTCATTTGTACATTTTCATTACATTATTATCGTGAAGTAATGTTATTTTTTTCCCAAAAACAACCGGGTTTTCTTCTGAATATCCTATTAGTGGCCCGATAGTGTTTGTGCAAAGTATCTTGATAGAATAAAATCATTATGACGAAGTTTTACAACCATTTATAACATAACATGAAAAATAAAAATTCCGACCTTGATTAGTGTTCTCGCTCCTGTAACTTAATGTTGCTTGTAAAGTACACATCGTTATACCTTTTTAGAATCTACACATACTAGACAATTTATTGAGATCATGGGCAGCTATAACGTCATACTTTTTTTTTCCACAGGAGATGATCAAAAGTTGACATAAAGAAAAAAAATTGGAAATATTTTTCTTAAAATGAGTATTTTGATAATGTTCAACGTGAATAACACCTAAAATTGTATTTAAATCACATAATACACGTCTTCAGCAGTATAATACTAAAATAATTATACAAATACATCAAAATTTGTAGAAATGGCAGCGGAATAAATGAAAAAAATAGCGAAATTTATAAAAAAGTTTAAAAGTCTACGCCATTTTCTTATGGTTGACAACCCTGGCAAGAAAACACCATTTTCTTATAGCCTCACATCCGGATCAACTGTAGGTAACGGGTTATCCATTCATTACGACAGACCCTGTATAGTGTGACAATGATGGCTTGATAAAATATATAAATACTTTGACATTGCATCATTAGTCAAATTACTGCTATAGCCACGCGCCTACACGAATACCGTTTAACTTCGACATTGTAAATATAATTACGTATTCCTCCAATGTCTTGTCATGCTTCACATGTTTTTTTCATTTATCGTTCATTGACGTAAGTAATTAGGGGAACAAGCAATATACGTCACAGTAACTGTAAATAATGTGAACAGTTTACAACCAGCTGTTTTGGCGATGTGTACAGTAATAGTGTCGAATTACTTAATACATCATAGAAATACTAAGTATGTATTATAAATTTAATTTGTTGACACGTTATATATCTACAATAGCCTATATTTCTAGGCAAAGTCTTTTTGATTACAACATTTGATCGCAATTTGTCTAGCCATATCGGTGTCATAGTAAACTTTTACATCGATAATAAAAACTAGTTAATATAGATTTTTTTACTACATGACTATAAAAAATTGAGTTTATGAACACTATTAAACATATATTTATATTTAGAGAGAGCAAATATACTTCCCGGCAGACAGACAGATTAGATGTTGGTGAAGAAATATTGCCAAAATGTTGTTGTAGTTGCCTTATTTGAAACTAAATGTAGTCAATATTGTTAAAAAATAATGTCGTCTGAAGTCCCATTTATGATAAGCTGACTATAATAAACACCAGTTAATTTTTAATAAAATGGAAATTAACAAAAAAAGACATTTATAATGTATTGAGTTAAAGTCTAAATGTATTTCATAAATAGTCTACCATTTACCATAAAATTGTTGTAAAATCAAAATTCTTTTATTCATCATAGATATGTAACATATACTTAATGAACGTCAATGTTACAAACTTCGACTTTACCTAACCGTAGACCGAGAGAAAAAAGCCGGCGAAAAAAAAATCCCAGCACTCTTGTCGGATGTCAGTCGGTATGTCAGTGTATAATGCACTATTGAACTATTTATTTAAATTGCAGGGTATGGCGTTAAGTCTGGGCGATAAAATCAACATGATGCACAAGTCGCCGCCGCCAAAACCTGCGCTCACGCCGGCCGCGTAAATATCATTGTAGGTTATATTACTTAATATGTGCTATATATGGTGAATATAAGGGGGGCGTCACTGCAATGGTTATGAAGGCGATAACTCTTTTAGAGTGTGTGTAAATTGCAATAAATTAAAGGCATTTTTATATGATTATGTATGTAACATTACATGCTTCTCAAGCATCTGACGTCTGGTAAAGATAAAGTAATTTGACAGCATTGGAGAAATTGAACTATTGCAGTGACAACTCAATATTTGTCACATAGTTATGTTTTATCGATGATCCTAAGATAAAGGTATTATTATTTAACGGAATATATGAAATTATGGAATATTGAAGTGTTTCAGTTTCAACTAATAACCAATTTGACTAACCTTTTACAAAGAAAATAATGAATTAATGTTTCGTTTAGAAATATGATTCTATCATCAACGTTGTTGCTTCAAGGAGTTTCCAAGGTAACTGTTTATTTTTGGAGGCAATAATCGTCGACATTGTTTACATCTACTGCAGGTTCACCTCCCGCTGTAATACAAACTACGTCATTCATACACACACACACACACATACACACACACATGGAATGTTTTATAAATCCGTGTTTACGAGGAGTCGGGTTACACCAGACTATTTGTGGAAATAGGTTACTGATGACGTCATAGCGCAATCTATGAACTCTACATCGTGGCCTATTTTTGAACGGAGAAAATAGAAAGTCTGTATAGATTTATAAAGTCTTTTTTTAACGACCTGAGAATTGCTTATAGAAATGTGTTGAGGAGGAATCAAGGGCAGATAAAAAAATAAAATGCATAACTATGAAATAAATTAGTTTATTTTGCCGTCATAAGATGGTCTGCGACGACAAAGTTCCCTGACTGGTGCGACATGCGAGTAGAAATAATAAAAATAAATTATATAAATAGTGATACGTTAATGGTATGATTACAAACAGTACTGGCGAGCTTGCGCCCGCGATCAATGCGGTCTCTCTCTCTGTGACAATCACTTATCTGAAACAAACAGACACGTTGTTACAATATGTTGTGACGGAGTTATTGCCAATATCAGATAGTTTAGTGAAGAATTTGTTGGCAATTGTTCGTTGTCTGGTATTTGGTTTTATCTTATTCTGAAACGGCGCACCCTGAACGATTCTAGTTGGTAATGATATGTATCAAATTACACTACTTTAGTTCTTGCTACACAATACATGTGTTTTAACCGAACACTAATACACGTATTTCAAACACTATGATATTTAATTTTCATTACAAGGAACTCGCAGTAGCCTTGTATACTTTCCATACGGTTCAGAGTTAACGTATTTAAAATAAAACAGTTAAATTTAGCTTTTTACCACACACATGTCAACAATATGTCTTAAATCTGTATACATTTTTCGTAATTATTTGATTCATTCTACGTAGCACACCAAAGCTTCATTCAAACTATATGTAATCTACAGTCAAAATGACACTTTCTGTATTGTATTTGTCATTTTGACATACCGATCAAAGGTAACTGACTGCTGATTTCTACAGTCGCATTCTCACATAATTCAACCTTTAATCCGTAACTTACTTCTCACTTTAAACAATCATGTCTTGTTTCAAAAAATACCAGAACTTGAATCTTACGAATAGCTCTGCTGACTGCTGTTGCCAACTCATTCCATCGTAATAAGCAATACTTGAACCTAACAGAATAGCTCTGCTGACTTGTTTTCTCACTCTACCCTACTTGTAAGGTTGAACTTACTTATTCTTCTTCTTCTTCTTCCTCCTCCTCTTCTTCCTCTTCCTCTTCCTCTTCTTCTTCCTCTTCCTCCTCGACGACTTCTTCCTCCTCTTCTTCCTCGACCTCGGGCTCGTAGATGGGCTCGTCCTCGTCCTCGACGGCCTTCACGTCCTCCTCACCATCGGGGGAGTCGACGTCGCCCTTCTTCTTGCCGGGCCTCTCGCCGAACCATTTGGGCAGTCTCGCTAAAGGGTTAACATGTTAAATTGATGAATTTAGAAGAAAGGAAACATGGAAAGACAATTTTTTTAAATAATGCTAACTTAAATAAGACTATTTAAAGAGCACAAAAAGGATAAAATACGAATAAGGAAGACATGCACGAAAGGTGCAGTAAAATGGCAAAACTCAAGGATGTAATGTACAGTGTAATCTTACCCTTCTGCCTGCCTCCGAACTGGGTGGTCCTCTCCTGCCAGACCTTCTCAAGGAAGTCCTTGTTGAGTTTCTCTAGGTCCTATCGGGACAAGGGTGACACAAGGGTTCAAATTACTGATGCAATTAAGGTCGAGAGGAGCTGAACATTCAGGACTGAATATGGATACAATCGAAAATAGGAGCATGATATCGATGTTTGGGGTAAACTAGATGGAACAATCATGCCGAAAACACAGTGCCATGGGCAACAAATATAGGGGCATGTGTTCGTCTTACTCTTAGTCCTATTCATGAATTCTTCCATTCTGTCTTGCCAAATCTTATCCATCATTTCGGCATAAGTTGTATCGTGGCCCTGTGTTTAAAGTTATTTTAGCAAGTGCTTGAAAATCTTAATATTCTTTTATTGCCTTATTTTGTTGAGTAATACATTTAGATATAAATTTATACTTACACCCTCAAACAATTTCTTTTTGTCGTCATATGACCGTGTGTCGACACGTCTTTCATATTTGGAGGCTACTTGGATTTTAGGCTGCGAACAAAATCTGTATGTTATTTATATGTTTTCGATTATGAAAATTTTAATTTGTTTGTAAGTCGTAACCTACCGGGTGCTTGCCGGTGAGGGCTTCGGGGTCGAGACCCTTCTTGAGAGCCTTGTGTCTCAACTGTTGTTTCTGTCTTTCTTTGAGCTCTTTTAACTGAAAAGAAAACACATTTGTTACTTCTTCCCCAGTTCAATCAAAAATTGTAATGTGATGTATGTGATTGAATGTATAAGTACTAACGTCGTAGTCCTGTCTCTTTTGCCTCTCCTCAAGATCGTATTTCTCGGTCTCGAGTTTGACGATGCACTCCCACAGCTCGGTGGCCTTGACGCGGAGTTTCTCTGCGGAGAGGTGCTCGATGCTGAGGGGCTTGATGCGGATGGACAGGGAGATCTTCTTCTCTTCTTCGAGCTGTTCCTTGGTCTTGTTGCGCTCCAACTGGGCGTTGCTGAGGCCAAACTGTTAACGAGAAAATGGCAATAAGTGCGGGATTCCCTTGCATTTATAGTTAAAAAAGAATGCGTATCGTTTGAAATATAAGAGTATCAATTACGTTATCGCTCTTCTTTTGGATAGTGAAGTTAGGTCCGGTCTTGCTGGATTCTTTGTACGCGGCGAGCATAGCCTGGCGCTTCTTCTCGGCTTCCTCGAGTCGCTGCCTCTTCTCCTCGATGTCGCGCTGTTTCTTCTCTTCGATCTCACGCACTCTCCTTTCTTCCTCTTCCTTCTTCTTCTGGGCGAGGCGCTTCTCTTCTTCCGCGCGGGAAACCTAGAAACATAATATGTTAGGTTACCGCTGCAGTTAGACAATTTGAATGTGTAACGTTCTTTATACAAGTTTGTAAAAAGTAATGGTACCTTGCGCTTGGCCTGCTTTTCCTTAAGGCGTTTGAGCTCATCCTCCTCCTTGGCTCTCTGTTTGCGCCATTCGTTGATGTATTCCTTCAACTGATCATCTAAGTCTGACCGCTTCTGGTCTTGACGCTGTGAACAACCAACTGTTTAGCAATAGTTCCCAAACCAAGTACCAACTAATATTGTAGGAATGATAACGAGGATTACCTTGATGAATTCTGGGTCTCCTTCACCCCTGGAATTTACAACAAGAGATTAGTAATGATGTAGATATTAACGCGGTGGTTAATGTTAGAAAAATCTTTTTCAGTAATTTGACATATAAACATTTTTGTTACGGCGATCACATTCTATATAACAGGTGTGAATCACGTTAGGTTTAAAACGCTTTTACGCTCTTCTGTTTAGCGTTAAAGCATGAATAGTTTTATTTGTATTTGTGTTTGTGTAATGACAACTGTTACTTTTTGCAAAATTATTATGTTACTTGTTTACAGTTTTTTTTTATTACGAACAGCATCGAAATATAGTATCTTAAAATGTACAGTTTGTGTGGTGTCTTGTGTTTGTGACGTATTATGCAGACTGCAAATGGTAGAGACGTACAAATAAACAATACACGAATTCATTATTTGTCTAGGTATTCATGCTACTATATGTGTCATGCTAGTCCTCTCATGCACTATATATTTTGTTGGGATTACGTCGGGACAATTCGGGAGGTTGTCTGTTGACCGACATCTTGATTTCTTACACAACGGCGCGGGCGCAGCGGTAAATAGTTCGGAAATAGAACGCCTACCGATTGGTAAAAATAGACGCCACGACGGCGAGCGGTTTATTCGTTTAGCAAACAGTGATCTGGTCAGATGTGATAATTTTGGAGGGACGTAAAAATCTGCGCTCGCTCCTTTTAAAGTTAATGAGAGGATTAAAGTTAGTAACACCACAACGAGCGGTGCAACTTACGCGATCGACGGTCTACTCCTAGAAACAGAAAACAACAATCAGCATCTACTGCCTCTATGTATCACTATATCAAATTATTCCCTTAAGGCGTGAGATTTTATTGCGACACGACACAAACACTGCATAAAAAGCTCAATTACAACTTTTGACAGACAATTCTTTTATATCTATAGCTTTTGGGAACGGTTATTTAGCTCTTTAAAATGATAACAAATATTTATTTGACGGTACACAATTTGAACGCCTAGAAGCTAAGCTTGTCGAAAAGATCAAAATGATACTTACTCAGATTTATGGGCGGGCCTTGAGGTTGACACGAAGACGGCAGCGGCGAAAGGAAAGATAAAATTAATTAGTATAAAAGTTTAATTGATTCTTTTAGTATCTTACATACTGTTAAGTTAATGGAAACAGTTTTTATTGACAAACTTTAAGCCACAGAATATGAAAGCGCTTGTTAGATACCAAATGGATTAAATAAAAACACATTACTTACGAATCCGTTGAGCTTTTTGAAGTTGTGTTAGTAGATGTAAATGAAGCTGATAATAAAAAAAGCGTGTTTCCAACAGCAAAGCACCTAATATTAAGTGAGACACTCTGGAAGCAATAGAAGCGAAAAAAGGTAAAGCGCCGAAAGCGTTAAAATGAACTGAACTTAGACTTATAAATGAGAGGAATCACGTCACTTACTTCCTGCAACAAAAGAGATAAGGGGGTGGTGAGGGCGTGCATGAAGCCCAAAACAATGTAACGAGAACCGGGAAACAGAATAGCCGTGCCTCAATCGAGCGCAAACTAGAAATTTCTTAAACCTTTCAACTAAAGAATCAGTCAACGGCTCGCCAAGGCAGCTTACCAACGGCCAGTTAAGCTCAGTGTTCCAAAACCAAACTTCAAAAAAAATTAATTATATTTCATCGAATAGATAAAATGTAAGAATACTTACGTCTCTGGAACTTCTTCTTCTACTTCCTCCTCCTCAGAGCCACTGTTGAAACACGGAATAGTTTATATACGAACATGGGGAGAGATGCCGGTGTTACAAGAAGTTACAACTTACAAAGGGACATTTATACTGTTAGCACAATTCACAATAGGACTTAGACTAATGAACAAATTGAGACACAAAGTGTTGATGTTTACAATGTTTACCTTTGACTTGATTATTATAATCTTAACTTTCATCATTGAAATAGTCATTTGAATTAACCACAGTGTATACTTACGAGTATTCTTCTTCGTCAGACATGTTGGTAGTTTATGTGTTCTGCAACAGAAAATAACAACACTAAAATTATCTATCGTTTGAATATTCTTTTATCTATAAAATTATATTCTCGATATATTATTGAGTATTCCGATCCCGATGCCGCTACGCGAATGATTGTCTCTTTTTATTTTAATTAGCTACTGCACGTGTCATTCATCATATATCTCTTTCGCTTGGCAACGTTTGAAGTTTGTTTACATCTTCATTTAATTTAGATTGCTATCATATTTAATGATTCTATATTAGTTACTATGCAACTCGATATAAGTAGGAGCTATACCATTATTTAGGTCGTCTTTATTTAAATTAGATTTAGGTCTGACTTCAATTCCAATAGTTATTTCATTTAGATTTAAAATCAATTTGTCTTGAATCGCCATGATGTCAATTGTTTTGTTAGCCGGATCATAAAAAGCAATCAATCAATGCCGGTGATCGACAGTTGGGTGCCAAATCGTGAAAGTCGTCAGCGAGTCAGTTGGCAGATGTTAAAAATTTGCGTTGGCGTAAAGTGTATAGTGAGCGTGGAATCTCGCTTATTGTTTATGATCCCGGCGGATATTTTTAGCGGTTTTATCTTTCAGCCCATGAGGAACACCTACGGACGCGATCTTGGCAACCATTCAAAGGAAGAGTAAAATTGGATTTTAAAACTAGCCGTTGTTGCCTCAGGACTCGGGTTTCGTTACATCTAGGAATTTCGTTTAGCGTTGGTTTGAAATATTTATCTTTAAATTGGTTGAATTAAATTAAAAGTTTTTATTACATTTTTGGGGAAACATAAGATTAAAATTTTGGCGAAAACTAGGTATTAGGAACTTTCATGTTTAGGAATTTAAAATATGTATGAAACTTTTAACTAGATTTAATTGTGATTAGTTAACGATAAATCTCTTCTGTTAATAAAATTTAAAGGTTATCAAACTATTTTAAGATATCACAGGTGGACGGGTCGATGTATCTCAAGTTATGTGTCAGCGTGTATGTGTGCGCGTTATGTAATGTGTGTTTGTGTGCCGGGCTATAAGACAGTTTCCGTATCTAAGAGCCTAGGAAGATTGAGCCCACAAATGGACTAATTGAATATTATACCGATTTTATGAAAAATCTCATCAGGAATTAGGCCAACACAATAATTAATATGTATGAAAAAATCTGACCCTCTGATCAATTAGTTTGGGAAGGACTCAGAATCTATTTTTTTAGTTGTGTAAAAGTGTCTCTTTTTGTAGCAAAATTGCATTTTTAAGAACATTTTCATGTAAATTAAATCTAAACATGAAAAATGTATCTGTGTATAGTGTGGCACATAAAAATATAACTGAAAAAAGCCACATTTTGTGGAAAAGCGAAATACTTCGCGACAGGAAGTCGGCGAGCGGTAACGTAATCCGGCGTTCGATCGGCGCGCGCGCCGCTTTTGGCGCTGGGCTATTTATAGTGGGGCGGGTCCCGGTGGTCCGCGGCCGTAGGGTCACTCCACTGGGTTCACTGAGCACTGGGCACTTCACTTACGTCGCACGGGTGGTTAGCGGTCACGAGTCACGAGCGATGCAGCGACGTTGGTATGCGGAGTCCGCGGCGACCGGGGCGGCTCTGACCGCTCGCGCCGCTACGCCCGCTCACCATCGCCCCCACCACCATGGTATATTTAGCGCCGGACATTTTTGTGCCAGCTCCGGTTTCGACTCTTCGGAAGCGATCTCCAGCCGCCAGCGGGCTCGCTGTCAATGAAATGTAAGGGGAGGCGGCTCGGACGAGGAACGGTGGAATCGCTTACCTACCTCAAGATATTGATGTGATAAACTTCGTTATTTAGTAGCTTTATGTATAAATCTTCGTTACACTGCAGTCATTCCGACATAATTCAGTTATTAAAGATATAACATCGTTTTGTTGTAAACTTTGCAGACGGCCCATAAACTATTTATGTAGGTAGTTGACATTAGTAATCCATCCATGCACATAATAATAGTAACACGGCTATTATAATGAGAAGTTAATGATTTGAGATAACTAAATCAGTCTGGAGATTTATTATTATTTATTTATTTACTTTTCGATAAAAAAGGATCGTGTTTAGGTATATCGTTGGACATTGGACTTGAAAAAGACAGCTGATCAGTTTAGCCATTATTCTTTGGATACCTTTGAAGACATATGTACACGCTTCTAAGTCCTTTGTAACTTATCGATATTGATTGCTTTACTTACTTTGCGATATTTAATGCTATAGGAGAAGTTTTTTTTTTATAGATACCTATTTATCGCTACACTTTTGGTACGATTAAAAAGTTTTTGCAGGTATCTACTCACTAGGGACCTAGTTTATGGAAGAGGCACCGAGTAGGTATGTAGTACCTACCTACTAGGTACTTACTTTACAGAATTATTAATGAAAAGTTAATTTCCTAAAATTGGATTTTTAGATTTAAAGCCATTCTGGTTAAAATACAAACACGTAAACAATTTTTTCTCGTCATAATACTAGGGTCATCTAGAGTAGAGACCTCAGTACCAGCTACTATGAATGAACTTTTCGAGGAGAACTTGCTTCGTTGTCAAAAGTACCATTGGTTTAGGTTGAAATGACAGTTACACTGATGGCAAGGTGCTCCTGACTCCACTGCAAGAGGGCATTCAGGAAACTATTAAATCGCTTGTTCAATCAAAAACCAAAATACCTTACTAAGAGAACCCGTCGTTCGAGTTGGTGCAAACATGTATTTCTGTTGGGTGTTGTTGTATAGAGAAATAACATAGATATTATATAGGGTGTTTGGAGGGTGAGTAGCCAAATGAAAATAGTGGATGGTGAGGCTATTAGCTATTTACTTCCACTTATTAAATAGCATTTTGGTTTAAGGATTAGAATTTAATTAATATTTAAAATTTTAAGCCTCTAAACACCCTGTAGGTATATTTTTCAAGTTCCGGCAACTACACCGAGATTATGCTTTCCATTTGTTGCTGAAGATGAACTAGGTATCTAATATCTTTAGTAGTATATTATAGTTCTTACTTTTCAAACACTAACTTACTACCAAGTATCAAGTGGGTAATATCTTAGTAGAGCTTAGCTTATTAGAGATAAACAATCCGAGGTAAAATGAAGATAAACCATCCTACCAAAACCCTTCTCAAATCGAGGCAAAAGGAACGTACGTGAGATTTCCTCCTTTCTCTCTGATTCGTCACTGATGTGGGGTACCTAACAGTTTTCGGTAACCAAGTGCCACCAGTTATAGTCGTATTAGAGTCCCACTTCGTACTCGTCAAGCTAAGGGCGGATCCAGCTTTGGCGCCAGGGTCACATAGTAGTGGTCAGTGACAAAAAAGTATGTTTAGCAATTTAAATTAGTGGTCCTGGACCAAACCCAGGGAGGGGTCGATGACCCCCATGACCCCCCCCCTGTATCCGGCCTTGAGTCAAGCCAATGTGTAATGTGCATAAGCACTTTGTAGGAAACTTATGTAGGCTGGAATACTGGCAGCTATTGTTTTATATTATTTAAATAGATTCTAAAGAAGAAACAATGAGATATTGACAGCATCCTTCCAGACTCAGTCATATTTTCGTGCTCGGACTGTGGGCACATAACATTAAAATCACTTTTATGCTTTGAATATAAAGCTTTAAAAAAGATTAAAATCTTTGATTTCTCGCTCACGTTTCCCCCAAACGTTAGTTGGTGGAGGCGCCGTATCGAGTACCGCGGGTACTGTCGCGAGTAAAATCAGTGCTTTTCAGGGATAGACACATGGTAGCGTGTCCAGTCAAGTGCAGCTGCAACTACTAATACAAGAATATTACTATACGCTGATATACGCTACGAAAAATTGGAATAATATTGGATATTGACTGGAACTCAAGAAGCATAGTATACAGATAAGTACCTACAAATACACTATAGGTACACATTCCAACATGGAAACGTTTGACGGCGTTTCTTCTCATATTGATGTTTTTATTAAGCAGTACAATGCATTAGCAGCTTTAAATTCCTGGAATGACAATACCAAGGCCATTTTAATTTCAAATTATTTATCGGGGCCTGCCCTCAATTATTTTCACACCATCAGTGATGATACTTCAACTTTTGAAGATATACACAGAAAGAAATTATTACTTTTGCCAAATAAGTTTATTTAGCGCAAGATATATCCTGTTTTGTATATCAGGAAACAATAAGATATTTGTAGCAAGCAATTTTATATTTTAAAATATCAAGTAGTTAAATGCTTAATCGTATTGACAAATTTTTTACTCCAATAAATAATTTCATCTTATCTCAAGAACTCGACACTTTGATTTGAGTTGTAACTTTTTTGAAAGAATGTTTAGAATTTATTTATTCAAAACATTATCTTTCTTAGATATGAACTGGCTTCTGCTTGCTTAAATTTCGTTAATTCTTAGACCAAGAAACAAACAGACTTAAATGAAGTTATATTGCTACTCGGTACTAGACTGCATGGTTCTTGAAAATAAAAAGATTTACTTATTTTAAGAATTTCTTTTATTGAAACCAGATACTTAAATTTTTGATACAATTATTATTGATTGTTTGTGAATAATAATGTTTCTTCTGGCTAGTTCTAATTTCTTGAATTACCAAAACATATCCTTTGTCAATTTTTAAAATACTCCATCTTTCGAGGTATTCATGGATTGTCTTTAGTTCTTGTTTTTTTCTAATAGGGAATGTATTTCGCCACTTTTCAAAAACCTCTTCCCAGGGTTCGCTATTGTTTTGTAGCCATATAATATTTTCTTCAGTTGTTGCATCTAAAATGTAAAAAATCCACTTATAACATGATTGGTATCCATCTTAAATGAAGTCTAAATACTAAAAATATGTCAAAGTGAAAGCACTACAGACAGACATTGTTAGTTTAGTATTTAAAATATAAAGCATGGATAAGTATGAAGTATGGATTCCTCTCAGATTATTATTATTAATGGAAGCAATGCCATTCAAATGAAAGTTCCAATTCAAACATTAAAATTTTTATATACATACCAAAGTCCTCTGTATTATTGATTTTAGTAACATCTGAGTCCCTGATTGCTGTCCTTCTTTTCGCTTCATAAATGTATAATAGATTTCCCACTTTATCTACTAATTTCCCCTTTGCAGGAATATATTTGCCCGTATACGATTTTGAAGTTGGAAAAGATTTCATGTAATATGAGGCTATATTTTCTGCAGGGAAATTGTAATCTTCTGGTTTTAGTTTCCTGAAAAAAAAATTAACATTTAACAGTTAACAATCAATATAATGCCAGATTTAGATTAATTTGTTATTATGTGCCACAAGCATGACAAACAAAATAGGAACATACCTTAAACTCCTACTAAGGGTGGTGTGCACCAAATGTTAATACAAAAATTGTACTAATTTAACAACTGATTACTCATTCACTCCCGTAGAGTTATTGTTGATTCCATTATTCAAATAATAACGACGTTCAGTAGTTTTCGTTATCTAATAAAATAATACTTTTTAATAAAAACGAACCGCGAAAGGAAGAAGCACGAACAAACAATTTCAAACAAAGTCAACGAACGAAATAAAATAATGTTGCCATTATCTTACGGTTAAATTAGGGCTAAATAGTTGACAAAATATTTCCATCAAACAAATATTGACAAACAATTATAAAAAAGTGCCGTTGTAAAATAAATAAAAAATCGTATATTAATGATGAAATTAAATGAACTGGTTAACGAAATATGAAGAAAAAAAGGACTATACTTTTAAATGCTTACCTAAATGCCTATAAAATTGAGAGGCCGGCACTTTTAAAATTTTGCTTAAAAATGTATGGAAACAATAAGATTTATTTTTAAATGAATACATATAACATTAAAAGTATCCTATTGCATGCTCTAATTCCGTATTAAAGTTCAATTTAAAGGATAATATTTTTTGGGCTAAAGGGCACATTTATTGCAAATATTTCGTTTCCTATGGATTTAAATTTACTCTACTAATATTATAAATGCGAAAAAGTAACCTATAATGTTATTCTAATGTATAACCTATATTACTGTAAAGTTTCATCCAAATCAGTCCAGTAAATTTTTCGTAAAATAGTAACAAACATACATAAATACATCAATTAATCCATCCATCCATACATACTCACAAACTTTTACATTTATAATATTTTTAGGATAAATAATATAAATAAAAAGAGATTTTAGGGATTTTAGTGTATCGCTGGCAACACTATATAATCACCAAGAAAGTTTATTAGTAAATTATTTATTCTAAGAAAGTTTGTTTCTTGGAAGAAGAAAGCCTAGGCCGTCGTTTTTAAAGGAAGAAATAAATAATAAAAAATATTTCAGTTGAGAATGTAACTATTTTGAAACGACTTCTTTTTCTTTCTTACTAATGTAAGAACTTATAGATTTGGATCCAGTATGTGAACTCTTTCCTTTAGAGAAGTAATTTTGAATTGAATATCTTTCTCTCAAGAACCATAAAACTATGTCTGAAACTTATCAAATTTGATTTAATTGTCTTGGGTCTAATTTAAAACCCGAAATTCTTATTTCCATGAATATTGCGCTCTTTATTTAATATGTAAAAGTGTTTCCTTGATGGTTCAGTGCCGCCTTGTGTGAAGAGATATTTCTTACATGAAGTGAAATATTTTTTACGCAAAAAAATATTGCTCAAGACACATTTTCGTTTTGAATTTAAATACAATTTCTTTCTGTGTAGTAGAGGCTTTGAAGCAAGAATTCACCTCAGATCCGGATTACGCCGCTCAATTTTATTCAAATCGGCAAAATCATGATGAAAAGACAGTAGACTTCATCTACCGAATGTCATTGTTGGCTAAAAAAGCTGGAATTACATCAGATGAGAAGATAATAAAACAAATTTTGAAATCTTTAACTTTTAATAATAGAACACGATATGCAACACATGTATTTAGTGACTTGACTGCATTTAAAAAAGCAGCATTGCAAGAGGACGAGATTTTGAATTTACAACCAAAACAATTGGCGTTGCCGGTCAAGATACAAACATTAGGGAACTCTGGTTCCTTCAATCATACTTACTCGCGGGGTGACGGTGCCCAGAATGTGCGGTTAACACATCCACCCCGTCAAATCAGTGATAACTTTTCTACACCATGGTCGTCAAGAACTCCACATGTTCCGGAGCGCCATGTACAACCCAAGGGAGCTTCATACTCTGCTAGAAGAAGCGCTGGTGATGAAGCAGGAACGAGTAGGCCGCCATTTTCGCAACCACAACAGCATCAGTATAATTTAAGGAATAGACAGCCACCTTCTCAAGACATGCGAAATGAGCACCCAAATGCTCGGCGGCGCTAGGACAGGGAACCACACTAGCGACCGACGACAGAGAAGGTTCCACTACAACGCCCTACGTAGAAGTGAAGATGTGCGGTATCACCACGTCCGCACTATTGGATAGCGGTGCCAGTCTTTCGGTCATGTCGGAAGATTTTTACTATAAAAATATAGATAAGTTTGTACATAATAATATTGTAAATAGTAGCGTAGATAATAAAAAGCCTTTATTGCGTGTTGCGAATGGCAAATTACTTGACATTATTCTTTCACTCAAAATAAAATTTTATTTGTCAAATTATTTATTCGAACATACGTTCGCTGTTGTAAAAAGTATTACAACCGATGTAATTCTAGGTTGCGATTTTTTCAGTATTCATAGGACTTCGATAGATTTTGGGCAAAATCTATTAATTTTTCCAGATAATTCGTGTATACCATTTTTGCGTGCAGATGAGAATGACCATTTGCCATACTTGTCAGAACAATGCCATTTGCCGTACTTGTCAAAACAAGACAAATTGTTTTTTTTAAATAATGAGACGGCATTGGGTGAGAATGTAGGAGAAATATTTTCAGAAAATAGGGGTTTGAATACACTAGACATTTCTGATAAAATATCCAGAAATGATAAAGGAAAATTAGTTAAAATCTTATCAGAATATGAAGAGCAGTTTGCGTTTGATAAGACGCAAATAGGATCGTGTTCGATTTCGGAGGTTGAAATCAACACTGTTGATGATACACCAGTCCATAAGTCTCCGTATCGTGCTTCGCATGAGCAGCATCGGATAATTCGCGAACAGGTAGACGAGATGATGCAGAATGGCATCATTCGCGAATCGCGTTCTCCTTATGCGTCTCCTGTCGTTTTAGTTAAAAAGCCTGACGATTCTTGGCGTTTTTGTATTGATTATAGATCGTTAAATAAGAAAGTTATTACTGATTCTTATCCGCTACCGCGCATAGATGATTTATTGTCATATCTGTCAGAAGCTAAATACTTTGCGGACTTGGACTTAAATTCAGGTTATTGGCAAATTCCTATTAAGGAAGCTGATAAGCATAAAACTGCCTTTGTGACACCGTCGGGTCTTTTTGAATTTAATGTTCTTCCTTTTGGTCTTAAAACTAGTGGTGCTGTTTTTCAACGCACTATGGACAAGGTTCTGGGTGGTTTAAAGTATAGGAACGCTATAGTTTATGTTGATAATATATTAGTGTATGGTAGGGACTATGATGAATTTTGCACCGCTTTGAAGAAAGTTCTTCAAAGACTAAAAGAGGCCAATATGACCCTGAAACCCAGCAAATGTCATTTTGCGTACGATCAAGTGTCGGTATTAGGTCATAAAATATCGGGTGAAGGTATTCGTCCGGATGACGCTAATATAGAAAAGATAAAGTCATTAAAGGTACCATCCTGCACCAAAAATGTCAAATCTGTGTTAGGGTTATTTTCGTATTATAGGAAATTTATTGGTAATTTTGCGGCAATCGTGACGCCCTTAACTCGTTTGTTAAAGAAAGGCGTAAAATTTGAGTGGCTTAAAGAGCAACAGGAATCTTATGATACTCTATTTAAATTAATCAGTAACCCTCCATTATTACGACATTTTTCAAATGATTCTAATATCACCACCAGATTGCATGTGGATGCGAGTGGTGATGCTTTGGGCGCGTGTTTATTACAGGGAACTGATAGGTTATTCCCAGTAGCTTTCGCTTCCCGAAAGTTATCTGACTGCGAAACGCGATATACGATCACCGAGAGAGAATGTCTCGCTCTTGTTTGGTCATTGAAGTATTTTGAGCATCTATTATGGGGTTTAAAATTTGATGTGGTAACAGACCACAGGGCTTTAGTTTGGTTGCGAGATAGAAGAGATATGAATGGTAGATTGGCTAGGTGGGCCCTCGCTATTCAGTCGTATGATTTTAATATTGTATATTGTAAGGGAAAGGAAAATGTGTTGGCAGATTTTATGAGTAGGAATCCGTTAATAGATGACAATTCCTCAGACAAAACTCAACCACAAATGTCTGATGGTTTAGAGTTGTATAAAATCGATATTGTCGATATCGATACTAAACAGTCTCGCGATAATTTTTGTGTAAATATGGTCAGTAAAATCAATGCTTGTCGTAGTAGGAATTATAAGGGTTTTCATTTATTAAATGGTCGGTTATACCATAAAATTAAAATAGGTGGTCAGTTCATCGATAGGATTGTACTACCAGCAGGGCTGTTCTCTAACTCGAATATCAATACCTTTGAAAGGGATCGGTATCGCGACTCTTGAACGAAATCGGTTTTCGAGTCGCAATCGCTTTCAATTTTGAATGATATTGCTGAATGATGTTGCTGCGTTTAATTATTCACGAAAAAAAATATTTCTTTATTTTTTATTTATTATTAAAACAATGTAGGATTAATTTTTAGTATCAAACTTTAATCTTTGATGTCATTAACTTATTATTAAACTCATTTTTGCTTTAATTTAAATTAAAAAAATAAGATCTTTTCGGACTTCAAAACGCAATTGACACTTATGAGATATTGCGATACCCTTCAAACCTTACTTTCCGACAACATCCTTCATCGAAAGGTGTTGATTTTGAGACTCAATCTTGAATGAGCCAAATGAACTTTTTGAACGATATTTATCAATTTTGAAAGGTGTTTGTGATTGCGACTTGTCAAATGAAAGATTTCACTTTGGAGGTCCCTCTTTCAAATAAGTATGATACCAATTAGGGATGTGATGTAGATGAAAAAAAATCGATTAAATAAAAATCGATTTTTCTACATAAAAAATAAATCGATTTGTCAAAAATCGATTTTGATTGAAAAAAATCGATTTTTACAAAAAATCGTTTTTTTTGCATTATTAAAAATTAATCATCAAAATAGTAACCAACTCCAACTTAAAATCAAAGGCAAGGTTCCTTTAATACAAATGTTTGTTCTATTTAACGTTTTATTTTTATCATTATAATAATGAAATATTGATAATTCTAACCAAATGACAAAATTGTCGTCTCAAAAACTAAAATATAAATCATATAATAAAAAAAATCGATGAGTGTAAATTTAATAATCGATTTTTAAAAAATCGATTAATATTACTTTAAAAATCGATTTCAAAAATCGATTATAATAAAAAAAGAATCGATTAAAATAAAAATCGATTATTTTTTAACATCCCTAATACCAATGCAGTAACTTATGAACAAATTTTTAAATATGGCGCTTTTGATAAAAAAAATTAGTGTTGTTAAAGATATAGGTAGGAAAGTATTTAGTACAAGAGCAATAAATAAAAGGTAAAGGTAGGTATCGCATAAAGATACTTTGTAAAGAAGTGAAAATTTTGTAGGAAATTACTTATTCTATGAACCTACGAATAACCTACTTATTTACTTATTCAAGTTAATGAAATCCTATGAAATTCATATATTTATTTCATTTGGGTTTGTAAAGATGGTACTTACCTAGAATTTTATACCTTTCTTGCAAGCACGGCACAACCACTAGCAACTTATATTCGGCTACTTAATAATGTGGTTTATAATGTTTGCAATAACCAACGAGACTTAAGTCATGGTAATTAGTGTAGTTAGGTAACTATATCTTCAGCATATAGCGCACTCTAGTAATTCTATATTTAGTATTTGTTTATATGATGAGTAGGAAGTATTAGGATATGGTGAGGTCAATGTAATTTAAAAAACAAGGACTGAAGCCCTAGGAAAGTTGAAATGCAACGAAACACAAACCATTATTTCTGCAATTTAAATATTTAATAAAAATTGGATATTTAAATAGAACTATACTATATTTGAAATTAAACTCATGTAACAAATTATTAATAGTACCTAATTGTGTAAGTCTTCTTTTTAATAATAAATATTTCTTTTCTACTTCAAAATAGGCACTTCCTATTTATTATATTTTTCACTGATCGAGGAAGGTGAAATGAGTTAATATATATTCAAAGTCATATAAAACACAAAAAAGGAACATTATTAGAAATAAAATACTCATAAAATTCATTAAGAAGCTTATATTAATTTCAAATTCACATTTTTGTGAAAAAATAGTCAAAATGATGCATCTCTTTTATTTTACATGACAGGGAAGCAAATAATTTGAAGACAGCTAAGAAAATAAGTAGTTATTTACATCCTTTCAAACTAACAATTCTTTTTTGCAATTCAATTAACACCTTTGACTGCCGCTACCCTTTCACTTAACAGATGGTATGATCTTCGATGATATCTTTTACTTCTCTGTAGAATGTGCGTCTGAAACATACAAGTAATATTAATTATACTATCAAACTAATTATTATTACTTAAAAAAAGATAGGCTGGTAGCACCGCAATCAAAATGCAAAGAATTCTCCGCTATCATGATAAAATAATTATATACATATTAACCAGCCACATGTTGCTGTGGCTAAGTTTTTTGCTGTATTATATTTTGCAATAATAATAATATTATATAGCTTTTGCCAGCGGCTCAGTAAGCTTCACATTTGGAGTAAAACGCCTTTCCCTATACATAAAATCTTCCCCTTGAATCTCTCTATCTATTAATAAAACCCATCAAAATCTGTTGTGTAATTTTAAGATCTAAGCTTACAGACACGCAGACGGCGGCAAGTGACTTTGTTTTATACTATGCAGTGAAGAAGATAAATAACGAAAACAAGTACCTTTAATAACAACAAAACTTTTCTCGAGACACATGAAGTTTATTACTTGTTTGTATCGTTTGGGAACCTCGGGTACATAAGGACTGTGTTTCTCTTATATGTTGCGCAACTTTATTTATAAAAATATGTAAATTATTGTTATTATAAATTGATTTGAAAGCAAATAAATAAAACGTTGCGGTTGCGCTGATACTTGACATTGACATGACAATTGATTGACATTGACGTCAGATAAGTTTTCCAATTTTTGTTACTAGCAATGCAAATAAACTTGTGTTTTCATGAAGCAAATAAAAAATGCCGTGGATATTATTATAAATAATATTATTCTTACTACTTTTAAGTAAGTTTTTTTGAGTAAATTTTTACTGTTTTTATTTGTATTTATCGCTAGTAAATTTGTTTTGTGAATTAATGAAAATACAAATAACATAAATACCTACGTAAATTGCTCTAATTTTAACTTAGAATTGCACTTTGTATCACCAATTTACTCTCCGTTTTCATGACTTTTTTATCCAACATTCAAAGTCTGTAATTTAGAGCAAATAAAAAATATGTTTTAAAAATATAAAATTTAATACAAAATAAATTATTGAATTAATAAATTCTTTTAAAAAGAAAAGCTACGGTTTTTTTAAACTAGGCTGCGCATGGTTGAAAGAACCTTTGCCTCATAAATAAACCAAAAAAAAAGGTACGTATGTCACTCACTACCAATGTTATTGTTTTGTTTGTTTACTTTACTTTGCTAGGCTAACTAACCTTAAAATAAACTCAATAACTTATTTAATGTTGTATGAACGTTGGAAATACTCTTACATAGAGAAAACGTAATGTTTTATCATCAATATTGTTTGTGATTAAGCCTCTCTGTAAGTTATAGTTCTATATTTTAGGTAGGTAACTAACGTATGAAGGTTATGTTCCTAGATTTATGACTTAAGATTTGCCATTATTTACAAATATTTAGTAAGTTGTTCAAATGAAGAAACATTCATTCATCAAATTTATATAATAAATTGTTGAATTCAAGGCATATCTGTAATTTAAAATTATTGATTTCAGTACGAATCAAAAGTGTTGTATCAACTGTGCCAACATGCTGCTAATGGAGAACTTAGACATCGAACAATTAAAGAAGATTTTGAAACAAACAGAATCATGGGTGTCAACAAATATTGCCTTCCCTTCATTACTAATTAACTAAAACTTTGTTAACAAAAAAGATGGTTATGAAAGAACCACAACTGGGGCTTGTATTATTTATTTATTTTTAAAGTGTTACATCATATGAAACTTAATTTGTAAAGATATCAAAATAGTCAAGGTTTGTTAACTAAATAATATGTACCTATTTACCTACATAAAAAAAAAATAGCGGCATGACCTCTTAGCTTTTCAATTTATATTGTAGCAATATCTAAATATTACTTAAAATAGTGGATTCAGAAACAAGGAGTTACCTACTAATTTATATAACCATTATTTATATAACAAAACAATGAATATAACATTTAATAAAATTGACAATTGTAGTTTCTGTTGTATTACCTACTAAAGAGTAGACGGCTGTTTGATTTTAGAGTGAAATAGGTATTTTATAGAACCAAAATGGATAGTTGAGAACCTACTTGAGTATGCATGCATCTACAATGTGTGTTTCTTCACATTTACCTTTTATCTGAGACATTTTGGCTTTTTTGAGATCAAGCATGGCATGAAACTTTGTTTGGTATGTACTGTGCAAAATGTAGTACATTTCAAATAGGTTCATTTAGGCATAAACATTATTTAGAAATCTTGAAATGATTGGAATTGGACTGGAGTGGTCAGTAGGTACCAATAAATTAGAATTATTGCTAGCAAGGTATTTAAATTTTACTTTTATACCTACCTACCAAAACCGACTCGAGTTTGCTTCTATTTCTGTGACTAAACAATGCATAGAGCTAGGTTTAATGTGTGATTCCGCTTCTATGCACCATTGATCCACTACGCAGTATGCACGCTTACAAGTTAAGTTAGACATTAAAAACTCAAATTTTCAAATGCGCAATGTTTTAAAGCTTTTTTAAGTAGATACCTACCTAAATGAGAGATAAACACCAAAAAATAGCGGTAAATAATCTGCTACTTTCATTTCAATTGTTGTTATTTGTAAGTGCCTTGTTTGATTTGACAAGTCGTATATCTTTCAAAGCAGTTGAAATCCTTCAAAAAGTCAATTTCGTTCATTCAATTGTAGTCGCAATAGCAATCGCTTTCGATGAAAGGTGTTGTCGAAAATGTCACGGAAAACTTCTCTACAAAGGGAGTTTGAAGGGGATCGAGATCGGTGTCAGACTTACAGAACGTGGCCACAGAATGTTTATTTTTAGAGGTCATGTCCGAGATTCATGATGATCCCTGGTGTGGAGCTCACTTTGGTCTTACGAAGACATTAGGTAAATTTCGTGAGCGATATTTTATCGAAAACGTCGATAAAAAATTTATGATTACATAGCTAGTTGTAAAAATTGTCAGGAAAGAAAGAAAAATAATTTCCTTGCGCCGTTACAATCAATAAATGTAAATGGTTCTTCTACTCGTGATTTAGCATATCAACATAATTCTATGAAACCGTTCAAATTACGATTGTAATATATTCTGCCCAACTTCTAGAATTATTCATGTGTATTATAGGTAGGTAGGTACACTATTCTTTCTCATTATATTTTTGTATTATATTTTTTGTGTAATAGTTTCAGCTTTTATTTATAGATGAAATAAGATATTTCGTTTATCTTAACGGTATAAGGTATGTGTTATGTATAAGAAATGGTAACGCATGGGATAACATTCCATATGGTATCATCTTAGGTCTTTTATTAAGTTGATGAATAGAATTAAGAAACGAATACTTGCTCGATTGCCATAAAAAAAATACTTATTATAGGTTTTAGAGTTTTGCTTTGTCTATGGATGTTGACATTGGTAAAAAAAGAACAACTGTCAATACTGTCATGTAATTTTTTATGTCAAGTCAGTCAGTATTGTTTGTTTATGTTTATAAATGGTGACGGATATGAAATAATTTAAATAATTATTATGTTTCGAAATGGATGATGTTACCGAAAAGAAAATAATGATGCGACAAAAAGAATGTGGAAAGTTAGTTTTTGCCGTGTGGAATCGCTGTCATTCCCTATCTAAAACTTCTTAACAAGAATATCTTGGAGAAGGGAATCTTTGATTCTATTTAGAGATGATTTGCATATATTCCAGGGGGAGCGTGAAGGGATTATTTATTGGTTTGTTGTATCATTGTTGATTTTTATTAACCGTTATCACAAGTATGTAATAAGAGAATATTTGAATGTTTTCACTATTTGCCCCAAAGATTTAATATTCAAATAGGTAGTTAATTTATGAAACTTCATATTGAGTAAAGATAGGATTTTCTTAGATTGTTATAATCTTGATGAGGTAGGTAGATTTGATTAAATGAATTTTGTGTACCTATGTGAATGATTGAGTAGTTGTTCAATAATAATAGTTCTCAATTGTTATGTCGAGTCATTGGGTGGTATTTTTTATTATTATGTTTGTTTTTTGTCGAGCGAGATGTAACATTGATAATTTTCAGATGATGACATTGGACAATGATGTATCTATAGAGATAATTTGATAATGCAGCTAAGCAGCCATGATTACTGGATGCTGCCTAGATGCATGATGATTAAACCACTACGATTGTGATTGAAATATTTAAGTTTTTTTTGCGTCTATTTTCAAAATTCCTATTTTTAAGTTCTTGTGAAGTTTTTGGACTAGCATACTGTGATTCACCCATACATCATGTATTTTTGTTAGGTTTTTACATGACGGGGTCAGTTTAACTTGTTTAATTATTTATCTTCTCATTTCATTTGTTTACTCCACATTTTAACCTGACTGGTTGTTAGCTACAACTATTGGGTCGAATCACTTTTACTTCGGAGCTTCCTAACTTAGGTAGGCTAGGAGGACGTGTGCCTGGAAGTGATGCCGATTTTGATTAGTATCAAAATCTTTTT
The DNA here is from genome assembly GCA_916618145.1 of Emmelina monodactyla. Taxonomy (NCBI): domain Eukaryota; kingdom Metazoa; phylum Arthropoda; class Insecta; order Lepidoptera; family Pterophoridae; genus Emmelina; species Emmelina monodactyla. The sequence continues at coordinate 10,401,988 of OU745302.1, read as the reverse complement.
CGTAGGCGGTGGGATGTAATGTGCATAAGCACTTTGTAGGAAACTTATGTAGGCTGGAATACTGGCAGCTATTGTTTTATATTATTTAAATAGATTCTAAAGAAGAAACAATGAGATATTGACAGCATCCTTCCAGACTCAGTCATATTTTCGTGCTCGGACTGTGGGCACATAACATTAAAATCACTTTTATGCTTTGAATATAAAGCTTTAAAAAAGATTAAAATCTTTGATTTCTCGCTCACGTTTCCCCCAAACGTTAGTCAATGTGTCTATAAGGTAGGCGGCTTAAAAAATGGGTCGGTGACATTTCGGACCAAAAAAACTCGGACCACTTCGCCAATGTATGGAAAAAAATAATATTAAAATTGAAAATCCATACATTGGCGAAGGTGTCCGAGTTTTTTTGGTCCGAAATGTCACCGACCCTAAAAAATACGGACAGTAGGTAGGGTGGCCACTACCGTACTGGAACCACGTCGGAGGCCCGGTTCCTGAAAACTCTGATATTAGATGAATATGTGCTGCAAAGTGCATAATAATATTCATTACAACAAAGAAGAAGAAAAAGTGCAAAAAGTTTAAGCTGAGCTTTGCATTAGTGTGAGTGTATACAGATAGTGTTGGTGTGAAGTCAGGCCTTAAGCGAGCGAGACACGTCCTTTCTTAGATTAAACTAGTTTATTCCGCTTTTTCCGCGTGACGCATATTCCGCGCTTCACATCTGTACTGATGATTTTTTACTTAAATGGCTGCAATCACAAGTTAAAATATGTCATTCTTTGCTAGAATATCTACCTAAATACGGATTTATTTGTCTCTGTTTTCGCCTTTTATGTTCCTTACTCAAGGTTGAGTTCTTTCTTATCTATCTATTTGAACTATTATTGCTTCGTCTTAATCTTAAATAAAAAATTTTTTTTTTTTAGTTTACTAGTCTAATGTCTAGATAAATTGTTTTTTTGTCCAACTCATCTTTTGGTGAACACTCACACTAATACAAAGCTCAGCTTAGACCAGCTGATCTATACTACCCGATGACAGGCCGAAAAATGATGGCATCGCTTGAGCCTAATTCTTAATACCTTTCTTTATTCATGAAAATTATAATTAGGCTTGTATTTAAGAGCTAATAAGCTATAGGTATTTAGGTCCATACTTAATACCTTTCTCAGGTAAGTTTTGTAAGATTCTTTATTCCTTCAGCGGTATCTTCTTTCAAGGCAGGTAATGCTCAGCAACAGTCTGAAATCTTTAGGTATGTCTTTTTATCTTTTTGATTTTAAATAGGTTCCTTATAACTAAGGCAGAGGAATAATGGTTAGTTGGTAAACAACATAAAAAAAACAAAATGTCAAACTCACATGTAAATTTTGACATTGACAGCTAACCTAAAAAAACACCTACCGTAGAAGTTTTGCAGTTAGTTTTTGTATTGTTTACCCTGGAATTAAAGATATTTCGCTTGAATTAGTAAATTGCGGGTAGAATGTTTGAAGTTCCAGACTGGGAAGGTGATGTAGCAGGTGAAAATAAAGAAACTAGTCTAAAAGTAAGTTTTTACAATAAAACAAACTCCTAAGTTTTCTTGCACTACATCAAATATGAAAACATTTTGCTGCAATTTAGTTTAGTTATTAACTATATAATGTTCTTATATGAACCTTTAATGCTATAGGAAAGTGACAAAAAATTTCCACCTAAACTGAAGAAAAAGAAGTATGAAAAGGACAAAATTAGTAAAGAAACTAAAGGCCAGCAAAATAAAAAGCGGAAGATGAATCGCAACAAAGCAGACACAGAAACTAGTTTAGAAACAGTAGACACCGACAAGCTAGATGAAATCATTATAAATGCCAAAAGAAAGAAGTTCAATGACAAAGTTAAAAAAGAAGATGTTGAGAAATCATTGTTTTATGAGAAAGGAGACAAGGTGACTAAAAAGAAGGAACAAATGAAAGTTGTGTTAAATAAATATACCAGCCGAACACCAGTGAACACAGCCTGTAAAAGTCCTAAGTTGAGAGAGAGAATGTTGGCTCGGCTACAAGGTATGGACCTTAATTATGCACAAACAAATATTTGATTTTGAATAAGGGAGTATTCACATTCTCTTTTACTTTGGTTTGCTTGTAGAGTTGTAAGATTATTTTAATAATGTCAATTTTTTTAAATTCATTAATTTACTTATAATGTTACAGCTGCTCAATTCAGATACCTCAATGAGAAACTATATACAACCACCGGTGCAGAAGCAAAAGAAATGTTCCAATCTGATCCAAACGCCTTTTCAGTATACCATCTGGGGTACCAACAACAACTTACAAAATGGCCTGTAAAACCTCTAGATCTCATTGTAAAGAAAATCTTGAAATTGTATGTACTAATTCTCAATTAGCTGTTTTGTTCTTTATTCTCTAAAATAATTTACTTCACAGTACCTAAACACACAACATTGGTGCCAATTCTAAATTAAGACTATCTTAATCTTAAATTCTCCACAAACATTTTTTTTTAATATGGCAAAACAATGTTTGCCGGGTCAGCTAGTTAAACTATAAAATAAAAATGATTTACTTTCTGTCACTTACTCAGAAGTAGCATAAGATAGAGATTGGTTATAGTTTTGGTCCTGTGACGGAATGCAAGCAAGTTTAGACATTTCAACCAATTAAACAGTGAAGTGTACTAAATTTATTGAGCCTTATTACTCATTTTATCTTATACTAAGTATGGGAAAGAGACAGTAATATTTTTAATTTGGTTAATAGAGAGTATTCTGAATCAGTGCCAATATAATAATAATCTCATTTTTAGGCCAAAGACATACAAAATAGCAGACATGGGCTGTGGAGAAGCGTTACTATCAACAAGAGTGCCACAGTCAGTCCGGTCATTTGACCTTGTATCCGTAGTCCCCGGTGTGGAGGTATGCGACATGGCTCGGACACCGCTGCTCACAGAGTCAATGGATGTCGTGGTGTACTGTCTGGCACTCATGGGGACCGATCTGACACAGTATCTTGTTGAAGCTAATAGAGTTATGCGCACAGGGTAAGTTTATTTATACTTATGGTTCTACATTTGATTTCAGCAATTTGAAATACAACTGAAATTCACAACTTCTAGTTGGTTTTCGCCTTAGTTGTCATTTACAAATTTGTTTTTTTTTTTGTTTAAGCAGATTTTCTAATAAAGCTTTTTTTTCAGAGGACACCTACTAATAGCTGAAGTTGAAAGCCGTTTCGATAAAGTAGAGGACTTTACCAACGAAGTGCAGAAGCTTGGTTTCAAGCTGAAAAACTTGGACAAAAGTCACCAAGTGTTCTATTTCATGGAATTCGTCAAAGTTCGCGAGCCTCCTTCTAAGAAATCTAAGTTACCTTACCTAGCATTAAAACCATGCTTGTATAAAAAGCGGTAAATAAAAAAATAGTAGAAAATGTATACTTCGTGTTTCAGTGAAATACCCAGTCTCAATCAAAAACGTTTTTAATTCAATTGATAACAAAATAAATGCATTTCTTCTTAAAGCTATTGATAAATTATAACACAACCTTTGATCTAAAATAATTTGACACAATTTGCTAAAATTCTACTACATGTTTAATTCCATCATAACGTCTTCGGCTTCCGCACGAAGATTTTCCACTTTTTCTATGAGCGCCATCTGAAATTAGTTAATAAAATGGTCTTATTAAATCCAAACTTGTGTGTAAAATGACTCTGATTGAAAGGAAGGCTTCAGCTCCAAAAATACAGATTAATGTGTAAAAAATTACTGATTACGTAAAATGTTTGCCATTCATTTTATTGAAATTCGAATTCTATTTACAAAACCAAACAGTTCTTTAATCGCTAATTTAGATAGCAATATTGTGTGATTGATAATAGTTTTCCGTAGAAATTCTTCTAGCTAATAAGTAACAAAGAGTATAAATACCCTGGCAGCGCTAATGAGGTGTTGCGCGGCGGTGCGCGTCAAGTGGCTGATGCTGCAGCACAGGTCCTCGGCGGAGGCCTTCGCCAGCTGCTCCACGCTCTTGTAGCCCGCCTTCAGCAGCTGCATGGCGCGAGCCTGGGGACATAGAACAGGAAGTTAGTAGCTAGGCGTTCGACCGTTCACAAAATAATGGTTATTAGAGGAAGTAGTGCACAACGATAGACAATCTTATGCTCTTTCGGCTTAGATTGAAACGCATAATTATGTTTTCCCTTATCGTAAATAAGTCAAAGAATAAATTTAGAAAAAAATACAATTACTTTATTTTAAGGAGAATTGTATCTAGACTTCTGGTGGAATTCATTGTTATTAAAATGATTGAAATTGCCACTAGTAATCAACAGTTAGAATTCTTACTAAAATCGTTTCTAGTGTCTGTAATTACTCTGCTCAACCAAAAATGTAGTAGGTTCCTACCTACCCAGACCAAAGTTTACCACCTCCACCGGTGTCTTCTACACCTCTTACGACCAACGTCATCACCATGCATCTGGGGGGCAGCTGGTACCTTGGAAGGTCCTCCACTCGCCTCAATCCACCTTACCTTCCTGACATTCGGCAGCTCCATGATAGCGTCCAGCCCTGGCGCGGCGCAGTGCTGCAGCCGGGGGGCAGCTGGTACCTTGGAAGGTCCTCCACTCCCCTCAATCCACCTTACCTTCCTGACATTCGGCAGCTCCATGATAGCGTCCAACCCTGGCGCGGCGCAGTGCTGCAGCCGGGGGGCAGCTGGTACCATGGAAGGTCCTCCACTCGCCTCAATTCTCCTTACCTTCCGAACATTGGGCAGCTCCATGATAGCGTCCAGCCCTGGCGCAGCGCAGTGCTGCAGCCGGGGACAGCTGGTACCTTGGAAGGTGTTCCCCTCGCCTCAATCCACCTTCCTACCTTCCGAACATTCGGCAGCTCCATGATAGCGTCCAACCCTGACGCGGCGCAGTGCTGCAGCCGGGGGCAGCTGGTATCTTGGAAGGTCCCCACTCGCCTCCTCCATTCGCCTCAATCCACCTTCTTACCTTCCGAACATTGGGCAGCTCCATGATAGCGTCCAGCCCTGGCGCGGCGCAGTGCTGCAGCCTAGCAGCCAGCTCCCCCAGCAACGCCGCCCACCACCACGCGCGCTCGCTGGCGCAGCACAGCTTGTGGCAGCTCGCCGCGAACGAACACGCGGTCGACAGCAACGACTGGACCGTGCCGCGGGGCAGCTGGTATCTACCAATCACCCGTTAGTGTTTTTTTTTTATAAGAGAACCTAGCAAACGAGCAAGCGGGTCACGTGATGGTAAGTGATCACCGCCGCCCATATACACCCACAATTACATATATGCATTGAGGGTGCGTTACTGGCCTTTAAGAAAATTGGGCACCGGATATCGCACTGACCGAACAAAACGCAGGAATATCGTCCCTACTTCACGTCGGATTTCTGTGCGACGGTGGTATTTCACCGGTCGAGTCAGCCCAGTAATCGCTGCAGGCAGAGCCTACAGCTAGACTCTACCACTCTCATACTGTGTGTTAGTGCTTAATGACGATCTCTGTGGTGCAGCGGTATATATACCGGACTGCTAAGCAGATGGTTCCGGGTTCGATCCCGGGTCGGGCCAATTTCGTCAAAATGGTTTTTCGACATTGGCTCGTGTCTGGGTGTAACTAGGTTCTCCCCTAGTCCATTGTGTGGTACCTGTAACACAAGCGCTTAAAAGCACTTACCATGGGGCCACATAATTGGTGTGTAAGTCTGGAGATTTATTATTTATTAGGTATTATTTATTATTAATGACCCACCCAAGCCAACATGTTTTACATCCCTATTCAAATAACAATTATTTGACGTCCACCGATCACTATCGACGAAAATACGTTTTTCGAACCAAATGCGACCACTCGGTTTTCGAACAAATGCGGTTTCGTGTGCTCTCTATTAATTTACTCCTTCATGGTATCAAAAAGTTAAAATGTAAAACTTTTGTACCTACGTTTCCTATTGGATAAAAATTCTTTCAACGAAGTAAAAAACGTTTCCGGGCGACACAATGATTAATCGATTCCGAAGTTACATCTTGATATTATGATGACGTACAACGTGGTTAATTTATTTAAAAGCTACAACATATCAAACATAGAGACAGCCCCGAAATCATTGTGTTAGGAAAATTAAGTGAGTAAGTAGTTATTATAATGATTGCTTAGATACTTCTTAAATCGTGTTTAACCATCGAGAGAGTAGGTAATAAATGATTCTAGAGTAGTAAGATATTTAATGTATTTCAGACAAATTGTTAAGGTAAAACTTTTATTTACAATCAATTGTAAATTAACGACCTTGTAGGCAATCGTCTGAAAGCTCGATTTATGTGGTGATTAAGTTTCTAGAACAAGTAGTAGAATTTCAGTTGTAAAGGTGTTAAGACACAATGAAGAAATACATCTTAGTGGTGTTTCTAGTTTCATTGCACAATATCGACGGAACATCTTTTGATCTAACTGTACCCGAGAACAACGTTAATATAAATTCTATGGACTTTTTCATCGACAATTATTTTGTTTACCCAGTGATTGTTATACTCAGAGATGTGGACGATAAAAACAGTGACCTCAATAAAGCCATGGATGACATCATTGTACAACTGCACACTACTATTAAATATATAATTACAGTGAAAACTAATTTTACGGAGACTGATGAAAGCGATATAATTCAACTCCAATACATTTTAATAGCCAATTCTCCTGAACAACTGAAGATGTACCTTGAATCCCTCGGGTTTCAATGGTCATATAACACAAAATTCATTCTTATTACAGACTTCAAAGATATTTATAAAATAAAACTAGTTCTTCGAAAAAAGCTGATATCTTCGGCAACAATCGTGACCATCTTTAACGGAACGGTTTTCCACAGTCCTAACGATATAACGGTTCCACATAATTGCACGAAAAGAAACTCAAATGAAATTATTAGCTATTTTGAGACAAGCCCGTACACAGTTTGCAAGCTGCGCGTTGGATTAGTTCTATCTGCGCCTTACACGATCAAGAGATCTAAATCATTTGAAGATCATGGACTTAACACCGAGTATTACGGTATCGAGGTCACACTTATAGACATTCTGCTAGATTATAAGCTATTTGAAAGACATGCTTACTCTGAAACTCATTATTTGGGTATAGTAAATGAAAGTTCCTTGGAATCGTCAGGGCTGATGACGGAACTCGTGTCAAATAAGATAGATATAGTCATGGGCGGAATTCAGTACTTGAAGACACCGAAGGAGATTGAACCCAGTTACCCGGTGTTGTATGCACATATTACTCCAGTCGTCAAGATGCGGACTGGCCTGACACCCTTGTCATTGCTGAGCGTTTTCAAAGTGAAAGTGTGGATCTTTTTGCTGACTTCAAACGTGATGTTTGTGTTCAGTACGTACACGCTGAGCAGAATGATGGAGAAGAAGACAACGTTGTTGACGACATCGACGAACTTGCTCCTCATATTGATAGGAAAAGGGATCAAGATAAGGGCAAGTTCTTTGAAACTGATGTTTTTGTCGTGGATGTGGTTCGCGTTCATGTTGCGATCGACGTTCGAGTCTCTGTTGATGGGCGTCTTGTGGGACAAGGAAGGAGTCAACAACGCCAAGTCTCTTTATGAGATATGTCAAGGAGAATACACTGTCTACGTGTCGGATATGCACCAGCCATACTTCGACGACGGACTGCAAGTCGACGACTGTTTCATTCCGGTGGAGAATTTCCGCGTTGTTCCCGGCAATCCTCTACAGTGGATGAAGAACGACTCCAACAAGAACGTGGCAGGTTTCATGTTCAAGATACAATACCTGTACGAGTCCCACAAATTCACAGAAAGCGATGGAACTCTCCCGTTCCTTCATATTAACGAGGATGTGTATCTTGTGCCGTTGGTTTATTATTTTCGAAAGGGGTCTCCGTTGATTAATATTTTCAATAAGAATCGTCTTCTTATTCATCAGAATGGTTTGATTATTTATGTTGAGAGGATGGCTCTGTTTTATACGTATTTGAACATTGCGAACACTACTCGAAATAAGGAGAGAAGTATATCCCTTTCTTTGGAACACACGACCCTGATGTTCTTCTTGTTGGCCACTGGAGGCATTGTCTCGTTTTTCGTGTTCATTGGAGAAATTATTTACTTTCATAAGATAAGGCAGGTCAAAAGTATAGTCTTACGAAAATATTATTGATAATAATAACAAAACATCTTGCTGTATGTTTTAAACGAAAATAAATACAAGAATATATATCCATTTTTTTTTCCTGCAAGCCAATATATCCTACTAGTGGCCGCCCGCGACTCCGTTCGCGTGGAAGTCGGTTTCCCGTGGGAATGAGATGTTTTCCCGCGGTAAAAAGTATCCTATGTGTTATTCTGATGTATAACCTATATTACTGCAAAGTTTCATCCAAATCCATCCAGTACTTTTTACGTGAAAGAGTAACAAACATCCATCCATCCATCCATCCATACATCCTCACAAACTTTCACATTTATAATATTAGTAGGATTCTATCACCTAAACTAAAAAACTATTTATGACACATTCTATGGTAACATTAAAAGTTAACTTACTTATTTGCTACGTGATGTATCGGTGTTTGCCGCCACAGATCTCTCAATACTAACGCCAGGTAGAACCGACGTAAGACTAGCTCTGGAATGTTCTAGAAAACAAACAATTATTCACACATCTTATACAGTTATACGGTTTTAAAATTAACGTCTGTTATTAAAAAAACTTACAGTTATAGGTTTTCCGGTCATCATTCGAATAGCATTGACTTCTGTGATGCCCAATGTCTTCGCGGTTTGAATGCCTTCATGGTCCAGATTGCAGTACTGTTTGAAGAAATAAACTATTAACGATTTAAAAGTCTTTACTAGATGACTTTGGATACTCAGAAAGTTAATACTGGTACCTAATGATCGGTTTATAGTAACAAATTAATAATTAACAAGCTAAAAATTAAATAGCAAAGAATAAGCAAAGAACGCGTTGCGTTAGAGGCATGACGTCACACCTCTATCTGTATACACGCACACTAATGCAAAGCTCAGCTTACACCTTCTGCACTATACTTCTTGCCATGCACCAACTATAGTTGGTGGTCATTTATAACCTATTAAAATACCTAATAATATATTTTACCTTTGCCACTTTTACTATCATCAAAACTACGGAACTGAAAACAACAATATTGTAATATACCAGTTGGTAATACAGCGTGTAGTCTGGCTGTACAGCCGCGGCGTCATGCGGCGTGATGATGTACAGCAGATGCAGCGCGCCCGGGACCATGCTGTACGACGAGGCATCGATGTCCGATAGGAACTGACGCGCCGTCGATAGGTCCATACAGCCTGGATGCAAGGATTTGATCAATGGATGGAGACTTTCATTGAAAGCAACTATTTTTTGCTGTCATTTAAATATAATTTAATTGAATTACCTATAAGTAATTTGGGAAATAATCAATGTTTGAAGGGAATAGTATTTTTTATAATTATCATAGTCATATATGGTGTCCAGAAGCCTTTTTATGTTTATCATTTAAGACTATTTTAGCCTTAACCTTGCCTAAACATTGTCTAAACCTTAAATTTGTGTCTCAAGTGTACAAAGAATAAATTCCATATTTCAAGCTATTTACCCACCTTTAATAGCGGCATTTCCCAGCGCGCTGACCCTGATCTCGCTATCATCGTACAGGTATATGTTCCTGCTCTGCACGTGTATGTGTGATTGCTCGTCTGTCGGCTTGTCTGTCTGTTTGTGGACGGGTTCGAGCGCGCCCGCGTGGAGCAGCGAGCGCAGGGTAGTGTCGCAGAGCTGCTTTACTGCGGTACTGCGGGGGAATACATGACATGATGCATTATATTATAAAACATATTACCTAGGCTGCGTATTAAAATCGGCCAAATAAGTTTTGTACTCAAACATGAAAAAAAAACTTCACTTTTAGATCTATTACTATAAACTAAACTACGTAAAATAATGTTGCTTTAATATCAAGTCTCACAGTCATAAGGCAAGTATCCAAAAACGTTTAGTATAAACATTTTAAATTCTTATCCAATCACAAGTCACCAATAAACACTATATGATAATTTTGAAGTTATAGTCACTGGAAAAAGAACGCGAGTCTCCGAGCATTCTAAATGCAAAACTAAAAGTAAAATCCCAACTATATGCTAAACTAGCAACCAGCCCACGCTTCGCAATGGTATAATTTCGGCCGACTTGCTCACGAAACATTGATTTTTGGCTAATTTTAAAAAACTTTTCCGATTGTTCTTTATTTACAAATTTAAATGAAAATAATACCTAGAAGATGGTGACAACCGCATTGAAATCCCTCAACTGGTTAAGGAGGAGTTAGCGGCCAAACATACAAACAGACAGAATTAGCGACTTGGATTTATACTATGTAATGATGATAATGATTATGATTACCTATCTTCATCAACCGCGAACATGGTATACCCCAGCAGCCTCCTCATCCCCCGTCTGGAGTCAGCCAGCCCCAACGCGGCAGCACTTAACAACAGACCCTCAGCACACACCGGCTGTGATAAACAACTGCGGACCGGCAGCAGACCCGCCGAGAAAACGCCGCGCAAACGCTCCCAGTCGCCCGCCGGACAGATTATTATACTCTCGCCTGGGGAGGTGCTGCAGCTACACTTTTTTTATAGTAGACCAAGGTACAGTAAGTAGTCGGACTTATTTGTTTTATCGAGGTGTTAAGTCAGGAATTAAGCAGAAGGAATTCTTAGGAGAAGATGGTTACCAGTGGGGGTGTCGCGTAACTCGAATATCAATCCTTTGAAAGGTGTTGGGACTCTTGAACGAAATCGGTTTTAAAGTCGCAATCGCGTAATTTTTTTAATGAAATTACTGAATAATGTTGCTGCGTTTAGACACCCCCACTGAATCTAATGAAAGCATTTAGCATGCAAGCATTTTGTTGACAACTTACATACTGTAAAGATTTTAAGCTATGCTTTTAAGAAGTCTCGGTGGCAGTAATCAATTAAGTATTTTCTACTATTTATAATGGGAACTTCTTTGACAGGCGGGAAGATGTTTCAGCTGACAGTTTCTGGAGGTAAAATTAACATCATCAACGCAGACGAGCGATTAAAAAGCGCATGTACTGAGTTTGTTTAACTATGAGATATTGGTAATAGGTTAATAGTTAAATAGGTACCGGCAGTACAGCAGCCCGCCCTCCCCGCTCGCCCCACCATCTGCCTGTAAACGGCGAGGGAAAGGAACTCGCGTCCTTGTCGCGGCGCGCGGATTATAACGCGACGCGCGGGCAGGTTCACACCGGCCGCCAGCGTCGACGTGCAACACAGCGTTGAAATAACGCCCGATCTGCATCCGACACGGGACAAATATATAAAACGCGCCTTTACTTTTCAATCTATATTCATGGACGTAGGAAGAAAAGCCTGCGTAAATAAATTATCTTAATCCTACTAATTCCTACTAATATTATTAATGTGAAATTTGTGAGTATGTGAAGATGTATGGATGTTTGTTACTCTTTCACCTTAAAAATATTGGACGGATTTGGATGAAGCTTTGCAGTAATATAGGTTATACATCAGAATAAAACAAAGGATACTTTTTACCGCGGGAAAACTTCTCATTCCCACGGGAAATAGACTTCCACGCGAACGGAGTCGCGGGCGGCCACTAGTCAACAAAAATGCAGTTGAATTTTCTTTGCCCTTGAAAGCCTTTGCTTAAGAAAGACTATGATTTGCCTGTTCCGTACCTGTAAGCGTGTTCGAGCAGCGCGCGCTCGTCGTTGCCGATGCCCGCGTGGTGGAAGGCGACCCCCGCCCGCACCCCCCCCGCCAGCGCCGCGCTCGCCCCCTCCGCCAGCAGCGCGCGGGACAGCGACAAACGCTCGTCTGCGTGGGCGCTCAACGTATGTCTACACCCCGGATAACACGATGTTCAGTTTTTTTCGGATACTTTTTTTCTTTTTAGTCTTATAAATTATAAGCACATCGGAATGCTTTTGTACTTGAAGCAAGCTGCAATTACGCAGGGGTAGAGTTGGTAAGGTAAATTAAAATTTTAGTGCCTAAAATAGGTAATTAAATAAAATCTTGTGGCAAAAAGATAAATTGAAGTTTTGTAGGCCTACGCTTAAAAAGACTAATGGAACCATTTATGCTTTAAGCAATTAAACATGTAACTATTTACGCCTTTAAACGACAGATATCATAGTTCGACGACCTCTATGGCGCAGCGGTAACTAACAGGACTGTAAAGCGGATGGTTTCGGGTTCGATCCCCGGGTCGGGCCAATTTCGTCAAAATGGTTTTTCGACATTGGCTCGTTTCTGGGTGTAACTAGGTTCTCCCCTAGTCCATTGTGTGGTATCTGTAACCATATGGCCACATAACTGATGTGTTAGTCTGGAGATTTATTATTATTTATATGTTTACTTGTCAGCATTAGCTGCGAGCATGGCGGCCACATTCTCGCAGTTCCTCTTGGTGGCGCAGAACACGAGCACGCCCCCCGCGCCCCCGGCTCGGCCCCCGCCCCCCGCTACCAGCCCCCGCACACCGTCCACGTCCAAAGACTCTCCCTTACCCTGCTGGCAATACATTTTTATAGACGAAGCCAACATCATTACTAAGGACTTAGGTTTAGTAGGCTATTTTATTTATTAAATCAATAAAAAAAATTGATGGATTGTAAAACGATAAAAAAATAACAGATTAAGTAAAATGGAACGTTTACAAAATTTTAAATAGTTAGATTTAAAAAAAAATGGGTAGTTAACATCATAAACATACACTTGATTCAACAGTCTTCTCAGGTACGAACTCTACTCCATCTTCCTTCCATAGGATCCGGTGTAACATGTCTCCAAGTTTTACATACTCCGTCAACTCTACCGGACGAAAGTCTCTCTTGTAAACATCTGCTCCGAGAAACTTGGCCAGCGATGGCAGGTTGCCTATTGTTGCACTCATACCAACTATCTGAATGCCTTCTGGAATGGTATTTGGCTTTTGAATACTGGATAAAGTATGGACAAATTTAGAACCGAATTTAATGCCTGTAGCACACTTCCGCTGCGAAACTTAGGTCACGGAACCGCTGAAGGTACTCCGCCGCAATCCAGTGTAGTTGGCTTAGCGGCATGAGCGCGGAGATGTGGCTAGCGTCGGAGCAGATCGACGGAACCGCGTCGAGAAAGAGATAGAATTATAGTTGAATCTATGTGTTAGAACAGGCAGTTTCACTAGTGTTTCGCGTCGCCTACTACGGACAACACATGGCGGAATTACTGCGGTTCCTCTGTTATGGTTTCGCAGCGGAGGCGTGCTACGGGCACTATATGCTTACTGTTAGCAAATATGACAGTTGTGAGCAAAGTCTCCAAGGTGCCACCTCGGCCAGGTTCACCAATCAGATGCAGCTCATCAACCTATTACAAACATTAACTATTGGTATCAATTTAATCTTAAGTCCAATGTAAAATTAGTCTTTAGAGCTTACCACAATAAGTCCAATTTCATGTAACCTATCCAATTCAATAAGGCTTCGAACTAAAGCCAGTCCCTTTTCAATAGTTGCTATATAGATACTGTGCTTCTTTCTCCGTGTTTTTGGAGGAATATGACCTTTGCCACCTGCATATTCTTCTACTAAAAAATCTAATTGCAACGCAAATGGTGTAAGTCCCCATATCTGTAAACAACCTTAAAGAGTTTAAAAGTTTGCTAAGGAAGTTTGAGAAACTAGTTAAATAGTGATTTAACATACTTTTTCCTGAACAATAGCCACAAATGGCAAAATAAATAAAGTGTTCTTTTTGTGGCACAAAACCTCTCGCAACATCAACACTTCAGCTACTAAAGTCTTGCCACCGCTAGTGGGTAGTGCGTAAATAAGGTTCCGATGCTCCTTTATAGCATTTAGGTTCAGGCATTCTTCTTGCCACTCTTAAAAAAACAAAATAAGTGTAAATTAAGTGGTTTTTTTACTGATTAAATAATAAATGATGCAGAGCAACTTACCATAAAGCTTTTCAATATTGCGATAAGTCTTAAACAATTCTTTAGTTACTTTTGGCAATCCATAAAAACCCTCCTTTTTGTGATTAATTTCATAATTCACTGGTTTCAATAAATCTTTATTATTCTCTTTATTTTCTATAATAATATCACTTTCCTTAATGTCCAATAAAAAAGAGTCTTTGGTTTCAAACATTTCATTTCTGTCATCAAAATTTCCTTTACAAATAGAATCATTGATCAATTCAAAGCTTTCTTCTATTTGTTGCCGGAATCCCTTAGATTTGGTCATAGACTGATCATGGTTGTCTGGTTTTGATTCCATTTCTAATCTTGATAGAAACATGTCATCTGAAATGTTTTCAATCTCTTGTTGTAGTCCTGTACTTAAAATAGAAGTATCATTGTTTTTGATGTTAGTAATACGCGTAGGTTCCCAGTTCTGGAGTTTTCCAGATGAATTTAATATATTAGGAGAGGCTGGAACAACGCTACACATTGAGCTATTGTTGCCCGAATCGGAGAGATACTCCACTTGGTTACAAGGCAGAAACTCATTGGTCTGAACGTCTGCGGCGCTTGGGCTATTAGGTATGGAATCATTGTTGGGACAATCTTCATCTCTGGATCTTTGTATGTTAAGAAAAGCACTTCGCAAAATATTGCCGGTACCCAGACGTCGACGTTTTGGTGTCGAAGTGTTACAATTGGAATACATTTCACTACTTGCAGTCTCGCATGGCCTTTACAGTAACATTATGAATTTGATTCTTTTATAGTTAGAATTCTATTAAAATAAAATACATTTTGGATAACTTATTGTATGTAAACAAACAAACATAATATTTTTTTAAACCACCAGTGTTAACAACTCACAATAATATTTATCACTAAAGTCCTCGAGAACCCTTTTTGAATATTAAAGAGCTAAATACTCGAGCCTAAAATCAAAATAATATTACTAGTTTTAAATTTTTAAAACACAAACCCACAGATATTTCTTTTTTAAGGCAGATAATTCATCTTGCTTATGCGATGGACTATCTCGGTAACGTTTGAACAGTTCGTTTTGATAAGCTGGGCTATTATGTAAATATGCCAATGAGAATCGGTTGTTATTTTTAAGGACAATTCCAGAATAAGTAAAGATAGGAATGTGGATCATAAGTATTTGGTCATAATGAATAGAAAAACAATCTCGCACGTTAGCCGATACATAGTTTGTACAAAGAAGACCGTTTTCCTAAATTACAACGGTATAGATATATTTATTATATAATATACATAAGTATATGATAGATATAAAAAATATAGATAATATTGGTTTATCGGAAACTAGAATCCTTGTAGTGGAAATCGTTAATTTGGGAACTTTCAAGCTACGTTCCGATTCCCACAAATAAGCGCTTTACGACGCGGCGCCAGGTATTATAAGCGGTTCGAAACGATCAATATAAACGTACGTGTCCTGCGAATTCAATAACTTCATATCGAAAACACCGCAAATGCTTAGATGGTAAGGTGAAGTGATGGTAAGTTAGCGAAGCGCTGACAGAGATTGTTTGATCTGATGGTGCTGTTGACGCCAATCTAGCTCTGCCAACAATTTACGCATTTTGTTCGTTGATTTCGGACCGAGCTAGAGTAGGTACCTACCTATAGACAACTACCAAAATAAATAAACTTTGGGGTTTGCGTTGAATGTTCGTTTGTAGATATAAAACACGGATTACATTTAGTTTTACAACTTTAGCCGCCACAAAACCAAACAAGGTCTAGTAAGACTCGCGCTTGAAGATACGTAAGTATGCCCGGCAATTTTTAACCGACTTCCAAAAAAGGAGGTTCTCAATTTGGCCGGTTTTTTTTTGTTTGTACACCGATTTCACCGAGTTTTTGTAAATCAAATTCAATAAAAAAGTCTACATATATGTATATTCGCCCATACAAATAATCAGTGATGCGACTTAGGTATGTAATATATGATACAAGTATTTGAAATATATGACGAAGACGGCAGGATACCTTCGTCATCAGAGCCGTCTTCAGGGGCCGTATAGTACTATAACTTGTGTGGGCGTACGTGGGTTATGTGTTAGTCTCAAATAAAACCAATAGAACTGTTTCAACACTGTAATTATCTCCTCTTGATAGCACTCCGTAGGTCATTCGATTAATTCACAAGAAGGCACGGATCACGGACAGTTTCTACGCAAACACCAAGCACTCTCATTTTCCAACCGCTCTTCACCAAAGCCCAAGACCATCTCTGTCACTCTGACAGCTGCTCGCTCGATGTCACATAGACTCTGTCTAGCACCATATTTGGTACTGGCAATCCGCACTCTTCTTATATCAACCATAAGCATAGTCGATCTCCGACACGGCCATCCTGCGTATACACGTCCTCGTGTATTTTACTGTGGACAAACACAAAACGACAGTATCTACTTGTTCCGCTCGGCCAATCCTGACCATTAATCATGACGCTACTTCAAATGCAAACCAAAATTTAAACTCATTCTCTGAACTATTGTTTTTACTACTTCCATAAAACAGTAATATCACGACACCAAAATCAGTATAGATCATGTACCATCGATAAAGGTCATCACTTTATCACAACAAATCAATCATTGAGACACACCACGACACGAGTGAACACCCCTCTATCTCCACGGCCTCGGCCGTCCAGCAACATCACCATTGCTCCCACCACTTTATAAGCCACCACGCTTTTCAAAAGCCTCCACGCTTTTCCTAAGCAACCACCCCGACCTCCGCCAGATAGAGCTCTCACTCGAGTTTACACAAAAACAATTAAACATCGCCAACGCATTATCAATTTCATCTGGTACATGACCTACCATCAATCTCAACAATTTTTGACCGATCTATCGTAACGTCACCATCAAAACAATTATTCAGTAAACAATGAGGTAAAATCTCAAGAGGTTGAGTATCGAACGTCACATGACATTAACTACTTCTGTGCGCGTGAATACGCGTTTATAGCAGCCACCTTGTTAAATTGTTTACCATTAAATTACGCCTTAAAACTTTCTTTAACCAATGAGTATTCAGCACCAGAATCATAAGAGAAACAATACGGATCACCTTGTGCTCTCAATAACCCGTGGCGGGTTAAGTCGACCCATAACTAGGTGCGCGCACGTCTTGCCCCAGACTCCACGACGCCGCCGCCACCGCTCCTACACCAAGCCGCGAGATGTCCCGGCACGGCACATTTGTAGCAAAGCAGCGTCCTTGCTGTATGCTGCTGCACCGCTGGGTTTGGTCCTCATGTCAGTACAACTTGTCATCGCGGCTCCAACCTTGGTTTATTTGTAAACTGTTCGTTTCTGAAACAAATTATATCACACAGCATCACATAGCTCGGCAAACTTTTATTCAAAGCAATTTACTCTCACCGAGTAGCGTGACGCAGTATCTCAATTGGCGTATACGATTGACTTATGAGCTCCGACTCCACTGGTGTTCCTCTGGCTACTGGCAACGCACAATCCCTTTTTTTATTATTTTTACTGACGTTTCTTTGTCACAGGATTTGTCACTATGCAGATTTTTGCACGAAAATCAAGACAAGGCTGTATGGCTTAGTTCCTTTGCCAGCTTTGCATGAGCGAATTTAAAAACAACAACAACAACAACAGCAGATTTTTGAGGTTATGCAGGTTTTGGTTTGGTACCTAGTAGTAAATTGGCTTGTGAACAGAATTTAATTCTCAGTTTATGACATTCCTTGGTAGGCAATCCTTAACAACCACGTTGATGCTATTTTCTTCTTTCTTGTTGACTAGGTACCACAACCCTAGGTACCCAATTAAGGAAGAGTAAAGTCGCGAGAATTTGCATTATAATTTACTAGCTTTTACCCGCGGCTTCGCACGTTAAACCCCTTTCTCTAACCTTGCATCGCTCTATCTATACAGGGTTATTTTTAATTAGCGCATCACCTCTCGCAGGCGGCTTTCCTACATCAATCCCAATAACATTTGTTCTACGACTTTTTGCAAAACTTGATATATATATATATATATATATATATTTTATAATAAAGGTAGCAAACGAGCATGCGGGTCACCTGATGGCAAGTGATCACCGCCGCCCATGACTACCCGCAACACTGTGGGTGTTGGAGTGTGTTGCTGACCTTTGAGAAAATTGGGCACCGGATATCGCACTCACCGAACGAAACGCAGGAACATTGTCCCTACTTTACGTCGGTTTTCTGTGCGACGGTGGTATTTCACCGGTCGAGTCAGCCCAGTAATCGCTGCAGACAGAGCCTACAGCTAGACTCTACCACTCTCAGCAATTAACACAAATTAACACAAAAACAAAATAAAACTAAAACAAATTTGCGCGCTCTGTTATTTATAACTCTCTATTTTGTAAGAAGTACTAAACCGGCCTCACCCCCCCCCCCCACGTCGCCCGCGCGCCTGCCATACCGTTCAGACACACCTAATAAATTTGTATGGAAAAACTTTATTATAATTATTCGATGGTTAAATGTTTTTGAGATTGATGTAGAAAAGCTGCCTACAAGAGGTGATGCGCTAATTAGAAATAACCCTGATTTAAAAAAAACATCAAAGTCTGTTGCGTAATTTTAAAGATCTAAGCATACAGACACACAAAGGCGGAAAACAACCTTTTTTTAAAGGGTGTTTGGAGGGTGAGTAGCTAAATCAAAATGTTGGATAGATAAGGCTATTTTTTAAATTGCATTTTGGTTCAAGTTTTAGAATTTACTATATTTTTGATTTTCCAAGAAAATCCACGTTTTTTTCATTAAAAGTCCAATATTTAATTTAAACATTTAATGCAATAATTTTAATTTAAAGCCTGTCTTATTCAGATGACAGGATGATATTTTGGCTTCTACCCAGTCGGGTAATCTGGCCAATGTGAAGGGGTTCTAAACAGGCGGTTCCCGTAACTCTGACACTTGATGTATAAGTAAGTAAGTATGTGCTGCAAAGTGCATATTCATCACGTAAAAAAAGAAGAAGACTATCATCTAAAATTTTTCAATAGGAGTTTATTTATTACTGTCACTCTTATTTAAAACAAAAAATAATTTATAAATTCTAAACCAAAATCGAACTACATATTATAATTTGACAAACCTTTGTAAACGGACTAGGCATTTTATAACAAATTCCCAATTATAAAATTTGCCTGCGATCTGTACAAAATTAAATATAATCGCTCGTTTTATTGTTTTGTTATCAGACTTTCATATGAACCTAGAATTTCATTGAATTTTAATATTACATTTCATATGAATATAGAAAATACTGAAATGATGTATTTTTTAAGTTTTCTTAATATATTTTGGTAAAAATGCATTGTTTAATACTAAATTGAAGCAATATATTTTGTCAAACGTTATTTTTGCAATCAGTTTTTTGCAAAATAATGTTTTGTTGGTATAAAAGTTTGTCATTTAATTATATTGTCAAAATAGTTATTTAAATAATAAATTGTTTGTAAAATGAAAAGTTTATCAAGTAAACATTTATCTAACGTGGTTTGTCAGATGATTGGTTTGTCATTCGTTTTTTGGTCTATTGATAGGATACCGAAATGCGACTACTTATTTATATATGGTAGGTACGACAGATCAATGATCACGGTATCGATATTTATTGTTGATTATTTTTTTATAACGGTGGTTGTTATTTTTGTAACCGGCAATTTTGATTTGTGTTCTAAAGGTTAACAGTAAGTAGCTATCAGTAGTTCTTAATAAAAAAGTAAAACAAAACTAAATATTTTTAATTTTTTCGCCTTTCTAATACTAATTGAGACCATCACAATTTGCTATACCTACTTTCAGAATGTGCGACGACAAAAGTTAGTTTCTCATTTTGATACCGTGATCATAAATTTGGCGAACCATATTAAAAACGTTTTTATCACGTGTTTTTTTTCACATCAGCCTGCTTCACTACAACGGCATTAGAAAATACATATCAGACTATATTAGCTCAGATATTTTGGATACTATTATATCTTTTTTGAATGTCGAATAAACGTTGAATTCTGATACGCTACGTTGTTCAAAAAAATATTGGCGCAATTTAATAGTAGATACAAGCCATGACAAAAGTTATACCGGGATACTATTCCCAATACAATGTAGGTAAACACGGTAATAATTATGTCGATAATAAACAATTTGTATAGAATTTTTTTTTTAATGACTCAAAATACTAACTAACATAAACAATTAAAAAGGAGATAATTATAAATAATAATAAATAATAATAAATCTCCAGAAACACACCAATTATGTGGCCCTAAAGTAAGTTGCATTAAGCACTTGTGTTATAGGTACCACACAATGGACCAGGGGAGAACCTAGTTACACCCAGACACGAGCCAATTTCGAAAAACCATTTTACGAAATTGGCCCGACCCGGGGATCGAACCCGGAACCATCCGCTTAGCAGTCCGGTATATATACCGCTGCACCACAGAGGTCGTAATTGTTTCAATGCAGCTTAATTTATTCCCCAAATAACTAAAAAACTGCTTATTAACGTCAGTAAAGAAAAATAAAAATATTGAGTTCCGTTGTTCGGGGGTTGTGGTTCCCGGTAATGTTTATCGTAAATTTTCTCCCAGAAGTCGAATTTTCTCTGCAGCAAGTCATTATGAACTGTGAGAGTTTGGTTCAACAACATGTAGGGAGAGTTTAACTTCTGCAGTTTTGGCCACGCCGGCGTAGACTCGGAGCTCTGCAACACTGGTTGCCTAGAATAAACACAATCAAAACTTAAAAAGCCTTCAACTCGTGGTTTTGCTTACGTAGAAATAAAAATTGCCTTCATTAAAGTAGCCTAACTTACTCATTCAGTGGGAAATATTAGTTCGAGAGACAACCAAAAAAGTCGACACATGAAATTTTACCTACCTCTATGAAATATTAGTATATTTAGATTGGCATTTAAGATCTTAATTATTAGTACCTACAAAATAATTTTTACGTTTAAGTGTATAAACTTACCCATCAGTAATAAAATTGAGCCATAGCTCTCTCAAAGTAGCTCTCATTTGTTGATATTCTTCTGAACCAATCTTATCAAACGGTGCTTCATAAATAGCATATGTTTGATCTACATGGTCAGCACCTCTTTCATAAGTATATGGTATGTAAGGTGTGTCTTCGTCAACAAAAGCATATTCGTATAGGTAATAGGTATCCAAGCCGGCTTCCAAATGCAATTTAATGGAGCGCAAAATCGGCATGGAAAATCCAATGTCAGAGTAATATTCAAAATATTGTATTGAAGTGTCAGGGCCGACATCCTTGTTACCGAAATAAAATTGCTTAACTTGTCTAGCAACTTCGTCTTTTTGTTCTTTTGATTCAAATTGCAAATCTGCTGGTAAAAAAAGTGAAAAGTCTTCATTCATCTCAGGATAACGTGATTCAAAATAAGTTTTCTCTAAGAGGCCCTCCATGTTTGTGAATCCTTCTAACTTTGGTACTTTAGGATAATCTTTGCTCTTTATAATACTGTATGGCGAAGCTTCAAGAAATCTTGGGAGACCTATATCTTTTTCAACACATGGCGCCATTGGAATATTGTAATCGGGCCCGGCACCTATAGATATTTTTACAAATTCTGTAACAGGTAGTTGCACAAAAAAATCTTCTAAAGACTTAAAATCATCAACGTCTAGAGAACTAGAAAAATATCGAGCAACTTTTTTTGCATTTTCAATAGGATCTAGCTGAGTTGATAACGGTGAAATATCGGATAAACTTTCGGGAATAAGTTTCTGAAAGAGTCCTCTTGACATTTTGGACAGTAAATGCAGATTTACATTACATGAGCCACCGCTAAAGCCGGTAAATGTGATATCGTTTGGATTTCCTCCAAATTTGGCAATATTATCGCTAACCCAGCGTATTGCGGCTGCTTGATCCTTTAAACCAGCATTCCCAGGAATGCTTTCAGTCCCTAGGCAAAGGAATCCATGCACGCCAAGTCTGTAATTAACTGAAACGGCAATGATTCTTTTAGAATTAACTAATGACTTCGGTTGTGTATAGTCTCCAAACCCTGCAGTATATCCACCGCCATGAACCATTACTAATACAGGAAGATTAGTAGCTTCGGTATCAGGGACATATATATTTGCTACGAGACAATTATCCGGTATTAATCCGGGTAGACTAAAGAGAGGTTGTGGACACATGTTCCAACTTGCTACAGCGTCAAATGTTTCAGTCCATGTTGGCGCTGGAAGTGGAGCCTGAAAAATAAGTTGATTGTAACCTAGTATTCTAATACATTTATCAGTAGATATGTTATCATTAGTTATCAAAATGACCTATGAGTACATCTATAAGTACTTTCATTGTTTTTGAACCTGATGTAAAATTGGTGATACGAAAGGACTCAAGGGTGTATTTCATAGTATAGTCAGAAAATGAAAGGGTATTATATATAATATAGTAGAAACTTTTTTATATTAATATTCAGGTGCAGTTAGGGGATCACCTACAACAGTTATTCACTCACATAGTAAAAGATTGACAAAAGTAAAGTTTGTTATCTACGGTATAGCTATTGAGCCATTAACCAACGCTGACAGAACTAATAACGAACTGTTTTTAATTTTAATAGAGTTTGCTTATCAAGAGATAATCGAGGAATATTGCAGGTAGGTGCTTTATTAATATTATATTTTTCAATTGTACATTTGTCACAATTTGAAATATGAACATACCTTATATTTATTCTCTCCTTTTGGTTCCATTGCATATGGAACTCCTCGAAATGCAAACAGATCAAATGTGGGGTCTCTAAAACCTCTTACTGGTCCTTGGTCTAAATAAACTGTTTTGGTTTGTGCTTGTCCCTGTACTATGCTTGCAAGATTTATTGAAAGCAACAGTATATGAGTTAATATTGGGCACCACATCTTGATTAAAAATAAATTGTCTCTCTATTGCTATTAAATTTATACATTGACTTTATCGGTATTAGTCATAGTTTATCTTTGTTTTTTTTTACGTAATATTTTAACTGTACTATCGTTCTGGTCTGCATTTGCGTGGAAATACTATTTTTTTTTAAATACTAAAAATATAATCTATTAGTGCCCATTACACTTTGAAGTGGTGTAATTTTTACCAGCTTGTTAACAAAACATCTAATTTTGGCTTATTTAAAAAAACGTTTTCTGACTGTTCTTAATTTACTAATTTAAGTGAAAAATTACCTAAAAGATGGAAAGCGCATCAAAATCCGGTAAGTAGTTTAGGAGGTGATAGCGGACAAACATACATGATTAGCGACTTGGATTTATACTATGTAATGATAATAATGATTCATATATGTCGGAGAGAACACAGATTCGATGGACTTGGCCAGTTCAAGAACTACTTTACTACTAAGCCACGTCCCACATGCTGCGGATGGTTTTACGAGTGATGGTGAAACCATTGCCACGTGCTATGAACAATAAAGAAACTACGTTTCATGTGCTACGTATGGTGAAACCACTTACCACGAGCTACGGATGACGTCTTATGTGCTTCTGATGGTGAAACCACTTACCACAATTTAATGATTTAATTGAATTGGTGTGGTTGGTTTCATTTCATTTTATCTCATTAAATTTCTTTTTCATTTCATATCTATAAAAAAAAACTCCTGAAAACTTGGCTGTATGAGCATAGTAGGTAACCTTTGCCTACCAAATAAGTGAAGAAAAAATGGCGCCATTTTCCAGAAATTTTCTTTGCGTTAGTTATTTCGACATTTACGATCCTAATTTTATATTTTATTAAATTGCTTTATTTTTTGCAACTGTATTAAAAATAGTGGTTCAGTACACGTGCGGAACCGTCATTGCAACTCGTCCCGCCTGTCAACCCTCGCCTTCGGCTGTGCCTCGGCTCGGGTAGACATTTGTCGGGACTCGTTGTAATGACAGCCTTTCCACACTTGTAATGAAATATACTATTAAACACACTTAGCTCGTAATGAAAACAGAAACTCTCACCGGGTAGCGTAATGCAGGATCTCAATTGGCAAACCTACGGTGCACAGGTTCAGACGTTATCTTCCAACACACTATATCCTAGGAAGCTCCGTTTCCACTGAGTCTCTTGGTTACGCTGATGGTAGCAGGTGGTCATGTCATTGCAGTCTCTCGGTTGTGGCCTAGGATGTTCTTCTTTCCTGTCCGTATTATCTCGCCTCCGTAATTACACACCGATGGTTTATGATGATTCTGTTGTTCCAAAAGCTGCTGCAATTTCTCGTTTCCGTCAATGTTATTTGCAGCACATTGAATGTCATTCGTACAGGTGGAGCGGAGTTTCCTCACCCGTAGCACGTGGAACGTGGTTATCGCATCGTCCATAGCACGTGGTTATCACATCATTTGTAGCACATGGTATCCACATCATCCATCGTTGCTCTTCGTAGCATAATGCAATCACATCAGTAGCATGTGGTACCTGGATATCGCATCATCCATAGCACGTGAAACGTGGTTTCCTCATAAATAGCACGTGAAACGTAGCCTCCTCATCATCCACAGTTCGTGAAACATGGTTTGCTCTTCATCCATAGCACGTGGAACGTGGTTTTCTCATCATCTGAAGCACATGGCACGCAGTTTTATTATCATTCATAGCACGTGGTTTCCACAAAATCCATAGGACATAAAAAGTGTTTTCATGATCATATGGTTTTCACAACGTTCGTAGCACGTCATCCGTAGCTTGTGGTCAGGGCCGCGCCGACCCTAAGCAGCGCCTGTGTACGAAACCTATGAAGCGCCTGTGTGTGTGCGAAACCTATGAGGCGCCTTTTTAGTCGGTTTAGACAATTTTTTCAACTACGTTGTATTAAAAAAAAACAATCCGGCGCCCCTCTTGCTTAGGCGCCTGTGTGCGTGTGTGTTAATAGACATTATTTTGACAGTTGCGAAAGTGAACGCACGAGGTCGGGAAAGGTAAAAAAAAAAAAAAAGCACGAGTGTGAAATAGCCCACATCCCGAACGCTATACGTCCCTGCAATACGCCACTTTTTGAGCAACTGTATTAAAAAAATATTTTAGCTTAGAGTTAATGTTTGTCGTACTATGTGATACTGTGTGATATCATTTGTTTCAGGAAAACTGCTAGTATGGTGGAATTTGCTTGATGTTTGATGGTGATTGATGGGACTATACCAGAAGTCGTTCTGCTCGATCGGTATACCTTGAAATGTAGTCCGTGAGTGCGTACTGGCGGTTGACTCTGGCGAAGGTCAGGTTTCAGGGGAAACTATGGAGATATTGGCAACGAATATGGAGGAAGCCTAGTTGTTTAATTTGTTTTTTTAATAATTTTATTTCTAAATGAAGTAGTCAGTTAATGCTCTGAGTTTCGAATGGTACGTCGGTATTATGAATTAAGAACTGAAAGTTGTGACTTTAGTTTTGCTTTGTTATTATTCAGTTTTACATACTATGGGTCTAAATAAATAATCTCTGAGTGGTTGTGCCTTTTTGGCAGTTATTTTAGACGAGTCTTATTCTGCCGTCTTTGGTTTCTTAATTGCGTATAATAAAAGATTGCCAAACGATATGATGCTGTGTTACAAAATGTGTTTCAGTAAAACTGCTAGTACTGTAACTGACGGTTTGAATCAATTTTGAGTACCTACGCATCATTGAAGTACGCGGCGCTACTACATTACGTCATTACCATACACAACATAACTGGGTGATGTAAAACATTTTGTAATATTTGAGGCTAAGTATGTTCTTTAATTCGATTATGTTTTGGCGGCAAAAGTAATGCTGCCGATTTAAATGAAAGTCATTAAAAGAGGGCACACGCATCTGGCTACTATATACCCCTATCTACCTACCTACCTACATTTAGGTTAACAATTGTTCTTTGATTAGTAGTCATTTTCTTGAACTATTTCATGTGTTGCATTTCTTATTTGTTAGTTTAAAGTTAAACCAATTTATTTACGCCCAATAGAAATTATTGGTTTTTACATTTAGTGTTGATTGGTGTTTAATAATGGTATAGGTACTGGTGTTATTAAAAAATGTAATTCACTAGTGTTTTAATATGTTCCGAGGATACATCGAATGGCGATTACAATAAACCAACGCTGAAGCGGCGAGGATGATCTATGTTGACATCAGGACTTAACCCAGCGGTGCAGCAACAGAAAGTGATGACCCTGATTTACGAGCGATGGCGGCATTGCGGTGGCCCAGGCAAGTCAGCGTACGAACCAAGCTGCAGGATGATGTGTCGGCTGTAAACCCTCCCAAGGAATGTCTAGAACACAAAGGTGAATCGTATTCTTTCTTTCTTTTGATCCTAGTGCTGAATGCTTGTTAGTTAATGAAAATTTTGGCGCGAAATTTTTGGTGGGATCTTTTAAAAGGGTTGTAACTATGGCGTATTGGTCAAACGCGTGTATTCAGCACAGAACGATTTTTATTTCATACTGGGAGTCACCATCGGACGCCTATAGGGTTGTCTCGAAGTGAAATGGACACCATCAAACGCCAGCAAGGCTGTCTTGAAGTGTCGGGAGTCATGTACACAATCAGATGCTAATTTAGCTGTCTTGAAGTGTCGTAATTATTGAGAGTTTGTGGACACAATCAGACGCCAGCAGGGCTGTCTCGAAGTATCAAGGGCACCATCAGACGCCAGCAAGGCTGTCCTGAAGTGGGCTCAGGGATCGTAGACACAATCAGACGCTGATTCAGCTGTCTCGAAGTGTCTAGTCTATTGGAGCTGTCTTGAAGTATGCAATCAGACACCAGCTACGGTTGTCTTGAAGCCTACCATCAGACGCTTGAATTACATTTTTTCGCTATCGAACCGATCACTATTTTTATGTTTTGACTAATTTTTTGAATTTTAATTGAAGCTGTCTTGAAGTGTCAGTAACACAGCCAGCGGAGCTGTCGTAAAGTGTTAGGTAGGGACACCATCAGACGCCAGCGGGGCTGTCTTGAAGTGCCGGGGCTCGTAGACACAATCAGACGCTGATTCAGCTGCCTCGAAGTGTCTGGTCCATTGGAGTTGTCTTGAGGTATGCAATCAGATACCAGCTACGGTTGTCTTGAAGCCTACCATAAGACGATTCAATGACATTATTTTTAGCAATCGAACCGTTATTTCTTTGTATGATTTGACTAATTTGTTGCGTTTTAACTAAAGCTGTAAAGATAAAGTCAGATGTCATTTGCGATGTTTTTTGTTATCTTCTTACCCCTTTTATTTTGGTCAGGTTGACCGAGTGAGCTACTGCTGTGTTATTCCTTTTGCAGATTGCTATCACACGAGGACGTGTGAAGCGTCAGGAAGGCCGTGTCGGAGAGAACACAGATTCGATGGACTTGGCCAGTTGAAGAACTACTTTACTGTCTACTTTGTCTGTGTTTTGTATCGTCAATGTAAATGTCAACGTCAAAATGTGATATTGGTTACGTCAAGTTCTCTAACTTGGGTGTAGTCGGTGCGAGGCTTTATGAGTGAACGACTGAATGAGTTTCTGTCATTTCCGGTGTTTAGTTAGCACATCTTGTTGGTCGGACATTATTCTTGTTGGGACCGTGGGGCAGTGCAGACGGGTAGTGAAATAATCAGTGACGCCATACGCCGAATTCACCGCGCTTCCTATATCCATTTACATCCTGACTAATCGTGATAATTATTGTAAAGTTGCTTAACGTGGTGATTAATACACGCCCATACATCAAGTTCCACGTTTTATTTCGAAGTTTCCGCCATGATCGAACCCAGTGATAACGAATTCCCCGTCTTATATATACATATACAGGGTTATTGGTTTAGTCGACCTATTCCCGTTAAGGGTGTATAGTACTCACCATATCTGACAGATTTCACTATGAAACACCCTACCCCAAACCTAACCGTTTTTGTGATATTTTTTTTGTGATAGTTTTAGTTTTTTTACAATATTGCCGACTTTTCGTCTATTAAACTTGTTATTTTGAAATGTGTTAATCTTATCATTATTTGTGTTTTACATAAATGACAAGATGCCTAATGACCTTAATAACCAAAATCGTACGTTAGTTCACTAAATAGGTCATTGTAGACGATTAAAAGTTAAAAAAGTTAGTAAAAATTTTAAAAAAATCATTTTTCTAAACAGGATATCTCACTGAGGTGTCTCACGGAGGTGTATCGTGAGATCCCATCCACAACTTTCAGCTAACTCATTTAATGCTAACGACACCCATAATTCTATTTCCAAGGACCACAAGGGTAACCAGCCCCAAGCAAGTGTCCATCATTATATTTCCAAGGACCACAAGGGTAACCAGCCCCAAGCAAGTGTCCATCATTCTATTTCCAAGGACCACAAGGGTAACCAGCCCCAAGCAAGTGTCCATAATTCTATTTCCAAGAACCACACGGGTAACCAGCCCCAAGCAATTCTTCATAACTCCGTATCCAATTCTGTAAAAGAAAGAAAAGTTTATGAAATATCATGTAGACCAAATAAAATAAATATCCTTACCTCATGTTCTTATTCAAACCTCGATATCCAATAAGCCTCTCGTTTTACTTGTTGACACTGGATCTTCTATTTGTCTTTTACAAAAGTCCTCCATCAATTCACAACTATCTCCAAAACTTAATAATGATACAATAAAATTAAAAGGGATAGATAACTGTGAAGATGCCATACCTACTCTCGGTAATTTTGACATGAATCTCATTTTTGGCAGAGAAAGTATTCCCTTTTTATTTCACGTAGTTGATAAAATAAACCTACCTTATGATGGAATCATCGGTAATGATCTACTTAACCATTTTCAATGCTCTATTGACTACAATCGTCAAATATTAAACCTCTGCAAAAATAAAGTTAAACTTAATTTCACTGATCCAATTTATCAAATTCCGCCTCGATCTGAAATCACCATTGAATGTTCAATGAAGAATCCTGAATTGAATGAAGGTCTTATTCTTGATCAACATATAAATGAAACTCCTTTCGTTGCTAACTGTTTAGTAAAAGTAAAAAATAATAAACGTGTAAATCTTACAATCCTTAATACGTCAGAAGAAAATGTCTCATTAAATTCAAACCTTCAACTCACCTTACATCCTGTCGATTATGAATATTATCCATCATTCGATACGAATAAGTCATGTCTGGACAGAACTAATGAAGTTCTGGAACTCCTTCGCACTTCACATCTTAATCCTGAAGAAAGTGAAGCTCTTTATGAACTTTGCTCCAAATATTCAGATATTTTCCACTAACCTAACGACCTACTAACTTCCACTGATGCTATTCAGCATGAAATCCGAACTTCCACTGATCAACCTATTAATGTCAAATCCTATCCATTTCCAGAGGTTCATAAACCAGAAGTCAACTCTCTAATTCAAAAAATGCTCGATCAAAAAATTATACAACCCTCCTTATCACCTTGGTCTTCTCCAATATGGATTGTTCCAAAAAAAATCGATGCTTCTGGCCAAAAGAAGTGGCGCATCGTCATAGATTATTAGGAAACTAAACGATCATACCATTGGCGAAACTTATCCTATTCCCAACATTGTGGAAATTCTTGACCAATTAGGCAACTCAAAATACTTCTCTACCCTCGACCTAGCATCAGGGTTTCATCAAATCAAGATGGCTCCAAAAGATGCTTGTAAAACCGCTTTTAGTGTTCCACAAGGACATTTCGAATTTACTCGAATGCCCTTCGGCTTGAAAAATGCACCATCAACTTTTCAACGCCTTATGAACAATGTCCTTGCCGGTCTCCAAAGAGAAAGATGCTTCGTCTATCTTGATGATATAGTTATTTACTCACCAGTCATATTCAAAACTTAACCACAGTATTCCAGAAACTTCGTAATTTCAATTTTAAGTTGCAACCCGACAAGTGTGAGTTCTTAAGAAAAGAAGTAGGCTATCTTGGACATATTATAACCGAAGACGGACTTAAGCTAGATCCTAATAAAATTAAATCCGTTCAAGAATTCCCAATTCCTAAATCTCCTAAAGACATCAAATCCTTTTTAGGGCTCATATCTTATTATAGACGCTTTATTCCAGAATTCTCAAAATCATCTAAACCACTTACGTCTCTCCTAAAAAAAGATACTCCTTTCATTTGGACAAATGAACAGCAACTTGCATTCGAATTGCTTAAGAATAAACTTGTCACTGCTCCCGTACTCATCTATCCGGATTTTACAAAACCCTTTAATCTTACTTGCGATGCATCTAATTATGCGATATCAGCTATTCTTTCTCAAGGCCCCGTGGGAAAAGATCATCCCGTAGCCTATGCATCAAGAACCTTAAATAAGTGTGAAACCAATTATAGCACAACAGAAAAAGAGTTGTTGGCTATTGTCTGGGGTTGCAAAACCTTCAGACCATATTTGTTTGGTCGCAGGTTTATTATCATAACTGATCATCGTCCTTTAAAGTGGCTCTTTAACCATACAGACCCAAGTAGCAAATTGCAACGTTGGCGTCTTCAACTCCAAGAATTTGAATATGAAATCGTTTATAGAACAGGTAAATAAAATTCAGCAGCAGATGCCCTATCCCGTTATCCTGTAAATCCTGTATATCCTGAAAACTTACCTGATGAACAACTTATAGATCTTGGTCCATTAGACATCAGCCCTTTCAATGAAGATGTTGTTGATTTTAGTCCTTTGAATCCTACAAGTCCTGAAAACTTACCCCAACCAGTCCAGCTTCCGGAACTTCTACCTGAAAATACTTATCTTACTCCTGACCTGGAATCTATACTTAAAAATACTGCTGCGAATCCTGAAAAGGAAAATCCTGAAAATGAAGATATACCCTTTGCTTCAACTAGTGACCAAATTCCAAATATTCAATACCCAAGTCTCGAAGTAAATCCTAATCTGCAAAACTTACCTGACCATAATGATACTTATACTAAATTCTTGAAATCTTCTTCAACTATGACATATGATACAGCAATCGTTGAACACAGTGACAGTTTGCTGAAAAGTCAAAACAAAATTCTTATTATACCTACATCTCTTGATCTTGACGAATCTAATCCCTACGTTCAAGAAATCATGTCGAATTCTCCACATTCAGAGTCATTTACAGATTCAGAAAGAACTCTATTCTCTTATAAACTATTTCCACATAACGACAAAGATTACTACTTCCTATTTACTAAAGTAAATCACTTTGACACATGCTCTTATACTGACATATTTGAATCTCTAAAATACCTCCGAAATCATTTAATTTCTCTTACCGATCCTGTTGACAAAATATCCATTTCTGACTTTAAAAATCCATTTGACAAACATACATATCGATGGGTTATTGGAATAAAGCTGCAATCGACAAATCACAATTTTACAGGAAAAAAGATTTACGTAAAATCTTGAATAATTACAAAACTATGAGGAGTATCGGAACGGGGGATATATCAAACAATGCGGTATTTTTTGCTGAAGTGATTTAAAGTGTCTACAAGATTATTAATACTCAAAAAATAGCAAAAAAACGTAAAAATCCATATTGCCACTTCATGCATTGAAATACGTTTCTGTAAGACTCCATTGTGGTTTTATTCCGGTAAAAAGTGCGCATTCAAACAAACAGCAATAGTATATTACAGCGTTGTGCGTTGATATGAAGCATGAATGGCGCATACAGTAATAGCAGTTTGCAATGATGTTACAGGAATTTAATTATCGACGTGGAAAATGTACTCACGAATGCTGTATATCGAATGAATATGGTTGTATTGGAATGATCTCAAAGTTTATCAATATTACAGCATTAGAGAAAATACAATGAATATAGTAGTGCAATTTCTTTGTAAATAATCATATGATTTATATCCGTTGAATATTTTTACACCACAGTCTTGTATACATGAATACGTTTTATTTGGTTTCATTTCACTTTACACTTACTTATCTTACAATATTATTTTAATAACAATGAAAAAGCGATACGAGTGCTTACTTCCTATTAACTTATCATAGGTTGAATCAGAACGTAAACTTTTTCTTTCACCAATAACTTTCTTCTCACCCAAGCATAAACCGACAAATTTCTGTGCTGTAGTAAAATCAGAATGATTAACTGTTTTTTAGACTCAAAAGATTTAGCATTGAGGCGTTAGGCTAGCGGTGGCATATGAGTGATACATCGATGCCAGAGCCATTTTCCGAATATTTACCGAGTTCCAGTCCTAGTCCGATAACAGAATTAGGGAAAATCTACCAAATTTACTATTGAATGACTGTGATTTAAATTTAAATGAAAATTATTTGGGTAATATTACACTTTTCTCTACTCCAACTTATATACCTCGTAATGAACTATTTTTCATGGCGACATTCACCTACAGTTGTATTTGTATTTAATCCTCAAAAACATTATTTCTATCAGTAACAATGGCAGAATTTGTATGTCATGATAAAGCTGAAACTCGTCCATCTAAATTACCTGAAATAGAGCTTACATCATTTGCGCATAATGACAAAACATTTCTACAACCTACTTCTACGACAAGCCCTACAAGTAATGTACCAGCCAATGTTTAAAATGTTATTGCCATAGTTCCTGACGCCGAGCAATCTTCGATTGGCTGTCATGAACTAACTGTTAACTATCCAAATGGACAGAATACAACAACAAAACTTGAGGCAATGTCATCTCATCCAGTATTAGTAACTGAAGCTAATATAAATCCTAGAAAAAGAAAATGAAAAAAAGAAAACTGATCTAAAGAACAAATAAAACATGGAAAAAATACGGATGAGCAGCCATAAAAACAGATGAGAGGTATTTGCAAGTGCAAACTGAAATGTTTTGAAAATTTGCCCGCGACAAGAGATTTGAATTACACTGGCCTGCAAAACTAAGTAGTACACTTTTAAAATTTGCTATCTAAAGTATTGAAGCTAGAGATTTAAAATAAAAAACGTTTTAAAGGAACATTTATATGCTACATATGGCTCTACATACTCATTAAGAATCTCTTGGGCTTATCAATCACCATTCAGCGTTCCGTTTTCTATAGCCACTGTCTTTGCAAGCCTCAGCAGATCATCCAGCCCATACGTGTACGCTGCCTCCAACGTAATGGACTCTTTCTGAGAAGCAGGTTTCTATGTAACGCTCACCAGGTCGTCTGTAAACATTCCTCCTCCCATCTGAAGTTTAGTGTGAGAATCGAGACTCATCTGTGAACAAAACTCTTAACTATTCTTGTTCGTCCCAGTGTAAATCTTTACAAGCATGTGGCTTGTGGTCCAAAGCTCTCTCGAGTTTTGGACCACTCGCTTGTCTACGGGGTTTGAGATTGGCTTCAGCATGTCTTCTTCTCTCTGTTCTTTCACTAATGTAGTCCATTCGGGTCTGAAGAAGCTTTTGCTGCACTTCAACTGCATTTCGGCGATTTCTTAACACCATCGAAACAATATACCGGTCTTCTCGGGTTCTTGTGCACCTGGGTATTCCATTACATGATCGCCTCAGATGACTTCCAGTCTCTTCACGTTCTGGACCGTTTGTAAGGTCACAGCTGCCATTCTACCAATATGACGCATGCTGATGCCCAGTTCTAGGAAAGTCATGATTCTAACACAATCTTCGAGTGAAAGAGGCATGATGGATAAAGTTTATTGCTGTTACCTTACTAAGTTTTGTAATTAGACGAATTGTAAGGAAAATAATAGAAAAAAGAAGTATTTTTTAAGATATCGAAAGCAATGAGTATGAGGTAGGTATTAGACACGACAATTCGTAGGTACTTCAACGCGGACACGTAAAACAAATAATATCAATGCCGTGGGTTCTGATGAACTTTCACATGCTTATACTCAATTGTTACTTAACTTTATCAAACATTCTATCGAAAATTGTTACCAGCAACTGAATCTATAAATTTGAGTCTTTGATTCATCAGAAGAAAAATATTTTTTTTGTTCCTATGCCTTTTTCGGCTTTTTCAACTTATACCTTTTTTTCCACTGAAGATACGAAACTTTAATAATGTAAAAATATAAAAAGTAAGTCACAAACTTATAGTATATTATTTTTTAATATCATGGAAGAAAACCATATTTCATATTAACGAGTGAAAATTTTAAATACACTTACAACAATGTTTATTATAAGTCTTTATAAAAAGTTCATTTCCGGGAACACTGCCGCAAGGCCCATTGCTTGTAGAAGACTAAATATTTTTTTTATCATTGGACATAGGCCCATTATTTGGGTAAACAAAAGTCAAGTGATGAGCGTGGAATAAACAATCAATACCCATACTGATTTTGCTAAATCAGGCAGCTTTCACGATAAAATTTTGAAAAAAATTCACAAGGTGTAACACGGTCCATAGAATACAAAAATGGCTTAATCGGAGAACTGCTACTATGGCTATTGCGGTCTTATTCCAGGCACCCATCGATATATTAAAATTTACAACATGCTAACACACTTATTCCACAACACTAGAATCCAAATTCATATATACCGAAACAAAATATATTATCCCAGTTCTTCTGAAGTTCAAAAGATTCTCCGTGAAAATCACGACATTCCTTTTGCTGGTCATCTTGGCTCTAACAGAATGTTTAACAAAATCCGTGAGGAAAGTTAACCGAGCACCGATGCAAATAACTAGTACTTCTACTACTCCTTTTGAAAGGCTATCACTTGATATAGTTGGTCCTCTTCCAGAATCTGGCACAGCGAAATTAAAATACATTCTAACTCTTCAAGATGACCTGACTAAATTTTCAATAGCTTATCCAATACGCAGTATTACCGCCGAGGAAACCAGCGAGTGTTTAATTCATTTCATATCTCTCTTTGGCATCCCTAAACAAATACTTACTGATCAAGACACAAGTTATACAGCCGAAATGTTTAAGTCAACTTGCAAATTTCTTAAAATAAAGCAATTATGGTCATCTCCATATCATCCCCAAACTCAAGGGGCATTAGAGCGTAGTCACTCCACATTGAAAGAATATCTTAAATCATATATATCGATTCATCAAGACGGCTGGCCAAAATATGTATATACAGCCATGTTAGCTTACAACACAGCTGTCCATTCTACGACAAATTATACACCTTATGAGCTGATTTTCGGTCATAAACCAACACTTCCAAATTCCATCTTTGAACCGACTTTAAATGCTACTTACCCTGAGTACATTAAAATGTTGCAGCATCGCCTTAAATACACAAGAGATAAAGCCTTTGAACATATTACTAAATCTAAAGAATCTTCAAAAACCTATTATGATACACATACACGACCTATAAAATATTATGTAGGTGACTACGTTTTTCTCAAAAACCACCTTTGCTTGCGTAAAGCCTTATCGCCAATTTGGAAAGGCCCTTACAAAGTCATTAAAATTAATGGTAGGAATAGTTTAACCCTATTGATAAATAGACGAAATGTAACTCATCACTATGACGAAGTAAAATTAGCCCGCCGTCACGATTCCTAGTAAAATCACTATTATTTTACAGTTCCCTGTCTTCTGCTCAAGAAGTCTTCGTCAAACCTTCGATGAATTCATCTGGCATACATTTCGACCCAATCGGGTCACGTAAAATAATAGATGGTATCCTAAGTGTAGTTATTCCAGTAGACATATCTTTCATTCAACCACAAATAAATAACCTAAACGGTGTAATAGGAACCACTAAGTTCTTATGTAAACAAAGTGCACTTTTCTCTGATAACGAATGTTTCAATTTACTCCAACCTCTATCTGCTAGATATAATGATTTAATTCATAATGATTCATTTTGATTCTATATCCCATTTGATTGAATCTAGATCTAAAAGATCTGCTTGGTTCGGTGGAGTGGGCTCCGTATTTAAACATTTGTTCGGTACAATGGACGAAGATGACGCTATTCGATACAGTAATGCAATTCACTCGGTAGAAAACGATCAAGTTAAAATATCTAAATTAATCAAAGAAAATATTCTCGTCACTTCTTCTAGTCTTTCATCAATTAAGGAAACATTACACAAAGTTAGCACAAACGAACAACGATTGAATGGCGCCATTGATACTCTAACCCTAAACCAACAGAACCTTACATTAATGAGTAATAATTTGTTGTTTAGGTCTAAAATATATGAAATTATTAATATATTAGAGAATAATCTTTTAACATTATCATTTAAATTAGAAGATATTATCAATGGAATTATGTTCAGTAAAATAATATTTTGCATCCATCTATAACTACTCCAAACCAATTGTTTACCGACCTTGTTAACAATTATAGATTTTTAGCTGATTATCATCAATTTCCTGTAAGCCTATCTCTTGAAAATATATACAGGGTCTGTCGTAATGAATGGATAACCCGTTACCTACAGTTGATCCGGATGTAAGGCTATAAGAAAATGGTGTTTTCTTGCCAGGGTTGTCAACCATAAGAAAATGGCGTAGACTTTTAAACTTTTTTATAAATTTCGCTATTTTTTTCATTTATTCCGCTGCCATTTCTTCAAATTTTAATGTATTTGTATAATTCTTTTAGTATTATACTGCTGAAGACGTGTATTATGTAATTTAAATACAATTTTAGGTGTTATTCACGTTGAACATTATCAAAATACTCATTTTAAGAAAAATATTTCCATTTTTTTTTCTTTATGTTAACTTTTGATCATCTCCTGTGGAAAAAAAAAGTATGACGTTATAGCTGCCCATGATCTCAATAAATTGTCTAGTATGTGTAGATTCTAAAAAGGTATAACGATGTGTATTTTACAAGCAACATTAAGTTACAGGAGCGAGAACACTAATCAAGGTCGGAATTTTTATTTTTCATGTTATGTTATAAATGGTTGTAAAACTTCGTCATAATGATTTTATTCTATCAAGATACTTTGCACAAACACTATCGGGCCACTAATAGGATATTCAGAAGAAAACCCGGTTGTTTTTGGGAAAAAAATAACATTACTTCACGATAATAATGTAATGAAAATGTACAAATGAAAATTGTTGTGCTCTAATAGTTACATGCGACAAACATGTTGCGACAAGTTTATTCGAAATTGAACGGATTTAAAAAATCGAACAAAGACCGCATTACAAAGAAAAGTGGAAAAAATTAGAAGGAAATCGTCCTTCCATAAATGCATTGTGCACTTTAATGAACACACGGTAATCAGGATGTCGCACATTTGGATATCTTACACGATAAACACTAGAAGCTCTATTGGTGCTGCCATTACATACACCGTAAATGTAATGCATGTTCGCGTATTCGGCCGGCGTATACTGTTGCGGCATGATACACAAACTACACAAAAACTTTTCCAAAACAACAAGTTCAATCGATAGCCCAACACAATGTCCGTAAATGTGAGCAGTCATCAGTATCACCACGTTATCAAGTCCAAATCACAAGGAAAATCATAGTCAAATATTAGAAAGCAGTTACAAATTGACGAAAATAGTGGCCCCGATTCTCAAAACACTCTCTAAAACTAAATTAAAAATATCGCTGTCACTTTCTCATGCTTCGTATCAGAACAAGACAGGTACATTGGTCTCACTAAATTTAGTCCACATCATTGTGAAATTGAACGAAATGCGCTGAGGACTAGCCTAAAATTGCCTTCGCCGTGTCATATTGCACGTACATTTTAGTTTGACAGGACTAAAATGATTACCTGTCTCTGTCTTATTGATGTGTCTGTCTTATTGTAAGTGACAGCGATAGTTTTAGTTTAGTTTAGAGAGTGTTTTCAGAATCGGGGCCAATGTGAACAAAAGGACATGCGATGGTCAAAATCACACTGATGTGATGAGTACCCTTTTCTTTGTAATGCGGTCTTGTTCGATTTTTAAAATCCGTTTAATTTCGAATAAACTTGTCGCAACATGTTTGTCGCATTTAACTATTAGAGCACAACAATTTTCATTTGTACATTTTCATTATTATCGTAAAGTAATGTTATTTTTTTCCCAAAAACAACCGGGTTTTCTTCTGAATATCCTATTAGTGGCCCGATAGTGTTTGTGCAAAGTATCTTGATAGAATAAAATCATTATGACGAAGTTTTACAACCATTTATAACATAACATGAAAAATAAAAATTCCGACCTTGATTAGTGTTCTCGCTCCTGTAACTTAATGTTGCTTGTAAAGTACACATCGTTATACCTTTTTAGAATCTACACATACTAGACAATTTATTGAGATCATGGGCAGCTATAACGTCATACTTTTTTTTTCCACAGGAGATGATCAAAAGTTGACATAAAGAAAAAAAATTGGAAATATTTTTCTTAAAATGAGTATTTTGATAATGTTCAACGTGAATAACACCTAAAATTGTATTTAAATTACATAATACACGTCTTCAGCAGTATAATACTAAAAGAATTATACAAATACATCAAAATTTGAAGAAATGGCAGCGGAATAAATGAAAAAAATAGCGAAATTTATAAAAAAGTTTAAAAGTCTACGCCATTTTCTTATGGTTGACAACCCTGGCAAGAAGACACCATTTTCTTATAGCCTCACATCCGGATCAACTGTAGGTAACGGGTTATCCATTCATTACGACAGACCCTGTATACGTTAATGAATGTATCTGAAATAGCAACATATTACCATGATAACAAAATAATATTCATTTTAAAAATACCTTTTGGGGGTACTGGTATAATATAATACACGTGTCACATACTATATTTTTTTATTTAATATTGGACCATTACAAACGGCGGTCAGCGCTCTACTGGCGCTACCCGCTGTACCCTGCATAACCAACGCAACCCCACATACACCCCTTTCTAAAAAAAATTGATAGATACAATGCTCCGTACTTAAAATTATTACAAAGTTTTGAAAACTTTAGGTAAGTATTAAAATTAACACTGCTATAAACTAAGACTAACAATATCTCCAATCAGAAGTTACAAAAATGCTGACCTGTTAAATGGTTTAACATTACATACCAGTTAGTTGACACAAACTTATGAGAAGACTCTTATGAAAAGACAATAATAAAGTAGGTTACTTTTAATTAATTTTGTATAAATCATATTGTATACATGTAAAAAAAAATATAGGCATAAAAATATATATAAGTATAAAAACACAAAGTACACATTACAACTGGAAAAAAAATATATGTTAAAGTACACTAAACATTTTACACGCTTAATTACTTAGGCATATACGACATTCGGGGGTTGTGGTTTCTCATAGAGTAGAAGTACATACACACATATACTAAACGGCGAATCTAACTGGCTTTCTTATCATTCGTCCTGCACGTGTTATTTTTAAAGGTTGCTGTAAATTAACATTTGTTACTTTTGTGACATTGTTATCAGATAAGGTATATGCCGGCTTTAACCTGTCTATAGATACATTACATTCTTTACCATTACCTAACCAATATTTTAAATATCTTTGCACCCCTTTCTATGACTTTGTATGGTCCGCTATATGGTGGAGTCAACGGTCTTCGTACTGCATCTATTCTAAGGAATACGTGAGAACATGCACTTAAATCTGCATGCACGAATACGTTATTACTATTATCTAAATACCTGCTCTTAGGTCTAATTTTGCTTAAAGTATCTCTTAATTTAATTATGTATGCCTGTGGATTATCTATGCGAATTAGACTATCTTTACAAAACTCACCTGGTAAACGTAAACAGTGACCTAAGGTAAATTCCGCTGCACTTACAAAATCATTATCCACCTGGCATGCTGCTCTTAATCCTAACATTACAGTAGGTAATTCTGAATGCCATAATGTATTATCGCTAAGCCTAGATACTAACGCAGTTTTTAGTGACCTATGCCACCTTTCTATTTTTCCGTTGCACTGAGGGTGATATGGGGTAGTTCGCGTTTTTTTAATACCTAATATATTCATTAGTTCCGTAAATAAATCGCTTTCAA
The DNA here is from genome assembly GCA_916618145.1 of Emmelina monodactyla. Lineage (NCBI taxonomy): Eukaryota > Metazoa > Arthropoda > Insecta > Lepidoptera > Pterophoridae > Emmelina > Emmelina monodactyla. The sequence goes on along the minus strand of OU745302.1, from coordinate 10,361,866 downwards.
ATTGTCTACCCTGGTCTGTCGTTATTTTAGCCGGACAACCAAATCGACATATCCATCCCTCGTATACCGCTCTTGCTACTGTCTCTGCTGTCATATCTGTAATCGGATATATTTCTGGCCATCGTGTACGCCGATCTATCATAGTCACGCAATACCGATAACCATGCTCTGTTACGGGCAACGGCCCTATTAAATCCACGTGTAAATGCTCGAAACGATCCCCTTCCTCCTTCCTTTATTAATTATATTTTTTATGTTTTTCCTATTTTTCAAATGTATAAAAAGGGGCACATGTCAAAGTTTATTTGTTAACCATAAATCTAAAAAAGAATTCGAAAACGCAGAAGAATTGTCAGAAATTGCTGCACCATCCTCAAATATTCCTCCGCCTGAAATCCGTAGTACATAAACTTAACCCTTTTGGGATAAGTTTACTCTTAACCCTGGGGGCTGTTATATATTATATATGTAGCCTATAATGCCTTATCAACTCTAGTCTAGACCTAAGCTCGCAGTTTCTGATCTCTTAATATATTTTATTTCATCTTTTAAGTTCAGTTCGAATCCATCATCCGCGCGTGACACTTGCCCTTTTAATTAACTCAGTTTTCTAAGTCTCAGAAGTAATCTTGTTTCATAACTAACTTTCATAAATAAAAGTGTTCTATAAAATTAAAAGTTCTTTTTTTAAAAAGGCTTCTCGCCTATTCGTTATAACAGTACGCTATTCCATGCTCGGTTGATATGTTGTTCCTTTTCTAATGGAAACAGGGTCAGTTAATACAGGGTGAGACACAACAAATATTTTTCAACAGTTTATTTGAATAAATATATTGTATTTTGACCCATTAAAAGCGCTTTTGAAAGTACACTATTAAATAGTTTCGGAGTTTATTGATTATGATATCGCTCCTATTATTCATATTGGTATTTCAATCAAACAATGCGTGATTTAAATCATAACTTTTGATTTATGAAACTAATACATAATGAAATAATTAACATACATAACAGGAGGTCGTAAGAAAGGAGTTTTTTTAAACCGATTTTAAATAATATGTACTAAACTAATATAATATTATATAATATTATAAATGTGAAAGTTTGTGAGGATGTATGGATGGATGTTTGTTACTCTTTCACGTAAAAACTACTGGATGGATTTTGATGAAACTTTACAGTAATATAGGCTATACATCAGAATAACATATAGGGTACTTTTTACCGCGGGAAAACTTCTCATTCCCACGGGAAACCGACTTCCACGCGAACGGAATCGCGGGCGGCCCCTAGTACTAAATAAAACTAATCAAGAAACAGCTTATTAACAAAATGAGGGAGTAAAAATAATATTGGCCGCCGTTGTTCGGGGGTTGTGGTTCCCGGTAATGTTTATCGTAAATTTTCTCCCAGAAGTCGAATCTTCTTTGCAGCAAGTCAGTTTTTACTGCGTGAGTATGGTTAAACAGCATGTAGGGAGAGTTGAACTTCTGCAGTTTTGGCCACGCCGGCGTAGACTCGGAGCTTTGCAATACTGGTTGCCTAGAATAAAGTTTTAATATGTAAGTATTGATAAAAAGCCTGATACATTACACTTGTAACTATCTATTGAAGTATCTATTTTTTGTTTAAGTGTATTTGAACGTCTAACTGCTATTAACTTACCCATCGGTGATAAAGTTGAGCCATAGCTCTCTCAAAGTAGCTCTTATTCGTCGATATTCTTCTGTACCAATAAAATCCAAAATTGGTTCATAAATAGCATATGTCTGTAGTATATGATCAGCACCTCTTTCATAAGTATATGGTATGTAAGGCGTGTTTTCGTCAACAAAAGCATATTCGTATAGGTAATAGGTATCCAAGCCGGCTTCCAAATGCAATTTAATGGAGCGCAAAATCGGCATAGAAAATCCAATGTCAAAGTAATATTCAAAATATTGTATTGAAGTGTCAGGGCCGACATCCTTGTTACCGAAATAAAATTGCTTAACTTGTGTAGCAACTTCGTTTTTTTGTTCTTTTGATTCAAATTGCAAATCTGCTGGTAAAAAAAGTGAAAAGTCTTCATTCATCTCAGGATAACGTGATTCAAAATAAGGTCTCTCTAAGAGGCCCTCCATGTTTGTGAATCCTTCTAACTTTGGTACTTTAGGATAATCTTTGCTTTTTATAATACTGTATGGCGAAGCTTCAAGAAATCTTGGGAGACCTATATCTTTTTCAACACATGGCGCCATTGGAATATTGTAATCGGGCCCGGCACCTACAGATATTTTTACAAATTCTGTAACAGGTAGTTGCACAAAAAAATCTTCTAAAGACTTAAAATCATCAACGTCTAGGGAACTAGAAAAATATCGAGCAACTTTTTTTGCATTTTCAATAGGATCTAGTTGAGTTGATAACGGTGAAATATCGGATAAACTTTCGGGAATAAGTTTCTGAAAGAGTCCTCTTGACATTTTGGACAGTAAATGCAGATTAACATTACATGAGCCACCGCTAAAGCCGGTAAATGTGATATCTTTTGGATTTCCTCCAAACTTGGCAATATTATCGCTAACCCAGCGTATTGCGGCTGCTTGATCCTTTAAACCAGCATTCCCAGGAATGCTTTCAGTCCCTAGGCAAAGGAATCCATGCACGCCAAGTCTGTAATTAACTGAAACGGCAATGATTCTTTTAGAATTAACTAATGACTTCGGTTGTATATAGTCTCCAAACCCTGAAGTATATCCACCGCCATGAACCATTACTAATACAGGAAGATTAGTAGCTTCGGTATCAGGGACATATATATTTGCTACGAGACAATTATCTGGTATTGATGCGGGTAGAAAGGATTGTTGTGGACACATGTTCCAACCTTTATCAGCGTCAAATGTTTCAGTCCATGTTGGAGCTGGAAGTGGAGCCTGAAAAATAAGTTTATTGTAACTGTAAAGACACAATATAAATCTGTTTAGTGGTAGGTTTATTTGGTGAAATTATAAAGGTACAACGTGCGTACACAAATTGAGAGCAGCCATTTAGAGAGAGCGAGACAGACGACATTAAAAAAAAAAAAAAGATAGGCGTGTCATGCGCGCCAATTTCAAAACAATAAAACTTAACTTTGTTCGTTAACAGTAACCTACTATTTAAGTACATTTATCAGTACACTAGTAAGACCCCGCGTCTTCTTCTGCGATATAAGTCATTTTCCCGTGGAAATGAGACATATTTATTTTATCCCAGACTGTTGAACTATGTAAATTCCAAAATTCTTTAAAATCGGTTCAGGACAGACGTTCACATGTTTCCATTTATGATTTCATTAATTAGTACGGAGTTACAACAAACGAAACTAAGTATATTCAAAATAAATACTCCAGCAGTCCTAAGCTAGTCAAGGTAATGATTCATTGAAATAGCCAATAACAAAAACAATAGATAACGTAAATGCTCCTATTAACGACCTACTAAAATTTGTACTCTATTAACGATCTATTTTTTCAATCAGTCATATTAGACTTAATATAGATTCTATAAAAAAATAACTTAAAAATTAGATAGGTAGATTAGTTAGTCAACAAACAGAGTAAATTTGTCTTGTCTAAATAGCCAGTTTTAGCAATAATTTGTAATTGAGTGAGTGCCGCTCGATACCGACGCACTTTCCATAGTGTCGCGTCTCCAGCCCCGTAAGCACACCGAAATATTACTTAAGGTAAACAACAAACTTAAAGTGGATTTATCTGCTTGCTATCACATAACAACGATAATACATATATTCGTTTTCGAAGTTACATTGAATTTAATCATTTTTATTGGTTTTTATGGCATAAAATCATATCTTAATTAAGGGCGGTAATAGGATCCAAATTTCATAGCTTGACTCTATTAACGATCCATGGCGTTATTAGAAGTTTGTAATTTTCATATTTGATTCTATTACCGACTCACAGCTGAAAAGAAATAACAAATTGCAAAATTGGTGGAAAACTTGGAGCGCTCTTATCCTTTCAATGATGGTGTTCCAGCTGTTTCTTAAGGCTATGTCTAGGCATCCTAACATTTCAAGGCGAATTGAATTAGCCTACAAGCCGATTTTGAATTGCGATAAGACGGGATTCTTTTTATGTCCCAAAGAAAAACAGGTTTTCGTCCGAAAGGGCAGCAAGGAATTATATTATGTACGACTAGTGGCCGCCCTCGACTTTGTTGGCGTGGAAGTCGGTTTCCTGTGGGAATGAGAAGTTTTCCCGCGGTAAAAAGTACCCTATGTGTTATTCTAATGTATAACCTATAATAATGTTAAGTTTCATCCCGTCCAGTAGTTGTAACGTGAAAAAGTATCCTCACATACTCACATACATCCACACATCCATACATAATCAGAAAGTTTCACGTTTATAATATTAGGAGGATTGCAATATTAAGATGTTGATTTCAAAACTGTAATAATGTCTTAATATACTTTTAACTGCATTTTTTTTATTTTTCGTTTAGATGAAGGAGCAATTTTTAGGGGTCGGTAATAGAATCAGAAAAAACGGTAATAGAATCAAACTACATCTTTAGGTCGGTAATAGAATCAATTGCTCTTTTGGATTAAACAATTATTTAATAATTACTGTGTAATAAAATACTAAATTGAAGTATGGAATCGAACAGAATACTTTACAAAGATTGATATTAAATTAAAACACCTTAAATAACCTATCAGTATCTATCTATTTACTCAAAGTTATTTCTATGACAGCTTAAAGGGGCGGTAATAGGAGCATTTACGTTATAGGTAATTCGCTAATATTGACGTAAATCTAAAAATCATTGTAGTTATTTTCGTACCAAAATTTAAATAAATAGCTTTTACAATAAAGGTGTATTGCTTAATTTCTTGGAACACTATCAATAGAATTTCGATCAACAAGACCCGGCGTCATCGTCCTAGTAAATAGTTTTCACGTTATTTCTGCTAGGTTAGATACATAATTCTAATTCTATTTAACTATTTCTATAGATTTGACATTTAAACTTCAGAGATAACATTAAATTGGGCTTTCAAACATGTGTCAAAATAAAAAAAACAATATACATATGTATTATAAGTAGGTATATCAAATTTGATTAAATCTCACCGAAAATATTTTGTATCTCATTTTTACAATTTTGATGAGTTTCGTTAAAATAAGAATCACGCCTACCCTCAATACTGTTATAGAATATTTATACAAAATTTAAAATAGATTGGACCAAGGAATCACGTTGTTCCATATTTCACCGCCTTTTTCATCCCCTTAGGGATAATTTTGGAAAATCCATTCTTATCGGATGCCAACGTCATACAACACAAACTCCAAGTTATTGTCTCTATGATTAGCGGTTGAGGCTATGTGTTGATGGGGCAGGTCCCACAGTGTTCTTTCCGTACGTCCCCGTCGTCTGCCCTGGACCCTCCCTACTTGGTGCGCGGTAACGCAGTGGCCAGTAGGTGAGGTGACCGAATCGGAAGAACTATACTGTGCGACACATCGTAGTTTACAATGTCGAATACGTCTCCCGTATGCCCTGGGACGTCGAAAGGCCCTTTTCAGGGCCAACCTAAGGCCACGCCTAAAGGTGCGGCGAAGGCGAAGGTGAAGGAGCCTGCAGAGGACTTTTTAAGCCCAATGCCACCGGCGTCGTTCGACGTGTCACGGCGGATTGCGCTCTCGCAGATATGTGCCGCCGACTCGGAGTCGGAGTGTAGCATGGCTACAGAGGGTGACACCGACTTCATTGTGTCGGACGATGTCTCTGTCGACGAGTCTGGGCGGCCGCGCAGGAAGCGCACAATCCGCAAGCTCATCGACACGAGCTTGCGGGATGCGCCGGCCAAACGAGGTCGTGTCAAGGGACGGTCCGTCCCAAAAAAGACCGAGGAGGTTGGGGGCGATGATGCCTCCAAAGAAATCAAAAAGCTAAAGAAGGCCAACGCTCGCCTTCAGGCGATGGTAGAGGAGCTCTCTATGGAGCTTGAAAAAATGAAATCGGCCCCATCGGGGTTTGATGTTAAAAGATTGCTGGAGGAGGTCTCCCGATCTAGCATTGAGCAGTTTGGTACAATGCTCAATGCTAGATTGGCAGGCCTGGAGAATCGGCTTTTGCCGGAGCCACGCTTGCGACCGCCACTATCGGCGGACAAAAAAGTGGAAGAGCCCGCCCCTTCGGTGATGCCTGTCACTAGGCAGAGCATCATCGACAGGGTAAAACGGGAAAGACAGGAGAAGCTGGCGGCTGCAGAGGCTGCTGCCAAGAAGCCGGCAGTGATTGCCACACCTCCGGTGGTGGCCGGTCCGTCGCCACCAAGCCAGCCGCCACCAACCCAACCGCCTTCATCTGAGGCGTGGGTCACGGTGGCCAAAAAGAAGAGAAACAAGGTGCAAAAGGCAGCCCCAGCAGTTGTAGCTGTGGCGCCGGAGAAGGCCCCTAAAAAAGGGAAGTCGCAGAAGAAGCGAAAGAGGACGCTGCGTGCTCCAAGATCTGCCGCAGTGGTCCTCACCATGCTTCCTTCTGCACAGGAGAAGGGGGTCACTTATGCCTCCGTCATTGCTCAGGCAAGGAAAAACATTAACCTTGCGGACCTGGGCATTGACGGTGGCATTAAGTGTAGAAAGGCGGCTACTGGGGCCTTCATTTTGGAGGTCCCAGGAGCGCAGAGTGGCCCAAAGGCAGATGTTTTTGCCTTGAAGATTAGGGAGGCAGTGGGGAGCGACATCGTGAAGGTGTCCAGACCCACGAAATGTGTAGGGATACACATTTCGGGTCTGGACGATTCCATCATTGAAGCAGATGTTGCCCTCGCTCTGGCGAAGAAGGGCGAGTGTCCTGTGGACGCACTAAAGGTGGGCGTCATTAGACGTAGCCCATCGGGGCTTGGGACGTTGGTGGCGCAGTGCCCGATCGCTGCGGCCAAAAGAGTCTGCGAAGGCAGGCTGCTGGTGGGGTGGACCTCGGCCCAAACAAAGCTCTTAGAGCCTAGGCCGAGGTTGTGCTACAGGTGCCACGAGAAGGGGCACGTTGGCTGCAACTGCTCCTCAGCAGTCGACAGGAGTGGCGATTGCTATCGCTGCGGCCAGCCCGGGCACAAGGCCGCTGAGTGTTCGGCCGAGTCACATTGCGCTGTATGTGCTGCTGCAAAAAGGCCGGCCAACCATAGAGTGGGAGGAAAGGCCTGTAAAGGGCCTTCCAAGAAGGCGATTAGGGGGGGGGCACCTGAGCCCATGACCCATTAATCGGGAGGGGAGTCTGGAGGAGGTCACAGCCTCTCCAGCTCCCAACCTAAAGGAGACCTAGGGCGGTGGATTCGGGGGAATCCGCCGTCTGCAAAACGGTCTCCCAAGAAGGCGCACGCCATGTCCGGCGCGCCTTCTCGAGACGGACGGGGGAGGTTCAACCTCCCCGTTAAGTAGGAAGGAGGTCCCGCGAGGCTAACGCGGGCCGTCGCCGCCGGGGCTGATTTGTGAGATTACTAACATATCCCGCAGCCTCGGCACTATGGCGCCTTCGAAGGACATCGACTGGTTTTTAGTGGGTATACCCGAAAGGGGGAGTCCCACACACGCCTCTCCGTCCCCCCGGGCGGGAGGTATGGTGCGTAACGCATTTTCCAGTCGTAAAACAAAAAAAAAAAAAAAAAAAAAAAAGGCTATGTGTTGATCCATAAGCCATTAAAGAGAAAGGATTTTATTTATATTACGAGCGACCCGTCCACGCTTCGCAATGGTGTAATTTTACCGACTTGGTCGCGAACCCTTGCATCTTTGCTAACGTAAAAAAACTATTCCTAAACGTTCTTTACTTACAAATTTAAATGAATAAATATCCTAAAATATGAAGAAAACCGCATTTAAATCCATTACGTACTTAAGGAGGAGTTAGCGGCCAAACATACAAACAGCCACAATCAGCGACTCGGATTTACTATGTAATGATGATTAAGTGACGCTCTTTGGCCACTCAGACTTTTTATAAAATCTTTATGCCTGTGACGTACCGATCTTCTTTTGTTTTGTTGGTTGTCAAAGACGTCTTGATATTATTTTAGGGGTTTAAATAATAAATAAATTAAAAAAAAACCTTTTCATTATAATATAGCGTTCATAAGTATTAGAGAAAAAATATTTGAGGCCATTACCTAAAAAATTTATTCATATCCCCAAAATATTTGAAATATGAACATACCTTATATTTATCCTCCCCTTTTGGTTCCAATGCATATGGAACTCCTCGAAATGTAAACAGGTCAAATGTGGGGTCTCTAAAACCTCTTACTGGTCCTTGGTCTAAATACACTGTTTTGGTTTGAGCTTGCCCTTGTACTATGCTTGCAAGATTTATTGAAAGCAACAGTATATGAATTAATATTGGGCACCACATCTTGACTAAAAATAAAATATCTTTTTATTGTTATTTTATTTATACCTACATGATATCTTATGTAGGTAAGTGTTATTATCGAATTATTGACTTTATCGGAATTAGTCATGAAATGTTATCTTAATTTTTTAAGTTAGATTGGAAATGTTAGATATTTCGTAGTTAATATAACTCTTTATAATACTAAAGATTAAAATTTACGCCTTAAAGTACATTTTTAGAGAGCTCGATATTCGAGGCTAAGCAACGTAGGCCGCGGTCAGTCCAAATGGGTGACCGCTAGTGGCATTATATCCCGATTTTCTCCGTGCTTCGGAAGGCACGTTAAGCCGTTGGTCCCGGGTACTATTCCACCTCGTACTCAAGTCAGCCAGTCGTCAAGCCAAGTCAGGTGCCTAGTGGACAAGCGGCTTGAAAAATACTGACAGTAGGGTGGCCACTTCCCTACAGGAACTGTGTCAGAGGCCCTAAAAAGGCGGTTCCCAAAAACTCTGACCCTAGATGAGTATGTGCTGCATTGTGCATATTCATCACACGGAAAGTAAGTAAGTAGGTAAGTAGCGTACATTTTTAATATACGCTATCGTAGTTTCTTCTTAATCTATTTAGCCGTTTTTTCGTGATAAATTAACAATTATTGGAAAAATTTAACGTAACGAGTACCCCTCCAGCAATGCCCAGGTTTCGATTTGGAAGCAGTCTTTTTACACCCCGTATATGTTACTCACATAGAACCCCAGATAATATCTACCTTGCTTACTCTTATTAAATATAATTATGTACCTATCCATTGGGCAATGAATCAATCATTTGATATAGGACCTATTGGGACAAGTTACCTTTACTTAATATAATTGAATGTTTTGCTCATTATTCAAGCCCTGATGATAATTAACCTCTAATACGGAAGGTTCTCTAAGGATTGGAATCTAGAAACATCGAGCATACATCTCCATAGCTCGCTGATGCGTATTTCCAAACTAGGTACACAAGGCAAATACTCGTAAATACGTAGCAAACTGATCGCGTATAGGTATAAGTATTTTTATTACAAAATTTGTGATTTCAACTTTGGACCTACACGTGTGTTTCGGTTACTAACTATATTACACATTTTAGGAACGCCGAGCTCGAATTTAATAATAATAATAGCTCAAGTAGATTTTTTAACAATTTCAAGGCAGCCCACGACATATACATGACTTGTCCTTATGCGCTGGCAATAGTTCTGTATATTATGATACAATTGTGCAAAGTTGTTGTAAATCAGTCGAGTGTCTAATGAACATGTTGCTCACGAGTTTCATACGCATTTTCAACACACTTGCGAGGAAAAATAATCATATTTTATTTAATAACAAAATATAAATAATTCGGGAAATGGCGGGCCGCTTTTTTTTGCAACCGTCCACACTTCGTTATAAAAGTATCAATCAATTATAAATTTAAAACGTAACTATATACCAATTGTCATCGTTTAGATTAAAATTTAATTAGATACACGATTTAAAGTTAACCAATCAAGTCTCACACAACGCGAAAGGTTCAAAAATTAAAACTCGAAATACCTACAGATTATGAATAACTACAATAATACACCGTAACATGTTTTTAAGTAAGATATAAAGTATTTTTTCAAAGATTGGGTAATAGATATTGGCACCTATAGGAGAAACAGAGATAGGGAAGTAGGTAATGCGCAGGTCACAACTACTGACATGCGCAAATCGACAACACCCAACCCAGCTGGATACCTATCTACGTGTTTATTATTTCAACCAGATTGAGAAATATTTAATTATTGTGCTCCTGTTATAAAAGCTGAAATACGAAATAAAGTGAAGTTTTCTTTAATTGAACTACGTACTGACAAAAATATATTTACCTATATTAATAAGTTGTTGCCTTATAACCTAACAGATGCCGCAGTGAATAGATATAGTTTCTGTGATAAATAATACCTACTGTTTAACCAAACTGACCAAAAATAAAAACAAATTAGTGGCAAATGTAGGTAGGTAATGAAAAACAAAAGAGGTCTCAAGGAAACCAAGTGAGTAACTATGTAGTATGTATGGTTTTGTTGTTTACGTTCTATATAGGTCCAAAAAGCATACAAAATTAACATCTTAGTTAATTATTTATTAAAAATGTGTGTATGTATGTTGTTTCTTCAAATGCTATTTGCATTATTAATGTTTCATAACGTTGCTGGCTTAATCAAAACACCATATTATAACAGATTACCAGATATTCTAGTACTACCTACTTATACTACAGACCTATAAGAACGTACGTAGAAGATAGGCATTAAATGAGTAAAAGTTTACTTCTTGTACGTTTTTTTCAGGATCCAGGCTTTAGATTCCTCCGGTAAATGCATACAACTAGGTATTGCGTGTTACATTAATTCATTATGGTAAGCTATCCACTTAATTACTAATTGTGGTTCACGATCGATCAGGTACATAATTTTGTTTGGTTGATGCGTTACAGCGGCGGTGGCGGTACCGGTGGACGGTGGTGACGGCGGGCGTGGCGGCGCTGCTGGTGTACGGCGCCGGGCACAGCGCGTGGGTGCCGCCCGCGTGCCCCCCGCGCGCCACCAGCAGCCAGCCCAGCTGCGAGCCCTGCGACCTGCCGCCGCCGCCCGCGCCCCCCCGCCCGCTGGCCGCGCTCGACCCGCGCCTCGGCCGCTGGGACAACTCGCGCCAGTACAAGCTGTTCGACTACGCCACCGTCGGACACCTCTACTCTGAGGCGTCCACGCAGCGCGTGTGCCTCGCCACGCAGACCTCCATCGAGCGCCTGCACGAGCTGCTCAAGATCGCCGAGCACTGGACGGGGCCGATCTCCGTGGCGGTGTTCGTCGTCGGGGACGAGTTTAGAATCTTTCTAGGCTTCGTGAGCTGGCTCTACCTGTGCAAGCCAGAGTATTATTCGCGCATCGCGATTCACATGGCGATGCCGTCGGCGAAGCCGGTCATCAATGGTTCTCTGCCGAGTTGGGCGCGAAACTGCGCGACTCAACCTTACACAGGAGGGCAGAAGAGACCTGAGACCTCTACATGGAGAACGAGAAACGTCTACCCGCAGAACCACATGAGGAACTTGGCTAGGAAGAACTGCCACACGAGTCACGTGTTTCTAGTGGATGTAGATATAGTGCCGTCAGTTGGAATGACGGAGGCTCTAGAGGAATTCATATCTGCGGCGCCGAAGTGTACGTCATGTGCTTATGTTGTGCCGACCTATGAGCTGGACGTTCGGGTTGTCAACTTTCCAGCAAACAAGACTGAGTTGGTGCGGTTATCTAAGAAAAAACTAGCAATACCGTTCCACAAACATGTTTTTATTCACAATCAGTATGCATCTAATTTTACTAGGTAAGTAAGAACTATATCACCACTATCACGTGTGTATCAATAAAGTTTAAGTTAGTTTCATGTTCAAAAAGTAATTCCATTTGTTTTGTAAGTAGGTAAAAACTGTACCTACTACTGTACTTAATAGTAATTTCCTGTGGCATGTTGTGCCTGAAGATAACATCTAATACCTAATATTTTTACTATCTCTAAATCACTAAATAATCACATTGTTGCACACCGCTAACAACATGCCATAGCTACTCGTACCTATGGTATTATTTTCTGCAGCGAAACTCTTTTAAATAAATCAATAAATAATTATTCACTGAAAAGTACTTACTTAACTAGAACATCCTTTATTATCAAGTAATTCAATTCTGAGAGAGACACCTTTATCTTTTGATTTATCAGAATGTTGTACTACATTATGCTTTCATCTTAATGTATATGGTGTTGCAGATGGGAAGCGTCGGTTGGTAACGAGAGTGCGGACACGCACATCAGCCACAATGTGACCAACTTCGAGCTGCTGTACGAGCCGTTCTACGTCGCGCCAGACACGGTCCCGCCGCACGACGAACGTTTCCTGGGCTACGGCTTCACTAGAAACACACAGGTAACTGAAAGGCTTTGGAATGAATAAGTTAGAACCATTGCAGTAAAGCAGATACCTACTTAATTCTCATCTGTATGAGCGTGTTGGGATATAAAAAGAAGCTGACAAGTTAAAAAAGAAATTACAGAAATGAATATTAAATGCTGTGGTTTGTTATCTGACTTCTAAGCATGCTAGTTTGTTTAGGATTTATAATTAGTGTCCTACGCGTCTAAGTTTTTGTCTTGTAAAATACCTTTCGTTCAAACTCCACTCCTTCTGGCAATGGTCCAGTTCTCCGCGATCACAGCTGACCTCGTGCCAGTTTTCTTATCCACAGCTAATCGTCGGTTTGTAGTCTACAGTCCAGATGACATGCTTAATGAAATTGAATTACATAGCGACGTAATAACCAATGTGTTCACAATTAATTTTATTTCAGGCATACAAATTCTGATAGCACTGTCAACACAAGAGATGGTAGACTTTATTTTCTATTGATTAAACATGTAACAGATTTCTGCATCATTAAGAATTTTTTTTTATAATTATAGGTAAAATATTTATATAATCAGATTTTATTCCTTTAATTAAGTATTCTGATAAAAAAAAAGTGTGGCTGCTTTGGTGGCCAGAACAGGAAGGTCAGGACAATCGCCCTACATTTTGTAGTTTTCTGGGCTAAGAACAGCTGTTTACTATTGGATATTCAATATATTTTCTATTTATTATTACGTAAGATGTGTGTAGAAAATGGTATCAAATTACTGTTTGTGATACGAAGAATTGTTGCGGCGGTGCGGCGCTGTGTCTATTCGAATTATGTATTCAGAAGCGTGTGATATTTTTGTCGGCGCGTGCGCGGGTGACGTCACAACAGCTGATTCCCAATCGTAACTAACGCTTTTAGATTTTACACATTTTGACATAGTATAGGAGATAGGTGTGGCTTTAAATAAGCATTATTACAATATAAATGCTGTAAGTTGTTGTTGGAATAAATAGACAGTTCGGCATATAACACGTGAAATTGAAACCGAAGAAGTTGCTGAAAACAAACTTAGCCCATCATTGTTTATCATTATAGCTTTCAACAGGTAACAAAAAATGTTCCAGTAGTTACGGAACGTTTTCCAGTGATATATAAACATATAATACATGCAAACCATCAAATTCTACATATTAAACTATTTATAATATCATTATCTAAGGATCATAATAGCAAATAAAAATATTGCCAAAATCTAACTGAGCAATTGCCTAGTTGCAATTTTTTGTAAGAAATCACGGACAGAGATCCATCAAAAGAACCTACGAAGGTCACGACAGAGAGCGTGAGAAATTCTCGATTACGAGTCAAATGTCGCAATAAACAATTAGTTTGTGACCGTTGCGGAGTGAAGGAGTATTCGGCTGAAAAGTGTCCGCGTCGCAGCGTGTTCCGAGGCGATGTTACTGTGGCCGCCCGCCCTGGTGTTGCTGAGCCTGGTCGCCGTGGGCGGTGAGTTATTACTACATTATTAGTGGGAAATATTTACCAACCAACGCCTAGTAACATGTGTGTTTTAGAAAGAGCTTTAGTTTATAGCTATTACATTCATTTTAGAGATAAAATTATTTTTTATGTAAAGGGTACTTTTAATGACTAATAACTAAGACAAATACTTTTAGATCTCCAAGATGTGGATGCTGAAGTGGATGACTTTCAAAACGAAGTAGAAATAAATGATGTGGCTCCCAATGCCGTTGAAATCCAGGAAGTTGGTCTGGAGAATGCTTGTCCAGAGCTGAGTGGGCAGATTATCGGAGGCAGGCCGAGCTCCGTCAACAGACATCCGTATCAAGTGTCGATGGTCATCAACGGCACCTCATTCTGTGGGGGCTTCATCATCAGCCCCGACTACGTGATGACGGCGGCTCATTGCGTGCAAAAGTAAGTTACCTTATCTCGGTTATCCTGGTTTGATATCATTGTAATTACTTGAAATAAATAATATAGATACATTATAGGTATTAGAGATCGACTAGTAAGAACTGACCGTGTAACTTGCGGCTAATTTTAGTAGCCAGCATGTCCAACGTGCCGCCAAAGACCTTGACTTCCGATGTCCTTGACCTACAATGACTTTTCTCGACGATCGATGTCGAGCTAGATAGATCTATTTCAGTAGGTACCTAATAATAATGGAACTCACTCGATAGATTGAAGTTTCACTTTTTGTTTTCTAATACTTAGGTAGATTCCTATACTTATGGAGTACCTACTTACCTATCTCTTTTTGTGCATCCTTTTAATAATATGTTTAGCAGAAGTTAGTAGCATTTTTGTGTTCCTTACCTTGTGTTTTAAGAGTATTTTGATTTATCACCACCGCATTACAAAAGTCATATTATTGACTTAGACTAGCTAGGAATATTACTGTAATTGTACTTATGTGAATTATTGAATTATTATTATTGAATTGTTATTATTGAATCATTATTAATTGTATTATTATTATTTTTATTTTTAACTAGTGGCCGCCCGCGACTCCGTTCGCGTGGAAGTCGGTTTCCCGTGGGAATGAGATGTTTTCCCGCGGTTAAAAGTATCCTATGTGTTATTCTGATGTATAACCTATATTACTGCAAAGTTTCATCCAAATCCATCCTGTAGTTTTTACGTGAAAGAGTAACATCCATCCATCCATCCATCCATCCATCCATCCATCCATCCATCCATCCATCCATCCATCCATCCATCCATCCATCCATCCATCCATCCATCCATCCATCCATCCATCCATCCATCCATCCATCCATCCATCCATCCATCCATACATCCATCCATCCATACATCCTCACAAACTTTCACATTTATAATATTAGTAGGATTCTAGGTGTCTACCTAAATTTATGTTGACCTGTAAATATCTTTACCAATAAAAAATGTCAATGTCTATGTCTATGTGTTAGATAATTTAATTAACTAATTATATAGCGAAATTTGGAACTCGCTATCAACAATCGATAGCGCTAAATTTCCTGTAACTAGATACTCCACCGTCTGTGGAGTTGCGGCAGAAGTACCTACAAGCTTTCGTTCAGTGACACAGCTGGTAGATAAATATGCAATGATTGAACTCCCCAGCACAGCTCCGTCGTCCCTGCGTGTGCGCGTGGGCAGCACCCGGCGCGACTTCGGCGGCCGCATCGCGCGCGTGGCCGCCGTCACCGCGCACCCGAGCTACGGGAACCCGAGCTTCGACAACGACATAGCGGTGCTGCGACTCAGCAAGCCACTTAACTACAGCAGCAGCATCAGGGCCATCAGACTGCCGCAGCCGGGAGACCAAGTGCCGCTCGTGAGACTCACTGTCACCGGCTGGGGACTTACTGCTGTACGGTTTTCTGTTGCCAATTTTAAGATTAGCTTATAGCGCATACGTTAAAAAAAAAACAATTTTGAGTTTCTCGTTTCAGCCCCGAGGCCGTCGAATTCCACGGCTGATGATGGAAGCACAAGTCCCTGTGGTCCCGCACTGGCTGTGCCGTCTGTCGTACGGAGATGTTCTGACGAATAACATGTTCTGCGGAGGACACTTCCTTATTGGGGGTGTTTCATCTTGTCAGGTATACTGAGCTTATCGAAAGAGGTTGTTAGAGGTCTCGCGCCTGGGGTTCTTCTTCTTAACCTTGTCTGGTGTGTGCAGGGCGACTCGGGCGGCCCGGCAGTGTTCCGCGGCGTGGCGTACGGTGTTGTGTCATTTGCTCGCGGCTGCGCGCTGCCGCTGTCTCCCACCGTGTTCACCAACATCGCCGCGCTCCGGCCCTGGGTCCAGCAGAACACTGGAATCTAGGCTGTATTGCAGCAAGCGCTGGATCGCTATCTGAACTTGTTGTTATGATACTTTCCGAATCTTTTTTTATATTAAGTACTGAAATGCAATAAATTATTTTCCAAATCGTGTTTTATTGTCGCACCAATAGAAAGTGTTATGAAGGTACAAAGTAGGCGGCACGGAATGACACAGACGAAACATATTTTAGTTAATGTGGGTTCCATTAGTTAAAATATGTTTCATCTGTGCCAATGATATTTGGGTTTTATTAATGAATATATGATGATGATTAGTTATTTGTATAAATAATTTACTTACCCAATTTCTCCTCATTAATAAAACATTTTGATAATCTAACCATGACTGTCTTCCAGTCACTATCTCCACAAAATACTATATTTACCTAAATTAGTAGCAAAGTTTTTATTATCACAAACAGCACAAAAGACACAGGCTACAAAGGTAACATATAGTACCTACTACAAAATTCTGGGAAAGAAGGGAGTGAGTGGGAATAAACAAGTTAAATGTTTTCGTGGCACACTATCTGAACGTAGGTGTTGTTTGTAGGTATACGAGATGTTCCTGGCCGGGTTCCAGTTCCACGTGCTATCCCCGGTGTTCACGGTGCACTGGGGGCTGCAGGCGCGGCGCTCCCGCCCCCTGTGGCGGGAGAAACAGAACCAGAAGAACAGGAAGCACTTCGAAACATTCAAACGAGAACTGTACGCACGCTACCGACGCGACCCCCTACATCTGCTGAAGAGACCCCCTCAGAAAGACAAGAAAACCTAGGCCTCGCAAGGCCGCGCAATCTACGTTGCCGGCCTTATATTCATATCAATAGTAGTCGTCAGAATACTTTGACGTGTACATGCAGAGTCCGTGTATGCACTTCATTCTCATCGTGTATTTGTAAGAGAATTCAAGGAAGTGGGTGCTGTCAGTGAGATCATTGGCATCTTAAGAATGCTTTGCAGGGAAGTTTTAAAATGGATACTATGTGTTGTGCTGTTTGTGAAGAAACTGATTATAGGCCTTGTATTTAAATTGTAAGAGCTTATTGTATTTATTTTGTTATCAGTAATCAAATCTGTCTATTTAGGAGTCTAAGTTATGAATGTTCAATAAGTTTAGTTAAGAACATTCATATTATTTCGAACGTTATTAACACAGGCTAGTTATGCATAATTATAACATGATATCAAACAGTTACAAGATATCTAGGTTAGTTACTTATCGCTTACTTATTCATACTTTATTATTACTTAGTTATGATTACCTATATACATATAATTTTATTTTAACGAATTTAATCTGCAACTGATTCGGGCCACTGTGATTTTTCCCTACCTCTATATATTATTATGTATAATTACTATTTGTAGAAAATTTTGCACGAAACCAGCTATTTACCTAAAGCACAAATCACTTTTATAAGTCTGCGTTATATCTTAAGTAGTACCTAATACCTTGAACTTACCAAATTGTAAGACAGTTACTAATTTATTTTTGTATATTTTTAATAAGTGTAATTTTATGCTATTTGTTGTTCCTACGCCGCTACTTATTATGGAAGTACCTTATGATTTAGAAAATCAATTTGATTCAATACTTGTTATATTAATTTGTTTTAAATAAAGTGATATTTTGTAACGAAATACTATTTTAATTATATTGGGCGTGCGCGTTCCTGGAGCGTGCGGGTGAGGGGGCAGCGACGATTCAATGTGAGGTCAGCTTTAGTAGGTACGAGTATATTGAGACCGGCCATTAGTTTGCAACTTCATGGTTAGCAATTACAGCTGACTCTAGGATGAACATAATTGACTCGTTTAAGCAAAAAAAATTGAAGGGTTTACATGAAACTTTTGAAGTCAGAAAACAGTTGGCTTCTTGTTATCGATGAATCCAGGAATCTCTATTTGCATTAGAATAGGCTGGTATTCCCTTTCATACCTAGTAGTAGTAACATCTAAGATAAACTCAACGATGTTCGCATGCAGCATATATTAAACTCAAGTTCCTTCACCTATCAAACTGTAGTCTATGGTCTCGCGATAGGCGTCAGGTACTGGTGTATCCAGTCGGCGACCCCGGGGTCGGCCAGCCGCGTGTATACTCCTGGAAAGTTGCCCCGAGCGCAGCCGAGGCCCCACGACACCACGCCGATCAGGATCCCATCGAGCACCAGGGGACCACCGGAGTCACCCTGCCAAAAATATAATTTAAGCTACAAAAATGATTAAGGGATCATAATATCTTTCTAGTCAATATTTAAGAGATGTTTTTATTATATAACGTAGGACAAAAACTTTGCAATACGGTAAGGGAAGCATCACTTAAGATATCACATGGATTTGGCATGAGAAATTTTTTTTTTGTTTGCGCGGTGAAATGCGTTTACGCACCGTACCCCCCACCGGGGTGGCGGGGGGCGTGTGTGGGACTCCCACCTGGGCAACTGACACGTCGCCCAGGGGACTACCCACTAAAACACCGCGGCGCTCCGTCTTCGCCTTTGTGGTGAAGCCGTGGGGCCCGGACCGTCAGCCCTACGCCACGACTTCACCGGCGATGGGCCCGTCTACTGCACGACGGGCCCATTTTGACCCCCCCCGCGGTGAAGGGGGGCCTGTGGGAACAACCGGGAGCGCCCGATTGTTCCCACCCGTGGACGGTGGTGGACCGTGCAATGCGGGCAGGTGGATTCCCACGTCCCCCGCCCACTGGCCACCACCAGGCTGGACTTGGGCGCGATCGCGCCTCGTCCGGCCCCTTCGACGTCTGCGGTGCGGGGGCGCGAGAGGATCGTTCTCACGCACCCGCTCCGCAGCCTCCTTCTGCGACATGACGTCCTCGCAGAAAGAGGCCACCGCGACCCAGACCGCCTCGGAGCCCAGCATGGCGTACACCAAGCCGGGCAGCGAGAGGTCCGGGCCAACGGACGCCTGGAGGCGACGACGTGGCACATCCCAGGCCGGACACTCGGCCAGGGTGTGCCACGCTGTGTCGTCCGGCGCGCCACAGTGGTGGCACGCCGTGGATTCCTCCCTTTGAATCCGGCACAGGAAATGTCCGAAGCTGCCATGCCCGGACAAGACCTGCGCCAGACGGTAGGTGAGGAACCCATGCCTCCTGTCGATCCATCCCTCTATGACAGGACCGACGGCGTCCAGGGTCCACCGCCCGTCGTCCGCTTTGGCCATCTCCGCCGTCCACCGGCGGAACATGACCTCGCGGGCCCTTCGCCAGACGGCGACCCTCTCCTCAGGTGCTGCGGGCTCCCCCTGAGCCCGTTTGTCCGCCGTCCAATGGTAGACGGCGGCCAGCACCTCGGCCTCAAAGTACCATGGCGGAGTGCCCGCCATGGCACATGCCGCCCCGTGACCAACCGTGCCGTAAGCCCGCGCCATTCGCTGTGCGATGGCGCGCTGGGGCTTCCGGAGCAGGGCACGGTTGGTTTCCACCAAATCGTGCGCCCACACGGGCGCACCGTACAGCGCCATGCTGCGCAGCACGCCGGCATATAGGCGCCGGCATGCCGCAGCAGGCCCCCCGATGTTCGGGAGGAGCCAACTAAGGCTCCTCGCCGACTTGAGGAGGCGTTCGCGGAGCAGGCGGAAGTGCTCCGCGAACTTCCATCGGCTGGATATGGTGAGGTAATATACCTGATGCTTTAACATTCTACCTAACAATATATCCTGAAGCTGTTCTGTTACCTGGCACGCATCAGGTGAAGGTTGTGTGAATGATCCGGCGCAGAACATGGTTTCAGGGTCGATGCCCTTCTTGTCCAGGCCTGACTGCTTGCACAGCTTCATCGGGATGGTCTTGATAGTAGTAGCTTGGAGGAAGGTGGCTGATGGACCCGCTTCCTAATTAAAAAAAAAACCTCATATCCTACTAATCCTACTAATATTATAAATGTGAAAGTTTGTGAGGATGTATGGATGGATGTTTGGTACTCTTTCACTTAAAAACTCTTTCTGGACGGATTTGGATGGAACTTTACAGAAATATAGGATAAATACATCAGAATAACACATAGGGTACTTTTTACCGCGGGAAAACTTCTCATTTCTACGAGAAATCGACTTTCACGCGAACGTAGTATAATACTTTGAGAGAGAATGTTCTAGTATGAAACAGACGAAACTTTTGCGGTAACATATTTTGGAAAACTCTTTCTTTCTTCACTTCAATGCAGTTACGATGGAATGCCGTTTTTTGAAAAAAATTATAGCACTTTTGGTCACTTTTCTTTTAGTAATGAAGGTAATCACATAGTTAGCTTATTGAAGTTTGGGCACCGATTTTAATTTTAAATTACTGTTCCTTGATCTATTGATGATTTTAAGCTATATAGCATTCAAGCATAGTTTGTCAATTCAAATTTAAAATAACCCACCTTCAGTTTACCCCATCCAGATACGATAGCAAGCTGTCCTGCCAGCAATGTTGTGCTCTTTGGTATTATACCTGTAATATTATCAAAAATCAACCTTATTGCTTAAATAATAAGTCATGAAAATGTATGCAGATTACTTACCTATAGGCATGATCTTCGGTGAGAACCGCAGTGTGGTGTACAGTTCTATGAGACCCACGTCGAAGGTCTTGACCTTGCTGACGTACTTGGGGTGGTACAGACTCCGGCGCACGTCGTACATCTCCCCCCCGTACGCCTTCCATGACGAGCCTACGCGCACGCTCAGGTCATTAGCCTTGCGTCTACGCAAATATTTATATTAGAATCTGACAACGGTCAGCACAATAATTTATCAGCATTTTACAGTTATGAATAAAACGAGGATTTACCTCTAATTCAATTTTATATAGTGTAGTGGTTATTTCAGTTCAGTATGTTATTTATTACCTGAAGTTTATTAGGGTTGAGATGAATATGGATAACGCATAAAAATGGATTTAGTGGATTCTCTACAAACTAAATAAGTCCAATGAACATAGAGTCGTATGATTTCTAAAGTTAGTTATTTATTTAGTACAATACCTACCTACTTTTGTAAGTTGCATTGAATCACGCACGAGTAGATATACGTCGTAAATTCAATGTAACGTTTTATAGCTTATACCAGAGGCAATAACTTGGAATCTGATGCCGATACCAAAATATGAAATCTACAAACAGATTGATCTCGAGGGTTGTGCAGTAAAACGTCCCTCCTAAAATATACATTGAAAGACGGTATACAATGAAGAAGTAAAACCCTTGTAAAATGGGACATTCGGTCCAAATACGTGCGATATTGGAGTCGTATAAAGGCGACTACTTTCCCGGAAACGTACCGATTTTGGGGCACGCGGCAGTAAATATCGATAGAAGAATCATAAAGCAAGCACTGCGGGCCGAGTGTAGTTCGTAGATAGTTCCAGAAAACCGATTTGCAGTCAACGTGCTTTTGAGCCTAGACACACAACAAATAAAAACACAGCAGAAAATTTAGAATAAACTGCTTTACTTTTACGACTGTATCTGGTATAGACTGTGAGGCTGCTAAATTGAAAGAGTCTTACATTGTCAGTCAGTGCCAAGACACCTCTTTACTTTCAGTTCGGAATATCTAAATATTTGGTTTGGTGGAAACAGGATCGCAATATCGAAGTACTCCCGCGGGAATGTCAGGTATTGTTACCGTCAGAACACGAGAACATGACAGACAATGAAATCGAGGGATAGGTACACGGTGTCTTTTTTCTTTCTTGGAAACATTTTCTTTGTAGGAAATTTGAAACTAACAAAGGGATTTAAGTTAGAAATGCCATGTTAACCTAGTATCTAGTATTATTGGTTTCGTCAAGGGTATTTTTTTTGGAAAAAATGTTAACTTCTATTTAAAAATTAATATTGGTTTAAAATTCCCAATCGTTACTCTGTTGTTTTCGTGATTATAAAAAGGTTATAGGTGGCCGTCGTGCTTTCTTTTTTAACACCAGATTCAATCGCTAATGTGTAGAGATAGGGCAAAAGGATGAAGTATATAAAAATATACACAGATATTGAAATGCTTTGAGAATGGACCTGAGAGAACTGCATTTAGTCAAAACAAAGAGTATGTTCTCCTACAACTGTTATATATGCATCGAGTAAAGCTAACACATATACCTAACGCAGGTTAGGCAAATGGTTACCCATCATTTTTTTCTTATCACAAACATTTTAAGTATGCCAAATACAAAAAATAATAAATACATCGAGACTTTTGTCACAAAAGTTTTGCTATCAAGCATAATTTCTTCCAGCGTTATCTTGAAGGTCAATTAGACAGCATATATATCAGTCAGGGTATAACAACACTTGTATCGATATAGTCACCTCAGTAGACAGTGAGCAGCGGTGATGACCCAGGTGTCGGTGACGATGGACCCCCCGCAGATGGCGAAGGTGCGCTCGCGCAGGGAGATCTGCCACGGCAGCGCCGTCACCGACGTGTTCTGGCCCGACACGATGCGACGGGTGAGGCCTGGCAATGTTTAGTTGAAATAGTAGCGGTTAACATTGATTTAGAGGTATGCACAGCTTATTAAACTGCTTATACTAATTTCGTCCAAATGGTATCAAGAGACTTTTGTCATGGTGTATGTAATAAGTATATGTAGTAACCTATATAAATACTGTTACAATTTTGTTTTTAAGCGATGATAATTAATCTATTTGGGCTATTTTCATAAAAATCTATTTGATATTTGCATAAGGAAATCCATATCTGTATAGACCGAATGATCGCAAATATGGAATGTATGGCATTAATAGAATTAACTTTTAGCAATCCCAGTTAGTAAATAAAATAATTAAGGTCAAAATAATGGATGTAAGGTCAGTATCGGTTCGATTACCCTTTATTAAATTGTATTAACTTTACGTGTAGATACTCTTCGGCTTACATAACTATTCAAGTAGGTATATCGCAACCAAACTGACTTCGCGATATTCTTAAATTATCTAAAAATATTTTAGCTCATTAATTCTAGAGATACGTAGTAAACATTAATTAGAAAGCTCGTTTTTGTCTTCTTAATGTGGTTCATTTGGAAATAATTTAATAGGTCACGTTAGATACCTACTTCTGCGATTGTGCGCGTGCGTAAGCTTTTCAAGCAGCGACACATAGTTCCTCTGGTACTTGTTTTTGGTGTCAGACTTCGTTAAGAAGTTAAGTATATCCCGTTTGTTCTTCTCAGCTTCCGATGCCAGCTCTGAGTAATCGATGTCTATGCTAACATCGTCTATTGTTGTCACGTTATCACTGAAAGACACGCAGAACAAGTTGAATAACGAGAGGAATGTGGCACAGATGTAAAATTTGATCATGTTCTGAGCGGGGAAGTGTCGACATGGTTTTCGTATCACTCGCCTCTGCCGCTGGTTCGGAAACGACTATAAAACTCAATCACTGTGAAATTGATGGAATAGCAGTTAATACTGTATTACGTGTGTAGGTATAGCGTCATTGTTTATTGTATGGTAAGAATGATTTTGATGTTAAGTTACCTTTATGTACCATGTTGTTTTAAATCTGTTTTCAGGTAATTATTCGACAATGTTATATCGAAAAGTAATTTAAATTTTGATTTCCTTACGGAAATTTGATAAGAGGGCGTTTTATGTCAAACTTTGTTGACGTTTATTCGGTTTTGAAACTTAGATAATCCCTTTCGAACCCAATTACAGAGTTTCCTCGATGGCGTGTTAAATGAAAGTCCATTGTTGTGTCTTCCCTAACTTTCTAATTAAATTAGTTTCTTTTCAGGATTTTTCGGTAATTCAATTTACTTTGAATAACTCAAAAATACGTTTAAATAATTCTGTTGTTTACCATAAAGTTTGATTTACGCTTTAACAAAGTTTGTGCATAGGATTTTACTAGATTTTTGCAATTTTTGTTTATGTATTAGCGATAAATCGGCTTTAATGCATTTAAAATTAAGATAAACTTAAAAAGATTTGCGTTTTTACAAACTCGATAGGAACACACGGTTCTCTCTTTGATAATTAATTAAACAACATGGTATCTACTGGTTCTATTTCAGCGTTTGTTAAACAAAAGCGTACAAAAGCTGCTAAAACTACGAAATTAAGTTATCTCTTGTTGGTGAGTGGTGGAATTTGATTATCTTGGTGCTAACTTCCTTCTCAAAGACGGAGTTCATATTAAATTACTATTCTTTTGGCTTCCTTACAATTATGAACTTCGTCTAAATGCGATGCTTGTAATGGATAAAAATGTATATTTATAGAGTGTCTTATAAATAGATTTTCTATACGCTTTTAACTCTGAATTTGAAATAGATTCCACTTATTTGTTAAATACTTATAAAATATACCAAATCTAGAATATTTAAATTATATATTATAATATATCATAATTTTTATCACGAGTATATTGGTTAAAGAAAACGAACTCGAACGATTTTTTATGAACCTTTCATGAAAAATGCAAACAATGTGAAACTTTTCTTTAGGTATTTTTAATATCAATTTGGGCCGTGACGTAAATCCGTGATAATCATTTTTATGCGTATCTTTTCGATTTTCTTTGATAATTAAATTCGAAGAAAATAAATAATAAATAAAATATCGTATCAACAAATTGCGATAGAAACTGCACGGTCATTTCGATAACGATCATAGTAGAGTTTGATTCTTATAAAAGGTTTTTTTTTGCTTCTTTCACGCGTTTCTGTCATTAATACAAAATGAGCCCTATTTTGTTAAAGAGAAGAGTCAAAATTATTCATGAAGGCTTCGAAACCATCTTTATCAAATCCTGGGCCTCTTTCGAGTGGCGCGGTTCGTGTGTGAATCGAATTCCCTATAGAAGGCATGTTCCTGATAAGAAAAATCAAAGATGCTCAGACATTCTATTAGAAAAAAGATACTTTAACAGTACTCTCTTCTTCTATTCGTGTGATGAATATGCACTTTGCAGCACATATTTATCTAGTATCCGCCTTTTTTTTAAGTGTTTTCTAGCCGCCTAGGCATCTAAGAAGTTCAACCAGCAACAGTTTCAAGTAACAGCGATGTTCGAAACATACAATTATGATTTTAATCCTAACACGTGTGGTTTTAAACTGAGCAGAAGATGGAAACTTTGACTGCCGGCACGTGCCAATTATTAAAAAAATAGGTTCAAACCATATTTGAAAATCAAAGCATTCTTTGAAAAAAAACATCTCCCACCTGTAATATACCAGAATAACCCTACCAAATAAACGTGTGAGGTCACAAAATGTAGGCTTTTCAGTGAAGAGGGCAATACGCACTCCCGCTATGAGAGGGCATACGTTCGAGGGCGATGTGCCAACGAGGGAACTACATCGAATAGCACTCTGTCGCTCCAACTGAGACGAATTGGCTTATTTCAAAGAAGTATTGAGATGTTTTAGGAAACTTTCAGATACCTACTCAGAATAAATGTGTGACAGCATTTTAGGCTGATTCTGGATAATTCATGACTTTTCTCTCTTTGAGTGTCTTAGTGTAGGTATTGGTTAGGTATATTTGGAAAACTATAGGAACTACTTGAGTAAGAGCGTCCAAAAAATTTGAACCTGGATATTGACGTGTATTGTTATCATATGAAATCCGGACTGTAGGTATGAATTAAATATTCAATATAAACTTCGCAATTGGGTTAACAGAATAGATATAACTGTTGCCTCGGAACAGATAGTCAATCCTGCCTAAAATTTATACAATCTCTAGTTAATTTTAAAATGAACGAACTTGATCGTCACGTGGCCTTCCTTTAGGGGATCATCCAGGCCGGCAGCCGGCCGCGGCTTTGTCCTCCAAATAATGCTTGTCATTTTAATGAATACCGGTCCTGGGAAAATTTCACCGAAAATAAAAGTAAAAAGATAACTCCGCAAAAACAGCTGCGCAAATGAGATTTGGGTTATTTTTTGGTGTTCACAAGAAAACTGGGTAAAGGCTTCGTGTGAAGTAAATTAATTAGAGGCAGAGAGCCGAGAGGGGGTGCCGGGGGGTGCGGGGCTGCGGGGGGCGGGGAGGGTCATTAGTCGTCGGACAAAAAACCGCCGCAGCCGCCGCAGATAAGAAATATGAGAATTACTCGCTTTTGTGGAGGCCGACCCTCATGTTACGCCACTTAAATGACTTCCCCTGCTCGTGTGGGCTCAATTAAAATTCTTATCCTTACTCAGTTCGGTCGCACATCTAATTCGCTCTTGTTCGTTTAATTAAATACTTAACGAGACTGTCACCACGGCAGCTCTTATCTACAATTTACTGGTTTGGTTTATTCTACGGCTTTTCGAACAGCGTAATTTCGTTTGCAAATGGCCTGTTCGGCTGTTCTCTGGTCGTCCGTGTGACTACAAACGGATAATTTGTAATTCCCATTGGAATGATGTCGTCTAATTTGTATTGACCGGTGTCCCTGTGCCGGTTTAAAGCGGTTTAGTGCAAGACTAGGTGATCAAACGCAATGCTGTGTCACTAATGTCAAGGATTAGGGATAATGTTGCACTCTATCGGGACAGGGAGTAATTACGTATCGCCGATTGGATTAGTGACGTAGCTGCTGGTGCCGTGAGAGTATTCACGCATAGGTTCATTTGGGGACAAAATCTTAGTGAATCTAAGGACATCTTTATTGTACTGTCTTTGCAAATGTAAATAATAAGCAAATGGATCTAGTGTAAAATGGTCTTCCAAAAAGTATATAAGTATGAGAATCCGTTCAATATTTGTATGAGACCAAGTCTTTGCAACTTTATGTTTTTAATAAGTTTCCTCTGACAATTTTGCGTGTAAATGTAATTCTGAAAACTTTATCTAAATCCGTTTGGTTTAAGTTGGATACTTAGGTAACCCACAAACTATAGGTAAGTATACCCATTATAGAAATCCTACTCCAATCAGTTATATTTGAAATTTGCTACATATTTGACTCGTTTTGCCAAATTGTGCTTTTAATAAGTTTTACATGGTTTCACTCATCCTATTGTAACAGGTCTTTTGAAAATCGGGTTTTTCAAAACTTTACTGTCAGAGGCAGTTCAACAATTAGCATGTCAATCTTGTTAATGATAATTTTATCCGCTGTCTTGCATAAGTGTGTGATCATACATTTCATATACGTAGTATGTAGGTAGGTAAGGAGCAGAAATCGGTACTTAAATCATATTAATGTAAAATCTTACATCGTATAGGTAACGACAGTCGTCTAGCCTCACAGTTGGTCGTGTGCCAAGCACTGACTGTAACTACGCGCTGTCTTTGCAAATCTTCGACCAAGAGATATTTATAACCAAGCTTACACTACACTGATTCCACTCGAAAACTTTACTACTCGAATACTCATAATGTTATGCTGGATTCCGGTGTTTGCCAAAAGAATATTAAATAGTTTTAAGACATAGGTATTTTTTGTTCGGATTTTGATGCTAATGTATTTTTTGAATCCGATGATGGTTGGTACCTATGCAAGAGTGTTTTTACTCTTCTAAGTTGAGGTGGTTCTATTAATCATTTTGAAGTTACGTACCTACTAAAGTGTAAGTAATGTGATTTTCCTATAGACTGAAAACAATCGCATTACAATATTCCATACGCCGGTATTTATATGCGATCCTAAAACAATTTCTATTTAATTTTCTCTGCTTGTCAATATTGGTGGAATGTAATATGACAATATCAGGACGAGATCAAAAGCCAGCAAGCGAGCTTTACCAATAAACGTCGAACTGATCCCACAAAAACGATGCTTTATTTGTTTTCGTAGTTTTGTCACCCCTTTCTGTCGTTTGTTGAAGTTGGGAAAATAAAATTATGCTCTCCCCCGATTCAATGAGATGAGAACTGACATGAATTCTAAATTGGATAACGCCTACGTGAGTTCAAACGCAAAAATATTTACGTGCGTCTTTGCTCTTCAATAACTACAGGCGCTTCATTTGTTAGCGCTTGTACGCATCGCGACGATTTGCGATTCAAAAGGTTTATTTTTCGACGCAAATGTTGCGTCAGTGAGAACTAATGTACGCACTCAATTCACATAAAGTAGATAAGAGGTGGTATCACGTCGGAAGAACACCCTTTTAATGTTGTGGGACCTGTTTCAGCGTCGATTTATGCTGTTTTCGCAGTTCTGCCGATTCTAAGGTTATCAGAAGGGTAGGTTTTTGTTCTGGTGAATATTTTATAAAAGTAACTACTTAAGTAAAAATGTAAAGATATATTATTCGCTGCGTTGTATTAGGTTAAGTTGGTAAATATCAATATCCTATAGGATATTACTAGTTGTAGCAGCGAGTAGACGTACACAAGGCTTGATCGCCATATACTTGTTTATACATATACATAATAGCTATGTGCCACATGTCCAGTCTCACAAGGCAACCTTGAGTAAATAATCCCTTGGGATGCTTAGGAACCTATACACTATTAGTACTTATCCAAATACTGTTACATACAGGCGAGTGAATTGTAAACTCCTCTTTTAAGAGAGTACCTACCCCAACTTTGACGGTTCAGAATTAACAGTACCTTGTTATTGAAAATTTGTAACCATACAACTTCAGCGCAGATAAAAATCTGCACATGTATGTAAGTAATTGTGTAGGTAATCATTTTAAAGCAAATTAAAACGGATTTTATCCCTACTATATAATATTATAAATGCGAAAGTAACTCTGTCTGTCTGTCTGTCTGTCTGTCTGTCTGTTACGCTTTCACGCCTAAACCACTGAACCGATTTTGATGAAATTTGGTGTGAAGAAAGAACTGAGTTTGGGAAAGGACATAGGGTACTTTTTACCGCGGGAAAACTTCTCATTCCCACGGGAAACCGACTTCCACGCGAACGGAGTCGCGGGCGTCCACTAGTTTCCTATATTTTGTCTTCTAGGACAATGTTCATAATGCTAGGTGCATCCTACATCCACACTAGTTACTAGTATTTCGCCCACAGCATCTCATTAAATAGGAAAACGAGGCGCCTTTTAAATAAAATTTATTTATATTTTAATTTAATTTAATTTCGAATTCTGTTTAACAATATTTTAGCTTAATTTTAATTAATGCGTTGGCTATAATCTATCCTACTAATATTATAAATGTGAAAATTTGTGGGTATGTATGGATGGATGTATTCACGTAAAACTACTGGACGGATTTGGATGAAACTTTGTAATATAGGTGTCAGAATAACACATAGGGTACTTTTTACCGCGGGAAAACTTCTCATTCCCACGGGAAACCGACTTCCACGCGAACGGAGTAGCAGGCGGCTACTAGTGTATCAAATTCGAAGCTTCCTTGTGTCAAATTACATGTCAAGCGTACGAGCAGCGGCTTTGTTAATTGTTGGTAATATAATAGTCTATTGAGTTGACATTAGCATGAAAGCAGCTCATCCTTGTATTGTGGTAGGCTATGATCCTATGCCGGCTCAGCCTCCGTTGATTAGCCTGCGGCAGGAATACGGTTCACTTGATACACTGAACTCCGAGCAAGCTGTGTTAGCTTACATCTTCTATTAGTTTAGATAGATACGTCTAAACTTGTAATTAGCAAGTAAACAGTAGTTAAGGCAAGATTTCGGCTACTATTCCAGCTTTAAAACTAATTGTTGAAAGAAAAAGTGAAGATAATTATCTGAAGTTGGCTTTTAGGAACGCCATTTATTAACTTGTTTTTTGTTATTTCAATTATTTCATAAAAAGAAAAAAATCTAAACGGAAGTCCCTATTCCTATTGTAACATAATTTTGTTGGCATCTTTTACCATAAAGCAACAAAATTTTACCTAGATAAGTATTAAGTTTTTTTTTACAATTTAGTATTATAGGTATTTATTTTTTGAAATATTTTGTACGAGCGACCCGCCCACGCTTCGCAATGGTGTAATTTTGCCGACTTGCTCGCGAACACTTGCATTTTTGCTAACTTAAAAAAACTTTTTCTAAACGTTCTTTATTTACTTTAAATGATAAATCCCTAAAATATACTTTAGGAGGAGCTAGCGGCCAAACAAACAAACAAACAGACAGAATTAGCGACTTGGATTTATACTATGTAGGTAATAATGATAATGATACCTAAAACCGACGCGTCGATTACTAACATTTGAACGCCCAATGTTTCTACTTTCTACTTCAGTCACAATGATTCAGAAATCAAATCCATCAACTTGAAAAAAGTTTCACTATATATATAGAATTATCATTTTAAAAATATTAAAACAGACGCCCGTCAGAGGTATCAACAATGAACGCATTAAAGTATTCCATTCCATTTACAAAAATCGGCGGCAAAATGCTTTTTCATTGTTGAATAAAAATAGGTTAGCGGGATTCTTGCTGGCGCGGTGCTTTGGGTTTTATCGCGTGTCGGCGAATATTTTTATATTGAGTTAAAAACCCGACGAAGTGCAATATTATGTAAAGGCAATTGACATTTAAAACAACGGAAGGACAGTTTCATAGTATTGCAATTTTTACAATATTAAAATGTATCTAGGTTAATTGTTACATGGAATTACTCTATCAGTAAATTACGGGTTAAAAAGGTATATTGAACGAATTTAACAGAAAAGCTTTTGGAAACTGTATTCATAATTATCATAGCAAAAGTCCATGTCTATTATTGAGCAATTTTTGCTACGTATACCAAAACAAATCAAATCAAAATTATTTTATTCATCACAGATATGTAACATAAACTTAATGAACGTCAATGTAACAAACTTCGACTTTACCTAACCGTAGACCGAGAGAGAAAAGCCGGTGGAAAAAAACTCCCAGCACTCTCTTTGGAAATAGAATCATAATTCAGAGAAGACACCCATCATCACAAATATGTCCGGTTCTAGAGCTTTGTAACACTTCGATTGTTTGTGTTTTAACGAAACCCGCGAAATCATATTAAATATGCTCTTGTGTATGTTAGGATATTGCCCAAATAATTGCAAAGGAATATATTTCCATAGATAAGAAAAAAAAAAATCACTTTTGAATGGAACATAGTGGTGGTTAGGGAAGTCTTTTCAACACTTAGTTATAACAATAAATAAAAAAAAAAAAATACACCGAAATGTAAAGTATCGATATCTGAATATTATTATTTTTTAACAAAAACATAATGCTACACAGCCGACGTAGTGTAGGTGATCAGAGGCAGTACTCGTTCAGTAGTTGGAGTACCCTCGAGCCTACTCCACTGGCTCTTCACTCACAAAACCTTCAGTAATTCCATCGGAAGCGAAACCTTACATCAGCGGGCCAATATCGGAATACTGGGGCCACTAGACTAGCTACACAATATTGTGCACAAAATAAAACAGAACATGTATTAAAAACTGTACTATTGGAGTAGGTACTGTTTATGAAATACGACAAAATTGAACACACTGTTGTATTTATTAAAATCACATGTATAAGCAATGGAGAGCAAAAATTTGCAAATTTTGTTAGGATGTTGGTAATCTTTCGTACTTTTAAAAATATTTAAAAATATTTAATTATTTAAACTATTAATTGAAGCTTAAAAGCTACGTTAAGTAACTTAGCTAGGTACTTTTATTTAATCTCACTTTATTTCCCGCCGACGGAAGGTAAGTAGACAAGCAAATTAAAGATTCATATACATCAAAAGTTAAATTTATGTAAAAATCGTAGTTGGGCGTTTTTCAAAAAACTTGACCCGTTACCGAACTGGAATGTTACTAACTGGAATAAATTTGCCTACATTTAAC
Source organism: Emmelina monodactyla (assembly GCA_916618145.1). Classification (NCBI taxonomy): domain Eukaryota; kingdom Metazoa; phylum Arthropoda; class Insecta; order Lepidoptera; family Pterophoridae; genus Emmelina; species Emmelina monodactyla. The sequence continues at coordinate 10,329,931 of OU745302.1, read as the reverse complement.
GTTACTAACCGGACGTTACGATACTACTTTTTATGACTTCACATCAAAATAATTCATATATATACACTAAAACTTATGATTTTATTATTCTTCAGTTATTTTTAGATACTTAATGCAAAACTTAAAATAATTTTAGAGTTAAAACAATAATATTTTCCTTTTCAAAATCAACTTCATAATCAGGACATACTTTTGTCAACACACTGCTCTGAACACTAAGTAACGGTAAATAACCGACAAATAGAGGCCCGAGAAAAAAACTGCCAACGATTTTAAACTGTCAAAAGCTAGGGCTGCCTCTTCAAAAACATCAGAATACTTATTTTTATTTAGAAATAGAAGAAAATCGTCGTTACTAACTGGGAATTCCGGTACAGCCAAAAGTCGTGGACAAAATAAAATTTGATTTATTTAATTATATTGATATAAGAACCGATTAAAAAACATTAAAAAACGTTATTTCCAATTGTTTTACCACACAAACCAAGTGATTTTAGTATGAGTATTTGAGAATATTTAGGAATAATGACACTCAAAGGTAGGAAGGTATGCGTGGGACATCGTTAAATTGTGGTACATGTAGTTACATTTTTATTTATTTTTTTAAGTTAAGAATTTATTTTTAATTATTATTCTGATTTAGTTTATTAGTTTTGAAATTTGCTATCGATTGCTATATTAAATATGATATGTTCACTTATTATTATCAAATAACATAGTTTTTAAGTCAGTGGACATGACCTTTTCGCTCTGGTCAAGTAATTTGAAAAATGCCCAGTTTACTATTTGCCGTTTCAACAAGTACGAGGTACATAAAGGAGGAGCTATAAATATGACGGTCTTTTTTAGATTTTATTGAAAACGTCCAAAGCGCCCTGTATGGCACTGTAATTCGAGAAACGAATGTTTTAATTAAAATTCTCGGGATCATGTAGAATTCAAAGAGAAGTTTTATTTAAAAATATCTATCTCGGATTAAATGCATTTTTTCAAATGATGAAAATTATTAAGTACTATTTATTATTTTTCGTTGTAATAAACGCTTAAGATGATTGTGAATCTAAGGTAACGCCTTGATTGTTTTATTAGATATGTTACGGCTAATACCCGAAGTGTGGCTACACCTAGTTTTGGCCGGTTAGAACATCAATAGGTTAGGTTAGTTAGGTTACTTTTTTGATACCACCCAGAAAAAGGAGTCCCACATAGCGGGACTCCGTCTACTCATGATTGAAGCCAGTTTTTATAGGTATACATAGGTATATATTTTTTTTACAGTTTTCCATATAAAAAACACTTTTAACCGGCTAAAACTAGGTATAGCCGCACTTCGGGTATTAGCCGTAACAGATACATTATAAACTACTAGTGGACGCCCGCAACTCCGTTCGCGTGGAAGTCGGTTTCCCGTGGGAATGAGAAGTTTTCCCGCGGTAAAAAGTACCCTATGTCCTTTCCCAAGTTCAGTTCTTCCTTCATACCAAATTTCATCAAAATCGGTTCAGTGGTTTAGGCGTGAAAGCGTAACAGACAGACAGACAGACAGACAGACAGAGTAACTTTCGCATTTATAATATTAGTAGGGATAATATAAACTGTAATACGTCATACGAAATTTTTATTAACTTACTTTGTTGAAGTGTCTACATTCAATGTTGAATGTTCACATTTAAGACACCGGGCCGACATATCTGACGGAAAATACGTCGACATGATACGTAATCATGTCCTTATACGATTTCAAGTGAGGTTGGCACAACATGTTTCTTCCTTCCATTTTCTTCTAGCAGTCGTCATCTCGGCACTTACTCTATTCGGTTAAATTTGAACGTTAGGTGTGAAAGTCTGAATGTTTATCATACTTTTGTCTGTACTAGCTTTACCCTGTCAGTTATAAGTGACGCATGTTCTGTCACAGACACACAGGATGTAAGCAGATAAAGCATGAAACCGTATAGCATACTCATTAAGTTAAAGCCAATTAAAATCCCGAAATTCTCTTGTTTGCATGCAACTGCGTACCTATATTTAAGTAAAACATGTTTTAGAACATATTTTTGCTCTACATGTAACTTCCAGCAATACCTAGTTATTTTTTTCGAAAGCAGTTTTTTACACCCTGTACATAACTCCTACAACACTTAACTTGACACCGAACCGTTAAAGATTACAATTTAACACCCCAACATCTCCTTATTTAATGCTAATGACACTTCACGCCGGTTCCGCCAAAGCCTTTCTTTAACCCGAAGTTAGCGACTTGTGAACATGACGGTGTAACTGGAAGCTGTAGACTACAAACTGTAATTTACAGCTTTGAAACAATGAGATAGAGTCTCTAATAGAAAAGTATTGCTTAGCTTGTTGTTTTCTTAGCTAAAATATCACGTAGATTTATTCCAGAGTGAAGTATTAACAGTTAATCGGTGGTTTTACATCTGTTGATTTCGTATAACCGAAAATACGAAAAAATGTTCGTAGTTGAAATAAGAATTATAAATTAAATACTAGGTACAGTACTTTGCTCAATTTAACGAAAGCCACGCTTATGTTAGACACAGGATAAACTCAACTATTTCTATTTGACAAAAATAATAAAACAGCGTAACTACCTCATTTTCCAAGTTAAATTAAAGCTCGGTATATTTAGAAGCGAGTCGCCGTTAGTTAAGTGTGTTCTCACAGGATTGTAAATAGTGTCATTAGTTGTAGAGATACGGAGCAACAACGCTGGTCCGACGAGGTACATACATACAACTATTCAGTTCTTGTTACGAGGATATCAGGATGTTGCAAAAGTCGTTGCATTGCTTTAATGAAATGACATGAAATTACTTTATTGTATGTAGAATTAAAAACGAATCTCTTATACATTGTCAAAAGCATAAAATAAAAAATAAAAAATATGTCACGGGACACCCCTACATTCATCAGCAACGGCCGTAGTAGACCGAGAGAAAAAACTGGCGGAAAAAACTCTCGGCACTCTTCTAGTCTCACAAATAGGAATTTGAATTCATAATTAGTATAAAACCTAACTTTAGCTTTCTTAATGTTCTTGATAATTATCATAGGGCCTTTTAGGCCTTACCTATATTGGCCTATTAGATGCATTTTAAAATATTCCTGTATTGCCTGTGCCCCAAGTTTCGTACTTTTAATTTGATTCAGGTTGGGTGCAAGTTCATCAGGCATAGGGAATATAAGTTGTGTGCGTATTTCAGTGTACGGTGCACAAAAGGACGCAGACCCAACTGGTCTGTTACGATTGGGTCACAAAACATTTTTTTATAACGACGAAATTACGGAATAAAACTATTTCTTCGTTTGGACTTCACTGTTTAGCTTTCATTATTTTGTTTTTTTTATGGAATCATTTAAAAGCCGCTTTACCTGCTTACATAATAGCCCAGCTGATAAAATAATAGCTCTCAAGTAGGTAGCTTAGTTTCCCACGCAGGGCATTCTTGCAGCGTTCTGTGAAGTATCTTTAGCAAAGTGCAGTACTCTCGAATGAGATTCAAGTATAAACCAACCACCCACTCATTTACAAGCATTAAAAATCCCTTGCAATTCCAGGGACTCATTTGCCAGTGGAAAGATATTATTGTAAATAAATACTTAACTGTATTTAGCGGTTACATTTACAACATTTAAAAACTCTAAAATTACAAAAAAACAAAAAATATAATTATCACGTGCCAACTTTTCGAAAATATAAATATATTTAAAAAATCGGCTATGAAATTACGCTAGAAATATGAAATACGAAGACTCGGCGGCTAATTTCCTGAATGTAATGTATAAGAGCCGACAAAGACCTCGGGACCTCCATAAACCCTCAACTTTGGCCGAAACTAATAATTGAAAACGCTTCCAAACTTCCACCTTCCGGCTTCCGGTAAAAAATGAAAATTCCAAATTAGGCGTGATGTCATTTTTAGCGGGAAATTAAATACTTTTTATAACGTCGAAGTAGCGGAACTTTAGATGGAAAAAGTTGAGGGTTGCCAGAATAAACACAATTAGGTCCGCGCGTTATTGGACGCAACTTTTTGGAATTGTGAAGAAACTCCTTTTTGAGAAACAACTTTGATATCATTATTATGAAAAAGTAAATGAATATGAAGCGAAAATGAATTAACTCCGCGACGGAGAAGTTTGTTTCAGTGTTTGTTGAGTCATTCCAAATGTATTTTTCATGAGATTCTTTCAATTTGATATTGTTCTTGTTTCTAAGTTACTTTCCTTAAAATTGAATTGGGCTGTTAAAGCTAGAGCTTTGAAATTAACTCACGTGTATTAAAGGATTTATTATTAGATGTTCAAATATGAATATACTGCAGTCTAAGATGCTTAGGCAAGTATGTAAGCTTAGACATGAAGAGAACAGATTTCTGGCTTTTCACACAACACGTCATTGAAATTTATACCTTGTGAACTCTTCCTAGAGTCTACATTTGTGAGTCTCGTTACGGTAATGCGAGTACATGTGTAGATATTTAAATGGCGCGTGGTCGTGTGAAAGCACTTTTATTATCATAAATGAGCAAGAAATTTAATTTTACCGAACAAACTATGTTTATTTTAATGTATAGACCATTTTTGTTTTATTGTGATGGTTACTTTCAGTTATTTGCTTTAACCAATTGTTTTTAGGGTTCCGTAACCAAAGGGTAAAACGGGACCCTATTACTAAGCCTCCACTGTCTGTCTGTCTTTTTCCAGGCTGTATCCCATAAACCGTGATAGCTAAAAAGCTGAAATTTTCACAAATGGTGAAATTCCGTTGTCGCTATAAAAAAAATTAAAAATTAAAAAAAAATTAAAATAATTTTTTTGGGGGTCCCCATACAATAATTAAAACGGAGAGTCCGTTACTTACATATCGGACTTAAATCTGATTTCTCATTTCACGCCACTCGATAATCATTGTGTGTGCCTACTTATAAAGGAAAATAAATAATACCTCTCTTAGACGGCACAATCTAGATGTAAAATCCAAAAATCCAATCCTAATCTTTTCCTTTTGGTTACTTAGTAATTAGGTTTCGTCTTAAATTACTTTGTAGTCAAGTCATCGTCGCTATTCCAAAATCTTAATGAATATTATATTGAATCTCAAATCTCAATTAGAGCAATATAAAATAACGTAGAGTACGTTTCGGTATATTGTCATAAACAAGGAACTTGCCTTAGCGAAATCTATAATTAACAAACAAACATCTACTTGTATTGTTTGCTACAAATTATTAATTATCACGCATAAAGGCGGCGGCACACTGGACGCGATGACGCGTTCAGAATTCACAACAATCCGTGTTCCATTTTTAATTAATCCGTAATTGCATCGTATTGCGTTGGTGTCGCCAGGCGCAAAAATTGGCCCGATTACCGACTTGCGGCAAGTGGCAATGATTGATGAAAATATGACAACCGCAGGATAGAATGTTGTGTTTGAATTTGGAAGCTTTTGTTTTGATGAGAATTATAAGCTTTACAAGAACAAGTAGGATTTAAGCTGAATTGTTTGGAAGACTCAATCAAGGTTAGTAAACGGTCTTTTTTCTTTTAACATATCAATGTGTACCTTAATATTAGTCGGACACTGGATTGCTAAGTATCTATTAAATACTAAGTGTAAGGTTCCGTACATTAAATTCCATATTATTAATTTTATTTAAAGTACCTGCAAAAAATAAATATAATAACATACACCTGCCATTCAATTAAACTCCGTCAAAGCCATAATCCTTTGAAATACAGTAAAAAAGGTTTCACTTATCCAGATTTGCGGATAATTCCCCGGGCGATCCCTTGTAATTGAGGATTAGCGGTGTCAGTGGCGCACATGAGGCGCGGGGGGGGGGCGCTGCGAATGTCACTGTCAAACTGACAACGCTACTGTTGAACGCACCATTTTTTTTTTTTTTTTTTTGCGGTGAAATGCATTTACGCACCGTACCCCCCACCTGGGTGGCGGGGGGCGTGTGTGGGACTCCCACCTGGGCAACTGACACGTCGCCCAGGGGACTACCCACTAAAACACCGCAGCGCTCCGTCTTCGCCTTGGTGGTGAAGCCGTGGGGCCCGGACCGTCGGCCCTACGCCACGACTTCACCGGCGATGGGCCCGTCTACTGCACGACGGGCCCATTTTGACCCCCCCGCGGTGAAGGGGGGCCTGTGGGAACGACCGGGAGCGCCCGATCGTTCCCACCCGTCGACGGTGGTGGACCGTGCAATGCGGGCAGGTGGATTCCCACGTCCCCCGCCCACTGGCCACCACCAGGCTGGACTTGGGCGCGATCGCGCCTCGTCCGGCCCCTTCGACGTCTGCGGTGCGGGGGCGCGAGAGGATCGTTCTCACGCACCCGCTCCGCAGCCTCCTTCTGCGACATTACGTCCTCGCAGAAAGAGGCCACCGCGACCCAGACCGCCTCGGAGCCCAGCATGGCGTACACCAAGCCGGGCAGCGAGAGGTCCGGGCCAGCGGACGCCTGGAGGCGACGGCGTGGCACATCCCAGGCCGGACATTCGGCCGTGGATTCCTCCCTTTGGATCCGGCACAGGAAATGTCCGAAGCTGCCATGCCCGGACAAGACCTGCACCAGACGGTAGGTGAGGAACCCATGCCTCCGGTCGATCCATCCCTCTATGACTGGACCGACGGCGTCCAGGGTCCACCGCCCGTCGTCCGCGTTGGCCATCTCCGCCGACCACCGGCGGAGCATGACCTCGCGGGCCCTTCGCCAGACGGCGACCCTCTCTTCAGGTGCTGCGGGCTCCCCCTGAGCCCGCTTGTCCGCCGTCCAGTGGTAGACGGCGGCCAGCACCTCGGCCTAGAAGTACCATGGCGGAGTGCCCGCCATGGCACATGCCGCCCCGTGACTAACCGTGCCGTAAGCCCGCGCCATTCGCTGTGCGATGGCGCGTTGGGGCTTACGGAGCAGGGCACGGTTAGTCGCCCCCAAATCGTGCGCCCACACGGGCGCACCTTAAAGGGCCATGCTGCGTAGCACGCCGGCATAAAGGCGCCGGCATGCCACAGCAGGCCCCCCGATGTTCGGGAGGAGCCAACTAAGGCTCCTCGCCGATTTGAGGAGGCGTTCGCGGAGCAGGCGGAAGTGCTCCGCGAACTTCCACCGGCAGGATATGGTGAGGCCCAGATATTTTATCTGGGCCTGCACCACCACCCTCCTCCCGGCCACCACGACATGGGCGTCCGGCGGCGGCTCCCCCCGAGGCCCATGAAAATATATGGCCTCGGTTTTATGAAGCGCCACCTCCAGCCCCAGCCGCCCGATACGACGGGCGACCAGGGTTCCCCCCACCGACGCCCGGTCGGCCGCCTCCCCGAAGTTGCGCCCCCGCGCCGTGACGAGGGTGTCGTCCGCATAGCAGACGACACCAACGCCATCGGGGAGGGCGCCCCGGAGGAGCCAGTCGTATCCTATGTTCCACAGGAGTGGTCCTAGGACCGACCCCTGCGGAACGCCTGACTCCACCGGCCGCCGCCTCATGCGGCCGTCCCTGCCGACGAACAGTACCTCCCGGCCTTGGAGGTAGTTCGTCAGCAGGGCCCTCAGGTATGGAGGCACTCCGTGATACCGGAGCGCCTCCAATATTGTGGCGTGGGGGATGGAGTTGAAGGCATTCTTTATGTCAAAAGACACCGCCATCACCCCTCCCCCCGCCCTCGCCCCCTCCTGGGTGATGCGCTTCACCTCCAGAAGCGCATCCACCGTGGACCGGCCCGTCCGAAACCCGTACTGGGCCTCGGACAAGTCAGGGCCGGTCCCCCCCAGGTGCTCCTTGAGGCGTGCCGCGATCACGCTCTCAAGGAGCTTGGCCGCATCGTCCAGGAGGACGATCGGCCGGTAGCCGGAGGGCGAATCCTCCGGCCGACCCACCTTTCGGAGGAGGCACAAAACCCCCTCCTTCCACACCTTCGGGAACCTCCCCGACGCAAAGCAGCGGTCGAAGAGGTCCCGAAAACGTCGCTCCATTTGGGCGGTGGCTATTGCCACCACCCGTGCCGGCACGCCGTCTGGCCCCGGCGCCGTCTTCTTCCCCCGGAGGCGAGCCGCCGCCGAGGCAAACTCCACCTCCGACACCGGGGGAATCCCGGCGTCGGCCGGAGGACCCATTCGCGGGAGTGGGGCCATCCGGGGAGGGTCGAAGTCCGGCGAGCGGTCCGGGAAGAGACCCCGGACCACCTCCTCCAGCAAGGCCGGCTGGAGGGCCTCGACTACGGGGGGGGGCGATCGGACGCAGCTGATTGCGCGCCGCCCGATACGGCCTCCCCCAGGACTGTTGAACGCACCAGGGAGTTGAGGCTGTGTACGACGCCTCTTTAATGAGCCGTTCCCACGGTGCGCAGTTCTAGACTTTATTGCAAGCGGCGATTTATGTGCGGTACGGTGCGGTTTCAGGCACCGTGGGACCACCTCTTAAAAAACTTTAGTTTTTTTAGTAGCCTGTATTTAATGTGAATAACATGAACTGTACGTAACAACAAGCAAACTAATATCTTTATTTGGCCTGAAACAATAGTAGCGCCAAATCTGTTTACAGTAGGTACTTATATTAATTTTATATCAAATAACATGTGCTTTAATATTGCAAGTTTAATATCGTACAAAATCAATAAAGGTATTATAAGAGGATCCCCGTTGTTCGGGTAAACAAGTATTGTTCCTTATGGAATATATTAAACGCATTAAAAGGTTTATCGCATTTTTGTACAGGGCGCCGAACTACGTAGAGAGTGACAGGGAATGGGGATTTTTATATATTAAAATTATAAGTTGACAAACAAACAGTTGGCTGACCAACCTGTGGGCTTGTGGAACGGAAGATATCACCTTTTTCCAGCTTAAGTGGTTATTGTCTTATGATGATTCCTTCACCATTAGGTACCTAATACGCAGGAGCGTAGATGACTCTAAAAACTAAAGTATTCGGTCTTTGGTGTCAATAATGACTCTACTCATTTTGTCCTTCGAACCGCAGTTAATTAATGACGTCACTCGAACTTAAAAAATGTAGAACTTCTTCCCTCTCAGAATATCTTCAAGTCACAACAGGTAGTGAATCTTACAATTACCTCACGAAAAAATCCTTTAACACCCTATATATATTGGACTTATCGTTTATCTGTATATCCGATCGACAACTAAACAAGACATACCGCGCCTGGCAACACGGGCTCTTAGCGAAATGTTTGTTCGTTGACTAAATCCATATAGATAATGCACATTAATTATTCAGAGGCAGGCAGTTCTTGATCTTAACGGTTGTCTGTTATGACGCAATAAATGATTTATTTTATAGTGACCTCGGCGGCACAATGGAAGGGGAAAGTTCGCAGTTGTACTCGTGCGACGGAGAAAATGATATCGACGCGAGGGCGAAGAGCCACTAACTCCTATCTGTTGAGTTCAAAATATGCATAGGATTTATAACTCTTTTATCGCCGACATGACCAAGCTGGATCAAGCCCCCCCCACCAAACTGAAATCCTGAATAACTCTTATCTACTGCTATTGGTAAGTAGGTAGACTTGGCTGGGACAGAACACAAAAAAATGTTTAAGTATAAAAAAAACATTTCACTTCAATTAAAAACAAATTTTAATTGGACAGAAGTTTTTTTTCATTGAAGCTATATCAGGATTATCAATATATGTATCGAAAAACAAAAAAGGCCCTTTGATTATTGTTTGTGTTTGTATGTAAGCGAACCAGTATTTTCCGGTATTTTTCCAATTGCAGTACGAGCGCCAGTTTATCCGGTATCCAATCAGCAGCCGTTGTTTTGTTCGTTCTATTTATGATTTTAAATTTTGTTGATTGCGACCGGCGGCTCCTTTGGCGAGAGCATCGTTCTGTTTATTCTTGTTGTTTTATAACATTATTGGATTGTAAAGCGGAGGACAGACTTTCCACAGTTATTGTATTTGGATATTTGTTTGTGAATTTTTATTCATGGCAATTGTTTTTATTTTGTTTCCTCATTTATAAAAGCCATTTCTGTTCTACACCAATTTAATGTTAACATTAAACGCTAAATAACAATGGCTTAAACTGACCCATCTTATTTACTATTTTTTACTGCAGTTACCATTGAGGTCAATGACCCCTCCTGAAATGAGGGCTCTCGTGGACTCTGCCGCTTTATTATTTACAATTCAATCAAGATAAGATAAATAACATTCAGCTACATGCTGCATTACATGCTGCAATGTGGGTTAAAAGTAAACTTTATACTCAAACCGCTTAATGTACAGTTTAACCATTAGGTACGTATTTCGTTAAATATATAAATCAATATTTAACCCGAAATTCAAACACATTGAGTGGGCTCTCAATTTACCTGAATGAATAACGGTGGTACTTTTAAAGAATTATTTTAATAATTGAAAATATAATCAACTTATTCATAAACAAGTTCACTGAAAAAACACTTCTTCAAAACAGCGTCAACTTCAAACAGATTTTGAGTAAAGTTACCAACTTGACAGCGTCAAACAAAATTACTTACCGAGCAATCTTGTTCGCACAAACTATTAGTTTGGCAGCACTGTGCTCCAAGTTTAAAATGCCAACACACGACGCCGACTAGCTCAATCTTATTTACAAGCATTACGTATGCAGATTAGTTCGCAAGTTCCCCGCGACTTAAAGAAAAACTTGGCGCTAGCGTCGCGGGGAAGTCATTCTAAGCTGTTAACAATTTTAACGAAGGAGGGAGTAATAAGTTTGTGTGTGTAGTTTGATGAGCTTTAGGTGTTGAGGCACTTACATGATTTTGTTATCATTACATAGTATAAATCCAAGTCGCTAATTCTGTCTGCTTGTATGTTTGGCCACTAACTCCTCCTACGTACGTAACTGATTTTAATTTGGTTTTCTCCATCTTTTAGGGTATTTATTAATTTAAATTTGTAAATAAAGAACGTTTAGATAAAGTTTTTTTAAGTTAGCAAAAATGCAAGGGTTTGCGAGCAAGTCGGCAAAATTACACCATTGCGAAGCGTGCTTAGGTCGCTCGTAATTGATAAAAAAACTAAACTTATTTAATTATGTTTTGTCTCAGTTAGTTACTCAGTATTGAGTCCAAAGTATGGTATTAAGTATTCATTACAAAAAAATGTTTATGTTGATACTAAGTTCTTCATAAAGGAAGCTTATTAACCATTGAGCTTTAGAAGTGAATCTATAATTATTTATTTACTTGCATTTATTCAAAAGTTAATGTATATTGTAGATATAATTAAGATATTAATTATTTAAAACTAGTGGCCAACCGCGACTCCGGTTGCGTTTCCCGCGGTAAAAAGTACCCTATGTGTTATTCTGATGTATAACCTATATTACTGTAAAGTTTCATCCAAATCCGTCTAGTAGTTGTTACGTGAAAGAGTAACAAACATCCATACTCACAAGCTTTCACGTTTAAAATATTAATAGGATAAATTGGTGGTAATCGCTTCATGTAAATGGCACATTCTATGAAAATTAAAAGCGTCTATAATGTGTACGTAAATTAAATGACGCTGCAACCGCTCGTTGTCCGCGACAATGGCCGACCGCAGCCGACGAGACCCCGAACAAAAACCCTAATGGATCGAGTCACACCGTGATAATACACCTTGATTCTGTACTCCACATTTTAAATGATGAAATGTATTTTTTAGTGTAAAGGAAAGTAAAAAATATAATGAAAAAATAATGAAAAATTTAACTTGGTGACTTTATTTAACATGACACAGTAAGGTATAGGGAATCAAACGAAAAAGCTTCATAGCGTTTAATATTACAGAAACTTACGCACCTTGTACCTACATAAATACACAGATATGCTAAGATGTTGTCAATCTCATGTGAAAGCTCTTAAAACTGACAAAGTGTCTTCATTGTCATTACATATTATAAATCCAAATCGCTAATTGTGTCTGTTTGTATGTTCGTCCGCTATCTCCTCCTAAACAACACAACGGATTTCAATGCAGCAGCAAACTTTTAGGGTTTTTATTCATTTAAATTTGTAAATAAAGAACAACCGGAAAAAGTTTTTAAGTTTGCCACAATTCAATGTTTCGTTAGCAAGTCGACCAAAATTACACCATTGCGAAGCGAGGGCGGGTTACTAGTCTTTAATAAAGTGTAGACCTATTTATATTAATGTAGGTTTCAAGAGCATTTATTAACTAGACGGATAGAATGCAGTTGTTTTTATACATTTTCCTGATTAAAATATTTATTGCTTTGTAGTGGACATACTTATTGAACCAAGCTCAAAATCATATCAGGCCCAAAGGTTATTTTAGAACAAAAAAAATGATCTCTTACCTAAACACGAGGAGACTAAGTCTGTGACTGAGTATTTTAGGTTATTTCTTGGAACTACTAAGCCGATAATTCACTATAGGTACACGGGTCAGGAATTTGCTATTTGTAGCATTTTCTTCTCGAGACATAATCCAAACAACTGAAACAAATACACACAAATCTGTCCTTTATTTGTAAATCAGTAATCTGTTAATTGATGTTACTGGTCCACAATCAATTAATGAGCTAAGTGTTAAATAAATAAGTAATTCTGTGAAGCTGGTGTCACAAGCACGTTCAGTTAAAAACTGTTGGACATCCACGTTATATTTAACGGCAAGAAGAACTCAAACAAGAACATTGGAATCGAATTAATCACGATGGACTATTTTCGAATATTTTCAGGATATAAATAAATAAGATTTTAATTAAGAAAATGTGAATGTTACCTTCTCGTAATAAAACATACCTATTTCAACAGATTATTTCCCATTTATTACGTAATTGAATTTGAAAGATTCTTTTTCCGATATTATTGGTATTTTTCAAATTGAATCATTTACTTCGATTTTTGGTAACTAATTTAATTTGTATTTTTGGGAATTTTCAATAAAATTGCCATTTTGCAGGTTAAAAACACGTTTTAGAAACCAATACTTATTTAAAAGATGATTTAAATAAAAACTATATAGGGGTCGTTCCCATTACGTGAAACATCGTAATAAACTTCGATATCATATGTGATATGAATTTACTTCCCGGTCCTAAAATGCATAACGAAACTACAATAATTAAAAAGCAATAAGCATTTCAATCGAAATATATGTATAGTCACAATGATACTGACATTTCTTTTTAACATAAGACAAACCATTTGTCATTGAGTCTATAATTCGATTGCATACATACATACATTTTCAGGTACCTATAATAAGAAATAACAATCAAGGAATTCACCAATGCATTAGCAAAACAGTGTGGATTGATATAACGAAGTTAATAATCCTAAATAATAATAATCATAGCCTTTATTATCACTAATGCCACCAGCAGTTAGTGTTTATCGTCGGTTTACGGTCGTGATCAGCGGGTCTCCGATACCGACACCGTAAAATAACTTTTACTGACGAAGACGTTTAGCTAATTTAAGATATTTTTTATACAGTTATTAAACAGTTTTCAAGTTGATAACCGTTGGCACCTACCTAATTTAAAAAGGTTATAAATATGACCTCGAGAAACACCGTACTTTTGCTTTAGAAAGTGCCCACTAAATTTCCACGAAAATCCATTAAGCTACAAACTTTAAGATTATAAGCTGCAATTTTTAAGATTTTAACCAATAACCACGTAAAATGTTAAGTTCTTAATAACCCCAAATGCACCTGTTTGTCTTAATCCCTGAATCCGCTATAAGCTCGTAGGCGATATTATTCTTACCCGACGAACCGTCGTTCCTGTGTGCACATTCGTTTGTTAATCCCCCTTTGAACCCGAGCCTCTTCTAAAGGTATTCAGTTTTGACCGGCGAAGCCTATTGCATAATCTCTCTTAATTGGTGGAAGTTGGGTAGAGTTTGTATTGAAAAAAGGTTTCTTTAATATGACAATAAGTGTGTATCATGTAACAATGTGTATACCTAATAGAAAATTTGTACCTCTATTTGTTAAAAATATTAAAAAATAAACTTGATTTATTTAACGACGGAAAAAATGTGATGTTTTATATTGAATTCGTAACTATAACATATAAAATTTACCGTAAAAGATGACGGTTTACCTCGAATCTTCCGTCTTTGGCTAAGCTCAAGGTTACGGTCTCCGGTAGCAGTGTTTATTTAAATTAATGCAGATGTTGGCCATAACTTTTGTATTATGTGTGAAAGGATTACAAAGGTAGACAGTTTCAAATCAATCTATCTATTTGTATGTTGCGAGATCTATGAAAAGTTAGTAAAATAAATATAAACAAATTCATCATCATATTTTGTACCAACCTATTGATAGGAACCTTAACTTCAAATTAACCAAGCATATCAACTTCAAGAGTTATAAAAAACAAATGAAGCTAATAAACTCAGAACCACTAATTTATATGAACCTCACCTACTCAACAAGGAAAATTATCTACGATTCAACTCCTGCGCATAGCGTATTTGTTGTCATCACGTGTCAGTTATCATTGAACCGCCGCCGCAGACGGACCTCTCGAGGTTATCTGTGTCAAAGAGATATTATTATGAATTCGATAGTGTATTGTTTCTTGTTTGTTTTGGTAACTGTGGCCAAAGTTGAGAGTGGAGCTTTTAAGGCATTCTTGTATTCGGATTATGTGTCGTGTAAGTATAAGTGAGAAATATTATTTATGCGACATTATAGAAAAACCAAGTTTGAATTATTTAAATATCAAAAGTATATCAACAAACTTAAGAGAGTTTTCGACTATTTATAAGATAAAGAGTTCAGTTTGTTGTCTTTTGTTGCTATTGTTTACGACTTTTTGTTTTATAGGATAATAATATGTTTAAACTTAACATTTTCCTTAATGAATTGTTTTGATCATTACAGGTGACCATAACAGAACGTTCGATCTCGACGTCAGCGACATAGAAGTGTTTTTCTATGACTTCGCAAATAATTTCAATGTCACGGCTATGATAGAGCCGGCGTCGAACATCGTCACTTCATCCTACAACTTGGATATCACGAAGAAACTTATCTTCTTTGTACCGGGGTACAAGTCACATATACAGAAAAAGACGGAAGAACTTGTCAGACAGACATTTAAAGATGTTCCAGATATATACCTCGTGATTATAGACCACTCAGCATACACCAACAACAGAGGAGGTAAAGTCAAGAGCTATGAACGATCAGTGCAATACGCCTACTACATAGGACAAGCTCTAGCTAAGTTTTTAGTAGAACTTCACAAAAAAGGATTCCCCTCAAAGAACATCCACGCTGTAGGCCACAGCCTTGGAAGCCAAATCTTAGGTTATGCCGGAGAGGCATACACAAAGCAGACGAAAGAAAAACTCTGGAGAATCACAGGAATCGACCCAGCTGGTCCATGCTTCTCTAACAGCTTCATAGAAAACCAGATTCGATCAGGGCTCGCTCAGTACGTTGAAGTATACCATTGCAATGCTGGTGGGCTTGGCACTACGAGCGTACTAGCTGATGCCGACTTCTTCATCAACTCAGATGGGAGAAAGCAGCCGCACTGTTCTGGTAGTTTTATTCCCGGTGTCGGGGAGTCTGACGAGGCGAAGTGCAGTCACAAAGCTTGTGTGCGGTACTGGATGGAGACCGTGCACCACCCTGGCTGGTTCCTAGCGTGGCAGTGCGACTCCTACAAGGGCTTCAAGGCGGGGAGGTGCGCCGCCAACGAGGTCACCATCGCGGGGTACACCAACCCGGGGAATGCCACTGGAGTGTTCTATGTCTCCACGGAGACTTATGGAGTGTTTTAAGATGAATGTTAGTTCTATTTATTTTAATTAATTGAAACGTATGTTATTACAAATCTTTATTTACTGATTCCCACAAACTATTTCAATTAAAGATTTTTTTATACGTAAGTGCTACATTTATCAATATACATACCAAAGCAACAAATAAAGTTTATTTTTATGTTTCAACCAGACAGCCTTGTGTACGGCAATATTTTTCGACAATCATGGTTTTCGCCTAGAAACCCTGAACTACTGTAATATCGTAGGTCTGTCCGTGTAACGAGTGTAATTGCACCACCAACCCACCGAGAATCCAATAACTGACCAGACTTCGACTGTTTCGCACAAGCTGGCCAAATTTTAGTCGTCATTTTTTGTTCAGTTCTTTGCTGATTGGAAAAGTGTTCTCATAAAGCGCAGAAAGCTTTCGCAGTGAGAAAGTATGGGGGATTACGGATTAATCAATTGGAATTGTCTCGAGTGTCTAACTATCGGGACTAGGTATATAGCCTTTGTTGATTAAATCAATTATTTCTAACTTTCCGCCTTTTTGTTTTCCCGTGGGAATGCAGCATTTTATGCATGGCAAGGATTTTTATTCATAGGTTCACAAGCAGCAAGATAAGTCTTTGCGTGAAAGATTAGCAAGAATACTTAGCCTCACAACCCTGCGAATTTACAATATTAGTAGAGTACAATTATATAATTATTTAGAATCCCGTTATTTAACCTCTAGCCTGTCGGCATTACTCGTCTTGGCTTGTATTTGAGATTGTATCGAACAAGTACTACATTAATAAGCGTAACAAATCGACGCGGTGACAGCTGCGCGCCACGCTAACCACTCGTTACTGGGGGTTAACCAAAAATCACTATTTCTATATATTATAAATAGCATTATATACATTATAGCATTATATATATTCTTAATGGGCCTAGTTTCTTTTATACTTAAAAAAAGGTACATTATTATCTCTTTATTCTACAAAAAATTCACGAGCTCTTTTGTGGTGTGCTTGTTAAGCAGATAATAATACATTCTACGTGACGACCTCTGTGGTGCAGCGGTATATATACCGGACTGCTAAGCGGATGGTTCCGGGTTCGATCCCCGGGTCGGGCCAATTTCGTCAAAATGGTTTTTCGATATTGGCTCGTGTCTGGGTGTAACTAGGTTCTCCCCTAGTCCATTGTGTGGTACCTATAGTACAAGCTTTGCTTAGTTTAGGGCCACACAGTTGGTGTGTCAGTCTGGAGATTTATTTATTTATTTACTTACAAAGAGGTCTTATTTCGTGTCGATTTTTAACTTGGCTTTAAATTTTAACACGCAATTACCTTTTGATAGGTAATGCAAACACTCGTACCTATATAGTCATAAATAAGAACATATTCAGCATCAATTAAATAACAAAAAATATAGTAGGTGTAGAAGATATACACTAAAGTGAAAAAATAAGTTCTAAATTTCCATAAGGTACGTAGACATCAGCTCTTCATATCTTTTTCCTTAAAGTAAAGTGAAAAAGCGTCCGGAACGACCCCAGTGTCGCATTTAACAACACCATCGCGATACGATCTCCGCGCGACATCACCGCGCGACGCCCGCGGGGTTAAACGCGGAAACGCCCGTCACGGGGTTAAATGATATTTTTTTTTAGTTTCTGGCAACAGGTTAAAGATGAGGCTTTTTTAGGCACGTTTGTGAATATATTTTTTTCAAATTGATGGTAAAGTGAAAAAATCTCTAAACACCAACGCAAATATGAAGCGCTATTCAAAAAGTTACAAAATTAAACAACCACAGGTCATTATTAACAGTTGATTCAATAAACAATATATAAAGCACCTAAATTCCAATGTTTTTTATTTTCAAATGGCAGGCAGTTTATAAAGTTGCCCGCAATACATTTTCATAAACGTCTCGGTCCCATAAAAGCCTAACATTCGTCTTTCTAACGCCGACTCACACTCGGAAAACATTATCTGAAACAGTAGGTCGTCAATCCCACTAATATTATAAACGTGAAAGTTTGTGAGTATGTATGGATATATGGATGGATGTTTGTTACTCTTTCAGGTAAAAATCACTGGACGGATTTTGATGAAACTTTACAGTAATATAGGTTAGACAGCAGAATAACACATAAGATACTTTTCTCGCGGGTATCCGACTTCTACACGAACGGAATCGCGATCGGCCACTAGTCTTTTATAAATCTAGCTTGTCTATGATATTTAGGAAGATATACATAATGACGTATCGAAATAATAGAGGCGACATATAGAAATCAACAATTTGTAGAGGAAGGAAGAAGGAAGAAGTTTATTTGAAGGCCCACTTTCGAGCATTTAACTCTCGTTAAAAAATATAGGTAGAAATAATACAGAGAGTATATTTTATATGAAGTTACAATGTTTTTTAAATTGTATTGTTTGTACTGTTTCCGTATATCCTGCCCCACTGTATCGAATGTAATATTTATGCTGGAGTCAGCATTGTCCTCTACGCGTGTATCTATCCCTTTATTTTATTTCTCACAAGAACGTGATAGTGGTGCCACGTATCAATAAATTGTACTTAATATATAATGGAATTTCGGTA
Source organism: Emmelina monodactyla (assembly GCA_916618145.1). Classification (NCBI taxonomy): domain Eukaryota; kingdom Metazoa; phylum Arthropoda; class Insecta; order Lepidoptera; family Pterophoridae; genus Emmelina; species Emmelina monodactyla. The sequence goes on along the minus strand of OU745302.1, from coordinate 10,311,535 downwards.
ATATACTAGCAGGAGTAATTACAAACATATAACAAATATTTTCTTTGACTGACCACAATTATTTTAGGGATAAAAAATGATTGAATTGTTTTATTTTAAAAGGTACAGCTTTGTAATATGTAGACCAAAGCCCACAACAACACTAGTTTAAAAGTCAGGGGTTTTTTACATAACATGAAGGCACGAATATGTAAAACTTGTAAGTTTGGTAAATTCTTTCGGAACTGTGATTTATTCATGAGTTTTGTGAAAATATAGCGAGGTCCTATTACAATGGCAAAGCAGCATGAGAAATGATGCCACTGTCTTTCTGTTTATAGTTTGTATCAACCTCGATATATAAATAACAAATGTAGTATCGTACAGTGAGCTATGACGAATTGTAGAGACTGTGTGTCCTGTGAAAGCTATATGTAACCAACAAAATACGTCATTTGTTCTTAGTTGCACTATTCTATTAGACAGAAAAATTGAGTATTTTTTCTGATGGATGAGGTTATAGTAATGTCAAATTCGATATAAGTCGGCATTTATAATTAACAACTACAGGACGCACAGTTGAATGATACGAGGAATACTGATGAATTTATATTTATTAAATTGTTACAATTATCTCTTATAGAATGCTATTTTTAAAAAAAGTAGGCGTAAAAATAATTAATGAAGTAGATATTGTTGTGTTATATTTACTTTCTGGTTACAACATTTTCCTTTATACTCTGTTTTCTAAGGCTCTTAGGCTTGTTTTAGACTTTATTTAGGTACTGTCGTCAAATAACACATTTGACATTACCAGGGCAAGTGATTCCTTGAACTCCGGGCTAAAATTTAAATACCAGTAGAAATCCAAACAGCAGAACGTTACCAAAACAGCTTCGTACTAGAATATTCTATTTGGCTTTACTTGCCGACCGCTCGCTGCCAGACATTCCATTAAACGAATGCAAACTTGATTTTTAGTTAGTAACTTCTAAATAGATAAGACAGTATAAACTCGATGCAAGCTTTAGTTGATTGAGATCATAACTGGGCTTGAAAGAAAACTTTTTATTGTTCACTGAGTTTTCATTTTTGTTTACATATATTCCAAAGATTGTTATTGTAAGGCATTACTTAGAATTTACATATGTGAAATATCTTTGTTACTAAATTAAATGCATCAAAATGATAAAAGTATTCATGGCAGCAAATTTGACATTGGTTTCGCTCACATCACATTGTAAACCATATTTGTACCTATACCGAAATGGTACAGTAGTGTCAGAGTGTATCGATTTCAAACAAGCGACCAAATATTTATAGTTCAGACACATTCCTTCCTAATTGAATTTCCATGAGATATTTATGTACACAGTTGTAATAGAAAACCATGTCGTTGTTAACGTTTATTTGATACATCGTTAAGATAGTAAAGCATTTTATCGTACCTACAAAACCATAGAGATGGTATCTCCGTTCTGACAATGACTGATGCCGACATTCGAGGAAATTGATTCAGAAAATATACTGCATCGGCTGAGAACGTCCGCACCTGAATTATTAACGTGGATAGAAGGCGGATCGACATGAAGTTCATCAAATTGTTGGGAAAAGCACAGTTCCATGGTTCAGGTCGACTTGCTGAACGACGAGATAGGTGAAATTAGCTGTTAACATGTTAGCTTATAGAAAAGGCATACATGAGATTACGTCACTTTTAAAAGCTATCTGAAAACTGAAAGGTGCAAAGTAGCTTTATTTTACATGCCAACTTTATTAAATACAAAACCGTGTTTATTTCTAGGAGGCAATGGGGCACCCTACTTTTATTCCTGTTCCTATTGGCTACGAGCGTGGTGACGCTGCTGGTGCAGAGGTACCTGCAGAACCCGACCTTCGTGGGCCACTTCCACAGGTTCAGGATGCGGGTCTCCTTCCCAATGGTCGCCATGTGCCCCGAAATCAACTACCCCGAACATCGGGTCAATGACTTCTTAAAAATGATGTTTGTACCTATCTTATTTGCTGCTTTTATATTTAACCGCTTCTTTATGAACATAAACCATACATTTCGATCTTTTTTTTTCCAGAAAGATACCATCAGGTTTGACTGAAAGTGACATTAGATTAGTTATTAATCAGCTAACGGCATTTTACGCCCCAGACGTGAAATTTGATCTTAATGATATGGAAATAGTAGAAACAGTTTTAGAACTCAATAAGATGACGGTTGAGGAAGCAGCAATGATGCTCAGTTCTTCTTGTGAGGAGACTATTCTCAAGTAAATATTGTTTGTTGGAAATTTGTTTTAAAATGAAATTAACTCAATCAAGACCAGACACGATTCTGCTAGGCAGCATGAGCTAATTCTCGGAAACTTAATGTTATTTTATTAATTATTGTGTCATTACATTAATGAAATTACATGTAATCGCCCAGAAATCGTTGATGTTTCTTACGTGAATTTTCCCACTGACCTCTCAGTATTGTAAACATATATTCGAGCAAATGATCAGGAAATTATTTATAAAATCATTAAAACCGAAAAATCTGAGATAAAGTATTTGGGAAAGTATATGATTAAAAATTTAATTATAATTCATGTGAATTATTACAATTTGTTTCAGATGCAGTTGGGCTGGTCGAATTGTTAACTGCTCAACACTATTCCGACTGGAAATGACGCGATATGGTTTATGTTGCGTCTTCAATGGAAGATCCTTGAGATTGTGATTCATCAATTTATTCTCATTCGTTATATGCACTATTCCGTACTATTATTAAATAAAATGTTTTGTTCTAGAGATTGGAGCCAAGACCCCAACAAAAATAAGAAAAGTTGGTCCAGTTATGATGTTGGTCCCTTCAGTGGCATTACCTTTGTGGTGAATCAAAGTCAAAATATCAATGATGTGGATCTGTCCTACAAATGGGTAAAGATTTTGTAATTTTACTTATTTTGTTTATACCTTCGATGCGCAAGCTTACGGACTTCCAGGCAGATAAAGACTTCGTTTCAGGACCATCCGATCTCTAGTAACTTACGGCTTTGCAAGTGTTTTCATTGAGGTTACTCAGGGGGATTGAATATGATATTAGATCATCTAGTACGAAATAGGAAGATAATAAACTCCGATCACTTAAAACTCTATCTTTGACCTGGATTTCTAACAAGGAGTCTGATATAATTGTCTTACTGCACTAAGCCTTTGTAAACTAAAACCGATATTAGAAAAACGGTTGCTTGTACATGTTTCAGTTACTCGTTCAAGATGATAGTTACTATGGGGACACGACGTTAAATGGATCTGCGTTATCTCCTGGAATCGAGCAGTGGTTAATGTTCAATAGAATTGCTTACCAAGTGTCTGAAGAGGCGACATACCTCAGCGACAGTTTGAGGAAGTGCCGGCTCTCCAGCGAAAACTTGAAATACTTTCCAATTTACAACAGGTACATATACGCTGCTGTATCTATACTTTTAAAAGAACATTTTCTGCGGGGTGATCATGTAACTTTTGAGTGACATCTTTAACTTTTAACTAACTAACTATTAACATAAACTACTAACAAAAAACGTCAAAATTCCATTATTTATATGGAGAAATGTACATTTAGACATTTAATTTCATAGCAGTGGATGACAATTTGAGTTACAGAATCACCCCGCTGACTGAATGACTGACTGATTAATAAACGCCGAGCGTCAACTATTAAAGTTAAACAAGCGTTCTTTCTATGATATAAGTTAGCACAAAGAGAGCTTTTCCCACGGGGATAGGAAATTGCTGCGTGTGAAACCGAAAGACGGAAAGTTAGTTCTTCTATATACATTTCTTGGGCTTAAATTAGTTGGTATTTTAGGAAACACTGTCTGCTGGAATGTGAGCTAGCTAAGCTCATTGACCACTGTAACTGCATCGGAGTGACGTATCCACCTCTGCCTAACGTCCCCATTTGCAAAGCCGACAAGATTTACTGTATGAAATCCATTGCTGGTAATAGTTTTATTATATTTGTTTTGTATATAATTTGAACAGTAGATAATATTTTTTTTTTTAAGTTGCATATACAGATGATCAATGCGACTGTCCTGAAGCATGCGAGACACAAGTTGGTTTTTACAATATTGACAGTCACAGCCTAGTCAGCACTGAAACGACATTTGATAACATATAGTAAGTAGACTTTACCTAATGATTTAAAGCTTTGTTAATAAAGTTTTTTTACCGACAAGCAACCAAATTTTATATAGGTAAGAACAAATAATTTTCAATCGTTTGGCAAATTTTTTGCTGATGCACATTTAAGCATATGTCGTTAACAATTTCATTTTGTACTTATTTATCTCAAAGTACTGTGTCAATTTGCTAATTTATTAACAGTGCTGACGTAGACTTCAACAAGACGTCGGTGGTGCGGGTGTTCAACGCGTGCCACGGGAAACTAACACTGGACCGAAAGTCCATCGTCGGTCTTTACGACTTGTACTGTAAGTCACACTGTGGTTGTTGATAATAAGAGTATAGTGTTGAATTAGAAAAAATAGAATAACTTAAAACAGAGTGTTAAAAGTCTGCTTCCGAAAACAAAAACTGATTATTGCTAGAGAGGAATTTTTAAATATGATTTTAAGTTAATGAACGCAATTTCATGTAAACCAAAATTTTCGAGATTATTTCAAATAGTATTTAAATTTAATCTGCAATTAAAATATTGCCACTGCGCCGTTAGTTGATGTGTGCGTTGACCTCAAGCGGCGATCTGCGATTATTGGGTTATTGCTGCAGTAGGTTACTATTTAGGCTTAGCAATACATGGTTTAAGGCTTCGGAAATGGTTTGCTTACACCCTGTATTTCGAATACGACGTCGAAATATTTTTCTTAAAAAAATAATACCAATCGCGATCCTTTTCAATCGCTAACTTCACTACGTTAATATCGATGAAAGGTTTCATGTGAAGTAAGCGTTTGAAGGGATTGCGATCAGTGTTTTACTAACGGGACAGGTCCCGCAAGACGTAGGCACCAAAGAATTCATACTACTTTTAATTTAACTTAAAAAATGGAATCACATTTCTTCTTTCATCTTAAAAGTATATAAAATGGTTTATGATTAATAATCAGAGATCTAAAACTAATAAAAATTACTACTGTTCAAGTAACGATCGTCCGTATTTTCAGCACAACTCGGAGGTGTCTTCAACGCTTTCTTCGGCTGCAGCATTGTGACCCTCCTAGAGCTGTTGCAACTGTTCCGATACGGGGTGTTGGCTTTGAAAGACAAACTCTACAGACGGCCAACGGAAAAATATCGTGTCGAACGACAAAATATAAGTCAACTGGCTATTCCAGAAGATGCAACCACTATTACAATAAAAAAACCCGTCGAAAAACCGAAGAGAAAAGAAAAGTTCCATGTTCGTTGGTTACATAAATAAACTCTGTCTTGGAATTAGTGTGTGTGTCTGCGGCCTTGTTACAAGCTTCTAAACCCGTTGCGATTATCGCAGTCATAAATAAGGCGTCCTTGTAAAAACTTGTTGATGCTGAGAGCTGATGTTCTTTTTTTGAAATTTCTCTTTTTATTTTCAAATCGTTTAGTTACTTATATCATAAATTTGAAATGGTATGTCTGTCTTTCTGTCTGTCTGTATGTGCCGCCATCGTGTTCACATTAATCAACAGCCTGGGATAATGAGGAAACAAGCTATTTTTTACCGCGGGAATGAGTTTAATTTCCACGGAAAAATGTATCGTAAACAAAGTTTAGTAATTAATAATAGTTTAGTAAAAATAATCAAATACTAAGATAAAATAAAAGCCACCGCATATAAGTTGGTTAAATGAATAATCACCGTCTGCCAACTTGTCCTTTGTTGTCTAACTCGGCGACCACCGACCCACATTCAGACCGCAAGCTGTCAATTGTGAAATAGTTACAAGTTCAAATGAGTAAAGTTAATGATCAGATAAAGGTGACAGCTGACATTCCGCAAGTTTTAATTAAAATGGGGCGCTGAAGTTGGGAGGTAAACTATTCCTATCGAAACTGCGACTTTGGTTACCGTTACTTACCGAGTTAGTACTAGGTAGGTACTTATATCGGGCCTGTTTTTTTATTTTAAGCGTGGAAAAATAATGTATATTTGGAATTAGTTAGGAAAAACCCTGTTTGAGGCTTATACATACATATATCTTGGGGGTTGCCATGTAACAGTAAAAACAATGGTATAAAAGAGCATTGATAATTCGTCTTTAACTCGCCAAAGTTAGATTATAATCCGCAACCAGTATTATCCTCAGCGTTCTGTTTAAGAAGCCTTAAGAACTCGTTCATAATTCGCCTTCTCACGCCTCTTAAAGAACGTCAAAGTGACTGCATTCGAGAGCCATTCACTGTATTTGCGCTGTAACAAGCCCCTTCAAGCGGTTGAGTGCTGCAAATCTGGGACCTACAAAATGCAGCTTGAAATATTCTAGTTTGTGAACAAGCGCTTTATACTGCTGAGGGTTTTTTTCGTTGTAGATTTTAATAGACGAACATTGCATAGTTGTTGTATAAATATAATGACTTTACCTTAAGGACATTACTCCTAAGCAAATGTCCACTTAACGATTTTTAAAAGAAAAATAATAAAAAATATACAGGGTGTTTGGTGGGTGAGTAGCCAAATGAAAATGGTGGATAGGTGAGGTTTTTAGCTATTTACTTCCACTTATTAAATTGCATTTTGGTTCAAGTTTTAGAATTTATAAGATTTTTAAGATTTTCCCAAGAAAATTCCCGATTTTGGCGTTGAAAGTCCTATATTTTTTTACTGTCGGAATAAAGTGAAAATAATTTTAATTTAAAGCCTAATACTGTTTTATTCAGATACAATCATAAATTTAAACAAATCATCTCATAAAAAGTTACACACACACACAGTGGGTTCATAAACTTTGTGGAACCAGTGGGAAAAAAATGTTAAGTCAACATCTCTATGAGAAAAAAAAAAAAATTTAGAGTTTGAAAATTTCATTTGCTTTTAAAAACTTCTTCAGTTAATACATTTTATAAAGATATCCTACATGTAACAAAAATAATTATATATCTCAACAAAAATAGTAACTTTTCCTGCCTCTAATAGAAGAGGATTCTACTATCTCACATGTTTAACTCCTCTCAGCGCAGATTCTCGGTGACCTACACTTTTCTAAAGTTGGAGTACTTGACTGAACATTTTTTTATTGCTGGTTCCACGAAGTACCCACAGTAACTTTTTATGAGACGATTTGCATAAATTTATGATCGAATCTGAATATAACAGTAGTAGGCTTTAAATTAAAACTATTTTTGCTTGGTCCCGACAGTAAATAAAAAAAAATATTGGACATTTAATGACAAAATCGGGGATTTTCTTGGGAAAAGTTTAAAAATCGAATAATTGCTAAAACTTGAACCAAAATGCTATTTAATAAGTGTAAGTAAATAGCTAATAGCCTCACTTATCTACCATTTTCATTCGGCTACTCACCCTCCAAACACCCTGTATATTTTTTTAATAATTTAAAACACACTTCCACACCATGTGTGTGGTGTGGGACACGTGAAGAACATAAATTATTCAAACACTAAATATTTTCTATCAATTGACTACTTAGTAATTAAAACTATCAAAATAAATTCTTAATTAGGCTGTATCATTATTTCAGTAACACTATATCAAAGCATTGGTGCCTGAGGAAGAAAATCATTATCATTACATAGTGTAAATCCAAGTCGCTAACTGTGTCTGTTTGTATGTTTATCCGCTATGTTCTTTTAAACCACTTAACGGATTTTAATGCGGTTTTCGCCGACTTTTAGGTAAGTTTTTCACTAAAATTTGTAAATAAAGAACGTTCAGAAAAAGTTCTATTAAGTTAGCCCAAATTCAAACGGAGTCGCGGGCGGTCACTTAAATTTCAAAATGAAGACTAGACAAAAGTCTGAAAGGCGAAGTGTTAAGTTATAATTGTGTACCTATTAAAACAAACCTACACTTATTTATTTATTATGAATCGGCCAGAACTTTCGGGTTGAGACAAACTTTGCAGACTGATCTAAAAGTTACTAATTGTCATTTTTGTAGTGTGATTGATAATTGTTGTGTTTTTCTTCTCATAACCTTTTAAACACTTTACCTAGTAAAATTCCCATGTTTATAATTTTCTTCAATTAAATAAAATAAGCTAAGTACTTAACAATGGTTCAAGTAATCAATGCTAGAGCATAAAAAAAAAGTTATTGTATGTTATGGTAGTATACCTATCGCAGACAATTTGTATAATTCCGCAATTTGCAACGGCTTTAACATACAAACAATTTTTAGATTATAGTTTCAAGAGTATGAATACCGCGCACGAGTTGTCCAATTAAAAAAAAACTGGCTAAGTGCGAGTCGGATTATAAGGGATTGGATATGGAATCGACAACGATAGATAGCTTGTTGCACAGATTGTATCTTCATTATCATCATTACATAGTATAAATCCAAGTCGCTAATTCTGTCTGTTTGAATGTTTGTCCGCTAACTCCACCTAAAGTACGAAACTGATCTTTATATGGTTTTCGCCATCTTTTAGGGAATTTATTCATTTAAATTTGTAAATAAAGAAAATCTGAAAAAGTTCCTTAAGTTATCTAAAATTCAACTTATCGGGAACATATCGCGCTATTGCGAAGCGTGGTCGGGTCGCTAGTAGGTATGCTTATATTTCATTCCTGGTTCTTACAAGACTTACCGACTTGACAAACTTTTCGAGTTATAAACTAACTAACATTTTTATGATAAAATAGTGCATTTTCAATATCTAGCATAGATGATTGAGTTTATAATTTAAAAAAAAACCTCTAGATTTCTTTTTACTGTAGCTCTAACAGTAGGTATTGTACATTATTTCTCGCTTATTGTGCGAACACGTCCTGTTATGAAATTTTTCATTAACCCTCGTGTCAACTACCCACATTAAATGTTTCTGTAACTTTAATATCGTTAGCCGGTTTCATTAACAGGCCTCTGGTTTATTCTAGCTTTTATGGCCTAGTTTTATACCACCGTCGCGGCGAGTAAAACAAAAAGGTGTGTGATAAAAGTAGAGCCAATTTCGCAGTCCCTGTAACATATTGATCATATGTCGAATATAGTGACAGTCCTTTCTAAAATTGAAAAGTTTTTATTTTATTTAATTTTGCATGGCGTCGGCTTTTCAATCTCTTTTAAGCCTCTTAGTGGGGCCAGGACTGTGGTGGTTGACCTCTTTGGAGAATCTCATCCAGTGTCGGAGCTGGTTGATTGATTAAGGCCCAATTGCAGGGAACGTTTTAACCTTGGGTTAGCTTCGGGTTAGCTAACTCAGGTTTTAATGGCGCCACCATCGATTGTAACTACTTCTTATTACAATCGATGGTGGCGCCATTTAAATCTGAGTTAGCTAACCCGAGGTTAAAACGTTCCCTGCAATTGGGCCTAATAGTCTCTAACATTTTTGTAGCATTAGGTACCTCACTGTTGTCATGTATTGGTTTATATTTATTGGTACATGTGTAGGTACATTTATTGGATTGGCACTGAAAATGGACGAGAGAGATTCAAAATAATACAATTAATTCTAAAAATAACTCCATTCCACCGAGTTCCGCAGCGACAAAGACGTGGGTGAAAGCTTTCAATGGACTAAAATAAAGAAAGTCAAAACTGTCTCTGCAAAAGACATGACCTTTCTTATTTTAAAAGCATTTCATGGTGATTAAATATTCCTTTCTGTTAAGTGAGAGCTTTTATTTGTGTGACATTATAGTAATAATAATATTAAGTACACTAGCTGTGCCACGTAGTTGGTTTTTAATTGCTGCGCGACATATTTTAAAAATAGTATTATGTTAAAAAAAAACTTCAGCTCTATAACATTACTTTATATAAGTATAGGTTTATTCTTGTTAAGTTATTGGTAGTCCAACGTAACTTTAAACCCTACCTTTAACACTTTAACATTAAAACACAGGTTGAAATTTGTGTAGCCGCAATCGACACTGGCAGCTTGCGTAAACTTTTATATTATGTTTTGTTAGCAAAATATCTTCATTACAATATCCAAAGCACATGATGCCATTAATATTTTAAGTTGCTGTGTTGTAATAATGGTACCGGAGAAATACCATAGTCGCCGAAAACCGACGTGAAGTAGGGGCGATATGCCTGCATTTTGTTTGGTAAGTGTGTTATCACTGGAGTCCAATTTCTCAAAGCCCGGCAATGCACCTCAACTGGATCCAACATCGATGTTATTGTGGGTATATGTGCTTGTTTGCTAGCTTATCTCATAAAAAATAACAAAGAAAATTTTGTCAAATTGTATCTAAATTCCCCAAAAAGCCTTCTAAAAATGTTTACCTTCAAATTACAATTCTAGAGCCAAAGCTAATCGGCCATTAAGAATCAACTCGCATGATGCTTTAAAAAGCGCTTTGAGAAAGAATCTCTGCTGCTTTGCGCTTGTGATGCTTCTGCGGCATAATACACGGTTCATAATCCAAAATTTCGCAGCAATTTATTACACACATAATTTTAGAAATTGTTCCCACAAATATTTTGGCAGGAGGGTAGCGGTGGACTGCAAGTTATGCATTCTGTTACATGTGTACCTATGTTCTGCAAATTAGTTTTGGATTTGAGTTAAAATATGTACTAACTAAAGGAAAATAAATTCACAACAGTCGAGAAGAATGTTATTATAATCTAAACAAAGCTGACACTCGCTTTTTATAACTTATCGAAGAGTGATTCCTCTAAGTATTTGATAAAGCTCAAGGTGCAAGAATAAAATGAAGAGATGAGATCATTCAATTTAGGACTATCATGAATCGTTAAAAGCTCGTTCTAACTCTGAAGCCTCGCATCGGAAGCTGGTGTCAGCCTCGAGACCGCCACATAAACCCAGGGCGGGATAACGTGTCTTCTTTTACCTCATTTGCCGTAAAAATAGTGGCACTGTATTTATTGGCAGTGACGTATCGAAGGCTCTCAGGGCGTAGTGGATCGGAAACAGTAAGGCAGTCGTAAATTTAGAAAACGCTGGATTCGAGCAGTTTCATCAGTTTAGTGTCAAAGAAACGGCATCCATTTTAGAGGAGAAAAAATTGGAAAACAGGTTAAGCATTAGGAGATCAGAATATAAAAATGTACCACATTCAGCTTTTTTTAATTAGTCGTTCCTAAGAGTTGTCATGAAGTTTAAAATAATTTTGGATAATTATTTTTGGAAAAATAAGTTAGAAAGTAGTCATTGGCCCTGATTCTGAGATACACTTACTAAACTAAATTAAAACTATCACCGTCACTTACTCATCATCAATGGTATGAGTCAAACTAAAATGTGCGTGCATTATGACACAGCTAAGGCATTTAGGCTAGTCCTCGGCGCATTTCGTTCAATTTTACAATTGTGTGGACTAAATTTAGTGTGACCAATGTACCTGTCTTTTTCTAATACAAAGTGTGGGAAAGTGACAATAATATTTTAAATTTAGTTTAAGAGAGTGTTTTCGGAATCGGGGCCATTGGCTTGTTCAGATGTTAGCGTAACTTACTGACCATAGCACTGCTCTTCGGGTTGAGTCTCCGAGGCGCAGTAAAACCATGTTTTATGTGTTTCCTCGTCGCAGCGGTAATTACATCGGATTTGGGGATGGACGTAATAGAGGGGGTTTCGGAGGGGGGTGATAATAGTTTATAGTCATCGCTAGATGAGGGTAGCCGGAGGAACTCCGCGGGGATAAAATACCTATTACACATATTTTCCAACAAAAAAAAAATACTTTAATGGGGTGTCACTTTTGGCTTTTTGCTGCTCGGTGTGGTTGCCATAAGTTTTGAGTGTCCCACATCAACGTAAAAATATCAAAATGTATAAAATATTAGAAAACCCCTTTATTTATTGGATTTAAGATCTTCTATCTTACGAGTAAGACATGCTATATTTTTTTTTATCGCTAACTACATAGATTTTTTTAGAATTATCATCTTATCCCCTGCGATGAAAGAATGAAGTGACCATCTTAATACTTAGTTTGAAGAGTAAAAAAAACATATAGCATAATTGAACCCAAAATTAACTGAGCCTTTTAGGTCTGACCACGACGTCACTGAACCTGGATGATTGAAATTAAATTTAATAAAACAAGCCTGAAGCAATCAATCAATCTTTTAACAAATTTGCTTATAATTGTCGCACTATAATCCGCTACGTAATAATTTAGGAACAATTAGTGGACAAAAAGACAATATCTGCGGCTTTTCTTTTAGGTGCCGAGTAACTTCATGTAAGTTCAGCGCTATGAAATAAAAAAATAACTTTTGACATTACCTTACTGAAGCATTTATTAAATTAAATTATAAATTCAAAGTTATTATCACGAATTGAACCACATTTATTACGAAATTCAAGTTAAAGTTAGAATTAAATGTTTTTTCAACTGTTTTTATTAGGTCTTCTCAAATTTATAAAACGAGTTACGAACTTAGTTGATAATTATTCATTTTTTACCTTAAAGGCCCAGTAAAAGTTGAAATGGTTGAAGTTAGCGCTAAGTTAAGAGTTGTAAATCTGATGAGATTACATTAGCAGTAAAGATAGCGTCTCAGTGACACAGTGACCTTAAGAGTCGACCATCAGCTGACGTCCCTTCTGCCTTCAAGCTCGGCGCACGCGCGCTGCGCCCACAATGATGCGGGATTCAGCGGCTTTTTCAACTATTCTGCAGTAGGCTTCAAACCTCCGACGGGACCGGGTGCCTTCCTCTCGCTCTGGCCGCAACACGATTGCAATGACGAAAAAATTTTGAGTTGAGATCATGGTTTAAAAAAAAACTTTTGGTACTGTGATTGTTTAAAAACATTTTCATAAGTCGAGTCTTCGTGTGGTCGGGGGCTGATGGAAAAATAGCTAGGTAAGCGCAACCACGTATTTAATTTAGTATGTAAGTACTTGTATATTGATACAAGCCTTATTGAAGATTCTATCTGTGGGATTTCACTACTTGTGAGGATATTTCTTAAATTTTAAATACCTCTCTCTTTTTGAGCTTGAATTTAGAGCCTTATGTTCCGAAGTATCATCTATTTTTTTAATTTAGCTTTGCATATTTATAAATAGGTTTCTGAAAAGTAATTATTATACAAATTGTAGCTTCCTGAAACATAAAAGGTTCTGCTTGTAGCTCCACAAGTATTCGTCCCTCTAGGAATCATCTTGTTATTATTTTAATGAACCAACTTGTTATAACTTCAACGAGATAACGATATTGGATTTTTTGCTTATTCATTAATTTAATACAGTTTTCCTTCGACCTAATAGATATTAATTAGACTTAATAGATAAAATATGAACATGGTTTTTCCGAAGTTAACTTTAATATCTCTTCTTATAGAAATATGTGAATAAAAACGATTTCGCTAGCGGTGATAAAAATGTTTTCATAGATACGAGTATTTTTATTCATTTCGTCAACAAGTAGGTCGTCAATCCTGCTATTTTATTTCAAAAAGTTTATTTATTTCGTTACCAGAGTGTAATAAATCCTACAGAGGTTGTTTCTATCAGCGGGAGTATGAAGGTACTTCTGGAATGGGGTTTTGGAGTTCCCTTCATTTAGAACCTCGGACCGTCAAACATTTTGTTATTTGTCTGTTTTTCCTGTTCCCAATTTAAAATGGAGTAGATTGTGTAATGTAATATGTAAAAGTCCTTTACAGATATTATACTCTGAGGCATTGTTTTGTTTTCCTTGAATCGTTATTAAAATAAAATACAATTTAAATGAATTGTTAGCCTTAAACAAACCGTTTATATTATTTAATTATTATGACTATAATCAAACATTTGTATGTCAATGAAAACGAAATGCACACAATACACAATCAACGTTTAAAATGTTGACCTTTACCTTATTCTGACTTCGTTGGTCGCCGGGTCCATTTCCCTCATCTAAAGCTATGTTTAATTTATTAACTGAACCTTGTAAGTGTAAGGTCTGAGAGACCCGCGTTGAGGTCGGGCGATGACAGATATTGCTTACCCGCAACTGATGTGTTACATAAATTGGAGGTCTTAGGATCACCTCGCTCTGGAAGAACACCTCACTGAATTTATCGCTGTAGGAACGTACCTATTTAAACATCACTTTACTTACCTTTTGAATAAATGATACTCTGATTATAGAAAAATTAACGAGATAATCAAAAAAGGTTGGCGCCCTAATTGGGCCTGTCGATTAAGATTGGCGCCCAACGTGGGAATAACATTTTTGTTTGATGCTTTTTATTTACATTTTTCAACGGCCAGTCACTTTTCTTATAATGCAAAAGTATTGTTATTGGAAGCATTTATACCTATTTAATATTCCTGATGAGCTTTTAAAATCGCAACACATACGAACGGAGCCGCTTAACTTCGGAAATAATTAATTTGTGTCAACACGAACTTGGTTTGTGTTTGTTGCTGTACGGTTCCTGAAACGATGTAGTTGGTTAATTTGAATCGTTTTCCATCAAATCTATATCAAAGAAATTAATTCATTTAAGGGCCGGTTTTTCAATAGTCAGATAAATTCTATCTGACAGAAAATCAGTATGTTTTTGTTGCACGTCGAACATAAATACTTGACCTTTGTATGAAGTGACAATGAAAACATACCTCTTATCAGTCAGTTAGCATTTATCTGACTATTGAAAAATCAGCCCTAAGTCACTTTACGTGCATCATACATAACCTCTGCTTTATTATATATGGCTGTAATTTAACATGTAAACCTAACAATAAACTGATGATTACATTTTGTAATTCAAACAAAGTTGGCAACTGAAACTAAACAACAAATGAAATTAAGATTGTAATTTATTCAGTAAATTTTCCTATTTAAACTTGTAACGTATAGTCTCTTGTAGGGTAACAACACGTTTGGGACGCGCCAGTTTGTATAGGGCGACAATCGGATTAGTTTGTTTGAGGGCAGATCGAGCCGCTTCGGTACTGTCGCGGCGGGGGCATTGTGTGACTTACTCGTAATAACCGCTTTGGAGAGTATTCAGAATCAAAATCATGTGACAGAATGATGGATAATTTATCTCTAACTTTTTAAAATTTAGGTTCGTTTCCAACCATCAGTATAACCCGTGCGTGTGTGATCCAACTTCCTAAATACTTTTAAAAGGCTTTGGAAGCACTTCCAGCGTAAGTTTAAGAAAGTGTTAACGGTCTTATCAACAACTTTAACACTATTCAAGTTTAATTTGGACCGTCGTCAAATGTAGGTACCGCAAGTCTTGGAAGGGTCAGACTACCAGCAACTTTGTCTGTAGCCAATGTTTGTGGGGAAACTTCTCTTGTTTAGTTTGTTGGGCCGACTCCCATGGCTGGACTATTGTTAAACACTGTTGCTCTAAAAGCAAACAGTATACGGTTATGGTAGCTTGAGATTTCACACGCATTTTATGTTTGTTTTATGTAACCGGAGGCGTTGGACTACATAGGACTTGCTTTTCGCGCTCCGGTTTTTCCGCAGCTTAATGTATTTTTTTCACTACTACACAAAAGGTAAATCCAGCTATTTCTGCGTATTTAAGAGAAAAACATAAACACATACATTGTCACAAATTTACTTTTAATAATATTAGAAAGACTTTTAAGTATAGTACCAAGGCTTCATTGCGCTACTTCTGTGACCTCACGTGCTACCCTCAACTCATCCGATTTCTGGAGACATCCTCAAGAGACCACAATTTTATTTTGAAGACTAAGACTGATGCGTAAGCTACCTTTGAAATCAAAGGGAATTTATTAAATATAAATGAAAGAATTAAAAAAATATAGAAGAATAGCTTATTATTTGTAATATTTTTTCGCTTATAAAGCTTTTTCAATAAGATGCGCTTTTTTACCCTTTTGTAAAAAAATATATTTCATAATGGTAATTTAAAAAAAATGCTATTTGATTGTTATATAGTCTTCGTCGTAATTTATATCGAGAAGCCAGTTTAATTTCTATAATATTCATGTTATTACGCGCACAAGAATCCGTTCAAACATCAATATTAGCATCAAAAACACTTCTAATACTAAAACAATATTTATTTATTGTTTTCCACTAGGTTAAGTAGATATACGTAACATATTAAAACACAATTCGATATCGTTGAATAATACATGTATAATAATTAATAATCTCCTACAAAATTGCATATTCGGTAACTTAATAGGACTTTTTTGTAATAAATAATCAAAGTAAATAATTTATTAATTTAAAATTATGCTTCACTTGCGGAAACTACTAAAAACTTTTTTCTTACAATAATGTGTTTAAAAAGATAGCTTTGTAGAATGAAACCTACAGTTTATTTGCATTAAGAACCTACAACTAGTTTAATCCGTAGAAAATATTTTGGTAATTAACAATAAAGCGTGTGCCTATTTCATAATATTCCGAGCAATATGAAATAACCGTAATATACGGGATGCCTGACTAATTAACTTTCTGAAAACTTGTTTATGTTTGCTATCTGCTTAGATAGACCCATGCTGGTAGAATACCGCATGAAATTATAAGCGAGTACTGAAATAACAATTTCATACGCAGTCGGGTTCAGTATTAATGCATTACGGTACTTCAGAAGCTTATGGAAACATAGTTCTGTTATTTTGAATTTAAATTAGTATTTTCCTCAAACTAATGAGTTTCAATTTTCATCATTTTATTAAGTACTCAAATACTTGTGCAAAATTATCGTGAGGAATCAGAAAACCCACATGATTGGATGATTATTCATGTGCATTCACCAACCGAGCCAGCACTGTGGATTACGGCTCAATTCCTCTCGCTATCCGAGAAGGAGGCCGATTAGGACACTAACTGCTATTTTCATTTTCTTTCTGAGTTACTTTTCGTTGATTCAATTTGACTATTAAATAGATTTTTTACCAAGTGTAGATTTTTGAAACTACTTTTTTTTTGGCTAATACTTAAATACTTAATTTATTTCCATTTTAAGGGTTGCATGTGAAAATAAATTGGTTAGTTCGGTGAATGGAGTCATGCGTCACACTCGTGGACACTCCGCCACTGAGCTCGTGTTTGATTTAGCCTCAATCGCCTACAGCTCTGTGTCTATAACGTTATCAGTGCCTCAATCATGACCATTTTGCAAATCGCAACGTTAACGTACCGAGATTTTGATGCCAAAATGAAGGTTGACGATAGAAGCGATCACACCTTCGTTCTGCTTCAGTTAAGTCGACACGAAAGCGATAATGACGTCGTATTCAATACAATTCATTAATGTTCCAAAGTGAAAAAAATAATAAATCGCTCGCTAGATTTAGTTACTTCTACGTCCGCTAGCGGGGCTGTCTAAATTTCATACATTTTTGTTTACGCTACGCAATAGTATTCGATGGTTCGTGATTAGGCTACTGTTTGCCAAATCCAATATATCCTATTGATTTTGCAGTCCGCACTGAAAAGTTGTCGGGATTAAAAGCCGTCGTAACGGATTGACGTTTTTTAAAATTCTGCATGAACGTGGCTTTTTGGGCATTTTGAATACGTTGACCTGACGTTCGATGACGTTTCATGGTGATTGGGAAAATATTTGAGCTTGATTTCTAACGAAATCGAAAGTTTTTAACGAATGCCCCATAAAATTGTTATCTACTTACAAAATAACAAGTCCTGATCCTGACTGACTGACTGATTCATAAAAGTAAGGGCCATGAAATTAGGTGCAGAAGTTCCTTTTATGATGTTAGTGAGCACCAAGAGATATTTTAAGAAATTCCCACGGGAAAATCAATTAAGATACGAGTAAAACAGGGCAGGGCGGAAAGCAAGTCTAGTTAAAAATGGCGGCGGTATAGTTAAGTAATATAATTGCTTTTTGTACAAGACGTAAACGCAGAAACCCCCAATTTCATCAAAAAAGCGATTCTCCGGCGTCTCAGAGTTATATTTATTGTGAATCAGATCATTGGATACGGTAGTCAATAAAGGCAAAGATCAATTAATTAGAACCGAAATGAAAGACAAAATTACTTGGAACCATATTACTTGAGTCAGGTATTAATTAATCAATGGAATATAAAGAATTAACGAATCAACGAGTTCTTTGAATTAATACTCAATGAAATCTAAAGAAGCTTACTTGATGTTACTGTCTTTTTAAAATGAATTAAATCATTTAACAATATTATTGAAAATTTTACAATAAATTGATTCTAACAGACTACTTTGGAAAGTTAACAGCTGTTAATATAAAAACTATAATCCAGAGATTGTAAGGTCAAAATATAGCAATAAGATTGCAAATGGTGTGTTATAATATCTTTTGTCATT
Organism: Emmelina monodactyla; assembly: GCA_916618145.1. Lineage (NCBI taxonomy): Eukaryota > Metazoa > Arthropoda > Insecta > Lepidoptera > Pterophoridae > Emmelina > Emmelina monodactyla. Next base: position 10,293,145 of record OU745302.1, on the reverse strand, counting down.
AAGGTAAAAAGTTTAAACAACAAAAACATTTAATAATACAATGATTGAAGCTGTTATTTTAGATTATTATCGTAACAGTAAAAAAGGACACACCTTAACGGTCAATTTCAACGTTAATAGACTGCGATACCTACATCTTAGCGTTAAATCTGTAAATCGTAAAATTAAATTCAGTTTTTGACTTTACCGAATTTAGCTGATAAATATAGGTATAATGATAAAACATTACTTAATAACTACAATAAGGTGATTAAGCTAAATGCTTCATTTTAATTAACTTTTCGCGCGCAGTCATATTTTTTTTTAAATTCATGTGACCTGCTCTATTTTTATCAAATAAAATGTAAACTGTTATTCCATGTTTTTATACAAGCAGCACTTGCTTTCCGCATGGCGATTTTACCCGCAGTTTAACTTTTCACGTAGAAATGCTTTATGTGATGGCGGCAATAGGTAACTACTTGCGTCTAGTTTGTCTATTCATATCAACATTTGTTTACCTCTGATTGAGTCACAAACATCGCCCACGTCTCAATCTCATCTAGTTCAAACAGGTGTCGCAGATATCAATAGATCCCACAAAAATCCTTGGGTTGTTTCAAACTCGCTTACCGGGCTATAGCAGAAAACTTGGCGGGTAGCGGCGCGCGAGTGGAATTTCAATCATTGTGTAATGTCGCCGAGAATGTGGGTAAATGCTGGAATAGCTGCTATAAATGCTGCACGTGTGATCCGGGGACTGCCACCAGCTATTCCAGATTGAACACGCTGTATCACTATTATTGCCTTTTTACAACGCCTTATGGCGCTCGCAAAACTTTAAATACCGTTTAGAAAATAACTTTAAGTTATGTCAGCGATCAATAATGTAATACTGCAGCTACTAAGGGAAATAACAAATTATTATCTTCGTTTCCCTTTTAAATAATAAAGATTTCAAGAGAACACATATTGAGAAATACTTTTCCGATGAAGATATTGGAAGCCAATTTATATAACGTAATTACTTGTGTCTATCGGTTTCATGAACATAGAGTTTTGCATCAAATCAGCTTCGTCTCATCATAGAGGGAGCCTCTTACAGAAGCAACATCCAATTAAATCTTCTCGGAAATAGTTAAATGTTGCTTTTCGCATTGCACTTGAAACGCCTAGTTTTTTTATATTCCCAGAAAAAAACATACTTTACTATATTTCCTGAGTGGTATATTAAAGTGTATTTTTTTGAAATAATAATAACCGTATTTCGAAAACTTACTTTTTTGTAACTGGTCTTAAATATAAGTAGTTAGTATTAACTCGTTTTTTTAACAATCAAGAGCAAAGTAAAATCTTGTATCATTTATGGTAATATCACATTCAACGAGGTAATATTTGATTACCAGAAGTCTGATAACGAAAGCACTTAAATCGACTTGCTTAAAAAATAAATCTGAGTACCAATTCATAATTCTACCATAAAGGCATTTGGCCCTTTTTTTTTTTTTTTTGTTTGTCCAGGAAAATGCCTACGCATACCCGTCCCCTCCAGGGAAAGGAGACGGGTTATGTCGGGCTCGCACCGACTAAAAACCTGGAGTTGTCCTACTGGCCGTCGTATAATGGCGGGGACGCGGGAATGTCCTGTAAAGGTCTGCTCGCCGCGAACCCACCGACGGCTGGCCACCGAGGCAGCCCCCTCAAGTTTGGAGGCGCGCTGGAACAACCGCGGCGCGCCTACCCCCTCTTGTTCCCTTGATTGGCTACCGACCTTGCCCTGTGTCGGCAGCTTGGGAACCTCCCCAGGGTCTTCGGCCGTCTGCCGACCTGGGGCCTCACCGGCTGGAGTCGCCGACGCGCCACTGCGGGGACAGTGGCGCGCCGCCGAATCCGCCCTGGGCCTAGGAGAGGGGTTTTCCCACCACCCCTTCCTCAGCCCACCACCTCCAATCCGAATCGCGGAGGATCGGATGCCGCGGCCGCCACGCCGCACCACCCGACCCCCCACGACTACCCCCCTGGGCGCTCAACAGAACGAGGGCCAAAGGCCCTGCTGGAGCCTCCCCTCCTGGGGTGCAACTGACCGGGCCGAGCCCGGCCAGAGCCTCCCCTCCGGGCGCATCAGCACGCTGGGCTCCCGCCCAGCTGGAGCAGCCCCCCTCTCGTGGGCCGGTCTACCTCACGACCGGCCCCTTGTGGGACCGCTTAGCTTCCCCCAGTAGCTGGCTTGCTACGGGGTACTAAGCCCCCCCGCCGCGGCAAGGCGCGATCCCTTGGGGGGGAAGGCATTTGGCCCTGAGCTGTATAAATGTTGGCCTTCGTCTGAAAAATGCTTTTTGATAAAATGAAGTGTGTGCGCTGGGTCTTTTCAACGTTCTTTCAAATAATTGCTTGGCTACTGCGCCCTGTCGTACTTACACTTTATTGAACTTACATTTTATAAACTGCAGTTTTAAATACCGCTTTGCCCACGAACTTATTTTATTCTGTGCTCGATTTAATTAAAATCTATTAAGGTGTTACAAACATGAAAAATAATCTCGTAGTACCTATTTGCATTATAATATAAATGACCTTAAATTAATACATTTAATATAATTAGCTCTATACAATTGCAGTAAATACAAAATTCCTTGTGCCATCCTCATCCCGAAGCACTTGGAACAACAATTCAAACGATAACGTCTACGGAGCCGTGTAATAGTTGTCTATTAGTGTTCGAATCAAAGCGTAATACGCTCCGTACTGCGCCAATAGTCTGTACACTACCCAGCAATTGTTCTATTGAAACTGTAGTTCAATAACTTAACTTGAATGTTAATTTGTTGAATATGGATCTTTAGTTCAAAACAACTCTATGTTAAAACAGTAACAAACAACTCTTTTTTTGTCTTCTCCTGGGTTTTTTGTGGGGTAACACAAATATCTGTAATGTTTTATAACTGTTAATAAAACAAAATGATTAACATGATTGATTAAATCAGTTTGGAAACATTCTAATTAAGTTAATAGGATTCTATTTTTAAACTTCTACCGCTCAAATTATTTTTACAGGGTATTAAACATGTTTGTCGTATCAATGCAAGAAAATAAAATGTATCTTCTCCATGTGAATTTATCCTACTCGTTTGTGCTCAAAGAAATCGATTTCACAGTTATCTCGAACGGACTCTTTGCGTTTTTGTATTCTCACATTCTAAAAGGCATTTCGGAGACCCAATATAAGGAAGAATATGTCTCACTCGAATCGCAAAGAAAGGGAACCTTTGTGTTCAGTAAGTTTGTATAATGTCATCATGACATTTTTAAATTGAGACTATATTGCTACTGTCTAAAGCATTAGGGGAAAAGGAGAAAATTGGGTGGCAAATTTATGAATTTATAATATCGAGTCCGGTGTAATGCGCGCTTGGTAACAGACGTGCATTGCGCTCGAATTGAATTTTTATTCGCGTGCTGCGCGCGGCCTCGCCGCCGCTGCCGATATCGTTAAGTATGAGTTCCGAAAAACTCATAGCCAACGAGCTGTTGGCGTTTATACAACACGCCATCGACACCATGGACGAGGTCAGCATCCTGCAGATCTGCAAATCCAACTTCAAAAGTGGAGGAGATTTGCAAGAGCAAGGTGCTGCTGTACGAGACCCTCGGACAGTCCGACCGAATGCCAACCCGCAGAATAGATGAGAAGGGGGAGAAAAGTCTTCAGGACATCATCAATCTCCTGAAGTCAACCGATCCTGACGACGTGCCCGCATTCGTGGCGAAGCAGCTGCACAAGCTGCCTCCCGTCACGTTCGATCACGTCGACGTCACCAGGCTGCTCAAGGACATCACGTCTTTGAAAGCTGGCTTGGATGAGGTGCAGTTTAAGTTGGAGATTTCCGAATAATAAGTGAACTTCGTACCGAATTATCATCGCTAAAACGTGGTGATTCGGTAAGTAGGTCACCGAAAATCGCCAACGTAAACACACGTCGCGGCGCACAAAATGCCTCCATCAGCAGTTTGTCGTCGCCGCCGACCGCTGCCGAGTCAGCTCGGCCCGCCGCCGCCCGCGCCCCCGCCCCGCAGATGACGTCGAGTGCGGGAGAGGTGACGCGTGCATACGCTGCGCCCGCCCCGCCTAGCAAGAAGAGGCGGAACAAGAGTCGGAGCCAGCCTACTGCACCGCAGGTGCCAATGTCGTCGAATAAACAGCAGATCGACGACGAGGGCTTCACCAAAGTGGAGAGGAAGAAGAGGCCCTCCTGCCGCAACCTGTGTGGCACCGCTCCAGCCTGCGACCACACGCTGCGTCCTGCCGTACCATCGACGCTGCTGTATGTGTCCCGAGTGCACTGGTCTACGAAGGTCGAGGACGTCGTAGACTACGTCCAGAAGAAGTCCAACTTTAGACTGCGGGTCGAGCGGTTGGTTTCTCGCCATAAAACGAGTTTCAACTCATTTGTGGTTAGAGTGCCGACCCACCATATGCCCTCATTCATGAAGGAGGACTTCTGGCCGCAGGGCGTCGTGTTTCGGAAGTTTCGAGGCCGGTTGCCTGCCGATTCAGCACTACCGAAACTATAACTGTAAGGTATATATGATATGGGCCTCTGTTTACATATTTAAGATCTTTTATGTAAATATTGCCTGAAATAAATGAATAAATAAATAAAAAAATAAAAATAATATACAACATCAAATGTTGAGGTAATATATCTTGATTGAATAAAGCTAAAGAACTTGTGTTTGATCTCTGTAAACTAAATTTAGAAGCGTCAGCCGTTTTCCTAATTATGCGTTCCTAATACTGCGTTATATAGCCTTATTTCTGAGAATGGGTAATCTACGAGTAAATAGATCATATCTCTGTGATTGAAAAAAGCTTGTATCTTAATGAACACAAGTCGAAATTACTTATGACCAGAATATTAATTGATTAATAAGCTTATTTCCAGTACGCGAAATCATACAAAAGACTCATGAGTTACATACTCTGCTTGTAATTAAAAGGATGTTAACACTAACATACCCTTTGTTTACATCGCAAACATATATAAATATGTACCTATTTATATCGCAGATGATATGTAGGCGTTGATAAGTGCACCAATTAACTGTTGTAAAAGTAATGACCTCATTAAGTTAATTACCTTATTATTGTTCATGTTAGCATTTTTATTGTCAAAATTCACGAACGAAGGGATTAAGAAAGGTACTTATGGCTTATTCATATTGAGGTTTAAACACATAAATACCTTTATTTTGGTGATCTAAACATCTATTAGTAAACTTTTTCTGCTAAACTCCATGCCATTTGCATCTAATAAGTAATTCAAAGAAAAAAAAAATCTACAACAATTTCTATCAAAGTATTTTCCCGAGATATCTCGCTCTGTTTACAAAAATACTGCAACTGTCAATTTAACCAAGGAATATCAAGTTAATTGAGCTTTCAACTCAGTAGGTAGTCGAGTTTTTTACTTCAAAGTTTTAAAACCAAGAAAATCTCGTCTTACCATAACTCTCGGCATCTGTGAACAGTCATTATTCCTAAGTAGCAAAGTCTGAATAAAAAGGAAAGCCTTCTAGTTAGTATTCACGTATGTGAGTGGTAGGTCGACGACGTGCTAACTGAATGTAGCCGCGTACGGAACGCCTGTTATGCTAATAGACGACACCTCCTGAGGACGTGTGATCGCCTGGTACTTGCCAGGACTTTGTTCACTTTTAAACACTTTAAATCCTCCTAATATTTATAAACGTGAAAATTTGTGAGTATGGATGTATGGTTGTATGGGTGTATGGATGTTTGTTACTCTTTCACGTAAAAACCACTGGATGGATTTTGATGAAACTTTACAGTAATATAGGTTATATACATCAGAGTAACATATAGGGTACTTTTACCGCGGGAAAACTTCTCATTCCCACGGGAAACCGACTTCCACGCCAACGGAGTTGCGGGCGGCCACTAGTCTTTACATATTTCGTTCAATATAAGAAAATATACTATAACATAATATTGAAGAAATCACAGGAAGTAATACTCAAAACAACTTTGATAAAATTTCTAAATCAATCTCTCAATGCTTTTTGCTTTCCAAAATTAACAGACGGGCCGATTCCTTAATAAACATTGAGTAATCTGACTTCACCAGTGTAGTTAAACCTCAGTAGTCAAATAACGGAATTATCATATATTTGGATGAATGATTACACGCTTCCTTGATTAAGCAGGATGTATTTCTGTTTCATTAAATCGAAACATTCATACCGGCACGTTTTACGTAAGTGTTCATTTTCCATAAATGTTCATTACCCTCGACGCGGTAATTTAGCGAAGTGTAAATGGAGATAAACAATACAAAAGTAAATATTGAAATGGGTTCTTTTTCAAAAATAATTACAAAGAGCAAACCATGATTGCCTCAGTAATTAATGAAATGTAAAAAATTTGCTTGTGAATTTACATTGAATAAGAAATTTCAAAGCATTTTAGAGATCTTGCGTTACTTACCTTTATTTTATTTAGCGTGAATAGCCTATAACTTCAAAATGAATAGCCTACCTTTTGACATTTACCTTCAACATCTTAATATTGCCAAAACAAAAGATCTCGACAACAAGGTTACATTACGGTAACCGTTTTTATTAACACGGTTATAATCTAGAGCAAATAAAACATTTTACTACTGTCGTATATAAATCACTAAACTATCAACATTCGCCTTATCAGGTAAATGGTAATTAATATGCACGCTTCCTATTATCGTAAAGTTATACATGAACGTTATAATGTGTAACTTTATATTATAATAAACGTTATATCGCGTTCATAATAAACAACGTAAATCTTACAACCGCACATTAACCTGCAGGTTAAGACAAAATAATAAAAAAACACATTTGACTGTTTGCGCCGTGAATAACAACTTGACATGAAACGACTACAATAAACGTTGTATTCCGTAATTATGAATGACGGAATAAACCTTTTCAGACATTTCTCTGTTTAACCATTTTCTTTATTGCACCGTTACATAAATGATTCGCTTTCAGATGTAGAAATAACTCTGAAATTGGAGTCGTGACAGTAAAATGAAACATTCTTCAATTTTAATAAAGTCTAGCTACAAAGTGCTCTCATTGTGTTTTAGTGGTGGGGACAATTCTGGGAATTCATTCGCAACAGTTTAACTTCTGTGAAGTTATTTTGATGACTGCTACGTCGCTTTCATTGTATTTAAGTTCACTAATATTAGGATGTTTAAATATCGGTTTCATTGTTATCGAAATTTATTAGTAGGTAGGAAACGTTATTGGTAGAGTCTAGCTGTAGGCTCTGTCTGCGACACCCCCAACACTCACAGTGTTGCGGGTAGTCATGGGCGGCGGTGATCACTTACCATCAGGTGACCCGCATGCTCGTTTGCTCCCGATATTATAAAAAAAAAAGTTTTTATTTTAAGACTACCTCTTCCTAATACCCTACCCCCCAATCCAGCGGAATAACCCGTTCCTCATAGTCTAAGACTTTTGAGTGGACACATATTATTGCATGTTCCATTAAAAAATTACTAAGTACAAAAGGTCCCAACGACGAGGATGTCCTAAATAACCTTCATATTATGTCACCCATCATCTATGGACACTACCTAATTATTACATTACCTAATAATAATAATAAATAGCCTATATATGTCCCATAGTTGAGCACAGGCCTCCTTCTCGGATAGCGAGAGGGTTTGAGCCGTAATCCACCACGCTGGCTCGGTGCGGGTTGGTGGATCACCATGATGGATTATCATCCAATCATGTGGGTTTCCTCACGATGTTTTTCCCTCACCGCTAGTGCGTGATAAACGTGTACATTATTTGAAAAAGACAAACTAGTGGTACACCCTAGTGGGGATCGAACCCGGAACCTTCGGTATAGTAGACCATTCTTGTTGCCACTAGGCTACCACGCACTTTTTACCTTACCTAATATATTACTTAAATAACTGATATTCTGCTCATACTGCATGGTGTAGTGACGTGAGTGGTCGATTGGCGTGTATTGCCGTTGTAGCGACGGATCGCCCATTTAGAAACAAAACGACCCGTCGATATTGAGCCCGCGATGGATGGCCCCCGACGAATAGAGCTGGGAATGCTGCACAATCTCTCAATTGATTTATATTACTAAATAAAACACAATTTCAATGAAACGGGTCAAAGCTGCGGGTTTTGTTTGTTTCATAGATACTCAGTAATGAAGTGGCTACAGCTTTCTGAAAGTTTACTAAAATAGTAGCATCGCAACATGGGCATACTACAGTTTGTTTATTCAACAGAATATTGCGGCGTTTCTGGAACGACAGGTTTAAAATGATATCAGTTTATTTTATTACCTTATTATCTTCTAAAATATTGTTCTTTGGCGAATGCAATTTTCCAAAAATGAAAAATAATCTTTCACTAATTCCAAAGCTTAAAGTAAGAACTATTAAAATTTGCAAAACTATCGATACTTTATCGATAAATCACATGTAACCCTATCTCTTCCATCACTAAATCGCGTGAAATATTGCTCGTCGTTCGCTGCGCCACCGTTTTTGTCTTGTACCTCCTCGACACTACGTGATAGATGTAGTCGGTTGTTTCATATCCGACGTGGTGTAACTCAAGTGCCCGTGGAACCTCGTAGGGAAGGGTGTAGGGCTGTGATGATTCTGTAATCGATTTAAGGAATGTGTACCTGCTTAGTCTTTGTTTCTAAATCGCGAATGTTTAACAAAGCTTTTAATAAACTATGAATAGTTATAAGCTTCTTATACTAAAACTCAAAAAAAATGATTGATTTTCTTAATTTGTCTATGTTGGATGCCTGCTCATGTTTAAAGCAAATAAAACGTTTTTCTTGACGGCATATAGCTCCGTATCGACTTCAAGTCAGTCCAACTAAGACATCGATTTACGATAAGATCAAACACTATTCGGAAACAGGGTTTCTCTATCGCTCTACGTTCTAAGTGATTTCTGATCCGACCAAGATATAAATTAGTAGGATAGAGTGCGGTCTGCGGGCAGCGGCTAGTTATTACTGTTATTGAATACCTTATAAATGTTCGTAATTACTGTAACACTGTTAACCAAATTGTTTGCGGTTGGCGAAACTGCTCTGTTATTAGTTGGGTGGAATATCTATGTATTATTATGATTATTTCATCTGGGTAAAGTTACGAAAGGATGATAATTTCATTCAAGTTTTATTCGCGATTTTTAGCGGAAACTAAGATATAGGAATGTGATAATAAAATCAGATTCAATAAAGAGTAGTAAAGTAGTAAGATCTCGGTTCAAATCTGTGCTTGCGCTGCAAATGGCGCGTGATGGCGGGACGACGACCGGCGGGACGTAGGCTTGTGGTACAGAAACACTGTCGCTAAAGAATAAACGATTATTTATTCAAAAATAACTTAGTTTACATGGATTAGATTCACCTACTCATTAACAGAAGTTTTGTAGTTCTGGTTTTTAAAAAGACAGTAAAATGGTCATGTCTTTTTTTTTTTTTTTTAAAACTCCAGACTAAACACACCAATTATGTGGCCCTTAAGTAAGTGCATTAAGCTCTTGTGTTAAAGGTACCACACAATGGACTAGGGGAGAACCTAGTAACACCCAGACACGAGCCAATGTCGAAAAATAACTTTTACGATATTGGCCCGACCCGGGGATCGAACCCGGAACCATCCGCTTTGCAATCCGGTATAGTTACCGCTGCGCCACAGAGGTCGTCTCTAGCAGGAACCATTTCTGAAAACCTATTGTATTCTATTTTTAATTCTATAAAATGTATTCATAATACTTTTGTTACTTGCTAAAAGTTGTTGAGAGTTGAGATATTAAAATAAAAGGTAAATACGTTCTTTAATTCTAGTTTTAAGATACGAGAAGGTTGTCGTCACTGTCGCAATTTAAAACTACATTTTCTTGTGTTACAAAGTCGTTGTCTGTTTGCGTTTTTAAATAATATTTAATTTTCTTATAGGTACGTTTAATTTTGTTTTATTATATGTTCAACAATTAATTTTGTGTATAAAAAGTCAAATATTGCACTAACGTAAAGCTTGAACGGGCCACTATTTAGCTATAAGAGTTTAAGTAACTGCACTTCTGTGCGTTTCTCTTCTGCTGAGTTTGGGCTACCTCGCACAACCCTCAAGCGTGACACGGGAAGACCCGCACAACCTTCCGACATAAAACTTTCTCCGAGATAGATCAAATGATTGAACCGTAAGCCGTGAGATAGGTTACCTACCTACTGGAAAATATATTTTACTCACCCATCGGCAACTAAAAAAATAAAAAAAACTAAAAAAATAAAAGATAAAGAAAATAGCTTAATATTAACGAAGACCCTTTTAGGGATTATGATCCTGTCCTTAAGGATAAACTTAATCTGAATACATAGCCGTGCAATAAATACAGGTCTTAGACGACCTTCTGAGGAGATCCTGTAATTAACTTAAGTCTGAAATTGATGGTATTGAATTCTTGAGATAAATGAATAATTTAGAGTGACGCACCAATTATATGGCCCCAAAAAGTAAGTGCAGTATTATAGGTACCACATAATGGACTAGGAGAGAACCTAGTATTACCCAGACGAGCCAATATCGAAATATCATTTAACGAAATTGGCCCGACCCGGGGATCGAACCAGGGACCATCCGCTTAGTAGTCCGGTATATATACCGCTGCACCACAGAGGACGTCTCATAGATATACAAAATTTTCTAAACTATATTTTATAATGGTTTAGGGCTGATTTTTCATAAGTTAGATAAATGCTTACTGACTGATAAGAGGTATGTTTTCATTGTCACTTCATACATATGTCAAATATTTGTATTTGACGTGCAACGGAAACATACTGATTTTCTATCAGTTAGAATTTATCAGACTATTGAAAAACCAGCCCTTAATCTAGCAAAAGACAGTAGAATTAAAAACGATTGCTACGGCTAGCTACGTGTGTCTACGACGTGCTACGCCGTAGCTCAAAACAATTCCGTAGCAAGCTTACCGTATTCCAAGTAATATAATTAATTAACTTTTTCAAAACCTTAAAAACATTGTGACGGTAAAAAAACAAAATCCCGCAGTCTCTTAAACTCAGACAGAGAGAAAGAAAAATTACGATAATGAAACCGACCGCGAGCCTCGCATTTCAAAGGTTCCCAATTTATCTGCGAGCGAATAAACAAAATAACCTCAATAAATAATGGGCGCGGAGCAGCATCTCGTCAAAAACGTCTTCTCTCAAAGAGACGTCGAGTCCCGACGGGGAGAGTACAAGAATATGTAGATTGGACGTACTTGTGTGTGGAATTCCAAATAATAGCCTCTCTCGACTACCATTTCAGTGCATTCGCAAACCTCCGCTTACGATTGTGTTATTGCAAATAAAGAAAATATGTGAAAAAACCTGTTTTCTTGGAGAAGTTGCTGTTAATATTAAGTTTAGATTACCGTCAAATTAAATAGCAGTTAATCATGTTCTTTGCCCGTGACTCTACATTGTATAGTCACGCCCCCCGCCCCCGCCCCCCGCCGGCCACTAAGCCCCAGCGGGGGGCCGACAGAAACACAGCTTACCAAATTAAGCCCGACCAAGAACCCATTGTCCGGCAGATATCATACTTATATACTTCGACACAAAGGCCATTATTGTCCGTGATGAATTGATAATGTATGATAGAATTCGCCTGCTTTGGTTCCTCATCTTTTGTGTGGTATTTTAAATGGCGGATGGTAATAGTTGGTAATCGAGGCATGAATGCTTTATGAATGAGGTCTTTGAGGGCAGTTCCGGCTTTGCCGCTAGGTTGGGGTTAACCGAAGGTAATATCAATTACGATTACAATCGCTTTTTTATATGTACCCACATCTATTTTACGTCTTAAATGTTTCACAGATTGAGGGAAATATATGTTTACTATAAAAAAATTAAAAAAATACAAGAAAATTCGAGAATGATACATATTTTATTTCGCAGAAACATTTTTCCCGCCGTATTTTCCCTCTCCAAAGTTCGAAACAATATGTCAATTAAAAATTAAAAGCTAAATTTTTAACCACAATAAAATATTTTTTTATGAATTTGATTTGTTTTAGCATTTTTTTTTTAATTAAATCTCTAATTCTAATGGCAAATAAACCAATCGGTGGATATTTGAGAGTATTGACAGTTAGTACTGTCAGTAATATTGACAGTAACGTACTAATGTCATCGTGGGCTTTGAACACTTGAATCAATATTATCTGTTTAATATTGGAGTGAGTATAATCATTCGAGAATTCGTATTGGTTTATGAATTTTATATCTAGTTAGTCACTTTATTATAAGTGTTTATCGGAATCCTTCTTAATTATAAAGAAAAGTGTTCAATGATTTTTTTTAAATATGCAACAAAATGTCAGAACTATTAGTTAATTTCTGTAAAGACTGATTATATTTCAACACACTTGCTCAGAAGGTGCGCTTTATTCTGGGCCGTAAACCGACCTATTAAACACTCGTTCGTGTATAATGAACAACTTTGCACACTTGTATCATAATATACTATTTTAAATCAGTCGCCATCCATGTCTGCAAGTAATACAAAGAAATAAACGACTAGCCTAATATAATGCATAATTTCAGTAATTTCAAATATGTGTCATTATTATATGTATCGTATCTGACACAAAGAATATCCACTGAACCCTCAGAGTGTCAGTCTCAATAAGATGTCACATCTGTGCCATTATGTATCGTTACATTTATTGGAGCCACATAAAGAATTATTACTATGCGTCGCCGTGCCTCGAATACTCAACATATACCCACAGGCGCGAGCTTCAACATATAATATACACATTTCATGAATAGAACAAAATTTGCCAAACTAAGAAAAATAAAATGAAAATATACGCTTATTATTTTCAAGCTACGGAAGATGCAATATCGGGTAATTAATTATGAATCGAACAAAAATAATCCCGTAAAGTTACGTCTACTTATTGAAAGCTTTTAAAAAACCGTAATCATCTTAAAAAGTAAATCATATAAAAAATGTAGTTGAAACATTTACAAAACCTGTTTCACAGAAATCGGTTAACTTGTTGCAGCTCCGTACTTGTATTTCCCTCACGTAAGACCATATTTGTGTTACTCCTTCTATTGACAAAGCTCGCATCGCATCGCGTCTTGTAGTATACCGTGATATTAGCGTGAAACTGTCGCAGAATAGGCGACATTATAGCGTTCGCGCGCGCTGATTGCGCTATTTGTGTCGGCAATGTAATCACGGTTACATACGAGGCACGCAATGGATTGCGTAGTTGGGAAGTTGTCCAGTGCGAGTGAAAGAATTTTGTGTTCGTAATGGTCAACCATTTTAAATAATTGTATTTTAAAGCGCCAGTTATATGTTTTTTTATTTAATCAATTTTTATGTTGTTTAAAAAGTGCTAAAAATAAAATTGAACGTGGTGAAGAAAGCGTATCGCCATATTAAATTGATACTTCTCTTTACCATTTGCTTTAAAAGTTCGTTTAATTTGCATTTAAGTCAACATTTAAATTTACGATGAATTTTCGATGATTACCAGCTGAAATGCCAATTTACAGTTTATGAAGATCACGCACAAATAATAAAAAAATAAAAAAAACTCTTAATATTTATGATTCTATAGACAGTTGAAGTTTGTAACAACGAATAATAAAAACGAAATCAATTTATTTAAAAGAGTAGCCCACACTATAAAATACGTGATCTTCTTGCCAAATCGTAGACGCTTAAAATATTCATTAAGGTTAGTTATGCGAGTATAGTTGCTTTAAAATAAATAAATTAAAAACAATATTTGAAATAATAATCGTATGGAACACTTCGTACGTGAGTCCGGCTCTCACTAGGCTGTTTTTTTTATTATTTTTCTCGTTATTAGCTTACAATAATCTATGAGTTTCTTAGACGTGTCACTGACAAGATTATCTAAACGCCTTAATATTTATAAAAATAAAATCTGACCTCAAGCCATTTAGAGAGCATTTACTATTAATTAACATAACACATATTTTACCTATCCTAATAATATTATAAACGTAAAAGTTTATAAGAATGTATGGATGGATGTATAGATAGATGTTTGTTACGCTTTCACGTAAAAACTACTGGATGGATTTGGATGAAATTTTACAGTAATATAGGTTATACACCAGAATAACACATAAAGTACTTTTTACGGTGAGAAAACTTCTCATTCCCACGGGAAACCGAATTCCACGCGGAGTCGCGGGCGGCCACTAGTTTAAAATATTTTTTAGTTTGACGTCGAATATCAACAAAGCTGCGAACCCCGAGTAGTTAGAAATAACAGATCTGTAATGCTGTAATTTTAATCTATTGATTCAAGTAGACCTTAATCATAGAACTGATTGAATAATTAATTATTGTGACTTACACAGTAACCAATCACGTTAATCTGACAGTTACGGAATCACCCTGCTGATTTGAGTTAAGTAGTAGGTATGGCCAAGATTTTATAATAAAAAATATGACAAAGTTAAAGGAGAACATTCATTTTGGGCCTCAATGCTGAAGAGCCGGCCAACGAATGAAAATAAATCCGAACATTAGGATTACTGGCCTATGGCATGAGAACTTTGGGACCGATACTTTAGCTGTTACTGACTAACATGTACCTATACACAACAAAAAAGCTTACTTTGTATATTACTGCTATTAACCTAAAAGCCAAAATGAATTTCAGTTTAATAAATTACACACAAATATATAATTAGGACCACTAATTAAGTTAAAAACATGAAAGTTAATTGCTATCGGTCGCGGTTATTGATTTTCTAAATTATAGATTGTATGACCCAAATATTAAGCTGCCAGCAAACACTACGATTTAATTTAATTTCAACCTGACAATTTTGTAATAACGTTCAGAATGATAAATTCAACGTCTCTTCCATCTGTTTCAGTCGATAATAAGTTAGATTGATTGGCGGATAGTACCTCTATTATTCTATTGTGTTTATTTTTATTATAATAATGAGTTATTATGTGCGTGACTTGTGGAAAGCAAATAACAAGATGACAATGGGCACGGAAGAGGACGTCTCCATTCCATGCAACCGAAGTGAACAGAACAATGAGCACTTTGTGAGGGTATTTTTTCAGCAAGTCAAATTGAGGTTAATACAAGTATTGTTGTTAAAATTAGATTTTAGGAAAGTGATCTTTCGATCTAATTTTTCAGGGAGATACATTTTTTGATCAACAAAAGTTCAAGGGCTGGAAAATTGTTAGAAATTGATAGAAAGTTATCTAGGTTAAAAATCCTTATAAATGATTAGAAAACAGCTGCTTAAAAAACTCTGTAACCCCATAATTCATGTTGAAAAAAGCAACCAAATTCAATGGCCAATGTTATCAGAAATCTAAATTACCCCTCCCAACTTGCGACCGTTCCGTTCATGCACCTTCCCTACATTACATATGTAGATACCAATCATGTCAGAACACCGTTCAAACTGTAATTCAGCCGGTTCCGGGCGTCCCGAGATCCGGCATCCGGCCGTATCTGCCGGCCGATCCGCTCCGATAATTGCCAAGATGCGAATCGGCAAATCAATTTGTCAAATAGCAGCCCGAATGCGGCCAATGAGCCGCCGGCGCGGCCGATTGACAAACTTCTGTGTGTTCCGGCGTATTGCTTTTGAACGTGTTCGACACAGGCCGGGTAATATAGGCGGGATAATTGCCGATCGTTTATAGTTCGCCCACATTAATGTTGATGACTGCGACGTATCAGCTACTGCAAGGCGCTTCACTATTTCTTGTTATGAGGAGTGCCCAATTTAAGAGTTCTTATAAACTGACGTTGTATTGGACGAACAATGTCGTTAGAGATGGTAAATTATTGTAAACTTTGTCTTGGGATAAAGTTTGTTCAAAAATTGAAACTAGCTATATTCAAGAGGGGGGGGGGGCGAAAAACTACTTACTGTTGAATTCATTATTTTGTTGTATTTAAGAGATTAAAACAGCCTTTGAACATGCGTAGTACGAAGCAAAAAGTGATCATAAAACAAAACAAACCCAATACGCTAATACTTTCATTTATACTTTTGA
Organism: Emmelina monodactyla; assembly: GCA_916618145.1. NCBI lineage: Eukaryota > Metazoa > Arthropoda > Insecta > Lepidoptera > Pterophoridae > Emmelina > Emmelina monodactyla. The sequence continues at coordinate 10,276,997 of OU745302.1, read as the reverse complement.
AATCGTTAAATTAATTTAGTTAAATAAGAAAATGTTTTATTGTTGTGGTGTGCAATACAAACAAACAAACATAACGTTAAATAATAATATGATGAATGCTGCTTGTTAGAATCATTTAAACTAACCACTGCTATGTGGAAATAACAAAGTTACAATATTTGGGTTACCGCACTTCAATGTTAGCACCATACATATAGTTGTTATGTAGTAAAATTATTTGGTCAACCACTTTTATTCAGTTTAAACTGGTTCTCTCCGAAATACACCGCACAAACCAAACTCAACAATATGCTGTTAACTATTATTGCGCTCGATAAAAACAGATGACACTAAATGATTGGGTTGAACATCTGTTTATCCGCGAATCACAGATTTTCGCGCGAGTTAAATTTAACGGTCTCAGTAACGACCCCCCCCCCCCTGGTTTAATGTCCCTTATCCCCTCCGTTACCCCCTATCCCCCACTGAAGGAAGTACCGTCACTTGCAAGTAGTTAACACTTTATAGTTAAAATTTGACTACACAAGAATCATATTATTGTGTACCCACAGTTTTTTTTTTGTTAAAGTTATCTTCTTTCTTATCGAGTGATGAGTATGGCCTTGCAGTAAATATTTGAAGAGTGTTTGTCTGGGAGTTATGGGAATAGCTGTTTAAGACATCTAACGTGATTCTTGTAGACAAGTAGCCTACTATCAGGATTTTTCAAGCCGCACAATAGGTATAAAAGCTTTCTCAAAATCACTCAACAACAGATATTTTTACGCTGCATCACCCTGAGACCCATTTGTCAAAACAATTATTTTAAAATAAAGTAAAAAAGTTGTAGGATTACTTAATATTTTTTTACAGTTGGATAATTATTTTGCTCATTTATTCGGACCATTCATAATTTCATATAAATACCGTGACGCAATCAATCACTTATGAACACTTTGTTTTTCTTATATAAATCAACAAAAGAATTCCTACATACACTGTACAACAACATAATTGTTTAGCAAATAACTCAAAACTATAATAAACCCCACGAGTAGGAAGAAAACAAACAAACACACTTTTGCTAACTCCCGGAGGTGAGTAATGAAATAAGCAGTGGTTTAATTGATCGAGCAGCGCGCGCGCTTGTGATAAATGCCCGCAAGTTGGTGCCCCGCGGGAATCGAACCCGGGGTCGTGGTAAGATGGAGAAGTAACTCGGGCATTGTTGTAAAACTACAAGTAATTGATACACACAATTATATGTAATCGGTTTTAACTACTAACAATATAAATAGATTTTTTTGAATTTTGCAAAATAAACACCATGCAAAAACTTTGTGTTTAACAAAAATATATGTATTTGAGTCTCGCTGTTAGATATTTTCAACCGAGTAAGTATTCCAAGCATTGTTACCGAAGCTGAGTGCTAACTGCTTGCTTGCCGAAAAGGCCCTTCAAGCAAAACGTTTGTTATACCAAAAAATCTGCATCCAAATAGAAACTATTAAAGTTTTTGCGTTCCACGGTCTTTCAATTTTGCCAGAAATTAGTTATAACCAGTGACCCAGTCAGGTGATCACGTATCAGATTGGTTTACTGCAGCACACACAAAACACTAGCCGCACGATCTTTGAAGTAAGATCCAACATGGCGGAAACAAAATGGCCGCCAACAACAGTTTTGCTGCAAAGGTCAGTGAAGAGTGTCCTACTACACCAATGTTTATTTTGCGTGCTCAGTGTATCAGAAAGTCATACGTAACAGCCTAGGGTAAAAGACCTTTCGTTTCTAAACATAGTCGCGGTTGTAAATCACAATACAATTGCCAATTTTCCTGCAGTAAATACGGTTTTCTATGGTTATTGTCATCACAGTAGTAACTCCACCGTGGTAGTTGTGGCCCGTCCCCAATTTGGTTTTACTTTAGCAATAAAAGCCGTAATATGAAAATTCCGTGCGGAAAAGCAGTTGCATTTTGCTATCGAGACGATAAATTTATTTAAAGGGGTATTTTTGTAGCAAACAGTTGTTTGTACCGATTGCCGGGTTTTTACCATTCTCAAGAAACGGGAGCTGTTTTCGGAAACCCGATATTTTTAGTAAGCTGTAGCATCGAAAACGGGTAAAACTGAGAATTAACAAGTGTTGTTGGTTTAGTAGTTAAATGGTTTTGTAAGTTAGAAATCATTCAGAACTCAATTCGACTTTAAAACTAGGCATTGCGCCAAGCCCCGGTAAATGAACCTCATAAGTCACCACGTATTTTCCAACCAGACAAACTTCATAGTTATATAAAGTGCATAAACCACTGGTAAACGAACCCACATCCTGATTCCGGTTACAATTAATTAATCGTAAGTATCGTCATGTTTATTCGATACAACAATATTATTTTATTAAATAAAAATCTCACCTATTCCCTTGGTATATACGTATAATGTGTTGGTATCGTGTTCAAGTGTAAAACTGTACGATAAACCCAGCCAACTGAAAATGTAGAGCATTGGTTTAACTTTTAAAAGAATCCTCTCAAACGCTGCAAAACAAATATAAAAAATATTTGTTAGCATGATGTAAATATATACAATTTTACTACTAAGAACAATCTTCGTGAAATTATTATGTCAGATTTTTAAAGTTATTAGTGTAAAGTTACTTTGCAGCGTTTGTACTTGTATCTGTATCCAAATTAATTGAGAAAATAGCCTGCTGCTAACTAGAGAGTTCGATCAAGTGTATGCACACTGTGTAGCTTAGTTCCATAGGCTGTCTTACAGTCTGATAGCACTTCATACCAAGTTATTGTTCAGGTCTGTCTTTGTAGATGAGGGCTGTTGCTTTGTACGAAGATTGTGGAGAGGTCTGTCGTCGAATCTATGGTAGGCTCCTCGTAGACTTTAGAGCTATACGATGTTATAGAGTGGACAAATATAGGTATGCTTTGATCGGTTTGAGGTCGGGTTATAAATTCATACGACAAACAAATATATTTGATTTCCGTACAGACAATGGATTGAAAATTGTTCGAAGTTAGTAAACAATGCATAAAAGAGAATGACGAAAATAATACGTTAAATATTTGAATAATGGCCCCATTTAGAATAATACACTAAAATTAAATTTAAAGTGGATATAACTCGTACAAATATTTTGTGTGTACGGGAGACGAGTACGTTACGCTTATTTAATTTAGTCCACATTAGCGTAAAATATACAGAATGCGATGAAAACTAGTGCAAACTTACTGCATTACTTTTATTTAAAGTTTGATTGACTAGGGTCAGTTAAGTTCAAAAAAATGCGTCAAATTTACTAAATCTTTTTGACTACGTTAATAATCGTTTCTTTTTATAAATCACTTTGTCCAAAATCCTAAGCATCTTTTATAAACAAACGATTGAGCTGATTGAATTTCCAAAACGCTAGTGGAATCACATCTCGTTTGGAGTAAATTTTTTTTCGCCTACAGTATTCGTAAAGTGGGCTTGATTTGAAATGCAAATGGCGTCAGATCCATTCTGTTAATAGTAGGTACAGCAGCAACACTGTCAACAGGCAAGCTCTGAATAAGTAACCTCGTCGGGCGAGTTCTTCCTTTAAATAATGTGAGAAACGCTGGCGGTTGCTTTTGTATAATTACGTCGTTTGACGCGAAACTTTGAAAAATGGCCAGTACATTGTAGGGGGAGTATTCTTTAGTTACCTTTTTACGTTTTATAATATTTTAATAGATAAATTTAGAGCTAATGTTTAAATTGTGAAATAAATATTATTTGACTGATAGGTAGCTTGTTTCTTTGTCACTTAATACAGATGTCAGATGTTGGTATTAGACGTGCAACGAGTGTCGAAAACATTTTATCCTTTAATTAAAATATCAGCCTTTAATATAAGGACTTCAATCAAGAAAACTGCTGTGAATCAAAAACAAAATCTTAAAAAAGATTCTACACAATAAAATATTGATTCTATTCTCGGTTAACTTATCCAATCAACGTAAATGATCTTTTTAGACGATATCAATTAGAATTGAACCGTCAGTTCTCAGCAATTCTTCGCAAGCCCAACAGATTAAACAAAGGCTGAATAAGCTTTCAACGAAACAAACATTGTTTGCTGGAAAGATTCCTATCTTAATTCAAATAAATCGGCCTGCCGCCTACTTCGCTCCGTATCAAATGCTGCGATCAATCAGAGTAAAGTTATCAACAAAAATGACGCAATTTACGCTAATAAACGACTTTTCAGCAAATAAAAAAAATTCCTGTGATACTTAACATTTTAATTTTGAATTATTAATATAATGGGATAACGACTTGACTTCATCAACTTGAGGATAAAATTAAAATGTTTTTATAATATTTCATATACATTTAGATTGAAACATATAACTTAAGGAAGTCTTCAAGTAATTAACTGAGAATTTCCCTTTGTATACAAGAGCCTATTTTATATTTACAAGGTTTATTTAATTTGCTTTTATCACGTTTTAACTTAAAGCCTTTGAACTTCTTATATTAATTAACACACCAAAAACTTGAGTAATTAAATTAACATTACCAAGGAGGGACTTAACACGATAAACCTCTTTTCGATTGCGCATGTCTCGCCAACGCGAAGTTATCAACACAATAATTAGTGGGTAAGTTCGAAAGAAGTGGGCAACTTCAGGCCCGACTTGGCCAACTTGTAGTAACTTTAATCGAATTACAAGAACTCCTTGATTAGTTGAACCTTCAAGCTTTGTTTCAGCATTTTTGGGTAAGTACCGCGTTGGCAGCCTCCCAATAATCCTCTTTGTCGGCAAGTTAACAATTGTTGTCATTTTGACTTAATTTTATTATCTGACTTCCCAGTTTTGATGTTAAATAAGAGTTGTTGCTGTTGTTTTCTTGTCTCGTAGTGAAGATTGATTTTAGTACTGTCGATGTATTTTTTACTTATTCGATGTTTGTACCTGCTTATGACTGACAAATTTAATTTTATTTAATTAGTTCTTTCAATGAGTTGTAATTGATTAACATTTTCGATTATTACATAATATACAAAAACTTGTTAGGTCACTACTATATTAATAACAAAATACTATTTAAATCAGACACTTAATCTATATCATTATCCAATTACAATAACGAGTAAGGGGAACTCAACAAACGTTTTCTAAAACACAAATTGAATTGCGCACAAGTGAAGCAGCCTTCGCTCACATTTTCATAACAGAGCCATATTACAGAGCTCATCCAATGTAAAATGTATTACAACACAAAACTAACAAGTTTCTCTACCACCGCCCTGATGTAGTTATATTTAATGGTACTCTCATCTCATATTGAAACGGCTGTTATTAAAAGAAGGTATATGGACACATACATCTCCTACTTTTTTCCTTATGTTAACCTTGCCAACCAAATCTTACCAAATTGATCAAACGAGTTTAAGAAATTCTGACTCATAAAGTATGTCGCTCCGTTCCTACTTGTCCCGTCTTCGCTGATGGTATATTACAGCTACAAAATTAAAAGCACTTCGTTTTTATTGAATCACTTACTCGTTATATAAATCTTAATGTATCAGTCGGGAAATATATCGGAGGCACATTTTACATGTCACCGATAATTTGCGAGCTGATGTGATGTAATTCAATTCGGTAGACGCTGAAATGTAGGCGATGGATGGAATTTAAATCCTGGCAAGGACAATTTTTTAAATAAACCAACACTTGGGAAGGTTCAAATGGTGTTTTTTTTAAGATTTGCATTGTTGTAGTTTTGGCCGATTTGAATAGGGCGAAGTTATAAAATCCTTTTTGAGTTCACAAATTTAAGTGAATAAAATATCTAAATTTTAGCAAAAACTGCGTAAAAATCCTTTGATGGGTTTAGGAAGAGATAGAACATAAACAAACTAATACACACAAATAGCGACTATGATTTATTCTACTTATGTAAGTATAGTTATGAAAATGAATAGATGATTGATCATTATGGAAATGTTTAGGGAGGATATTGGTCATGTAGTATTTTCCTTTACTTTAACTATCAGTTTGATTAAATTCTAAATAATATATTTTTGGTATGTAACTCATATTGTTAAGTTTTATCCTACTGTAAAGATCCCAAGTACCCTACAATTTTAAACTTAAAACCTTCAAACCGCACAGATAAGATAAAACACCTTTTCACGATTGCCTTCATTGAAGCAATCGTGAGCGAAATCCTAATTTAAAAAGCTTTATCCGATAACTTGTTTACAGAAATATCCATATGTTGTAATGATATTCTGTTGTCTGATATCCTGCGAGTGCCGCAACTGAATCGGTTTGTGTTTTTATGTAAATGTTGTTTAAATTAAACATATGCAAATACGAGTATGTATCTTTCATCGCGGGTTTGTTCATTTACATTTCGTCATTTGCTTTCATATTTTCATACGCTTCTGTGAGAACGTGAGCGGGGTATCAACATTATTTTAATGTTACGCTAAAGGACAAATAAAGAAGATTTTCAATTCATCGTTAGCATATATACAAATATGACCAATAAACCAATTGAAGTGGGACTTATTTTCTGTAATATTAATAAAATTAATCAATTATATGAAATCAATTTATTCAAATCTCGCTGACTAAATTACGTTTAAAAAATAAATACAAGGTAAAACGGCTAGCTAGCAGTTAATCTTTCATTTTTTTCTTGTAATTAAGGGCTACAGTTCTAAGGGTCAACCATGTACTTGTCAGTATTCTACGTGCGTCTAAGCCCCCCGTGCTCTATCTATCAAGCTACACATAATCCACCACAACTCGTCATAACACCCCCACTGCCCACTAACTCCAACCCCTATAATTGAGGTTGTATTAATGACCCGCACTCACTACCAGTTGGCGTCAATTCGAAGCAGGTTCCGATTGACGACATTGTTGTAAAAATACCTGTAGAAATAAAAGATGTAGCATATAGGAGTTTTGATGGTGTATTAAAGAAATTGGGAGTAAGAGTTATTGGCAAAGTAATAACTGAAATGAAAAAATATAAATTTAGTTACTTACCTAATATTTAAAATATAAGATTAATTTATTTCGCATTTAAAAATACACACCAATAAATGCTAACGCCAATTGTTTTAAAAATTGCTTTGTTAAGTTAGCATCAGCGTGGTTTGAGCACCTAATTGCATGAACCACATACCGCGCCGGCAGCACCATCCCTCAGACGACCTCGTCCCACAGTTTCATAAGCCAGAGAATTTAATTAAACCTAGCCAGTATTAACATTCTGGCCGCGGCCATCCGTCACGGCGCTATGTCAGCAGACAACACTACACATCTTACTCCGGAATGTCTCACTTCTCACTTAACCAATTTGCTGCTAGTACCGGGCCCTTGTTCCAAATAATTGTGTTGGATAACTCCCATACATGAGCACCGACGTCGCTCCGAGAAAAATGAACTTGATATATCCGCCGCTGGATCTGAAGGGTGAAATATTGAATCCGGACAAAACCCGTATAACTGATTGATTGTTACGTGATTCAATCAGATGCTCCTCGCATTAATGTTCAACGACGTTGTTAGATTAATGTAGCGTTAATTTAACTCCGAGGCTCGGCTCCATAAACCGCAGCGGAATCAAACTGATTGAATATTTAATATTGATAATTTAATCTTTGGATATTTCATTGGCGGCGTCGGCAGACATAATTATTGAGCGACGAGCGAAATTAATTAGCGGTGCGCTGCTCGACAAATACATAAATAATGATATGATGCTATGAAGCTGTTAATCCGCGTTGGGTTGGGAAGAGTCCGAGATCTCCTGAAACACTGAATTAGGGATACATTACATTTGAATTACAAATTCAAGTAGACTTGCTGAAGTCTCTTCAGATGTTTATGAGAAACTTGGTAGAATTGAAGTGCCGATGTAGAACACTTTAGAATGCTGAATGCTGAAACAAGTATTTCAAACTGTATATAATTTTACCAGAACAAAAATAATAATGAAACAAACAACACAGTTTTGTTTATGTTCAAGTAAACACCGAAATAATTAACCGCTGACTTTTAATGAAGGTAATAAAAAAGTTATACTAATGTTGATATTCTCGGCCAAAAGGTCTACTAGGCAGTTTCGCTCGTGCCAAAATCATGATCATAAAAATAATTTACGAAAACAAAGATAACAAAGGTAGAGTTCCCTCATGATTGGCGCGTTTTGGTTCATCCCTGTACAACCCCTATAGCCCTTCTGAAACAACGTCGTAAACTTTTTACTACCAAACAGTGAGGGAAAAATTACTATAAATATTTTATTTCTATTTCGGCAGGCTCTACGCTCGCTTGGGTTTGATTACGTACCTACATAACATCTTCTTTAATAGTTTCACTGGGGCTGTAAAATATTTGAAAGCCTTTACAAATGCAGCCGTTATTATACGAGTATTGTTTGCGTTGGCCAACCTTTTCTCAAACTATTTTTCCTTTTTTGCAGGTCGCGGAAGAGCTTCAATGAACATTAATCACAGTGGCCGCTCGCACAAAAACTCCTCATTCACGTCAAACTGAGGCAAAAATTAAAAAATAAAATAAGGAAAAGGTCGGACGGTTTCTGACGGAGCGTATCGTTTACGGCGGACTTCCGGGATCTCATGAATATGACATCGGCGGTCGTTTTGACTCGCCTCGTTGATGTATGCGGCGCCGGTCATCCATCACACCGCCAGGCGGGCTCGGACGAGGGCTCTTCTTTTTAAAACCATTTGTGGACTGTGCTTTGTGTTACCATGTGTGGTGAAGTAGCGTGGTACTAGAGGACAATGCGGCGCCGCCCACTGCCGCCGGTGCGGGAGGAGGCCCCCCACAAGACCTGCCGCTCGCTCTGCCACCACTGGGCGGTCTACACGCTCGTCGCGCTAGTTGGGGGTCTGGTCTACGCGAACAGTCTGAACGGAGAGTTCGTCCACGACGACATACCCGCTATAGTGACCAACGGAGATGTCAACGGAGGCAACAACCTACTCGACATGTTCCAGAACGACTTCTGGGGCACCCCGATGTCTGAAGCGAGCAGCCACAAATCCTACAGACCGTTGACTACACTGTCTTTTAGGTAAGTTCCTTTTAAATTTTACGTCTCTAATTGCTCACAATTTTAGTCGATGATTTGAAGAAAGTATTCCGAAGAAATACCATAGCAATCCAAGTTAAATTGGCTTCATTAATAAAGAAAGGTGAAATCTCTGCAGGCGTCTGAAATGAACAGAGAAATTAATTGTTTTTTCAGACATCGGAACAAAAATATGCTCCTAATTTAGAGAGAAGGAATTCCTTTGTAAAGAAATATTTCGCGAACTTAGCATTTAATCATAAATTGTGTGGACTGTGCTAAGTTCTTTCATATTTTAGGATTAACATTTTATATAGAAGTATTTTCCTTAACCAACACAATGCCGTAACAATATTCGAAATAACGATTATTATCGAATATTCTCTTGAAAATAAGTGCAGTAACTACTTACTGCACTTATTTTCAAGAGAATTCAGAATTAAGAGTGACTCTTCATTATTCTTAATTAGAAAAAACTTTGCAAATCGATCAGTTGTTTGTTCAATTCATCAGCTTTTCAATTACCTAACTATTATTCGTTATTTCGAATATTGTTACGGCATTGTGTTGGTTAAGGAAAATACTTCTATATAAAATGTTAATCCTAAAATATGAAAGAACTTAGCACAGCTTTATCTACATAAAGCCGCGGTGCCGGGGTGCGGAACCATCCATCATTGTAATACTTCACCCCGTTAGTCTGCGGAAGGTTTGCCACCCCGGTTCCAACATATTGTTAGAACACCGCGGGTTTTTGTGGCTTGTCACAGGGGTTCTATTATGGCAAAATGAGGATGTGGGAGTGCCTCAAGGTTTGACATGACAAGATATTATTGCTTTAACGATACTGTCATATTTTCTGTAAAAAATAATACAAAAATGCTAATACTTACTTCCAAAGATTTTGCGTAAAAATAAGCAGAAATAAAACAAAATCTAAGAAGTTCAGCTTATAAAAACTAAGTTAATTGCTATATTCTGTGAGATACCAAATGTTTTTTCTTTTTTTTGTAATTATACTTTTGGAGCTTTGTTTCTCCGAATAAATTACACAGCGAAACGTTTATTCTCTGTTGGAATTATGAATGTAGTTCTTTTATCGCTAAGGACTTTTCGGGGGCAGCATCTAGATACTAAACAAAGGTCTTCCGTCATTCAAGTGACTGCTATTACTCAGGCCCCAGCTGAAACAACGGAGCCACGCTAAATATTACACAAATAATATGCAAATATCACTGTCTCTGAATATAACACTGTTTCCCCCCCCCCCCCATCTTGTATTGCGGGGAATACCATGGGGTAGTGTAAAATGAGTTAATTTTGCAATTCTCTATTCTATGTCTCAGGATTAGGGACTGGTATTTCCTTTGACTGATACGTGCTACCAAAAATTAAAAAGATATAATAACGTCTTAAAAATATCGCATTAATATTTTTATGCGATATTTTTAAGTTATTAAATAAAAAGAAATCATTTGTTCACAAGCAAAATGTGTCTTTAAGTTAATCAAAAATTAATGGATAATGAAGTTCAGATTAAGTAAGGCTTAAGGCTTAGGCTAGTCTTACTTTAAGTTTATAAAGGGCTCCTCTTAAAAAAGCTTTCCAAGTAATGATCGAACTTTCAAAATTACAACAAAATGGAGTTACTAATTGTAATCTAATTATAACTGTTTTTAATTTAACTCAGCTGGCTTGGTTGATAACTCTAAATAGTTAATCTTGCTTTTCCCAGGAATAGTAATAATATTGGTCAGCCATTTAAAAAAAAGAGATATTAATTAACGTGGTTCAAAGTCAAAAATTAATATGAAACAACTCAATCATGTTATATTTCACCAAAACTGTCAAGTTAGGTCTCCCTATTTTTCGGGCTCGCAACAAATTATACTTTGCTGGATATTGACGTGTTAACGCGTTCTGTTTGATTTATTGTTTAATTTCGTACTATTGGTGACAAGTAACGCAGGCTGTGAATGCCAATCATATAACTTGATATAAAAATCGTTGTTTTGATTATTTATAGGTGCTTCGGTCAATAGATTAAGGGCCGGTTTTTCAATAGTCAGATAAATTGTATCTGACAGAAAATCTGTATGTTTTTGCTGCACGTCGAACATAAATACTTCGCATATGTATGAAGTGACAATGAAAACATATTACCTCTTATCAGTCAGTTAGCATTTATCTGACTATTGAAAAATCAGCCCTTAGACTCTTAACAGATAAAACAAAAGAAAGTAAAAAAGAGATTACCGAATAAAAAAAAAATTGAGTCGTCACAACCACTATTCTGGGTCAGAAAGGCAGCTGGTTTCTACAGAACACGCCACAAAAACACAAAAAGAAACTGGATCTTTCAATATCTGCTATTGTGGATTATGACTGTCGCAATGTATACTTACTAAACTATCAATAATGTTGAAAAAGCGAATACAACATTTGGGCATTACGACAAAAACCATCCATTCAACTGTGAACCTTATTTCACAAAACATAAAACTCGATTCAATACGACGATAACATCTATTACCAGGCCAAGTTTTTGCGAAGGCGGAAGCCAAATGGGACATATGATGTGCAGATTTTGATAGAATGTGAGTTCCTTCACGATGATTCGGCTGTTTCTGGGAAAACATTTTATCTACAATTTTATGTTTCCCGAATTAAGCTGGAACTTTCCTATAGAAAATCACGCATGTTGTATCAAAAAATAAAACACCAAGTTCTTTTTATTTTTATTTGTTGTTAAGACTTTCGTAAATAAACAGAATTCCTTTTGAACTTGGGTGTAAGTGAAGCCCTCGAAGGCGTGCCTGCGTCTCTCGGCTCGTTTATTAGAAGCGAGCGAGCCCCGGGCGCTCGCCTCCTCAGTCGCTGAATCTTTGCGATGAAAATCGAATTTAAAATTATCCCCTCTCAGTCTCAGCCTTTTATCGTTAGACTCTCACATCAAAGGGAATCGACTAATACCTACAACGTGTTCCCAAATAGAAGCGTGGAGGCTCTTGTACAGGGGAGAGTAAAAACATCATCAATCGCGTCGCCTCGATGTTCCTACTCATGGTTTACGTAAAAGCTTTTCTTTTGATACGTTATCCAGGTAATTACGTGTGTTTGAGATTTAATCATTTAGACTAAGAATATGAATATTTCGTACATATAACTTATATGAATAACATAAAGCGAGCAAAATAACTAAATACGTACGTATTAATTAGAAGACTTAGTAACGTACACGCCAAAATATTATATTTGTATTTCGTCAGTAAGAACTCGGCAATTTTAAGTATAAGCCTTTTTTGTTTAAAATCATTTCTAGTTATTCCATTTATTTACATAAGTCGTCAATAAGTGTACCAATATTTTCTATTTTTATTTTATATTGCATTGTTGAAATTTAATAAATTAGATTCTGAATAGGTCATACTGATAACACATGCTGACCAACTCGAAACACTCACCCTCGAACAAAGTGAGTCAGCTCATTGCTCGTGACCAAAAAATGCTTCCGTTTCTATTACAAAAGCTCCTATAGAAATATCCCTGCTCTAATATCATTGTAATCAAGCCGAGCGTGTTCTGGAAGTTTCGCAAATCCCATCCAAAGCCCGCTGTAACAGGCAAGCGGGGAACTGTCAAACGGCGCGTGGTCGCGACGATGACGAATGAACGCAGAGTGAGTGAGCGGAGGAGCGGCGCGTAATGACCGGTGGAAGAATGAACGGATTACCAGCGGATAATTATATGTTATGGCTTTGCGGCTCTTGTTATAGATTTGTGAACGGGATGTTGCAACGTAAGCCAATAGTGGGTCAATGAATAAAGAGGATGTTTAAAAATCTATGAAGACTGCGTATTCACAAAGTGTCAATTTTTATTTACCTTTACAACATTGGACAGCAGCTATTTTTAGTAGAAAAAGTTAAAAGTTTTAGGCGCCTTTAATTTGGATAGGGTTTTAACCAGACAAAAAAACTTACTGTTTGAATCACGTATTACCTTTACGCTCAATAAAACCATTGGATTAAAAAGTTTTTTCCAATTTGTTATTGTTTTAGTAACAAAATTTTACAAATTACTAGAAACTTCCTACCTCTCTTAATTCACGTTGAGCGTTTGATAGACTTACAATGAGACTAGTTATCAATTGGTCACTCCTTGTCAATTTTTTTTAATACTAAGTAAATACAGTTGCGGTCGGTTTATTATTTATTGTCACAATAATGACTAACAGAGTAAATATATTATTTGAGCGCAGACACTGTACGTCCGTTTCCGGGATACGAGCGAGACATGCGGAAATCCATATCATAAATCGAAATATTATTTACCTTTGAGAAAACGACAACAATATAGTATAAAATATGTTTTGCTGTTTTTCCCGTTGCGTGGATGTGATTTTGTAAATGTAAGGATTTTGGCTATAGATGAACGTACGTTCACTCGAGAGGAAAATATTCGAAAGACTGAAAATACGCAAAAATATCGACATTAGTAATAGTTTTGAGGTGATTTGGTAACTTGTTAAACAAACTTACAGCTTGGTTCTGGGAGCAGTGTTTGACAATTTCTAGTGAAGGTGTATTTTTTGCGCCGTATCTTTCCGCCTTGATTCTTGTCTCTTTTTTAAGCTCTAACTGTATTTTGTACATGTGTCTTTCCTTTACCAAATACACCAACAATATAAATATATACAAAGTATATCAAGTTAGTATACCAAGCTTCTTGAAATAATCTTTACATTATTGCCATGGAGGGATACTTAATATAGATCGAGTAGCTCTTTTTTGTAGTATAAACGCACGTTTAATGTAATGTCAAAGCTACCCTTATGCTATATCGAAGTCTCGACTCAATGAGCGAGAAATATACAAGTTTTAATTGGTCTATTGTCAAAGCGTTCCTCAAACTGCGTAGAGCAAAGCATCCCGAGCTTATAAAGTTATCAATAGCCAACAAATGTATTCGGTCAATAACTGCAAGTCAACAAATACCTTACAGTACCAACCAAATAATACATATTGTAGCTTTCTTCCCCAATGCAACTGTAAGCAACATAACTACCGGCCCCACTGTGCGGTAATTCCCGCTGTCACGCGACCGAGGTTCAGCTAAGCTATTATGTAAGCCAATGGGAATCGAATGTCATTTTATAAATAACTCTGGAAAAGGTTAAAATGAATGAAGATCATTCCGCTCTTGGGCTTAATCAATAGATAATCAATGTCACCACGTGTGATACATAATACAAGACGTATTTTCCAAAGTTATCAACTATCTAAAAAGTGACATCCGATTCCCATTGGCTCACGTAATAGCCCAGCAGTGGACCGAGTTCGGTTCCCGGCCGCGCCAGCAATCGAGCGACAGACCGACGGATAATTGATGGAGGCATTAGTGGTCGCGTTCGTTCTGAAGCGGCAATTGTTAATAGCTGGTCGCAGTTGATTTAGTTCCGCGAAGAGTTATGTTAGATTGGCTGTTTATGACGATTTATGAGCGATTGTAAGTTGACTAGTTACAGCGTTGTTATTGTCGCCACGAAAAGAGTGAGGTTATTATTTAAAAGAACTCTTTTTTTACAAAACAAGTAGTACAAAAGGCCTAGTTCGATTCACAAAAAAAAGTTTTCACAAAAGGCCAATCACAGTTAATTATTCAACTTTGACGCCTTGTTACGAGTTACTTTGGTATCCTTTATCCGTGTTTTTGCGTCTCAATATACTATGATACATAGTTTTATGAAAATGACAGAAATACGTCACAAGAACAAACAAGTAGTTGCCAGTTACCGAGGTTTTAACTATAGGTACCTAGTAGGAATATTGGGACCGGCCATTAGTGAACACTGGGGTCGCTGATTGATGCCCCATACAAATTTTATTTTACAGGCTCGTTGTCGAAACCATAAAAAATCGAAAACTTGCTTTGGCCAGTGGTTGTGATTTTTTACGACCCGCCTCAAAAAATAAATTAAAAAGCCTTCGCGGAAAAATACCCAAATCATCACAATATACCGTATTAAAATCTGTTTGTGGTTTTGGGAGGGCTTGCATTCAACATACGAGTAAAAACAGTAACGGATAAAAATTGTGCTTTTACTATGTTAAGTCAAAAATTTTACAAACCGAATTATATTATTCGAAGCTAAAATCACACTTCAACTCCTATTGTAGGAACGATGTGATTGTAAATTCTGTAGGAATTTCTCAAAATATTCGTCTGCAGTATGAAGTCGTCAATCTTGATTTGGCCGAGCTCCGGGGCTTTTTACTTTACACGTCACGTTTGTAGCGGAGAGCTGCGGGGCGACGCTTGTATGTAGAGTATGTAAACGTAGCTGGCTATGTCAGTTATTTATACAGTCATGTATCCTAAAGTCAGAAAACTGCTTAAAATAATTTTAACGTCTATTTGCGTTTTCACACGTAATATTATATAATCTATATATATAAAAGAAAGTGGTGTTAGTTACACTATTTATAACTCAAGAACAGATTAACCGATTTGGATGAAAATTGGTCGAAAGGTAGCTTAGAACCAGGATATGGACATATGATACCTTTTACTCGGGAATTAGTCTCATTCCTACGGGAAAATCCCTTTTATCGCAAACGAAGTTGCGGGTACCCACTCGTTATTTATAATTTATGCACAGATGCACAGTAGATTTTTTACAACAATAAAAACAGTAAAAACAAAACATTGTACAAAGGTACTACTTGTCCATTCTACAGCCTAACGGCATGGACAGTCAAGGAGTAGGATAAGAAGTCAGTGGTATGGGATGGTGTGGATAACAGGGTCTTTGATAACAGGGTCTTCCAAAGAGAAACGCTGACGCAGGTAGGAAGGGGAACGAGGATTGTGTAGGAGGATATTGTATAGAAGGCATATAATGTGATTTCTTTCAGGGATGATTGGTTACTCGTGGCAGACACTAATTGTTATCTTATTACACTATATGTAGTCTATGCATGGTCTATCCTAATTAACCAATTTTTCATGATTGAATAGAGAGATTTCAGCGAATAGCAAAAATATAAATACATTTACCAGAATACTCCATTTAGCTTCAGAAAATAATACGTTGAAAACGAGTAAGCGGAATCCTCCTCGGCCAGTTTTATAAATAACTGGAAATTCCGGAATGACATCAAAATTCATTCTGGTAAATAAACAAGCGAAGCTCACGGAAAACAAAATAAAAAGTGCGTATTTCCGGCAATTATTCTCCATAAAAATATGATCGGAGCCAAAGCTACCGACGATTATTTACTTGCTTTTTGCCCCGTCTCGTTTTTTATGTATACAAGTTGGTTGGTTACCAGGTGAAAACGAATGAAGAGCGAATAAATAACCTTTGTTAAAATTGAGTTGTAACACGTACCAACGGCTGAAGATTTGACTCGCAAAGAAGCCATTAAAACTTATTTCTGTTTGTTGTTTAAGAACAATAATCACAACTGTCTTTAACTTTTTAATAATAATAATTAATAATAATAATTTATTGCCTTTAAAAACTGATGTGACAAATAACAATTTGAACGTTGGCATCTGCATTAGTTACAAACTGTGTTGCAGTGCCAGCGCCTTCCTCATAAAACAATTATACAATACAGGAATGCATCAGACAAGATTACATTAAAGAAATAACATATACATGCTTTGCTATTTTCAGACCTAAATTACAAAACAAATATGTTTTTGACTTATAAATTAACAACTAATATGACTATCTAATGACTAATGTAAAGAACTTAAAAGCTAAAGTAAAAAATAAAAAATATATTAAGTTTATCTACTAAATGTGAAGTTTGAATTTAGTTTTAATTTTGATGGATGTGTGCGTTTGTGTGTGTATGTGTATGTGTGTGTAGTGTGTTTGTGTGTGTGTGTGTTTGTATGTGTTTGTGTGTGTATGTGTGTGTAGTGTGTTTGTGTGTGTGTGTATGTTTTTGTGTGTATTTGTATGTGTTTGTGTGTGTATGTGTTTGTGTGTGTGTGTTGGAGCAAGATTAAATATCATGATAAAAGCACTTTTGGATATTCAGAATGAAAGTAAATTTTCCGTTGTTTCGTAAGTCAGAGACTTGAGCCAAGTAATAATTTTTGGTTTACTTTTTTTCTTTGTCAAATGATGGAAGTTTAGGATTTCATTACTTTTATTATAAAGATGAGAACTCAAGTGGCGGTTCTGATGTTTATTTAAGGAGAGTCTAAAGTCTTCTATGGGGCAGACATGAGACCACGGGTTGTTGGGGTCATATGCTGTTTCGGATTGTCTACGAAGCAGAGTTCCCAGGATGAACAGTTTCCTCACCGACAACACATCGCTTATTTCGTAAAGGTCAGAAGTAGCAAACCTGATAGGCTTTGAGAGCATAACCTTGAGGACTGCACGCTGGGCTCTTTCTATCTTAAGTAATTGTGTTTTCGCAACACCACCCCATACCGGAATACAGTATTGTAACGCAGATTGGACAAACTCAATGTCTTTAACTAAATACAGAGTAACAAGAAAAACCACGAGATTTATCATTTGCGGATTATTGCTAGCATAAAACGTAAAGTTGGTTACATGAAACAAGCAATTGAAAAGATATCGAGAGAGTTGTATGAAAACCTACATACTTACAACTTTCTCAAAATGGTAAATTTTCAAACAAAACAACAAAAAACTCATCTCTCCTTATTGGCAAGAAACTTTTTTATTGCTTTTAAGTGTTTTCACATTTAATCTATCGAAATAACTAACTAACGCTATGATTACATTTCGAATCGTTTACATTCTCCGGATCGGATCTAGTCCTGTAACTAACATAGGTATTTCACACACAAAGCACCCTTTTGTTAACTTAAGCGTAGTAATTAACCCAGCTACGGTAAGCGGTACATAAATAGAACCAATGCAGTTGAAGGAACGGGGTAAATAGGACATCTGTACTAATAAGAGAATAGGGGGAAGCAAATAGTTCAATAGAAATAGCGATTCATTTTATAATAAACTGTAGACGGTGTGGTGTAACATGTAAACGTAGGGATAAAGTGAAGTTTTCATTGCATAGTGGTTATCTAAATTTCATTTAATCAAGACAGTATTGTAAATAGTATGTGAAAATAAAAATAGCTCAAATAATGTTTTATTGATGCCGAAGCAATATATTTGTTTTTTTTACTTATTTTTTTTGACATTTCGCGTTTTTCATTCGTTGCTCTACACATTTTTAGGAAAATGTGTCATGTTATATCAGTTTTATATCGAATTATGTAGTTCTTGAACTTGTTTTAAGACCTCAGCTAACAAATATTGGACAAAGCTCTAAATAATTCACCAAACTTCAGAAGTATGAGAATGAAAACTTTATTTTCAACACAACAGCACGATTGAGATTCGTTTTGAGATCGCTCCAGCGTGTGATGTGTGTGTTCTGTTAGCAGATATCGGAGCTCCCCTTTGTCATAAAACGCGCCTCGCTAGAAAACATCCTCATTACAGACTGTCAATTTGATGTTATCGCGTTAAAGCCCCTTTTACACTTATTTGCCGGGTAAATCTCTTAAATGAACGCGTTGACGACAGTCGAACGGCGTAGAGATGGGACGGTATCGATAAATTCAATATCGGAGTCAGTTTTACCTTGAAAACTAAATAACATTTGAATTCTTCTTTTATTATAAAAATGAGTTTTAAGTTAAAGCCATCTTTTTTCTCGGAAAAGATTTGCGAGATCCAGTGAGAACAGAGAACTACACACAAGTCACACAGGTATAATGAAAAAATTCTTTCCTAGAAATATGATATTACATTTTAATTCTAAACATTGCTGCTTTCAAAGCTTTTTTAAGAGCTCTTACAGAAATGAAACAAATTATTTTCCTGTTAAACTTAAAATGTACCGTAGTACTAATTAGGTACGTAGCTTTCACAAATAAAACTAACACGGAGTTAAGTAATGAAATTACAGATGCATTTTAATAACATTAATACCATTTGATTCGAGGATGAGATTTTTTTTATTTATTTACAAAGCTTGGTGTTTAAGTATAATTTAATAAAATTGAATATTAAACTACTCAAGGTAGTTGTAAGTTAAAGTATGTTTAAAAGTTGTATGTTTCAGCTTTGCAGTGACAGGCTAATATAGGTTAAATCGTCGGAGCTCTTAAGATAGTTTTGATTGCTAAAATATTGTGTTACATAAATACGGCCCAGTTAGTAAAAATACTTATAAATCATTTTGAACTTTATTTAAACTCTTTAACTGTTATAGTTGTATTTTATTTTAAATTGTATGTATGTTATAAATATAATTGTTTTATAGAAATAAGTATAAATATCGATAATCGATAACTTCCATCGTGTTATGCACATGTCTCACATCATCTGGGTAGTCTCACGCTCTTCGTCACATTAAGAGGTTTGTTGACTCGTGTCATTGTCTGTAACGTTGTCACGTCGTTAGCACGCGGCGTAATCGGCAACCCTGATTATGGAAACCAAATCCTGTTACACGAGAAACCATATTATTCAAGGACATAACTATATACCTATGGGTCTTAGGTTTGTTAAATTATATCTATGTAAGCAATTGGATAAAACTTTGCTGTTGTTGGCAAGTTAAAAAAGTGATGACAAACACACAGACAGAAGGACAACTAAGCGATATTGTAATAGTTTTTCTTAAAAATGACCAAATATGATTGTCTGGTTTTGAATTGTTGTAATAGTTGAAATAAGCGTAGTTACATACTCTCTTGTGTATTTTTTTTTAGTGTCGCATAAGCATTCGTCGGAACTCTTTAATTCCGCTCAAACTTAAACATAGTGCTCGTTAAAAGTTTTGGTGGTCTGTACAGACCGACGTCATTAACATCGTTCATCAAACGGTATGGTTCCTGTTATACAAAGTAGTTACAGAGAAATGAAGCTGTATTTAGTCCATACAAAATTGTGTCCTCTTATTCCTCATTTCCCGCATCTAATCCAAATTAACCACTTTTTCCTAGAATCCTGTTACATATTCTACGTTTATTCATATTATTTTACCTAGAATTCTCTTAGAGTGGAGTTAAAATGTTGTAAAATGTGTTCTGCCTTGAAGTCTGCACTTAAATTACAAACCATGTAGAATTCACAAATCTAATGACAAATTTTCAGCAGCATCACAACTTAATCCTGAAAACATCGTTGCTTCTGGGAAATTTTGAATAGCTTTTAAATGCTTAAGACTCAGTATTTGAGCTTCAATGAAGTATAAATACACTTTCTCGAAAGCACATAATTCTTGGTCCGTGCAAGAAAGCAATCGAATTCCCGATAAAGTTCAATATCATTAATTACCGCTACTGACAGCCGATTCGTTTGAGGGATCGAATTTTCCAGAAAAATAATTTCGGTTCCACATATGAGAGCGTTCGGGTATTCAGCCTCACTTTTAATTAAACGAATTAATCAAACTCCCCCCTACCCCCCGGCACATGAGTAAAGAAACTGAACAGAGACAAAGCTTCTAAAGAGCTAGCAAAATTTATACCTATTTTGGTAGGGTTGGCACAATTGAATAAATTAAAAATATAAATGTACTTTTTTTTCAAATTTTTTATTAAAATAGGTTTTTTTTTACAAATTACATACTCTAAATATTTTTTTTTTATTACTTTTGGTTTTTAATAATTTGTTGTGTCTTTTAATCGAATGATAAATTCTAAATCTAATATAAAGTTTTTTCAAATAAACCAATGGGAAACACTCACATGGCATATGAAATGTACAATCTTGCAAACGTGCTAATATTTCATTACCAATATTAACATTTTTAATATGAAGATCAAAATATTCGCGAAATTTTTGCTCAAGCAATTCAACAAATTCAATAAAATTGTCAGGAGGTATTATCAAAAAACCTCATTTCACACTACCTTCATTAAAGTCCTTATAATGGCAAAAAAAAAAATCTTTTCCTATATTTTTAAATACTTTTTAAAAACTAAAACAAAAGTATTACTACGTATTATGTGAGAAACTCGAAAACAAAAACAAAACACGCACAACGTTCGAGCGTCGCGTCACGCCTGCACGCCCTGAGATTGACCACTGGCTGATCTAGTTTGAAGCGGTTTCTGCTCATACGTGACAAGCGGCCAGTGGTCACGCACACACACGCGTTGCACTTGTAGTGATGTACCTGTCACAGCGCATTCGTATGTAGCTTTGTCTCTGTTCAGTTTCTTTACTCATGTGCCCCCGAGGCCTATTTTTTGCCCCCCGCCCCCCCTCGAACCCGCGAGCTAGCGTCAATCACATGACGCAGCATTTACCCGCCGTTGAGGCTTATTTTTAATTAATTTTATCTCAGACTGTGTTTTTTATTACATTTTTTAATTACAAAGGACACATCGCTTGGAACGACATGTACTCGTAGGATAAAAGCAATTCAATCAAGCTTTTACGAAAAATACAAAATATTTAAAAATTTAAAACGAAAACAATTGTTATATTACGGGTTCCGTACCACAAAAGGAAAAATAGATGTCTGTCTATTCGTCCCCATACTTTTCTCAGAAACTCGTGAAAGTATCTGATTAAGGTCTGCAATCCCCTGATGCTGATTAAAACTTCTTAAAACCTAGACTCATGAAATTTGTCATGAGGCGAATTACGAAAAAAATCTAAAAAATACTTAGTACCAATTAAATTTCTCTTTATTTTTACAGAAGCCTCGCAATTAGCAAAGGGTAAAAACGGGACCCTAAAATCAACACAGCTTACTTTATTTTGTGGTTTTGATGTGCAAAAAACCCTAATCAAGCAAGAAAACACGTATATCTCACCTGCAGCACTAAGCTTCCAAATATCGTTTTCCTAGCAGTATTTAATATTTGCCAAGCCTTTGCTGCCAGCTTGATGTTTGGTATGCGGGGTCGCGGCCTGCGCATACCGCGGCGACCACGCCGGACCAACATTCTTTGCTCCATTCGACTCGAAATAACATGCCAGAGGTGACTGAAATATATTCAAACATTCAGACAGATTCAAAAGTAAAGATGTAGAAATAGAACATTGTAATAATGCAATATTGACGACCTCTGAAGCACAGCGAACGTATACGGGGTGTAAAAGAACTGCTTCCGAAATCAAAAACTGGGCATTTCTGGAGGGGTAAAGGTTACGTATTGAGCAAAAAAAAATTTTATGTTCTTTTTTTTAACTTATTTTCCAAAATTGCAATAAAACTATCAGATTTTGCGATGATTTCAAATTAAATAGGGTTTTAATTTAATTTGCAACGTAAATAATCGCACCTGAACTGACAGTTGATGTGTAAGCGCGATGATTTCATGCGGCGAATATGACTTTTCAATCCTTAATAACTTTTTTAAATTTAGTTTTCTGGGTATGCTGTTAGTGAATTTAGTTACTATTGAAGCTCAAGAATACATGGTTTCAGGCTTCGGAAGTGGTCTTTTTACACCCGTTATATGGGCCTCAAAACTGGTTGGGTCGGGCCAACTTCGTTAAAATGGTTTTTCGACATTGGCTCGGGTCTGGATGGAACTAGGTTGTCCCTAGTCCATTGTGTGGTACCTATTATACAAGCACTAACTGTACTGATTTTGGGGCCACACCATTTTTGTGTAAGTAAAAAAAAATAAACATATTCTTTTTTTTTTGTTGTTTGGGTGGCACCACCAAGCACTAAACCATCTTCGAATAATTGTTTCTTATACGCGAAGTATTTTTTCCAATTTTAAGTTTTAGAATAAACATGTGACATACGAGTACAGTTAAAAACTTTACGAACGGTGAGAAATAGGCTATTGATCTTTTTGAATAATAAATATAATGTATGGGAACGGTGGGTAAATATTAGTACTACATTACGTATTATTTGACGGATGATGGACCATAATAAAACTACGCGTGAAATAAACTCATTAGCAAAATTTACTGAGTATTAATAAGCCTTTAATTCACTAAAAATTCTAAAGTATTTTATCGTTAATTGGTAGCTCTCATAATAAAATGTCAACCAAAACCGCTATTTCCTAAAACGACGTCGAGCCACTTGGCCGACAAAGGTCTAAATCCGTTTAAAAAGTCCCTTCAAATAGAGCATGAAAATTTCAGCAGAAGGGATTAATGGTCCGGCCTAATCATTATTTAACGAAGGTACGAGTGTACTTACGATTATGAAGAGGGCTTAAAAACTGACGGCACCTGTGCGGACTATTGTCCAACATGTAGGGGCGGGGGCGGGGGTTAATCATCCCTGTCTCACAGAGTTATGGACGCAATTTTTTAGGAGTTTGTTTTTTTTGGAATTTACTCAGTTAAAGGCCTGGTTTGGGTTTGGTATAAAAAAGTAATTAACAATCAAAATTATAAATTACAAGCTTATAGCTAGGCACGCGGTTTCGCCCAAGTTAATTAGAGGGAAAGCTCCCATTTTTTCCCTAGTACTTTTCATTGCTGCTCTGCTAATACTAGTCGTTAAAGTTAAAAAAAAAAATACATATAACATTTCTCAATAAATGGACTATTCAACAAAAACATTTTTTTTCAATACGAACAAGAAGGCATTTTCTAAGATAAATACGTTCAATCAAACGAACATTTCAGCTTTTTAGTAGTAATTTGAAAAAAAATCTAAAGGTAGATGGAACAAAATTCCTGTTTACAACCAAAACTAGCTTTATAGTCTTAGGAATTATAATCACATCCAATATTAATTAAAAAGTTGAGATTACATCACGAAACTAATAGAAACCGAGGATTATTTCCTTACTACAGGAAATAATCTTTTGCGGGGTATCAGAGTAAACTACTGTTTGGACACTGGCATTAATTTTCATGAGCGCGCATTTTCCTCGTATGTTTAGGAACTTCAGGATCAACCACTACTTATGTTCACTCCAATCAGACATGAACCTTATGACAAAGGAAATAAAGACAATAGCCCTCCGGCAACGGAAATAGTTGATATGCAAAATGCTCGTGTTGATTAAATTAAACCTAACAAGGATAGAGCCATTTGGATTAGGGGATCGGGGGAAGTGGTTCGGATTATCTAGATTTTATGATTCGATCGTTGAAAAAAGTTGGAAAGTGTGGTGATGGCCAACTAGATAATATTTTAATAAATATCTAGGAGGTTTCGAATACACTTTTGATTAGCTTATGGTCATATTATATAATATATAACTTTATTAATTTTTGCGTTTTGTTAACATCTAGGCCCGTATTTATAAATCAATCTCAAATCTGAGATCGGACTTGAGATCAATCATAGGTGACAAGCTCTTGATTGTGAAGTCTTATGAGCGTGTCAGCTGAGATCGATCTTTAAAGCGATTTATAAATACGGGCCTTATTTCTATCAGTAAACTAAAAATACGCCAAGACTAAAC
Source organism: Emmelina monodactyla (assembly GCA_916618145.1). Taxonomy (NCBI): domain Eukaryota; kingdom Metazoa; phylum Arthropoda; class Insecta; order Lepidoptera; family Pterophoridae; genus Emmelina; species Emmelina monodactyla. The sequence continues at coordinate 10,252,497 of OU745302.1, read as the reverse complement.
ATATAGCCGATACTCGACAAGACACTGTGAACATCAATATTTAATCGCCCTTCAGAGAATTCCTCTTAGCATTAGCAAAACAAATGCAAATAGCCAGTGTTTCTGCGCAAATTAAACGGTATTATAAATTCCAGACTGCTCGGGCCCAGGATCGTCGGCATTTGAATAGTATTCTAGCAGATACTTGCTACCTACGAGAACAACTCCAGTGTAAATTGCTACATGTAATATGTAAATGACAACCGAAATTATTGCATAAAGCACCTACCTAAAGCTTAATTAAAATTTACTTAATATTGACGGCAGTCAAAGCACTTAATGAAACTTTACGACTAAAACTCCTTTAGACATAGAACAAGTAAAGCAATATCTCGTAGAAGTATATATAAAGTAGCCAATTACAGAAACTCAGAATGTTGAAGAATCTCTTAGTGAACCAATAAGAGAACTCGTCTAAGTCCAGATGCAACTTTAAACTAGTTTCAGAATTCACTCCGGAAAGTTAAATTAATTTTCCAGGTAGAAAAAATACTTATTGCTATTTGTTGAACCAACTAGGAGGTCATTTTAAATCCAACACGACACTTGGATAAAGTTACTGTAATTAATTTTATCGTAAACTTAAAAAAAAACAGTTAAAAGAGATTAAGCACGATTATCTTTTTGATGTTGAAAGCGTTTAACATAACCCAAACACAGCACAAAGCGAATTGTTTCCAAACTTTATAAAACTTTCGTTCAGTGAAGAGAAAAATCTTGGAGTTCAAAAGGCTTTATCGTTTGAATGGAAGTGCGTTCAACAGAACGAGGCTTCCAAGTAGCCGTGCCTTTTGTTCTACCAACAAATTACAACCGATTCGAATTCATTACAATAACGTGAAAATGCGCAGCAGAATACTCTCTCTCCTTTCTGTTTTGTATTCTTTATGGAGTTAAATGAGTTGAAAAAGTTTTCTTAAGGTATTCTTTTGCCTCTTCACAAAAGTTGTGATAAAGCAGTACCGATTCAGGTGCTTTACGATATTGGTAAGTAAATTAAGACTAAAGAATTTGAAAGAATAATATTTCAGAGATTAAGAGAAAATATATCCTGGGATTTAAATGAAGAGCCCATTATAGGAATGGATTGGAAAACTGTCCAACGCTTAACAAATGTTCTTTCGTTCTATCTTCCGCAGAAAATGAACGAAGACTAAAGTCTCAATGGCTTGGTATGTGTTATGATGATTAATCACCGGTTGACGATCAGAAAATTCTGGAAATTGAATTCAAACAATTTCTTTGTGAAAGTTTTATTTCTCAAATATTTCGTTTCAAGAGAACAATGTATCATTTATTTTCAATTGAGATGTTGAGTCAGGTCGCGTTTTGTTCTGTTCTATTCTCAGAGAAATATTGTGTTTGGTTCGAGCTTGTTCAAGGATGAAATTCTGGGTGCGAGCGCTTGTAATGTGACACAGAAAAGACATTTTGCAGTGTACTAAAGATGTAGTGTAGCAATAGTGTAAGTCATAACGCCTCCAGAGAGGTCAGCACGAAACTACAGGCACAAAGCAGGTTATGTTATACTTGTTCTGTTAAGTAATAAGTGACGTAGTGCATGTTTTGCTGTGTTAAATAAAAAACTAATTTTGAAGTTAAATCATTTAAAATAAACAACCACAAAATAACAGTAACTAAGAAAACCAAAATTGTTGTTTCCTTACAATTTTCTTATTATTTCATCATTTGGAAATTCCTGTGTTTACATCGAATTCGATTTTATTTTTTAAAAGCATATTAGATTCACAGAAGTTTCTTAGTAAATCTTTATTTAGTTATTATTCATCAGCCATAAACTTTGGATATTTAAAAGATAAATTATATCAAATTTCAACTTTAAAAGATTGTCTTATGTAACTACTTTTAAAGAGCAGACATTTGGATGAACATAAACAGAAATAAAAAAAACGCCAAATACCTACTTAATTCGTACGTATTAACGAATGATTTTATTTGAAGCTGTTATTTTTTAATGAAAAAAAAAATCCAATTACTCTGTGAAGTTGCCTCGTTAGTTGTTGAATACAACACGTAAGCCAATTAAGGTTGTGTGTTTCTTTAGTGTGGTGTGCCTCAGGGATCGTTTCTTGGACCGCTACGTTAGCTCAACTACCAGAGGCGAATGGCAGCTGTTAACTCTCCCCCGGGTGATCTCTGCTTTTGCAGCTTTTTACAAATGGCTTCCGGCTCTCACCGACCGGGTGTGGAAGCAAACATATTAAAAGACTTTGTGGCACAGATGAGAGTGGATGTTTCGTTTCCTTTTGTGATCTTTGCATTGCATTTACATCTGAATATATTTTACAAATTTGTGTTAGAGTCATATTTGTTTTTAATACTAAATATAGTCTGTAATACAATACAATAGTATCTAGAGGTATTAAATTTTTAACAGAGAACGAACATTAAACAAAAACAAAATTGAATAAAATTACAATAGCTTCATAGGCGGAGAATTGTGTTTTTGGTTTCAAATTGAAAAACTTTGGTCAAATAGTTGTATATTTTAGGTATTCGTGTTCTTTTAACAAATCAAGTTTTTGAAGCTACCACAACCTATCAGGAGTTCTCTTTCGACTGCTGTTTCTAGTTAACACGTAGCTTCCCAAATATTTCCAGTATATTTCTAACAATGAGATCCGTGGATAACCCCCCGAGACCTATTCTGGTTATACTGTATACGGTTTTCGCTTTGTGTAAGGTGGTAAAGGTTACAGGTATAAATAAGTTTCAGGTTTGTTATAAGGAAGTTGGGGGAAGTTCCCAAAGCGACTTTAATCCAAGAATGTGTTTGGAAATTAAACGGAGTTTGGGTTCTGGAAAACTATACGGTTAAACAAAGAACTCTTTCTTTGGTTTTTAGGTAAAAATACGATATAGTTAAGTATTTATTGTAATATGTAAAATAGTTTTTTACTATTTTAAAATGTTAGTTTTTTCGTTCTCGTAGCCTCCTATTTTGTATAACTTACTAGATATTCACCTTGCAGTTTCACCCGCATCTTAATGCTTTTCCCGTGGGAATGGGATACTTTCCCGCGCTATTTAATACTCCTATCTTCGTCAGGGATAATTTTAAAACTGGCGGCAGTTTTAAAAAATCATCAGTCAATAATTTCGAAGCCTATTCAATTCAAAAAAACTTTTTTTTTTCTTTTTATAATAATGGAAAATTTCAACAGTCATTAAATGTTTAAAAACGAATAAATTCCTCACGTTTAAAACCTTTTAGACACCTTGTTCAGAAAGCAGGAGCATTAGTTCTTTAAAGCAGTAAATTTTCTTTTTCTTGCTATTACCGAGGTATAGGAGCGTTGGTAAAGATTTCTCGACTTAGCTGCGAGCTGCATGTAATAGGAACAAATGGGCAGGACTCGCGTATAAATTGTGCTTTCCCTAATGTAGAGTTAGTGTAACCAGCACGCCGAGGAGAATCTCACACAAATAGATTTTCCGAGCCATTAACTAAGCTGAAAATACCAGAGTGTGAGGTTGAGAACTATCATTATTAACATGAAAGGGAAAGGCACCAACTTCTCTTAAAAACAATGGACTTACAAATAAAGGCGACAAAACATTTCATTTAATGTAGAAACCGAAGGAAATAATATCTTTCTTCTTAACATTTTATCTATAACTATCAAATCATTTCCCTTAATAAGAATAGAATCTTACACGTTTAAAATACATACAAAAGGTAATATTTAATTAACCTACAATGTAAGTGGGAAGCAAATCTAAAAGCTAACTGTTTATCTTCCTACATAAAGGTACTATTTCCAAGTAATGTAATCAACGCGAAAATACCGAGAAATAATTTTAAATTAACTTAATCCTGAGTATTTGATTACAAAGCTATTTAAAATCTCGACATATCTTGTTAGAATTACCCTTGTCTAATAAACTCGGTTTATGTCACAAAATGTTAAGCAAGGACAACCCTGCCACAGAATTAAGCATTAACAGAAGGTAAATACAGTCCACTAGTGAACAGTTAAGTTGATAATTTTGTTTAGTTTCTTAAAATAACGGCAAGGTATTAAAAATAATAATTGAACTCAATCATGTTATTTTTTCTAACGTTGCAACGTACACACAACAAAATAAGTTTGCGATCACTAGCAAAAACAGATATATTTTTAATAATTTAACTTTGTCAAGAATAATTGTTTATATAATATCTTTTTTAATTAAAAATATAGTTTATGTAATTAAAAAGATGATCTCTTATAAGTTTTTGATAACGAAAAAATGTCGTGGTACCTTTGCAACGTGGTCACGATACAGGATTGGGAAACGGAAACTCTGCTTACTATTTTGCTCTCGTAGAATATCCTTCTTCTCTCATCTCTCAAAGTTATAATTCTTGCACGTAAAACTTCTAATAATCTGCTTGGCATTTTATTCAATCCAGATATCCTTCAAAAATATTGAAAAACCGCTTTTATCGACTTCATCAGATTTCTGAATGAGACGCTACGGCGGATGAATCTTCTTTTATATGGAAAAAAAATTGAAATTTTAGAATCTTTCATATTCGAATTATGTATTTTTAAATAGAGAACAAAAAAATAAAAATAAATCATGTTATATTTTATCGTAGTTACTAAAAAAGATTTCATTTTTTTGAACCGACCGCAAACTTTTTTTGATGTGTGTAACTGTAAACGGCTGTTTCAAGTTACATTATTATCCATTTTATATTATTGGAGAACGGCCGTCCAAATTCAGCTTTACAAAATGTTGTAGATTTAAAAACTAATCTATAAAATATATTTCATGTTTTTCCAAAGAAATAGTTATTTGCAAAGGTCAGAACTAAAATGTCAATTACACGTTGTGTCTATTAATGTTTAGCTCTATGGTGTGGGCGGTTGGCAGCGGGATCTCGACAAGCTTACGTCATTGTTATGACAGGCAGCCCTATTTTGTGAATCAAGTGAAAAGTGATTAAACATTAAATAATCCCCCGCTTTCGGTAAACAAGCGGATCATTGAACACAGTTATATGGGACTGGAAATATTTCTCGTATAGAAATGTATTTAAATGACTATCAAACAAAATACCATATAAACAATAATATTTCAATGGCTTGGCAAAATGCGTGTAGTTTTTTTTTTTCTAAAATTGATGTCACCCATTCCAATTTCAAGCTTAAGCGTGTCAGAACATTTAAATCTTCGTAGCTCTGTTTTTTTTTTACATTGGTAAAACGCAAAACGTTTGCCGCAAGCATTCGGTACGGTATTCTTTGTCCCGTCTGCGCGTGGACATAAATTGTTGACTTCAAAGCGAGCCGGAGTAGCGGCGGACAATGCGGGGGTTGGGGGGGGGAGACAAAAGGAATGTAGGCCGTGGTCAGACAACTCCCTCACTACTTCCAGAGGCTTATTCTTGGTAACTGACTAGATAAGTGACAAACCTGCCTAGCTAACCAAGACTTTTTATACAAGCTTGTGCTTAAATTATCGTGGAAAATCAAAGTCAAAACTAAAGCCAAGTTTTGTATCGTATATCGTGTATGAAAAGAATAACAGCATGTTGTGTTTATTGCTTTAGAATGTAAAAAAAAACTGAACCACCACTTTTTCGCACCAAACCACAATCACGAGTTATCACTTTTTTAAACAAGAACACAAATGTAGTAGAGCATCAAATATGTGTAGATTACTTTCGCCATCCAGCTGCTTCTCAAGGCAGGTGCAGAAGCACTAACCCAGACTATCTTTGGAGACCGGGATTTTTCAGTGGATACATTCACGTCGATCTGCTTGTGGTTTGCATCTGCCGTGCTTCGCGCGTGCTTCGTTTTCCGCACCCGCTTGTGTCGGGCAGACTGGCCCGCCGCCGTTACCTTGTAGTATGGGGTCCGAGATTGAGTTCCCGTGGCGACACTCGTCATCATGCTGACGTTCGTTAGGTTACTGATGTTACCAGTATCTGGGAAGTCCACGGTTCGGATAAAATAATCCATTGTTAAAAAAACTATTGTTTAAATACACAATATGAAATTCTTATGTGGAAGCAAACAAGACATTGACAGGATCTGTCATGTCATAATGCAGATTTTTCTAAACAGCAAGCATATTATTTACGTAAGGCATGGTCCGACTAGATATCGTAGGTGATAATTGTGATATGGAAACACGACGACAACAAATGCCGATATTTCACTTTCTTTCATCTAAGGATCTTTGAATTTTGCAATTTGGCAAAAAAAGCCATATGATAATATTCAAATTCAAATAATTACTTGTCATCTTGTGGTTATTTAAATAAATTTACATAATTATGTAGGTACTTTTTAGTATTTTGCTTTCACCCAAAACTAAATAAATGACTTTTCTTATGTGGAAATGAGGAACCTACCTATTTCCGTGATGTAAAAAGCACATGTTATGTTATCCTATTTTTTCTTTCAAATCTGTTGAGCTGTTTTTGCGTGATTAAGCAGCAGACAACATATTTTTTTAAATAAAAAATGGATTATATTGGAGATCTTCAACTTTTTTCCAACCATAATGTACTATCGCCATTGCTCTCCGTCCGACATCAATTCTGCAATCGAATTAATAAATCTAGACTTAGATAGCATTAGTGTTTGGGCTAAGTCTTTTGGACTGCAAATAAATCCCAAAAAAACACAGGCATTAGTTGTAGGTAGTCGGCCATTGCGTAACCGACTCGATTTGTTGTCGTTGCCAAGCATTATGCTGGATTCCGTTCCGATTGGTGTCGTTGACAGCGCAAAAAGCTTAGGAGTAATCATTGATTCATTTCTAAGCTGGAATTTGTATGTCGGCGACATCAGTCGGAAAGTACATTATTCCTTCCACTCATTGAAAACTCTCCAACCCTATCTACCTCTTTCTACCAAAATATCCCTTGCGCTATCTTTAATCCAACCTATAATTGACTATGCAGATACATGTTACCCTGATGCCACCGAGGAGCTCTTTAATAAACTGGAACGCTTACAAAATCTTTGCATAAGGTTTATTTTTAATCTCAAAAAATTCGACCATATTTCCCACTTTCGCAAGCAACTCCAGTGGCTCCCAATCCGTTTTCGTAGGAACACTCGTATTCTTTGTTTACTCCACAATGTCCTTAATAATCCTCACTACCCTTCCTATCTCCGAGATCGCTTCTCTTTCAACCATCCTGAAGATGCGACCTGTAGACCCCTAAAAAAGTACTTCCTTTCCGTGCCAACCCACTCCACTGATTTCTTTGCCTACTCCTTCACCGTGTACGCAGTCAGACTCTGGAACTCGCTTCCTGTCGAGATTCGCGAAATTAAGACTATTTCTTTATTTAAGAAAAAAGTTAACTCCTTTTATCTCTCTCTTTCATAGTTTATTCTTTCCAACTGTCCTTAAAGTATAACGTGTATTTATTTATTTTATTGTATATATATTTAGTAAGTTAGTATATTGTTATTGTATATGTGTATTATTATATGTACGTGTATGTATATAATATTTGTATGTAGGTTTTATGTATTTGTACGCACAAAAATTGCAATTTTTCCTTACTTTTCTCCAACGGCGGGTCTGCTGGAAGAGATTCCTTACTGGAATAAGCAGTACCTTTGTGTTTATGTGTCCTTTTCTGTGTTATATTTTTTTTTAAACTGATGTAGCTATGTATAAATACATAAATGTTAAATAAATAAATAAATAAGAGCCATAAAACGAAGCCCGCTCCGCACTAGATCGTTTTTTTACTAGCCTACCTTCCAAATGTATTATTCCAGGGTATAGTTTATCCATGCACCAAATATCATTATATCCGTTTGCTAGTTTTTGTAAATGAATGACAAAATTTCGCATTTATATTATTATTGGATGAACATTAATATTATTAGTGGGACTTGGAAGTTTTTCAGGTAGGAAGGTAGGTACTTTTATGTTTAAAAAACTCCGTACATTAATATTTCCTTATTTTATAAAAACACTGCGCAACTTTTTTATTATTGCATTGTTATTTTATTCTTCGTAAAGCAAATACATAAAAATAGAAGTTCCCAAAAATTTTTAAGTACCTACAACTTTTAAAGCGCTTGTTTAATTTAGTTAAAATATTTCTCTACTCTATTAAGTAGTAACCATCATCATCAGATTTTGAGTCATCATCGCTGATTTCATCCCAGTCCTTCAGTTCATCTCGATCGCTGTCGGCAGCTGGATTACTCTCCGACAGTGCCAACGTCACAAGCCTCTTTCTCTTCTCCGACAGGCGCCTTGCTGTCGACCGGAACGAGTGGGTCGACGATATAGGGGATACCTCCGAAGACGGGTAGCTGTAGTCGGTAGGCACTTGGTAGCTCCCCGAGGGCAGAAGGGGATAGCTTCCAATAGGATGCAGCGGGTAGTAGCTGCTCCTCCGGCCTGCCGTGATCTCCGGGACCACGGGGTAGACCATGGAGTCAGTATATGTTTGCTGCACAGTCATATCGGTTGGTCTATAAGGCTGCCCCATCGATACGGAGTCGCGATCTCGCTCGTCCAGACTCATCATGCTGGATCCTGGTGAAATTTCGGGGCTGTCCATCATTGTACCGTTTTCTATTTTTTGTGGATTCTACATGTTTGAGAATTTAAATAATGGGCATTTGATGTATGGACGAAACAACAAACACAGACTAGAGGCTGACAGGTTTTATTTCCAAGCAGAGACTAGCATCGATATTTTTTTAAAGGTATTCCATCGTTTTAGATTGGTTGCTGTATTCCAGTAATAAAAAATATTGCTTCCAAGAATGTCAGTTTAAAGGTATGGAATGGAGTAATAAAATCTGTGAGTAGGTAAAAGATGTAAAATGAATATCACAAAATATTTACGAAACAAGATCAAAATCTGAGTATTTTTTGTTTTACTACCATGAGTTGATTGATTTATTTCATTAACTTCCATCAATTAAAAATAAATCAGATTAAATTAATAAGGTTCACTGGAGATAAAGTTACCTCAACAGCAAATTTACTGTTGAAATCCTATGTCATTATGAGTCACAGACTTAGGTCACAGATTATGAGTACCTACAACAAAAAGTGCCATTACAAAAAAAAAAAGGCTCGTCTTGGGCCCAGACTACCTCATTTTGTAATTATTCAGATATGATTAAGCGTGAGTAAGAAATAAAAACACCCTTTCAATATTGATAAATATATAGTGAAGTACACGGAGGTATATTACCTTTATTTAGTCCCTCTTTTCTAACAAAAGCTCAAAACAATAATGCCTCTGTGCGGAGTAAAACTCCGGCGACGCTAATTCATGTGAATGCGCTCTAGTTTTCTGGATCCAACTCGCGTCATAAATCTGGAATACCGCACAACTTAAATATTTACAACTCTAGCTTGAATTTCTTATTTCTATCCAGAAACCGAGCCAAAACTTGAGAGCAGTCTCATGAAATGAATCATCATGTAACGTTCTAACTGCCCGTTGTACACAGGCACATAGACACACATTTAACCGTTTTCAACTAAAACTGGCGAAATATATTGTATGCGGAAGGCTTCTCGGGCAAAATACGGTCTTGCAAATTCGTTTTAGAATTAGGTCTGTTCGTAGCTTCGTGGAGTGTGCGCCAGAGTGTAGCCTCGGAATGGAAGCTGTGGCGACGAGGTACAGCTGACAGAAATATTACAAACAAGCTGAATGCTGCTTGAAGCTTCAAATATACTATTTAAATTCTCAAATTTAAGTCAAAAGCTTTTTTTATAATGAAATGTTTAAATGTTATCTACGGTATGATACTCTAACCCTTTCCCAAACCTTAGTTTGACTTAAAGAATGCTTCACTAAAGCGTGCTTGCTTCCAAAAGCATGTATTGATCTTTGAGTCAGCCAAACAAGGTGATAAATTATTGTAGCAGAAGTCAATATCACAGGTGCTAGTGCCATATACCAAACTTCGACTATTGACAAAAGATTTTATAATAGCCCTACAAAAATCTAAGCTAAGTCTGTGCATACAAACGTCTTAATTTATACGCTTGCTTTCGTTGGGCTAGTTTCTAATCTTTCCTTCTCTTATCCATGATAAGAAGACAGAAAGACCATTACTTACACCTCTACAACTTGTTTATTATAAACCACTTAAAAACTATATCTCATACCAAAATATATTAAAAAGGCTGGCTAACAATCCGAACCTATTTGGCAGGGATATCAAATTAGTTGGCAAAAAAGTGTGTATTTGTGCTAGGACAATCAAACGAAATCTCTCGTGTTTCGATCGAAGCAGTAAATTAGTTGCGCAGTGGCAGCCCGCCAGCTCCGGCACGTGATCTACCGACGCGACGATAATAAATGTATACGAGTTTATACTTGACTGTTGGATCACTGCCTTTAGGTTTAAAAAACAATCTGAAATATTTGTGGAATCATTTATATTGCAAAATAACAGTCTGCTACACTGCAAGATATTTCAGTATATATTAATTTTAAATTAGAAATATTAATTTAATTACAATTCCATATCAACTTATATTGGTATTTCAAACAAATCAAACCCACCGTTTCTTAATAACGAAACGAGAAAAGTGTACACCATAAATGAGCACTCTATTTAAACCGTTCATTTTTTAAACACTGTAATTGAAATGGTTAAATGTGAACCATTATTCCTTTTAATTCCTGAAGTACATCATCAGTTTAATGGACTTGTCAAACGGTCCAAATGAACGAAAGAAAAATACAATGAGTGCGAGTGGAGAAGGCAATAGACGAGCGATTCCAACTGCGACGTGAGACGCGGACGATTGATGACTGCTTGATCGATTCTTTAGTGTGCTGCGAACAGGGAAATACAGATATTACTATAACTACTATACACTCTTTTAGCTTTAGAAAATACTCGAATTTTTTGTTCTTGTTATACCTATAAAAGTTTTTTAGTAATGATAAGTTCTACAATATTACGGTAAGGCAAAAAATATCTTAAAAATAGTCTTCCAATGAAACGAACAATAAATAAGATTGTATCATATGCTTTAACATGTTTTTGTTCCTTTAAATAAGTATTTCGGCAAGAAAGGGCCCAAGATGGAGAAATATTTGAGGTTTTAGCGTAGACATCAAATGAAAACTCACATTCTCAGTAAATATAACATAAATGCCATTTTCAAGCATTCAATCTTATTCCGACCACCAACAAACCATAAAACCCGCTCATACAACGTATTCATCTAGCTCTTGTCCCTGCAGATTGAACTACCTCCTGAGCGGCTTGTCGGCGTGGTGGTGGCACGCCGTGAACGCGTCGCTGCACGCGGCGTGCTGCGCGCTGGTGGCGCGGTGCGGCGCGACAATCGCGCGTCTCGACCGCCCGTTTGCGGCGCTCGCGGGCCTACTGTTCGCCGTGCACCCGATACATACGGAGGCTGTGAGTACTGCTTTATCTAGGCCCCTGTTTTATTATATAGAAAATTGTTTGATAGATGTTGACTTGATGCCTACGTAACTTTATTTACTGAACTAATATTAAGCTACCGGAGTTAGGCTCAAAATATTAAAACGAACTTAACTTCTCAAAATTACGTTTACAAATGTTCTGCAACAACTTATTTACATGCACAAAAATAATCTCTTAGGTCCATCAATACAAACACGCGGCAGCAGGTCAAGCCACTTTTGTCCCCCTCATAACTTAAAAACGATTGCACAAATGTTAAATTTAACCAATGTATTAAGATTGGCGAGATAAATATATGCACTAAATTTAATTTCAAACTTCAAACAGTTATTGAAAAAATAACATCTAAATCACAATTTTTCATACTGATTGAGCTTTATATCAAGACTATATCCCACTTCAAGATGACCTAGAAAGTTCAAATTTGGCATACATATAGGTAATTGGGTACATACCATGGGAAAAATCCGGAAGTAGTATTTTTTATAATTTCTTTAACAATTTTTCAATAAATTGTTTGTATCAGAAACACTTACTTAGAATGAAACCCTCTGTGGCGCAGCGGTATATGTTCCGGACTGTAAAGCGTCATAAATTAATTTCTTGACTGACTATTGAACTTGGCACCCATTTAGATCTCACTTCTTTTGTTGTTAACATCATATTGGACTTGGCTCTCATTTTACATAATTTTTTTACGGGATACTATTTTACTAAAACAACAACTGGCAAACAGAGCAAAACGCTACATTTCCATCCATAGCTTCCGCCGTATGAATCAGGGTGACACAACATGCATAAAATCACATTCTCTATTAGCTGTTACATACTTTTGTATGAATAATTCAATGCATTTGTTTACCGGAATGTGTCTCGGTGACAAGAAGGAATAATATTTAACTTGCTAACTTTACCATGTTATTATTCTTGTATGAATGAATTACTTAAGCATTTTATTTTAGGCAGGTACACTAAATCAAAAATCTCTTTATTCAAATATACTATGCTTTACGTACTTCATTATGATGCAATCTTTTAAGTCAGCTTTAAAGTAGATACTTGATATAGATAATAATTTCTTACCGCTCTAGGTAATAATGGCTAATAGGCTCCGGATCGAGTTTATAGAGCTTCTTCTTTTTACTAACTTTAATAACACAGTGTCGTTTGCACTAGTTATAGTATCTAATAACAATACGGAAATAAAAAAAAATGTTTTACTGGAAATGTGGAAATTTACACAACTCCAAAACGGCTTTACGGACTTTGTTATTAATTTTTATTTCATACACCTACGAGTTGAATGCAATCAAAAATATCACAACAGATGCATTTTTGCGTGGGAATATATTCGCTTCGGGAAAAAGTCGCTTGCGGGTAGTTATTGCAGACGGACGCATCTTATAATTCTAGTGTCTTAATTGCATTTTACTAATCTATTACTATAGCGAGTTACATTACACATTACGAAAATGAAATGTGATAAGTGTTCTAAACTTATAAATAAAAAATCACCTGGTATACTATGTAATAAGTGTAATAAATGGTATCATGCATCATGTATGGCCATATCTACAGAACAGTTAAACGTGCTTCAAAACACGGACTCAGTGGACTGGAAGTGTCGTATGTGCTCCGGTACCAAAGCGAGGCGGGTATCATGCATCCCACCAGAAGCCGATGACGACAGCAACGACCACGAGATACTGAGCACCAGCGTCACCAACCAAATACTAATGGACATTCGTCGAGAAGTGCGCGAAACCATACGCGTTGAACTACAAACTTCGCTGCAGTTCATTTCGGACAAAATCGATGATTACGAAATCAAAATGCAGTCGCTAATGAAGCAAAACAAGGCGCTTGAAAATCAATGCTTTCACCTTCAAAACCAATGTAAACATTTAAATGTTCGTAACGATGCATTGGAACAACGATTATCAGTTGTGGAACAAGTGCAGCTGGTAGATCATGTTGAACTATGTGGTATACAAGAACAAGAAAATGAGAACATTGTAGAAATATGCAATAAAATATGTAATCCGCTAAAATTGAAACCTGAGAACATCTTAATAGCGTATCGAAAAAAAAAGAAGGGTAATTCTAAATCTAGCACGTCATCGACAATAGTACTACAACTGCGTGAAGGAAACAAAAATGATTGGATTATGGCATCGAAGAAAACTGAGATAACCGGTAAAACCGTGGGACTGAATGAAAACAATAAAATATATATAAGAGAACTTCTAACACCAAATATGTCATTTCTGTTATGGAAAGCGAAAAAAATCCTTAGAGAACCTGGATTGTTCAAATACGTATGGTACAAAAACGGAACAATACTAGCTAGACAAAATGACAACGAAAAAATTTATTATATAAAAAACGCTAGTGATATACAAAACATTGAAGAGAAAATGACCAACAAAAAATAACGTAGTTCCAATCAACGCTATATTCGTGCGTATTAATATTTATATAGAAAAATGGATGACTCATATTGTAGCATTACGGAAAAAAACTTCGATAATTGGAACTCATACATGGATAGTATAGAACTAAATGAGTGCAGTAAGTTACGCATACTACATGTCAACATACGCTCGATGCTTAAAAACTTCGACCAATTAGAATACATTGTATCAAGTAGCCCCAGCACAATTCATATCGTTGTGCTAACCGAAGTTAATATAAAAGACAGCTGTAAGGATCTGTTTCAACTACAAAACTATGAAATGTACTCACAACTACGTAAACAAACAAAAGGAGGAGGGGTATTAGTCTACATACACAGCAGTTTGAAGTTCACCCGGTATACAGAGACAAATGTGTTTTTTGAATGTATATTAGGTGAAATAGAAACAAAGGACAACTTTAAAACTACCATTTGTGCAGTGTACAGACCACCTCTTATGAATAAAACGTCATTTATAAGTGAGTTATCGCGAGTGATTGCACTTTCAAACTGTAAGTACTCTTATATATTAACTAGCGACCGGGTATAAAATATATAGCCTATGTGATTAAAATCAATCCAGTAGTTTTGATTTATTCATTACTGTCCGTGGCCCGCACGCGTTAAATTTGGAGTAAAACAATCCCCCTTTCCCTATACCATGAAGATTTTCTGCTATCTTTGGAATATCTAAATTCATACACTACATTTTAACTTTTTTACTTTAACACTTTTAACTATTTATTTTATCTTTACAACATATTACAGAATGTCTTTATAAACAACGTTCACAGCTTTCTTGTCATTAGACAATACAAACATGTCTTCTCTGGAGGTCACTCTTGAAAGAGCGTCATACAGTTGTCCATGTGAAAAACAGTCAACGCTCAAATCTAAGCCTGCAACGTTGAAGGTTTGACCCTGCGATTTATTAATGGTCATTGCAAAAGATGTCTTTACCGGAAACTGTAAACGTTTAAATTGGAAGGGTAAATCCGATGGTATCAGAGGGATTCGGGGAATCAATACATCTTCTCCGGTACCACATCCTGTGAGTATTGTGCACTCTATTATGAAAGTTTTCAATGATTTTACCAGCAAACGCGTGCTATTGCAAAGTTTAGGTGGATTCAGGTTTCTTAATAAAATAACAGGACAACCTACTTTCAACACCATTTTGTGAGGAGGGAGTCCAGACGGGGTCAAAGAATTTAGAAATTCTGTAGGAAAAGGAACAGCTTCTTCCAAATCAAGAACAGTATCGACCGAGTAGACGAATTTCAATGCCAAGCAATGTTCACACACTACTGACATAGTACCTATTGATACTATACGATCGTCCTTGTAAGAAATCGAAGGATCGTAATTCATGGCAGAATTTTCTTTATTCACCCATGAATTAGTTACTCGTGCTGATGATTCTCTGGCTCTCTGTATTCGATGTCTTTCCCTATCTCGGCTGCGGTGAACCTCACGCTCTACTGAAGATTCTCTCTCTCTCACAGCTCTATATCTATCCCGAACCTGACTGAGGCGAGCCTCACGCTCTACTGACGATTCTCTGTCCCTCTGAACCGTATGCCTATCTCGATCCCGGCTGCGGCGAATCTCACGCTCTACTGAAGATTCTCTCTCTCACAGCTCTATATCTATCCCGAACCTGACTGAGGCGAGCCTCACGCTGTACTGACGATTCTCTGTCCCTCTGAACCGTATGCCTATCTCGATCCCGGCTGCGGCGAATCTCACGCTCTACTGAAGATTCTCTCTCTCTCTCAGCTCTATATCTATCCCGAGCCTGACTGAGGCGAGCCTCACGCTGTACTGACGATTCTCTGTCCCTCTGAACCGTATGCCTATCTCGATCCCGGCTGCGGCGAATCTCACGCTCTACTGAAGATTCCCTCTCTCAGCTCTATATCTATCCCGAACCTGACTGAGGCGAGCCTCACGCTGTACTGACGATTCTCTGTCCCTCTGAACCGTATGCCTATCTCGATCCCGGCTGCGGCGAATCTCACGCTCTACTGAAGATTCTCTCTCTCTCTCAGCTCTATATCTATCCCGAGCCTGACTGAGGCGAGCCTCACGTTCCGTTGACGATTCTTCATCTCTTGTTGAACGTACTCTTCTGGCATTCACTGTATTACGACCTATGTTCGAACGGCGACGTCTTCCAGACATGACTTTATAATTTCTGTACAAAATTTACTCAGTTCTATATGTATGATTACCTATGCACAAATTGCCATATTATTAGTATGTGCCGCAGTAAAACATATTTAAATTCTTACCATAAAGAAACAAAAGATAATCAACAATCATAAAAAACAAAAGATACCTATTCTATTCAGTTCTTTTTTTTTTACTGAAATACCTCAACTTAAACAACAATTTTAATTAAATTAAAAGTCCTTAAAAATAATTTGCTATTCGTGCGACTAAAAACAAAAGATAATCAACAATCATCAACAACAAAAGATACCTATTCTATTAAGTACTTTTTCTGAACTTACATATCTCTCCTTAAATCACGATTTTTGAAAATAATTTCCCTAATATTAAATTGACCTAACTGTAAATTTTAATCAAGATCTTAATAGAAAATTGCAATCCATAAATTATGGTTTTATTAAATCTAATCTTATCTCACCTTATGTAGGTACTTATAATTACTATAAGTGCGATTTAAAAATTAACCTTAGAATAGAATATAATTTCTGTTTTAAAACTACTATCATTCAATAATTTTAACTTACTTATAATTACTGATACGTTGTCGCGCTGATAAGCACGTTTTTATAATAAACGCGTCCGATCGCTGCTAAATTCAAAGTGCTATAGGGAAAACCGCGGCCTCAGACGCGCTATTTATAGGCACGCTCTTGCCGCACCGGGCGGCCGGCCGCCGGTACCGCCGCAAACGCTACGTCCCGCAATTTTTAAATCTGTAATATCTTCGAAAATATTCACTTAAATCATACAGTGTAAAGGGCCATATAGATCTATATTAAATGAACAATGTATTCAAGGTATTTAATTGGTTAAGGATTAATGCTGTATTGATTAAAATCGCTTCGAAAATTAGCCATTATTTGTCGTAAAAAGTAAATGACAAAAAAAAGTTATTGTGGGTTATCCATAAGAGATAAACATATACCATCACGGACTTTTCTGTAGACCTTTTCAATGTGTACAATACTTACTACATTATTTTGATAAAACTCGTAGGGTTCAGCCTGCGTTTGCAATGTAAGCGGAAAAAATGTAATTATTTACGACATCACATTAGAAACCTCAAAAATAACAGTACTTTTCCACTATTTAATGGATGTTATTATACATATAAACCTTCCTCTTGAATCACTCTATCTATTAAAAAAAACCGCATCAAAATTCGTTGTGTAGTTTCAAAGATTTAAGCATACAAAGGGACAAAGGGACATAGGGACAGAAAAAGCGACTTTGTTTTATACTATGTAGTGATAGGCGATATAAACATTGATTTATGTCAACAGTCCTCAGTGCGAACCCACTACCTAAACATGATGTGTGAGTTAGGTCTCGAGTGCGGAATTACTCAGTATACACGTGTAGAAACAAAAAAAGATAAAATAACAAAATCGTGCATAGACCACATATTTTTACGAACAGTTAAATGTCGCGAAGTTATAACATCTGTTGTGCACGATAAGATATCTGACCATTACATAACCGGCTCCGTGATTGTTTATAACCTAAAGCATGTAAAAAGAAAGTATAGGTTTATAGATAGTATAAACGATAACCAGTTACAAATAGAATTAAGTAAAATTAATTGGGGACAGGCTTTTGAACATAGTGATCCAAATTATATTTTTAGTTTTATAACAGATAATTTTTACAGTGCGTATGAAAAATGTAAAAAAAAGATAAAGATAAGCTGTAGTAAACAAAGTGAATGCAAATGGGTAAATGAACGTGTAATAAGTATGTGCAAAAAGAAAGAACAATTGTATAAAATATATAAAAGTGATGTAAGCAACGTTAACAATAGACTATTGTATAACAAGTATAGAAATTTAACCAATAAATATATAAATAAAACAAAAAATAAATACATAATGAAAAGTATTAACAATAACTTCAAAAATACAAAAAAAATATGGGGTATAATAAATAATTTGTGTGGAAAAGTTAGTAAGTCTGTTGATGAAGTAATAATCAAATATTTTAAGTCTGACATTAAAGAAACATGTAATCTTTTTGCATATGGATTTGAAAGTAACGTAAAAAATATTGCTTATAATTGTAACACTACATTATTGGATAAATCATACAGTAATACAACAAATATATCAATGAGACTTAAAAAAGCTTCCAATGATGTTATATACAATATTATAAAATGTATGAACCAGAAAAAAAGCCCCGGTATTGATAAAATAAGAGTGAAAGATCTATTATGTATACATAAACAAATCACACCAGTCATAACACATTTAATAAACGCATGTATATCCACGTCACTTTATCCGAACAAGCTCAAAACAGGTATAATAAGACCAATACATAAAAAAGGCTGTTATAACGACATAAATAATTATAGGCCGTTAACTATTTTGTGCAGTACAGATAAAATTATAGAAAGATACATAGGTAACGAATTAACAGATTTTCTAACAAAGCATAACTTGATTAATAAGAACCAATATGGATTTCAAAAGGGGCGAAGTACAACGCAACTGCTGTGTAGGTTTGTTGATGAGGTCAACCAGCACCTGAACAATAAGGAGCATGTGGTGGTTGTCTTCATCGACTTCACCAAAGCATTTGAAGTTTTAAATTATTATCAGCTATTTAACCAACTGGAGGAACTTGGTGTACGGGGCCCTACACTACAATGGTTCCGTGATTTTCATAAGTGCAGAAAAACAATGGTCCGAGTCAACGACTGCTACAGTGACCCCATATGTACTGAACAAGGAACGGCTCAAGGGTCAATCCTATCTACTATAGAGTACCTGGCTTATGTAAATAACATGTGTGATCTGTTCACTGAGGGTTCTGTATAAATGCACATGCACAAAGAACAATGCAAGACAACTTTGATAGATTATGTAAGTGGGCGCATGACATGGGGCTGGTCATTAACGCAGGCAAAACAAAGGTCATGCATATTAGATCACCTTATATAAAATTTCCTAATGATCCAATCATAACAGTCCACGATCACCAATGTATGCACAACCGGCGTGACACCTGCCGATGTGACAAGCTTGAACTCGTAGACCAGCATACCTACTTAGGTCTTTTAATTGATAAACATCTAAACTGGAGGCCTCACATTGACCATATATGTAACAAATTAAGAGCGTTACGTGCTAAGTTCGCAATACTGAAATTTAAAATACCTTACAAAGTACTTAGAATGTTACATATGTCACTGGGTGAATCTATAATAAGTTACGGATTATCTAGTTACGGCCGCACCTATAAAACTAATATAGCATTGATTTATAATTTACAAATAAGCTTATTAAAAACGATTGTACCGAAACATATAAGGAACAAGTTTAATGGAGACGAAATAGGCTTATTAAAATATTGTAAAATTATATCTGTATTTCATAAAATTAATATGAACATTATACTTGACGAATATCACAATATACAGCATCTTATAAAAAAGTATAGACCCAAGCATTTGCGCAAAGTAAGTTATACATCTACATATACATTACCTAAATATAACAATGAATATGGTAAAAGGACGTGGAAATACATGCTCCCTTATATATTAAATAAATTACCTAAGGAAATTCTAGTAAAATTAACTAAAAATTATAAACTTTGTAAATATATGATAAAAAAACACTTTATGGAAAGAATATAATGTACCTAGGCGACGAACGCACTTATAAAAACCTTACAGGTTTCAAGTGCGAGTAAATGTAATTATAGTCTGGCCACCGAGAGATTGCGTTTGTGACACATGCCATTAGTGTTGGGGTAAAAAACAACATTGATAAATCATTTTTCAATCAACAGAAAAAAAACTTGCTTATCTTATTTATATTTTATTTATAATATAAAAATAGTTTTATGTTGTTACGAGTTAAAATCTAGGTAAAATAATAAAAAACAAAATCGAAACAGTATTGTTTTATTGTAGGAACGTAAATAATTAGATTAAAGACTAGTGGCCGCTCGCGACTCCGTTCGCGTAGAAGTTGGTTTCCCGTGGGAATGCGAAGTTTTCCCGGGGTAAAAAGGTCCCTTTATTCTTTCATACATATATTTTTGGTTCCTAGAACCGCTTTCGCAGCGCACGCAACGGAAGCCCTTAAGGATGAATAATTTTCCCCGTTTTTTTTCCCATTTTCCATTATTTCTTCGCTCCTAATAGTTGCAGCGTGATGTTATATAGCCTAAAGCCTGCCTCGATAAATGGTCTATCCAACACAAAACAATTTTTAAATTCGAACCAGTAGTTCCTGAGATTAGTGCGTTCAAACAAACAAACAAACAAACTCTTCAGCTTTATAATATTAGTATAGATACTTGTATAACGTTAATTTTGAAGCTAAGCCCAAGGTCGAAAAGAACTAGCAAGAAAATCCAACTGCTGCCTTTTTACAAACGAAACTCAAAAGCATTGTATTGGCAATAATATGGTATAAGTCTCAGCACCCGATGACCGTACTGCAGAGCCAATTCATCTATTTCATATCGAACATTAGCCGATTTATTTTCTTTCACTAACCGCAATAGTTATGCTTCAAGCATATCCATATTTACGTCGATATCATGTTTTTATAACCAAGCTACTTATTCTGCTTTTTTATTAGAAATTGATTGATAACTTTAAAATTGACTGATATTTTTAGCACATCCCTACGAAAATATGATGTTGTTTACATTTTTAAAAATACATATTTTATCAGTAATTATTACCCTTACAGTAAGCCATCAGTTCTAAAATTTAAAATCAGTGTGTTTTAATATCATTTTATTGCTTATTATTTGTTTGTAGGGTCAAAATAGACGACTTTTTTTTTGTTTGTTTTCGTAGACGGCCTTTCAAAGTTACCTCGTTATGTCAAACACAATGTGTCAGGAACGCATTCTCTCGGTGGCCGGACAATAGTATGTATATTTCTTTATATGTATTGAATAAAGTTATTAAAAAAAAAAAAAAAAAATTTCATCAGAATGTCATTTATTCATAGGCAAGACCCACGCGAAACCGCAAAGGTTTGAATTCCGTTATTTTCTGTTTATTTCAGTTCCGTACACAACTGATGTTTACCTCGAGGCTTTGTTTCAAGCTGGAGTGTTAATGACAATAAAGATGACTAAACTGAAACACAATATTTGCATAAAACAGAGGCTAAATATAACATACTAGTGGCCGCCCGCGATTCCGTTCGCGTGGAAGTCGGTTTCCCGTGAAAATTAGAAGTTTTCCCGCGGTAAAAAGTACCCTATATGTTATTCTGATGTATAACCTATATAACTGTAAAGTTTCATCAAAATCCATCCAGTAGTTTTTATGTGAAAGAGTAACAAACATCCATACATCCATACATACCTACATCCATACTCACAAACTTTCACGTTTATAATATTATAACATATAGTGTCGCTCTAGCTAATATGTAGGTCGGCGTGATAGCGCGACAAAGAAGTGAATAGTACTAATGACCAGGACCCAGGCACGGAGTTTATTCAGACACCATTTTAGATACGTTATGAGTTGAATGTTTGAAACGAGTATGAAATAAAAAAGGAATTATTTTTATTTTTATAAGTTCTAAAAAAAGCACACGTGTTATTTTCAAATACTATAGTACTGGATACTTTTCCCTTCTGCGTGGGATACAAAATTACTTGGAATGCCTTTGTTGATGCTTGATAATTGCAAAACTTTTCCAAAACCTTTTTTTTTAGAAAACCTTATATTTGATTAAGATAAGAGCATTCTTTTTAAAGGTAACTTAAAATAATGTTAAAAGTTGACGGCCTCTGTGGTGCTGCGGTATATATACCGGACTGCTAAGCGGAAGGTTCCGGGTTCGATCTCCGGGTTTGGCCAAATTCGTGAAAATGGTTTTTCGATATTGGCTCGTATGGTACCTATAACACAAGTGCTTACTGCAACTTACCTTAGGGCCACATAATTGGTGTGTCAGTCTAGTGATTTATTTATTTATTATCATTATCATCATTACATAGTATAAATCCAAGTCGCTAATTCTGTCTGTTTGTATGTTTGACCGCCATCTCCTCCTAAACTACGTAACGGATTTTGTTGTGGTTTTTGCCATCTTTTAGGTAATTTAATCAAAAAATTTGTAAATATAGAATATTCGAAAAAAGTTTCTTTAAATTAGCCAAAAATCAATGTTTCCTGATCAATTCGACCAAAAATACACCATTGCGAAGCGTGGGTGGGTCGCTTAAACATTATCTTTATTGTTTCTTATGAAAAAGAAATTATTTCATAAAATGATAATTTTCCTCTTCCGTAAATGAGTTTGTTTTTCTCAGAGTTACTGTTAACGTGGTTTATTTATGTGATTCGTCACGATTTATGTCCTCCCCTCCATTGAACACTGAATATTAAGTTGTGAAACTAATGTAGCGGAAACACTGACACTTTAATATTATAATGTAGACACTTGTTTACTGGCATTTGCGCGCATAATTATTAGAATATTCCATGTCGTATATTGAGAAAATATTTTGAAAATTTGTGATTAATAAGCATTAATATATTTTAATTCTGACTCAAGATTGATGTGGTTCTTTAAGGGGTCGGTGACATTTCGGACCAAAAAAACTCGGACACCTTCGCCAATGTATGGATTTTCAATTTAAATATTTTTTTTCCATACATTGGCGAAGGTGTCCGAGTTTTTTTGGTCCGAAATGTCACCGACCCTCTTTAAGGTTCTGTTAATTTTACTTAAATAAAGTCACTAACTCTTCACGATGTTAAATACACGTATTGTAGATGAACTATGATCGTTAAAATAATTGTGTTAAACACCTAAAGATCGTAAATTTCTTGTAACACTTTAATCTATTATTTCTTTTCGAACTTACTTTACCGATAATTAGTACGTAGAAACTGAATTGAATTTATGGTTTTGTTTCATAAAACTTATTTTATTTTATTTTTTTTCTATATCAACTTTATGTGACAGCTTTCATGACTTAGATAGTTCATCAATTTCAAGTTCAATATCATTTTTGGACAGTATTTTATAAAATAATGTTCCTAGTTATGTAAGAAGAAGTACTACGATATCTACGGCGTAGACCTCTGCTACGGCGTAGTTCCAGCCCTATGCTACGAATATCACAACAAGTTTTGCTCCATTAACTCTCTTCCTAGAAGTTACAACATATCATGTTTAAACAGTAATTATATGACAAGGAACAACTTCGCATGTATGAACTAAATAATTCACAGCGGGGTGAAGTTGGTACACATACTTAAGGGAATTTTTAAATTTGTTCCGCAAGAAGGAAGTGTGTGTGTTTAATTATTATGTACTTTGGTTGGAGCTACATCGTATATAAAAGATTACTTTTAATTTCCAAGTTTATTTTTAACTCATACCTACATGTTTTATTACCAGGTTAGGTACTTTTTACCCTATTTCGGTTGTTGATACGTGATTATTTTTTTGAAAAAAAAATACAACAAAAGAACGTCAGGATTACTTTTTCCCCACCTCAATATACATTATGACGTATGAACCAGCCACCATAAAAGTTTCAACATGGTAAATAATAACAGATTTGACATCACCAGGGTGACTATCCGCCCACGCGCAAATTGATACGAAAATCAAATTAAAATATACCTGAATCAAATGCATGCGAACACCAATATTCAAAATGCTTTTTTTGCAAATCACTTTTTTTCATTACATTCTTAGTGATTCCTACAAAACGAAATATTCTTATTTATTTAATCAAGTTATACTCAGTATTTATGTTCAGAAATAAACACTTCGCGGTAATTCTTTCTTGGGAGTCCTTCTTTGTAAATATAACAGATAATTAATTCTCTTTTAGTGATAACAGATTTCCTTTTATTTTAAAGAATTCCTTTTAACCGTCCGTCTGTGTGCTCAGAGTATATCGGAGAAGCTAGCTCATGGCCGATTATCCTACTAATATTATAAATGTGAAAGTTTGTGAGGATGTATGGATGGATGGATTGATGGATGTTTGTTACTCTTTCACGTAAAAACTACTGGATGGATTTGGATTAAACTTTGCAGTAATATAGGTTATACATCAGAATAACACATAGGATACTTTTTACCGCGGGAAAACATCTCATTCCCACGGGAAACCGACTTCCACGCGAACGGAGTCGCGGGCGGCCACTAGTTAGTTTATAAACTAGTACTAGCTTTTACCCGCGCGGCTTCGCACGCGTTCAATTCGGAGTAAAACTCCTTTCTCTGTACTATGTAATTATACATGTAAACCTTCCCCTTGAATCATTCTATCTATTTAAAAAACTGCACCAAATCTGTTGCGTAGTTTTAAAGATTTACATACATAGGGACATAAATAAATAAATAAAAAATAAAAATAAAAAAGCCTTTTTATTTCCAGTAAATTTACATTTCTTACTTAAAATCTATTAAAATGTTAGGTTTATTTTGTTTATTCTAAGTTATTTCTTCTAATTAATTTATTATAATCTACCGGAACCCCAGAAAGGGTAAAGGCCTCCTCCAGTAGGGAATATAGGGACATAGGGACATAGGGACAAGGAAAGCAACTTTGTTTAATACTATGTATATTTTTTTAATGAAGTATCTATTGCATTTTATAATTATAAGGAAAAACACACTTACAAAATTTGAATATTTTGAAGGTGCCATCTATGGCTATACGTTTCGAATAAAATATTTTATTTTAACTTGTGCTAAACCGCCTCCCCTGTCTGTCTGTCTGTTTTCAGGCTGTATCTCATAAACCGTGATAGCTAGAAAGCTGTAATTACCACAAATGATGTATTTCCGTTGCCGCTATATCAACAAATACTAAAAATAAAAAATATTAAGGAACCATATAATAAACGTGTTTTTTTGTATTTTTTTGCTCAATATTAAAAACGGTAACAAGTTAGACTCTTCAAATTTTCACAGAATATTCACTTGTAGTAAGCTCCCATACAGTAAACGTAATTTTTAAGCAATTTTTACTCGATCTTAATAAACAGGTAGAAAATTATAGTACGGAACCCTTCGTGCGCGAGTCCGACTCGCACTTGGCCGGTTTTTATCCTTTGGGTACGGAACTATAGACTTTTGAGGTCAGATTTTACCTTTTGTAATAAACCAAGGACATTTTTATTAGCCTACGCCTTCATTGCTGAGAAAAACACCAAAATCTGGATGAAAGTAAAACGTTGTGCGATCGTAACTACGCTAGTACCTTCGACAAGACAAAGCACTTACGCCGAACTCTTCGGGCCGTTTCTAATATGTTGGCAAGAGACAAGGCCACTGTTACCGGAATGTCGCGTTTTGACACTCGACTGTATCTCTTTAAAAGCCTGAGTGAAAGAACACCGAATTTTCTTGGTAATGGCTGGCGCTTTAAAAGCGGAACTGTCAAACGCTGAAACATTAAGTAGGTATGCAAATTTCCGCACAAGTTAAATCATTAACAAATGACATTTTGTAGATTCGCAAATAACTAGTTTAACGTCTAATTTATTGAGTTAACAGTGTTTCAACTAATTTGACCAACTAATTATCAGTCAAACCAAACAATTTGCAACATGTTCATGCAAAAACCGTTAAAACAACACGGCTCTCATTGGCGGACCGCTCGCCGACCAATCAGAGAGCTGTTTACTTTCCGCCATTTTAATTATGCCCTGTTTGAATTTTGAATGAAACGCGAATGTAATCAAGGTCTTTCAAAATGACTGTACTTTAGTATTAATTCAATAATAAATTATGAAAAGCGATTGGCCTGTTAAACCGGTTTAAAAGAAATTGTATGATCTTTATGAAGAAAAATCTTATAACCGTAGTGCTGCTTTTATATCGTATGTTAAAAACTACTCTAAATTGTTTAAAAAAGTATGTAATACAGCAAAGTCACTTTATCTCAAAAGTAAAATCGAAGCTAGTTCTAACAAAACAAAAACCACATGGAAAATTATAAATAGTGAAACGGGAAAATCTAAGTCTTTCAGTAACGGGTACGAACTTTTAATAGATGGTAAAACTGTCAAAGAAGATGGAGAAATAGCGTCAGCATTTGAAAGATATTTCAGTGAAATTCCAATTTTGACCACGAAGTCACTTAGCTCATCGCCTGTGGTCGCTGAAGCGCTTCTAAAGTGCCATGTTAGTGAGTGCAAGGATATATTCCATTTTAAGCCGATTGAAGTATTAGATGTAATAAAAGTTTTCAAAACCATTGATGTTAAAAATACCATGGATCTATCGGGCTTATCTGTAAAAATTATCAATTCAGTTATAGATTTTATTGCTCCTGCTCTAACAAAAATATTTAACAATTGTGTAGATGCAGGTGAGTTTCCCGATTTAATGAAACATAGTAAGATTATTCCTTTATTTAAGTCGGGTAGTTCCACAGACCCCACCAATTTTAGGCCTATATCAATCCTACCAACTTGTAGCAAAATCTTTGAAAAACTTATTCTTAACCAACTTTTGGCACATTTCAATAGGAACAACCTCCTTCATAATAAACAATTTGGGTTTACAAAAGGTCGATCAACCACGGACGCTGGTGTGAAACTTTTTGAGGTTGTGGTTAGCGCTTGGGAGGGCTCACAGGATGCCCTGGGTATATTCTGTGACTTGTCTAAGGCGTTTGACTGTGTTGAACACGATACGTTGATCAGGAAACTCAGTCATTACGGTGTAAGGGGTACCGAACTAAAACTTTTAACCTCATATTTGAGTGATAGAACTCAGAAGGTTGAAATAAATTGCGAAAGATCACAGGGATCCGTTGTAGGTATGGGGGTTCCTCAGGGGTCGATATTGGGCCCATTTCTGTTTTTAATTTATATAAACGATTTACCATACATGGTAAAGAATAATCATGAGATAGTATTGTTTGCTGATGATACTTCGTTAATATTTAAAATTAACAGACAGGAAACAAATTATGACGACGTGAACAATGCACTCTCTAATGTTGTAAAATGGTTCAATGTGAACAATCTAGTTTTAAATGAAAAAAAAAACGAAATGTATAAAGTTTTCGGCACCAAATGTAAAGCAAGTAGAGACAGATTTGAAATTAAACGGTAACAAGTTAGACCTGGTAGAAAATACAGTTTTTCTTGGAATAACTGTCGACTCCAAACTGCAGTGGGGACCCCATATAGCACAACTGGCGAGTAGGCTTAGTTCTGCGGCATTTGCGGTTAAAAAAATTCGTTCCCTGACTGACATTCATACTGCTAGGTTAGTTTATTTCAGTTATTTTCATAGCCTAATGTCCTACGGAATCCTACTCTGGGGAAACGCTGCTGACATTAAAACTATCTTTACGCTGCAAAAACGGGCCATTCGCGGAATTTATAAACTTAGTAAAAGAGAATCTCTCAAGGATCTGTTTAAGGAGATTAGTATTTTGACCCTTGCTTCACAGTATATTTTTGAGAACATTATGTTTGTGCGTAAGAATATTGATAGCTTTAAAACTCTTAAGGATAGACGTTTGATAGATAATAATGACGCAATGACTAGGAACGATCATAAATTAGTTTTTCCAAAATGTAGGTTGGCAAAAAGCACAAAGTCTTTTATAGGAATGTCAATAATTATATATAATTCAATCCCTAAGTCCCTACTGTCCCTGCCTTTTAACGTTTTTAAAAAAACTATTAAAATCAAACTGTGTAGTAAAGGCTATTATAGCATCCTAGACTTTTTAAATGATAAGAAAGCTTGGGATTAAAACTCTTGCAGGTTTCTTGTAGGTAGGTATTATGTATAAGACTATTTATACTTTGTATAAAGATATTGGCTGACGTAATTGTACGTGCATCATATTTTTTACCTTATGTACCTTGACGATACTTAACTTTAAGTATGTACTTTTATTGTTTTTATTTATTCATTTTACTTTTTAGGGTTCCGTACCTCAAAAGGAAAAAAAACGGAACCCTTATAGGATCACTTTGTTGTCCGTCCGTCCGTCTGTCAAGACCCTTTTTCTCAGGAACGCGTGGAGGTATGAAGCTGAAATTTATATCAATTACTCAGGTCTACTGTCCCTTGAAGCTGTGAAAAAATCAAACTTCTAAGCTAACGCAATCAAAAGATACAGCCGTTTATGCCGCAAATTATGCCGCAAGTCGACACTTGCAAGGGAATCAAAACCTACAGGGTGCTTCCCGTGAACTCAGAATCTTGAAATTTGGTACGAAGCAACGTCTTATAGCATAGATAAAGGAAAAATTACGAAAACCATAAATTTTTAGTTAAATCACATAATATTTTTTTTTTAATAATTTTAACCTTACTACCCATTTCCTCATAAATGCGTAGAGGTATTAAATTGAAATTCATACCAAATACTCAGGTCTATAATACCTTTAAGCTGTAACAAAATCAAACTTCTATGTCAACGCAATCAAAAGAAACAGCATTTAAGCTGCATATTTTGAAACTCGCAAGTACTCGCAAGGGAATCAAAACCTAAAGGGTACTTCCAGTCGACCTAGAATCTTGAAATTTGGCATGAAGCAACGTTTTATAGCACACATAAAGGAAAAATTCCGAAAACCTTAAATTTTTAGTTACATTACAAAATATATATTTTTTTAATAAATATAAACTTATAAGTTGAAATTCATATCTAATACTTAGATCTAATTGCCTTTAACCCGTGAAAAAAAAAATCTAAGTCAACGCAAAAACGCAAAACGCAAAAGTACAACCATTGATACCGCATATTTTGAAACTCGCAACTACACGCACGGGAATTAAAACCTAAAGACCACTTCACGTTGACATAGAATCTCGAAATTTGGTAAGAAGCAATAGCTTACAGCACAGGTAACAGAAAAATTCCGAAAAGCTTAAAATTTTAAGTAGTTTTTGCAGGTTTGTACGGAACCCTCGGTGCGCGAGTCCGACTCGCACTTGGCCGGTTTTTTTCTGTACTGTTTTCTCGTTCCTCCTCTCTCTGTTTTAACTTATTGTTTCCAATAAATTAGCTGTTTTGTGAGGTTCCTTAGTGCCTTGTTTGGCCCAGAGTAGTCATGCTCGCCTCGAAAGTTACTGGGGCGGTGGCGTTGTGTCAACGGGTCGCCCAACTCCCTCTAATATGGTTGAGTAGGACGATGGCTGGAGCACACGTCATACTTGTGATCAGGTGCCGCCTTCGGGAAACGGTCTGCTCTGGTTCCGAATTGTGGCGCGGGAAGTTTCCTCAATTAGTTTACTAGCATTTTAATATTTTTTAACTTTAATGATGTTGAGCGGGGAGGTACGAGAAAATAATTTATATGTTCACTGTTTGTACAAATTTTTAATGAATATAAATTATTGTTGTATAATTTTGAAAAGAGTGCCGAGAGTTTTTTCCGCCAGCTTTTTCTCTCGGTCTACTACGGCTATTGCTGATGAATGTAGGGGTGTCCCGTGACATCTTTTTATTTTTTATTTTATGCTTTTGACAATGTATAAGAGATTAGTTTTTAATCCTACGTACAATAAAGTAATTTCATTTCATTTCATTTCATTTCATTGTGTAATTTTGGCGGCACAATTAAAATTTTGGAAGTGTTTTGAATGATAATTGCTCATTAATACCGGATTAATTGCGAAAATTACCATGTTGGTTCTTTGCCACCTTTTACTATAAAATATATTGAGGTTTATTCTTTTCGTCCTGAATAAAGCATTTATTGCAACAATTTGTAATTTCATACAAGTACATAAGTGAGTGTTTGAATGATTTATTTTAAAATATTATTTACCTTTAAACAATCAACTTTTAAGTTTAGTATTTGTCAATACCTATATAAAATTACTAGCTGTGCCACGCAGATTTTGATGTTGATCAGAGAGAAAAACATTTTGATTTTTCTGTATAAACATACAGTGCCTGCAAGCAAAGCTGTCAAATTAATTCCGGTTTTTGCAACATTTAAACGCAATGCTGCTCCGCTCTTGGTAGTAGGGTGATGTTAGTTCCAGTCTATAGGCTACTTTAGTTCGGACCAATAGTTACAATCAAACATACTTTTTACCTTTAAATATTAGCATAGAATTCTCATTAAATACAATTAAGCATTGAATAATATAGTTTCGTAGAATCTCGATAATTGCACGGGCCACAATTTGGTTAATTACTCCGCAAAGCTCAGTTTTCAGGGTTTTGGTTGTTATCGCGCATTAACCCCACTTTTATGACACTTAACTACACGTTAACGAGCTAAACCGCCGTAGAAACAGCAGCAAATATTTTATTTAGTAAGTATCCACGTTTGAGCATTAATTCGCGGTTTAACAAGCAAATCGAGACAAGCGAGAGGGACTACCAGAAGATAGAACACGCACAGAAGTGTGATTATTATTTTAAGTAAGAGGATTTGTCATTGAAAAATAGTCACTAAGTATTTTACAAATTCATTCTAGGCAAAATAATTGGTATTCATGCACTATACAGGGTTATTTGTCATTAGCGCATCACCTCTTGCAGGCGGCTTCCTTACATCAATCCCAATAACATTTGTTCTACGACTTTTTGCAAAACTTGATAATTAACACAAAAACAAAAAACAAAAACAAATTTGCGCGCTCTGTTATTTATAGCTCTGTATTTTGTAAGAAGTTCCTAAACCGGTCGCCCCCCTCCCCCCGTCGCCCGCGCGCCCGCCGCGCCTGTTGCGTGCGCGTAGAGTATTGTACCGTTTAGATGCACCTAATAAATTTGTATGGAAAAACTTTTTTTTTTAGAAATATTAATTTTAATTATTCGTTGGTTAAATGTTGTTGGGATTGATGTAGAAAAGCTGCCTACAAGAGGTGATGCGCTTATTAGAAATAACCCTGTATATTTCATATAGGTCAGTAAACAAATAACCGCCCCTTCTTCCACGAAACAATATTCACTTTATTTTTTTATTAACATGTATCAAATTAGTTCATGCATAACTTTTTCCATAACACCTATTAACTTCCACCGTAAGTGTTGTTTCGCTCTTCTGCGAGTCCCGCCTCACGCGACGTAAATACCAGTTAACGAGACGTTGTCGGTCGCGATAAATTACGTTGATACCGTGCGCGTCGCCGCTGGAGCTTTGTTCTAAATAAATCGCCGGCACATTGACGCCTATTCGCAAAATTAACATGAAAATATTGTACACCGCTTTTAAAGAGTCAGAGCGCGCTCCGGGGCTACCTCGGAATGGGAACGCGTGGGGTTTTACGTTGGATGTGTCGAGGCTTGTATAAGGTAGAATTAAACATGTTGTATGGAGACGTTAGTAAATTAAACTGGAATTGATATTTTGAGGGAATTTAGAATGAGTACCACTGAAAAGAGTTCTACAGAAATATTCCTTATTGTGTTTGGATAAGGAGCTGCAGACCTGTAACAATATATAATTCAATTTTCAGTTATATTAGCTACATTAGCATGTCATTGGTTGGCGTTCAAAAAGTGTAACTCGAAAAGACCTTAATGTAGGCACTATGTGTGACGTTAGTGTATTTAATATCATGGTTTTTCATTCATTTTTCAGTGTTTTAGCTACAATGTATTTTTAGCATAAAATATTACAGAAAAAATTAAAAATATAAATTAATTTGAGCTTAACATAAAAGTTTTTCAGTTTATTATAAAATAATTTTTACCAGATTAAGTTTCACTAGTACTATGTTTTTTATAAAAAATAAAACATATTATAAATGGAATGGGCAAAAATGAAAATTACAAGTTTATAGTATTTGTGGGGTGGGGAAGCGAGTTAGTTAGGGTTCCTACCTATTCAAGACTACCTAGACTTAATTGAAGTTAACGTATGCAAAGCTGCGGGCTAAAAACTAGTAAAATAAGCATTTAAAACTCAGTTTAAAAAAATAATGAGTGAACTTCCCTTTGTGTGTTCACGTTAAAAAGAGGTGCTGAAATACAGTTTATATTCCTTTCAGCAAATATTTAACGACATTATACAGGATTCTATTTGTTTTTCAACTGAAAAAATATTTGACTTTTCACAACTGCGCTCAAAAATCAACAGTGGTGCATCATCTATTATTCTGAGAAACATCGGCGAGGTTTCCACTCATTCGTTCACCAGTCGCTCGTTCGTTCGTCATTCATTCGTGAACTGAAACAATATTTTTTTAGCAAAAATAAACAGCAACATGAGGCGACGTTTGCGCAGTGGTTGTTGAGCAAACAGAAATATTGTTACTCTTTCAATAAAGTAAACGAACAAAATGAGTCAGTAAATATGACGCTGGCCGTCATTTAAGGGAGAGATAGTTTGCAAATAATGATACGAAAATGCCAAGCTTTCTAGAGAAATACATCCTGTTAATAACGCTTCAGAGACAAACATTAGCCTTGATTACAATCTTATTAATATCACAAAGGATACGGATCTAGTTATCTATGTAGTGACCAGTGAGCTTTAACGAAAACGTACCTACATTATGTACGTAATATAGTATAGTTAGTATTCCAGTCGAAACCTCGAAACAGATTTTTACCGAATTCAGAAAAGAATCCGTTTTTTTTTCAAAATTATAACTATTAATTCTAATATAAATGATTTTTTTTTTGATTAGAATTTTAGTTTGGGTAATGAAAGTATAAGTTTGTAATTCAGTATTCAATAGAAGTTAATTATATTATTCCGATACAGGAATCGGGTAGTTTCGGTAAGGTGGTATTTTAATTTCAAACACATCCACATCTCTAAATGGGGGGATGTTGTGAGATTAGTTTGCTCTCAACGCGGGTTCGGTAAATTAATTGAGGGTGTCGAACGACGTTGATAAAATCAGAGAGAAGTACTTCGGAGATTTATATTTTAATTCTCTCTAAAAGGTTGGGCATTTTATTTACTATATTGTTTCATGTTTTGTTTAGAAGGTGATGCTTTTGTTTTGTTTCATGCAGACAAAGCAGAAGCTCATTCAAGCTCTGAAACCTACATTATTAATTGTTTGATTTAAGACTATGAGAAACCCTTGAAATCCTTTCTGAGCCTCGTTTTAGCCTGACTAAACTCCACACAACTACTACTACTTATTAACTTGAAACAACTCTGGATAATCCTGAAAAGCCGTCCTTTTCAGTCACATAACTTTACGTCTAAGAATCGCATTAAATCGCTGTAATTTCCAACAAGAGCTTAGCACAAAGGTCCTATTATGTGGCAAACAATGCGCATGGTTCTAAAACCTAATGGATTTCTTTCAACTTTACAACTTGGTTAATTGCCTTTGTAGTGTGTGGGGGCTCGGAAGAGATGGCGCTGGTGTGCGTTAGTGGAGAGGGGATAAAAAGGGAAGGACAAAAGTTTTTTAAGGTTTGGTTTAAATTCATTTGTTTTGAACTTAAACCGCAGATACAGTGTGTACAGTTGCTATGATAATATTTATCTTTTATTATTTTTTAGTTACTGTTGGGAAACCAATATCTAAACTATATCTTAAGCAAAAACGTTGCTCACTGTAATACTTACATATTTTCCAATTTTAAGTATTAATTGCGAGTAGTTATATCATATATCGAGAACTTAAAGCTACGTTCAAATAGAGTGATGTAACTGCTGAGCAAACGCGTGCAATACGACTTAGATGGATTATGCAGTTGCGAGGAATTAGCAACTTGCTCGCCTGTGAAGGGAACATT
Source organism: Emmelina monodactyla (assembly GCA_916618145.1). Taxonomy (NCBI): domain Eukaryota; kingdom Metazoa; phylum Arthropoda; class Insecta; order Lepidoptera; family Pterophoridae; genus Emmelina; species Emmelina monodactyla. The sequence continues at coordinate 10,218,681 of OU745302.1, read as the reverse complement.
CGGGACGTACTGGAATATTCGAGAACACACTGGAACATTCCTGAATGCCACTCGGATTAAGTCACGTAGTCTCAGACGTTTCGCATAAGCAAAGAGACGTTAAGTTTGTCGACAGATGTAATATTGATATAGGAATTTGGAATGGAAATAAATATAGGTTCTCAATTATATTGCTTTCGACTGTTCATTCTTTGGTATGATGCCGAAAATTTCTGGTTTCGCTAACATTATGGAAATAGGTATAAAGAGCAAAAGCACGATTGAAATAAAAAAATCAACTAAATATTTTGGAATAGGTAATTGTTTTTTTACGCAAGCATTTTAAAAAACTCAGGCTAAGGGGAATCTGTTTTGCTTTTAGCTTGTCATACATAAGGATTAGACTAAGCATAGATGATGTGTTTGCGGGATGTCGGCATATTAATTAATCTGATTCAACTGAGTGCGTGGTATTACCGCCAAGTTTATAAAGCTGCTACTGCGCAGTTGTCTGTGTCAATTTATGTTGCAAGTTGGATCTTCTACATGGATGAAAAAACCTTGATAGCTCTTTTTAAATGTTTGTTTTTTTTTCATGTGTGCATATCACTGTTTAAAACAATTTTAGTCTAGGTATATGGAAGTCATGGAACCGTCACCGGCAGTTATTCATATTACAACAATTTACTACGGGACGGACACTTTCTAAAAATATTCGTCCAATTAAATAAAATAGAACAAAAAGGTTACAGGTTCTTATATCAAATTTTAAGCCTCGCGAATCAACCTTTAGTTAAAATCAAATACAGAGAAAACGAATTATGAACCCCGGTTATTTATTATAACTATGGCAGCGGTGATCACTTACTTTGACCCTTGTTCGTTTGCTACCATATCTTATATAAAAAAACAATAACAATTCCGCCTGTTTTGAATTCACTTAAGTCTTTGTAATAACAAACATTTCCAATCGGAGATTAATGAAACTTTTAAACTGGGTCATGATTTCTAAAATTTTCCATTGTTACTTTGATAATTGAGACTTTGCAGCTTGTATGATGTTTTTGGGATAATTTTTCAAGTTTAGGGATGTTTTATTTTTTATTTTTAGGGAAAAATCAATTTGAATGATAAGAAGCATACTTTCCTTAAGGAAGCTTTGGCGTGTTGGTTTACAAACAGTCTAATTCTATCCCTCATTGCTTTGTTTGTAAGTACATATTTGTAAGCCATGATAAGCTGCCTTCTTTTGCTAAGATAACCACTCCTTGTTAAATTTACCAGCCTATTAAGGATTCTAGGCATTCTCCAATAAAAATCGTCACTTATACGTGTTTTCCCCTATTTAAAAAACACATACACTCACACACACACGTAATACACATATCTACTCACATTCAATTCTTTTTCATTAAATTACATACATTTTATTTTTATTTCCAATATTTACTCAACCCCATGCACACATAAAATTGTACGTCATTGTAACTTGTAGATAATTTAATTGTACCCTAGTTATTGATTTTGTAAAGAGCCTGCCTCTTGTTACACAAGAAAACCTACAACAAGAGCAGAAACATATTGTAATGTGTACTTTTATTCTGAAATAAATTATATTATTATTATTATAAAGGTGACAAAACCGACTATGTGTTGCAACAAATACTAGTAACTAGATGATTGGTCCTACATCCTATTCACATATCCACCTCGTCTCAAACTCCCAACTTACCCAACTTTGGGATCCAAAACTAAAAGTGAGCGAAATCGAGGACAGACTTGAAACAAGAAACTTACCCGATATTTTTATCTCCCCGATATCTAAAAAGGGGATTTTCTGCACAACCCTCATTTAGATACCATTGCTCAGACTTGCAAAGTTTACCCAATTTGAGAAAGTATAAGTAAGTAGTTTAGATTAAAACAATTCTTTTTTGGTTCGCTTTTGTATTATTTATTTTTGTGTGTTGCTGGACCGGTTTTTCCAATAGAAACTTTTTATTACGATTAACCATTGCAATTATCACAAATTGTTTAGATACTCGAAACGTCAATAACCTGCAATAGCGATCTCATAGATGAGTAGAAAAGCCGTATATTTTTGTCAGTCAAACAAAAACCTTCAACTTTTTTTGAGTTGCTTAAAACATACGAAATTGTATGGCGCGACGCAAACCCACGGCTGTGATTTACTGCTCGGCGACAAACGGCAGACACAATAGACCGAGAGCATAAAGCTCTCACCACTACCCCGTATTACACAAGGACGACTTTACCCATTAAATAGTCACTTTCATCAGAGGGGCGCTAATAGTCTCAGCTGAATTCTTGAAATTAGGTCAAATTTAAAAGTTAAAACGATTAAAGCTAAGACGCCGGATTTGGTATTGATTGAGATTTTATTGTCGGAAATTGCATTGTTCGTAATTTTCACTTACTATTCAAGTTGAATTCATAGATTTACTTATTTGAATATCAACTGAACAAAATTTGTAATCCAATTGCTTAGTATATTGTTATATTTTTATAACGTAATATCCAACATTATTATAATATTTTGTAAACAAATTACAGAGGATGAGTAAATGGAGAAAACTGGATATTGCTGGAGGAATATGTAAACAAACAGATTTTGGGATGATTTAAAAGCAAATAGTGTCTTAATTTAATCGGTAATGTAAATAATACAGCTGTATTGCTCATAACATAAAAATGACTTTAATTTTCATTTTCATTTGCATCTGTTTATGTCTAACTGTATTGTTGTAGCATTTCTAAGCTACACTAATTGTCTTTACAGTTCGTTATTAAGGTTAGGTATACTACTTAATACCTACTAATTGTGTTTCCAAAATATAAAGTAAACTAAAAAAATATATAATACAAATAAAATGTAAATATAAGAACGAGTATCATGTAGATTTATTTGCTAGTATTTAGTTTGGTGTATTACAGATTTTGTTTAAAAAAACGCTTAATCATCTGTCTGTCTGTATGTTGCGCTTTCACGTCAACACGGCTGGGCTGATATGAATTAATTTTAAAATATACGTAGTTTAATAGCCTGGGATGAAAATAGGCTACTTTTTACCGCGGGGATAAGTCTCATTCCCACGGGAAAATCACTTGTTTCGCAGACGAAGTCGCGGGTACCTACTAGTAAGTAAGTAAAAAGTAAGGAATTAAGGATTAAACTATTCGGGTTTTGAAACGAATTATCTGTTATATTTTCATGTGGTGTAAGCTTTAAGAGCTGATTTTAATCCGCTAACTTGGCATTACTTAAAAAGTTTTCAAGGTAACTATTATTATTTAAATACACATCCTCAAAATATTTACATCATTAACACCTGTAACTTAAGTTATAATACAGACCTTACAAAAAACGACTGACAGACCTTTATTGTAAGTACCTTAAATGAACAACTAAACCTGCTTTAAAATAAACTATTCCATTGTTTAAATTCCTTCTAACGAATGCCGATAATAATTTAATATTGACTGAAATAACGAAAAACTCCTACTGCCGATACAGAATGAAACCATCAAGTTTGTTCCCAGTGGGAGGAACTTTGTCTGACTGACTCCTAGTAATGGCTTTACCGGATCTTTTGTTAAAACAAAGTAGATTACAATATTTTATAGGTAATTCGATAATATAATAAAATGAAATGATAAATCGCAAACGAACAGACAATTCTGTGAATACAGCGATCGATTTTTGTTATTTGATCTTCATTACTTCATTTTGTAAGTACATGTTTTCTTTCTGAATTTATGTCATTAGGTACTTAAACAATATTAATGGTTGCATTTTTAAACTGTTTTTTTTAGTTGAACTGAATAGTAAAGTAATTTAAATTTTAACGAGGACACATTTTAATTCTGATTCAGAACCTTTATATTCATCTAAAGGTTTAATAAAAGTAGATAAATAGGTAAGCGATTGCAAAAATTGGTAAAATTATCCTACTTAATATTATAAACGTGAAAGTTTTTGAGTATGTATGGATGGATGTATGGATGTTTGTTACTCTTTCACGAAAAAACTAATTGACGGATTTGGATGAAACTTTACAATAAAATAGTTATACATCAGAATAACACATAGGGTACTTTTTACCACGGGAAAACTTTTCATTCCCACGGGAAACCGACTTCCACGCGAACGGAGTCACGGGCGGCCACTCGTTATCAATAATTTGTTAAATTATAATAAATTATAAGCGAATTCGAAAAACAAAAACTTAATAACTTATTGACAGTTATCGGGATAACTTCGATGATTATTGTTTTATTTTGTTATTCGATATTTCATTCGACGTAGTTCCCGGAATAAGCCAATTTAAATCCGAATTATTTTATTTTCATTTCCCGTTTTAATTCTGAGTTCAGTCTTGAAAATTTTAATGCTTTTTGCGACTCTTTTTTAATTTACTTGTTTTTGATTTATTTGTATATTTAAACAGGGTGTCCCATCGATCAACGTTCGTGCCGGAACTAATTAATTAACATGTAATCTTCCAGAAAAACATTTATAAAAACATGTTGCACAAGGGTGCAACTCTCTTTTCGAAGGCGAAAATTTTATTTCCCTGTAAATAACTATATTATACAACGTAATGTGTAAGTAAAAGGCAATTATCGGAATGAAAAAAGTGGTGTTATACCATCTAGTAAACGATATGGAGGCTGGGCTATATAGTTAGGTACTTATTTTTTGTTATGTCTTAATAACTTTTCACGTTTTTCTATTTGTAAACTTCATAAATATTATCAAACACACGGTCACTATTAATAATATTGTCATCTACTGAATATATTTATTAGTGATTTTATAAAGAACTCTTAATTTAACGAGCAATATTACAGAGCGCGCACGAAGCTCTGTGAATTATGCAACACCCTGAAATGGTTCAATATTAAATATGTTTCGAAAGTTAAGCCCCTTACTTTTAAGAATTTTAATACCACTTCAGATAATGGGAAGGCACGAAATTAGTTTAGATTTTATTTAATTTGTTCTAATAAAATCGTTGAGTCGGTAATAAATCTTTTATCCGCTTCTGATCAAATAAAAATAAAAAAGATAAACCTCTCGATTATTTTTATAAAATAGATCGTCGCATAAAGTTTTCTGTCAATAGCTTAAAGAAGCCCGCCATCTTGTTCCATCTCGGCGATTTCTTTTTAAACACTCGGCCCAAGTCAGCTTTGCAAGGCATCAACCCGCTCGTAATAAATTCACCTAATGGGCCTTTAAACAATGTTTCATGGAAGTTTGAAAAGTGCGAAAAAGATTTACAAGAATAATGTACGAAATTGCCACAAAATGGAGTGAGGGAAGCTAACTTTGAGTTCGATTTGGGGTGTCGGGGAAAGTTTGGCAGCTTCCACCGAGCCAGGGTAGTCATGGACTTGTAATGTTACAGATAATTTAAATTATTAAATTTGATAGAAATGAGCTTTTTTATACCTAAGCCTATGCAAATAACCTCATTATGAGCGTCACTGCGTCAGTTAATTGAAGTAGTTGCAACTCCTACAATCATGACTACCGCCAAAACTCGTTTAAGTTTTCAAATTTGTAACTTTACTGCAGCACATACTCTAGGTTAGTGCATATGATGAGGTGAGGTACATGACACGTCATAAACTTTATGTAATTTTACTCCCATATCACTAGGTTGCGGAAGAAATAGTTTCTGATTGGCTTCTTTTGCCGCAAAGCTGTATTTAACTCGCAGGAAGGAAGCGAGGAAATTTTACGTTCCTATTTGAAGCGAAAATTGAAGCTCCGCTTGCACGTTATTTATAGCTTTAGTTTAATTTAGATTTTGTGAAACTGATTTATTTGTAAGCTAAGAGCAGCTGCAAGTAACAACTTGTAGCCAAGGCAGGTACCGAAATAAAGCCAAAGAGTTGTTAACGTGGAAATGGAACTATTTTTACTTACTCTTGTATTTTAATTTGCCTATTTATATAATCAAATTACTATTTAGAGGTGTATTTAAAGGTAAACGCAGAAGTTAATGCCGTGAAAATAGCTTCATACATGAGTAACTTCGGTTATACGTTAGAAAGTAACTTTGTCTACCAATCAACCCAAGTACCTACTTTACTTAACAACCTATAACTAACTCGTTAACTTAGTAAAGGTTATTTAACTAAGTCGTCAGTTAAGTCTGGCAGCCCCTTTGGTGCGAGAGACAGTGATATTAATAACTTATGATGCTGAAACTGTTAAAATTATTTTGCTCAAATATTTTGGAATCACGCCATAAGAGGTTTGACATAAAAACATATAAACAGCGTTTTGAATATGTTGATTAATATCAACCTTAATAATTCTGAGTAGCATCTTAGAGCATTTAACTCTTGTCATCTCCTTTGGTTATATGCTCTAAGGACTTCCTAGCATATGTATACGTAAAAGTTTTCTAATGTTTGGTAACAATCTAATTGAAACTAAAGTTTGTTATAAAATAATTCATGTTATTTTAATTTATTGGCGACTACAGCTCACTTAATATAAACAACAACAACAATTGGAAAATGTATAAAAAATGTTTACACTACTTCATGGGCTCTCAAAAGCAAAAACTAAAGTATCCGAGTAGAGCCGTTCCCGCAACAAGTGCCATTGTGACTTTAACAATTGCTGCATTATTTTGTACATAATAGACCGAGCGCCTGCCCAGTGCCTAGTCCGAGAGCCGCACTTTTTGTTCAACTCTTGAAACTTGCGGTTTGAGCTCGTTTTTATATTGTTATAGTGAAAAATGAGTTACACTCGGAGAAACAAATATCATTTCAAATATCTTTGTTTGTTACAACATCGTTATTATTATAACCTTACCTCTCCGACTCCCAGACATTGGAGTCCCTACTTTGAAGCATACAACTAACATAGTTAGAAGCATCTACGTTTCACCCGTCTATCCTTTTAGCCAAATTACCGAAGTGCAAAGTTTGTATTTAATCAAAGTCTCATAACTGAGTGAAATATTCCCAGCTAGTAACGATATTATTGTCACTGGGGCATTATCTTGATTGCCTCGGAACGACGTGGATTGTCTCAGATTGCCCCGAGAGCTTCAAGGGTCATTCGCTGTATTTTATGTGGCTGACAGAAACGTAAAGCTCTAAATTACCAAACGACCTTGATAAAACTTTGCATAGTTCTAAATAATTTTATTTTCTTCTACTGCACAAGTTAAGGGTTTCAGAATAACATGTATTTTAGAACAATATTTATCATAAATAAAAAAAGTATCTAGAATCTAAATGCCGAAACGTCGGAAAATCAAAAATAATAAAATAAACGTGTAAAACCCCTTAAAATGAGTTTAATTTGTTTATTGGTTTTAACTTTTATCTAATTACATTTGGTTAAAGTCAACTTCTGAAAAATAACGCAACATTTGTTTTGTTTTCAATAATATTCCATACACTTAGGTACATAAATAATTCTTATTTTATTTTGTAAAGTATTAACAGAATAGTTATTTTCTTAAATCTAAAAAGCCCTCGGGTGGAAGTTTCTAACCATTAAAAAGAACTGTAATCTTCTTCAGACTTCAATGAAACATGTAAAAGCGTAACTTTTGGTTTTCGTCTGTCTGTTCATCCAAAGTTTTCCTTTACAAAAAAAAAGTATCTAGGATAGTTATTTCTTTTTTGTAAAGGAAAACTTTGGATGAACAGACAGACGAAAACCAAAAGTTACGCTTTTACATGTTTCATTGAAGTCTGAAGAAGATTACAGTTCTTTTTAATGGTTAGAAACTTCCACCCGAGGGCTTTTTAGATTTAAGAAAATAACTATTCTGTTAATACTTTACAAAATAAAATAAGAATTATTTATGTACCTACCTAAGTGTATGGAATATTATTGAAAACAAAACAAATGTTGCGTTATTTTTCAGAAGTTGACTTTAACCAAATTTAATTAGATAAAAGTTAAAACCAATAAACAAATTAAACTCATTTTAAGGGGTTTTACACGTTTATTTTATTATTTTTGATTTTCCGACGTTTCGGCATTTTCTCGCAGAAAATTACGAAACAGATGGCGGTGAATTCGAAAAATCGTTTTTTACTTTACTCTATGAAGACGTCAAACATCTCAGTCTACCCGTGACCACGGCATTTGCAAAAATGCCAAAACGTCGGAAAATCAAAAATAATAAAATAAACGCGTAAAACCCGTTAAAATGAGTTTAATTTCAAGTAAGGTAAAAGCACCTAACTCCGCGGTATTTTTGCATCATTAAGAAAGGAACAGTGATATTAGGGATAAAAAACGCGGTTTAGGGTAATAATATAACTTTATAAGATGGACGATCTAATATTCTTTACAAATATTTAAATACTTTTTCAGTTATCAATGGGTTTATATTTCAAATTAAGCAAAATGTAGGCTAAGCCAGAAAACCCTAATTCCGCGGTAAAAATCCTAACTCCGCGGTAGTTGGGCACCTAATTCCGAGGTATGGATTTGTAGAGAAAGCCCGCTTTAATAGTTATGTACTTATGCAGCAAATTATGCAAATTATGATGAAATATTTACGTGACTTACTCTGCTTATTGATTCTACGGAATTATTAACTAAAATTCTATAAATAATAATATTTATCATTATTATTGATAGAATTTTTAGCCAATATTTTTTAAATTTATTTAACTCTCTAAAGTTCATATAAATAAGAGCCATAAGTAAACAAAATATTGATAATTTTATGCATTATGTTTGGTCTCATTACATTGGAAAAGTAGCACGGCATTACGTTACGATTCATTTCCCATATACTTAATTCCGTGGTATATACCTCGGAATAACGGTCCTACTCGAAAATTAATATTTCTAAATCCGAGTAATACATGTTTTTTAATATTTAAAAATCAAAGTGATTATTTTATTAAATATAAAAAAATGAATTAAAATTGATAATTCTGAAAAGAAATTGTTACTAGAACATAGGATTAAAACAATTACAATATTGGTTACGTTTTGGAAAAAATCATCGAATTTTACTCTGGTCATATATTTTGATTCCTATTTAATATGTGAAATATATTCAAAACACTAACACGGAATTTGATTTTTTAACCCAATGTTAACCATTTTTTTCAATTTGATTGCCTTAACGAAGTTGAGCTTATAAGAATTACGTGAAAAATTAAAATGAAATGTACTCCATGATTTCCTTATTCCGAGGTATACCACGGGATAAGGAACCGCTTTAAAAAAATGGACGGTAATGCCGATGTATTTTCAACACAAAATTTCTTAAAAAGTAAGCTAGTAATGCATATTTTTTTAACAAAAACTTAAAGATTAAACGTTTGACTATTGAATTAATATTTAAAAACCGACCTTTCCAGTTAGAACTAGAATGATAATCACTCCTCTTGTAAATTGAACGTTACGGTGAATTGGCGTGAAAATGTATGGCGCATCCTTTTACCTCGCTCGCCACAGCGAAATACTTTTTTATTTCATATGTTTTGCGTGTTTATAATAATAAAAGCACTCAAATCTGTTCTTAAAATAAATAATCTTAAGGCTGAAGAACTAAAAAGTCTAAATATATGACGGAAACTATAAAAAAACTTAGTTTTTCTATTTACCGCGGGCTTAGGTTCCATTTTTAGAACCCCGCGGAATTAGGTGCTTTTACCTTAATAATAATCGCGTAAATCTAAGAAGTTATACCAATAAACAAAATATTGTTATTAACATATATGACCAAGTATTGAGTGATTAACTGTAAAGCGAACTTTCATCATATCACATAACCAAATAAAAAAATATAATCCACTATTTTTGCTACAAAATACGTTTTCCGTCAAAATGTTGCCAACTTAACAACGGAATAAACCATTTATCAATAACCTGCTAGACTACAGGCTAATATTCGCTGTTCCGACAACTTGCCGGCAAAATTTGCATCTGGCAAAGTTCAGCATCAGCGAAATTGTTGTAAACAGGATTAGTGACTTCATTGTTACCGCCCTGCAAGCAACAATGACTCTAATTACTTGGAGCAGAACTCTCACAGTCGTTAGAAGTTGCACGCTAACCTGATTGAATACCGAATTCGGTATTCAAATAAAACGAAGTGTTCTGAGATAAGAACGAGCTAGTGACGTATGCAACGTTGCTTCTTTATATTCGTGCTGGGGAGCCGCTCTTTTCGCATAACGTCGATTATCCTAAAACCGTTTGTCATACATCAATTGTCATAATCATCGAAAAACATGACACTCATGTCACATATTTTTTCCTTCGCATAACTTTTAAGTGGCATAACAGTCTATAGGCATATTATTATTAAGCATTATGATGGTAATCCCTAATTTCAATTGGCATAACATTAGGCAGTCCTAAAATGCTTTAGCATAATTTAATTTGTCATAACTATAGGAAAACCGAATAAATAAATAAATAAATTTATAATTCACAATTTTGGGCATGCGCTGTTTTCCATATCGACAGCGAAGTGCCAATTACTCCTATATGTTGAATTCAAAATATGCATAGGGGATTTTACACAAATATCGGAATAAGGCCTTTCAATTCAGAATGTTAAAAAAGTGAATTTCTCAAAGAATGTCAGATAGGAGGTATTGGTACTTCGCCGTCGATATATTAAAATAATAAATACGACGACGAGCGAGGATTGTGAGGTTGAATGGTGAACATACAGTGCGCAAGCCGAGTGACCGAAGCGAGCGTGCCGCGGCAGCCAAAACCGAACCAACAACTTGTTTTTGCCAAAAAATAATAATAATCAAATACACAATTTAGTTTAATTAATCACTAATTTTACTTTTTTTACACTTCTTCAAATTGTTATTTTTGGTTACAACAATTAGGCTTTTAAAAATATGCGACATGAACATTATGCTTAATATTAGTTAGGCTTTTAAAAATTCTGCTTAAAGTTATTCTGCGTTTCAAATTTATGCCTTTTAATTCTTATGGCAAACAATTTTAGCCTATACGAAGAATGGGTTTTAAAATTAAGTATCATGATATTATGACAATAAATGCTATGCTTAAAAATAGAGAGCCTTTGTGTTGTAATTCAGCCGAACTTTATGCTTCATGTGTAAGACTTTAAATAAGTACAACTCCACCAAGGCTTTTAGTTTAAGAACAAAGGTAGGTACAGTATACTTCGAGATCGGAGAAAAAACAAATCCAATTAGATACTCCGGTTTTGGCCTGCATCCAAGCCAATTTAGTAAAATCATTTAAAGCAACTTGCTACACAGACCGAGTATACTCAGTCTTGTTTACAAAATAACTTAGTTGACCAGGAAGATTTACATTTTGTTGACAAAACGTAAATTTGCTGTCCAAATACTTATTTACTTCCTTCTAGAGAGGTTTGTATTCATACCAATATTGTGATGTGGGGGTGGGGTAAGAAGTTCTAAACAAACTGGCGACGTGATAAAACTACGTGACTCTAGCTTGGTTTACTTGTTCCAATACCAAATTTATTTTTTCGATATTATAGCATTTCTTTGACGAAATTGGCACGAGAAAGCTACAAAGACTTCATTTGCATTTAATTAAATATTCAAAACACTCTAACGACTTTCGTAAAAAATATTCTGATCGATACCTTTTATTTGATGAAAGCAAGAAGAAGGTAAAATATTAATTTCCAAAAAAAGCACTACAGAGCCGATTACCGACATTTTTTTAAAAAAAAAAGGTGTTTCATTTATCTAAATGTTCCAAATCGAGATTTCTAACCATATTTTTTAACTGATATTAGCATTGTTGATTTAGTTCAAGTTTTGCGAAGGCGACGCATGAAGAAGGGCTTTATTAGTTTTGAAATTCAGATAGATACGCAATTACGAATGCACATGGATACCCTGCTGTTATTTGATCACCTCGTTAATACATGCCAGTAGGGGAATGTTCCCCATTGATGGCGCCTGACGTGGAATAATCGACGCGTCACGTGTATCATGGCGTATTGATTAACTTTAAGTTATAACGTGCTACCTATCAGGCAAATATACTTGTGTAAGAGCTAAAATTGGCTTTAAGGATTAACAAGCGTTACAAAATTTCTTTACAAGCTTACATTCTTCTGAAATAGTCCATTCATGGTTAACTAACTTTAAATATCTCGGTGATGTATTTACACATAGAAATAGCTGAGATATTCAGTACATTATCTTTGATGTATAATGGTATTAGCCAGCATGTCATGTTCATGTATGTAACTAATTGAATCAAGCATTCGGACAAATTGTTTCCGATCATCGCAAATCGAGTATTAGCAATGAAGACAATGTGTTTGTGTATGTACCTATTATTATGTGATTGTGTAGGATTTATGAAATACCTACCTGTGGTGTTATTATGTAACATCATTTTGGACGAGAAATTACGCGACAAAATTCAACAATGAATAGTCTACAAATTCAGGAATAGCACCATTGGTTGCTAATGATGTATGTATCGATTTTCATACTATTTCAACAAACAAAAAGCTTAATTTATTTTTTAAAAATGTATGTATTTTCAAGTATTTTGCAATTAAAATTCGCGTTCATAAAAGTCTGCTATATGTACGCACACAACATATGGAGTAAACATAACAACAAATGCAAGGGATGTAACATCTAAATGAAGAGGTTGTTTGGTATAACGAAAATAAGGAAATGTAATATAAAACATTTCTTTTTTTGCGTAATAGAGTATTTTTTAACTAATAATAAAGGACTAATACCAATTTTCGGTTGATATTCATTCGATAAGTAAGACACAGAACAAGATTATATTTTGATCGTAATTAAATAACTGAGACACGAAGTAGGTTAATTAGTTACATAATTAAAATATTTTCTTTATTTAAGTAAAAGCGTTAGATTGAAATTTGGTTTTAAAATTTTAAGAGAGTATCTATAAGATGACTATACAGGGTGGCTCATTCAAATCGGTCAGTATGGGAAAGTCTGAAACTATAAGACATACGAAGATTTAGACTTTACTTTAAATTTTGCATTATAAATGCTAATTTATTAATTTTGAAGTTGTAAATACTGGAAAAAGGAACGCGGGCCTCCGAGCATTACGCGACTGGGACTCGAACCCAGGACCTTTGGAAAACCGGTCCAATGCTCTTCCAACTGAGCTACCGCGCCGCTACGTTGACGGTAACCTGTTAAAAAGTCGAATTTCAGTTACCCGAATCTTAAAACCCAGGAAACACTTGGTAGAACTTTTAAAAGACAGATTTTGTGAATGACATTTTATTTAAATTCCTTTTTTTTTCCCAGATGAATCAATTTCCAGATGAACTAAAAGCCAATTTTAAAAAAATATTTTTTTGTTTCCCATATTTTCATAATCCAGATATAGATACCAGATTCTCACAATATTTTTTTTTGTTTCCCTTCTTACCATTTTCCAAATAAACGAATACCAAATTTTCATAATATTTATATTTAGTTTCCATACAATCATATTCCTGATAAACTATTGCCAGATTTTCATAATCTTTTTATGTGGTTCCCATACAATCGTGTTTCAGCTTAACTATTGCAATGGGAGCCGCTCATTTTGCATGACGTCGATTGTCCTAAAATCGTTCGTCATACATAAATTGTCATCATTGTCATATGCGCTGTTTGTTCATATATCAAAATAATAGGTACGACGACGAGCAAAGCGAGGAGGAGTGTGAGGTTGAATGGTGACCATACAGTGCGCCAGCCGAGCGAGCGAAGCGAGCGTACCGCGGCAGCGGTCGGCAAAGCGCCAAAACCGAAGTTCTTTTCTAAAAGTAGAGAGCCATTTAAAATACAAGGATTTAGTTGTTCTAGTTATCGTTTCTTTGGATTAAAAAAACTTGGTTTTAAAAATCTAGATATTGTTTGTCTGGATATCAATTAACTGTATTTCAAAAATTTGTGTTTTAAAAATCTGGCTTTTGTGCATATGTATATCGGTCATCTAGATTTCGCGCATTTAGATTTCGTGTGTCTGGAACTCATTCGTCTGGATTTTAAAACGTCGTGCAAATGAATAAATGGGCAAATGAAATTCGGAGTTGCGATTATATGGCAAACAAAACTTCGAAATTCTAAAAAACGTAATTATGAAAAAATGACCAAACGTTTTCTGGATTATGAAATTCGGAATATTAAAATTCGGGATTAAGATAGGTAACCTACGTTGACCCATCGAAATGATTGAGGTTTTCCAAAGGTCCTGGGTTCGAGTCCCAGTCGCGTAATGCTCGGAGGCCCGCGTTCCTTTTTCCAGTATTTACAACTTCAATACGAAGATTTGTTGTTAGGAACCATGTCACCGATTTTGCTAAAAAGTAAAACTGCATTGATACATTTAAAAAAAAAACTGTACCCAGCTAGGGAATCGAACCCGGTCGTGATGAATTTTGTATTGAAAAAAACGGTGGTCACTTCGAACATCTACTAAAATACTTTAAAATTATGTGAAAACAATGCATTTTATTCATACTGATCGATTTGAATGGGCCACCCTGTATAATGACTACTCTTTAGACACGTATAGTTTCAGTAATTTACAGATATTGCCAACAAACAATCGAAAACAAATGAGATGATATAGTTTTATTTAAAGTTCAAATAAACCTATTACCTAAAATGAACTCAACATCTTTTTTTTATTTCAGGTCGCGGGAGTGGTAGGACGAGCTGACGTTCTAGCATGCCTGTTCTTCCTTTCATCATTGCTGATGTACCACGGGTAAGCTATCAAACCGATTTTCTCTGGAGTAGATACCTGCTGAACCATTTGGATTAGATTAGAGTACCCTTAGCATGCTGTTGTTTAAATAACGCACTTTGAGTTTCAAAACTTTATTAATTTACTCTGTTGGAAATAACAAAACACAATTAAGCGCCTTCTTTCTGTAAATTTGCGGAAAATTTGTTTAAAGTAAATCCGATTATTTACATGTAAGATTCATAGAAATTAGGTATAAATTAATAAGTTATTATTGATTAAGATTCTCGGGAAAAAAACTGCGATGAAAAGAATGACAAGAATCAAAACTTTACTTAAAAAAATTGTCTGGCAAATGAGCTATTTAATGGATTTGCCATGAATAAATAAACCTTCCAATAAATCTATTCAATAACAATGGATAACGCCAGAACAGTTATCAACTGCACTCTCATACCGATCGCTCCACGGCTCGAACACATCTCAGAATACAATCCAATGAGCTTTGATCCCGACAGCGCTGTAACTCGGCACTCTGCCAGTGACAGATTGATTCCCCTCTACTCCGCTGAACCCGACGTATGACCACCACTCAATAATAAATTAAGATCGAACGATCATAAACTTAACCGACTGCACCGATTGACGTTTATTTTATGAACTGGATTTGAAAAAGGAACGAATAGAGACGATGTTTTGTTTTCAGGTCTCCGAGCCGGCCCAGTGTGGGGTGGAGCATATTTTTGGCTGCTCTGAGTATGTTGGCGAAAGAAACTGGATTGACTGCACTGTTATTTAACACAGTGTTTGACTTGTACAGATCATTGTATTCAAGTAATAGGTGGGTAAATTAATATTTATATTCATCACAAATTTTTTGTGCAATGTTAAAAATGTTACGAACTTCGGCTTTAAACTATCGGAAGACCGAGAGAAAAAACCCGGCGGAAAAAATGCTCAGCACTCTTTTGTCAAACACTAAATAACTACAAAAAACCAGTGGGCATACCACTATACTAGGATTTGACTCACAATAAGTAAAATAAAAAACAATTACTGTTATTCGTTATCATGTTCTGTTCAAGAATAAGTATTGGCTTTAAATGTTAGCCTTCTAGCGTTCCACTGTCAAAAAATTCTTTTCCCGTAGTCTCTAATGCGGTATTCTGCCTCAGTAAAAAGCTCCTACTATGTATTTTTTATTATACTGTATCCCCGTTATAACTAATTTCATCCAAACTTGTTGAGCCCTTTTTGATTGTGGTGATTGACAAACATCCCCAAGCAAACAATAAAATACACATGTATACATTAAGAATTAGGATTGTTATCTTTGCTTCTCAAGTTAGCCAAAACCCTGCTTACATTTTAGGAAATGGCGTTGGAAGACCGACAGCGCGTGGGGCCGGGTGTCGCGGGCGATGGCGGCGCTGCTGCTGCTGGTTGGCGTTCGACTCGCGCTGCTGCAGGGGTCGCTACCAGCGTTCTCACCCCAGGACAACCCACCAGCGTTCCATCCCTCATTCTCTGTCAGGTTGGTGGCAAAACAGAAATAAGAAGCCACCAATAAATGAACCATAAGGTGACTACAAGCATTGAAATTTTGGTTTCAGAATGATGACGTTCTGCTACTTGGCGGCGTTTAACTGGTGGTTGCTGCTGTGCCCGTGGACGCTGAGCCACGACTGGCAGATGGGCTCGATTCCGCTGGTGACCAGCCTGTGGGACCCGCGCAACATACTTACCTGCGCCGCGGCGATAGCTCTACTGGCCCTGGCTTATCGGTGCCTAATGGATCTAGAGGTACTTTTTCTTTTGAAAATAGCTTTGCAAGACTAGGTTTAGTTAATATAAGTTCTTCCGAGACTCTTGACAGAATCTGGTTATTATCTGTAAAAAATAATAATTTTTAGATAAACATAAGTATAGTTTATTGTAATATTTCAGGTACAACGCCACGCTCCGGCAGTAGTAGGCCTGCTTCTCCTGGTTCTGCCGTATCTACCAGCCTCCAATCTGCTGGTGACTGTCGGCTTTGTGGTCGCTGAGAGGGTACTTTATATCCCTAGGTTAGTCTTTCTTTCATTATCTATTTTACCTATACATCTGGCATTCATACACTTTCTGAAGAATAAAGAAAGAAAAGAAGGTGATTTTAGATTCCGGTTTGACTGACTTAAGGCCGAAACCAATATTCTACTATAGTTAAAACCTTGGTTATTGGAAACTGCTAGTTTTGTTTTTTGTGACGTGTTTCTATCATTTCCATATCAACAGCTATCTACCATTGTTTATTGAGACGCAAAAACATGGATAATAGTTACCATAGTTACACAAAATAACAAGGCTACATTAGTTAGTAGAACATTGGTTTCGGCCGTTAGAGTTGTTAAAAGGCTCGAGTCTCCCGAGTCTTCGACTCATTCATGACATGAGGCTCAAGCTTCTTATTATAAAATTCGCGCTTCGACTCAACGACGAGTTATAAGGCTCTTGAGCCTTTGAAGCCAAAACTCTTAAAGCGCATTTAAGGATTGCGAGCCTTCAGGCCTCGAGCTTAGAACTCTTATTAGCTCCAACTATTGGAGGTGCTAATTTTTCACTACGCTACAATGCCTGAATTTCTTCCAGTGTCGGGTTCGTGGTGCTGACCGCGTACGGAGTACAGCTGCTGTGGCGGCGCGGCGCGGGGCGCGCGCTGCTGGTGGCGGGGGTCGCCGTGCTGGTGGCGGGGGGCGCGGCGCGCACGCAGCTCAGGAACGCCGACTGGCGGAACCGGGAGACCTTGCTGAGGTCAATAACCTTGTGTACTATTTGCAAAAACGATATTTTATTTTTTATGTTCCATTTTTTTTATAAGGGTCAAGCCAAACGAGCGTAATTTTATGAGTTGTGAGTCGCGAAATTTCTGTCGCGTAATTTCTGCTGCATTCGGTTTCATACAAAAATGCAGTTTGTACCACACGACGACGCAAAATGAGTTGAAAATTCAGTTGAACGTAAAATAAGTGACCGAAAATACGCGACTCACAACTCATAAAATTACGCTCGTTTGGCTTCACCCTAAATTGTAATAACTAACAAGAAATAAATGTTTACAGAGGGGATCTGGCAGTTCTTCCACACAACGCAAAATTGCACTACAATTTTGCAAATTTTCTGAAGGACACCGAACAGCAGGAAAGTGCCATTGAACATTACAAGGAGGCTCTGAGGTAAGCAAAGAGAAAAGGCACAACAATTTTGTATTTGCTCGGTAAAATGCACAGGCGTTACAGAAACAAAATTACCTTAATATTTTCTAAGAAGAAAACTGGAATAAACACTTAAAATTGACAAGCCAAATTAATTTCCAATAAAACAAAAACTTTCACTGAATTATCAATTGTAATTCACAAGAAAAATTAAGTCATGGACTTGCGAATTGTATCGATATGATTAAATCAATTTATTATGATTCGTGAAAGTTAGACTTTGCTGGAAAAATATTCCAATTAAGTTTTCGAAAGAATAACAAATAATTTTTGACAACCTAAAATCTATCAAAAAATCACAAGTACCTACAATTAACTAAGATCAAACCTTTCTAACATCTTAATCGTAAAGGAAAGGGAATAGGTACAACCCTTTCCCTAAACTCGATTAGTATAATTTATTAGTAACTAGCGACCCGCCCACGCTTCGCAATGGTGTAATTTTGCAGACTTGCTCGCGAACCCTTGCATTTTTGCTAACTTAAAAATACTTTTTCCAAACGTTCATTATTTACAAATTTAAATGAATGAATACCCTAAAATATGGAGAAAACCGCATTAAAATCTCTCAACTGGTTTAGGAGGAGTTAGAAGCCAAACATACAAACAGACAGAATTAGCGACTTGGATTTATACTATGTAATGATAATGATGATAATGATGATGATAATGGTGATGATAATGATAATGATGCCCGCGCAGGTTGTGGCCGTGGTACGCGTCGGCGCACAACAACCTGGGCACGCTGGTGGCGGGGCCGCGCGCGCAGCACCACTTCCTGCAGGCGCTGCGCTACAACCGGCGCCACGTCAACGCGCACTACAACCTCGCCAAGCTACACCGGTACATTACGCCTGACACTTTGGATTGGATCAATGACTTTTCGGACACAAAAAACTTCGACACCTTGGCCAAATTATGGATTTTTAATTTTAATATTATTTTTTACCATGGTGTCCGAGAATTTTGTGTCCGAAAAGTCATCGACCCTTTGGATTTCGTTTATTTGATTTTGATAACTTCTTCTTTTTTTAGGTTTTTTTTTAGGTTAGGTTTCCACGTAATGGGACACCTTTTGTAATTCCCTCGGTGTCCCGTTCCTCGAACTCATGCTCATTGAAACTGTGACTTGTAAACAGTTTTGTCACCTGCCTTATTTTGTTTCTAAGCAACACGATATCATGTGTGCAATCCTACTAATATTATAAACGTGAAAGTTAGTGAGTATGTATTAATGTTTGTTACTCTTTCACATAAAAACTACTGGATGGATTTTGATAAAACTTTACAGTAACATAGGCTATACATCAGAATAACGTTTTCACCGCGGGAAAGCGACATCTACGCGAACGGAGTCGCGGGCGGCTACTAGTTGAAAATAATTATCATCTCTTAAGTCAGAACGAACATTACAAATGATGTTTAAGTAGGTATTTAAATCATGTTTATATAGTGATACACTGGCAAACTTTTGCGATTTTGTTTGTGAAAACTAAAATTTAATTATCGTCCACATAATGCTTTTTTTCTTAAAAAAAATATAGATTATTGTATTCAAATACCACCAATAAAATATTATTATAATTATCTATGTTTGCAGGAAGAACAACCAAATACCAGATGCCCTGAAATTCCTGGAGCGCTGCATATCGCTGGAGCCTCAATTCGTCAAGGCATATGTGGAACTATTCTACTTAAAACCTGATCTTGAGAAGAGAGAAGTTCTGGACAAACTACTTGAGCTGGAACCTCTTAATTGGGAGCATTACGTGCTATATGGAAACTGGTACAGAGACAGAGGTAATTGATCACTGTTATTTAAGTCCATACTTTGGTAAGGTACTAAATACGAAAAGGATGTGTTAAGTGTTGTATGAGATATTGGACTACTCCACTTATTAGATCCTCAACAACGATCTGTGAAGTTCTAATTAGACTACAATTCACACATAATAAGCTGGTCCTAGAATAAGTGACTACTGCTTAAAGGCACGTTGTACATACTAGTCAAACCAAGTCAGGCAACAGAGGGTTGGCTTCTTTTCTACCTTTGGGAACCGCAACGATGTTAAGGGAAGCCTCAAAAACTCTGACTAGAATGTGTGAAATAAATTCATATCCATGTCATACTAATGCCGCCGTATCGCTAACGTTGAGAGTCTCACAATGTTTTGCTTGCAGGTCTGGTGTCTCTGTCAATAGACCAGTACACGTCGGCTCTGCGCGTGTCGTTCCAGTCGAGCGGGGGGGGTGCGGCGGGGGGCGCGGCGGAGGCGGAGGGGGGCGCGGCGCGGGGGCGGCTGGTGGCGCTGCGGGCGCTGTGCCTCGCGCTGCGCTCCGCGGGGCAGACCGCGCGCCTGCTGCAGTATGTTAATAGGTATGGTAGCTAGATGATACGGTGCAACCTTAAAAACCACTCAATTATTACAGCGAGGCAGCGTACCATCTAAAGGGATAGATTGGATAGCCTACATTTATGTAACATCTCTTTAAGTCTCTTTGAAGTGCACATATAGTGGTTCTGTGTGTTTTTTCTGTTTAGACATTTGTATTGTGTTTTAAGTCCCGTTAATAATTCTATAAACTAAAATTAAATGAAAAATATATTAAAAATCATCGTGTGAAAATAGGAGCGCATAAATCTCACGGAGTTTCGAAAAAGTGTGCGACAATTTGACCGAGCGAAGACGCCGACGACGTGACCTTGAGGGCTGCAGCATCGGTGTGTGAGTGCAGTGCGTATTATTAAGCGACGACGTGTGCGTAGTGTTCAAGTTGCGTACGGCCGCCACCTTGCATCGTATGCGATCCTGGTAGTTACTGCATCGCTTGCGGCATCCTTATTCTGAAACTTCGCACGGGAAAGGCGTATTCCGTAACATCTAGAGATCCTTATTCTGTAAAGCTTGACATCCGTATTATTTTAAGAACAAATTATGAGCATAATGAATAAGTCTTTTTCTACATCTAATATCGATGAAGCCGGTATCGAAAGTACTCCTATAAGTTTTGTGTCACAACGGAGTAAACGATTGAGAGAAGATGACCTACTAACAGAATTTAATAGCTTCAAAGAAGAAATCAAACATATGCTCTCATCTTTTATAACTACACAGAAAACACAAATAAAAGAAATACTACACGATTTAAAAGAAATTCAGCAAACTAATTCAAATATTGATAGTTCAATAGCTTTGCTTTCCGTTCAAAATGAGGAAGCCAAAAAGAAAATTGAATCTCTTGAAACCCAGACCAAAATAAACCAGGAGTACATTATTGTTCTGGAAAATAAAGTTGACGATCTCCAACGAAACATACGCAAATCCAGTATAGAAATAAAAAATGTGCCCAAGAAGAATTTGGAAAACAGGGAAGATTTACAAAAAATGGTATTAAAATTATCAGAAAATATCAACCTTTCAATGAAAGCGGATGATATCAAGGATATTTTTAGATTATCGGACAGGAAAGTGGGCTCTAAAAACTCACCTATTATCGTTGAACTTGGATCAACCTCTCTAAAAAGTGATTTGCTTAAAAAGGTTAAAAATTTTAATATAAGAAACAAAAATAAGTTACAAGCGAAACACTTAGGTCATACAACAAACGAAGAAACTCCTGTCTTTATTTCGGAACAGCTGACCGCAAAGGGAGCCCGTCTGTTCTTTTTAGCTAGAGATCTCATCAAAAACAAAATGTACAAGTACTGCTGGACTTCTTTCGGTAGAGTTTTTGTACGACAAGACGATAATTCACGTGTAATACAAATAACTAATGAATCACAGATTCATAAACTTATGCAAAAAACTTGACTATTTACTTTTTTATTGTTATCTTTAAATATCCAATTACTTAACTTCATTATATTTTTTTGTTATTATAATAGCAATGTTCTAATTTATAAATTTGATAACCTTAAATTGCTTTTGGAACTTGTATGCAATTTACGTAGAACATTTACATTTACTTTTGCTTACCTCTTGCTTTTACTAATGAACCGAAATTTAAACTTACACTCACACCATAACACACACAGAGACTATAATATATTATATAATGTTATTTTACACACACATATTACTAATAATGGTACATTACACACACAATATTTGATATATATTATATTTGCCCACATAATTGTTCTATCATACACTATATATTTTTGCTCAAACCACTATATAAATAACCTAATTTATCATAATGGATAACAATCTGCTCGCACTAGATCTATTGGACAACACTGAAATTGCTACATCTATGACCTGCAATATTGATGAATTAATTAATAAGTTTCCATTTTGTAATAACAATAATTTCACCCTTCTAACTCAAAACATACGGAGTATTTACTGTAATATGGATGATCTCCAAATCACATTGTCGGAGCTACCCTTCGAAGCTGATATTTTAATATTGACGGAATGTAGATTAAATGAAAATAAATGTATTCCATATCTGAACAACTATACTTCTTATCAAACTATACGACAACAAAACCAGAACGACGGGGTAGTTATTTATATAAAAAATCATATTCAAGCTCAAGTAACGGAACTAAAATTATCTAATGCATCAGGTATGCAGATTAGTTGTTCAGAATATACAATATGGGGAATTTACAGATCACCATCAAATGCCGATGCTAGTAAATTTATTGATTCTTTAAATTCACAATTAGAAAAAATAGCTTTAAATAAAAATATATTTATCACAGGAGACATCAACATTAACCTAATATCAAAAACCACGGAGACAACACATGATATAAACAATAGATTTAAGTACTTAGAGGTCCTATCTTTGCATGGTCTTTTATCGGGCCACAAATTACCTACAAGACTTAACAGCTGTCTCGACCATGTTATGCTTAAATTCGATAAAAATATGTACAATGCTTTCGTGGTAGTTCTTAACACTACAGTGACTGACCACAATATGGTCCTGCTTAATTTGTCTTTGAGTACACAAACTAAATTTGAATATCACAAATTAAAAAACATAACCGACTATGAAGCTGTTCTTAAAACCCTTTCTAACATGGACGTTTCACAATTCAATGTGCACAATGATCCCAATGAACTGGCTTACCATATAATTAGTACTTTTATGACATCTATAAAAGATCACACCAAAACAAAAATGTTACAAAGTAACAAGCGTATTACAAAACCCTGGATAACTAATGGTGCCGTGCGCTGCATAAGGTTTAGAAATAACTTACAACTCAAATTAAAAAGGGATCCAACTAATGAGGTCTTAAAAATCACATATAAACGTTATCGAACTTTTTGCACCAATCTAATTCGGAAACTCAAAAGGCAATATAACAAAAAACGTATTGAAGACTCTTCTAGAAATACTAAACTTCTTTGGACAACAATTAATGATATAACACAATTTAAAACTTCAAAAACACCAAATACTAATCTTCTTCAAATTCTTCCAAACCCATCTGACTCCATTAATTTTGTTAATAAGTATTTTTGTACTGTAGGGAAAACTTTAGCTGAAGATATCATTAAAAGTCAGGGCTTAAGACAAAATGACAAATTAACTGCAATAAACCCTTGTCTGGATTCATTTGTGTTGTTAGAAACGGATCCAAGGGAAGTTGATAGCATCCTTATGGGTCTAGACTCCGGCTCAGCATCTGGTTGGGACGGAATCCCCACAAGTTTTTTAAAACAATGTAGAGAATTTATTGTTCCTTTGATGACCCAACTAGCCAATCTATGCTTTCAAACCGGTATATTTCCCAAACCCTTTAAAAAATCAGTCGTAACACCAGTGAGCAAGGGTGGGGATAGAAACGATGTCAATAACTATAGGCCTATTTCGGTTTTATCCTGTTTGTCCAAAATTCTTGAGAAGCTTGTAAATTCAAGACTGATAAATTACCTTACGCGTAAGAAAATCTTATCTAATTCTCAATATGGCTTTAGGAAAGGAATATCGACCCAAGACGCTGTTAAAGATTTGACAAGCTTCATCACAGAAATTGTAGATCAGGGACAAAAATGTCTAACAGTATTCCTAGACCTTAAGAAAGCCTTTGACACCGTTTCTATCCCAGTCCTTTTACACAGACTTGAGGAGATTGGTATAAGAGGTTCTGCACTTGCGCTTCTGAAAAGCTATCTTCATGAAAGAAAGCAAATTGTCAAGATAGACAATTTCAAAAGTGAAGAAGGAGACGTATCTTACGGAGTTCCGCAAGGGTCAGTATTGGGACCTACACTATTTTTGGTGTATATTAACCAACTTTGTACTTTTTCGTGCGGCGGAAGAATTTTTGCCTACGCCGACGACACAGCAATAGTATTTTCGGGTTTGTGTTGGAAAGAAGTCCAGACTAAGACAGAACTTGGTCTGGCTGGAGTCGCTGGTTGGCTGAACAACAGTCTTCTGACACTTAATACAAAAAAGACCAATTTCATCTGTTTTACTCCTGACCAGAGATCGCAACCGGAAGAATCCTTTCAGATTAAAATTCATTATTGTGATAATATCTCTAATCAGCACTGTTCTTGTCCTTATATTGCAAAAGTCAATAGTACAAAGTACTTAGGGGTTATAGTAGACCAAAGACTGTCATGGCAACTTCATCTTGAACTCATATCAAGTAGAATCAGGAAGCTTATTTGGATTTTCAAGACTCTGAGGCATGTTATGCCGAGTGCTCTTCTCAATAAAGTTTATATTTCCCTGGCACAGTCTGTGATCGCATATTGTATACCAGTATGGGGCGGAGCTGTGAAAACTAAGTTTATCCATTTAGAAAGAGCACAGAGGGCACTTATAAAAGTAATGTATTTCAAACCCTACAGATACCCAACGTCCGACTTATTTAAAATTTGTGGTTTACTATCGGTAAGAAAACTTTACATCTTGTGGATTATACTGACTCTGCACAAGAACCTCCCGTTCGACCCTGAAAAATTGAAAAAACGGAATAAACACATCGTTGCACCATCTCGCCGTGTTCGAACAGTCTTTGCCGAACGCCAATACACTACACGAGCCTCACTATTGTACAACAGAATAAATCTACAACTGAACATTTACCCTATGAACTCTGTGGAATGTAAAGAAAAAATCACACAATGGTTGAAATCATTATCTTATGATGACACAGAAAACTTATTATCTATTGTAAAATAAAAAATAATAGAATATACTTTATTACATTTATAAAATTTATGAAAATATAACATGGATATCTGTGTATAAATATAATATTATATTCGTTATATAAATTTCTCACACACACGCTTACATAAAAAACACCCACACAAACACACACACACACGCACACACACACACACGCACAAAATCACACACACACACACACACCTACACATACGGTTCTCATGTAAATTGTTTTATTTCTTGGAATTTTTGTTTTATTTAAGATTTTTTAAATATGTTATTTTTTTGTTTTATTTTTACTTCTTATTGTCTTTCTTTTATTGTAAACAACACTTTTGGGGGCTAGAGCGAGTCACGCCCGACACAAGTATTTCATTACTTACTGGGCTGTCTCAATACTATGTAACTTTGTAAAACTGGAAATAAAAACCTTTTTATTTTTTATTTATTTTATTTTATTTTTATTGTACTAGCGACCCGCCCACGCTTCATAATGGTGTAATTTTGGCCGACTTGCTCACGAAATATTGAATTTTGGCTAACTTAAAAAAACCTTTTCTAATTGTTCTTTATTTAGGTACAAAATTTAAATGAATAAATTCCCTAAAATATGGCGAAAACCGCATTAAAATCCGTTGTGTGGTTTAGAAGGAGTTAGCAGCCAAACATACAAACAGACACAAATAGTGACTTGGATTTATACTATGTAATGATAATGATAATCGCTACCCAAATAGGAAGCCTGTGTTACCAATAGCCCGCATATAGCCTGTTATAATGATGGACCTATGTTATGATCTGCATTGTGTGGTCTGTTAGGTACCAGTGGCTGGTGGCGGGCGGCGCGGCGCGGCGGGTGCTGGCGGAGCGCGCGTGGCGCCTGCGCGCCGAGCTCGCCGAGCGGGCGGCCCACTACACCAGGGGCAAGGGGGAGGTATACACATACAACCTACACACTCTTTAGTTAATCTTCTTTTCGTGTCAGTGGTAGTGTCACACGATTAGTTCTTGGTTTTAGTTCTTACCTTGGTTACACAAGCATGGAGTTAAATCTTTAAAAACTGTTAAAATATTTATATCACTATACTTTAAGCTATCTTAAAACCTGTATTAATTCTATCTTCAGTCATTAATTTAGACTTTTCCTATTTTATAATTTAGAACGCAAAGGTAACGAATTGGTCTATATCGTCTGATCTAATAACTACACAACGATTCATCGTAGAAACTGCTTATATTAAAATATTGAGAACAATGTCAATCTTTTTTTTTTATCTTTAACACTAAACTAAAGTGACTCACTGATATACAAAGGCGTTTCAAGTAAAACAACCGGCCTTGCTTGTGCATGGTTATGACCCCACCCGATAACGATTACTGTGACTTCAAACTAGTGCCTATACAACATAACTTAGAGAGCACCGTACCTACTATAAATCCGATTTTCCTTTTTTTCCAGTCAACAGCAACCTGCCTGCACCACAGCCAGCTGGAAGTGAACCCCTATAGACTACAGCGAAGTCAGGTCCATAGTGATAACGTTCAGTATCAGAACAAACGTGAAAACTGTCGTGTAGTGAAGGAACTAAACAATCTAGTGAATAAAGATAACGGTTGCCAAAAAAGTGTTTTTATAAATAATAAGGAAGATGCAGCGATATCCGCTTCGTACAAACCTATATATAATAAATCTGACACTGGACACAAGCAAAAGAGCTGTCCGCTGCACAAGAAGAAGAAAATCAAGGATCCGGAAACATTCAAGAATTACGCATCAGATAATCTTATACAAACCTACTAAAGAGTCAATAGGTTTTAGTCGCAGCCGTCGTTTATTTGGAACTGCAGCCATTATAATGCCAAAAGTACTAGTAGGTAATGCATCGATCCTATGCTGATTCATAATTATAACGCCAACCTCCCGAAGCGCTTATATCAGTGCTTGAAGAAAGGTTCTCTTATAAAAGCTACACCTTAGGCAGTTTTGTGCATAGTATCGCGCACCTGGGAACATTCATTTCGAAGTAATGCTATTTAAGCTTGTATGGTATTCAAATTATGTTATTCATAAATAAATATATTTATATTTTTTTAATTTTAAAGAATTTAAAAGCGATGTACCTATTAAATTTGAACACTGACGTACATTCAAATTCAATAAAGTATTAAACAGCCCCTCGATAAAATGATGTTTCTAATTGTTTAAGACTTTTGATACATAATGATATTGTGCCAGAATTTGTAAAAAAAATAGGCGTAAAAATAGTTAAATTTCGTCTGTAAATACTTTAGTAATTAATATCATAAAAATATTTGTTTAGATACTTAATAAAAAAGGTAATACATTGACTCTGCCCGAATAATGTAAACATCCACCCAATAACTAACTATGACATGTTTTATTTTTAACCTAGATAGGTAGTCTTTGGAGTTATTCACATAAGTAAACATAAAAAAATATGAAATGGTTGTTTTATAATTAGTATATGTGTCATATTAAATAAGATAACTAACTGGTTAATAATATCAATTTATTAAATAAACGATGAATGTGGAACAAATAGTTTTTGGGTTTTATTAAAAATATCTACTTTATAATGTATCTACTTCAATATGTATTGCTGCTCATGAAATGAAGAAAATAACTTTAGATCCTACTAATTAACTGATTTATAAAGTTTTTGTTTTAAAGGCTTTGATTTATTTAATTACTTAAATGTTGGTACAACCAATATAAATATTGCTTACAATCCTTATTATCTTAAAGTAAATATTCAGCTATTTGTTTTGAGTAAGAAATTTAATTATTCATTTTCTAGATCAAAACTTAGTGCTTGAGTACCTACGTATATTTTTTTACAATTTCCATTAATAAGTTAAAGGAAATATTGTAAAAAATATGCCCTTAAATATAAGTTTAACATTAGGTTTTTATTTTATAAACCTTATATTAAAACATATTGACCAAATCCAATAAATTAACAATTTGCAATCGTATGACATCACAGTTTGAACTGAATCTATTGAACGGCGCAAGTCTGAAATCGTGACCTAAACGAACTGTACCCAATCTTAACTAACAGGTGTTCACAATTCTAACAATGGCGAATGATCAAATAGTTACAGATAACTGACAGAAACTTAAAAAGACAAATTACTTAGGTAAGATTGAAATCAATTGAAATTTGTTAGCACCACCCACCGCTTTGTAGCAATATTGTTAACACATTGCTAGGTATTTAACGAATCAACTGGTGTTTTTATTTTAAATACTAATTAATATTATTGATATTTACTTACAGTAACCATTTGAATTGCACTTTTAATTAGCGTTATCAGTGTTAAATGAGTTGAACTAGTGATAATATCCCGCGATAATTGCACCTACCGTCGATGTTATAGGTTATTAATTATTTGTTTGAAAACATTGATGGATTCGATCGGTCACAGTTTATTTTGATTCATTATGTAGAATGGAAAAAGGTTTATTAACACATGAAGCTCATCGAAAACAAGTTTGTTAATTTAACTTATAAGTAGGTATGGTATGGTGTCCAAGAGATAAGTTTTATTTTTACTATTACGCGGTAGCCTTATATGATTGTGATTAGATATAGAATTATTCGTAATGCTTAGTAGGTTTACATTCCTGTTGTTATACACAAAGGGTAAAAACGGTACCCTGTTAATTACTATCCGTCCGTCCGTCCGTCTGTCTGTCACGAGGCTGAGAGATGTTATAAACCGTGATGACATGACTGACAGATCTCTTGAAATTTTCACAGATGTTGCCGTTGTATCGAACTTTAAAGAAAACATAATAGGATCAAATTAGTTTAATTACAACATTTATATCTTTTTAAAATCGAGTTTACGATCCGATTTAGTAAACTGAAAACGGCAAAGATACGAGTATAATTGAATCCATAAGATGGCACACTAAGCAACTAGTTTCAGCTTGAATTCAGCTTGAAATGTATATTAACTTATCGTATTTATTAACTTTTCGGAAGTATCATGCAACCATTCGGATAAAAACTGAGACACACGCCATCCCGTAACATTAAGGGCTGGTTTTTCAATAGTTAAATTCTATCTGACAGAAAATCAATATGTTTTTGTTGCATGTCGAATATAAATATTTGACATAGGAAAGGATGTAACAATGAAAACATACCTCTTTTCAGTCGGATAGCATTTATCTGACAACTAGTGGCCGCCCGCGACTCCGTTCGCGTGGAAGTCGGTTTCCCGTGGGAATTAGGCGTTTTCCCGCGGTAAAAAGTACCCTATGTGTTATTCTGATGTATAACCTATATTACTGCAAAGTTTCATCAAAATCCATCCAGTAGTTTTTACGTGAAAGAGTAACAAACATCCATTCATCCATCCATCCATCCATACATCCTCACAAACTTTCACATTTATAATATTAGTAGGATTATAATATTAGTAGGATTGAAAAATCGGCCCTCAGTCAAACTACAAGATACCGACGACGGGGCGATAAAAAGGTTTACGGGAGTACAAAACTTTGTATAAAGTTGGTAATCTTTACTTTATAATTTAAATATGTTCTTAGACTGGCCTTTATTTTTTTTGCAATTTTTAATCTAGAACAATGGTTAAAATAATATTGCAACATTTCTGATAGGTAAATAAATCTTTACTGGTCAAGGGTACAAAGATTCCGCAATTCAATTTTATATTTAATTATAATCAATTTGCCGGTTTGCAGTTGATTTGATTCTTTAATCAGTTAGCAAAAAAGGTACTCGCAAAGTTAAGGTTTTCGAAACACTTGGTCTGAATTAATCAAAACGTTTGGTTGCTACCTATTTCGAAGTCACAGAAAAGTCCAAGCAACTGAATTAAAAATATAATTAAACCAACTTCAATTACAAAATTTTAAAGTAGATATTGTTGCAATAAATAAAGATACAATTATTGTAGTAGTAAAAAGATTTTCAATTTTACTTTCAAGTACATGTAGGCGGTAGGTAAATATTTTTCTAAAGTAATTAAAAAACATATTTATCTCACTTAAAATTAAATAATGGACTGCAAGAGATAAATGCAAAGTATATT
The DNA here is from genome assembly GCA_916618145.1 of Emmelina monodactyla. Classification (NCBI taxonomy): domain Eukaryota; kingdom Metazoa; phylum Arthropoda; class Insecta; order Lepidoptera; family Pterophoridae; genus Emmelina; species Emmelina monodactyla. Next base: position 10,188,465 of record OU745302.1, on the reverse strand, counting down.
TTATTACTAACATTGTTTCAATTTGTTGATATTTGTTTGTTTGCTTTGCTGCGTCTAGGTATATTAAGAAATCGTTACTCACTGTTCATATAAGAACAAGGGCATTATAAAACAACTGCAAAGGTAAATCTAAGGCATTAGTAAAACAAGAACTTCTCTTCGGGAACCGAGTGATTTTCCAACGAGGTAGGTTGCATTACATGCTTCTAAGTGATTGGATACATAATATATCAAGTTACGTTGCTTTAAGACACTTATTGCATTACGTAGACACGAAAACCAATACAAAACTGATTTATTCGCTTTTTATAAAAGAAATTTACAATACTATAAAATAACGCAGTCACGTTAAATACAAATATTGTTTCACGCCTATAAACCTAATTCAATTCATAATTTATGCGTTCATAAATAATGCGGTTACAAGATGTTACGCAACCGGATATAGTAAAAGTTAATTCAACAAACCACGGCCGCGGAGGCTTCGAAAACTCGCGAATATAATCAACTGGGAAAATAATGATTTGCGCCGGGTTAGGAACGCTTTCTAGGCAAGCGGCGGCGGCGCCCGCGCCAGTCAGCATCCTACGCGGCGCGAGCGCACTCGTTTAACTACCCGCAAATAAATTTATCACAAACTAGTAAATAAAATATTTCCTCCACAGTGAAAGGTCAGAAGCCTGCTCAAACATGCGAGTAACACTCGTAAACTTCCTCTTCATTGCGGTATTGGTCGTTGCGGCTGAAAACGAACAAACAATAGAAGATGATGACGTTGATGAACGGGTCAAAGAGTCCGAAGAACACATCATACAAAAGCGGGAAGTCAACAACGAAGAACCTTTGGAAGAGCATATTCGAGTGAAACGAAGATATGATGAGGAAACGCAGCCTGGACGAGTTCGGAGATCTTCCGACTACGTAAGAGTTCCGCGAAACGTACACCAGTACGAAGTCCACGAAAATACTGAGGACAGCTCCCTGCCTTCTTCCCCTCCATATGAAGAGATGCTTGCAGCCAGCGCTGAACACTATCACAGGGTATACGCCTCCCCCGGCGCTCCGTCACCAGCGCGATACGCCAACCCTGAAGTGAGTGCCTACCAATATACACCCGGTGTCCGTCCTGTGCCGTCTTACAGTAACCCCAACGTGTATGTCTACACTAACCCTAGATCAAACCCTACCCCGTCGCCTCGCGAGTTCATTCCCTCTAACAAAGACAAATACGTGAATGTGATCGCACACAAACCTATTGTGACCTTTGCTAATCCCGCTCCTGTGTTAGCCCATGCCAAGTCTTTAGTGAGCGACAGTTCGAAAGTCGGGTTGTCTAAGTTGCCTGAAGTAGAACTGATAACTGCTGCTCCGAAAGAAGTGTATGTGTCCTCTGTGAGCGTGGTGCCGGTAGTGCGTCCGGAAGCAGCAGTGGTGGGTCCGGCGGTGGTATCATCTGAACCAGTGCCATCGCCTCTGAAGAAGCTGGATGGAGAGGACCAGTCGGGGGCAGCGGGGCACATCCACAAACACCACGCTCATGTGGTGGTGCATGGTGGGGGGCAGGGGGGCCATGCAGGACACCACGGGGCTAGAGGCGGAAAGGTATGTTTTATTTGTTTATATGTTAGAGGAACTGTTTATTATAAAAATATACTTACTAACAATTTTTCTGTTCCAATTTTTCATCTGTCATATGTTTTATCATGTTCGTGTAGCAGAATAAACAATACGGATTATAATTTATTAATTCAAAAAATATGTAATGAAAAAGTGAAGTTCTTGGTAAATTAATCATTTTTTCGAATTAGTATTCGTAGCTTCACTTAAACCCTATAATGAAAATTAGAATCTAAATTAATTAAGTAATTTGGCTACTACTAAAACAAAACTACAGAAAATTGTAAACCTACTTTGAGTTAACAAACCACACGTGAAATTATTTTGAAAAAAATGAGTAACAACGTATAAATAATATTATCTGTAACTTCTTAGACTTACGCGATCATTAACGCGTAAAACCTGTTCAAATGAGATTAATTTCAACTGTTTTTGAACATAGTTTTTATACACGTATTTTAGTACCCACCGTCAAATTTATGACTCGTTAGCTATAATAGGTACGTATTTTTTTTTCAACTAACAAACTATAGATTCTAGGCCGCGCATGTAAATAGAATAATCTAAAAAAAATAGGTGTATGGTATTTCCTGATAACGTAACTTTTTTTATCTCGGTTCAATAACACCAGGGTTAGCCCCAAACGTTTATTAAATATTAGAAAATATAAAATAAATAGTATCCTAATTTTTGGTACCATTTAAAAATCGTTAGGATATGATGTTAAATAGATTCAAGGTGACAAAAACTTGTTGATTAGCAACATCTTAACGGACTGTTGGTAATTAGGCCAAACTATGGTGAAATGACGATTAGCTTACTGCAGGAGCTACTGCAATTAAATGCACAATAGGTACCTTTTTTCAAGTTTCAGTTTTTTTACTCAGTGTTGAATTAGAATGAATTAAAAAAATAAAATAAAAGAGTTCAAGTTGAACGTTATTAAAATAACCATCAATTTAAAAAATATTAATTTTATACCAACATTTTAGTTGAGTGCTGATCTGTTGACTGTTAATGATTTAACCAACTAAAAGTACCCAAACAAAAAACCCCCACTTAAATAAGCACAATAAATCTTAAAGCAAATTGCAATTTTTCAGCACGTGAAAGGCTTCAAAAAGAACCACCACAGCGACAAGGGTGGTAAGGGCTTCAAGAAGAGCGAGGTCCATAAGAAGGAGTATGAGAATGCCGAAGGGCTAAAGAAGAAGCACCGCGACCACGCGGACCACAAGGGCAGCCACGTGGAGCAGGCGCACGGGCAGAAGGGCTCGCACTTCGACGAGAAGAAGGGACACAAAAAAGGGCATAAGACTAAAGGTGAGTCAATGTTAAATTCATCGTCAGTTTTATTACAATCATCATTGCAGTTCAGTACCTACAAAGATAAATATAGGTATCTCTTATAAATAGGGTTTATTTACTTATTATTTCAATGCATGGTATCTAGATGGTTTAGCTGACGCAGTTAATCAATATTGTATACCTAACTACTTAATGCAAAAGATTAAATCATTCCTTAAGACGCCGGTCGCTCGAATACAAGTGGCTATTTTTTTTTCTTATGCACCACAATAAGGAAAGTCTAAGTTAACCAACTCGTAGATAACACAGGATTAAACCATAAGCAAGCAAGCAACCGTCAAGCCTATAAATCCCTTTTCCTCTTGTATGTTTAAAAGATTCTTTAAAGCTAAAAAAGTTCAACGAATATAAAGAAAACTGACAAGTATGCTCTATAACACAACAACTAATGCTCATTTTATATATTAACACATTCTCTTGCGCAAATACATTTCAACAAGAAAATTCAACAAGGGCAGAAAGCTATTGAATTAAAAAAAACGCCACTCGAACCTCGTGGTAAATTTGCAACTAAGTTTTAAATTAATCACGTATCCAATATAGATTTTATTGCGATACCCAATCGATCGCGGTTTCAAAAGAAATTGTGCTAAGAAAGGAAATCAATCTAACTGACTAATGTTAGATTGAATAAAAAGAATAAAATAAAAAGTGCGATAAATCGATCGTTTTAGTAATCTATAATCTATTTGATGTTATTTCAGTTCAAGCAATGTTTTGTGCTTATTGTTAATATAGTATTTGCAACAAATAAATATTAAAAACAAGGTAATTAAGTCATTTGTAATGGATGAAATAAGATAACCCTGTGGTTTAGAGAAAGCCAACACCATTTTATACAACCATTATTGACCTCAGTTGCGAAACAATCAAAGAAGTACCATTTGTATTCGATTACCTACTTTGAAATTATCTAAAACACAAGATCAACCAAAAAAAACTAATTCTAAAATACCTTACTTAATACTATCTAAGCATTTATAAAACCTTTACACTTGAAACTCAAATAAACATTGATTAGATTTTATAACCAAGCAAAATTCAAACGTGCACCTCTCCTACGTCTGCTAATTCCCCATCTTTGACGACCTCTGTGGCGCAGCGGTAACTATACCGGACTGTAAAGCGGATGGTTCCGGGTTCGATCCCCGGGTCGGGCCAATTTCGTAAAAATGGTTTTTCGACATTGGCTCGTGTCTGGGTGTAACTAGGTTCTCCCCTAGTCCATTGTGTGGTACCTGTAACACAAGCGCTTAAAGCACTTAACATGGGGCCACATAATTGGTGTGTAAGTCTGGAGATTTATTTATTTATCTGCTGCCCTCCAGGCTACCACAACAAGTACCACAAAGACGAGTTCCACAAGGAGCACAAGTTCTACGACGACTACCACAAGAGCGGCGAGCACCACCGCTACGGCAAGTTCAACGCCAAGCACGCCTCCAACGAGAGCGGCAAGAAGAAGGCGCACCACGTCAACACGGGACACGACTTCGTCGAGCACGGCAAGAAGGGATTCAGGTAAGATTACGGCAAGTTCAACGCCAAGCACGCCTCCAACGAGAGCGGCAAGAAGAAGGCGCACCACGTCAACACGGGACACGACTTCGTCGAGCACGGGAAGAAGGGATTCAGGTAAGATTTACTGTTGAGGATAAGGATTAGGTCTGAAGCAATTATTTGTCCTTGTTCGTTCGAAATATTTTCTTCGTATTTATTTCCCACAATGATATCACAGATAAGATTTAGACGACTTAGATTTTAAGGTTTTTCAAAAAAGTACGAGTATTTTGGTGATGAGTGCCACGTTGCTTGATTTTCTTTATCATAAATATGTTCTTGAATTAGAAAACAGTAACGTAAATTATAGAATAAGGTAAGTAAATAAATACATAGCAAACAATCATACTTAGTATTTTAAAAATAAACGAAAGGAAGAACTGTTCACTTAAGATAATGTAAATGAGAAATACGAATAGATACATGTTTTTGTGAATTCTACAACTTAATAGTCATTCCAACCAGCACTCAGCAGGAAACAACCACTTTCGCACCTCCGAGCTGCTAGTTCTATTCTCAGCTATTCAAAAACGACTTTATTTACATTAAATATTTATCTTACAGCAACAAAGGTCATGTGGACGCCGACCACAAGGGCTACAAGGGCAAGCACGGACACGAAGAACACAAGGAACACCACTCGCACCATGGGAAGAAAGGAGGCAAGGAAGGCGGCTCAGAATGGGGGTACTCCAAGAAAGAATAGACCCTACGCCACACCACATAGAGAACATATTGCAATAACCACCAAACAATTTAACACAAGATATCTCAGAGATATCCAAAACATTCCAAGAAAACAGGCAGTTGGTAGATGTTGCGTTAAGTACATTTCAAATTGTGTCATTAATTATTTAGCCAATAATTTATTCATATCTTAGTAATGTAGGTCAAACTATTGTAACGTTAAGTTGACAAAACCACGACTGTATTGAACTCGGAATTGTCGTTAATAATCAATTTAAAAGTGATAGAAAAAGTGTTCTAAAAAGTCCGTTACATCACCGCGTGTTCAATCTACCGTAGCAAATGGAACGAAGATCGAATTACCAAGTATACAGTTCAATGTTTTGAATAAGTATGTAGTAACTTTTATACGATGTAGAACTTAACTAAGAAGTATTATTTTTAATGTTGATAATGTTTTAAAACTAGTAAATACACTAACTAAACAACTACTTACTACTAGTAAATAACGACTTACCATTATTTTCCTTTTCTTTCTTACTGATTCTGTATTCTGCTTCATCATTTCTACATTTCTTTCTAATTGTAATCTCTTACAATAGTATATTTTCCTTTGAGTTATAGAGATTATCCAAAAAAAAACAATGAATGGAACGCACACATAGCTTTATTGTATAACAAATCGGAACATTGCATTTTTTATAATTTTAAGCGTTGACTTTACAATTTTTTTGTTAAAATTTTCTTTCCAAATTAGTTACAAAACTATCTGCGCTATTTATGTAATACTTAAACATAATGTAACAGTTCAGGCAGGGGTTAACGTTTACCATAGTCAGGGTCGCTGGGTCTTCTGGGACAGTCGGAGAAGCAAGGGTTGAAGGTTTTGGAGTACACTTCTACTTTCTGGTGCGGTCCTCGTGGGAAGAAGGCAGGCTTGCCCACTCGGTCCACGAAGTCAGAGTACCTGATGGAATATTCCCTCTCCATGCCGACAGCGCGGGCGGCGCGGGCGCTGAAATCAGAGACTATTGTTACCATGAGGTTATTAAAGCATTTTTAATGGATGTATTTTTTTTGTTATTGTAAACCAATAATTTAAACCTGAATTTTTTTAAATAATAAAATTATGTTTATTTATTTTAATTTTGGAACATCTTTAAGCTAGAATTATTGTAGTTTGCATGCAAATTCAAAACCAAAACATAATGAAGTGTAAGTTCAGTCTCAATAAATTTTATGAAAGGTATCACAAAAATGACATTAAATTTCCACTTTTAACGTAACTACTTCTATTGTAGGTACTTCCTATAGCTATAACGTATTCCTTGCTTACACCATAGTACATGCAAACCATGCACACTGCTACAGAATTTAAAGGTCCTACTAATATTATAAATGTGAAAGTTTGTGAGGATGTATGGATGTTTGTAACTCTTCCACGTAAAAACTATTGGACGGATTTGGATGAAACTTTGCAGTAATATAGGTTATACATCAGAATTACACATACTTTTAACCGCGGGAAAACTCATTCCCACGGGAAACCGACTTCCACGCGAATGGAGTCGCGGGCGGCCACTAGTAAACTATATAATAAGAACTCACGCATAAGCACTGAACGCTATGAGCTGGATGACGGGGTACTGCAGAGCCTTCGCGTCTTCAAACAAAGACCGCAGCATCAGCTTTGCAACACCATGGCCCGCCACGTCCGGCGTGGTGCCTAGTACCTCGATCTGGCAGCCATTATCATCATCATCATTATCATTACATAGTATAAATCCAAGTCGCTAATTCTGTCTGTTTGTATGTTTAGCTGCTAACTCCTACTTAACTACGTTACGAATTTTAATGCGGTTTTCGCCATGTTTTAGAGAATTTATTCATTTAAATTGATGAAAAAAGTTTCTTTAAGTTATCTAAAATTACACCAGTGCGAAGCGTCGGCGGGCCGCTAGTGTTAGAATAAGGGTCTGTTTCTACGCTATCATTAAAACGAGGGAAACATGGGACCGTGCTGTGTACGGTAACAAACTCTTATATTAGCAATAGATCCTCAAATGTCGATCCTCAGATCCTCGCAGTATGTATGTATGCAGATATTCTATTTAAATTTATTTCTAGAGTCATCCGCCTACAAATGATTTACCTTTGAAAGTTAATGTTCAAATAAACAATGAAGAGGGACCCCGTAAGTAATTATTAAAAATGAAGTATCTATTAGAAATAATGAAAGTAAAAAACTAACATCATAAACTTGATTAACTTTGTACTTCTTGAACAAATTAGCCGCTGCTATACAATGAGCTATGAGGTACAAGCGGTTGCGTTCAGGCATACAGGTCGTGTAGTGAGCCCATTCCTCTAACTCCTCAATGGTCCAGGGAAACACTCTGTTGGCTATGATTAAACCCACAAGTCTTTGCTCTTTTGTGCGCTTAGTTTCTTCAAATACCAAAGTACGATCGCCTGGAAGCTTTATAACATTAGACTCAGAAGTCACAAGATGTTTTCAATACTACTTCCTAACAATAGGTTAATATTACTTATTAAAAATGTGAAAGTTGTTATGGTTTGATGTTGAGCGTTTGTAACTCAAACACACAAAAACGCTGGTTAGATTTGGGTGAAATTTTGTAAATAGATAGATTGATACCCAGAATAACACTGACACTAATTCTAATGAAAGTAATTCTTGATTTTTTTTATAGTTCCTAAAAATTTGAATCTTAATAGAGATCGCTACGTGAATTCAAAATCGGTTTGAAACAGCGAAACTGCGGGCGATATACTAGTGTGTCAATAATTACCTCCATAGGTGTGTTTATCAGTAAGTAAACAGATGTATTCGCTGTCGCAAGGCATCCAAGCCGCTGCGAGACTCGGTTCCCGCGGCCAATATTGGTTGTGTAGGAAAGACTTGATGAATGACTCGTGGCACGGCAAACCCTTTACTAGTTTCAGTTTGTCGATGTCTAAACACTAAGGGAAAAAAATAGGTATATTCCTTGACTGCAGCCTTTCTTATATTTTAAGGTTCCGGGTTAGATCCCCACTAGGGTGTACCTACCTACCGCTAACTTGGCCTTTTCTAAATTCAGTATGTGCTTATCACGCACTTTATGGTTAGGGAGAACCTCATGAGAAAACCCACATGATAAGATCCATAATGTGCATTCACTAACTTTGCACCGAGCCAGCGTGGTGGATTACGGGTAAAACCCTCTCCTATCCAAGAAGGACGCCTGTGCTCTATTAGTGGAACATAAATAGGCTGTTTTTATTTACTATAGATGATGAAAAAATTAAAGAAAACTTACTGGTTGCTTAGGTCGTTCGCCAAGTGATCCACAGATACTTTTTCTCAATCTTTTAGTCACATGGTAGACGATCGATGGAGCGCAGGGACTCACCACACTTACTAATTTGTTGTTGAACATCTTAAAGTTTGTGTTAATATTTCAAATACTTCAAAAACTACATTTTGTGATCATGATTATAGCATTACAGAATATATTGGTGCAGAATTTTAATAAGTTTTCATGTCTTTTAGCGACTTGAAGCGTTTGTTAAATATTTTTTTGTTGACATTGCGTGCATCTGGTTGATAGGAGTTTGACTGGAAAAGCAGAAACTTCAGATGAAAGAAAAAACACAAGTTGTATTTATGAAAAAGAGTTTTAATACAATTTGCTTATTTACGAATTTAGCTGCTTAAATTAACTGCTCTAGGTAGTTTGTAACTTTACTAACTGATGAATCCTATGCCATGTTATTAACATCCAAGAAACATTGTTGGAGAAGTAACCAAAATTATCTACGTTACCAATGTGCATAAACCTTTATAATAAAACTAGAGACAATTTAATACATTGCATTAACAATTTCTGACAAATATTTGACTTATTTCAAAACAGTTTGTCGTCATAATGGCAAAATTGAGAAAAATATATTTTTTTGTTTAATTTGTAACTTTTAAAGAAAACCAAAACACAAACCGAAAAATGAGATTTTGGAAACCAAATAAATAAGTAATTACCCAGGATACATATTGGTCAGTTCTCGCAAAGTTTTATAATGCAACTTAGAAAATTATTCAATTCTGCCAAAAGTAAAATTCACTCTGTTGAATTCAACTCATACTTCAATAATGTGCCGGGGAAAAGATTCTTCACTGATAAGTCTAAGACTATTGACTCCAAATCTAAGCAGATCATGGTAAGTCAAGTGGCAAAATAAATCCAAAAGGATTTCTTAAAGCTCATAAACTAGTTCTTGCCTTAATATGAAAAATCAAGTCAAAATGGATTTCGAAGTATTCCCATGCCTTCCAGATCAAAAGTACAGTCACTCGACATGGTTTCGTAACTCGGAGAGTGCGACCTGGTGACGTGGCCCGCGTGTTGAGGTACATGCGAGAACAAAGTCGCAAGAACTGGCCAGAGACCATGCATCCGCCGCAGTCCTCGTTGGTGGTCCTAAACGACTTCGTTGCGAGAATCCTGGCCCAAGGTATCTACTGCTGAGTATATAATGTCCACCTTATATTAGGATATAAACGCGGATCCGAAAATTAAAGTGTGACTACCAATCTTATAGTACCTATGTTACCTATCTACATTGAGCGTAGTTTTGCGCACTGCTAGACCAGGCTCAGAATAACGTCCGTGAAAAAAGAGTAGTAACACATTACACAGATATAGATAATACCTGTAGGCAAACCTATGTGGCAATCATGCTATTTTTAATTGTTAAAGGGCACTCAATGTTAACGGAACAGCTAGAAATGCCTTACAGTTGGACTCGCATTCGTGGCCTAGCTTTAGCCGCAGGATACACCCCCTGGGACGCAACAACCCTGGATTTATTCTCCCGTTGCGTCAAAAGCTTGGAGGCTAGAAAGCTATTAGAGTTTAGTGCGCACTGCCTTCGCGCACCAGCACTACACGAAAAGTATAAAGTCCGTAATGTACTACAGGTAAGGAAAACCTTACCAATTGAGATTCAACTTACTCAATACTGACTTTAAGGCTAGGTAGCAGACTTAAATCATCATTTTTTTTTTAAAATATTTGTAATAGTTACCATGACATTTTCAGGTCATTTTAATTGTTCCTGAAAATCAAGACAGTGGGAAAATTGCCGATGCTCTGATAAAAGGAACCTTGCGACGTGGTCGCGACGCTGGTTTTCCTCTTGTTCGATTCGACGCCAACACTGTTACACTGTACGTAATAACTACCGATCTTATTAACAAATATCAAAATCATGTAGTTAACTTTGTTTTTAATCAACAGTGTGAAAACATTAGAAGATATGAAACTAAAAAAGGAATGGCAGATGAACTATAAGGTCTTGCCTACGCGAATAATTGAACGGAAAGAAAAAACACAACTCGCCCCTAAAGATTTTAAAAGAACTAAACAAAAGAAAAAAGAGCTTAAATCTCCCTTTGTTGCAGTCTTTTCTACTACTATGGATAAGACAAAATAATTTTGTAAATTATGGTTTTTTGAAATACTTTCATTAATTAGTTGCCAACTGTGGCAACTATTATAACGGAAAACTGTTTTCTACTAAAAATTGGAACGCTGTAAATACATATTATTATTAATAAAACATTAACATATTGTGATCAACATATTTCAGATAAAATATTTACTTGTCTGCATCAGTTTAGGTACCTATTCAATTAGTTTGCTACAAACTAAAACAATTATTTGATGCTGAATCGATCCTTTCTACCTTTCCTACTCGGATTCAATATAAATAATAAAATGATTCCAAGAGGAATGCCGCCAAGCTTGGTACTCCGCCCACACAATAAAATGTCTAGCGAGAAGTCGTTTTCACTAGAAACGCCGCTTCTCTAAGTAAAAGGCACTACATGTAATAAACTATGGAACTTGATTCAATTAATATACAATGGTAATGTAACATATTGTTGAAACCCTTATCCTACTTGCCTTAATAACTAGGTACCTACATCTAAACACGAGCAAAATGGCATGTTTTTTTAGTTCTGGGAGTATTTTAATCAGACCAAAAGCTCAGCACAGCACTGCTCTAAAGCATTTCAAACATTTGCTACTTGGTATTTGTACTACGAGGAGAAAGAACGGCAACGATAGCTCTCGCAATACCGCTAGAACCATGAACTCGACAGTTTTCACGACACTTGCTCAAAAACGAAGGTTAGACACGGACGGCTTTTACAAAGGACTGGTAGAAAACTATTGAGACAGACCGCAGACACTGCAATATTTGGTTATATAAAACGCAAATCGTAAACATTGTCGAGAGTTGATTGTAGAACGTCAAAGAATCAAGCATTTCAAGAAAATTGCGGCGACTTAACATTACTATTTCTATTTCGACATTTGGATTGATTGTAGCAATTTACCTATTCAGTGACTGGAACCATGGCGCTAAAATGTTTGCCGGTAATGTTAACGTTGATATCAGTAGTCGTTAGTCTACCCGCATTGACGTTGGAAGACTTGGAGATTGCTGATGACACCCACGCAGTTGGATCCTACGTACGAGAAGTCAGATCTGCAGGCGTAAGTGCAAACATATTATAGTTCCAACCTTAAACCAATGTATCTAGTTGAACTAAGTCAGACTTGGCATCAGATGATAATGCTAGAAAATAGCTTTCTTCTGACTAAAAAGGAGCCTAAATTTGCCGTTGATTTTTTTCGTACTAAATGATTTTACTTGTTTTCAGTTCATTATAAAATAATACCTACATTTCAATAATTTACTTTCATCTAGCCTCAAGACTACCACAAATCTTATGAAAACGACGGCGATGGTGAAATAGGCTTTTCACGCAAGAAGTCAGGCGGTGGCAAGAAGGGATACCAGCAGTTTGACTCGTACCACAAGAAGAATGGTGACAATTACGAGTTTGAAAAGCAGGACTCGTACGGTCTTGATGGCGATCACGATAACAAATCTCATGGACAGCATTATGAGAAAGGTGAACTAAGAGCACGACCGCCAAAAATTGTGCGAAGGCCTTTAAAATTTATCAGGAACCTAGTAAAGTGGTTATTTTAATCTTAACTCAGTACTGATGTTATTAAATATATATCCTAATAAATGCATTTATTTTTATCAAAGCACACAATCATGTTTACAGTTAAGGTACTTATAAGTATTGTTAAAATGTTAATTATACCGTGTGAGCAATACTTAAATATTTTTAATTTGCAGCTGAGAAATATACAAAACCCCAGAAAGAGTCTGATGACGTTGTTGAGGAGTTCAATAGCGAAGAGCACAGAGATAAAGAACACGAGAAATTAGTGTAAGTTATCATTATTGGTCTACGGTAATAAACTAATAACCTTTGACGCCTTGTTAAAAATATCTTTGTTTTTGCTTCTCAATCTTCTTCAATTGTGTGATGAACAAGCCCTTTACAGCACATATTCGTCTGGTATCGTAGTTTTTAGTTTTGTCTTTTTCTTTTGCATCTCAATAAACTATGGTAGATAGCAGTTAATATAAAATAACAGAAACACATTACAACAAAACTAACAGATCCAACTTACTTAGATTTTAACTTTTGTATAGTATTGAGACCGGCCATTAGTAGATTAGTACCCCATCTCGAAGCTAACAAAATTAATACAATAACATCTTGCAATAAAAAATGCATGCGCCTATACACAGCCAAAAAAATATTTTTCTTTTTTTTCCCGCTCAAATTTTTTTTTTTTTCAGTGCTAAAGCTGCGGACGGCAATGGCGGCACAGAAGCGCACGGTCACGACCAAGCGGACTACACGCTGCCACGGAAATACTCGTACGGGTCCGGCGAAGAATACAACTTCTAGACGGAGGATAAGACTGCACAAACTTTAATTTTAGACTGAATTTACCCAATAATGTTTTTATAGGTGATATGTTGAATTAAATGTTAAGGGGGTGGTATTAATAAGAAATATTAACTAATACATCCATTTAGACCAAACCATTTTTTCTTGTTTATACTTGATTGAGTATCTCTGAGTTTTTAAGTCGTTTAAAAAAAGTGTTATTTGGTTATTGATATTTCACCGTTGCGGTTAATATACAAATGACATAGCAATCAAAAGCATGGTTTCAAAAAAGTATATATTAAAACTAAAACATCAATTAAAAAATACTGAAAGCTTTATTCAAAAAAAACAACTTCAACACATGGCATCATAAGCAACTTACAATACTATGATTCTAACAATATCACATTTTCTCATCTCAACACAACATACTTAAGAACAAAACATAGAAGATCGAAGAATGTAGGTGGGACCAAATAAAAGCCCAGCTTTCAGGTACATACTTATTCATCTACAAAATTTACACTTGAAATGTAATAAACTTGAACCACAAATGATTATGGTCCCGACAAAAAAAAATCTACATAGTAGTTTCAACTTCACCATTTTCCTTCAACACACTCTCACTTTCTTCGCTATGAAGTCCGTTCACTTTCTTATCATCCCCGTTGACTTTCATCATCAGTTCTATCCGGGAAGGCAACTTCTCGAGTTCTTCTTCTACTGTGTCTGTCTGTTCGTTCTTCAACAGGGCTTGTTTTTCCTCCATGTGTTGTGCGAAGGTATTCTGTCCGGCTAATTTGGCGATCTCGGCCGCGAGTAGGAGACAAGACTGGTCCTTGGAGCGACCGAGGGCGGCGGCGGCGGTTGACAGGTTGCCGAGAGCCAGGTAACTGAGGAAATGAAAAAAATAAGTAGAACAAGACAGAATGCCAAAATCCAAAAAACACCTAATTGATAATAAATTCTATAACAATTACACAAATTAGGCTGTAAACTGTACAATATCTTACCAAATGGTAGCCATGTACTGATCGCCGGTGTCCACACATGATTGCGCCCACTTCGATAATGTTTCCTCTGCTATACTATCCATGTGTCTACAACGAAAAAATAATGAGTTTGAAACCACACTAGGATATTCCCCATACCACATTGGCCCCAATTCTGAGAACATCATCTAAACCTAGACAAAGACAGGTAATCTAAATAAAATAAAATTTGCGTGCCTCATGTATGGCACAATGGTTCATTAATGTTTGATTAAACAATGAAAGACAAAATGATCATTTGAAAAATAACGATAGAACAACCTAATCAATTCACAAACATCTAATTTGGCAAACATATTATTTTAAAAGCAAAATTTGACAAAATATTCATTTTACAAATGGTTTACTTTGCTAACTGTGTAGGAATCAGTCCGCCCGCGACCACGATAGGTGTAACCCTGTCAAAACGTCGGTCAAAGAAGTATGTTACTTTTTGCTTTAAAATTACCGCGCGAAATCCCGGATAGAGTAAAAACAATGTGACTTCTTAGATTTACGCGATTATTATTACTTGAAATTAAACTCATTTTAACGGGTTTTACGCGTTTATTTTATTATTTTTGATTTTCCGACGTTTCGACATTTTTACAAATGCCGTGACCACCACATTGGTGTTCAACGCGCGTTAGTTTAAAACAAGTGTAAACTGTTCAATGTTAAAAGTAACGCTCCAAAAATATACATTTGACACGTATTACGTTTATAAAATGACGGGATAAACTGTTACTTGATAAATCAGGCACATTGCCGAATCACATGTGAAATTGAAGGGCGACCATTACTCCGAGTGGTCCTAGGACCGACCCCTGCGGACCACTCTCCTCCCTGTCCCGGAGGTAGTCCGCCAGCAGGGCCCGCGGGTACAAAGGCACTCCGTGATATCGGAGCGCTTCCAACATTGGGCGTGGGAAACAGTCCGGAAAGAGACCCTGGACCACCTCTTCCAGCAACGCCGGCTGGAGAGCCTCGTCGACAAGGGCGTCTATCGAACGCAGTTTCTTCTTTTCGTTGTCCAGCCCCGCCAGAGTCTCCTACCTCGCCGCCTCCTTCGCCTGCTTGATGGCCGTCTTGTAGCCGCGCCGCACCCCCCAATAGGAGGCTCGCAGGCGGTCCTCGTGTTCTAGATCGCGGCGGCGGCGGCGGCGGGCCCTCTGGAAGGCCCTTCTTGCGGCGCAGCACTCCGCCCGGAGGCCGGCGAGCTCTTCCGACCACCAGTCGTCCGCGCGCCTGTATTTGCCTTTCTAAGTTATTTTTTTTATATTTCTTACTAGCTTTTACCCGCGCGGTTTCGCACGCGTTAAATTCGGAGTAAATCTCATTTCCGTGTACTATGGAATTAAACATGTAAACCTTCCTCTTGAATCACTCTTATCAAAATAATTGTCAAACAATACATTTTGGCATACGTTATTTGATCGTTGTTTTGTAAATTAACATAGATATAAAAAGATTAGTTTGCAAAATAATGAAAGTTTGTCATTTGATGAGGTTGTCAAATAGTTATGATAAATCAAGATTTATACTTATTTATTATTGCACAGCAAATTGGATTTGGCTTAGGCTGAACGCATGAATTTTACCTTTGCCTTTAAAAATGTCTCTTTCTACCCACATTTGAGCCAATTATTCTAAGTTCAAAATTCATTCTCTCGTTAGACGTTCTCGCGCCAACGTATACCTTAAACGTGAAATGCATATCATTGGTTTCCCTGGGTGAACTTCGCAAGAAATCGCTTCCAGGGCTAAATTACTTAAAGCTACGGGAGCCCCCTCAATCAGCTCAAAACTATCCCGGATTTACGCCCCGGACCCTGGGCGACGAAAACGGCACGACGCTGCCAGTACGGGAAGATAGGCAAGAAGGAGAGGAGACTACGACCAAGAACCAGCGTTTGGTGACAAAAAAAAAAACCATCTTTAAGGTCAGTCCATTTCATTACCTTTTCGACTTTTTTTTTATAATATAGGTAGCAAACGAGCATGCGGGTCACCTGATAGTAAGTGATCACCGCCGCCCATGACTACCCGCAACACTGTGGGTGTTGGGGGTGCGTTGCTGACCTTTGAGAAAATTGGGCACCGGATACCGCACTCACCGAACGAAACGCAGGAACATCGTCCCTACTTCACGTCGGTTTTCTGTGCGACGGTGGTATTTCACCGGTCGAGTCAGCCCACTATAAGTTGTCAGGCCACGTGATATTTGTTCATTTTGTTAACAATCTCTCTGTACCGAAACCTATTTACCTTGTTTTAAATTTATCATGTTCAGTTCTCAATAAAGAGTGATATTAAACCATTAAAGTTGTTTGCAAAATGAAAATTTTATCAAGTATAACTTTATCTAACGTGGTTGGTCAAACGATTGTTTTGTCATACGTTTTTTGTCTAATGGTGGATCCACACCACCCGGCGGCACTGCCGGCGGCTTACCGCAAGCAAAGCCTCAAAAAAAGCCGCCGGCAAATGCCGCCAGCAGCCGCCGGCAAGCGCAGTTTTCTTCAATTACAGAATAAGGAGGACGCATGGTTGTAGAAGATGCATTTGGCATTTTGGCACAGACATACCAGATACTTCATACACGTTTAAATTTACAACCTCATGGTGTATCCACACCACCCGGCGGCATTGCCGGCGGCTTACCGCAAGCATGGCCTCCAAAAAAGCCGCCGGCAAATGCCGCCAGCAGCCGCCGGCAAGCGCAGCTTTCTTCAATTACAGAATAAGTCGAGGACGCATGGTTGTAGAAGATGCATTTGGCATTTTGGCACACACATTCCAGATTTTCCATACATGTTAAAATTAACAACCTCAGAGAGCAAAGCTTGACGTGATGGCCTGTGTCTGTCTGCATATTTTTATAAGGCGAGGTTAAAGAAATTCCACAGTGGAAGTACTTACACTAATTCATAACATTCAGAAAAATATAATACACCGCAAATTTTGTGCCAGCGTTTATTAGAAATGAGCTTCAACTTTATATCTGAACAGGGTCAACTACCTTGGCAGCACCGAATATAGTGTGGGGAATTAAAATGTATTTTTTGAACAAGTTATTAGGCCTAGTTTGTTATAAAAATACAACGAAGTACTCAAAAAAAGAACTGGGGCTTTATTAAAATAATTTTAAACGTGTGAAAAGTGTGATGATGTTGCCCTAATTCAGTCTGAAGACTTTGATCATCATAACTGTTATGTGAGCTGTATTGCGCTGCCGGCGGGAACGTGCGGCAAAGTGGCCGCCGGCTTTGTTGCGGATGCCGCGCACAAAGCCGGCGGCCAGGCCGGCGGCACGGCCGTCGGCACATGCCGCCGGGTGGTGTGGATCCACCATCAGAGAGCAAAGCTTGTCGTGATGGTCTGTGTCTGTCTGCATAATTTTATAAGGCGAAGTTATAGAAATTACACTTCCAATACCTACACAGATTCATAATATTGAGACAAATATAATACACGGTAAATTTTGTGCCAGCGTTTATTAGAAATGAGCTTCAAATTATATCTGAACAGGGCCAACTACCTTGGCAGTACCGAATATAATGTGGGGAATTAAAATTGAAAGCAAGATAAAGCCTAGTTTGTTATAAAAATACAACAAGGACTCAAAAAAAAACTGGGTCTTCATTAAAATAATTTTAAAAGTGTGAAGATATTGCCCTAGTTCAGTTCCATAAGAGTCTGAAGACTTTGATCATTATAACTGTTATCTGAGCTATATTGCGCTGCCGGCGGGATCGCGCGGCAAAGTGGCCGCCGGCTTTGTTGCGGATGCCGCGCAGAAAGCCGGCGGCCAGGACGGCGGCACGGCCGTCGGCACGTGCCGCCGGGTGGTGTGGATCCACCATAATGATACCACGACACGACGCAGTTGTCGACGCATTTCTAGTGGACAAAATTTAATGAGACCAATATACCAGTCGATTTTTCTAATACTTAAGCCTGGGAAAGTGTCGGTGATATTTTTTAATTTAGTTTAGAGTGTTCTCAGAATCGGGGCCATTGCTAATAAGTGAATATTCTGAGTTAACTTTGTATAGCTCACCTGGTCCTGCATAATAGATAGGCCTCCTTGTAAAGCCTTGCTTCAACTAGCGCGTTGACAGCGCCTTTGATATCGTGGACACTGAGTAACGTGGCCACCTTGCGATATACCACCCCGCCGTAGTGACGGAACTCTAAATAATATTGCGACATTTAATAAATTAAATCATAATAGATTATAGTAATCAAAGTAAAGTTATCGGATTTTAAGAAAGCGTAATGAAAAGAAATCTTACCACATAATTTGGTACTCTCTTTTTTACCAACCAAACGGTCAATCTGCGCCAGATATATCTGAGTAACGTCTTTCCAATACCTGAGAAGAAATAGAATAAAATTGTAGCGGGTATTGTGTTTAGACTAAACTGGCACTGGCGTAAGAGTTATATCTAACCTTATCTAACAAACTTTTGGGTAATTTTGGGTTCTTGCTCAAACATCATTAACAAAAAAACAACATTAATGACTAATTTGCCAATTCTTTAAATAAACCGACTGGATTACTAATCAAAGTAGTTTTTAAATACTGAACAGTCTTTCCTACGATTAGTCATATTTTATTTTAATATTACACTTCTACACTTTTATTATACAGTTATTTTTATTATCAGTTAAAAAAAAGCTTGAGTTGTGCCAATCAAATAAAAAAGGAATATCTTCGTAAAAGTGTTTGTATCCCGTATCCCCAGTGTTCCATATGACTTACTTGAAGGACACACAGGGCGCGACACTCAGCAGGAAGGGGTCAACGACCTCTTATCTACAGCAGCACTGACGCCTCCATGTTGCCACTTCATTATTCTATCCTGCCCCCCAAGTCAAGTGGCAAGTGATATTTGCGATCGCGAGTGAATAGAAAAAATATGTATGAAACTGTCATTTTCGACAAGCTTGCAATTTGACAGTTTCATACATTTTAATTATATTCACTCGCTAACGCTAATTACTGCGTCTTGACTTGGGGGGCTGACACTCTATCTACTTACTTGAAGGACACACAGGGCGCGACACTCAGCAGGAAGGGGTCAACGACCTCGTGTTTCGCGGCGAGCTGCACGGCCGAGTCCACGGCGCCGCGGACTATGTACAATAACACTGACGCTTCCGTGTTGCCGTTCTCAGAGTGGTACGACACTGCAACAACAAGATAATGCAGCCACATCACGAATAACTTTCGAATAGGAAACGCAGCGTCATCGTACAATGTGCGACTGGGAACCCATGACCTTAGATAACCGGTCTAATGCTCTAACCACTACCGCACCGCTACGGTGACTCAACGAAATTTCCTTAAGTATCTATGCGCTTACGTCACATAGCTTACGTTATTCCATCAAATGAGAGGAGTTTCCGCCTCTTTATTTCAGTAGAAATACCTTTACAGGATATTTAAATACTAGTTAAGATGAAACAAGCTAATGATTGAGATTCTTACTTTTAGTTTTGCATTTAAAATGCTAATTTATTAATTTTGAAGTTATAGATACTGGAAAAAGGAACGCGGGTCTCCGATCATTAGGAAACGTAGCGTCATCGTACAATGTATGAAATGTAGACAGCGCCCCGTAGACGTAAAAGAACTAAGTCCGGCAATCATTTGTGTGGTGGGATACTGCAACCATACGGGGATATGGCAGCTTGAAGAGTTCATAGATATACAGTTGCGGGGAAAGATAGAAAGTATGAAGAAGGGCAATAAAAAGAACAATCGTGTAAGATTGTGAAAAAGGTATGTGAAGCAGCGGAATTTTAACAACGTTTGCAGTATTAAGACGATAGAATGACAGTTCTTATAATCATCGACGTTAAAAACAAGTGCTATTTTTATAAGGTACCTATGTATTTTTGTAATTTTTTATAAATCTAATTTATTATTGTTAAATATAACTTTACTTACGCTCCTGATCCAGAACTTCGTTTACTTCATTAATTGTGCCGAACATCTTAACAAAGTCGGTATCAAACAGGTCTTCGTTATCTGCGTCCCCACCACCACTTTCACATTGTATAGACTTCGATTCTAAATACTTATTCAACATTATCCTGATTGCTGCTATTTTTTTCTGTGTTATTTGTCTAGTCATAATCGGTAGAAGGAATTTCTTGGCGCCTTTGACTTTGCTCTCTAAGTTAGCCAATTGTTCAGAATCGTCTGGAGCCTGAGATTCTTCGGTCGCTTTTTGCTCAGACCGATCGAATTTTTTGTCTTTTGTTTTCTTCTTTTCCTTTTTGAGTTGTTCGTGTTTGACTTCTGTAAGATGGATTTAATTGGTTTGGCTAAATAAATGAATAGTACTTTAGTAAGATAACAAGATGCATTGATTATATTATGTTATTTACATATAATATGATTTAATAAGTGGCTTTATCTTTTTCATAAAAATGCTCTTCAGAGCTATAGGCAGAATCAATTAAAAAATACGTTTATCGCAGAATGATGTTTTTATCAAATTTTTATTTAAAGCACAATAGCTACTAACTTCCTCAAAAAAACTGAAAACCTTATCAAGATATAGTTGTTATTTACAAAAATACTTGAAATTGATGGACATAAACACATGCAAACAGTCCCACACCCCCATAGCTTCATACCATCATATAGATCCGCCGGATGGTCCCCCTCCCGCCACAGCTTGAGGCAGCAGTCGCCGCCGCCGGACGCCACCGCGTCGCCCAGCGCCGGCGACCACAGCCAGCTCGCCGACAGCGACGACTGGCTGTGCCCCGCGAATATACACGAGCACGAGGCGGACGCGATGTCCCAGACCTGACGTAGCACACACTGGCGTTACTAGTGACCGAATATACACGAGCACGCGCCCGACGAGATGTCCCAGACCTAGCGTAGCACACACTGTCGTTACTAGTGACCGAGTACACGAACACGAGGCGGACGCGATGTCCCAGACCTGACGTAGCACACACTGGCGTTACTAGTGACCGAATATACACGAGCACGCGCCCGACGAGATGTCCCAGACCTAGCGTAGCACACACTGGCGTTACTAGTGACCGAATATACACGAGCACGAGGCGGACGCGATGTCCCAGACCTGACGTAGCACACACTGGCGTTACTAGTGACCGAATATACACGAGCACGCGCCCGACGAGATGTCCCAGACCTAGCGTAGCACACACTGTCGTTACTAGTGACCGAGTACACGAACACGAGGCGGACGAGATGTCCCAGACCTGTAGCACACACTGTCGTTACTAGTGACCGAATATACACGAGCACGAGGCGGACGCGATGTCCCAGACCTGACGTAGCACACACTGCCGTTACTAGTGACCGAATATACACGAGCACGCGCCCGACGAGATGTCCCAGACCTAGCGTAGCACACACTGTCGTTACTAGTGACCGAATATACACGAGCACGAGGCGGACGCGATGTCCCAGACCTGACGTAGCACACACTGCCGTTACTAGTGACCGAATATACACGAGCACGCGCCCGACGAGATGTCCCAGACCTAGCGTAGCACACACTGTCGTTACTAGTGACCGAATATACACGAACACGAGGCGGACGAGATGTCCCAGACCTGACGTAGCACACACTGGCGTTACTAGTGACCGAATATACGCGAACACGAGGCGGACGCGATGTCCCAGACCTGACGTAGCACACACTGCCGTTACTAGTGACCGAATATACACGAGCACGCGCCCGACGAGATGTCCCAGACCTAGCGTAGCACACACTGTCGTTACTAGTGACCGAATATACACGAGCACGAGGCGGACGCGATGTCCCAGACCTGACGTAGCACACACTGCCGTTACTAGTGACCGAATATACACGAGCACGCGCCCGACGAGATGTCCCAGACCTAGCGTAGCACACACTGTCGTTACTAGTGACCGAATATACACGAGCACGAGGCGGACGCGATGTCCCAGACCTGACGTAGCACACACTGTCGTTACTAGTGACCGAATATACACGAACACGAGGCGGACGAGATGTCCCAGACCTGACGTAGCACACACTGGCGTTACTAGTGACCGAATATACGCGAACACGAGGCGGACGCGATGTCCCAGACCTGACGTAGCACACACTGCCGTTACTAGTGACCGAATATACCACAGCCAGCTCGCCGACAGCGACGACTGGCTGTGCCCCGCGAATATGTCGTTACTAGTGACCGAATAAACACGAACACGCGCCCGACGAGATGTCCCAGACCTGACGTAGCACACACTGCCGTTACTAGTGACCGAATATACCACAGCCAGCTCGCCGACAGCGACGACTGGCTGTGGCCCGCGAATATACACGAGCACGAGGCGGACGCGATGTCCCAGACCTGACGTAGCACACACTGCCGTTACTAGTGACCGAATATACACGAGCACGCGCCCGACGAGATGTCCCAGACCTAGCGTAGCACACACTGTCGTTACTAGTGACCGAATAAACACGAACACGCGCCCGACGAGATGTCCCAGACCTGACGTAGCACACACTGCCGTTACTAGTGACCGAATATACCACAGCCAGCTCGCCGACAGCGACGACTGGCTGTGCCCCGCGAATATGTCGTTACTAGTGACCGAATAAATACGAACACGCGCCCGACGCGATGTCCCAGACCTGACGTAGCACACACTGCCGTTACTAGTGACCGAATATACACGAACACGAGGCGGACGAGATGTCCCAGACCTGACGTAGCACACACTGCCGTTACTAGTGACCGAATATACACGAGCACGCGCCGGACGAGATGTCCCAGACCTGACGTAGCACACACTGCCGTTACTAGTGACCGAATATACGCGAACACGCTCCCGACAAGATGTCCCAGATCTAACATAGCACACACTGCCGTTACTAGGGACCGAATATACACGAGCACGCGCCCGACGCGATGTCCCAGACCTGACGTAGCACACACTGTCGTTACTAGTGACCGAATATACACGAACACGAGGCGGACGCGATGTCCCAGACCTGTAGCACACACTGTCGTTACTAGTGACCGAATAAACACGAACACGCGCCCGACGAGATGTCCCAGACCTGACGTAGCACACACTGCCGTTACTAGTGACCGAATATACCACAGCCAGCTCGCCGACAGCGACGACTGGCTGTGCCCCGCGAATGTCGTTACTAGTGACCGAATAAACACGAACACGCGCCCGACGAGATGTCCCAGACCTGACGTAGCACACACTGCCGTTACTAGTGACCGAATATACCACAGCCAGCTCGCCGACAGCGACGACTGGCTGTGGCCCGCGAATATACACGAGCACGAGGCGGACGCGATGTCCCAGACCTGACGTAGCACACACTGCCGTTACTAGTGACCGAATATACACGAGCACGCGCCCGACGAGATGTCCCAGACCTAGCGTAGCACACACTGTCGTTACTAGTGACCGAATATACACGAACACGAGGCGGACGCGATGTCCCAGACCTGTAGCACACACTGTCGTTACTAGTGACCGAATAAACACGAACAAGCGCCCGACGAGATGTCCCAGACCTGACGTAGCACACACTGCCGTTACTAGTGACCGAATATACCACAGCCAGCTCGCCGACAGCGACGACTGGCTGTGCCCCGCGAATATGTCGTTACTAGTGACCGAATAAACACGAACACGCGCCCGACGAGATGTCCCAGACCTGACGTAGCACACACTGCCGTTACTAGTGACCGAATATACCACAGCCAGCTCGCCGACAGCGACGACTGGCTGTGGCCCGCGAATATACACGAGCACGAGGCGGACGCGATGTCCCAGACCTGACGTAGCACACACTGCCGTTACTAGTGACCGAATATACACGAGCACGCGCCCGACGAGATGTCCCAGACCTGTAGCACACACTGCCGTTACTAGTGACCGAATATACACGAGCACGCGCCCGACGAGATGTCCCAGACCTAGCGTAGCACACACTGTCGTTACTAGTGACCGAATATACACGAGCACGCGCCCGACGAGATGTCCCAGACCTGACGTAGCACACACTGTCGTTACTAGTGACCGAATATACACGAACACGCGGCGGACGCGATGTCCCAGACCTGTAGCACACACTGTCGTTACTAGTGACCGAATATACACGAACACGAGGCGGACGAGATGTCCCAGACCTGTAGCACACACTGTCGTTACTAGTGACCGAATATACACGAACACGAGGCGGACGAGATGTCCCAGACCTGACGTAGCACACACTGTCGTTACTAGTGACCGAATATACACGAACACGAGGCGGACGAGATGTCCCAGACCTGTAGTACACACTGTCGTTACTAGTGACCGAATATACACGAACACGAGGCGGACGAGATGTCCCAGACCTGTAGCACACACTGTCGTTACTAGTGACCGAATATACACGAACACGAGGCGGACGAGATGTCCCAGACCTGTAGCACACACTGTCGTTACTAGTGACCGAATATACACGAACACGAGGCGGACGAGATGTCCCAGACCTGTAGCACACACTGTCGTTACTAGTGACCGAATATACACGAACACGAGGCGGACGAGATGTCCCAGACCTGTAGCACACACTGTCGTTACTAGTGACCGAATATACACGAACACGAGGCGGACGAGATGTCCCAGACCTGACGTAGCACACACTGTCGTTACTAGTGACCGAATATACACGAACACGAGGCGGACGAGATGTCCCAGACCTGTAGCACACACTGTCGTTACTAGTGACCGAATATACACGAACACGAGGCGGACGAGATGTCCCAGACCTGTAGCACACACTGTCGTTACTAGTGACCGAATATACACGAACACGAGGCGGACGAGATGTCCCAGACCTGACGTAGCACACACTGTCGTTACTAGTGACCGAATATACACGAACACGAGGCGGACGAGATGTCCCAGACCTGTAGTACACACTGTCGTTACTAGTGACCGAATATACACGAACACGAGGCGGACGAGATGTCCCAGACCTGTAGCACACACTGTCGTTACTAGTGACCGAATATACACGAACACGAGGCGGACGAGATGTCCCAGACCTGTAGCACACACTGTCGTTACTAGTGACCGAATATACACGAACACGAGGCGGACGAGATGTCCCAGACCTGACGTAGCACACACTGTCGTTACTAGTGACCGAATATACACGAACACGAGGCGGACGAGATGTCCCAGACCTGTAGCACACACTGTCGTTACTAGTGACCGAATATACACGAACACGAGGCGGACGAGATGTCCCAGACCTGTAGCACACACTGCCGTTACTAGTGACCGAATATTATTGTAAAAGCAATGTTGAGCACATCACTAATGAGTGTGTAGCCCATCTCTATTATGATGTTATCTATGGTTAAAAATATTGTCTGTGCCTCTCCTCCCTTTCTGTTCGGAGTTTGGTCTGCCATGTTGTTTCTATGCTATTGTTTAACTGGTTATACCTAAATAAAGTAAAGTGTGCCGCACTCCTGGTGGTTTTATTGCTCACCTCTCCAAGAGGTTATGGGCCCAGGAAGGATTCTGCGTAAATACAGTAAGTTACAAGAAAAAATGGAGGGCGTCGGCGTGGCCGCCGCCATGAGGTTGGAAGGCGCTAATAACTGGAATGTTTGGCGTTTCCAAACCAAAGTCCTGCTTGTGAGTCAGGGCTTGTGGGAGATAGTTACGGACGCAACAACAAAAACAGACGACGAAAGCTGGAAGAAGAAGGATGCAAAGGCGCAATCTATAATAGTCATGAGGCTATCGGAGGGGGTTATGTTGCATGTGGTCAATTGCAACACGAGCGCTGAAATATGGACCAAGCTGCTTACTATTTTTGAGTTGAAGTCGGCGAGTAGTCTACATTTGATACAACAGAAGTTCTTCTCATATACGTATACTCCGGGAGCTTCGTTGGGGGAACACATTTCTTATTTACAAGACCTGGCCAGTAAGATGGCGGAATTGAATCACAAAATTGATGACCAGATGTTGGCAACCAAGATTATTATGTCACTGCCCGAGGAATACAGCCACTTTGTTAGTGCATGGGAGAGCGTTGACCAAGAGAAGCAGAACATCAACGAGTTGACCGCCAGGTTGTTAGCTGAGGAGGAACGCATTAAGAGCAAGGAGCCGGCAGCATCGTCATCAGCGTTGGCAGCCAGATACAAGCCGTTTAAAAGTGCAGTGCGTAATAGTGTTGTGAAAAGTGAGGTCATTAAGTGTTATGAGTGCGGTAAAGTCGGTCATAAGAAAAGTGAATGTAGAAATGTAAGATGTTATAAATGTAATAAGTTGGGTCATTTTTCAAAAAATTGTAAGTCTAATTTTGTTAACAAAAAGTTTAATTTCCAGGATAAAAGTAAAAATGCCTTTGTAGTGTGTTTGCCAAACTGTATTAACCATTTTGAATTTATTTTAGACTCAGGGGCTAGTGAGCATATGACTCATAATAAAAATCTTTTTACAAACTTTAGAGACATAAGTAACAGATTTGTAACAGTTGGTGACGGAGAAAAGTTAAAGGTAATTGGTATTGGTGATATTGATGTACTTGCCTTTGATGGAAAAACATATTTGCCTAGCACTTTGTGTAATGTTCTCTATGTGCCTGAATTGAGTGTTAATTTGTTTTCATTAGTATGTGCTTTGGATAAAGGTTATAAAATGTTGTCAACAGAGAATGAATGTAAATTGATAAAAAATAATAAAGTAACTTCAATAGCTTTTAGAAAAGAGAAAATGTTTATAATGCAATTTAAATTAGATGACTCTCGTTTTTCAGTTAGTAGTTTGACTTCTTGGCATCAAAGGTTTGCACATCAAAACTTTAAATATGTAAAAGATTTTCTTGATAGGAATAACATCAGGTATTATGGCAACAGTGAGCAGTGTGAGTCTTGTGTTTTGGGAAAGCAGCAAAGGCAACCATTTAAAAGTAGTGTGAGTAGAAGTGAGCGGCCTGGTGATCTTATACATATGGATGTGTGTGGACCTATGGAAGAGGTATCTTTGGGGGGGTCTCATTATTTTTTATTGTTAAAGGATGATTACAGTAGTTTCAGGTTTGTGTACTTTTTGTCAAGTAAGTCTTTAGTTGGGGAGAAAATTTCTGAATTTTTAACAACTTTTGAAAATCAATTTAATAAAATAAAACGTTTTAGATCAGATAATGGTACTGAGTTTATGAACAGGTATGTTAGTAATTTATTTAAAATGAAAGGAATAGTGCATGAGACCAGTGTAATGTATACACCAGAGCAGAATGGGAGAATTGAACGGGAGATGAGGACTGTAGTGGAAGCTGCTAGAACAATGATTATTGATGCAAATTTGGGAAAGAATATGTGGGCAGAAGCAGTGAATGTAGCAGTGTACACAATTAATATGACAGGGGTAAGTCATGTGGAAGGAAAATCACCGTATGAGTTGTTGTATAATAAAAGTTGTGATGTGAGAAAGTTTCAGTCTTTTGGGAGAGAAGTGTATGTTCATGTACCTAAACAAAAGCGTTTGAAATGGGATGCAAAAGGTAAAAGAGGAATATTTGTGGGTTATGGTGAATTTTGTAAAGGTTATAGAGTGTGGTTCCCTAAAACAAAGTGTGTGCAAGTGTTCAGAGATGTAGTGTTTGCAGAAAATAAGAATGAGAGTGTGCACCAGAGTGTTGAGAGAGAGTGTCTACCTAAACCTGAAACTGAGTATGAAGAGATGAATGAGTGTGGAGAGTGTGTACAGCCTATTATGAATGAAAGTGTGAATGATATTGAAGTAATGAACGAGAACTCTCCTTGTGTCGAGCAGCTGGAAACTACGAGGAGTACAGATGAAGAGGAAACTGTGGAAGAGTTGGGAAGAGGAAAAAGAGAGAAACGTAAACCTGCATGGCTGGAAGATTATGATACAAGTTTTATAATTCAGTCATCAGAAGAATTAACATATGAAAAGGCCATAATGGGTGAAAATGCTGGAAACTGGAACATAGCTATAGAAGAGGAATTGGAGGCTTTAAGAAAAAATGAATCGTGGAAAGAAGTTGAAGTACCAGAAGGAAAGAAGTTAATTGACACAAAATGGGTTTTTAAGATCAAAAATGCAGAAGGCATGCCCCAATATAAAGCAAGGTTAGTCGCGCGTGGATTTCAGCAAGAAGATAGCTTTGAGCAGCATGAGATTTATGCTCCAGTGGCCAAGTTGACATCTTTGAGAATTTTGATGGCAACAGCAGCAAAATATAACTTGCATGTGACGCAAATGGATGTGAAAAGTGCTTTTCTTTATGGGGATATTGATGAAGAAGTCTATTTAAAGAAACCTAAGGGCATGGCACAAGATGGTAAAGTTTTGAAACTGAATAAATCTCTATATGGTCTTAAAAAGTCACCGAAGAAATGGAATGAAAAGTTTAATTCATTTATGATGAGTGAGGGTTTTGTGAGAAGTAAGAGTGATTGGTGTGTGTACTACAAAAAGGGAATTAAATTTTATATTCTGGTATATGTGGATGATATTATTTTGATTTCTGAGAGTGATAGTGAGATTGAAAGAGTGAAGAAAGCATTAAATGAGAATTTTGAGATGAAAGATATGAAAGGAGTGAATAAATACTTAGGTATTAATATAGTTAAATGTAAAGGTGGTTTTACACTGGATCAGAAGGATTATTTGGAAGAAATATTAAAGAGATATGGAATGGAAGAATTATGCCTGTGAAAACGCCAATAGAGCCAGGAATAAAAATTTCAAATAATTTATCAGAAAATAAGGAACTAATTAACAAATGTAGAAGGTTGATTGGAAGTTTGATGTATGCTATGTTGGGTACTAGAGTGGATCTTTGTTATGCAGTAAGTTTTCTTAGCAGATATCAGTCATGTGCAAATGTGGATGTGTGGAAGGCGTTAAAAAGAGTGTTAAGGTATATAAAAGGGACATTAAATTTAAAATTAATATACAAGAATGGATGTAGCGAGCAAGTGTTGGGATATAGTGATGCTGATTGGGGAGGAAGTGATGACAGAAAATCAACTTCGGGTAATATTTTCATGGTGTTTGGAAATACAGTGTCTTGGTCAGCTAATAAACAACAGTGTGTAGCTCTGTCATCGACTGAGGCCGAGTACATAGCATTGGCACGTGGTATATCTGAGGGTGTATGGATCAAACAATTGCTAGGAGAAATAGGATTGGAATCTAATCATATTGTGATGCTTGAGGATAATCAGTCTGTAATACATAGTTGCCATAATCCTGATAATCATAAACGCATGAAACATGTCGACTTAAAATATCACTTTATTAGAGATAAAATAATGAACAAAGGTGTAAAACTTATTTATGTTTCAACAGTGGATCAGATTGCTGATATATGTACTAAGCCATTAAACTACAGTGTGTTCTTAAAACTAAGGGATAAATTAAATTTGATGTAAACTGTAAAGTTAAGGTTATTGTATTGTGAGCTTAAGTGGTAATGTTTTGATCTTTTGTGATGATGCCTACATTGAAGGGGGGTATTGTAAAAGCAATGTTGAGCACATCACTAATGAGTGTGTAGCCCATCTCTATTATGATGTTATCTATGGTTAAAAATATTGTCTGTGCCTCTCCTCCCTTTCTGTTCGGAGTTTGGTCTGCCATGTTGTTTCTATGCTATTGTTTAACTGGTTATACCTAAATAAAGTAAAGTGTGCCGCACTCCTGGTGGTTTTATTGCTCACCTCTCCAAGAAATATACACGAACACGAGGCGGACGAGATGTCCCAGACCTGTAGCACACACTGTCGTTACTAGTGACCGAATATACACGAACACGAGGCGGACGAGATGTCCCAGACCTGTAGCACACACTGTCGTTACTAGTGACCGAATATACACGAACACGAGGCGGACGAGATGTCCCAGACCTGTAGCACACACTGTCGTTACTAGTGACCGAATATACACGAACACGAGGCGGACGCGATGTCCCAGACCTGACGTAGCACACACTGGCGTTACTAGTGACCGAATATACACGAACACGAGGCGGACGCGATGTCCCAGACCTGTAGCACACACTGTCGTTACTAGTGACCGAATATACACGAACACGAGGCGGACGCGATGTCCCAGACCTGACGTAGCACACACTGGCGTTACTAGTGACCGAATATACACGAACACGAGGCGGACGCGATGTCCCAGACCTGACGTAGCACACACTGCCGTTACTAGTGACCGAATATACCACAGCCAGCTCGCCGACAGCGACGACTGGCTGTGGCCCGCGAATATACACGAGCACGAGGCGGACGCGATGTCCCAGACCTGACGTAGCACACACTGCCGTTACTAGTGACCGAATATACACGAGCACGCGCCCGACGAGATGTCCCAGACCTGTAGCACACACTGCCGTTACTAGTGACCGAATATACACGAACACGAGGCGGACGAGATGTCCCAGACCTGTAGCACACACTGTCGTTACTAGTGACCGAATATACACGAACACGAGGCGGACGAGATGTCCCAGACCTGTAGCACACACTGTCGTTACTAGTGACCGAATATACACGAACACGAGGCGGACGAGATGTCCCAGACCTGACGTAGCACACACTGTCGTTACTAGTGACCGAATATACCACAGCCAGCTCGCCGACAGCGACGACTGGCTGTGGCCCGCGAATATACACGAGCACGAGGCGGACGCGATGTCCCAGACCTGACGTAGCACACACTGCCGTTACTAGTGACCGAATATACACGAGCACACGCCCGACGAGATGTCCCAGACCTGTAGCACACACTGCCGTTACTAGTGACCGAATATACACGAACACGAGGCGGACGAGATGTCCCAGACCTGACGTAGCACACACTGCCGTTACTAGTGACCGAATATACACGAGCACGCGCCCGACGAGATGTCCCAGACCTGTAGCACACACTGTCGTTACTAGTGACCGAATATACACGAACACGAGGCGGACGCGATGTCCCAGACCTGACGTAGCACACACTGCCGTTACTAGTGACCGAATATACGCGAACACGCTCCCGACAAGATGTCCCAGATCTAACATAGCACACACTGCCGTTACTAGGGACCGAATATACACGAGCACGCGCCCGACGCGATGTCCCAGACCTGACGTAGCACACACTGTCGTTACAAGTGACCGAATATACACGAACACGAGGCGGACGCGATGTCCCAGACCTGTAGCACACACTGTCGTTACTAGTGACCGAATATACACGAGCACGCGCCCGACAAGATGTCCCAGACCTGACGTAGCACACACTGCCGTTACTAGTGACCGAATATACACGAGCACGCGCCGGACGAGATGTCCCAGACCTGACGTAGCACACACTGCCGTTACTAGTGACCGAATATACGCGAACACGCTCCCGACAAGATGTCCCAGATCTAACATAGCACACACTGCCGTTACTAGGGACCGAATATACACGAGCACGCGCCCGACGCGATGTCCCAGACCTGACGTAGCACACACTGTCGTTACTAGTGACCGAATATACACGAACACGAGGCGGACGCGATGTCCCAGACCTGTAGCACACACTGTCGTTACTAGTGACCGAATAAACACGAACACGAGGCGGACGAGATGTCCCAGACCTGTAGCACACACTGTCGTTACTAGTGACCGAATATACACGAACACGAGGCGGACGCGATGTCCCAGACCTGACGTAGCACACACTGGCGTTACTAGTGACCGAATATACACGAACACGAGGCGGACGCGATGTCCCAGACCTGTAGCACACACTGTCGTTACTAGTGACCGAATATACACGAACACGAGGCGGACGCGATGTCCCAGACCTGACGTAGCACACACTGGCGTTACTAGTGACCGAATATACACGAACACGAGGCGGACGCGATGTCCCAGACCTGACGTAGCACACACTGCCGTTACTAGTGACCGAATATACCACAGCCAGCTCGCCGACAGCGACGACTGGCTGTGGCCCGCGAATATACACGAGCACGAGGCGGACGCGATGTCCCAGACCTGACGTAGCACACACTGCCGTTACTAGTGACCGAATATACACGAGCACGCGCCCGACGAGATGTCCCAGACCTAGCGTAGCACACACTGTCGTTACTAGTGACCGAATATACACGAACACGAGGCGGACGCGATGTCCCAGACCTGTAGCACACACTGTCGTTACTAGTGACCGAATAAACACGAACACGCGCCCGACGAGATGTCCCAGACCTGACGTAGCACACACTGCCGTTACTAGTGACCGAATATACCACAGCCAGCTCGCCGACAGCGACGACTGGCTGCGCCCCGCGAATATGTCGTTACTAGTGACCGAATAAATACGAACACGCGCCCGACGCGATGTCCCAGACCTGACGTAGCACACACTGTCGTTACTAGTGACCGAATATACACGGGCACGAGGCGGACGAGATGTCCCAGACCTGTAGCACACACTGTCGTTACTAGTGACCGAATATACACGAGCACGCGCCCGACAAGATGTCCCAGACCTGACGTAGCACACACTGCCGTTACTAGTGACCGAATATACACGAGCACGCGCCGGACGAGATGTCCCAGACCTGACGTAGCACACACTGCCGTTACTAGTGACCGAATATACGCGAACACGCTCCCGACAAGATGTCCCAGATCTAACATAGCACACACTGCCGTTACTAGGGACCGAATATACACGAGCACGCGCCCGACGCGATGTCCCAGACCTGACGTAGCACACACTGTCGTTACTAGTGACCGAATATACTCGAGCACGAGGCGGATGAGATGTCCCAGACCTGACGTAGCACACACTGCCGTTACTAGTGACCGAATATACCACAGCCAGCTCGCCGACAGCGACGACTGGCTGTGCCCCGCGAATATGTCGTTACTAGTGACCGAATAAACACGAACACGCGCCCGACGAGATGTCCCAGACCTGACGTAGCACACACTGCCGTTACTAGTGACCGAATATACCACAGCCAGCTCGCCGACAGCGACGACTGGCTGTGCCCCGCGAATATGTCGTTACTAGTGACCGAATAAACACGAACACGCGCCCGACGAGATGTCCCAGACCTGACGTAGCACACACTGCCGTTACTAGTGACCGAATATACCACAGCCAGCTCGCCGACAGCGACGACTGGCTGTGGCCCGCGAATATACACGAGCACGAGGCGGACGCGATGTCCCAGACCTGACGTAGCACACACTGCCGTTACTAGTGACCGAATATACACGAGCACGCGCCCGACGAGATGTCCCAGACCTAGCGTAGCACACACTGTCGTTACTAGTGACCGAATATACACGAACACGAGGCGGACGCGATGTCCCAGACCTGTAGCACACACTGTCGTTACTAGTGACCGAATAAACACGAACAAGCGCCCGACGAGATGTCCCAGACCTGACGTAGCACACACTGCCGTTACTAGTGACCGAATATACCACAGCCAGCTCGCCGACAGCGACGACTGGCTGTGCCCCGCGAATATGTCGTTACTAGTGACCGAATAAACACGAACACGCGCCCGACGCGATGTCCCAGACCTGACGTAGCACACACTGTCGTTACTAGTGACCGAATATACACGAGCACGAGGCGGACGAGATGTCCCAGACCTGACGTAGCACACACTGTCGTTACTAGTGACCGAATATACACGAGCACGCGCCCGACAAGATGTCCCAGACCTGACGTAGCACACACTGCCGTTACTAGTGACCGAATATACACGAGCACGCGCCCGACAAGATGTCCCAGACCTGACGTAGCACACACTGCCGTTACTAGTGACCGAATATACGCGAACACGCTCCCGACAAGATGTCCCAGATCTAACATAGCACACACTGCCGTTACTAGGGACCGAATATACACGAGCACGCGCCCGACGCGATGTCCCAGACCTGACGTAGCACACACTGTCGTTACTAGTGACCGAATATACACGAACACGAGGCGGACGCGATGTCCCAGACCTGTAGTACACACTGTCGTTACTAGTGACCGAATATACACGAACACGAGGCGGACGAGATGTCCCAGACCTGTAGCACACACTGTCGTTACTAGTGACCGAATATACACGAGCACGCGCCGGACGAGATGTCCCAGACCTGACGTAGCACACACTGTCGTTACTAGTGACCGAATATACACGAACACGAGGCGGACGAGATGTCCCAGACCTGTAGCACACACTGTCGTTACTAGTGACCGAATATACACGAGCACGCGCCGGACGAGATGTCCCAGACCTGTAGCACACACTGCCGTTACTAGTGACCGAATATACACGAACACGAGGCGGACGAGATGTCCCAGACCTGACGTAGCACACACTGTCGTTACTAGTGACCGAATATACACGAACACGAGGCGGACGAGATGTCCCAGACCTGTAGCACACACTGTCGTTACTAGTGACCGAATATACACGAGCACGCGCCGGACGAGATGTCCCAGACCTGTAGCACACACTGTCGTTACTAGTGACCGAATATACACGAACACGAGGCGGACGAGATGTCCCAGACCTGTAGCACACACTGTCGTTACTAGTGAGCGAATATACACGAACACGAGGCGGACGAGATGTCCCAGACCTGACGTAGCACACACTGCCGTTACTAGTGACCGAATATACACGAACACGAGGCGGACGAGATGTCCCAGACCTGACGTAGCACACACTGTCGTTACTAGTGACCGAATATACCACAGCCAGCTCGCCGACAGCGACGACTGGCTGTGCCCCGCGAATATACACGAGCACGAGGCGGACGCGATGTCCCAGACCTGACGTAGCACACACTGGCGTTACTAGTGACCGAATATACACGAGCACGCGCCCGACAAGATGTCCCAGACCTGACGTAGCACACACTGCCGTTACTAGTGACCGAATATACGCGAACACGCTCCCGACAAGATGTCCCAGATCTAACATAGCACACACTGCCGTTACTAGGGACCGAATATACACGAGCACGCGCCCGACGCGATGTCCCAGACCTGACGTAGCACACACTGTCGTTACTAGTGACCGAATATACACGAACACGAGGCGGACGAGATGTCCCAGACCTGACGTAGCACACACTGTCGTTACTAGTGACCGAATATACCACAGCCAGCTCGCCGACAGCGACGACTGGCTGTGCCCCGCGAATATACACGAGCACGAGGCGGACGCGATGTCCCAGACCTGACGTAGCACACACTGGCGTTACTAGTGACCGAATATACACGAGCACGCGCCCGACGAGATGTCCCAGACCTAGCGTAGCACACACTGTCGTTACTAGTGACCGAGTACACGAACACGAGGCGGACGCGATGTCCCAGACCTGACGTAGCACACACTGCCGTTACTAGTGACCGAATATACACGAGCACGCGCCCGACGAGATGTCCCAGACCTGTAGCACACACTGCCGTTACTAGTGACCGAATATACACGAACACGAGGCGGACGAGATGTCCCAGACCTGACGTAGCACACACTGTCGTTACTAGTGACCGAATATACACGAACACGAGGCGGACGCGATGTCCCAGACCTGACGTAGCACACACTGCCGTTACTAGTGACCGAATATACACGAACACGAGGCGGACGAGATGTCCCAGACCTGACGTAGCACACACTGTCGTTACTAGTGACCGAATATACCACAGCCAGCTCGCCGACAGCGACGACTGGCTGTGCCCCGCGAATATACACGAGCACGAGGCGGACGCGATGTCCCAGACCTGACGTAGCACACACTGGCGTTACTAGTGACCGAATATACACGAGCACGCGCCCGACGAGATGTCCCAGACCTAGCGTAGCACACACTGTCGTTACTAGTGACCGAGTACACGAACACGAGGCGGACGCGATGTCCCATAGCACAGTGAAAAGTACATGTTGTGTTCATAAATACCATCCACATCTGTTCAACAGTTTTATCTTGAAAGATTAATAATCATACATACAAACATAGATCTACACAAACTTTTTTATTTATAATATACAAAAAATTCCATTATAAAGTCTCCTACTAAAAAACTTTTGTCTCCCCCTTTCAGTCATATATAGTCAAGTTGTGAAGTAAAATTATATTCCCCTTACCCGCACGGTGCAATCCTGCGAGGTGCTGAGTAGTTTCTGTTCGTGGTGCGGACTCCACGCCAGCTGCAACACGGACCCCTTGTGGCCCGAGAGCGACTTCCACTGACTCAGAGACCTTGTACCATCTATAATATATTCACACACTTAGGCCCAATTGCAGGGAACGTTTTAACCTCGGGTTAGCTTCGGGTTAGCTAACTCAGGTTTAAATGGCGCCCGACGATTGTAACTACTTCTTATTACAATCGATGGTGGCGCCATTTAAATCTGTGTTAGCTAACCCGAGGTTAAAACGTTCCATGCAATTGGGCCTTATAGAACGATCGATACTTATAAAATAATAACTACTGACTGACTGATTCATCATCGCCGAGCGAAAAATATTAAAATTAGGGCGATGAAATTTAGATTTTTTTTTTTTTTAACTCCCCCGGGCATAATCAATTTAGCTGCGGGTGAAACCGCAGGGTGGAATGCTAGTTTATTTTTATGGGACTATTATTACGACGTAGCTTCGCATGCGTTGAAAAATACACGTGGCGTCTTCTACTTACATAAAATGTTTTGTTGATTATCAACTAGTGGCCACCCGCGACTCTGTTCGCGTGGAAGTCGGTTTCCCGTGGGAATGAGAACTTTTCCCGCGGTAAAAAGTACCCTATGTCCCTTCCTAAGTTCAGTTCTTTCTTCAAATCAAATTTCATCAAAATCGGTTCAGTGGTTTAGGTGTGAAAGCGTAACAGACAGACAGACAGACAGACTGACAGACAGACAGACAGAGTTACTTTCACATTTATAATATTAGTAGGAAAGTAGGAATTTTACACGTGACTTGAGTGTTTTGTAGAATTTAAAATATCTGGTTTGAAGAGGTAATTATTCAGTGTTATTATTATTCTATGTAAAAAATTACATCTTAATCCAATTCGCCGTGTGTGCGTGATTTAGTAACAAACATAAAAAAACATACAAACATTCACATTTATAATATTAATATCTACATACCTTCATTCTCCTTATACTCCAGTATGACAATGGTGTTCTGTTTGTCCAAAGAGCAAGTGGCCATTAGATTTTTGTACTGAGAATCTTCAGAGGAACTGGAAGTCTGTTGCGGATGCCACTCGATTGTGTGTATCGTTTTACTGGGAATAATCATATTTAACATTTATTTTAAATAAACTATGTTTTCAAAACTTTTCTAGGTTAAATTTGAGTTTGTAAAAAGCTAAGATTTCAAGGGTCACACCGTTGTAACGCTTTTATGAATTATTTTGCTTCCCGCGTCAAATCATTATCATTATCATCATTAACATCAGTATCATCATTATCATCTTTAACATCATTATCATTACATAGTATAAATCCAAGTCGCTAATAGTGTCTGTATGTTTGTCCGCTAACTCTTCCTAAACCTCGCAACGAATTTAAACCACAATTTTTAAGGTAATTTTTTCACTTATATTTGTACATAAAGAACTTTCAAAGGAATTATTATTTAATTTAATTAAATTTGCGAAGCGTGGGCGAGTCACTTGTATTTTATAACCAACTAGGGGCCGCGCGCGACTCTGTTCGCGTAGAAGTCGGTTTCCCGTGGGAATGCGTAGTTTTCCCGCGGTAAAAAGTTCCCTTAATTCATGGTATCTAGAACCGTTTTTAGCAGCGCACGCAACGGAGGCTCTCAAGGATGAATAATTTTCCCCGCTTTTTTCACATTTTCCATTACTTCTTCGCTCTTTATAGTTGCAACGTGATGTTATATAGCCTAAAGCCTGCCTCGATAAATGGTCTATTCAACACAAAAAGAATTTTTAAAATCAAATCAGTAGTTCCTGAGATTAGAGTGTTCAAACAAACAAACAAACAAACAAACAAACAAACTCTTCAGCTTTATAATATTAGTATAGATATCGGACTGATTACAATAAAAATCCTTATTTGGTGGTGACGGATACATGAATTAAGTACTATATTTAATTATAAAATAAACTTACGAAGTGTTTTCAATTATTTTTTTATGTTACTTAGTCAGCAAAAAAACACTGGATCCACGTTTCTGAACTGAATGAACTACCCTTAGCCATAACTCTAATTCTATATTTCCTAGCAAGCTTTAGTACAACATCCTCACGTATAAACAAAGGCCGCGGCTTGCACCTCCCCCCGCGCCAGCACGGCCACCCCCCCGCAGACCGTGCCCACCGCTAAATACTGCTCGCGGACCTCCACCGCCGACACCTTGCGCTGCTGACCGTCCACTGATACTGACAGCTGCTCTGGAGCTGGGTTATGCAACATTATTATCATTATCATCATCATCATTATCATCATCATTACATTATCATTATCATCATTATCATTATCATTATCATTACATAGTATAAATCCAAGTCGCTAATTCTGTCTGTTTGTATGTTTGGCCGCTAACTCCTCTTAAACTACGTAACGGATTTTAATGCGGTTTTCGCCATCTTTTAGGGTATTTATTCATTTAAATTTGTAAATAAAGAACTATCGGGAAACGTTTTTTTAAGTTAGCAAAAATGCAAGGGTTCGCGAGCAAGTCGGTATAATTACACCATTGCGAAGCGTGGGCGGGTCGCTAGGTAAAAATAAGATGAATTTAGTAAATAACAGCTAAGAAACTTCTGAGCAATAATTAGTGAACACATAGGCGAGTTAAACGAAAATGAGATAAATTTTATAAACAGAGTCTAAGAATGTTCTGCACAAGTTATTTACACTGAAACCTACGAAATATCTATAAACAAGTTACTACTATGCATAGGTGAGCCGATTGCTCCGCCCTTGGATAGGGTTCGAGCGATACCTCCGGTCACAGAGACGGAAATGGCGGTGGCTGTTTCCCGCATAAAGAAGAACAAGGCCCCTGGACCGGATGGAATCTCCGGGCGCGCTCTAGTTTTGGCCCTAGACGCGTTCGGAGACAGACTAAGGCAGATGTTCGACCTCTGCCTTAGGTCTGGGCAGTTCCCTTCCCTCTGGAAGTCGGGGATGTTAGTACTTTTGCAGAAGTCGGGTCGCCCGGCGGACTCACCGTCTGCGTATAGGCCCATCCTACTGCTCGATGAGGCGGGCAAGCTCTTCGAGCGTGTCATCGCAGCCCGCCTCAAAGAACACCTTCGAGTGGTGGGTCCAGATGTGTCCGACACGCAATTCGGTTTCCGAGAGGGTTTGTCTACCATCGACGCCATTCAGCGCGTAAAGACCCTCTCGGAAGAGGCGGTGAGCAGCGGGGGGATGTGCTTGGCGGTATCTCTAGATATCGCCAATGCCTTCAACACCCTCCCCTGGAGCTGCATAAAGAAGGCACTCATGACGTGCCTCTATACCTCCGCCGGGCGATAAGGGCGTACCTCGACACAAGGTGCCTGACGTACCAGCGTCGGGACGGAGAGGTGGAGTACACTCCAATGACCTGCGGCGTTCCACAGGGTTCAGTGCTGGGCCCACTCCTGTGGAACGTCGGCTATGACTGGGTCCTTCGGGGCGAACTTCCCCCGGGTGAAGCGTTGACGTGCTACGCTGACGACACACTCGTCACAGCCCGGGGGGCTACTTATAGGGAGGCCGCCGAGCGTGCCACTGCGGGTGTGGCTGCGGTAGTAGCCCGACAGCGTCGGATTGGACTCACTGTGGCCTTGGAAAAAACTGAGGCCATATGCTTCCATGGGCCTCGCATCAGGATCGATGCGAGTGCCCATTTAGTGGTCTCAGGTGTGCGGATCAGGGTTGGGCCCCGAATTAAATATTTGGGGCTCATCCTGGACAGCCGTTGGTCCTTCCAAGCACACTTCGAGGCAATGATTCCCAGGCTGTCGAGGGCGGCAGCTTCCCTCGGCCGCCTGTTACCAAATGTTCGGGGCCCGGACGATGCCTGCAGACGGCTCTACATCGGCGTGGTCAGGTCGATGGCCATGTATGGAGCTCCCATATGGGCCTCGGATGGCCTCACGCCCAAGAACGCTGCTCTCCTGCGTAGGCCGCAGCGGCTGTTGGCGCAGCGCATGATTCGCGCCTAAAAAACGGTGTCGTTTGATGCTGCGACCGCATTGGCGGGGACATTGCCTTGGGAGTTTGAGGCAAAGCTCTCCGCCCAATGTTACGCCCGAGGGGTGACCCTTAGGGAAAGAGGGGAGTTTTTCCCCAAAGTAGAAAGGGCAAGCTGGTGTAAGAGGACCCGGCAAGCTCTCATTGGAGAGTGGGAGGAGAGGCTGGCGACACTATCTGCCGGCCTCCGCACTGTGGAGGCTCTGGGGCCGATTCTAAAAGCGTGGCTGGTGCGCAAGCACGGCCAGCTTAGTTATCGGCTTACGCAGGTACTCACCGGGCATGGGTGCTTCGGGGAGTACCTGCACCGAGTAGCCAGGGCCGAGCCGTTGCCCGTCTGCCACCACTGTAGTGGCTGCGACGAGGACACGGCGCGGCACACTATGGAGGAGTGTCCGGCGTGGGGCGAGGAACGGCGTGTCCTCGTCGCGGAAGTGGGGGCAGATCTTTCCCTGCCCGCGGTCATGGCGGCGATGGTCCGCAGCGAGGGGGCGTGGCAGGCGATGGCCTCTTTTTGTGAGGCCATCATGCTTCAGAAGGAGGCGGCGGGGAGGGTGCGCGAGCGCCAACGTCAGCGCCAACTGCCACCCACTCGTGGCAGAGAATTAGGGGCTCGTAGGAGGGGATACAATCGCCAACTCGAGCTCCTACCCTAATCGAGGACCTAGGGCGGTGGATTCGGGGGGATCCGCCGTCCGCTAATAGGTCCTCATAGAAGGCGCGCGCCATGTTCCGGCGCGCCTTCCGACGGACGGGGGAGGTCTAACTTCCCCGTCAAAAGAGAGGGGGCCCCGCGTGATCGACGCGGGCCCACGCCGCCGGGGCTGATTTGTGCGAAGGCTTAAAGCTATCCCGCAGCCCCGGCACTATGGCGTAACAGGAGGAACATCGACAGGTTTTTAGTGGGTATACCCGAAAGGGGGAGTCCCACACACGCCTCTCGCCCCCCCGGGCGGGAGGTACGGTGCGTAATGCATTTTCCTGTCGGAAAACAAAAAAAAAAAAAAAAAAACTATGCATAGGTGAGTATAACGAATCTTTACTTTGAAAGTTATATTTGTCTATTAGGTAAGATATTGTTCTACGAACTAAATCAAAATCAGAGGCCGTTCGCGTTAAAAGTGTATCGATCGCAATCGCTTTCAAACGCTAATTGAAGTGATTTTTGAATTCGAATACTGAATGTTGATACACTAGGTACACAAATAGACAAAATTAATAAAGATATAGTCTAAGTTTCATAATTATGATTTCCTAACCGTTTAGGCTTAAAATTTAAATCTTCAAACACATTACCTTCATCAGCTTTGTCCGTGTTATACACGACTAAGTCCCCGGCTCCGCTCGCATACAGCTTGTTATCTTCCCCCCACCGCAGGGAATACACCCCCCCATGGAGAGAAGGCACTAATACTCGCGCCGGCTTCTCACCCTTACCACCACAGTCTATCAGACCCACCTATATTATTAACATCACTAAGTGTTATTCACATCACTTTAAGTGTTATTTACATAATTTTAAGAGTTATTTACATCACTTTTAGTGTTATTTACATAAGGATGTTTAAAAGAGGTAGAGTATGCCTCATATTATATTGGTAATTAACCCCATTTTATTAAACTAAATTGGTATAAAGCTATAGAGAGTTCACTGAGTTTGCTGAGGGAAACACAACAAAATTTTCAGTTTTGGTGGGACATTAAAAAAAAATGGTAAGTATACTAAAACAACTTCCAAAGCATATTCCCTATACTAACTCTTAACAACTAAAACCTTGACAATACCAAAAACTCACGTACTTTTTATTAACAAGCCCCTTATTATTATCCCTTACCCTAGACTCCGCAGTCCCAAAAGCCAGCAGGTTCTCTCTAGTAGGATGCCAGGCCACCGTCAGCACCTTGCCTTGCACGTTCTGCCAGTACATGCTGGAGTGCGCCGGCGTTAATTGAGAATCTTCTGAATCCAGATCACACTCCCAAACGCGGACCGCGCCGTCGCCCACAGCCACCGCCAGTCTATAGCGTTCAAAATAACGGTCATTTGATAAACCAACGCAAGAAACAACGTTCTCTCAAATGATTGAGGGTTGTCTTATTTGACTGAATATTGATGCTCTTGCAGCATCTTTCCAGACTGAGCTATTGACCTTTTGCACCACTGCCACACACAATACCTACCTACCGTACGATCATATGTTCCTCTTGTTCTTGTGTAC
Organism: Emmelina monodactyla; assembly: GCA_916618145.1. NCBI lineage: Eukaryota > Metazoa > Arthropoda > Insecta > Lepidoptera > Pterophoridae > Emmelina > Emmelina monodactyla. Next base: position 10,145,873 of record OU745302.1, on the reverse strand, counting down.
TTGTTTTAGTTTTATGTATTATGTTACCCTTAACCTACCTGTGTGTGTTTTGTGAGAGTGCAATAAATTATTTATTCATTCATTCATTCACTCATAGAAATAGAAATTATTCAACTATTTGAATATAAAAACAAGTGCGAGTCGGACACGCGCACGAAGGGTTCGTACTATAATTTTCTATCTGTTTATTAAGATCAAGTAAAAATTGCTTAAAAATAACGTTTGAAATATGTAGCAGGTACCCTCACCTCCTTGCATCATACGGGCAGGGCTTCACCATATAAATGTATCCGCCACATGTAGGTAAAGTTGTCTGCTTCTGTTTTTCTTCATATGAATATTTTATAAGATTTCTATCCTGTCCTATAGTGTATATTGAATATCTTGAGTTGGAGAAAGTTTCTTCAGTTTGTACTCTAGGGGCGTCCGTGCCAATGTAATAGAGGCCGCGTCGATGTAAAGAGTTAATTAGTTTCCACGCCAGTTTGTTTTTGCTGTAATTATTCATAATTATTTTAGAATGATATTTAAAAGGCTTTCAAACAAACAAAGAAAAGCTTTATAAGAAGCTTAGTGTGTGTTAAGAGTTGAAATCCTATTAATATTATAAACGTTAAAGTTTGTGAGTATGTGAGGATGTATAATAATATGGATGTTTATGGATGTATGGATGTTTGTTACTCTTTCACGTAAAAACTACTGGACGGATTTGGATGAAACTTTACAGTAATGTAGGTTATACATCGTATGGATGTGGTCGATCGTACTGAATTTCTTTCTAAAACCAGCTTGCTCAATAGGTTGGTTCTCATCTAATATTTTAGATATTCTATCTAGAATTATTTTTTTTTTTTTTGCGAAAACCTTGTACACGTTTGATATAAGACTTATGGGTCTGTAATTTCCAATGTCGTCTATCGGACCTTTCTTATGCAATAAAAATAATAAAGGTTATACATCAGAATAACACATAGGGTACTTTTACCGCGAGAAAACTTCTCATTCCCACGGGAAACCACTAGTAATAAATAAATGATTGAAAGCAACAGCAACTAACTCATGATGAAGACCACAAAAGAAGCTTAAGTAATTCATAGTACTTTACCTATCAATCACCAAAGGGTTACATTCAAAAAGCTGGCTCTTTCCATCTGCAATTAGCAGCACTTCAGGTTTGTACCACAATAATGTAGCAAAGACAGGCGCTTTATTCTTTTGATGCTTATTATAACTATTGGGGACCGCACAACTACCCACCAGTTTGCCCGACTTTGACCAAATTCGAACATTGCTGCGGAAATAAATACATTTACAAATTAGTTAACAACAAAAACCAAAAAAAGATATAGGCAATAAAATACTGACCCATGCTTGCCAATACTAGCTAATAAATGCTTATGAATATGTGCACTGGCTTCGACAGGCTTATTTTTTGCTTCTTGGTCTGGTTGCGATGTTGTTGCAATTTGACTTTCATTATCAACATGAGTATTATCTAATGCCTCTACTAAAGATTCTATAGAAGGCTCTGGTTGATTATTACTTTTCAAAATCTTCTCCTTCAACTTGAGACATTCAGCTAAGAAATCAACTTCTTCACCTTTTTCAGCATTAACTTTTACCCGAACTTCTTTAGGAACAAACTTTTTGTGACCAAACTCATCAGCTTCGTGATCTTTATATATATCAAACATGTCGTCTTCCTCTACAACTGTATTATCAAAGCTATCTTCTGGCAGTGTTTTGTCAAGTCCAGATTTTTCTAGACTTTCAGATTCAGCTTCAGCTATAAGTTCATCCTGAGCATCTTGACGGATTTTATCCATCCGAGATGAGAAAAATCTTGTATCTGCTTCTTTTTGTAATTTTTTGTTTAAAGTTACATTGTTTTGTGGGCACCAGCTAACATTGACAATTTCATTGTCATGGCCACGGACTTTGTAAATTGTTTTACCATTACCTACAAATATAGCAAAGAAGTTCAGATAAAACCTTACAGAGTTTTATTAACTGTAAGATAATTAAAGGTTTAACTTTGAACCACTCCTGACCATTAAAAATACTAGAGTGTATTGTTCATATTTTCTTATAATACAAAACAATTGCTATTACTAACAAAGTTTTGAAAAACAAAGAATCATGCAATTACTTGATACTAAAAGTTGACTTAAAACTTACCATTTAAATCCAAAACGAAAACAACACCTTGTTTTGTTCCGACAGCCACATTCAATGTAGCATGTGGGGAACAAGACATACATACAGGTTTAAAACTCTTTAGAAAATGTTTATAACTCTTAACTACATTAGAATTCAGATCCCACTTTACAATTTGGCCAAAGCTGCCAACAGTTATTCCATAGACTTCAGAACTGAAGCCTACTCCTGCCACCTCCTGTAAACATTTATGTGAAATAACTCAATTGGATTTCAATTGGATTCACACTAGTTCAATTCAGTTCCTACTTTCTAGAACTAGCTAATGACAATACAATACAACACATTTGTTTGACGGTTGAACAAATGAGAAAAAAGTTCTCAGTAGTTGGATGGTAGAAGAAAATAAATCTCAGTAGTCCAACATTCTTACAAATTAATCAAGCTAGTGAGAATAATGGCGAAGTGAATATACTGTAGGTATTTTCAAAAGATTACCCGTGCACACAATTTATCTAATGACCAGTAATGTTAAAGAATCTTGGCACAAACCTCCATGTCTTGAACATGAATATCATGGCTTAGTGTAGATTTAATTTGGAGATTATTATTTTCATATTCTAAGCTCCACAACTTTACAGATCCATCTGCAGCCCCAGTTAAAACCCATCGCTTTTCCGGCCACACTGGAGTAACGTCCACGCTGACAATCCTAAAGCAATAAATTTTAAGAAATTAATTGGAATTCTTAAATTTATGTTTTACGATATACCGTCGTTTTGGGCAAAGTGCATAAAAAATTTGAATGTCATTATTTAAAGATACTTACTTCTCTGAATGTGCTCTGTTGAGAACATGACTTCGTAATCTAGTATCATCTTTTACTACCCCCTTGTTGTCTTCTGAGAGAGGTTCCAGTACACAAAGACTTTTACTAGGACCACCATAAATAAACCACTTATCTTTGGTTACGACTAAGCCGGACACTTGGAACCAATTTGGAGACGGATAAAGCACCGTTTCCTCCATGACTTTTGCTAACAACAACAATATTATAACAAAACAAAATTAACCACGCACCGGACCGGCAGCACAAGAGATCATAGACTAAAAAAAGATTCTTTCTTTCCATAGAACTAGAATCTCTGTACAAATTATTCCATTCCAGTTCAATTTGAATGGGAAATTTGAATAATAGGTTCGTTGTAATGAAATGAAATTATAATTATTATCCAAATAAAAACAATAAATAAAAAAGGGGAAAAGCAGGTAACTAATAATATTTATTTAGTTAGACTAAATTATGTCGCATTTTTAGAGCTAAGTTTTAAATTAAATAACAATTATGACCGACCGATATTATTTGTTACTAGTCTTCAGGTTCATAAAAATCATAACTCGGTACTGAGAGCTTGATTTTATATGATTAATCTATTAATCAATCAACAAACGGAGTCGCGGGCGGCCTCTAGTTATTTATATTCAATCCTTTTACTTTGTTAAAGGCCCACCTGCGTACTCAGTTTGTTCAGCGCCATCTAGCGAATTAGTATGAACTATTTTTTATTTTTTTTGAAAACCCCTCATTGGACTGGAATGAGCTCTATGGAAATTCCTGTCTGTGTCTGTCTGACATCTATGAATCGTCTATAGTTTGTGGTTGAAAAGACTTCCGGTTTGCGCGCGGGAAAATTGGAAGTGAAAAATATTTTCGTGAACTTAAAAATTCATTTAATTCTTTCAATTTTGTTAAATAGTGTACATTTTGTATATATTTTTAATAACTATCGTATAGAAGCTTAATTTTTATTAAAATGACGTCTCGGGCGAAACGCAAGAAAAAGAAGGAGGAGGCAGTAATATCAGGGGAAGACTCGCTGCTTTCGGACTCCGACTCCATGCACAGTGACTGCAATTCAGCTAAGTCCGATCCATATAAAACTTATTTCGTTCCCGATTATACACGTCGGTATCCTGAGGATTCTTCAGCTACAGATTTCGTTGTCTTCTTGGAATCAAACGATGAGTCCAAACCTATTTCAACAAGAGATATGATTTCTTTATCATCAACATTAAAGAAATATATAAAAGGCATAAAATATATGCAAAATCTTAATAAATACAAAGTTACAGTTCATTTTGACCGTGCAAATTTGGCAAATAGTTTTCTTAACAATAAGACTTTGTTATCAGAATATAAACTCAAAGCAACTATTCCTGCAAAAACTACTGAAATTACTGGTGTTATTACTAATGTGCCCATCAAATGGTCCAATCAAAAAATTTTTGGAGTGATTAATAGTAATAAAAAAATTATTTCTGTTCGGAGAATTCAAAGGAAGGTTAAAAATGAACAAAACTTTGAATTACAACCGACTAAAACAGTAATCATAACTTTTGCTGCCATTTATCTTCCTGATCATATTGATTTACAAGGCTGGAGGTTTCCAGTTAAGATGTACATTCCACCTGTAAAACAATGCTTTAAATGCCTACGGTATGGACATTTGGCTAAGTACTGTAAAAATAATGTTAGATGTTCAATATGTGGAGATGCACATTCTTTTAAAGAATGTACAGTACCTAGGGAAAAGGCTACATGCTGTCACTGTAAAGGAAATCACATTAGTATATCTGCTGAGTGTCCTATTAAAAAGAAAAAAATTAATGATATTAAAATTGGTTTATCCTCTTTGTCTTATGCTTCAGTTGCAAATACAGAGAGTTTTCCAGCCTTAGGACAAAAGTTTGACCTGCTCAGTCACTTGAAAAAAGATAATAAATCTTTGAATTTATTGGTTGAGGCTATTGTTAAAATAATTACATTAAATAAAACAAAGGAAACTTCCATCAGTACTAAAAATATTTTACAAATATTAAGTGATATTTATGAAAAGTCATCTGCTAATAATCCATCCTAATGGCTCATTTAAAAATAGTTCAGTGGAATGCTCAAAGCATTAAAAGTAATAAATCTGAATTTACATATTTTCTTTATAGTAATGATGTTGATATCGCTTTAATAAGTGAAACTTGGCTTAGACCACATCATACCTTTAACATAAAGGGATACACAATAGTTAGAAATGACACTGGTAATACACATAATGGAGTTGCAATAATAATTCATAACAAAATACAATTCTTAAAAATTGATACTTATTTTGATGATTCCTTACAAAATGTTGCTGTACAGATAAAAATAGGTGGTAAATATATTTCATTTGTTAGTGTTTATTGTCCTTCTAGGTGTCATTATTCAAAATTAAAATTTTCAAAATTAATTGATAGTCTTCCAACTCCAGTCTTTATTGCTGGAGATTTCAATGCATACCATACTTCTTGGGGTTGTCAAAAAGTGGATAAAAGAGGTGAAGAAGTACTAGATTCTTTTGATGAAAATAACCTTGTTCTGTTAAATTCAGGAGAAGTCACGACTGTAGGAACTTCGTCCTGGAGACCAAATGGCTTAGATCTTTCTTTGGTTAGTCCAGCTTTATCATGGGATTGTGAATGGTCTGTTCATGATGATTCCTTTGGAAGTTATCATTTGCCTACAATTACTAAACTTCTGTTGTCTCAAACTCCAGTTATATCTTCAGAACATTGTGTTCACTCTCAAAATGTCAGTAAGAAATTAAACTTGAATTTAGTTAATTGGGATTTGTATGTAAATATTGTTAATACTTCGTTGAATAGTTTTATGATTAATTCTGAATGTTCACTAGAAAGTTATTTGCAGTTTTGTGATATTTTATTGGCATCAGTTGAAAAATCTATGTCACAACAAAAAACGAAAACAAAGTCTTGTTGTCAATGTCAAAATCTTTGTCATTTATGCTCACGTTCCGTTTCAGGTTTTAGGGCAAAAAGGGCAAGACATTCCGTTCCTTGGTGGAATAGCAAATGTGCAGATGCTGTTAAAAAATGTAAAGATGCTTTTGTTGCTTTCAAAAATGATCCTTCGGTAGAAAAATATTTGCTTTTTAAAAAAAATCAGGCTTCTAAGAAATTGACTATAAACTTTGAAAAACAGAAATCTTGGCAAGATTATTGCAATTCTATAAATCGTCTTACTCCAATTTCTCATGTCTGGAATAAAATACGCAGATTTAACAAAACTTTTGTTTCTAGAAGTGAAAATGATCATTGGGTAAATAGTTTTTTAAAAAAAATACACTGCAGACTATGTCTCGAAACCTTTTACTTTTGCAGATAACAAATTTCATAGACAAAATCTTTCGTTGCTTGATCCGTTCACAATTTCTGAACTTACTGCTGCCATAAAATCAAGAAAAGATACAACTTGTGGTTTAGATGGTATTTCCTATAAAATGTTTCGTCTTCTCAGTCATAAAAATCTATGTAAATTCTTGATAATTTTAAATATTTTGTTTGAAAATGACTTAATACCAAATCAATGGAAAACTGATTGTCTGGTCCCTGTACTGAAGCCAGGGAAGGATCTTGATAGTCCAGATTCTTATCGACCTATAGCGTTGTCCTCTTGTGTTGGTAAAATTTTTGAGCAGCTGCTCAAACAACGTCTGGAATATTACATCGAATCAAATTGTATTCTTCCTAGTAATCAGTTTGGTTTTCGGCGTGGACGCTCGGCTAGGGAAAGCATTGCACATTTGTTATTAGATGCAAATAAATCCATAAAGGAACGGAATTATCTTGCTTGTAATTTTTTCGATGTAACAGGAGCCTTTAACAATGTAGGTTTAGAAACGCTTGCTAATATCTTGCTATCACTCAGAATTCCAAAAAAAATGGTTCTTTGGATATATAACTTTCTAAATGAAAGAATGGTCTATGTTAAATTGGGTAACAACTTTTATGGTCCACGTTATTCCTATAAAGGCGTCAATCAAGGCGGCATCTTGAGCCCTCTACTGTATATAATTTATATTCATAAATTGAATGAGATATTAGGCGCAAATGTTTCTAATCTGCAGTTTGCTGATGATCTTGTTGTTTATTGTTCTGGCAAAAAACTTAAAGATGTGCAAACGAATTTAAATAATGCCTGTAAAAGGCTTGAAGTCTATTTTTCTTTCTTAGGTTTAACTGTAAATACAGAAAAGAGTAAATCTCTTGTTTTCTCTAGAGATAAAGATTGTAAATTAGAATGTGTATATAATGGTAACCTTATTCCTAACTGTACAGAAATAAAATTCTTAGGTGTAGTATTTCAACAAAATTTAAGTTTTAAAAAATATGTGCAAATATTGATAGATAGAGCTGTAAAAGCTACAAATATTTTAAAATGCCTTACTGGTTGTCGTTTTGGTGCAGATCCTAAAATATTATTGATGCTGTTTAAATCATTAGTTAGAAGTCACTTTGAATATGCTTTTTTTTGCTTTGCTTCTGACAATAATTTTATAAATAAAATAGATAAAGTACAAAATAAAAATCTCAGGATAATTCTAGGAGCCATGAGTACTTCTCCGATTAATTCAATGCAAGTTGAAACTAACACTTGTCCCATTAAATTTAGGTTTGATTATTTGAAAAGAAGGTTCATAATTGATTTGATGAAAACTTCTAATAATGCGTTGTACAAAAAGATTTTGATATCTAATTACTCTTATTTATGTAAAAATTTTGATTTCATTAATTATTTGAAAAATGAAAATATTGCTCAGTATGATATTTTACCTTGTTATAGTGGAACATATGAAGGTAAGTTTTTTAAATTTGATGTCATTATAGACACAAATTTAAAAAATAAATATGAAGTATATGAAAAGTTATCATACTATGATAATTACCGTCAAATTTACACAGATGCTTCAAAAACATCTCAGTCTGTGTCGATAGCGGCTTATGATATTATTTTGAAAATTGCACATGGTTATAAGCTGTCCAATATTTGCAGTATTTTTACGGCAGAAGCTGCTGCTATTCTGTTTGCTTTAGATTTGATAAGTTCTGTAGATTCTTCTGGTAAATGGATTATTATTTCTGATAGTATGAGTGTTCTTCAAGCTATTAATAATCCCCGTCTTTCTAGTAAAATTCATCCTTTTATATATGAGATCCGGGAAAAGATTTATAAATTATCATTGAAACATAAAGAAATTGTCATTTTCTGGACACCAGCACACATTGGTGTTAGTGGTAATGAATTAGCTGATACATTAGCTAGTATCATTACAAATACTGATAACAACATTTGCAAATTAAAAAACATAGCAATTCCCATTTCAGAGTTTCTTCCTGAAATAAAAAATCAAATGTTTAATAATTGGTTTCAATTTTGGCAAGATTCTCTTAAAGAAAAGGGCAAGTGGTATTCCGTATGTAACCAAAAAATTTCGTCTCCTTGGTTTACCAAGGGCTCTTTCAAAAATAGAAATTTTTATACAACAATTTGTCGTCTTCGTATAGGTCATGCTGCTTTTAATGAACACTTATATCGCATGAATATGATAACTTCCCCTTGTTGTTCATATTGTAATGAGTCAGTACAGTCATTGGATCATATATTTTTTGAATGTCCTCAATTTCATATTGACAGGTTAATTTTCATTGATGAGCTATTAGAAATTTATAAAACATTAGAAAATATCCCGCGTAATACTCAAGAACTTTTAAAAACAACTGAATGCTACTTACCTATGTATAAATTCATAAAATTTACAGTGTGTAATATCTGATGAAAATGTTTATGTATACTCATAACAAATATATATTAGCATTTTATTATTAAAGACATGGACTTGGTCCTTATTATGTTTGTTTATGAGGAAATAAAATATCGTCAATGTTACTTCTTATTGAAAACTAAACAAAACTAAGTCAACAAGAAAGAAGAAAACCAAATTATTGATGACATGGCTGTATGGGCATAGTCTCTTTGCCTTTCCGCATGACGGAAGAATCTAACAAAAAAAAAAAAAAAAAAAAGTTTGTGGTTTGTGTTTATTTACTACGTGTTATGTGTCAAGGATTTTTCAGATATTATCTAAAATTGTAGTTTATTTCTTGCTAATGCTTTATGTTGATAATTAAGTCTTATTCAAAAATCTTACAACTATGTCATCGTGGATTAAGGAAGGTTGTTTAACATTTTTTCAAACATTTTGCATTAGAGTAATCAAAACAGGCCGAATCCCCCAACATATTGCATTTATTATGGATGGAAACAGGCGGTTTGCTAAAAAAAATAATGTAGACACCAATAAAGGGCACAGCAAGGGCTTTGACAAACTATCAGAAACTCTAAGGGTAAGTCAGTAACTCTAACATTTGTGTATCTTACTCTTAAATTATACCTTAGATATTCAAGCTTTATTAATCCCACAAAATTATGTAATTTATTTGTCTCAATGCCCAATTGTGAATTCTTCTTTAGTGTTACGAAATCTAGTTCTTACTCAGATCCTATGATGGTGGAAGCTAGTTTCTCAGATATCATTAGTTTATATATATGTTTAAAGACAATTATTTAACCAAGAATCTGAATGAATGTTCGTTTATTTGCAGTGGTGTCTTGACCTAGGAGTTCCTGAAGTTACTGTGTATGCATTTAGCATTGAAAACTTTAAACGGAGTAAGGAAGAAGTAGATGCCCTTATGAATCTTGCAAGAACAAAGTTCCAAGAAATAATCACTGAAATGTATGTATTTAATACAAATTCTTTCACAAAAGTTAACCAATTGCTATATTAATAATATTGTACCCGACAGTGGTGAAATAAAAGACTGGGGAGTAAGAGTTCATGTAGCAGGTCGCCTGTCTTTACTACCTGAAGATTTACGACAAAAGGCAGCTAGGATCATGCTGGAGACAAAAGAAAACAATACACTAAGGCTTAACATAGCTTATGCTTACACAGGTAATTGTATAAAATATCAACCCATGTTTTAAATTCATTACACTACTCCAAATACCTGTAGTTTTCATTATATACATACTTCCTATTTTGTTACTTTAAAGGAAGAGATGAAATTAGTCGTGCAGCATCCCATATAGTAGATGGAGTGTATAACAATGAGCTTAAGCCAGAAGATATCAACCCTGAACTTATTTCTGCTACTTTGGAGCTTACAGAACCGGAATTACTGATTCGAACTTCAGGAGAAGTTAGACTCTCTGACTTTATGCTATGGCAGGTAAATTCTCACACACATATTTTTGTAAATTCCTTCTTACTATGTTAAAAATGTCTGCAGCTCTGCATGCTTTAGCTTTAGATAGTGAGCATGGTATGACCTTAAATACATGTTTTCCATGTTGTGTAAGCCAATGGAAAATAAATGTCATTTTTTCAACAATTCTGGATAACATAAAAATTTAATAAAGGTTTTTTGGGATTTTAATTAATTTTAACCCTTTCCAGAATACTTGAAAAAATGACATTCTATTACCATTGGCTTACATAATAGCCCAGCTGTTGTGATTAACCGACTCCTTGCCACCATCATTTTTCGAGCCTTTCGTCCGTGGCCCCATACAAAATTCAATGACATGCTAGTCGCGTCACGGGCACTCCTAAATGATGACGCGACTAACGCGTCATGGGCCACTGGTGATGTTATTACGCTATTTTAGGCTTTTTCAACTAAAAGAATACAAAGTGAGACCTGTTATTGTTTGTTATGTTTCATTTATTAGTTTAGTGTATTTAAAAGAGTCGATCTACGTGTTTTATACGAGATAGAAGGTAAGTTATAGATTTCCACCATTGGTTGTCAACCTGTGGGAAGTATTTTATCGCAAATCAAAAATCTTCCGTTTTTACATCTTAACTATTCATTGGTGACCAAAACATAGTAATTATTTTTATAGATTTGCTAAGTTCGAATCCTGGCTTTAATAATAACACTTTTCAATAATTAGTAGGATAAACAGTTACCTGTAGGTAGGCACCCTATGGTTGACAACCACTGGCAATTTAATTTTTCAAAAAAAAATAGTGGCCCTTGATATTGGTGTTCCTAATGAGTTAATTTTTATATAAAATAAGATATTTTATTGATTAAATCAAATAAAAATTTGAATTGCAACTATTTTCTAATGACGCATCTCTCGCGTCATGGGCCTCCCTGAAGGTTTCTTCATGACGCGCTAGGCGCGTCACGGGACAGGAGTCGGTTAACCAATTGTTGACCGTTGATTTCCAATACTTAAATTAGCTTGTTTGTATGTGATCTATCTTTGCACATAACTCCATCCAAAATAACTAGCTGTTTTTACATAAAATACAAACTTTCACATGAATAATATTAGTGGGAAATGAAGGAAGGATTTAGACATGATTAGAACATAATTTTTTTGCAGGTTTCAAATACAGTACTGTATTTTACTGATGTTCTTTGGCCGGACTTCACAGTTTATGATTTACTGGCTGCTATTATACACTTTCAAAGAAATGCACCTCAACAGAAGATTAAAAGTGATCCTAGTGAACGAATATCGAATTTTTTAGCCAAATTAATGAGTAGAAGGGAAGAAGAACTAAACAAATATTTATGTTGTTGATAACTTTCTTATATTACCAAAAATACTCTGTAAATACTAAATAGGCAGGTTAATAAATATTTTAGAGAAATAACTTATTTGTATTACTTAGGGCAGGTTTAAATGCAAATAACAAAAAAAAGAATACCCGAAATGCCTCATTTAACTTAGAACTAATTGGGGCCACGTAGGGCTCAGTCGCAAAATGTCATTTCGCAAAATGTCCTCTGGTCGCAAAATGTCCTTTTCGCAGAATGTCCCTTTCGCAAAACGTCCCTTTCGCAGATTGTCCACTTCTCAAAATGTCCCTTTCGCAGAATGTCCTTCTATTACTTACTTTCTTTAAACATAATTCATTTAGAAATTAGCTTACACAGATCATTATTTATATGGATATGGCTAAGAAAATAAAATAATAATATAGTAAAAATCACTATTATTTATTTATAAACACATAAATAAACTTGCAATATTATTTATTTTTTTTTGTTCTTACTTGATTGCTGCGATATTACATCTCGTGCCAGCTGAAAAAATAGCTGCTTCGTGGCGTTATATTTTAGGGTCGATGACATTTCGGACAAAAAAAACTGGGACACCTTCGCCAATGTATGGATTTTCAATTTTAACATTATTTTTTTCCATATATTGGCGAAGGTGTCCGAGTTTTTTTTGTCCGAAATGTCATCGACACATATTTTAAACCAGGCGCCGGATAATTTTGAAGTAAAGTATTTCAAAAAACTATTGTATCCGAAAATGCCCACCACAATATTAAGTTGTGCTTAACAGCACTATAGAACGACCAATCCTTTGGAAGGCTGGCACCGACGTGTTAATACAGGACGTATACCAAGAAAACCAAGTCTGTACATGTTTGTTTTTATGTTGAAAAAGAAAGTAAATACTGGGATCGGCAAATAATAATAATAAGTCTTTACAAAAATGTTCTGCAGAATAAAAGAAAGCAGGATGTTTATTTTGATAAAAAATATAATGCTATATTGGTTAAACTTGACGTTTATTAAAAAGATAATATTTATACAGCTTTTAAAATAACTGCAGATGTATATTTCTTATTAATTGCAAAATTATTATTACTTTTTTGTAAAGAAATAACCGTGATTTTTACTATATTCTTATTTTATTTTCTTAGCCATATAAATAATGTTCTGTGTAAGCTAATTTCTAAATGAATTATGATGTAAGAAAGTAAGTAATTCTGCGAAAAGGACGTTTAGCGACCAGAGGACATTTTGCGACTGAGCCGTTTACTTACTCACATATTTTTTTGTTGAGAAGCTTGATACACAAGCTTTAAAAGATGGTACACAAAGTAATTAACTGCTTTATCAAGCAAGAGAACGTAAGCTCGTTTTAAAATGATATCTTGAGTGAAAACGCACATTAAGCTTAATTCGGAACGAAGCCATATCAAACGGTCCGTGACAAGTCTGACTGACAGAGAGCATCACAACACAGTGTCAGTGTCATTTACTCACTTCACTCATATTTGTTGGGTTGGATAAATAAATTGTTTTCGCGACGTGATTGTATTTTCTGCGTTGAAAAAGTTAATTGTGACGAAATTTCTTTCCTGTTAACAAGCAAATACATAAAAACTCCTGAACGTTTATAATTTATTATAACATAAAGTATAAAATATTGTTACGATGGCCCACTATAAAGGAGCAGCGTCCGAGGCTGGCAGAGCCATGCATTTAATGAAAAAACGAGAAAAGGCACAACAGGAAATAGAACTACGGAAAAAGAAAATCGAAGAAGATCTTAAAATTGAAAATATAGAAAACAAATTTGCTACTCACTATGATGCTGTTGAACAACAGTTAAAAAGTTCAACGATTGGCCTGGTGACTCTTGATGAGATGAAAGCTAAGCAAGAGCACATAGTAAAGGAAAGAGAGAAGAAACTCGCTCAGAAGAAAGCTGAGAAAGAAAGGGAACGCCAGAAAGAAATAGAGGCCAAGCAAGCTCAGAAAAATAAACAAAAGAGGCAGGTAAAGTGATTTTAAACTCTTTATGTTTAAACCATTATTCCAATAGACATTTCTTTACCTTTATTATGTTTGCAGATACAAGCCCTATCATTTGATATTGAAGAGGGTGAAGAAGATGATGAAGAAGCATCAGGAGATGATAAATCAGAACCCAGTTGGAGGGATAAAGATGAAGTGGTAAATTCAACAACACTATTTCTAATCATCCTTAGATTTGAATAAAATATATATTTCATTTTTTCTTAATTTTCAGGTTAGTAAAAAGATTAAAAAGAATCCAGATGTGGACACCTCATTTTTGCCTGATCGGGAGCGCGAGGAGGCAGACTTAAAGCTAAGAGAAGAATTGCGACTGGAATGGGTAATGACTCAAGCAAGTCTTAAAGATGAGCCAATAACAGTCACATTTAGTTACTGGGATGGCTCTGGACACAGAAAGAATGTTACCTTAAAAAAAGGTTGTTACATAAATAATTATTAGCACTAAATCCATGATTGTTTTCTATAGATAGATAATTAATAGTCTTATTATTTTTAGGTAACTCAATTTACCAATTTCTGCAGAGGTGTTTGGACACATTGCGGCCTGAATTCAGTGAACTCAAAACTGTCTCCGCTGATCAACTTATGTATGTGAAAGAAGATCTTATCTTGCCACATCACTATACCTTTTATGATTTTATTGTGACAAAGGTAATTTATAGAAATCTTCACAAGATTGTTATTTGTGAATGTACCTACCAATTATTGATTTTTCTATATCATTTCAGGCAAGAGGTAAAAGTGGCCCTTTATTCCAGTTTGATGCTACAGAGGATGTCAGATTAGTAAATGATGCTACTCAAGAAAAACAGGATTCCCATGCTGGGAAAGTTTTATTGAGGTAAATAACTTGTCTGTTATTATAAATGTTACTTGATTGTTAGTATTTGACTATTTTTTGGTTTCAGATCATGGTATGAACGGAACAAACATATTTTTCCAGCATCTCGTTGGGAGCCTTATGACCCAACCAAAACTTACTCAAAATACACTATCAAAGGCAAATAAATAATTTTGTTAGTAAGAGTCTTTTGTCTGCATAAGTATGTTGAGCATGTGTGTGAATAGCAATTAGAGATGGGCCGAGTACTCGGTTTATAAGTACTCGGTACTCGGCGTACTCGGCGGGTTTTTTGGTACTCGGTACTCGGCCGAGTAACTCGGTATACTAATGCCGAGTATACTTTGTTTATAGAAAGCAATATATCTAGGTAGATATAATTAAAACAACAGTGTTAATCAAAACGTACTGATTGAGGAAATCTTTGACAATTTCAAGTAATAAAATCAAAATTATGCTAATGCATGAGTACTTAGTGAGAAAAAATTAAAATATCAGTAATACAAATAATCAATATTAAAAAAATAAAGGTAAATTAGGATGTCTTGTTTGGTGCCCTGTCCACCATTAGCCAACTAATTTTCTTTTAAATATACTTGCGTTCGTTTGTACTTGTTTACGCGCGCGAAATTGGGAATTTGATAGAACCGAGTTACTCGGCCGAGTACTCGGTTAAAAAATAATTGAACCGAGTAATACTCGGTACTCGGCAAAAGTGTTACTCGGCGCATCTCTTATAGCAATACAGCTGTCAGTAATAGGTATTTCAGTGTGATGAAGTGTCATTAGGGACAGTTAAATTTGGAAGTTGGTGCTACAAGTGGTGCTACTCAGTAGCAAAAAGCTAAATAGGTTTTTTTGACATTTATAGGAGAGCCTATAAATGTCACAAAAACTTACACCTCCTCCATCCAACTAGAAGACCACCAACTAGCCTAAGATTAGTATAATTTTCGTTAGTTCTATTTGTAAATAAATATTAATTAAATTCTTGTGTCTTGTTATTTTGTTTTCCTCGCACTTAATGGTAGGTGGAAAGAACTAACGACCGCGACTAGCGTTATCGTATAGATTAGGGATGTTACGGATATGGAATTTCGGATACGGATATTGAATTTCGGATTATCCGGTAGTTCCGGTTACGGATATTAGATTCTAGGAATTTCAAAATTAATACAAAAAAATAGATAATAAAATGGTTTTATTTATACAGGGTGTCCCAAAAGGTTACGTAGCTGGGAAGGGGGGTGGTAGGGGTGGTCACAAGGGTCACCAGAAAAATAATAAAAAATTCCCCTCTGGATATTTCAATAAAAAAATAACATTTTTTAAAAAACTAAAAATTGTACACTTTGTTACCCTATTTTGCTTACTGTACCTACAGATATTGCTGTATTTGAAAAAAAAAACCTGTTATGTAATCGTCAATAACCCTTTATCAAATTGAAATAAAAAAAACTATACATATCTAACCAAGTTTTAAAGAAAATTAAGTTCTTGTCCAGTCAAGGACTTAGTAATTAAGACTTCACTCAACTTCTTCCAAGCGTACTGAAAAAAAAACGTACTACGCAACTCCGGCGAGTAACTTAAAAAAATAGGTAATTTTATTGCAATTCCAAAATGGTATAACTCTTATTTGAAAATTTCATACTAGGACATTTAAAAATATTTTTCGGGAACAATACTCCTGCAAAAATAAAAATATCAAAAAACAATAGTCTCAAATTCGTAAGCAAATACATTTTAAATGTCTATTCTGTTGCTTTGATGTTACTGCCCGGTATAATTCTCAAGATTGGAGTACAAACATACTTCAAACATTCAAGTACAGTCTAGGCTAGATCAACGCGTAAGTTGTAAAAATATGGATCTTGATCTGTGCATCATTTGTGCGTACCACCGTGCGTGTCACGCGGAATTTTTTGCTGCGCACTACGCAGATGTGGAATGAACTTCCTGCAGCGGTGTTCCTGGCTACCTACAACATGGGGCTCTTCAAGTCGAGAGTGTATTCCCACCTTAAAGGTCAGCAACACACCCCCAACACCCACAGTGTTGCGGGTAGTTATGGGCGGCGGTGATCACTTACCATCAAGTGCCTCGCATGCTCGTTTAATAAAAAATAAAAAAGTTTATGGAAAACCCATCAAGGACTTGGTTGACTTGAGTTCATTTATGATGCTCCTTTTTAAAACGACGCAGGGCATGTATTTATTTTGGTGGTAGACATTTCGAGCATTTTATTAAAATAATAAATTATAATTTTGTTTTCTTTCGAGTTTCATTTAAAACCGCAACTGTAATGTCGAGTAAGCTGTGGCCGTTTTAAAACTAACTAACCGAACTTTTTTTGTATGGAAATAGGATTTATTTTTATTTGTTATCGCAGCTTACCTAGTCTTAGACTGTACCTACAGGGTAATAGATGTCTATGGACTATACTGAAATTAAGATGAATATTACCAAAACTATTTTAGGGATGAGCCGAAAGTATTAGTTAATAAGCCACTTTTAGGTAAGAGACCAGTTAGATAAGCTAATCAAATCTATCAACCTTTGCTTTTGTACAGACCAGACAAGGTGAAGCTTGATCCTTTACATCTTTCGTTTACTTGAGTAAATGCAGTAAAGATTATTTTCCCTGGCATATGGAAAACATTAATCTAGCCTTATTCGAATGTTTGAGGTATGTCTGTACTCCAATCTTGAGAATTATACCGGGCAGTAACATCAAAGCAACAGAATAGACATTTAAAAATGTATTTGCGTACGAATTTGAGACTATAGTTTTTTGATATTTTATTTTTGCAGCAGTATTGTTCCCGATAAATATTTTTAAATGTCCTAGTAAGTATGAAATTTTCAAATAAGTGTTATACTATTTTGGAATTGCAATAAAATTACCTATTTTTTTAAGTTACTCGCCGGAGTTGCGTAGTACGTTTTTTTTTCAGTACGCTTGGAGGAAGTTGAGTGAAGTCTTAATTACTAAGTCCTTGACTGGACAAGAACTTAATTTTCTTTAAAACTTGGTTAGATATGTATAGTTTTTTTTATTTCAATTTGATAAAGGGTTATTGACGATTACATAACAGGTTTTTTTTTCAAATACAGCAATATCTGTAGGTACAGTAAGCAAAATAGGGTAACAAGCTGTAAAATTTTTAGTTTTTTAAAAAATTGTTTTTTTTATTGAAATATCCAGAGGGGAATTTTTTTATCATTTTTCTGGTGACCCTTGTGACCATCCCTACCACTCCCCTTCCCAGCTACGTAACCTTTTGGGACACGCTGTATAGAGGAGGACGATGGGTGAGAACGATGACGTCATAAACACCGCGAAATTGAGCTCAGGGAGAGAACCAACACTGGTCACAGTTCTGTAAGCGGTTTACGGAACGCAGCCAAAAACAAATTGTCGTAACGTGTTTCATTTTTAGAATCCGCCACTATCCGAAATTATCCGAAACATTTATTTCGGTTTCGGTTACGGATACGGATATTTTTTTTATTTCGGATATCCGGTAGTTTCGGTTACGGATATGGATATCCTTAACATCCCTAGTATAGATGTATTATTAAAGTATTTTATTCAAAGTTGTGTTAATGCGCTAAGAATATTTAATTAACCATACTCAAAGAAACTGCGGTATTATGCTAGGGCCACACCACACTGTAACAAAACGTCGGTGTCCATGAACGCGATAATTATGTTGTCACTAAAGCTGTAGCAAACCGCATGTATTCGTTACTGAGTAACGGGTGCGCTATCTAGTACCGAGTAACGAAACGTTACTCCCGAATGTATTTCGTTACTCGCATCTTTCGTATAGGTCGGTACAACTGTATTAGTTCGCACAAGTACCGTTCCTGCGTGAACAATATTGTTTGTTATAACTTGACACTTGTAGTTCTCACCTTTACCGAAAATTCAAGAATAACTTATACACAACACAAATTTGGTTAAATTACAGTATAGTTAAAAAGTGCCCCTTACATAGCCGGATATGTAACGTTGCGATACATATCCGCATACATACTGATACGTTACTAACGTATCAGTATCTTTTCTAATGAGGAATCAAAGGTAACGAGTAACGATACGATAGTAACGAGTACTAAGAGTTAGAGTAACGAATACATACGGGTACTCTTTTTTTCGTTACTTTTACACCTCTAGTTGTCACACCTAACTTAAATGGACGGACAGATGCTGACGGTAAAGTTGGCAACTTTCTTACAAAAAGTAAAGTATATTCAAGGCTGAGAAAAAAAATATAGTATTTTACAAAAATAAAAAGTATTTTAAATTATTACCTATTTTACATATTTTTTAAGCTTCTTGCGCAACTTCTCAATTTAGATTTAGTTTTGAAAACGTTTTGTAAACCTCACCACGATCAATAGGTACTATAATTAAAGGAGGAGCAGAATTTTTATTACAATAACTATAGCTCTATTTCTGTCTTCTCGCTATGGCGCGCCACTAAGCGTTAATAATTAAAAATCTATGTAAACATCAGAAGTGTTTACTTATTTATTTGTATTATTTATTAAAATTAATGATCGATTTTACTTTATTAAATAGCTAAAGTTTCTTACTATGTGAATGTTATATTTATTTAAGTTTGAAACTTAAAGTGGCCTAAAATAGTAAATGTTTTTGCCTTTGAGATAATAGGTATCAAGGAAGTGTCTAATAAATTAAGTTTGAGAAGAGCGGATTACAATAAAAAAAAATTAAACACATAAGTCGAATGAAGACAATAAATGTAATTTCCCCTTATGCTACAGTAATCGCGTTCATGAGCATTTACGTTTTCAATGGTGTGACGCCAGCTTAACTGTAGCCGTAACATAGAATTTATAGTCTAGTCCAAGGAAAATAATACTCCTCTAACGAGGAGAAGAACGTTAACTCCATATAAAAAACTTTGACCTTACACGTACACACTACCGCCGCGACGGAATAGCAAGACATCTAAGGCTACTAGGAAAAGCGCGGGTATTACAAATGTTTTTAGATTTAATACCTACTGTTATATTAAACTTGGGATGAAATAATGAATAAAACGGGTATTTACGTTTCAGAATAATCATTTATTCCAAAAACCATCATTTTACTGTGTTGAGATTTCTTGTTTTCGATTTACCTGATAGGTAGGTAAACAATCATATCTTCTGATGGTGCAGCGGCAGATGTAATATAATTTAACTTTGAAAATGTAGCTTGATTTTGGAGTGTTTGGGAATTTCATAGCATTATGATTTTTACCGGTGTTTTCTGAAATTAAATCAGGACTTTATATAGGTCATTAATGTTATGTAATCAATATTACATTAATAAATGAATAAAGTAGTAGTAAATAAAGAAGTAACAAATATATTTATAAATATATTTTAAAATGATACCTTTTTACTATTCAGCTCAGATATATCCATCACTTTTCCAAGCTGTTAGTTCGAGGATAGGCAAGCATAGCTTTCTTTCTATGAATTTGAGAAAAATTGCCAAACGGCCACTTTGGTTGTGAAGGCCAGGTCTTCGTATAATCTGCAAATAATTCGTACATTCATAACAGTATCATAAATTATACCTAGTAATAATAATAAAAACATTTAGTACCTGAACTGACAAGATTTCTTTATAAATCAACAGGAATAGCAAACTTCTGCGCTGCAACTGCAAAAGATTTGTTGTGTGTTTGCCCAAGTATGTGCCCTTAAACAAAAATAACAGGAAACACATTTATTGCAATTGTATAATCAGAAAATAAAACAATCCATCAAGAATCATTTGGTGCAAATTAGGTACCTCCAAGACAAGTACTTACTTAGTTATATTTTGATTTTCTAGTTCGAGAAATCTGTGGTAGGTTACAGATATGTCTTTGGCTTCTGTTTTAATGCACTTTCTGTGGTGGTTGACCCACATCTTTCTTTTTATCTTTACACAACCAAAAATCACTTAATTTAGAGCCGTCAGGTCGTAAGAGTGTTTAACTATATAGAAAGGACTTTTCATTAGTAAATCCTTGCAAAGATGTTATAGGCACTTTTGTATTTGTAGTTCTTTCTTCAACGACACTGGTTGATACGTTTAAATGAAAAGACAACAACAAAATTCACAAAAATAAACACAAATGGCGGCCATACTTGTTTTAATCAAGTGTCGACCGACTTGACAGCATCAGTGTTCCTGAGTATTACCGTAGAAATAGCATGAAAATACGTAGAAGCCATTATTAATATCTGTTTAAAAGTAGCTTACCTATAGGTATCTTAAAAGCCGCAGTTAATTACTGAACCACTTTTCGTCTTCAATCATCAAATGAACACTGTACCGAAATTCGGGTCTCAAAACATAAAAAGCTTTTAATAACGTAACAGATTACTAAGAGAGTTAATATTAATAGGGTGAAAGAAGGGTGGTAGTGAAACGATATTTTTCTTATTTTAAAAAAAAAGCTACTTCAATGATAAAATAATAAAATATTAAGAACTGTGTTAAAAGCTACTGTGTTAAAAGGAACAGGCTGGCTTTAGGAAAAATTTCTCCACAATAGATCACATTCACACAGTCAAGCAAATTATGGAAAAGTACAATGAGTACAACAAACCGCTATATATGGCTTTTATCGATTATTCTAAGGCATTTGACAGCATTAGCCACACAGCCATATGGGAAAGCTTACGAAATCAGGGAATCCCGTCAGTGTACATAAACATAATTAAAAACATTTATTCCAACAGTAAGGCAAGAGTACAACTGGAAACCTTGGGTGAGACATTCCAAGTAAAAAGAGGTGTCAGGCAGGGCGACCCGCTGTCTCCAAAGCTGTTCTCGGCGGTGCTGGAAAACATATTTCGAAAGCTAACCTGGGACCATCATGGATTAAATATCGACGGACAAAACTTAAACCACCTTAGATTCGCTGACGATATTGTTTTGTTTGAAGAACAACCAGGGATCCTGGAAAAAATGATACATGATCTAAATAAAGAGAGCGAGATAGTGGGCTTATCTATGAATATAAACAAAACGAAATTACTAACAAATTCAAACAAATATGAAATAAAAATTAACAACCAACCTGTTGAATATGTAGATGAATATATCTATTTAGGACAAATTATCTCACATACAGACACAACTACAAAAGAGATAAATAAACGTATAGCTAACGGATGGAAAAGATATTGGTCACTGAAAGAGATTATGAAATCCACAGACCTTAGTATTGGTATCAAAAGGAAGGTCTTCAATACCTGCGTTCTCCCATGTATTACTTATGGATGTGAAACCTGGGCTCTCACGAAACATCATAGAAACATGCTGCAATATTGCCAAAGAGCTATGGAACGAAGTATGATAGGTATCAAGAAACAAGACAAGATACGAAACACCGCCATAAGAAGTAAGACAAAAGTCATAGACATACTTACTAGAATAGATAGTTTGAAATGGAGATGGACTGGGCACATGCTGCGCAGTACACAAGAGAAGTGGAGCAATACCATAACAGACTGGTACCCCAGAGAGGGGAAAAGAAACAGAGGAAGACAAAGCAAGAGATGGGAAGATGAATTGAAACTTACGGCAGGCCCAAAATGGAGAAGGGTTGCTAGAGACAGAGTACAATGGAAATTGTTAGAGGAGGCCTTTGCCAAGAGGCACACTGAACTCAGAGATATTTTATAAATATAGAGACATTACAAAACAAAGAAGAAAGCAGTTCAGGATGAGAGGCTTATTATTATTATTATTATAAAAGCTACAGAATCGGCAACACAAACATCGACTCCCAATCAGTGTGACCATTTTTAATTTATAAATTTACTAGTTTTTACCGGTGCGGCTTCCGATGCTTTAAATTCGAAATAAAACTCCTTTCTCTGTACTATGTATGAATACATGTAAACCTTCATCTTGAAGTATTCTATCTATTAAAAAATCGCATCAAGATCCGTTGCGTAGTTTTAAAGATTTAAGCATACATAGGGGCAGAGAAAGCGACTTTG
This sequence comes from Emmelina monodactyla, assembly GCA_916618145.1. NCBI lineage: Eukaryota > Metazoa > Arthropoda > Insecta > Lepidoptera > Pterophoridae > Emmelina > Emmelina monodactyla. The sequence goes on along the minus strand of OU745302.1, from coordinate 10,123,315 downwards.
TTTTCTACTATGAAGTGATATTATTTTCAACGGGTCTATAATAGCAACCCACACTTATTAAAATGTTTATATGTGTGCAAGGTTAAAATTGCTTGTATGGAACATATAGGACCCTGGTCTAGTCTCAGTCTCTCCTCTCTCTACTCTACTTATTTAGTCTGTGGTCTGTAGCTGCTGTCTGTGCGGTGGATGGGTATACAAAACAAAATAAAATAACAAATAACGTTGTGACTTAATTTACGGATCAATTGTGAATTTAGGGACAACTATGTTTAAACTAAAGCTATCAGCTTTAGGGCACCCAAACCCTGAGAGCTTCAACTGTGAAGGTATGCAAAATCATAACACTGCTCTTTGGAAGTCGGCTCAAGAGTTTCATGTCTCTATATATTTTTTTTAGATGAAAAAGAGTTTCGGAGTGCTGTTCTATGGTTAGAAGATCAAAAAATCAGGCATTATAAGATAGAAGAGCGTGAAGGTCTCCGAAATATGGATTCTGACTCTTGGAAGGAGGCTTTTGAAGGTTATCAAAAAGATCTGGCAAGCCCTGCATCTGAGGGGTCAAACAATGAACAACTTAATTGGCTTCTCTCTTATGCAATAAGATTAGAGTATGCTGACAATGGTATAAACTTTTACTGCTTGAGTTACATTATTTCCCCAGTTCCCAGTAGTCTTACCAACTACTAGAACTAGAACTAGAACAACTATTAGAACTACTGGGAATTTTTTACAAATAGTCTTACTAGTAAGTCTATTGGGAAGAAAATTCCTAAGGTAAGACTACTGGGAACTGGGGCATTATTTTATGTGTATATCATAAGAATTTCATATTTATGTATCATATTCATTCACTTCTAAAACTTTTTAGTTGACAAGTACAGACAGGCTGGAAAAGTAGAAGAACTAAAAAAAGCAGCTCCTAATATAGTCTCATCAAATCCTTTGGATAATTTGGACTGTAAGTAAAATTTTTCTTTAAACAATGTTTCATCACTAACTCTTCATCTAATATCAATATTTTTTTCAGTTACCAATCCAGCTTTTAAGGCAGGTGTTGACAGAGTTTCAACATTATGTGGTGTAGGACCACATATTGACCCAAAGGTCAGACTTGAAGCAATTGCCAAGATTATTAAAAGTGGCCCGCACCCCGATCCTCCCAGAAATGAAAACAGTACTACTGTGCAGCTACCCTCAGATGTTCTTAAATTGCTTTTTGTTCAAGATCTGCGTGAATTACAAACTAAAATCAATGAAGCTCTTGTTGCAGTGCAGAATGTTACCGCTGATCCTCGGACTGATTCTAAGTTAGGCAAAGTTGGGAGATAATCAAATCTATGAATATTGAGTTCAAAGGTTATGTATTTATATGAATAAGATAAATAAAAAGTCATTACTAAGTTATGTTTGCTTTAATTTAAAATCAATAATTGTATCAACAACTACAGTCTGCGACTTGGCATAGACATATTTACATAGCACAGTCATTCAGCATACAGACAAGTAAATCCAACTATAACATCTTCATGTATAAATAAAAACTAAAAAGTTTAGTTCATGCCACCACCCTTTTCTAGCATCTGGGCAAATCTATTTGTGATTAGGAGGGAAACATCAATAAAGCGCTCCACACAATTTGAAATGCAAGTTTCTGTGCGAGAATCTAATTTTGAGCCTGGCTTGTCAACACATTTGTCCCAACAGAAGTCATTGAATTCGTGGATCTGCAATAAAAACTTTTATATAACAAAAGTATTTGTCTAACATAACATCCGTTTACTAAGCGGCATTACAAACCTGTGCATGAAACTGAGCTTTTTGTTTTTCAACCATTAGGAAGTCTTGAAGTTCATTATCTTTAGATGAAGTGGATGATGAAAAATCGGACAAATCACTCATATTGCAAAATTGAATTTACGGTAGGAAGATTAAAGACAAAGCTAAAAATTATGAAAGGTAAACAGACAAGACGACGTGATTTTTATGTAACAGACAAGACCACACACTATTTAACTGCTCGCTCAACCAACAGCAATACCTATTTCTGATAACCTCAAAGCTCTAAGGAAATGTCAAATTGTTTTTTTTCGGCTATGCTTTTGGTTGTCAGGCAGACAGACAGAACCAAGACTATGTTGTGGTCCGTTAATAGAACACAGTGAAAACGTTGGTAAGCGTGCAAATGCACGTTCGTAAATGATTCCATTTTTAACAAACCGGTTGCACTTAGCGCGCTGATAGCGATTTCGGAACGTGATAATAATAAATTTTTATTTCATAATACATTTCTTTTACATATACTATAACTATAAAGTTTCTTAAATAATAAAAAAAGAGTACTAAAAGATACATTTAAAAGAGTAAAACTAAAATTATAGTGGTACTAAAATTATTAAATGTGTGTGTGAGGTGTGTCTGTGTGTGTGGAGTGTGTGTGTGTGTGTAGTGTGGGTTCGGTGTATGATTTATTTTTAATTTGATACTATTCTAAAAGTAATTCAGTGTCCATGAAGTCCAAAGTTTGTAGCCATGTCTTAAGTTTATCCTTACATTCAACGAAAGATTTATCATATATGTATACCAGTTTATTTATTTTGTTGTATAAAAATGATGATCGTTTTTTATACTGCCTGTTAGCGAATTCTGTTTTTATTGAGGGAACTTGTACTATTCGATTTTTATTACGTTTATTTTGGATATTGGGATCAAAGGGTGTATTTTTAAGGTGATGAGTAAGACATATAGCTTTCTAACTGACAGTAAGTTACATAGATCGTAAAGCTTATCATTTGGAAATGTTCTTTTTTTAAAGTACATCTTCTTTAATATCGATCTTTGCGTTCGTTCTAATTCAATAAATTTAGTTTTCGATGCTCCGCCCCATACCGTAATACAGTAAACTAATACGGATTGAACCAAGGCTATATAAACTTCATTAAGGAGATTTCTCTGGTTCTTTACATTCCAACTGTTTTTAATTTCCATCCTTAGCAAGATATACCTCAGCTCTTTAAAAATCCATATAAGTTTTCGAACTCTACTAATGACTTGCTCCAGTTGTGGATACCAGGACAGTCGTTGATCAATAATAACTCCGAGGTATTTTGTTTGGTTAACTTGTTGGATTTTAGCACAATTGCAGCCAACCTCATCTGTGTTCATATTGCATGTGTGTATGCTTAGTTTAAGTTCATCGGTTTGAGTTCTGTTGTAAATATTAAAGCAAATGAAGTTTGTTTTGCTAATGTTTAGTGTCAATAAATTATTTTGCAACCAACTTGCAACCGCAGCAAGTCCCATCTTTGCACTATTTTTAACCTCTTCCCACGTTCTCCCTGTAAAGATGATGGCAGTGTCATCTGCGTACGATATAACTTTAGCATTGTGGATCCTCATGTTACAGAGTTCATTGATGTAAATTAAGAAAAGCGTAGGTCCAAGTACACTTCCTTGAGGTACGCCACATGATATTTCAGCATCTTCACTAACAATATTATCAAGTTTAACTTTTTGCTTCATTCCAGAAAGATAATTGTCGTACGTATAGTGCAGAAGGGGTAAGCTGAATGGGCATCTGCACTGAGTTTTCTTTTTTTCAACTTCAAGTAAAAGACGTGAGATTTAAAAAAAATGTAAAAGTAATATTAAATCTATTACAACCAAAAAACTCGAACACTTAGTTCAGACGTTTGAACCAAATGGCAAGGTCTAAATCTCAAAAAGTAGTTCTGTCCTGATAGTTTTTATTTTACGATTTAGTAAAAAAACTGTAAAAATCTTTTAAGAAATTAACAATTTCTTAGGATGTGATCTTACAGATTAATCTGGGTTTGAATAGAACACTCAATTCATACGGCGTCTGAACTGAGTGATCTCCAAAACATGAGTTTAATCAGAGAACCACATAAATATGATACATTTATATGATAGTTTGACTCTTGAAACAATTCGTAAAATAGAAATAATGGCTCAAAAGTTGTTCGTTGAAAAATAAACATAAGTACAAATTCTTCATAATATTTAAACTGAGTGTTCCATTTAAACGGTTTTACAGATTAAACTAAACTTCAAAAACATGTTAAAAGAGCGTGCGCCAACGAAACGCACGAGAAGCGCGTGACAGGTGTGGCGGGGAGGGGTGATGTTGCGTTGCGACATCGCGGCGCTCGTGTGGCACTCTGTCCATTGAAATGACTGCGTTGCGATGACACAATGCACCGGCAACGCTCGTGTGGCATTTCTCTAGGTATGCACATCGAGCGTTTTCTTAACTTACTCTTACTTTCTAAAAACTATTATGATACTGTTATTAACACTCAGGAAATAATAATATTTTGCAGTTTATTCAGACGTATTTATGCACTTCTCGAACTTATCACAAATTTTGTCCATGGATTCTAGATGAAAAACATACTTTGTTGCACTAAATGCTAATTGTAATAATTGTTTTTGATCCAGTTGAAATGATTGTGCACATATGCACAATTCTTGGGAAAGTGAAGTTCCAAAAACCCCTTTGTCATCTGTCTGTATAAAATAAAAAAGTTCACAATGATTAATACACACATACATTATAATAGTAATGGTAGTTAAGGTATAATTTTGTATTAAAACTACTTACACAGATTATCATTGGAATATTTGCTTCATAAAACTCTCTAAAATGATGTGATTCGTAATCTGGGACAGACTTAGTTTTAACATTGCTGGTTAGGCACATTTCTGAAATATAAGTTAATTCAATATTTATTTTGAATCTTTTGGTCCCATACATACATTTCTACATTATAAGTGTATAAAGTATATCTGTAAAATGGTTTTTCATACCAACTGGTATTTTATATTGACAAAGTAGGTCCCATGTTTCCTGAGTACCTCCATACTTCGGGTGTATATGGATGCCATGGCCTAATCTATCAGGCTTAAACTTCAGCATTTCAAGTACTTCATTAGGATTGATGACCTCACCACAGTGCAGGCTAACCTAATTAAACATATATGAATAATTTAATTTATAAAGTTAACATTGTTCCCTGGGACACGTTATTAAATTATTAACTATGCATACTTTAAGTCCAGCTTCTCGAGCTTTATTTAAAGCAGGAATAAAATCTTGAAATAACCCTACAGTTGGGTTTCCACTAAGCTCTATTCCAACCACTACATTTGGATGTAATTTATGGAAATCAATTGCCAACTTAGCAACTTCATTCGCCTCGACCACTGATGAACTTCTATTTATAGATACTATGAACTTTGAAATCATCGTCATTTCTTTGGAACATTGTCTGCAAGAGAAATATGATAAAGCTTTAAAAAATCATCCAATTGGCTAGGTACCAACATAACGTTGGTTGAATAGTTAATTTTCCCGAATGTAATTTTTGTTGGTAAACAAAATACAAAATAAAAAAAGGAAACAAAATACTGGAAACTGTTTAGGTACTGACTTTAGGGAGTCAACAATTGTTTGTAAGTAGACACTTTTAGACATGTCTGGTGTATCTCTTGGAGTGCTTCTAAGTTCAATGTAACAACATCCATCATTACAAAATTCTTTTAATGTCAGTGAAGTTGCAAGTGCTAATGATTGTGGAGTTGTCGTCAATGAGTGTGCAACGCTAAATGCTTCAAAGGTCCTAAAAACAGTAAAAAATAGAATAATATCATGAAAAGCATTAAACAAGATCTCAAATAATTTATATTAAATGTACAAACTCAGCCAAAGTTCTGGTATCACCCTCTCCAATATTGAAGTCGTTTAAAAATGGATTGTGGTTGTCAGTTTTGCCTGCATCAGCATGAAATCTCATTAGCTGCAACATGGTCGCCTGACTAAGCGAACCATTGAGATGAGCATGTAGTTCCTGAGGAGTTCAAAAATTTAGTAGGGGTTTTAAAATTTGGCTCATCTGCGCTACATTGAATAGTATAAATAAACTAAATAGAGAAATTGCGGTCGAACTGAAAATAGCAGCAAATTTTTTTACTGCAATTAAAAATATAGGTGTTATTGGCCTTTGAATTATTTAAGGTGTCCCCTTAATTTAAGGGAACGTTGGTAAACACGGGCAAAAGTACCCCATTTATAATTTTTTACAAACTAACAAGTTTTAAGCGTATGCACTGTTTGAAAATAATGCACCGCAGGGACAACAAATAAATAACCATACATACAAGTTTAGGTATCATTCGGCAAAATGTTTGCATATCAATATCCATTTTACTTTTTCTTTGCTCAAACTCGAATTAAACGCCCACTTCTTATATATTTAAAAATAAATTTTCGAAATTAAAAACGCGAACATAAAATTACACAAATTACAAAAGCAGAAAGTGACAATTTAGTGACAATCAAATGACAAACAACACAGACTACATATGAATTGAATGGCCGTTATGATTTGTTTCACAGAGCTAATTAACGTCAACAGCGCCAGCGTTGCTAGATTGTTTTATTGAAAACGATTTGCTTGTAGCTGGGTTAATTGGGTCATATTTTAAATCCAATTGATACAATACGTTGCCTTATATACCAGAGTATATATTTTTCTGCTATTGCTAGGTGCGGTACCAAAACACGCTAACAGATGGCGTTAATCTAAATATGCGCTGTGGACAGACTTATATACTGGTCCGAAATTGCTGTCAGCGCGCTTTCTGCACTATTTGCGTGCACACGGTTGGTCCATTAATCCGAACGTTTGCACACTCTGAGCGATCTGACGTCATTAGTGACGTCTCGTTCAGTGCTAACGATGCAAACAAAATATAGGTAGTGCACTGTGTGCAGCAATGTCAGATGAATGTCAGTCAATGCCAAACTGTCAACTGAATACTTTAATTTGTAAGATCTAAACTTTCGGACAAGTTTTGTTGAACTAATATTGTTTAATGTAAAGATATTTAGCAGATTCATCGGAAAAACCTCAACATTCAATCTTACTGACCCTTATTAAACCACCTGTCATTTTGACAGAACGTTTTGGCATATGTTCTTACCAACAAGTGGACCAAATTGATTTCAGTGCTAACGTTTGTGAGTAATGAAATCTTTTTTGGTCCACGAATGTGCACGCTTACCAACGTTTTCACGTATTCTATTAAAGGACCACGACATTAAATGTAAAAAATCCTTTTTTTTTAACATCCCTAGTCTGTCATGTCATGTGACAATGACATTAATAAAATAACATTATTCTATTGTTTGTGATTGTTTGGTTTGTTTATTTTGTGATTTGTGCTGGCTATGGGTTTAAAATAAATTAAAAAACCGGCGAACTTTATACTAAACAAAAATTGCTCCACATATAACATTATTTTGTCATGTAAAATAACACGAAACTTGGTGCAAAGAGGAATGTTAAAACATTATTAGAAATACCTATCATGAGTATTTTTTTGAATTTTATTATATTTTGTCTAATTAGCGTAACACTAGTTATAAGTGCACCAGCAGTAATTACTACTTGGTCTTTTGAAAATTCTACAATAAAGGGTGAGTATGATACAAGTTAAAAAGTTAAGTAGGTAGGTATGAGCTTTGTAACAATGATTTCAGATTCAAAGTTTAAATGTCGTTAATTGCAATTACAATTCAAATTTTTGATTCAATGTAAAATTTTATAGAAGAACTTACTTAATTAACTTAATTATAAAGAAATAACCACTAAAGCAATATTTTAAATCATTTCCTAAGTTAAAAAAAGTATTTACATAATAATTATTTTACTTACAGCATGGCATATTCTTCAAAACGGTGGAAATTATCTTGATGCATTAGAACAAGGATTGTCAACTTGTGAAGAGCAACAATGTGATGGTACTGTGGGCTACGGAGGTAGCCCAGATGAAGATGGTGAGACTACTTTGGATGCCCTCATTATGGATGGGTAGGTTTCTACATGATAGATGTACTGCAATAAAAAGAAGAAATAAAAACAACTAGTTTTCTAACACTTAAAAAATATCCTTAAGACTGTGATGTAGTGAAGTGATTTCTTCTTTTAATTTCCAGAAAAACTATGAATGTTGGTGCCGTAGGATCTCTTCGTAGAGTTAAGAACGCAGCATCAGTAGCTAGACATGTGCTGGAGCACAGTAAGCATTCATTCCTTGTTGGTGAACTCGCCACACAGTTTGCTGTGCAGATGGGGTTCAAGGAAGAACCCTTAACAACACAACATTCTAAAGATTTGTGGAAAAAATGGAGAAATCAAGATAATTGTCAACCCAACTTTTGGTTGGTAGGTTTATAGCATTTTAAGCATTATCAGTGAAATATTTTTCAAGTGTCTTATTATCTGATTAAGTCATTTTTTATCATAACAGAATGTACATCCAGATCCTACAAAATATTGTGGACCATACTCAAAAGCTGCAATAAATAACCAGCAAAGACGATCAATGGAAATAAACAGAAATAATCATGATACTATTGGTATGATCACTATTGACAAAGATGGCAATATTGCAGCTGGAACATCCACTAATGGGGCAAAGTTCAAAATTCCTGGGTAAATATATGAAAATAATAGGTATAGCAGTGTTGCCAACTCGGATTTTGAAAAAGGCGTAGCCCAGATAAGAAAATTACGTAGAAATAGTACCATTTCCATATGAGAAATACGTAGATCTACGTACTTTTTAGGTAAAAGCAAATAAAACGTCAATTTATAAGATCCTACAAGTTGCAGACAGACAGCAGATAGATAAAACTGGTCAGAAAGTTATCCCGCGAACAAAAATAATAATATTAAATAAATATTCCAGTAGCCGGTTAGTTTTTACATTATCTTTATGACTACATACCACATATGAAACCTCCACTTACAGATAATTTAAAAAGTTTGCTACTTCCAGGGTCATCGATTTATTTAAAAATAAGATAAGGCGATATAAATAAATATTAAATTAGAACGTTTATTCACTTTTTTTCTCGAAAGTAACGGAAATAATGCCTATTCAGTCTTACAAGATATGTTATTGTGCAATTGAATCATTTTGATAGAAAATAGGCCTAAAATACGTAGATCTACGTAAAAAGACGTAGAGTTGGCAACGCTGAGGTATAGTTTACAAGGCGTAAGCTGAGCTTTGCATTAGTGTGCTTCAGTGTTGCCAGCCCTAAGAAACTAAAAAGCAGCACCTAACTATTAAAAAAACGGTAGAAAACAGTAGGTAAATTAAAAAAGACAGAATTCATACAATTCCTAAAAATATAAAAAATACATAAATCTCGCATTGAGAACCTCGTTCGTTTTTTATGTTGGTTGGTTTTTCAAATAAGGATTAAAGTTAAACCTCAACCTAGAAAGGTATAAAACAAAACGGAAACAGAAACAAACCCATATTAGATTTACTAGCAAAGAGTGAGATTTTGTTATTTTACTTATATTGCCAGCCATTTAGTAAAAAGTTAAATACAAAAATTTATATAAAAACTCAAAGAACGCGTCGCGCTTGAGGCCTGACGTTACACCTACTAAACTATCAGTATGCACGCACTCACACTAATGCAAAGATCAGCTAAAACTTTTAGCACTATACCATATTATTTGTATTTTTTTATCTTTTTATTAAACTTAAGTTGTGATTGCAGAAGAATAGGTGATTCTCCTATACCTGGGGCAGGTGCATATGTTGATAATGCAGTTGGAGGAGCAGCTGCCACCGGTGATGGTGACATCATGCTACGGTTTCTACCCAGGTTCCTATACACTGATATTTTTATTAAAACTAGATTTAATGTCCTTAAATTAAATGGCTTTGCGTTTTCAGTTTTTTAGCTGTGGAAAGAATGCGTCATGGAGCTAGTCCTAAAGATGCTGCCAGAGATGCAATGCAAAGAATTGCCAATCACTATCCAGACTTTATGGGAGCGATAATAACTATCACGAAGAATGGAGAATATGGTGCTGCCTGCCATGGAATGCCCTCTTTCCCTTATGTTGTACCAATTAGTGACACAGAAATTAAAATTGCTCATGTTTTATGTATTTCTTAAATTGGTAGATATTGGTATTTTAAATAGTATAAATAAACATGAAGTTATCCCACTTTGCGTTTCCCATTGAATCAGACCTTTGTATTTTTATTTTCGGGCTTAAGTATGCAGCTATTTATACTGAACTATAAATTTTGGTATACCGTAGCAATATTACGGTGGGTAGGTAGGCATTTTTTTATCCTAAAGCCGGCTGTACACATGGGGCCAAGGTGTTGGGCCAACGTGTTGGGCAAAAATGATGGATAACCAAGATTGCTGTTCACATATTGGCTTTCTGATCATTCTGCATTGGCGCTTCAAAGGTGGACATAGAAGTTCTTGCAGCCGCGGCAATTTATTTATACAGTGCGTTTAATTACTAGTACATGTGCACCAAAGTATAGTGGCTAAAAAGAAATGGCGCAAAAGAAGGTGGTTGATGGTGACTATTCATCGGAATAGAACTGAACAAGACACCAATGTGTAAACGCTGTTTGCGGAGCGCGCCAAGATCCTTTGATGTGTGGACAAAAAACCGACACTATTCGGATGGCCTGCCAATGTTGGCGCCAACTAGACCAATTAAGCCAACATACCGCCAGGTAGCTCTCTACAAGTTGGCCTAACACGTTGGCCCAACACCTTGGCCCCATGTGTACAGCCGGCATTACAAAGCACTGCAACAATCAAACTACTTTTTGTCATTCTGGCAAATTAAATTCTTTGGTGATCGTGGGTGATCTGTGGGTGAAGTAGGTAGCTGGCGAAAATAAATAGATCAAGCGAATTTCTGCCGATTATGACTATACGGCAAGGAAAATAATACTCCTCTAACGACTGCTTTATTCCGAAGCCCAAAAACAACTAAGCTACTGAATATGAAGACTCACCTTTTCAATAATGACGACCTCTGTGGTGCAGCGGTATATACCGGGTGTCCAGGAAACAATGGATAACCTCTGAAGGGCTGATAGTAGAACTAAAGGCAAGCCTAAAAAATAATTGATAAAAAGTATTACCCTTACACTGCTAGAAATATGGCGCTTTAAAAAAAAACTTCATATTTTTTTGACTGTGTACATATTTTTACTCGTAACGAGGTCAAATCACTTAATACCATCATTATTTCTGTGCTAAAATAATTAATACTAACCGCATCAGTGAATAACTACCAAATAAAATAGCTAACTAAAGTATTTTTCTCAAAAAATAATGTTAAACTTTTGATTTGTGTAAAATTTCTAAAGAAATATTTTTGATGTGGAACTTTGAACAGCTCTGGTGTAAAAAAATAATATGAAAGCAACAGTGGCCAATGATTTCAAAATATTCCTGGTTTAATAACGTTTTTAAAAAGATGTAAAATGTCGTTATTGTAATGAAAAAAAACCGGCCAAGTGCGAGTCGGACTCGCGCACCGAGGGTTCCGTACAAACCTGCAAAAACTACTTAAAATTTTAAGCTTTTCGGAATTTTTCTGTTACCTGTGCTGTAAGCTATTGCTTCTTACCAAATTTCGAGATTATATGTCAACGGGAAGTGGTCTTTAGGTTTTAATTCCAGTGCGTGTAGTTGCGAGTGATTACTAAATATGCGGTATCAATGGTTGTACTTTTGCGTTTTGCGTTTTTGCGTTGACTTAGTATTTTTTTTTTTCACGGGTTAAAGGCAATTAGATCTAAGTATTTGATATGATTTTCAACTTGATAGCTCTACGCGTTCATGAGGAAAAAAGTAATAAGTTTATATTTATTAAAAAATATATATTTTGTAATGTAACTAAAAATTTAAGGTTTTCGGAATTTTTCCTTTATGTGTGCTATAAAACGTTGCTTCATGCCAAATTTCAAGATTCTAGGTCGACTGGAAGTACCGTTTAGGTTTTGATTCCCTTGCGAGTACTTGCGAGTTTCAAAATATGCAGCTTAAATTGCTGTTTCTTTTGATTGCGTTGACATAGAAGTTTGATTTTGTTACAGCTTAAAGGTATTATAGACCTGAGTATTTGGTATGAATTTCAATTTAATACCTCTACGCGTTTATGAGGAAATGGGTAGTAAGGTTAAAATTATTAAAAAAAATATATTATGTGATGTAACTAAAAATTTATGGTTTTCGTAATTTTTCCTTTATCTATGCTATAAGACGTTGCTTCGTACCAAATTTCAAGATTCTGAGTTCACGGGAAGCACCCTGTAGGTTTTGATTCCCTTGCAAGTGTCGAAAATTTGCGGCATAAACGGCTGTATCTTTTGATTGTGTTGGCTTAGAAGTTTGATTTTTTCACAGCTTCAAGGGACAGTAGACTTGAGTAATTGATATAAATTTCAGCTTCATACCTCCACGCGTTCCTGAGAAAAAGGGTATTGACAGACGGACGGACGGACGGACAACAAAGTGATCCTATAAGGGTTCCGTTTTTTTTCCTTTTGAGGTACGGAACCCTAAAAATATTGAACTAATGGTATTAGTGTGTAAAATGGGATAATTATTTAGTTCTAGCAAAATTAAAAAAATACAATAAAAGTGAAGAAATATGATTTTAAACTGATATTAATTGCAAACACATTGGAATAATTTAGAGCAACTATTCAAATTGTCTGTCCCCATCCTGATGCAGGCCCTACATTTACGAATAAAGGATCTTCAAAAAAATCTCGAGTTTCGTCGATCATTGATTGCAGCGGCCTGAACACGAGGTTATCCATTGTTTCCTGGACACCCGGTATACTGGACTGCTAAGCAGATGGTTCCGGGTTCGATCCCCGGTCGGGCCAATTTCGTAAAAATGGTTTTTCGATATTGGCTCGTGTCTGGGTGTAACTAGGTTCTCCCCTAGTCCATTGTGTGGTACCCTATAATACAAGCTTTGCTTAGTTTAGGGCCAAACAGTCTGGAGATTTATTATTTATTATTTATAATTTTATACTTACTCATTTCTCACACAAAGTACTTAAAGTTTTGTGTTTGCAAGCTAAAATCGACTTTATTACAAGCGCTGATCTGTGAACGCTGCGGTGAAATGCGCAGTTTTAGGCACCATGGGACCGCTTCTTAATTGACTGTGTTTATTTCTCACGAAAGGTGACAGTGACAATTTTTTTTTTTAAAAGCTTCATTTGTCGAAATGGATTTCGAAGAGACGGTCGTCATCTGTGAGCTTATAAGGAAACTCAAAAGAGAAAAAAAGCGAAAAGAATACTGGGTACACCCCCTTTGGAGTGACAGGTTAATAAATGGTAAGTTCTACACCATGTTTCATAAACTTCGGGAACATCCAAAGAAATTTTTTGGGTATTTTCGAATGAGTGTTAGAAGTTTTGATGAATTACTTCGCAATTTAGGACCTGCGTTGACATACGAAAATACAAACATGAGATTGTCTGTTCCGGCTGAAGAAAGACTCGCTGTTACTTTGAGGTAAATATAAGTAATTAGAATATTATGTAATTTTAAATTGTTTATTTTAATGAAAATACAAAAATGTTATACAAATTAAAGTAAGTAGTTTTTAACTATAATCAAAAATCAAAAAAGTAATTGAAATGTAATATTCTTTAATTATTCTTCATGTTGGTTGATATTGTACTCATGGCAGATGTCATACAATTCGGAATCTTCTGTAAACTCTGTAATATAGGTTTGAATTGATGACGATGAGGCGGCTGAGGAGTTTTTCGGGTCTTGCTTAGGAGGCGATGATTGTGAAGATGAATTCGGTTGAGTGTGTGCAGAGGGTAGCAAATTTTGGGAACTTGTAGATGTATGAGTAGGAGAAGGAGATAAAACAAGTTGAGTGTTTCTTGCTAAGTGGAGCGGATTTTGAGGAATGTGCGATGGAAGAGAGACAGAATATTTGGGTTTGATTTGTATATTTTGAGGGCTTGTAGATGGAATATATGTAGGAGAAGGAGATAAAATCAGTGGAGTGTTTCTTGTTAAGTGTAGTGGGCCTTGGGGACTTTGCGATGGTAGAGAGACAGAATATTTGGGTTTGATTTGCATATTTTGAGGGCTTGTAGATGGAATATATGTAGGAGAAGGAGATAAAATCAGTGGAGTGTTTCTTGCTAAGTGTAGTGGGCCTTGGGGACTTTGCGATGGTAGAGAGACAGAATATTTGGGTTCGATTTGCATATTTTGAGGGCTTGTAGATGGAATATATGTAGGAGAAGGAGATAAAATCAGTGGAGTGTTTCTTGCTAAGTGGAGTGGGCCTTGGGGACTTTGCGATGGTATAGAAACAGAATATTTGGGCTTGATTTGGAAATTTTGAGGACTACCTCTATAAATTGTGGATGGGCTTATTCATAGGAGAATAATTATTGCGCTGAGTGTTTTGTTTCTGAACTTCCTGGAAAATTTGTAAAATTTTGATCTGTACGTCTAGTTTATTCTCCTCCGGGACTGCTTTTAACAACGGCACCAAAGACAGCGCAAAATGCTTTTCCTTGTCATCGTCATTACAGTCACTTTTGTTATTTCTCATAGCCTCGCTAAACCTGTTATCATCAACTCTTTTGTTGTTTAAAATCTCTAGAAGCCTTTCTTCGTAACATATTTTGTTCTTATTTTTCTTTCGGGAATATTCTTCTCGCTGTAGTACTTCCACACTAGCATCCTGACTATCTTCTTCGCAAGCAATTTCCTCTACAGAATCAGCATTTCCTGAGGTTTCTCGGGTATCCATGCTTGGGATAAGAAATAAAAGTTGGTCAAAATGTTTGTACTTTCTTCTTTTTGTAGCGGCCTGGCCAGACTTAGTACATTTTTGCTCACGTAGCTCACGTGAAAAACAAGCCCTTAAATTCTTCCATCGTTTTTGTACAAGTTTACCTGAAAATAAATATTTAACTAGTATAAAACAGTCAGTCATTTATTTAATTGTATTATGTATTTAATTTTCTTTTGTTTCAGATATCTTGCAACCGGCAACAGTTTTTACAGCATATCATTTGAATATTTGATAGGTGCCACCACTGCACGAGAAATTGTAAAATCTACATGTTCCGCGATCTGGAATTTACATACACTATACATGCCTGAAAAGTCTGAAGAGGATTGGTATACTATTTCAAATCAGTTTTACCAACGGACAAATTTTCCGAACATAATTGGCGCAATTGATGGCAAACATGTGAGAATAATTCAGCCGGAAAAC
Organism: Emmelina monodactyla; assembly: GCA_916618145.1. Classification (NCBI taxonomy): domain Eukaryota; kingdom Metazoa; phylum Arthropoda; class Insecta; order Lepidoptera; family Pterophoridae; genus Emmelina; species Emmelina monodactyla. The sequence goes on along the minus strand of OU745302.1, from coordinate 10,108,163 downwards.
ACCGGTTCGCAGTGTTTCAATTACAAAAAGTACTTTTCTACTGTTCTCATGGCATGGGTAGATGCAGATTATAAATTTGTATATATAGATGTTGGTGCTAATGGAGCAGCAAGCGACTCCAATGTATTTCAGAATTCAGGCATGGGCAAAAGATTGCAGCAAAATCAATTGAGCATACCAGATGATCGTAATTTGCCATATGATGAAAATGGAAAAAAAATGCCATTTTGTTTGGTCGCTGATGAGGCATTTGGCTTGTCGAGGCATATTTTGCGACCATATGCAAGAAAATCATTGTCTACTGTGAAAAAAATTTACAACTATCGCCACACTAGGGCACGACGCATGGTTGAATGCACTTTTGGTATACTTTGTAACAAATGGCGAATTTTGCACAGGCCCCTTGACGTCAGTCTTGATTTTGCTGATATAATAGTAAAAACATGTTGTATTTTACATAATTTTGTACGGTGCAGAGATGGCATTCAATTTACTGACACTGTTTACGATTGTCCGTTAAAAGGTATTGCAACAAATCCATCAGACAGAACCATATCAGCAGCAAATATAAGTAATTATTTTGCGAATTACTTTACTTCACCACAAGGGGCTATCTCATGGCAATATGACAAAATCTGAATTTCACTTTTTTGTACAACTGTTGTTTTAGCTACAAATACTAAAAATAAAAAGATACTCACCAGCTTCAGTTTTTTCTTGTGACGACAACGTACCCCAAACTGTAGAAAATATTATACGACTGATTTCATCCCATGCTTTAATTTTCAAATTAGAATCTGAATACTCTTTCAGCTTTTTATCGTAAATTGCTGCTCTTTTTTCAACTTCTTCAATAAGTAAATCATTATCGATATCCTCTTCATGCACTTTCACGTTTTGCGTAGACGTTGATGCCATTTTGCGTACGCTAAAGACGACGGTCCGAATGCAAATGGCGGAAGAACTACGTGTTGAGTGACAATTTTGTTGCCCGTGCGCGCGCTGCTATAAAAACCTAGCGGCGCGGTGACAGTTTCGTCACGGGCTTGTCCGCTGGCCGGCGGACAAAAATGTCACCCAATTGTCACGTCGTAACGTGCGCGCACCTCCATACATACTCATAAGGGCTTAGCATAAGCGGCGTGATATCGAGTATTTGACATTTGTTTGTGAGAATATCTCGATTTTTTTAATTCGGTAGCAGGACTGCACACTATCTCATCGCAACTCACGGTGATCAGTGACTCACATACGTCATTTGGCTCTCACGTCGTAATCGGTAGCATGCACGCCCAAAAACACACGCTTCTTTTTTTTTAATACGGGATAATTCTCTTCCTCAAATTTTGACGACGAGAAGCTGTGAGATTGCTTTACTGAGATTGATTGTGTCGAATTGTGCTTGCATACATCATCTATATATAGGTACTTGAGTTTAATTAGCTGATAAGTGTTAGAACTTTTAATTTTTTAAATAATTTTTAATGTTTAAAAATTAAAAAGGTTTCAACATTGTACACAACTGTCATTGCGTCTGGCATTCGGACCGAATCCCGTCCTCGCCAGAGGGCGTTGTAGATTGAAAAATATATTGTTGTGAAACTATTTTTACTTTGTTAAATTAATAAAGAATATAGAATTCAAGAAATATCATTTATTGCAGCATCCTGAATCTAGTATTATAACATAAGGTAAAACCGTTTGTGATTATTTGAATTATTATGGCAGTCCCTTACTATAATCATATGAATAGTAGGTATATACTAGTGACCCGACCACGCTTCCCAATGGTGTAATTTTGGGCGACTTGTTCCCGAAACATTGAATTTTAGTTAACCCTTTGAAACCTTTTCTGAATGTTCTTTATTCAAAAATTTTAATGAAAAAATACCTAAAGGAAGGTGAAAACCGCATTAAAATCCCTCAACTGGTTTAGGAGGAGTTAGCGGCCAAACATACAAACAGACAGGATTAGCGACTTGGATTTATACTATGTAATGATAATGATGAGCAGCGGGAAAGAAGTAAAATTGAGCGTAGGATGCTGAGGGAAGTGATCCCTTTGACATGGGGGATCACGAATGATGTTGAAGTACTTTTGATATCATAATATTTAATCACGAAACTACGATTACCTATCCCATTATTTGTTTTGTTTACTAACTCCACCCACAGACTACAGACTAGTAAGAACATACATACTTACAATAGACAAAAATACAGTGGTGGCTATTTGTAAAAAAATAGAAATTGAATGAATGATGATGTTAAATTTACATAAATAGCAACACTCTCTTCATCACCACGGAAACGAAACTCGACGTGAGTTTTCTTCTCTCTCACAAATGTCATGCTACCGGTTTCGACATAAAAATAGAGATCGATTCGTTCTCCACTCCCACCCACGGAGTATCTCGATACCGGTCATGCTAAGCCTAATAGACTTGATGTGAGTGAAGAAACAGTCACGGTGACAAAAGTCACCAGTGCGCGCTAGCTCTTAGGGGAGTAGTCTAGTTTTGGCAAAAAAATCTAGCGAAATTTTGAAAATCACATCTGGCAACTCTCACCGGCTATCCAGCGATGCCAAATTGGGGTATTTTTACGCGAATATTTACGTTTACGACTATATGAATTTCAATTAGGAAAGTTAAATGAAAACTTATTTACAGCTGAAATTAAACCACCACCATCGATACGGCCCCATCTGAATTTTTTTGCTAGTTTTTCGAAATCGTTGGGACATTTTTTCTTAAACCATATCTTCTTAGCGAAAAATATTATTGAATCTGGCGAAATTAGGAAAATCACATCGGGCAATCCTGCGGCTATCTTGCGCATCGGCCATTTTGAAGTCAACTTTCTCACCGCTTATACGTTACTACGTAAGTTCAACAAAATATCTATCTATAGTTTGTGTATTAATTTTTACAGTTTTAAAAGTAATAATTAAATGCTTTGCGATGTAGACATTATGGAAAACAAGTGTTTATTTATTGAAATCGCAATAATCCATAATTTTTATGTATCATAGAAACATAACCTCATTGTTCCGCACGTGCTAAATGATGAAACCAAAATTCATTTCATTCGTGGTATCTACCATAGTGTTTTGGCACAGTGATGGCCTTAAACGCGTCTGATATAATATTTTAATTATATATCAAGTCGGATCAAATTACTAGGAGATTCACGATTGTATTGACATTTACAGAATGGCGGACGCAGCTCCAGCCGGTGGACGTGGCGGTTTCCGCGGAGGTTTCGGTTCTCGTGGAGGTGACCGCGGTCGTGGGGGCCCACGTGGTCGCGGACGTGGTCGTGGACGCGGCCGTGGTCGTGGCAAGGAAGATCAGAAGGAATGGGTGCCAGTAACTAAACTGGGTCGTCTAGTTCGCGAGGGCAAGATCGACAAGCTAGAGAGCATCTATCTTTTCTCTCTACCCATCAAAGAATTCGAAATCATCGACTTCTTTTTGGGATCGTCTCTGCAGGATGAGGTCTTGAAGATTATGCCAGTACAAAAGCAGACCCGTGCCGGTCAGCGTACCCGTTTCAAGGCTTTCGTGGCCATTGGTGACAACAATGGGCACATTGGGCTTGGAGTCAAGTGCAGCAAAGAAGTTGCCACTGCCATCCGTGGTGCTATCATTCTTGCTAAGCTTTCGGTATTGCCTGTCCGCAGAGGTTACTGGGGTAACAAGATTGGCAAACCTCACACAGTGCCTTGCAAGGTAACTTATTATTTATATTTACTTTATCCTTTTTTTTATTTTTAAATATTAGTATGATGAGAACTTCAATCATTTCATTCGTGGTATCCTCTTGAGGTTAATCCTGTGAAGCTTTAATGCGTCTGATTAAATGTTAAAACATTCTTGAATATTTTCAGTTGAGGCAATTTCTTCATTGTGATTATCTCTGTTTCAGGTTACTGGTAAGTGTGGTTCAGTCACCGTGAGGTTGATTCCTGCACCTCGTGGTACTGGCATTGTATCTGCTCCAGTCCCTAAGAAACTTCTCCAGATGGCTGGAGTACAGGACTGCTACACATCAGCCCGAGGCTCTACTGGAACTCTTGGAAACTTCGCCAAGGCTACCTATGCTGCCATTGCCAAGACCTATGCTTACCTGACACCAGACTTGTGGAGGGACATTCCTTTGACCAAGTCTCCCTATTCTGAATTCAAGGCTTAAATGATTTTCCGTTAAGGAATAAATAAACTTGATAAACAAGTATAAAATTGGTTTCTTTTTTACGATCATATAAACATTCCAAATACTTACTTCATGAATTAGTGAATACAGATACACAGGTAAAATTCAATTAACTAGTCACATCATGCCAAATCTTAAAAATAGGTAGTCTTTATAAGATTCCAGAGAAGGTATCTGGTACTCTGATGAGGATTGTGGCTTGAATGAAGGACTTTCAATTTGTTGCGTGTATTTGTACCAAAATTGTCTAGGAATAGTCATTAAAATTGTAATTCAGAGCTTATTTAATTTTGGAAATAAAAGCTTTTTACACTTCAACACAGACACACTTATGTTCTGTTTTCTCGGAAAAATAGCTGGATTGAATTAAATTAAACTAACAATGTATATAACTGACGGTGATTGGTGAATGAAACATGAATTTATTGGAATAAAATTTCACTAGCTAATAACGGTTGTAGGAATTAGATCTATGGCCAGTTATTTAGCCACAAAGTTTATGGTAGGTTATGTAGGTAAATAAATAGTTTCTTTTAAGTGTTTTAAGTTTTATTAAATTCTCTGACTTCTTTTTCAAATAAGTTGATTGTGTGGTCACAAACTTTTTGCAGGTCTTGTAGGCCTCTTTTGAGTATTTCTAATGCAGGTGTTTCAAAGGTCTGTATTCTGAAATGCATCTTGTCTTCTGCCGGGTGGGGAACTGTATAACCACAGAATTGTATGTCTTCACTGAAAATTTATATAAAAAATTAAAAGTCTAATCTATATGATTTGAGATAATCAGAAATGAAAAATATTTTAGGTAATGTAGGTTATAACCTGAGATGTAGGCAAGGGCTACAATAAAAAATTAAATAACTTATAACAGAACCACTTACTATCGGCTTATTATACATTTTAAAGCATTTCCCAAAGTGTGGCTTTCCTTTTGAAATACATAGGTCCTGCAGGTAACACCAGTATCTTCATCACCAGGAAGCTGTAATCAACACGAATATGTTTTTAGGTTAGGTTAGCAATACTGTTTTTTTTTTTAACAAGAACTTACTTCCGATATTTTCATTGTGTTCGCACTGTTTGATACGTTACAAATTATACATATAAATCTATTAAAATTACATACACAAGTACCTATTCCAAGTCCCAACCCAACTTTTATAATTTTTTTTTTTTTTTTTTGTTAGATTCTTCCGTCATGCGGAAAGGCAAAGAGACTATGCCCATACAGCCATGTCATCAATAATTTGGTTTTCTTCTTTCTTGTTGACTTAGTTTTGTTTAGTTTTCAATAAGAAGTAACATTGACGATATTTTATTTCCTCATAAACAAACATAATAAGGACCAAGTCCATGTCTTTAATAAAAAATGCTAATATATATTTGTTATGAGTATACATAAACATTTTCATCAGATATTACACACTGTAAATTTTATGAATTTATACATAGGTAAGTAGCATTCAGTTGTTTTTAAAAGTTCTTGAGTATTACGCGGGATATTTTCTAATGTTTTATAAATTTCTAATAGCTCATCAATGAAAATTAACCTGTCAATATGAAATTGAGGACATTCAAAAAATATATGATCCAATGACTGTACTGACTCATTACAATATGAACAACAAGGGGAAGTTATCATATTCATGCGATATAAGTGTTCATTAAAAGCAGCATGACCTATACGAAGACGACAAATTGTTGTATAAAAATTTCTATTTTTGAAAGAGCCCTTGGTAAACCAAGGAGACGAAATTTTTTGGTTACATACGGAATACCACTTGCCCTTTTCTTTAAGAGAATCTTGCCAAAATTGAAACCAATTATTAATCATTTGATTTTTTATTTCAGGAAGAAACTCTGAAATGGGAATTGCTATGTTTTTTAATTTGCAAATGTTGTTATCAGTATTTGTAATGATACTAGCTAATGTATCAGCTAATTCATTACCACTAACACCAATGTGTGCTGGTGTCCAGAAAATGACAATTTCTTTATGTTTCAATGATAATTTATAAATCTTTTCCCGGATCTCATATATAAAAGGATGAATTTTACTAGAAAGACGGGGATTATTAATAGCTTGAAGAACACTCATACTATCAGAAATAATAATCCATTTACCAGAAGAATCTACAGAACTTATCAAATCTAAAGCAAACAGAATAGCAGCAGCTTCTGCCGTAAAAATACTGCAAATATTGGACAGCTTATAACCATGTGCAATTTTCAAAATAATATCATAAGCCGCTATCGACACAGACTGAGATGTTTTTGAAGCATCTGTGTAAATTTGACGGTAATTATCATAGTATGATAACTTTTCATATACTTCATATTTATTTTTTAAATTTGTGTCTATAATGACATCAAATTTAAAAAACTTACCTTCATATGTTCCACTATAACAAGGTAAAATATCATACTGAGCAATATTTTCATTTTTCAAATAATTAATGAAATCAAAATTTTTACATAAATAAGAGTAATTAGATATCAAAATCTTTTTGTACAACGCATTATTAGAAGTTTTCATCAAATCAATTATGAACCTTCTTTTCAAATAATCAAACCTAAATTTAATGGGACAAGTGTTAGTTTCAACTTGCATTGAATTAATCGGAGAAGTACTCATGGCTCCTAGAATTATCCTGAGATTTTTATTTTGTACTTTATCTATTTTATTTATAAAATTATTGTCAGAAGCAAAGCAAAAAAAAGCATATTCAAAGTGACTTCTAACTAATGATTTAAACAGCATCAATAATATTTTAGGATCTGCACCAAAACGACAACCAGTAAGGCATTTTAAAATATTTGTAGCTTTTATAGCTCTATCTATCAATATTTGCACATATTTTTTAAAACTTAAATTTTGTTGAAATACTACACCTAAGAATTTTATTTCTGTACAGTTAGGAATAAGGTTACCATTATATACACATTCTAATTTACAATCTTTATCTCTAGAGAAAACAAGAGATTTACTCTTTTCTGTATTTACAGTTAAACCTAAGAAAGAAAAATAGACTTCAAGCCTTTTACAGGCATTATTTAAATTCGTTTGCACATCTTTAAGTTTTTTGCCAGAACAATAAACAACAAGATCATCAGCAAACTGCAGATTAGAAACATTTGCGCCTAATATCTCATTCAATTTATGAATATAAATTATATACAGTAGAGGGCTCAAGATGCCGCCTTGATTGACGCCTTTATAGGAATTACGTGGACCATAAAAGTTGTTACCCAATTTAACATAGACCATTCTTTCATTTAGAAAGTTATATATCCAAAGAACCATTTTTTTTGGAATTCTGAGTGATAGCAAGATATTAGCAAGCGTTTCTAAACCTACATTGTTAAAGGCTCCTGTTACATCGAAAAAATTACAAGCAAGATAATTCCGTTCCTTTATGGATTTATTTGCATCTAATAACAAATGTGCAATGCTTTCCCTAGCCGAGCGTCCACGCCGAAAACCAAACTGATTACTAGGAAGAATACAATTTGATTCGATGTAATATTCCAGACGTTGTTTGAGCAGCTGCTCAAAAATTTTACCAACACAAGAGGACAACGCTATAGGTCGATAAGAATCTGGACTATCAAGATCCTTCCCTGGCTTCAGTACAGGGACCAGACAATCAGTTTTCCATTGATTTGGTATTAAGTCATTTTCAAACAAAATATTTAAAATTATCAAGAATTTACATAGATTTTTATGACTGAGAAGACGAAACATTTTATAGGAAATACCATCTAAACCACAAGTTGTATCTTTTCTTGATTTTATGGCAGCAGTAAGTTCAGAAATTGTGAACGGATCAAGCAACGAAAGATTTTGTCTATGAAATTTGTTATCTGCAAAAGTAAAAGGTTTCGAGACATAGTCTGGAGTGTATTTTTTTAAAAAACTATTTACCCAATGATCATTTTCACTTCTAGAAACAAAAGTTTTGTTAAATCTGCGTATTTTATTCCAGACATGAGAAATTGGAGTAAGACGATTTATAGAATTGCAATAATCTTGCCAAGATTTCTGTTTTTCAAAGTTTATAGTCAATTTCTTAGAAGCCTGATTTTTTTTAAAAAGCAAATATTTTTCTACAGAAGGATCATTTTTGAAAGCAACAAAAGCATCTTTACATTTTTTAACAGCATCTGCACATTTGCTATTCCACCAAGGAACGGAATGTCTTGCCCTTTTTGCCCTAAAACCTGAAACGGAACGTGAGCATAAATGACAAAGATTTTGACATTGACAACAAGACTTTGTTTTCGTTTTTTGTTGTGACATAGATTTTTCAACTGATGCCAATAAAATATCACAAAACTGCAAATAACTTTCTAGTGAACATTCAGAATTAATCATAAAACTATTCAACGAAGTATTAACAATATTTACATACAAATCCCAATTAACTAAATTCAAGTTTAATTTCTTACTAACATTTTGAGAGTGAACACAATGTTCTGAAGATATAACTGGAGTTTGAGACAACAGAAGTTTAGTAATTGTAGGCAAATGATAACTTCCAAAGGAATCATCATGAACAGACCATTCACAATCCCATGATAAAGCTGGACTAACCAAAGAAAGATCTAAGCCATTTGGTCTCCAGGACGAAGTTCCTACAGTCGTGACTTCTCCTGAATTTAACAGAACAAGGTTATTTTCATCAAAAGAATCTAGTACTTCTTCACCTCTTTTATCCACTTTTTGACAACCCCAAGAAGTATGGTATGCATTGAAATCTCCAGCAATAAAGACTGGAGTTGGAAGACTATCAATTAATTTTGAAATAATTTTGAATAATGACACCTAGAAGGACAATAAACACTAACAAATGAAATATATTTACCACCTATTTTTATCTGTACAGCAACATTTTGTAAGGAATCATCAAAATAAGTATCAATTTTTAAGAATTGTAATTTGTTATGAATTATTATTGCAACTCCATTATGTGTATTACCAGTGTCATTTCTAACTATTGTGTATCCCTTTATGTTAAAGGTATGATGTGGTCTAAGCCAAGTTTCACTTATTAAAGCGATATCAACATCATTACTATAAAGAAAATATGTAAATTCAGATTTATTACTTTTAATGCTTTGAGCATTCCACTGAACTATTTTTAAATGAGCCATTAGGATGGATTATTAGCAGATGACTTTTCATAAATATCACTTAATATTTGTAAAATATTTTTAGTACTGATGGAAGTTTCCTTTGTTTTATTTAATGTAATTATTTTAACAATAGCCTCAACCAATAAATTCAAAGATTTATTATCTTTTTTCAAGTGACTGAGCAGGTCAAACTTTTGTCCTAAGGCTGGAAAACTCTCTGTATTTGCAACTGAAGCATAAGACAAAGAGGATAAACCAATTTTAATATCATTAATTTTTTTCTTTTTAATAGGACACTCAGCAGATATACTAATGTGATTTCCTCTACAGTGACAGCATGTAGCCTTTTCCCTAGGTACTGTACATTCTTTAAAAGAATGTGCATCTCCACATATTGAACATCTAACATTATTTTTACAGTACTTAGCCAAATGTCCATACCGTAGGCATTTAAAGCATTGTTTTACAGGTGGAATGTACATCTTAACTGGAAACCTCCAGCCTTGTAAATCAATATGATCAGGAAGATAAATGGCAGCAAAAGTTATGATTACTGTTTTAGTCGGTTGTAATTCAAAGTTTTGTTCATTTTTAACCTTCCTTTGAATTCTCCGAACAGAAATAATTTTTTTATTACTATTAATCACTCCAAAAATTTTTTGATTGGACCATTTAATGGGCACATTAGTAATAACACCAGTAATTTCAGTAGTTTTTGCAGGAATAGTTGCTTTGAGTTTATATTCTGATAACAAAGTCTTATTGTTAAGAAAACTATTTGCCAAATTTGCACGGTCAAAATGAACTGTAACTTTGTATTTATTAAGATTTTGCATATATTTTATGCCTTTTATATATTTCTTTAATGTTGATGATAAAGAAATCATATCTCTTGTTGAAATAGGTTTGGACTCATCGTTTGATTCCAAGAAGACAACGAAATCTGTAGCTGAAGAATCCTCAGGATACCGACGTGTATAATCGGGAACGAAATAAGTTTTATATGGATCGGACTTAGCTGAATTGCAGTCACTGTGCATGGAGTCGGAGTCCGAAAGCAGCGAGTCTTCCCCTGATATTACTGCCTCCTCCTTCTTTTTCTTGCGTTTCGCCCGAGACGTCATTTTAATAAAAATTAAGCTTCTATACTATAGTTATTAAAAATATATACAAAATGTACACTATTTAACAAAATTGAAAGAATTAAATGAATTTTTAAGTTCACGAAAAAATTTTTCACTTCCAATTTTCCCGCGCGCAAACCCCCAACTTTTATAAACAAGACATCATAACAAACCTAGGGATGTTAAAAAATCGATTTTTATTTTAATCGATTATATAACTTATACTCATCGACTTTTTACATATTTGATTTATATTTTAGTTCTTGAGACAAGTTTCTTATTTTGTTAGGATGTTCATTTTTTCTTACATAAATAAAACGGTTAAGAGAACAAATTTTGTATGTAAGGAACCTTGACTTTGATTTTTAATTAGGAATTATTTATCATTTTGAAGATTAATAGTTAGTATGAATGTGTTAGGTTCATTATTGGAATATAAAAGCAAGTATTTTGACAAATCGATTAATTTTTAATTTAAAATAAATAATCGATTTTTATTTAATCGATTATTTTTCATTTACCTCACATTCCTAAACAAACCACAGACTAAGGGCGGGTTGTATCAAACAGTTGGTTAACGTATCATACGTATCATACTTTTCGACGATTACATCAGATGTTTAACGTACGTCAAATACAAAGGGTTGCGTCACAAAGTCACGACATTGGTGAAACAACCCGTTTTCTAGCTTGACAGTGGTTAACGCCATTTTTAACGTTGACAGACACGTTAAGTAGTTGTGATGCAACCCGCCCTAAGAAGAGAGAGATACTACACTACGTAGTACGTACAACAAACTACAACTCGCTTGCTTCGGGTTATTGAAAAAGTATTTTATTGCAGCTGTCACTCAATTCAAAAACATTTTTATATGAGCTTAAAAACGTGCACTTCTAGCCACACACAGATTACTGATATGCAAGCTAATTAATATGTATGTAGCAATCAAACTAGATGCCAAGGATGATAAGTTCCATTTGAAACCGTTTGTCTTTGTTATGGCGCTAGCGTTGCATCTACTATTTTATTTAGGAATGGGTACCAAATAAGCTACTTTAATCTTTAGAGGTCTATAAAACTAAGTAAGAATTTTCAAGAATGCATATCATCATCATCATTATCATTACATAGTATAAATCCAAGTCGCTAATTCTGTCTGTTTGTATGTTTGGCCGCTATCTCCTCTTAAACCGCTTAACCGATATTAATGCTGTTTTCATCATATTTTAGGGAATTTATTAATTTAAATTTGTAAATAAAGAACGTTTCGAAAAAGTTTTATTAAGTTATCAAAAATGCAAGGGTTCGCGAGCAAGTCGGCAAAATTACACCATTGCGAAGCTTGGGAGGGTCGCTCGTCTATATTTAAATATTTCTTTACCAAAATGTCGTATAAAATATTTACTTGTTATATTTTTAAGTCTCTCTCTATCTCTCACTTATACAAAATTGTCGTGTAATGTGTATGCCCAGTTCTGATTTCTTAATCATTTACATGAAAACGTAATGAAATTCTAGTTATTAAATAAAATAAAAGAAATCGCCACCATAAGTAGGAACCTACACCATAAAATTTGGATCAAATCCTAAGTATAAACAAACGATGTAGGTATCTATTGAACTGAGAGTTCTATAAGGTTCACTAATGTTCAAACAACGAAAGACAAAATAATCATTTGACAAACATCTCATTTAGCTAACATATTAGTTTAAAAGTAATCATTTGACAAAATACTCATTTTGCAAATGTTTTACTTTGCAAACTGTTCAAATGTTAAATTAAGATTTCAAAATTATTAATTTGATAAGTAAGTATTATTAGTAAGTATTGTAAGTAAAATGATTTATTTTATAAAACGACGGGAGAAAAACAGTTACCTACTTGATAATTCAGACAAATTGTCGAATTACATTAGGGTTATGTTTATGACATTTGAGCACCCATGCACGAAAATTGTAGCCGTTTATGATTCAACTTGATTCTCAAATCAAAATTTAATTATGAGGATATACTTAATACCTAAAAAAGTTATTTGTAAACTTTTCAGCTGACATGGGCTGGTTTTCACTAAAATCGTAATAAGTTACCCCATACGTCCTGTAAGCCTAGCATGACCGGTATCGAGATACTCCGTGGGTGGGAGTGGAGAACGAATCGATCTCTATTTTTATGTCGAAACCGGTAGCATGACCTTTGTGAGAGAGAAGAAAACTCACGTCGAGTTTCGATTTCGTGGTGATGAAGAGAGTGTTGCTATTTATGTAAATTTAACATCATCATTCATTCAATTTCTATTTTTTTACAAATAGCCACCACTGTATTTTTGTCTATTGTTAGTACAAGTATGTATGTTCTTACTAGTCTGTAGTCTGTGGGTGGAGTTAGTAAACAAAACAAATAATGCGGGATAGGTAATCGTAGTTTCGTGAATAAATATTATGATATCAAAAGTACTTCAACATCATTCGTGATCCCCCATGTCAAAGGGATCACTTCCCTCAGCATCCTACGCTCAATTTTCCTTCTTTCCCGCTGCTCATCATCATCATTACATAGTATAAATCCAAGTCGCTAATTCTGTCTGTTTGTATGTTTGGCCGCTAACTCCTCCTAAACCAGTTGAGGGATTTTAATGCGGTTTTCACCTTCCTTTAGGTATTTTTTCATTAAAATTTTTGAATAAAGAACATTCAGAAAAGGTTTCAAAGGGTTAACTAAAATTCAATGTTTCGGGAACAAGTCGCTCAAAATTACACCATTGGGAAGCGTGGTCTGGTCACTAGTATATACCTACTATTCATATGATTATAGTAAGGGACTGCCATAATACTTCAAATAATTACAAACGGTTTTACCTTATGTTATAATACTAGATTCAGGATGCTGCAATAAATGATATTTCTTGAATTCTATATTCTTTATTAATTTAACAAAGTAAAAATAGTTTCACAACAATATATTTTTCAATCTACAACGCCCTCTCGCGAGGACGGGCTCGGTCCGAATGCCAGACGCAATGACAGTTGTGTACAATGTTGAAACCTTTTAAAATTTTAAACATTAAAAATTCTTTAAAAAATTAAAAGTTCTAACACTTATCAGCTAATTAAGCTCAAGTACCTATATATAGATGATGCATGCAAGCACAATTCGACACAATAATCTCAGTAAAGCAATCTCACAGCTTCTCGTCGTCAAAATTTGAGGAAGAGAATTATCTCGTATTAAAAAAAAAGAAACGTGTGTTTTTGGGCGCACATGCTACCGATTACGACATGAGAGCCAAATGACGTAAGTGAGTCACTAATCACCGTGAGTTGCGATGAGATAGCGTGCAGTCCTGCTATCGATTTAAAAAAATCGAGATATTCTCACAAACAAATGTCAAATACTCGATATCACGCCGCTTATGCTAAGCCCACTGGTAGTGATGTTCGACGGAACGTCACAAGCTGTGTTACGCTCCGTTTCATCTTATTTGACGGCTTAAGTGCGGCGCAGATTGGAATTCCCGCCAAAATGTCGCGCCACCGTTGTGAAGCGATGGAAATAAGTGGGGCACCTGATCTGATTGATTGAGTCATTAGCATTGCTTTTTAAAATTGGGAAAGAAAACGATTGATAAGTTGGTTAGTTTCATGGGAGTTCAATTTTTCTAATTTAGCATATAATTTTATTGATGAATACTTAATTTAAAGTTACTTGATAATGTTATTTTTGATTTAGCTACATACCCCTGAATTCGATTGTCCCAAGTGACTCGGATTCGTAGACGAGATACTGTACAAATTACTCTAGTTATGCTTAGAACAAAATTCGGGTTGCTGCGTTTGCTGGTCCACTTAACGTCACACACACACTTATAATAGGTATGTAGACAATGTAATCAAGCAGAGCAGTAATTAATTGGAGCCAGGGGAAATAGCAAGGTTTTGTTGCGCGGGAAATACATTAGAATAGGTTGAAAGACGGAAATAACTTAGTTACCTACTTACGCATGCCAACCTGTGGGTGAAAAACATATTCAAGAACAATAGCAAGTATTGAGTCAAACCCATGTTATAGCGAAGCCGTTCATGTGCGTTTAATAACTTAAAGCTATGCTAAGGCAAATTTGTCAGAGGTCGAGAATGTTTTTTTTTTCAAACAAACTGGCATCATATTGAACAAATTAAACATTATACACGAGGTTGACATTAAAACGGGGCTTAAAACTGATAATTAGTTACAAGCTGGGATGATTACACCACTTAACTTGGTTAAAAAAAGAACACAAGGAATTTTATATCGCTATACTCATTGTTTAACTATTTAGATGAAAATAAACCATAAAATGCAATAAATTTCATAGTTATTGGTATTAAATGATGAGCCTAAATACTGAAAATCGCCTACTAAAGTGTGTAACTTTTTACGGGATCTAGTTAACTTCACAAAAGGGATGCAAACTGAGCGCCTTTAAATATATTTGAAAAATAAGATTTCATTCTATTCATCTTCTGCACTATATCAAACATAATAACTAACAATCGTATGTCGGTTATCGTACATATTTAAATTATTATATTCATTGTCTAGCACTAATTATTTCAACGTAAAGGCCAACCATCTCAAGCCTCTCCCCCACTCAAAGAGTTAACCTCTTATACAATAACAGCATAAAGCAACCTAATTACCTTGTCTCAGGTAACTACCTCCTTACATTTTATCCTCTTCTGATTAACGTCTGTAATAATATGCTCGTTGTTTACGCCCAACGCGCGACTTGAATGCCAAATCCGCTGCTACTTCCTTGAAACAGTTCACTTAAATGATTACTCCAGTTGAACAACCATTGCTGGGTGCTGATGGGAACTCTTAAGATTATATTGTAGGAAAACGGCAATGTATTAGTGAAAGATTTTCCTGAAAGAGTTGTCGTTGTTGCTGAGTTGTGTAGTGGTATGTATTATGCAGTGCGAGTCGAGTGTCGAGCATTCGAGTCACGATGGTGTTGGGGAGTCCGTGCACTGTGCATTCTGTTTAGCGCGGAGTTTCCGTGAGCTATTGTTTATTTTATGTTATTCTTGGCGAGCGTTTGTCATACGGAATTATAAGTGGACGGATATAATCGGAAGACTTTTGTCTAGCTTAAAAATAGTTGCGTTATTGTAGTAATTTGCTGCCGTAGTCAAAAGAAGAATTGCTACGGATTTCGTAGTCGTCTACATCGTAGCAGATGGCGACACTACGAAATTATATTGCTTTTTGATTAAGAATAGTTCATATTATTTCATTAGAACTTATAAAAAAGTTAATATCTTAAGTATTTTTTCTTAAATTAAAAAGAATATACCCTACGCATCTACGTCAATGAACTAAATATCTTCTCTTAAAACTTAGTTTAGTTTTCAAAGTATATATATTTGAATATATTTTGACATAGTTAGTACATCCCACGATAACAAGCGATGCAATCCAACTTGCCTCAAACAGCACTTGCGGCGAGTTCTCCACTGTTTGCACTTCGGTTCACAGATTTTATAAGGAAATGTTAACAAGATATCACTGGCGTCGTTTGTGTTTGGATATCGAAATATTATTAATATTTGCTTGTTGAAATATGATATTATAACGGTCTGCGCTTAATAATAATATTTATGAACACTGCTGGGGTAACCGATTGAAATCTCGAATTTCTGTTACCCGAATCTTAGAACCCCTGTAAAACTACTGTTATATTTGAGTCCATATACGTGACAGGTAATGACTTCAATGAAAGATGCCAATAGTTACTAATATTCATTTAATACGTCAAACGCTAACGGTGTACATAGGCCACACGTGGGTGGACTGCCGAGTGCAGCGTGTTACATAGCTACCTACCACGGATACCGCACCGATGGCGCAACCTCAACTTCAACATGTTTTTCACACGTGTCAGGGAATCGCCGACGCAACAGAATTGGAAACTGACTTGCAGCGTCGCATCGTATTCAGATTGTACCTAACATCGGTCAATTGCACTCTTACTTAGATGTAATTTAATTGTAATTTTAACTTTAAATAAAACTTTATAACTCCAAAATCTTTTTTAAAAGTATCCTCCGGCTGTAGAAATCGTAATTGGCGCAGTCGGTAGGATCTCGCGAGCCGGTCCGCGAGTCAAAGTTAGCTAAATTTGGGTATCGTACCTAAACCTATCCGCGACCCGCGAACCCTCGGGAGGGTATCGTCCCCCGTCTCGAGATCCGAATCTACGAAGGACCGCAGCCAGGAGGAGCATCCGGACATTGATGCAGAGATACGGAGTTATGTTCCTGTAAGTACCTCTTGAATAGCTCATGAGTTGCATTCCTTAATCCTAAGCCATTTTCCCATTTTATATTTTTAATTTCCTTTTGTGAAATTTTATTTTGTGTGTTAGTTTTAAACAACCAAAATTTTCCATCCGCGAAAAAATAGGTTACCTAGAGTAGTTAACGCTAGACAGAGTAGTTTAGATAGTGTTAGAAATTTAGATAATAATACCTATAGCTTAGAGATGGCAGAGTTAGAACCCATCTTCAAGGCCTTACGCCTCGTTCCTGAGTTCGACGGGAACTCAGCTGTTTTAACTAGGTTTGTGAAATTGTGCGACGAATTAGTGACTGGACTTTTAGGCACAGATCCAACTCCATTAGCTAAACTAGCCCTTTTTAACGGCATCTTAAATAAGGTCACCGGACCCGCCGCGCGTCTTATAAATTCCAATGGAATTCCTGACAGCTGGAGTGGCATTCGTAGCGCGTTAATAAATAATTTTGCAGACCAACGCGATGAGACCTCTTTATATAACGACTTGGCTGTTCTAACTCAAGGGGCATCTACACCCCAAGAATTTTACGAAAAGTGTCAAAATCTGTTCAGCACCATCATGACTTACATCTCTTTGCACGAATCCATAGAAAGCACCATAGAGTCTAAACGTCAGTTATATAAGAAATTAACCTTACAAGCGTATCTTAGAGGCTTAAAAGACCCGTTAGGTTATCGCATCAGATGTATGAGGCCTGAAACTATTGAAAAGGCGCTAGAGTTTGTTCACGAAGAAATGAACACCCTGTATATGCAGCAACGTAATGATAATTTTTCAGAGCGTAAATCTAGCTCACAGAATGTTCAAACTCTACTACCTAAGAATAATTTCAACCCTCCAATATCATTTCCACCCTCTAGGCAATTTAATTTTAACATGCCAGGACCTTCTCATCCTAGTCCCATTCAGTTGCCACATAGACCTATGCAACAATGGAAACCGAATCCGAACCAAGGACCTTCTAGAACGCAAATGATGTTTAGGGCACCCCCACCAGGTCATCAGCAGAGCAACGTCTTCAGATTACCACAGCGTAATCCCGCTTTTATTCCTGCTTCACAGCCTAAGCCCATGAGCGGCGTTAGTCATTTCGTCCCGCGTCCTGCACCTCTTCGAGGACATGACTGGTCGAAATCAGGCAATCCACCCGCGTCTAATTACTTCAAATCTAGGGAGATGAATTTTAACGAGTCTTATGACAATTACCAACCCTATACTGATTTTTACCCTGACTATTGCTATACTGACTATTGTGACGACTATACTGACTATAGCTATTACTATGACGCACCACAAGTAGAGGAAATCGAGTATTCGAACCCCGAACCTCAGGCTAATGACATACCTACAGATAAAATACCTACAGACGACGATCAGGATTTTCAGAAAGCTGGCCGATCAGACAAACTAAAATAGAACTTAATTTACAGACACAACGACAATTACCTTATATACAAATTAGTAACCCACCTATTAAATTACTTATAGATACTGGCGCAAATCAGTCATTCATAAGTCCAGAAACAGTAAAGAAATTTTATCCTTATCTACCATGGAATTACGATCCTTTTGAAGTGACTAATGTTCACGCTACAACTCGCAACGATTATTCTATTACTTTACCTTGCTTTACAGAGTTCAACGATTGTGACGACATAACATTTTTTATATATAAATTTCATGACTACTTTGACGGACTGATAGGGCTTGACCTACTTAACAAATGGGAGACTAACATTGACTTAAAGAATAGATTACTTATAACTAAATTAGCAACTAACCCTATTGTGATGTATGACTCACGAAACTGTAACTTATACGAAGAAATTATTCCCGCGCAAACTTCAAAATTAATTAGAGTACCTATTAACCATTCAGATGGCGATGTTTATATTCCATATCAGATTATATCAAACTGTATCATTAGTGATTGCGTTACACATGTCAAAAATAATCGTGGCATTTTGGAAGTCAGTAACCCGACCCAAAATGATTTGATTTTTTCAATGGATCGCCCTGTAAGCGCAGAATTATTTAACGTAGAGTGCACTCGCACTGAACAACCGATGACGTCACGCGCTAAGACCGTGCTATCTCGCTTGCGCACAGAACATTTAAATGCTGAGGAGCGCGCGAACTTAAAATCGCTATGTGCTCAGTATTGCGACATATTTTATATAGAAGGCGAACCACTTACCTTTACCAATAAAATAAAACACAAAATTAGGACTACCGATGAAATTCCCGTTCATGCTAAAAGCTACCGCTATCCTTACGTTCACCGCCAAGAAGTTCGCGATCAGATTTCAAAAATGCTGGAACAAGGAATCATCCGCCCTTCGGACTCCGCGTGGAGCTCACCGATCTGGGTCGTTCCCAAGAAGGCCGACGCCTCTGGCAAAACCAAATGGCGTTTAGTTATCGATTTCAGGAAGCTTAACGAGAAAACTATCGACGATAAGTATCCTATTCCAAATATTAACGATGTGTTAGATAAACTCGGAAACTGTCAATACTTTACCACCTTAGATTTGGCAAGCGGCTTTTATCAAGTCGAAATGGACCCGGCAGATATATCTAAAACCGCGTTTAACGTAGAAAATGGGCACTATGAGTTTTTGCGTATGCCCATGGGGTTAAAAAACCCTCCGTCTACCTTTCAGAGAGTAATGGACAACGTTTTAAAAGACCTTCAAAACGTTATATGCCTTGTATATCTAGACGACATCATAGTATTTAGTACGTCATTACAAGAACATATGGTTAACCTCGAGAAAATATTCCAACGCCTCCGGGAGTCAAATTTCAAAATCCAAATGGATAAATCGGAATTTTTAAAATTAGAAACCGCTTATCTCGGACATGTGATTAGTAAAGACGGCATTAAACCTAATCCGGATAAGATCTCAGCCATTCAGAAGTTTCCGTTACCAAAAACTACAACCGAAATTAAAAGATTTTTAGGCTTACTCGGTTATTATCGTAAGTTTATTTCAGACTTCGCTAAGATAACTAAACCTATGACTAAATGCTTGAAGAAAGGATCTAAAATTAACTTAAATGATACTGACTACATACAATGTTTCGAAAAGTGTAAAACCTTATTGACTAATGACCCTATACTACAGTACCCCGACTTTGACAAAGAATTTATTTTAACCACTGACGCATCTAACCTCGCGATAGGAGCTGTTTTATCCCAGGGACCCATAGGTTCTGATAAACCAATAGCTTACGCTTCACGTACCCTTAATACCAGTGAGATTAATTATAGTACAATAGAGAAAGAATTGCTAGCTATTGTATGGGCAACCAAGTACTTCCGCCCTTACCTATTCGGACATAAATTTAAAATCATTACAGATCATAAACCCTTGCAATGGGTTATGAATCTTAAAGAACCCAACTCTAGACTTACCCGCTGGAGACTGAAACTAAGTGAATATAACTTTTCAGTAATTTACAAGCCAGGCAAATGTAACACAAATGCCGACGCTTTGTCTAGGATAGAAATTAACAATGAAGAAATAAGTTCCGTAGCCGTAAACCCATCCGAAACTGCACCCTCAGTAGCAGGTTCCGCAACCCTCACAGCTCACACCAGTAACGAAAACCCTATCTTAGAAATACCTATTACCGATGACCCACTTAACAAATTTAACCGACAGATTGTTTTTACGATAGTTTCTGACGTAAAGAAAAGAGCGACAGTTTCAAAACCTTTCGAAACTCATACTAAGACTTGCATCCAACTATCAGAATCAAATCTCGAACATGACCTTGTAAACGCTGTAAAAGAGTACATCAACCCTAAAGTAAAAACCGGAATATTAATTTACCCTATTCTAGCCATGTACAAAATAATACCTATTTTACAAGATAAGTTTAAAAGTAGTTGCATGAATATTATTTTAACTAAAGTTGAATATGAGAACGTCAAAGAATACCTACGTCAACAGGAAATTATTCAGAAATACCACGAAGGTAAAACTAACCATCGCGGCATTAACAAAACATACCTATCTTTATCACGAAAGTATTACTGGCCGAAAATGAAAGATTCAATTACAAAGTACATCAATGAATGCAATATATGTGGACAGGCAAAGTACGATCGCACACCGATTAAACAAAGGTTCTGCATAGTACCGCCGCCAACAAAACCGTTTGAAATTATACACTTAGATTTATTCACAGTTCAAAATGAAAAATACTTAACCCTAATTGATGCTTTTTCCAAGTACGCTCAAGCTTACTACCTACGAGACGGCACTGCGTTGAGTGTAGTTCAAGGCCTTTTGCAATTTTGTACCCACCATGGTGTTTCTTTAACTATAGTCTCAGATCAAGGACCCGAATTTACAAACCAGTTATTTTTAGAATTAGTCAGACTCCATAAGATACAGCATCATAAGATACTTGCTCATACCCCAAATGATAACGGCATGGTAGAAAGGTTGCATTCAACTCTCCTTGAACACCTCAGGTTACTTAGATTAGAAAAGAGTAATGAACCCGCTATCAACTTAATGCCTTATGCAATTTTAGCTTACAATAGTTCAATTCACAGCTTTACTAAGTGTCGACCTATTGACCTAATTACTGGACACTTCGACCCACGCGATCCTGTAGACATTGACTTAACTCAGCACTTACTACAACAATATACTCAGGAACACAGGAAACGTATGATTGAAGTTTACGATTTAATTAACGATACCTCATTACATAACCGAACTCAGTTAATTGAGAACAGTAATAAGGACCGTGAACCCGAGAAAGACTATTCACCTGACCAACAGATTTTCATCAAAAATCCGTTAGCAAGTAGACAGAAATTAGCCCCGCGTTACACACAGGATACTGTTTTAGCTGACTTACCTATACATATCTATACAAAGAAAAAACGAGGTCCCGTAGCTAAATCTCGTCTTAAACGAGTACCTAAAAATTTAACGTTGTTACAGGATACTACTGACTCTACTATTGACCCCGACCCGAGCAGAGGACATAAGACTTGATAAATTAGATGACGGACCAGGACTTCTTCCTTTTAACTTAGGCCCTACTAACATTATTTCCCATTATCATTCATTCCTTCAATTTATTGACTTAGATGATATTCATTCCCAGATCAACAATGTTAAGATTCAAATTACAAAATCTAAATTTGAATTAAATAATAAAACATTATCTTTATATGAACCGCATATTAACTACCTACATTATAAACTTGATAAGTTGCTAGATCAGCTGAGAACGTTCGAGCCAAACCGTGCGAAAAGAGGACTTATCGACGGCTTAGGTTCGGTTATCAAAAGCATATCAGGTAACTTAGACTATACCGACGCAATTAAATATGATAATGCCATTAAAGTTTTACAGGAAAATAACCATAATTTAGAATCGGAATTAAATTCTCATATTAGTCTCAGTAAAGAATGGATGTTACGTCATTCGAATATAATTGAAAACATAGTTGAAAATCAGCGAAAGATAAGTGACTCTATTGATTTAATATTACGCAGCGATGCAGAAAAAGAATATTCACTATTGAAATATGCCCATATGGCTCAATTTCTATTAATTTTAAGTGATAATATAGATGAGTTGACGGATGAGTTACTTAAGTTAGATATACTATTAGGATCAGTTCGTACATCGAGTACGCGGCATTCTATGATAAGTTTAAAGTTACTTAGTACTATGATAGATAGGTTAAAGATATTATATTCAAAAGCGAATATTTTGAATATTGATATTAGGGAATATTATGAAATAATTAAATTAGGTTCATATTATATAGGTAATAGAGTAGTTATAGTTTTCAAAATTCCCATAATAGTTTCCAAAAGTTACTTCCTTTATAAACTATCTATCCTTCCTAATA
The DNA here is from genome assembly GCA_916618145.1 of Emmelina monodactyla. Taxonomy (NCBI): domain Eukaryota; kingdom Metazoa; phylum Arthropoda; class Insecta; order Lepidoptera; family Pterophoridae; genus Emmelina; species Emmelina monodactyla. Next base: position 10,085,459 of record OU745302.1, on the reverse strand, counting down.
AGCGTAACCTCACCCTTATTCCTAGTTCACCTTACATTGCAATTCAAGGGTCAGATTCAATGTACATAGAGGCAGAATGCCCGAAGTTCAACTCCCGTTATCTCTGCGAGAGGTCTTCGAGCTACAACACCCGTCACCATCCTGACTGCATTGAGCAGCTTATCTCCGAGCAGCAGATCGCAGCATCCTGCCAGCTGACACGAGTCATCCTTTCCAGCGCAGCAATGGAGCAGCTAGATGATAGACACTATACTCTTTACTACCCTTCGCCTACCAAGGTCAAACTATCCTGCGGTTCAGAACAGTACGAGATCCTGCGAGGCAGCTACCTGGCCATCATTCCACAGGGTTGTCTCCTGCAATCACCTGAATTCACCCTCGTGAACAGCAACGATCGCATCAAAGGTCACGTGCTACGTATCATGAACATACCTAAAATCTTCGAGAACTCATCTCATGATATGCCTATTCATCTCAACCTTATAAACCTAGAAAATCTGCATTCCATTACATCAGAAATATCTCTTCAACATCCAGTGAAAATTAAGGAAATACCTAATGACACCCTGTATCATACAACTATTCCAATGTACACCATCCTGTTGGGTGTAGTAATAGTAATAATTATAATTACATTACGGAAGTTTTACCTAAGATTTCAGAAAAAGAAAGATACAGATTCACAGGCAGCCCCAACTGAAGTTCACCCTAAAAGGAGGATAATCAAGGACATCAAAATTCAACCGAATGAGTTGTCAGCGACATTCTCGAAAACCATTCTCAAATAGTCGCTGAGCTACGGGGGGAGGTGTTACATAGCTACCTACCACGGATACCGCACCGATGGCGCAACCTCAACTTCAACATGTTTTTCACACGTGTCAGGGAATCGCCGACGCAACAGAATTGGAAACTGACTTGCAGCGTCGCATCGTATTCAGATTGTACCTAACATCGGTCAATTGCACTCTTACTTAGATGTAATTTAATTGTAATTTTAACTTTAAATAAAACTTTATAACTCCAAAATCTTTTTTAAAAGTATCCTCCGGCTGTAGAAATCGTAATTAGCGTCCAATAGTCGTGACAATAACATTTTGCCTATGCATGCACATATGTACCTCTACACCCCGAAAACGGTTGGTAGAACTTTTAAAAGCCAGATGAATGAATGACAACTTTTTAAAATTCTTTTTTTATTTTTCCAGATGAATCAATTTCCAGATACACTAAAACCAAATTTTTAAAAAGTATTTTTATGTTTCCCATATTCTCATAATCCAGATATAGTTATACCAGATTCTCGGAATACTTTTTTGTATCCCATCGTACTATTTTCCAAATAAACTATTACTAAATTTTCATAATCCTTTTATTTTGTTCCCATGCAATCTTCAAATATTCCTGATAAAATGATATGATATTCGGAATATTAAAATGCGGGATTAAGATAGGTAACCCACTGCTGGACATAGTTAATTGGGATGGATGGTTAATTCTCACCGTGCCTGCTAGACTCTGGTTTGCAATCACTTTAGTATGAATGGCAGCTTATTCATTTCCAAAATACACAGAGCACGATCACAAAATATATTCATGTATTTTTTTCATGACCATACTAAAAGTACATCGATTATAAGTAACATCGATTATAAGTAACATCGATTATACAAAAACGTTCTTCGAACAAAGCCAATTTGCGAGTCTCCTATCGCTCTTAAAGCTTAGAAAAACTTCTTCCAGAATGCCTACTGCCTAGTCGAGAACTAAAAGCAATCAAAACTCGTCAATAAGTAGTCGTTTACATGACCGATGTTCAACTGTTTGTTTGTTATATGAAAAAAGTTGCTCGACTCAGTCGTAAAGCGAAAACTTAGTCGATGGTCGACGCGTGTTCTTTTGTTTTTGTGACCAAACTTACTCCGTGTGACGCGAATGTTAAATATGTCATGGATTTTATAAGTTCTATTTGTACTGAAAAAAAAGATATACGTAAGTTACCTCCAAGTTTTCAAACTGCATATATGCATTTTGGTGTTTAGTTTAACATCAATTATCAACTTTTTTTTAATCCGAGATATATTTTTTACAAGGTATCTTCCAAATTCATCAAGACTAGGTCAAGCAAGACACAGTTCATAGTCCATAGTATAATAATACAATCCAGAGAGCCAGTATATCAAGTGAATGGTCCCATCGCCTGTGGGTCAGTGTTTCGATAGGTTTCTGTGTAGCTGTATCAATAGGTAATGTAGGGAGATAGGGCACGGGACACCGGCACTTGGTGTTGTTGACACCGCACCGTAGATCCTGTGGAGGGCCTGGCCGTGGAGAGGTAAATGTAGAGGCGGTTTTTAGGCCAAAGTTATAAAAAATAATTAAATTTTGTATTAGTAAACCGAGCCAGCGTGGTGGATTACGGCTCAAACCCTCTCGCTAACCGAGAAGGAGGCCTGTGCTCAACTATGGGACATATAACGGGTGTAAAAAGACCACTTCCGAAGCCTGAAACCATGTATTCTTGGGCCTCAATAGTAACTAAATTCATTAACAGTATACCCAGAAAACTCGATTTAAAAAAGTTATTAAGGATTGAAAAGTCATATTCGCCGCTTGAAATCATCGCTTACACACAGTGGCGGATTTACAGATTTGCCGCCTCTAGTTTTTTTCTGTTTTTTCTATATTTCACTTTAGCTTATGTCCACGTCTCGAGATACTATGGCCAAACTACAAATATTAAAACGCAAATGGCCCAAAACCCATAGGAAATAATTGTATTGATTTAATTAAAATATATTTAAATGAAGTTAAAAGAAGTTTTATTCAGATGATTTGTAGGAGGTATTAATGAATAGAAAATAGATAGAGTTTACAGCATCTTTGTTGGAATTCCGAAGAGTAATTATATTTTACTAATCTATGATCGTCGGTAAAGAATTATACAAGGTGGCTAAAAATGAACCGCCCCAAGAAATTGTTTTTAGGGGCCTCGTGTTAAGATTAATCTGAAATACCCCCATGATCTTGCATAATCTTCGAGTTACGATTATGTTTAAGATTTTCAAAATTGTTACTTGAATAATTTGGCCAATTGCTTAAAAAATAAAAGGTTTTCTTTATTGCTCTTATCGCTTCTAAATCTTTTCGAATTGCGCTTTTATGCATAAATTAATCAGCCTAATGAAATTAATTGAAGTTACAGTTGATTTTGCAAGAAAGCTTTAAAAATATTAACTCAGAAACTACGCAAAATCGTATAACATACATCGAGGTGTTTCAGGTAACACTCAACACTAAGAAGCAAAAAAAATTTTGCACGTCACTTTTCTGGCCACCCTTTGTAACTTAATAGCAGTATTAATTGTGTTAAGACTACGTATCATGAAAGTTGGTAGACGCAGTTTTTGGCTCAACAGTTTTGGCAGATGTTGCTACTGCCATAGTGTCCATTTCATAGGAGCATAAAATACCGTTCATTCAGTACTATCAAAAATGCTGCCATACCATGACTGTAATAGCCGCTACCGCACGCGAACGTGTAAAGTATTTCGTTGTTTAATATTAAATTCATAGATTGTACCCGCGTTTAATATTTTTTTAGATTTGCACCGATTATCCATGCCCTAACTGCTTTAGCAAGGCTTTAACATAGACAAAAGCAATAAAAAATAATCCAACAAGATAATTAATAACTTTGGAATGTTATAATGTTTAAAAATGGAGATGGAACACTCAAAAGGGCTTGAAATTACTCGCAAAATTTTAAGACAATTTTTCTCAATGTATGTTTTTGACAAATAAAAAATAGAAGCAAATCTGCCGCCCCTTAGAATCTGCCTAACAAAACAAATTCAAAAAGATAATAAATAACTTTACTTTGGAATATTATAATAAGTTAAAAATGGAGATAAATGACACTCAAAATGTCTTGAAATTACTCACTTGTAAAATGTTAAGACTATTTTTCTCTGTTTCTATGTTTTTTATAAAAAAAATAGAAGCAAATCTGCCGCCCCCTAGAATCTGCCGCCCTAGGCTCCAGCCTACTCAGCCTAGTAGTAAATCTACCACTGCTTACACATCAACTGTTGGTTCAAGTGCGATTATTTACCTTGCAAATTAAATTAAAACACTATTTAATTAGAAATCATCGCAAAATCTGATAGTATAAATGCAATTTTGTACAATTACGTAAAAAAAAAATATTTTTTTTGTAATCATAAAAAAAATTTTTTTAGCTCAAATCGTATCAAGTACCCTTCCAGCAATACCCAGTTTTCGTTTTCGGAAGCAGTTCTTTTACACCCTATATAGGCTATTTATTTATTTATTAGTAAATAGAGGATTATTGTAAAACATGGTCATGAAGTTTAAGGTTTGTTACATTTAATGAGATAAACTATTTATATAGTTACATTTGCGCAGTAATATGTAAATTATTGATGGCACGTATATTTTGCCTTTAACCTATACGTGTCTTTACCAAATGAGTTCTAAGAAATTAAAAGAATATTATCCAGCTACAACCACATCCATTTGATTCGTTCATCAACAAGCACTCGAGTTGAAGTCGGTGATATCAGATGCAGGTCGTCAGCTGACGGTGCGATATCCCCTCGTCGAGATTCCCCCCCCCACCTCCCTTACAGTTCGTATACAGTATAGATACGTGAGTGATCAACCAAGACAAGTTGCAGTCTCGGGTTCGATTGGTCAGGGAAGTTATGTATTGGCCAGTCTCAATATTCCTACTAAAGTTACCAAACTGCTTGTTTGGTTTTCGTGCCGTGTTTCGGTAACTGTCATATCAACAGCTATGTAGCATGGTTTATTGAGAAGCAAAAAATGGTAAAACGTCACCCACACGTCACCATAGTAATACAAAGAACTAGGCGTATAAAGTTAATGGATAACTGAGATTGACCGTAAATGGATTATATTCTTGAGTTGAGTAAGTACGGGTAAAGAAAATTATATAGCAAGGATATAGTAATGAAGCCGTTTACAACTCGTTAAAAGACTGCTAATGTAATTACCACATTGTAAATCTGAGTAGGCTTTCCAAGTTGTCCTTGTCGAGTTAAATTTAAGTTCAAATAGTTAAACTCATATTTGCGCTCTGCTTTATTGTAGGTAAAATATAAAAAATTAAGGCCCACAACAAAAAGCGCTTCGCTTTCGCCTACTATATAAAAGTCTGATAAACAAATAACACTAAAAGAATAAAATTCTAAAACTGGAGTATTCAGAGATAACTTAAATGCGCCGTCCCAATCTTAGATCTACGTAGAAAGGTCTCATTCAGCCCTGATGGAACCAACTCCGTAGAGATATTATCTCGATTAAATTTTGCATGTCTAATCGACAGCAATTTAAAATCAAATTTGTTTCTACTTAAATCTAAGATCTAGTCTTTTTGCAGAGTTTTAAAGAGTATTGTTTTAATGGGTAACCACTCTGTGGTTTCATGGTTGCTTAATCAGAGCAAAACTATTTTACAAATGATTAAGAAGATTGCAGGTTACCTATACACTTATAAACAAACAAATAGGTTAGTTATTTAGATGTTATTCGACGTTGCCCTTTTGTTCCCGAAAAAGCGCACACGCGTTTGTGTTGCCTCCATCTAAAGCTCCGGCAACCTTTTATGTAGTACGCTGTCCGTCAGGGGCAGGGCGGTGTAATTTTTCTCTTTTCGTCGATAAATCATTGTCAGGACTCAGTTGCATCGACGTCCACCGACAGTTACTGGCCACTCCGGCGCCCGATAACTGAATTAGGGATGCGACGCGGCATTCGCAAGTGCAGGGTTTTTAAATAAATAAAATACCAGATCTAGCCTTCTATTAAGCGTGTTCAGTATTTGCAAGGATTAGATTAGGTGCCTATGATATGATCTTTAGAAAGACTATTGACTGCTTTTAATTAAAATAATACTGATATAATTAAATAAAATATTTAAATAAAATTTACTACATAGGCTTGGACTTAAAATAACTTCGGTAAACTACAAGTTAATTAAATTGTTGTTTACCGGGTTAGATGTAGCAAAAAGCTGGAAAGTAACCAAACGATATACTGTAACTTGAAATTAAACTCATTTTAACGACTGAGACATCTCAGTCTACCCGTGACCACGGCATTTGTAAAAATGTCGAAACGTCGGAAAATCAAAAATAATAAAATAAACGCGTAAAACCCGTTAAAATGAGTTTAATTTCAAGTAATAATAATCGCGTAAATCTAAGAAGTGATATACTGTAACTCAAATCAAGCTTTATAACAATCCTAAATATGAGTCTGAGCTGTACTAGCTAATATGGAGTGAATCACAATTACACTTCCCACTTTTTAACTATATCATTTTATTTGTCACTGACTAAAGAACTGTTGAGTACCTCTGCCAGCCCTGCAGTGAATTAATTTGATTGTAAACTCATCGCGGGCGGCGGGAACATCGGCCAGGTAATAAAACAGACGGTTTACTGCCAGCAGCGGGGTGGAGTAATTACTATTGTGATGCACCTATCGTTGCAAATATCTGTTCATCGATGATGTGCCCTAAGAAGAAGTAATAATATAGATTAAATTGTAATTGAGTAATTGATTTGTCAGCTGCACTAATTGTTACCAGAGCAGCTTAGAAAAGATCACAAGATTCTATGAAGAGAACAGAGTAACTAGTAGATGGTTATTTTGTTATACTGTCAAGTTTGTCAAGCGTGTATTGTATCGATTAGTCTCTCAAAAAAGAACGGTTCTAAATAAAAAAAGTTTATTTATTTTCCTCGTTTAACTGAAAGATTAACTTCCTCGAATAACTTTGCTAAAAGCTTTTCTAGCGTAGAAATATTTTACAAAAATTAACTTAAAAGGGATTTAATATTGAACAAGCTTTTTGTATTTACAATAATAATAACAATAAAGATTCTGGAGGATTATTAAAAACTTGCTTAAAAATACGAACGTACTTTCCAAACGTTTCTACTTTAACCAAGCCATAATTAAACAGTAGCATTATAATGAAAAGAGATTCCATCTGCATCTACGTTAAGTTAGTGGTATTGTTACAGGTTGTGTTACACCAACTTGGCAGTATGTTGGTGAAGTGTCGTCTCAATGCGTACATTTCATTTGGATGTGACAACAGTGCGCGGCTCCTTCTAATTGAAACCAAACAACGGAAAAGGATAAAGCTGTGAATCGTAAGTGGCTTTCTATCCACGTTCGTTTAACTCCTGCTTTTGCTATCCTCGTCCTGCTATATATTGTATATGTTGCGGCTAATACCCGAAGTGCGGCTACACCTAGTTTTAGGCGGTTAGAACATCAATAGGTTAGGTTAGTTAGGTTACTTTTTTGATACCACCCAGAAAAAGGAGTCCCGCGTGGCGGGACTCCGTCGACTCATGATTGAAGCCAGTTTTTGTATACATAGGATAATTTTTTTTTTTACAGTTTTCCATATAAAAAACACTTCTAACCGGCTAAAACTAGGTGTAGGCGCACTTCGGGTATTAGCCGTAACATATATAAATCGCATCAGATTATCATTATACATAGTATAAATACAAGTCGCTAATTGTGTCTGTTTGTATGTTTGGCCGCTAACTCCTCCTAAACCAGTTGAGGGATTTTAATGCGGTTTTCACCATCCTTTAGGTACTTTTTCATTTAAATTTGTAAATAAAGAACAATCGGTTTTTTTAAGTTGGCCAAAAATCAATGTTTCGTGAGCAAGTCGGTCAAAATTACACCATTGCGAAGCGTGGGCGGGTCGCTAGTATAAAATAAAAGAAAGAAAGTTAACATTAGTTCGTATATTAAATGCCAAATATTAAAGCAAGAGTGTTAAATTTTTTGTTCAGAAACTCTGATTAATTCTTACTAAAATAGTTAGAGCCCACTTTTGAACACTTTACAAAAGTTGCGAGCTATGAGACTTTGTTTAAAGTAATATTTAATCACTGGGTATATCAGGTAGGTACTTAATAAAGTTCTTCCAATATTAATTATTGGTTTTTGTTTCACCGAACCGAACTTTTTAATCTTGAAACTTGCTCCTGTAATCTTCTTTATGAACTTTAATTAGATTGCAAACTCACCTGTTTATACGAAGTCGAATTACACTTGCTTTCATTAGAGGCTGATTTGGAACTTCCTCTACATTAATAAAGGTCGACTATTAGCTTTAATGAGACCTACGAGAGCTGTTATTAACTGCATCTTTCAATTAATCCTCAATTGCAATAGCTGAACGAAGGTTAACATTTTTACTTTACAAATTACTCAGTGATAGCTGTTTTAAATGAACAAGTGTAGAACCACAATCCAAACCCGTCTAAAGAAACGAACTCTACGTAAACGAATGCCGGAATAGAAAACTCAATGTATTCACAGGAAATAGGAAAGCAAGGAAATGTACTTACTGCTTGTCCAAACTTAGGCAAACTTTGGTTAGAACGTAATGAATAAAAAACTTTATTTCTGTTAGCTAAGTTAGGGCTATACAATTGTACGCTATTTTATTAGGAGACCTGGGTAAGGAACAATCTTTAGTAGTAATAGTTTATCTACTTAGATAGGAACAATATACAGAATGTTAAGGCTATTTCAATTTGATATTTAATCATATAACATATTCTTATCAAGTAATCGTTATGCGCGCTACGGATTAGTGCTAAATGACTTTATACAGTACATATTTCAACACTACCTAAGCACACACTAAAATCACACAAAACACGAAAATGCATAAAACATTCATTCATCATAGCACTGTTGTCGTAACTACATCAACAAAGTGTAATCTAATACTTAATTTTGTCATTAATGTAGTAACGTATGTGAAACATACTCGTATGTATTTTTTTTATATTGCACTAGTTATTGCTATTGTCAACATTTGGGCCTAAAGGTTTCTGCAGATAGCATTGGAATTACCGCTTTCACACCGTGTTTCAGGGGTGCCGACAGTACAGGACAGTAGTACCATAATACAATATAGAGAAAAAAAAAATTTTGAATTATTATTTTTACCCATCTAAAATATCAAATTATCAATATGCTGAGCTAAACAAAAACAATTTTATTTTATTGGAAATTCTACAAGAAATTGCTGGCTAAAGTTTGTTTCTCTAAGTTATTATTCCCTCGAAAAGTTTATAAACAATTTGGTAGTAATTTAGAGATAAGCACAACATCTGCATAGCTACTAAATCTTTGTTAAAAAGTTGATAAAAGGCAGTGGGCCAAGTGGTAACCCTGTGGAGACCCGTTGTTAACTCATTCATGTAAATCGCCCATCGATACCGACGGATCGCGTTCACGTGTGCATTTTAGTATAATGCGCTTATTAATATTCAGAATTATTGTCACTGGTTACATATAGAGCTTCCATTCGAAATATTAAACGCCATAGTGAGGAATAATTGTAACCATTTAAATATGAACATAAAGGTGATAGATGTTTGTTTGTCTCATCTACTGCTTGCAAAACGTATATACTGCTTGAATATCTTTTTGTATTTTTAATTACAAAACTAAAAATTAAAACTATAAAACTCTAAACTTGGCCTATATTTATAAACACCACAATTATTTCTCCTGAGTTAAAAACTAATTACTCTCATTTTTAACGCCTTATAATCCCGTTCAAAATATTTAATTATCAAGTAATCATCGCGTACTTTAAGTAACGAAGGTCTAAAGAAATTATGCTTTTTATAAATTATTTTAAAGGTTTTTTCTCTCTTTTTATAAATATATTTGGCTGAAATGCAAATTTTCTAGTGGATTTTTATTTCAATAAATAATAATAAATACTTAATCTTTTTTATTTCAATAAAAATACTGGCCTAAAATATATTTTTAAACGGCGGCGTATATCTTTCAGTTTAATATCGCACCCGTTTAGTTCTTGTTATTTTTACTGATACCAAACTGAAGCGTGTTTCCGTTTCATTATTCATTTAACTCTATTGCCGGTACGTTGGTTTCCGTACAAGCAGATACACTCGTGGTCACTAGAAAAATTGCTTATTCTCTATGCCAGTACACTTCCCAGTGACGCCGGTGTCTTCATGTATTATTAATCCTTCCTCCGTCGCCCGCTTCATAGAACCAATATATATTTAAACACTAGAATGTAATGTGAGTTTCTTAAAAGCTTCGCAATGGAAGTTGTAACAGTTTTAAATTGGATCGCGTTGGGCTTAGAGGTGCTTTTATTAAAAAAGTTGCGGCGTGTTCCACGTTGTTTGTTTCAATTTTTTACTTATGTAGTTGTTGGTTTTTTGTTAGGGATAATTTATATCTACTTTTTGAATTTGAGTGATCTACCACGATTGCTATGAAAGAGAACTTAATTATTTTAGTTAACAAAGCCGCTAGATAGTTAGTGTTTTGTTTGTTTGCTTGGCTCGTTGTCGTCGGCGGCGGATAGATGGCGCCCTCCCAGCACCTCCGCCTGCCGCACGTTGTCTGGTAAGGCGTCGTCGGCCACATCTGGCATCAGCAGCGTTGATAGACCCGCCAGGATTGATATCAGTGCTATCAGCAGTGTTGGCAAGCCCTCCATGTATTGTGTCTGATTAAAATATACGGTATTTGATATAGTATGAACAAAGCAATTGGTATCTGGTGTAAGCGATCATTTGGTATAATTTTTTGGTAATTACCTACTGAATAAGTTAAAAAAGTTTTACGAATATCTAGTATCTTCGAGTCTTAAAATTCAAATCTCCCATTACATGAACCTATCCTTCTTCTAAATTTGCTTTTTAGCTTTGTCTAGCAGAAATTGCTTGTAGTACCTAATAAATCCACCTTTTGCAGTCTTGTAACAATTGTATTTGTATCCAATTTAAACTAAGGAATTAACATTATTTTACTTCAACTCTACTTACCAGTAATGGGGTCATGGGTGCTACAACAGATCCTATTCTCCCTATTGCTGAGCATAGTGAATGCATTGCGTTCCGTGAGTATGTAGGAAATATTTCTGAAGTATAAATATACACTGTAGAAAACGTGAACGTGGAAGTGAACCTTCCAACAAAATACAACCCCGTTGATAACCATACAATACCTGAAACAAATATTTAAATAAACAATGAAACAGTAAAACAGTTAAAGAATTCACGTATTACCTTTTTACTTACTTTTAGGTATGAAGGGTTGAATAATACATAATACACCGGCTCCCATGAAAGAGATAAAAAGTGGCTTTTTTCTTTGAAACCGTTTCAATGCATAAACCATAGCAAAACTTGCAGGGATGTCAAATAAAGACATAATCCCGAAATTAAGGTATTTATTCCCAGCTAATGACACTACATTAACCAGTAATCCAAAACATGTAAACGTACAAGATATCCACCAAATCACACAAATTATGAACCGCTTTAATACAATCTTTGATTTGAAAGTGTCCCTTAAGGGCGAATCCGTTGGCCCTTTTTCTTCAGTCTGAATATTGTCAAGCATTTTTTGGTCTAATTGGATGTGATTATTTTTGGCCATTTTACGAAGAAGTTTTATGGCTTGCTTTTTCTTTCCTTTGCTGAGTAGCCATCGAACGCTTTCATTCATGACAAAGCAATATAGTATAAGGAGAAGTGCTGGAGTGTATATAGCTATTAAAAAGTGTCTCCAGTACGGTACATAATATGCAATGACAGACATTGTCACTCCACCAAAAGCGTATATAATACTCAGATAGATCTGTTGATTAAGTCGGTAGTTACTATGAACCAGCTCTACACCTGTAAAAAATCAAGAGCTTAAAGGCTTTTATCGAAAAAGTTCAAAAGTTATTGTATTCTCAAAGTATTTATAAACTTGTCCAACTTTTACAATAAAGCTGTTGTCTACCAAAGAACAGCGTGTAAAATTCTAGGTATACATGAGTGCCAATTCAATGTGTGTGATAGTGTATCAGGCAGCCAAACGAACGTTTCCGGGTGCAGTCCTGTGCCAAAATACATTTCTACCTTCTTTTTATGGTTGTTAGTTGTATCAACCTACGCTCACATATTTACGAGAGGATATTGTTAGTTTAGACATTGTGTTTTTTTCATCTAACGTATTATGTTATCATCTTTGATAATTGATTAGGTAAAATTAGTAGGTTTAATTAAACTCACTCATTATGAATGCCGGAGAACAATTATCTCCAATGAAAGCTTCTAGAAATTCAAGTAGAATGAACATTGTGTAAGTGCTAGCGAATGACTTGAATATTCCGAGCATGCCGCCTGCAATTCCGGCTAGTATCAATGCTTTTTTCCTTCCAATCCTGAAACAAAACGCGTCTCTCTTTTTTACCTTATAAAACAACCCTTCATAGAGTTTTAAGTTTACTTACTTATCAGACAATAGTCCTTGGAAGAATAGTCCTATCATAAGTCCGAGACTGTGAACTGTTCCCACGAATGTTCGTTTCCAATCTTGACATGCCAGTTGGAACTGAAATAAACCGGGATAATGACGTTCAGACATAAGTATTAATAGAAGTTAAGTTTATTACTTCGGAAAAAGAAGTGACAAGCGTCTTTCAGCCATATTTTCTTATCTGTATATACTTTACCAAAAACTTGAGTGCTTATTTTCACAAATGTTCGTTAAAATTCGAAGATATTTGTTGCTTTAATCATTTCGGGTTTCAATTAAATATGCAGCTGTAATTGCCGCTGCAATCAAATACTTGACATAGGCTAAGATTTGACTACATTTAGCACGTGTCTGAGGTCCTTTTCGTAGGTGCTTTTCGTAGTTGTATAATTAATTAACTGCTACCCAACTCCTTATTTAAGTAAGAGGCAGAAAAGAGTATCTTTTAATTATTTAGTTTTGAATACCTCCGCAGCAAATGTTCGATCATCTTTATAGATCCAACTGCGGCAGGGTTCTACTGAGGTTTGCTGGAAGTGTTCAGGCTGGCAGGTTGCATTTCCCAGGGTCGGGTATTTGTAGCAGTTGCGGTAGGCGCGGGGGGCGGTAAAGTTGTACCAGGGGGCGGCAAATGACGGCGCGGGGGACTCGCAAGCTTCTACCGTGCACCTGTGCACACACTTTATTTACACGTTGCTTTGCAAAGTTCGGTTTTGGAATGGTTTTATTGCTTTTTTTAATTTGTAAAATCATGGTAAATCATAGCAAAAGTGTACGTACAAAAGACAAAATTGAGGTAATAAAGTTTATATGAGGTGAGAAGTGTTTTTATAAAAAGGAATAAGTTTGTAAGTTGCAAAGATTTTAAATAGTAGCCAAATGATAGTTTATTACTAACTAAGTAACTAATAGCTAACCTGTATGGCACCACATCTGTGATGAAAATATAATTGGCACTATGCATTGCATTATTAAAAAAGGCAAATCCTAATAGAAGTATTGTCTTCACTTGATAATGTCCAAAGCGGCCAAACTTGAACAACACTTCTTCTAAATGCACACTTTTTTCATCTCGCGCACTCATACTATAAAATTCATCAAGTTGATTTGATTATAAAGGCTTTATTCAAAATTGGCGCGTAAACTAGTCACCATTGTGTTTTATTGCGTTGTTTACATGTTTCGGCACTTTATCACAACAACACTTGACACCGAATGAGTGTTACAAGATGGAGACCCTTTGCTAAAAGGTTTTATTTCGGATCTCGGCGGGTCCGAAGTCTGCGAGTGCGGGAACATCAATGGATGGTTTCCGCCTAAGGAACTAGGTCCGGGACCCTAAATTATATAATCTAAGTAACAACCAACGTCCCATTGACACTATTTTAAGAACAGCGTGGGGAACAATGGGGCGGCAATGAAATCTGATAAAATACTTTAAAAATAGTTTTAGAAAATTATTCTCTATGCTATTGCTAGATAATAAAGTAAAATATTATAAAACGCAATTCGAATTTTATAGAAAATACTTGGAGCATCGTTTGTAACCTTGTTACGAATTATTGACCGGTTGTTTGTTTTGATCTTGTAGTCCCAGTTATGTGTCCCGGGTATGTGTCCTGACAAGGTTAATATGGAGGTTTTTTCCCGAATAAACACATGTTAAATGTAAACTTCATTTTGTTATAGTTCCGAGTAGACTTGAATAATTGTTAGTAGTAAAATTTCAATATTTGACTGCCCGAATGCAGTTTCTTAAACTAATATATCTTACTATTTCTTTCATATGCTTCCCCAAGCTCTAAATATATAATTAACCCGGAGAATACATCTAATTCCTGAATATCCATGCAAATAGTTCCTCTGTGGTTTGTAATACACAGATGTAGATCCTCCAAATTAGTCTCAGGCATAGGATTTGCCTAATTACCTACATTTCGCTCAATAATACAATCTACGTACGGCAGCTTAGTTCACCGGAGGTAATTTCAAATACAAACTTTAATACACGAAAGTTATTGTTACAGCACAATGTCAAAGTTATTATAAGAAAACGGCGTTCAATTTTTTTTATTGGTAATCATCTGACTCCTGAAATATTTCCGTGCATATATTTAAACCTGGATGAAGTTTAAATCCGCAAGTGGAAGTTCAATGTTGTATTTTGATAAAAATCTAATATAGAGTTGAGTTCATACTTGGCACCTATAATTAACGATGGAGTTACCAACTCTAGTTCCTCCGCAATCAGGAACGCAATTAAGTTCAAAACAGCGCTGACAATTTCCTATCACGATTTATGTTTTTCCTTTGCCCAATAAATTTAGGAACTCCAAAAACAGTTTTAATTACTACAACTATGCTCACAAATACAACATCGACGTAAAACGATCTACAAGACAGTGTATAAAGCCTCTGTTTAAACAATAATCGAGCCGGCAACGTTCATTCTGGAGCAACGGGAGTGACGGCGAGAGCTCGACAAATATTAGTCCTCCGTTAATTAAACTGATATCGCCTGCTGTCTCCCGGAAAAATATATACCGACCAGTGATCGACCGGCAATGTACCGCGTTGATTAGTTTGTGTAGACGACGGAAAAATAGAAGTGTTTGCGGAACTCTAATGAAGGGATGTGCCACGTTTATTGTATTGATGCAAGAACTTTTATAAACGCAGTTAATAAAACATTGATTAAGGAGGATAATAGGTTTTTTATTTAGCTGAAAAAATATGATTCCCAATCATTTGAGTTGTAACTTTTAATCATTTTTAGAAATGAAGAAACCTTTTCTATATTTAGCTAGATACTTAGTTCGAGCATTTCAAT
This sequence comes from Emmelina monodactyla, assembly GCA_916618145.1. NCBI lineage: Eukaryota > Metazoa > Arthropoda > Insecta > Lepidoptera > Pterophoridae > Emmelina > Emmelina monodactyla. The sequence goes on along the minus strand of OU745302.1, from coordinate 10,070,233 downwards.
TGTTTCTTTACGCATATTAACTTTATACCATAATTAATTGTTTATAACAATTTACTGCGCATCTGTGTACGCTTTTTAGATATTTAAGTTCATAATGGACCGTTTTGATAGAAACATGATAGCATCATTAATTTTAGATGACTATTTCTCCATTAAATGAGAAAGACTGAAGAGAGTGAAAAGTAATTAATTGTACCTGAAGATTACAGTCTTCGTCCTTTGTTGTTTAAAAGAGACATTTTGATATTGTGTCTCGTCTAATGGAGATCTCTGTTTAGGTAAGAATTGAGACTGTTTGAATTTATAGAAGTTTTCGTATAAAATTCCCGTATTTATTAGAAAACAAAGTTTCTTAAGTTTTCAGTTTGGTAAGTTTTCTAGGGTATACTGGCTTCTTGAACATTATTATAAAAATATAGAAAATCTTTTGAATAAAAGATATTTATGATTGTTGGAGATGAATTTTTACCTAAGTTTACTAAAAAAATATGCCTTTCTAGATTATAAAAAAAAACTATTTTTATATTCAAGATTTATTTTATAAGTAAATTATGTTGCTCACCTTTAATTATTGTAAATCTGAAATACCTTTCCAATATTTAAAAGCGAGCTTGATTTTTCCATTAACATAAAATTCATTTTGTACCTTTGATAGGTACAAAATGAATTGAGCCAAAAGCCAACGGAGTTGAGCCAATTATTTTAAAAGGTTTTATAAAATTTTAGTTTATTCTCATATATTTAAAAGTAGGACACCAAAAATCGCGCCAAAAAAACTAGTTCATTTTACCCCCCGGTTGTCCTGAAACATAATTCTAAATTTCCATTTAAAGTCCGTCCAATAATCGCATCAGATTTCCATTGGAGGCAATATTTCAGCTGCTCGGCGACGTATTATTCTCTGATAACTTTGTTGTTGTTAAACAAAGTGTTTGTTATAACAGCTCGCGATGATTCCAATCTGATAAATTTTATGTTTCCCATTCGCGACACTTCGGTAAATAATGGCGGATTTAACATTTAGGAGGAGATAAGCTACGTTTTATTATGAAGGGCCGAACGCCACACAGATATAGGAGGCTGTCAAAATCTTGATTAACAGTTTTTTGTTTATTTTAGAATTAGGTTAATTTAATTGTAAGTTTGTTGGGAAGTATTTTTGATTGAAAGGTTAATGTTAGATAAATGGAATGATAGTTCATTAAAGGTAAGCCATGATCAATCAATAATAAAGAAATAATTCAGAGGCTTATTATTAATAACTAGAGGCCGCCCGCGACTCCGTTTGCGTGGAAGTCGGTTTCCCGTGGGAATGAGAAGTATTCCTGCGGTAAAAAGTACCCTATGTGTTATTCTGATGTATAACCTATATTACTGCAAAGTTCCATCCAAATCCGTCCAATAGTTTTTACGTGAAAGAGTAACAAACATCCATACATCTTCACAACTTGACATACTCACAAACTTTCACATTTATAATATTAGTAGGATGTGATGCGCTTTGATATCAATAAGGCGCTCAATTAGCATATTAATTTAAAGGTTTTAGAAAAAAATACAAAATGTAGTAGGTGCTTTCGTAAGGCAATAGAAATATTCTTTTGGGTGAACATGATAAACATGAAATCGTTATCGTGACTTTGTGTGTTGTATTTTGGTTTTTGTGACGAATGAAAAATAACTCTACAAACATATATTCAGGTGCTTAGAGAAAGATACTTTCTCACAATGAATCCTTCGAATTTCTCAGAAGAAACCTTTCAGTTTGGATTCTCAAGCACAAATATTCTTTATAACATCGTTATTTTTTTAATATTTGTTAACCAAAAATAAAAATACCTCAATCATTTTTCATCCAGCCGTTTATTAATTGCTTCCAAGAACCAAACAATTCCAGGCCACTCTTAGTAATTATCTGTTACAATATTAATTTCTCCGGAGCTAATAGAAAAGTGTCAAAAACTGTGAAAGGTTAATCTCCCGATCCATTGATTCCAGCGAGAGCCATTGAAGCACGAGATCGCGTTATCGATAACTTCTCCAACACTATTAATTACTAGAAAAGATTGGAAACAGGCCAAAGAATCAAAGTTTAAGGATTAGAAAATAATCGCGGCTTCACAGTTTTCTTAGTTATCAAAAAATGGAATGGTCTATGTTTGACTGATAAGTTAAAAGCTTTTTGATTATTAAGATAGTTTTATATATATGTTTTATTTACCTTTTTAAACGAAAAAAATTAGCACTTTGGGCTTCAACTAAATCAAATGCTGAACCAAGATAACATTATGATAATCTAAGCTGTAGTAAAGTTTCCATAAATTACTTAGAATTTTTGTTTTTTTTTACATTCCCTTATTAAAATTTGCCTAAAGTGAAATATTTTTTTAAGAGATACCTATTTTTATAGTAAAAAAAAAAACATAATAATAAAAAATAAGTAATAATAATGGTCTACCAACTTTGAGTTAACAAAAATATATGCAATAAATGTGGTTACAAAATAGTATATTAATTATAACCTACATCAATAAATGTATAAAGTGTGTATAATAAATGAAAAATAAAGCACTTATTTAAAACATTGCCGTCAGTACCTATAAAAAATTAACTAAAAATATAACCCTAATTGCAGATCACCAAAAATCTTATAAAACAGATCCCAAAATGTAAGTCTTCGTCTCGATGGGCGATTGCTAAGAGTCATATTGACGTTGATATTCAAGTAATATAGAATATCTTTAGTTACTGGTTCCCACTTGACTGGAAGTAAATTAGTTGTTTGTGGAGTTGGGTTTCTGAAACAAAACTGTATGTTAATTTTTTTTATAACAACTTTACAGTATTTTTGAAATTGGGTCGTGTCTGGGTGTATAATGGTGTGTATCGTTGTGTTGTGCCTCTTAATAAGCACAAGCACTTACTAAGCTTACTTTAGGATACCATAGTCTAGATATGTATTCATTTTATTTTAAATTTATTTACTTACCCGTACTTAGCAAAATTGGTCCACATCGCAGTTAATTGATTTAATATTTGTGCATCTGTAGCTGATATTTCGTCAGTATAATTCGCCATATCAAACAGATAGCTCAACTCATCAGCGTGGGAAGCACCTTCGTATGTCAAATTATCTCTTAACTTTATATAATTTCTGTCACCATCGTGCGAAAACAGGTAAAAGTAGACAGTAGCCCCACTTGTTATGAAATCGGAGAACCTTCTTTGTTGTGGATGTGTGTATATCATATCGGATGCAAAATCTGAAAGTTTTTCTCGCACTTCTTCAGTAATTGGTTCATCACCTAAATAAAAACGTTTGACAATATCTTCTGTGCGTTCCAGTGTATTGTTATCAAAATTAAAATGATTTTGTAAGAAATTACTAATCAGATCCGCTTTAAAAAGTGATGTGGCTTTATTAATGTATTCCTCGATTTTTTCGTTATTTGTGTTCCCAATTATAATTGGCGTATTTTTTATTTTAGGCAAATCTTTTTTAAGAGGATGAACATTGATAATTGATTCTACGTTATCATATTTGTTCTCTACACAGGCTCTTGATACAAAACCAAGCTCAGAACTTGCTTTAACAACATCTGTAATGTTCTGTTTGGATAAATAAGAGAGGGCATCGATAATTGAATCGGTTGGATTATTAAAATATGTTGCTAGTGCCAGAGGTAAACTGTTGTCCGGCTTAGCTAATCCTGGATGACACATTGAGTTACCACTTTGTAATATAGCTTGATCAAATAGCTTTTCTTGTTCAGACATCAAATGAAAGTCAACTGATCTTGCACCTGCACTTTGTCCGAAAATCGTGATTTTATTGTTGTCACCGCCAAAAGCGTGGACATTTCTTTTAATCCAACGTAATGCTGTTGCTTGGTCTTTAAGACCTTGATTACCGGGAACTTCAGGTATATCGAGACACATAAAGCCATAAATACCTACTCGATAATTAATGGTTACAAGTATGACGTCATGGCGAGTAATAAATTTAGGTCCATAGGTAAACTCTCGGCCCGAACCTGCTGCCAAGCTACCACCATGTATGTACACCATTACGGGGAGATTTTTAGCATTTATTTTATTTGGCACAAATACGTTTAAGTTCAAACAGTCCAGCGATCGGATTCCAGGATATTGGACATCTTCACTTTGAGGACATATTTTCTCGTCATCGTATGCTTCAAATATATCCCCGGATTCAGCTACAGGAATTGAAGGCTGTAATAAAAGATAGTTAATTTTTTTATAGACGTGTTCCAATAATTATTTTTCTTACTCACCCCGAAAGGATTGCTTGCATTAACAAATGCATAAGGAATTCCTAAAAACTTATTAAAACCTCCATTTTCATCTGCCGAGCCCCTAAATAATCCGGATGATGTCTCTACCATAAGAGTATTATTACCGCCAGCGTTTCCATTTATAAAGTAAATCGCAAGGAAAATTGCCAATGCTACTACTACTATACAAAATACAGATAATACAAATATTTTCCTTCTATTCACCATATTAAAGTGCTTTTCAATTGAGAACTGTTTATAAAATGAGTTAATCTTTGGAACTCTTAAAGAAAAGAATATCTTAAGAATTTTTATCTGCGGTAATTTTTGATAATATACATATACATTAAATTTAGTTGAGTTGTACAAGTAAAAGCAAAAATGTAGGTAGGGAACATCATTATTATTTATTTTTGTCGACAAAAGGAGTTTCCTCTGTAGATATAGAGTAAATGTAAATGGTGTTTGAAGAAAACTGTTTAGCCAAAAATTGAAAAATTAAGGGTAATAAAATATAAGGCACTTAGTTTGAATGATATGACCTGTAACCTCTTCATAGATTAAGCAAATCATGTTCAGTTCAACTTTTATAATAATTATTGGGATGAATGCAATGAAAATTTGCTTTATAACAACGAATGCAATGAAAATTTGCTTTATAACCGGCCACTTGCTTTGAAAAAACCTATGATCATATTAGTTGGTTAATGCGTTAAATGATAATTAAATCCAAGATATTTCATTTTTTAAAAAGGCGTGAAGCCTATATTGAGTATTAAGTCATATGTAAGTACTTATTATATCATATGTATAAATGAAATTTAAAAAACGTTTAAGTAATGATCGCGTGAATCTAAAAAGTAACAGTTAATAATTTAAAACTTTTATAGCATACAAAGATTTATCTAAATGCAAACTATGAAATTAAAATTTATAGAATAAGAATATTTTTATATTTATCTTACAGTGCATAATTAAATTAACTAAGAATAAGAATTTACCTATGTACAATATTCATATTAATTTTTATTTGACTTTCCCATTAATCGACTAGAACCTACTGTCTGTGGAAACAAGTTTGATTTTATTGTAAGTACATTGCCTTAGCTGAAGATTTTGTTTATACTTCTCTCATATATACCTACGTTTAAGAGTATAAACAGTTGCGAAGTATAATATCGTAATAAGAGCAGAAAACACGAACTAACAAAAGTGGATAGGCAAAAAAACGTAACAAAATGAAACCATCTGAAGAAATTTTATCAGGGTTTATGTTTAAAACAATCTTGTTTACAACAACAGCACAATAATATCCATCTCCATCAATCTCAAAAGTACCCTTATCCCGATAAATATCCACGGTTGGTATTTTTTATCTTAATTGTAATAAATGACATTCAAGATATCAATTGTCTTATCAATAAGAACAGCAAAACCACTTCAAACTATTTTTATTCAACAACTCAGTACCCTGCTGCGTTTTCTTAGTTATCCAAAGTGTCCTGTTAAGAATTATTCGAAACAGAGCAATCTTTCGAATTCTAGTGAATAGTAACAATTGAATGCAGTTGTAGTTCCAGCAGTGGTTATAATAAATTTTTTTTCTGTCAAATAATGTTTATTGGTTGATGCCAACTTGGCGTTTGTTGTTCAGCTTGTAGAACATATCCCAGAAGGACAGCCTCCTCCGGAAGGGTCTGTTGTCCAAGGTCAGCTCCTGGCCGATGTTGAGGAACTTCAGCACCTCGCTGGTCACGGGTTCCCATATCACTGGTAACAACTCTGAGACGGCATCAGGAGTGGGATTACTGGAAGAAAGGGTAATCTTACTGTCAATTCGGACAAAAAAAGGAATAGTTTTAAATTTCGACTTTACAATTATAACAAGAAGGAAAAATTTTAGGGCTTCTTTACCAATTTTGTAGTTACGTAGGCTACTTTTATAAAAGCTATATTTAATTCCAAGAAACTGCGGTCAGACCTTTAAGTAAAATATTTTAGTGACTTTATGAATTAGTCATACTCGTTTACCGATTTGTCTAAACAAGTTTCATATGTGTTTTAGTTAATCAAGTGAACACGTATTTCTCTATGTATACGTTAAAAAAAACCTGAACAGATAATTTAATACAGTAGGAACGCAATATGGATATGACTAATAGTGTTTATCTCTATATTATCATTCAGCAAATTATTTTTTAAATCAGCGCAAAAAAATATTTTAGAAATATAAACAAAATAATAGACAAATAAGGTCTCGTATTTTAATTGTTAGTTTTTTTATATTAATTAATTTTAATATGTTACGGGACAAGGGATATGTTGCGTACAATTAACTATTTTTATAATATCTTAGGCCCAATTGCGGGGAACGTTTTAACCTCCGGTTAGCTAACTAAGAAGTAGTTGTAGGTTGTAATAAGAAGTAGTTGCAATCGATGGTGGCGCCATTTAAACCTGAGTTAGCTAACCCGAAGCTAATCCGAGGTTAAAACGTTCCCTGCAATTGGGCCTTAGTGGGTTTGTTGAAGATAAGGTTAGTTTCAGAGTGTTTATTAAAAATTGTTTTATGTCGAGTGTTGTTTTTTTGTTTAGTAGGATGTATTATATTTTTATATATCTATAAACCACATTATATGTCTATTAAATTGAAAATCAAATACCTCCGTAATAGGCTCATAAATATAAGAAATCGATATCTGTTCAAGTTTAAAGTACAGATTGTAAGCGATTTATCTTTTATCCTGAAGATAGTAATTTAATCTTTACTATAATAGATAGATAAAACCTAACACCGTTGAATACGCTTTTCCTAAAATTCAAATAATCATATTTTTCTGTTTTGCTTCAAAATAAAAGTATAGATGAGAGTTGGTTTGTATTTAAAAATAAAACAGTCGAGCAAACTCTCAGTGGCTTATTTTTAAGGATTAAAATAGAAAGCCTTATAATGTTTGTAAACAGTTTTCGACTTCAGCCAGCTTTTTGGTTTACGGGACATATAAATTTAGATTTTCTAAAATTATATACAATGGCTTATAAAAAGTACAAAAAATATCTTACCCATGTTTAGCAAAGTTTGTCCACATAGCTGTCATTCTGTCAATCATCAAGTCATCATTGGTTGCAATGTTCCCAGGCATGATTCGAATATCGAACAAGTAACCGAGCTCATCACCATGAATAGCTCCACCAGCCGAAATATTGTCCTTGTATTTACCAAAGTTTCTTCTGCCGTCATATGAAAATATGTAGTGATACAGAGCACTAGCACCATTGCTCATGTAATTGCTTATCCTTCTTTGGTTTGGATGAGCATAATAGAAATCGGAATCAAAGTTAATCAACTTTTGCTTATTTGAATTATCAATAGGATCATCTCCTAAGTAGAACCTTCGGACGACATCGACCATTTTGGCTAAAGTGACGTTATCAAAATTAAAATTAGCAGAAAGTTTACTCTGGATCATTGGTTCTAAGCTTGACGTAGGTAAGCCAACAAAATCTGCAATTTTTTCGTTATCGGTCACACCCAACATTATCCGCATATTGTTCACGCGAGGTTTTAAATTAAGGGGGTGGTCTGCTAAAAATATATTATTACCCTTCTCAATGCATGGTAATAGAGAGTTTCTTATTTCAGATGTAGCTTTCACAACTTCTTCAGGGTTGACTGATGCAAGATGAGATAAGGCAGCAGAAACGGAATTGGTATTAAGACCGAGTTTAGCTGCCAATTCTAAGGGCAAGGAATTATCAGGTGCAGAAACTGAGGGTGGCGCAATAGCAGCACCGCTTTGTAAAATAGCCTGATCGAATAGAGTTTCCTGGTTAGAAATAAGATGATAATCTACAGAACTTGCACCAGAACCGTGACCAAGTATGGTTATTTTATTAGGGTTCCCACCGAAAGAATTAATGTTGTTTTTGATCCACCTTAATGCCAAAAGCTGATCTTTTAGTCCTTGGTTACCAGGAACTTCAGAAACATCTAGACACATGAACCCGTAGGCTCCTACTCGGTAGTTGACCGAGACTACGATAACATCATGTCGTACCAGGAATTCTGGGCCAAAGGCGTCCTTGTTTGATATTCCATTCATAAATCGGTCTCCATTCAGATAAACTATTACTGGCAGTTGATTGCCTGAGTTTGCAGAGTCTGGAGTATACACGTTGAGGTTCAGGCAGTCGATAGAGCCGACCACTTGCTTACTAATATCGTCAATTTGAGGACATACTATGGAGTCATCAACAGCATCGAATGTACTTGTGAATTTTGGGTAAGGCGTTGACACCTGCACATAAGAAATGGTTTAGTTTATAAAAAATATTTAAAAAGTTATGTTTACAATTAACAGTAAGTAAAAAATTCTGAGAGACTTACCCCAAAAGGATTTGAGTGATCTATTTCTCCATATGGTATTCCTAAAAACTGTGAAAAGTCTCCACTAGCTGCTCTAAGGCCTCTAATTGGTCCCGAATTAGTTTCTATTTCCTCAGTTAGATCTCTGACATCAACTGCTTCATCATCTTCTCTTGTTAAGTAGATGCCGAGGAATATTGCGACACCAACAAGAACTAAACCAACGGCTACACTTACACCAATTATAACTTTTTTGTTCGCCATTTTGCGTCTTTCCTTTACCACGACATTGAATGTAATCACAAGAAACACGATTCTTTTAGTATAAGTTTAGGGAGTCATTGTAATAGTAATTTGAGATAGTTGGTATGATTCATTGATTATCACATATTATCTGCTTTATAAAACAAATAATCCTTAATATTTGCTTTGATTATCAGTAGGTATCACTGTTCGTGAAGAAATTGGTCATTAGGATCTATAAATTAATATTATTAAATAATTTCGTTATCATGCTGAAACAAATTGCCCCCACCACTGCTCCCAAACTTTTCTTCATACAACACATGTAAAGTGATTTATTTCAACCAAAAATCTTTAATTTAACTTGTCGTTAAATATATTGCGGGGCCATATACATAACCGTTTCTTGACTAGGTATCAAACAAATCTTATTAAAGTAGTACCAAGATTAACGAGAAATAGGATATCAATTATATTTATTGTAGAGATAAAGCCTAATGAAGATACCAGGTGAAATGAAACCTAAATGAAGGCAGACTACTAGCCAGAACTTTGGCATTTTATACGTTAATTCTAAATAGGTAAAGTAATAAATAAGTTAGTATTTTGAATTGTGTTTTATGCATATTTCAAATCAAACAAGCTTTATTAGGCATTCATAAAATAAGCGATCGTTTATTAGTCGTTGTCTCATCAAAAAGTGCTGTTCTTAAAGATAAATGTTACGGATGTACAACTTCTAGGAGCACTCGTTAGACTCGCAAGACCGTTTTTTATTTGAACGAATTAAACACATAGCAGTTTATTTTTTAATTGACGAAATTAGCCTGTTAAACCTTAGCTATTAAATCAACAACTAAGTAATTATAGCTTATCATAATGAACCAAACTAAAGATTAGGCATAAAAACATTACGCATTCATGAGTCACATTTATGATAAAATAGAGTTAAATATTGATTAAATATTTATTATTCTATTTAAAAATTATTGATGGTTGATATATTATTGTTATTACTATTCTAATGGAAAATTACTTCAAAGCAGTGCAAAGAAAATACAGAAGTAGACTCTAATAGCACTGGAGCCTGTAGTAGCTAGATATCTTAGAATTAAAGTTTTTCCGCATATGCCCCCTCAAAAATCCATCGAATATGAATTTGGAATCGAAGTTGTTATAAAGTTTTGTGCTCACTAGGGCTACGATGAAAAAGATAACTTTTATAAACATTTTACTCAGGGTTATGTTCGAGTAAAAAATACTCTTCTTGATAATCTATGAGTCACAGATAACGTCTATTTTGTACTTCATATTTTATTAAGATAAGATTTGTTTGTATGTTTTTAATCGATAAATCTAAAACGGCTAGAAATATTTTATTTACTAAAGCCGCTCGCCCGACTACGCTTTCGTCTTGGCTAACTTTGCGCATGGCTCTATACGATATATAGAAGATTAGCTATAAGTTATGATTCTTATAAAAGTCTTTTAAAATCAAAATAAAACATTTACCTACTCGTACTTTAATGCACCTAGTTTTATAGGAAGATGAGCTGTGATTAGAACGTTTTATTAAAAATATGTCAAGAAATTAATATTTTTATAAAGAGCATGCTCAATACATCCTTAAAGATAATCATACTAATATTATAAACATGAAAGTTTGTGAGTATTGATGTATGGATGTATGGGTGTATGGATGTTTTTTACTCTTTCACGTAAAAACTACTGGATGGATTTTGATGAAACTTTACAGTAATATAGGTTATACATCAGAATAACATATACGGTACTTTTTACCGCGGGAAAACTTCTCATTCCCACGGGAAACCGACTTCCACGCGAACGGAGTCGCGGGCGGCCACTAGTAGGTACATCATTTTGTTGGTCAGGGTGGACGAGGAAGGACAGCCTCCTTCGATGGAACTTTTTGGATTAAAAGAAGATAATATGTCTGTTTGTATACGAAACGTAAACGTCAATAAAAGTCAACTGAAGCAAAGCCTAAGTAAGTTAGTTAATCACGGTCATAATACGCTTCATTCGATTATGATGATATCATATCTTGATACAGTTTATGTAATACCAAACTCAATTGATTCTAGAATTATATTTAGAAACATGAAGTATACATACGAGTATATTTGATAGTTTTTAAGAGGGAAATTTGAATATTGTAGTGTCACATTTTTTGTGTAAATACATAGGTACAAGTTTAAATCAAAAAAATGTTCAACAATTTTGCAATGATAAAACAATAAATAACCAAGATAACTATGCAAACCCTTATTTTGGATCATGTATTTTTAAACCGAAAAATAATATTAGTTTTTAACTATGTTGTATTTTATGTAGACGGCCAAAACTCCCGTGTTTTCGTGACCACAGTATTTTAAATATGCTGAAACGTAACAAATCTTACTCAAATAAGTAATACACAATATAAATGTACAAAGTTAAAAATACACTAAACTTATTTGAATGATTTCGCATATTATTTGAACGAATAAGAATTTAGTAGTAGGGGCTTCGTACAATTTATGAGAATGATTTCGTGAGATCAATGTTTTTAATTGCTTTCATATATCGTCTCCGACAAAATATGATTCTCGCTGTAAAATATGACTGTTAAATATTGGTCAGAAATGTTTTATTACCACAAATAAAATGACCAATAAAGCTTTTTAATGTAAGAACATTCAAACGTAACAAAGTGGTTAAATATCTTTAAATCCTACTAATATTATAAACGTGAAAGTTTGTAAGTATGGACGTATGAATGGATGGGTGTTTGTTTCTCTTTAACGTAAAAACTACTGAATTGATTTTAATGAAATTTTACGATCATAGGTATAGCTTTTACATCAGAATAACACATAGGCTACAATTTACTTCAAAATTAAAGTAATTGATTAAACTAAAATGTCCATTGACTTGAATGCTTGTACATAAATGCTTAGTGCATAATAATAGGGTTTTTTACATGGTGATTGGATAAAATTTAAGTTAATGGATTGTTTTTTTAAATATATAACATACAGGGTGTTTGGAGGGTGAGTAGCCAAATGAAAATGGTGGATAGGTGAGGCTATTAGCTATTTACTTCCACTTATTAAATTGCTTTCCGGTTCAAGTTTTAGAATTTATTAGATTTTTTAGATTTTCCTAAGAAAGTCCCCGATTTTGTCATTATAAGTCCAATATTTTTTTTATTTACTGTCGGAACTAAACGAAAATAATTTTTATTTAAAGCCTAATACTGTTTTATTCAGATGCAATAATAAATTTATACAAATCATCTCATATAAAGTTACAGTTCATAAACTTCATAAACTTCGTGGAGTGGGAAAAAAAAATTAAGTCAACTTTGCTATGAAAAAAAACTTGCTTTTAAAAACTTTTTCAATTAATACACTGTATAAAGACATGCTATATGTAACATAAATCATTAGAAATCTAAAAAAATAGTAGATTAAGTAGTCCTGTAAGACGCCTGGTAAGGAAGATACAAACCCGTAAAACTACCGATGTAGTTCAAAACTTCTGTCTCATTCTAACAAAGCTATGCCTATTGTGTTATCTATTATGTCACTAGGCAACACTTCTCTTGTTTGCTATTCTCATGTATAAAAAAAATGTTTTTATTTTCTGACTGATGATTGTTGTTGGCCCATATGAAATCTTCATAGCTTCAACTAGTTGGATGCGGACCTCGGTTCAGGTTCACCCACCAAACACCTTGTATTTTAGAACCTGCCCCCCAAGTCAAGTGACAAGTGATATTTGCAATAGCGCGTGAATAGAAAAAATATGTATGAAACTGTCCTTTCCGACAAGCTTGCAATTTGACAGTTTCATACATTTTTAATCTATTCACCAGCTATCGCAATTTTCTACTGCCACTTGACTTGGGGGGCAGGTATGAAACTAAATCGCCGAAACATGAGAATCGGAAGATTTCCTATTAAATATTTTGAAAGCTTTGTCTGTCACTGTCAGTCCGAGAACTTAAGTCTTACAACAACAAAAACACCCTGTCTTGCGGGGTGATTCTGTAACTCAAATTAACATGGACTGCTATGAGAATAAACGTCAAAATTAACATTAACATAATAAAGGAATTTTGACGTTTTCTGATTGTAGTTTATGTCACTCGAAAGTTACAGAATCAACCTGCTGATTTGAATTTCCGTTTACATTCCACGTCAATTAATGCCGATAGTTATGAATTCGACACATATTACATAAATATACATACACCCGATTCAGTTCAGTACACTCAATGTTTTAGCGCTAAATAAAGTGTAGAATTATATACTTGAGGAGTCCTAAACTTGTGTCCTAAATTAAAACTGTCCGCTCCGTCCCCCGGCTAGCCCTAAATACTGCAGGTATGCCTACACAATACTAACTTGTTACAAACTGAAGTCCACCCACTGCGCTGGCCGGACTTTCCCAAAAGTTCACCCTTACACCTCAATACTCAGCATCGCCTGTTAGAACGGGACAGAATCACTATTATAAGCAAGTGAATATCTTCTATCTCGTTTACTCAATGGAAATGAAATACGTTACGGATGGTTTAGGTTCAGGTGTTTAAATAATGGGCAAACTTGCACAACAGACATTCATTTTGCAGGATTTTAGGCTTATTGTATCGTATCGAATTAATTATGGACTTCACTTTTTGTTTCTTCCTTGTTAAGTGAGTATCTAATGTAGATTTATATTTTGGGACTTGTTCAATGTTGTTTCGTACTGTGCCTGTCAATTATGAATTTATTATTCGATGCTTCTATGTAAGCCATGTTTAAAGAAAAAGCTTTTCAGCCACATTCTGACACAGCTAATTAGGGCATAGGGTTAATATTGCAACTGGTAATAATTCAAAGTAAGTAATATGAAACAGCTTACACTCGTAAAAGTTATTCTGTACTCAGTTACGCACTAAGCTTTTGAAACGCAGCGTTCCCAATCTTACATACGTATCAACATTTTTGATTTATAATATTTGGATATTTTGTATTCGCGATAAATAAATGATATTGTTGTGGATTTTCGTGGCTTTAAGGTTTCATACCAACAAGAATATAAACATTAGAAAGCACATGCGTATGAGCCAATACGCACTGTCGACTTGTCGCCGGCGACTCAGTCTCTCGGCGACCGAAAAGTAGGCCGCAACCGGCGACCGAGTGCGTAAACATTCATTAAATGAGTCTAAACTAAAGAAAGTCACAGTTGCCGGCGACTGAGTCGCCGGCGACAAGTCGACAGTGCGTATTGGCTCTTAATGTCTGTCATATTTGACATAGACATATCTTATTGGTAAAAATATTAACAGCCCCCCAAGTCAAGTGGCAGTAGAAAATTGCGATAGCGAGTGAATAGAATAAGAAATGCATAGATTTAAATCGTTAGATAGGCCCTTACCGCAGTGACACCGCGCCGTGTTGTTCCACAGTCGAAGTGAGTGAGCTCACTAACCTGGGAGTGCACGAAAGAGAAAGTAGTGTTTGCAACTTATGTAGGAGAAAAAGAGATGACACTATTTTCTCAGTTCACTTGTTGTGTATAGATTGCAAAAAAAAACAATGCTACAGTTTTTGGTGTCGGGGCCTATCTAACGATTTAAATCTATGCCAACAAAGTATCATGCAAAGGTACCTATTTACAACTGTAAATTATGAAATTAAAATAAAACGATATTTTTGTTACGGTTTACCTTTTAAATAAATATTTTTTTTTACATTCATGCATTAACTGAATCCATTTAAAATAAATTTTCACTAAAACATGTAAAACCGCAATCAGCTGATCGCAGAAGCCGCCATTTTGTCGCCGGAGTTATATCTACAAGGTTTTGACGTACGCTTCATTTTCTATTCTATCAAGGCGAAACGCTTGTCAAAATTGCCACATGGCATGGAAAAGTCAAAAAGTCATAGCTACGATCTTTCAGTTTCTAAGGAACATTTGTATGACAACTTGTTTAGGCGTGAATTTGAATCGACAATTAGCGAATGCCACTTGACTTGACCCCCAGGTCAACAAAAATTTGGTAATACCTAGTAATAGAATTAGAATTTATAACATAAATAATAATTATAAAAAAAAATTGACAATCAATGTTAAATACATAAAAATATATACAGAAAGTCATTTCGATCATAAACATTTTGTTTAAAACAACCATTGTTTATTTTTAGTTTTAAAACTATTTACTGAGACAGCCTGATTTTCGTCATCAGAGAGCTGGTTATAAACTGTAGGACACAAAACACTCGTCAATTTTAGAGTTTTAGATAGTAGTAATTCTCTGTGCCGAGTCACCATCTGAAAATAATTATCCTTGAGCTTTGGGAAAGACTCGAAGTTAACATGGGTATACAACGCAATTTGATACAAGACAAGCGAAGGCAATGTCATAATAAGAAGTGAGCGAAAGGACGGTTTCGCAGAAACGTCACTCTTAATGCCGACTATCGCACGAATGGATATGCATGTTTATGATTATCTAATAATAATAAGTTATGCGAAAACAAAACAAAATATTTCTACTGGCTTTCAATAAAATTGTTCTATAAAGTGAACATTTTCCCCTTGTAATTTACCCTTTCTAAGTAAAGTTTTTAACACTTATGTTTCAGATTTACCTATCCGAATTTACTGTTACAGTAACAAAAAAGCAAAAACTATTTAAGTACGGACAACACGGAATGTGTGGGACTATGACAAAAAACATAAATCAAACCATTTTAACTCGTATTCATAAAGATGTTTAAAACCTACATAAATTAAACAATTCTGGTTCTTTCAGTTAATAACTACTTCATTAAATATTGATTAATGTATAAGTTATACCTTTTGTAAAAAGGTAGATATATCTTTCCATTAAGTTACCTACGTAGCAGTCTTTTTTGGCTCTGCTCCGATGTTTTTTCACAAATCTACTGCGGCAGTAACGAGGCGTAGTGCGTAGTGTATCCCTCGGAGATGAGAAACGTGACCCGCTCCGTCTGCGAACACGATTATCCTGATTTACGTCAGTTTCCAGTTACCCGGGGCACTCTTTCAGTGAAATACTCACTCGATACCTACAAGGTACGATGCCGACGGCTTTGATTTGAAACTTCCTTTTGCCCAAATAAAATAAAATATGATACTTGAAGTGTAAATTTATTTAATCAGAATGTCGTTAATCACATGGGCAATCAGAAGATACATTTTCTTTTAAAATTGCTATTGTTACTGGGAAAAACATAGTCCAAAGGTTTTACAAAACTTCACGCTACCTTCTACAAATATCTAAATTGGTAGGAAGCTGAAGATATCCATTAAATGCCTAGTAGCTTGCACAAGGCAGGCAACCAAGAGTCACAGACACCGCAAACAAGCGCCGAGCGATACAAATGAGGGATCATTTACGTTAGTTACCCGGCTACGAAGCAAGCCTGTGGTTTGCGGTGCAACCTTCCTCTGAACTGAAGGAATAGCCTGACGGAACTCATACAAAATTACTGAGAGAAACTATAGGCACTTTGGTATCTAACGCTTTTGCCGTTGTGCGTTGATGTTGCGCTTACATTATCATTTCAGTCTGTCATACGTTTCTAGCACGAACATGGTATGAAACTATACGAACGGGGGACCTTTTAACGAATTAAGTGATCTCTAACTTTCGTTATTATTATTTTTTAATTCTTATCGCAACTCTTCTATTAATATATGGCTCAAACTTTTGGCAGGTCAAATTAATATCGGACGGTAGTATCGTGCATATTTTTTTTGTAAGTTTCTCACTCACACGCTTAAGCAATATCTAAAAATAAATATATCACTACATAATTATCAAGTGAATATCACGTGATATAACCGCTACTGTGCGGTAAGGCCTAATGCTATAGATCGGTTGACCACAACCCTCGCTAGCCATTGCGGGGACATTACCGAGTCTGGAATAGTAAAAATAACTAAAACCAATTTAATTTATACAATTTTAAGTAAGTTATAGAAAAAAAATAGTTGATAAATCTGGCGAGGCGAATTTTCTGGTAAAACTTATGTGAGATTTTTCCCAGATAAAGTGGTTTTAGGTAGTACATTTTAGCGACGGAATTTAAAAGTTTGTGTATCGCCGTAGTCGGTGCCGGAGATTGGAGGTTTGAGTGTGAATGACATGTTACCTTTAAAAATCGATTGCCGTTCTGCTAATAACAATTTTGGAAGAAATTTTCGATAAAATTAAACGTATGTTTTATCGCAGAATTTGACAGTTATTTTAACGTTATAAGTGTCGCTTAATAAGCTAAAGGCCTGCAGCTTCGAATATGTAAACTTTATACGGTTGCAAATATTTTTATAATATAATAAAAACCAACACTTACATATGAAATATGATTGAAATACACACGCCCTCTTTTAAAGTATAATTGGCCAACGCTACAGTAAACTTATTAATTATAATTAAGTGAGTAAATCTGTGTTCATTTTACGCAAAAGTCTTTCAGTGTTTTTCTTCTGTGGCGAGTAATTAATTTACCGATTATAACATTTTAATTAATTAACATTTTGTTCCGGCTCTTTTAATAATTACGGTGCGAAATTACAATGAATGGCTGAGTTTTTGGCAATTAAGTGATTAATTTTCTTTGGTGGTAAGACAATTAATTATTAAAAATGTTTTTGCCAATATCTCTTGAGCTGTTAGAGTACCTTAGTATTGGTAATGAATAAACTTTAAGCGATATTTAAACAGAAAAATGCACTGAGGAAAGCTAAATTACTAAACAAACTAATTCATAATTCGCAATATTTTAGCTTAGACTATCGAATTTAAATAATCAATTTTTAGTAATTGAATACTTAGTAGACTGTTGAAATAAAATATCTACACAATAAACAAGCGACAATTGTGATTTCAAATATTATTTTGTGTTTTTTTCCGTATCTAAAGCAATATTTTTTCAGCCTGACTTATGAATCTCGGTGTAGATATTTTAAACGTCACTGGTCACAGCCTGTTTCGAGCAATGGTGATCATTGTTAAGTACCTTTTTTAGTACTCCGAGTTATATCGTGTTATTTTGTTGATGTAACATTAATCGCTTTTAGTGATAGCACTAAATTCTCGGTATCAAATGGACTTAATAATTATTGATAATAAATTTAAAGTGAGTCATTGAAGCCTTGATATCGAGAAAGAAACTTCATAGATAAGTTATAGCTTATTGTTTTCTCAAGCAAAAATTTGACTACGACTTCTTCATGTAGTAATTGCCATTACTGTGACTTTGAACGACAAAACTGTAGTTATCTGGAGTCTGGTAAATAATCTCTAAAGGAAATCTGTACTAATATTATATACTTAGGGTTTTTTTTTGGCAACCAATATACTAAAGACCATTGTTCTTTTTTCACTTCTAATTATTAGGGACGAAATCGTGAGAAAAATTGGCTTCACCCATGTGTAAAGTTCCAAAATAACTGTAAAGTTAGGAGATCTTAAAAAAGATACGTCATGTTCTAACGGTTCACCAAGGTCCTGGGAACGGGCGAATAGGGAGGTAGTTGAAGATAGGAACGTAAGAATTTTCGAAACACAAATGTAAAGTTGACATATGCAAAACTAGCACCAACGTAAATAAACGTAAGGAATTTCACTTGCAACCATGCGTGTCTTGTATGGGTCACTCAATATAGTGACAAGCGGTGCACCTATGTCAATGTAAACAAGTTTTTACTGTTTTGCGTTGAAGAACTAAATAGTCATCGGGTTAACCCAACGAGGACCCAACTCACAGCATCCAAACAGGGTCTCGCTGACCCTTTTCATGTTAACCTATCAGTGACGTCAGTTTGCAAGAAAGTTTGCTAGATATTATTGCATAAGTTGTTAACAGTTAACTGAAATAAAGCTGTTTTTTTTGTATCTATGTTAGGTACTTATATTCTTATTATCCTATTATCCTACTAATATTATAAATGTGAAAGTTTGTGAGGATGTATGGATGGATGGATGGATGTTTGTTACTCTTTCACGTAAAAACTACTGGACGGATTTTGATGAAACTTTACAGTTATATAGCTTATACATCAGATTAACATATAGGGTACTTTTTACCGCGGGAAAACTTTTCATTCCCACGGGAAACCGACTTCTACGCGAACGGAGTCGCGGGCGGCCACTAGTATTAGATAAAATAAACTGAAAGAACCAGGGGATAACAATATTATGACGTAATTACGTATTTAGTCAGTTTCAAGTTGAACAACAATGCTTAGGCATGCTCTTTTGTTTGTTTTAGCAAAGTCATAGATACTCGTACATCATGCATATGAGTTGCATCTGTAATATAGAACTGTGCCTAACATAACGCACCCTAACGTCATTATTGTGAGAATTAGAGAGGTCTAACTAGACAGGTAATTGAATAGCTGCCGGCGATTGATCGTACCGCCCGACATTGCTTGGGTTTAGACAACTTGAGCAAGAGACAAGGCGTTGATTTGAACCTCCACTTCATCAACCATAAGAAGTAATAAATCCTTATAACATAATCGTAGTAATCACAAATGTTGTGGAAAAGAGGAAGCTTCTTCGAAGACAATGCGGTGTCGCGTCTCCAGAACGCGATGGGGGTTGTAGGTCGAAATGAAGACAACCCCAAGTACAAATTTTAAACAGTATATTGAAGATACCAGAGATTTTACAAAATGATGTTGCTTGTTCAATCGTTAACGGAATAGTGACATATGAAATAGAATATAAAATTAAGTAGGTAGGACGACGTTGACAGTTGGCCGGGTCCCATTATTGTATATTTGCTATAGAAATTCATAAGGCGCGTGCGATGCGCCAACATCCTCCCCGCGTTGAAACATCTCAGGAGGTTTCAAATCCTTTGGTGGCAGGCAGGGGGCATATCCTGGTAAGAGATCTTCTGATGATGCCCCGCGTTGTACGGATATCAGCGACGCGAGCGATATTATCTGATCCATAGATAAGTTGATGGACTCGACCAAGACGCCAGGACAACGGCGGCGTGTTCTCCACTTGGATTAGCACCAGGTCACCGAGCTCTAGCTTTCCCTGGTTTTGACGCCACTTGGTGCGCGCTTGCAGGCCGCGGACGTATTCGTGACTCCAACGTTGCCAGAAGTGTCGACGCATTTGTTCCAGTCGAGCGTAGCGTTGCAGGCACGGCGCTCCGTCGTCGGCGGCAGGGGGCGCCTCAGGCAGTGATGTGAGAGGCCGCCCGATCAGAAAGTGCCCTGGGGTGAGGAAAGACAGGTCGTCAGGACAGGAAGATAGAGGACATAGAGGGCGACTATTGAGGATCGCTTCTATTTGTGCTAGGAGAGTAGAGAACTCTTCGTAATTAACATATGAATTGCCTAATACGCGTTTTAAATGAAATTTGCATGATTTAACGCCTGCTTCGGCTAGGCCGTTAAAGTGCGGAGCATACGCCGGAGAGAAGGTGAATTTAATGCCGTCTTGTGCAAGTGAACTCTGCACCGTCGTACCGTTGGATTTGATAAAACTGCCTACTTCTTTGGCTGCAGCTACAAAGTTACGACCGTTGTCGCATAAAATTTCGGACGGTTTTCCGCGGCGGGAAATAAAGCGTCGTAGCGTAAGCAGAAAAGCGTCCTTCGAAAGCTCGGTTACCGCTTCTAAATGGATCGACTTGTATCTCAAGCAAACAAAGATGCACAGGTAACATTTCATGGTTCGAGCTCCGCGTCCCTTTCGATTTAAAATCAGAAAGGGGCCTGCAAAATCTAAAGCGACAGTTAAGAAGGGATGGTCGGGAGTGAGGCGCTGCGCCGGCAGGTTGCCCATGGCCGGCTGCAGCGGCGCGGCGCGGTGCCTCGCGCAGGTGACACACGCGCGCACGGCGCGGCGCGCACACCGCCGCCCCGCCAGCGCCCACACGCGCTCGCGCACCGCCGCCAGCAGCAGCTGCGGGCCCGCGTGCAGCAGCCGCGCGTGCTCCGCCGCGAACACCAGCCGCGTCAGCGGGTGACACTCGGGCAGCACGATGGGATGCTTCTCCTCGTAGTTGTGCGGCGACGCATCGATCCGACCTCCGACGCGAATTACCTCATTCGCATCTAAAAATGGCGATAAATGTAAGAGAGAGCTCTTTGAGTTTAACGGTTTGCCCTTCCTTAATGTGTCGTATTCGACAACGAACGATTCCATTTGCGCTAGTTTACACAAACCGATAAAAGAATCATTTAATTCTGGCGCAGAAAGCGGGCCACTCAAGCGATCTGTGGCACGCCTAACATTATAAATAAATCGTCTCACGTAAGCAAACGCACGTTGTAACTTACTTAGCCTAGAATAATTATTGAATTGTATTAATGAATTATTTGTAATTGTAGGGAACGTTAATAAAGATTTGCCTTTTGTTTCTGGTAATTCGGAGTTAATGTATTCATCAGCTGGCCAATATTGTGGAGGCTGAGTTAGAAAAGTGGGGCCTGCCCACCATAGGCTAAGGTCACGCATGTCTTGTGGCTTTACTCCCCGCGAAATGAGGTCGGCTGGGTTCTCGCCGGTAGGTACATACCGCCAACATTGAGCGTCTGTCAACTCAGTGACTTCGGCAACTCGGTTCGCAACGAATGTCTTTAGCGCACGGGGATTGCTACGGATCCACCCTAACACGACCTTGGAGTCGCACCAATAAGTATGACTTTGAATTTGGTACCTCAGCGAGTCCAACACTGACTTGTGAAGCCGTGCCGCTACTACCGCTGCACATAGCTCGAGCCGCGGTATTGTAGTCGGCTTCAACGGGGCTACTTTGGATTTAGAGCACAGCAGCCTTCCTGAAACATTGCAGTTAGATTTACATACAACATAAATACAAGCTCCGTAGGCGGTTTGAGAGGCATCACTGAACGTGTGCAGTTCAATATGAATAGGTGAGTCGCAAATGACACGCCTAGGAATGTTGAGCTGTAACAATGAATTTACATTAGAAATAATACTGTACCACTCGGTGGCTACCTCTTGTGGCACAGGTTCATCCCAACCTAATTTCAGCAACCACAGTTTTTGCAGTATCATCTTGGCCTTTATTATGCATGGACTGAGTAAACCAATAGGGTCGAATATTTTAAATATTGTAGACATCATAATTCTTTTAGCTAGATTATTTATATTATTATTATTTTCAAAGATTTCGTTATTAATTGGGAAATTGAATGTATCTAAAGACGGCTCCCAACCAAGACCCAAAGTGCTAGATGACTCACTTAAATACAAATGACTTTGCTCGTTGGAATTTGAAGCCTCACTGATGATAGGTGAGTTTGACTTATACTTGCGCAAGTTAAAACATCCTGTTTTAAGCTGTTTTGATATAGCATGCTGCAGAGATACTAACTCATCTTCACTATCAGCACCTGTGATAAGGTCGTCAACGTAAAAGTCGTGTTGAATCACCATCTTAATGTGTTCATCAGCGCATTCTTCACCGACCTGCCATAGACAGCGTGTGCTCAAAAAGCTTGCACTCGCCGTGCCATACGTGACAGTTTTGAGCTGCAATGTGCGGATAGGTTTTGACTCGTCTTCTCTCCATAATATCAACTGCAGATTGCGTTGATTCTCATCTATCTCTATCTGACGGTACATCTTCTCGATGTCACCCGTCAGAAGGTATTTGTAGTAACGCGCTCTGATGAGTATGGAGAAAAGAGAATCTTGTATGGTTGGGCCTACCTGCTGGATGTCGTTGATGGACATACCGGAGGTGGTACGAGCCGAACCGTCGAACACAACTCGCAGTTTCGTCGATTCACTGCTCTCTTTGAGAACCGCGTGATGACACAGATGATATCTGGGACCTGAAATTGGTTGATAATTATAAGTTCAGTGGCCAAGCTCATGATACTCATTGATAAAATCTACGTATTGCCGCTTAACATCTGGTTGGCGTTTGAAGCGTTTTTCTAAATTTATAAATCGCCTTCTTGCCATTTGATAGGAGTCGCCGAGACAATCGGGCTCATCTATCAAGGGAAGCTTGACAACAAATCTTCCTGATGGCTTACGCGTCGTTGTTTGTTTAAAGTGTTGTTCACACATGTCATCATCACTCAGCACTTTAGTTTCTGGAACTTCTTCAAGCTGCCAGAACTTGCACATTTGCTCATCAATGTCAGCTAGAGGTGACGAGGCATATTGTGCTGAGGAGTGATACATTTGGACATGCTTAGACCTTATATTTACTGTCGAACTCATGGGTACATAGTTGCCCGCGACCAACCATCCTAACTGTGAGCCTATAAGTATAGGTAGGTGTTTGCCTAGCTGCTTACGCTTAGGTCCTACTAAGCTCCAGAACACATCTGCCCCGAGGAGCATATCCACAGGAGCAGCCTTGTAGAAATGGGGATCGGCGAGTTGTACGTTCGCAGGTATATTTATTTCCTTTAGGTTGACACTAGTTTTTGGCAAGTTTCCAGTGAGCTCATTAAGAATCAAAAACGTTGATTCGACTCTAAAATTGTTGAGATTCGACTGGATGATCAGGTTACAATTTGATGACGCTTGGTTTACACACGTATTGCCTATGCCAACAATATTTATTTGCATAGCATTTGGTTTAATGTTAAGTGCTTTAGACAGTGATTCCGTTATGAAAGAGGACTGACTGCCACAGTCTAATAGTGCACGGACGGTGTGCCACTCATTTGCGTGCTGATTGTACACCTTGACCAAAGCCGTGCAAAGGAACACCTGGTGCGAGCCTTGCTCAGAGAATGAAACAATAGTTTCGTTCTGTGGCTCGGAGCTAGTGCTTGAGTCTGCATTTATAGGAGTGTGCAAGAGAGTATTATGACGCCTCTTGCACTCTCGACAAGGCCCCAGGCGACAAGCGCGAGATGGGTGACCCGGTCGCAGGCAGTTCAAGCATAGGTTTGACTTGGTGGCAAATGAAATACGCTCGGAGACAGATTTAGCTTTGAATATGGGACAGTCATAAATTGGATGTCTATCCTGGCATACCAAGCAGGCGTAGCTATCCCGAGCTGCAGGCGTTTGTGTTAAAAAGGCAAGTGACCTGTTGTGCTTACGAGCTACGAACTGTGATTGCTTACGAACGCTGTTGATTTCCCCATTATTGGGCTTGCTAATAGCTTGTAACACATCCGCCCTGTTAATCAAAAACGCGTTAAACTCATCTAAAGTTGGCATATCGCTTAGATTATTGCGCTGCTCTTCCCACTTCATGAGAGTGTTACTATCCAGCTTGCTTGAGATTAAATAAACGATTAATGTATCCCACTGATCTGCAGGCTGGCCGAGACTACTTAATGCACGCAAGTTCTTCCTTACATCATCAACCAAGAATCGAAGGGTGCTTTCTGATTCGCGCTTCATAGGTTCAATGTCAAACAATGCCTTTAAATGATAATTAACTAATTGCCTTTTATTATGATACCTATCACACAGTAACTGCCACGCAATTGGATAGTTCGCTTCAGAAATTTGAATATTAGAAATAATACGAGCTGCATCGCCTTGCAAGTAACTTACTAGGTAATGATACTTGTGAATAGTTTTAATATGGCTGTTTTCATGAATCAGTGAGGTAAATGTATCATGGAACTCTAGCCACTGAAAATATGAACCATCGAACTTATTTATTTGAATCTGTGGCAACTTTAAACCCGAATAATGTTCGTTATTATGAGGATGGCATTGCGAAGATTGATTTGAGGAGCAGGACTCATTGTTTTTGTTGTTGAACCGCTCCAATATAGATTGAGAAGTAGCTATATTTTTTATGAAATCCTGCTCAATTCTATCGCGTTCATCTACCTCATTGTTCACGTTTACCGAATTCAACACCTCAATTTCCGATTGCAAACCATCGAACTCAGTTAACAATAATTCAAACTTGCTCAACTTATAGGTTAACTCATTGATTTCATTTCAATAGCCGTCGGTTTTTCGATCAGTGCAACTTTGTCCAAGTAATTTCTAAATTTTGTTATTCGGCCCTTTACGGAACTACGCCGTGTAAGTAAATCGCGTAATTCTTTAGAAATTGCTTGTTGTTCAACCGACATTATTAAAGCAAAACGTACGTTGAAACTTGGTTTGCTTGAAACTTACTTGTTTTATCGTAAAATAAAAATCCAACAGTACGACAGCACTTTATACACTTTACACAGACGAATTTACACTATATAATTGCAAGAAATAGCACATTTAGTATCTAAATTCACCTTTTAATGCAACAAAATAACCGGCGCACGAGCGAGCGTTAATGCGGGTGGATCGAGATTGTACTTTGGCCGAGACGCGCTCGCGAACGTTCGGCAAGCATAAAGTTAATATTAATTGATTGCAAACTCGTCTAATGCCCTTATTCGTTAAATAGATGATGTAGTTACAAAGTACAAACGTTAAAAAACTTGAGTTAGCAAAAAATATATCAAATTATTTTAGTAGGGTAGCTCCAAATAAACTGCTTAATTAAATTATTCATTGAAAATTGAGATTAAATTTGATTAAATAGCACAAATAGAATATAGGTAGGACTTAGGTAGGTACTAGTATGAGAATTGGGTAGATGGAATGCTGGGAAACAACGGGATGGCACTTATCTGAGGGGCTGCGCTGGTGCTGCAGGTGGCACGCGATGGTTCCTCAGATGAGATTCCTGGCTGCGAAGGCTGGCTGCGGTGCTGCTGCTGCTTGGCTGCTTGGCTGCAAGCGGGGTGTTGACCGGCTGCTACTTCCAGCTCGTGGATGATCTCACGTAAAGTGACCTTGCTTCAGTAATCTCCAAAGATTGCAAGTCCTGTCACGGTCGCCAATGTCGCGTCTCCAGAACGCGATGGGGGTTGTAGGTCGAAATGAAGACAACCCCAAGTACAAATTTTAAACAGTATATTGAAGATACCAGAGATTTTACAAAATGATGTTGCTTGTTCAATCGTTAACGGAATAGTGACATATGAAATAGAATATAAAATTAAGTAGGTAGGACGACGTTGACAGTTGGCCGGGTCCCATTATTGTATATTTGCTATAGAAATTCATAAGGCGCGTGCGATGCGCCAACATGCGGGGATTCATTTTTCTTAATGTGAGAATGCCTGAAATATAAAATTTGTTTACAATGGTCTAATGACTCATTTAATTAATTATAATTTATCTTTAATGCCATTGTTTAACATAATTACACCTACTTAAAGGCAAATTATCTAGTACACGCTTCGCAATGGTGTTATTTTGCCCAGCTTGTTCATTAAATATAGAGCTTTGGCCAACTTAAAAAAAAAACGAATATTCTTTATTTACAAAAAAAGAAAAACAAAAAACCTAAGAGAGGGCGAACCCCGCATTAAAATCCGTTAGGTAGTTCAGAAGGAGTTACCGGACAAACATACAAACATACAGAATACACAACTTGGATTTATACTGTGTAATGATGATGATGAGTAATAGTTTAATACAGGTCCTCTTATAGCAGACTTTTGCGGCGTTAAGAAGGTACTTAGAATTTTTTCACTGTTAGTCACCAACGGTGGTTTCAGAAGGACAATAACAAAATAATACATCGTAAAAAACAAAGATGTCGTAAAAAATGCCTCGGATAACAACAAAAATATATGTTAAATTGGTACTACATTAGTGCGGAGTGCGATAAGAACAATTTTAATTAATAATAATCAAGCTCTGATGATTAGAGATACATCATGTCACTTACAGTGATCCCTTAAGGTATGGAGTGTCTTTAAAGTATATAATGGTTTCTTAAATGAGATACGTTCTTGTGAAATACCTAAAAGCGAACCTAAATGCGTTCGGTCCCAGTTGCCGTCGCACACTCGTAGATGTCTCCGGTATCGGTTTCACTCTATTGAATTAAGCTGCACTTTGCAGTTGAGCGCCTTGTCGCTACTACTGTTTCATTTCTTCGAAGCACGGAGCTTTTAACCTGATCACTAGTCCATTAGAACAGCTCAAATGAATCAACAGCTTTTTATATAAAGAATATGGAAGAGATGTCGTGTCTTTTAATGTTTTCTGGTAACTTGACGTTTAGTTTCAAGGTACAAGGTATTTCTTGCATCGTTGCATCTTGCATTGACGTAGAGGTTTTTAATTACCTATGCACAATTTTAGTAATTATTTTTATTATTTTTCACAACAGGAAAATAGTTTGAAAGTAATGTAATTATTATTATAACCATAGTTATGTTTTAGATTCTTTTATAAGATCGAATCTTTACTTTTTAAATAAAAAATGAAATGTCTTTGCGGCTAATAACTTGTGCAGAAAAAAATGTTAAGGACAACATTTATACAAACAATGTTATATGTAGTATCATCTAGTTTAAATAATAATTTTAAAACAATACTTTTATCAAAAACTAATAATACTCACCTAGTTTTTAAAAACTAGTTAAAGTTATGCGCTGTTTGGACTTGCACTTCGTTGATAAGCGAAAAACATGATTCATGCAACTTTTGTTTGTTTGTAAATTTATCTTTTTAATTTTTCAATAACGATACCCGAAAGGAAAAAAACTTAAAATGTTCCTACTGCTGCTGTTTTGTTTCGTCTATGATTAAGCAGATCAGGGATGGGAATTCCTATTCAAAGACCTTATCTGTTACTTTATGACCTTTATGTATTTCTGTTGCAGCATCGTATTCGTCACACCAAATTAGATTGATTGTGAAGAAAAAAAAAATTCGTTTTTGTAATGGAGAATTTGATTTTCATACTTTTTCCTTTTTACTATATGTATCAGCATACACACATACAAATTTTTATACCTTTGTTGCATTCCATTTAATAAATGATTCTTAAGACATAAAAAGAGTGAGCTTCAACATATCATTTTTATGTAATAAATCTGATTCGATATTTCTAGATTATGGTCGTTTTAATTATGTGTTATCATTATTTTTTAATTACGATTTACACCTTAAAAAGTTCCACTATTTTAAATCAACAGGCACTTACATAACATACGCTACAATTAACCGAGTTCTATTCAATTTTGACATATAACCTATGTACCTTAGTAGCATACAGTGCATTAATTCCGTCAGTCTGTCGCTAAGCACTCCATCACAATAATACAGTAAGATTAAGTGTCTACTTAACTCAAGTGATACCTTACGAGACTCAAGTACAATAAGCCTCAATATCTACTTAGTGGTCGGAATATCTGTCCGATATGGATCTAGCTATTGTTTTATATATTCGTAGCTGGCTCTGTAGATAATCGCTAACATTATCAATCTATCATATATCTTAATTATATTTGCTAATTTAGTGATTAATTCCTTTTTAATATCAAAATTTTGAGAGTGGTAGAGTCTAGCTGTAGGCTCTGTCTGCAGCGATTACTGGAATGACTCGACCGGTGAAATACCACCATCCCACAGAAAACCGACGTGAAGTAGGGACGATGTTCCTGCGTTTCGTTCGGTGAGTGCGATATCCGGTGCCCAATTTTCTCAAAGGCCAGCAACACACCCCCAACACCCACAGTGTTGTTGAGCTGACCCGCATGCTCGTTTGCTACCTATATTCTAAAAAAAAAAGAAATAAAAAAGAAAGGATACGAAAAACATACATAAGAATAACTAAGTAAATCTTTTTACCTACAAATTTTTTATGAAAAAAATGAATATCCCAAAACCTTATGATGTAGTGATCAACAGGGTGATCTCTTGATAAAGATGCTTATAGTTAAAATGAAGATGCAAGGGCGCTGTCATCTTTAAAAATAATGTTGGGTTTCGGTGCCTGTTATTATTCTACCTATCCTGTCGATCAAATAGAAATACAACAAAAACGTTGAAATGTAAAAAAGTAGGAGGTTCGTTTTGTAAATTGTCGTAACGAGAGTAAAATAAATTAAAAAGTTTAATGGTCTCAATACGTGAAGGTATATAGGTAAATACTGAAACAATATTTTTTGCTGCAAAGTATTTTTCATATCCCACTTTCGCCTTTGCATTTAAATATTTAAAAGCATATTTTCCTGAAGGTTTAATTCTATTCGGTCCTCCGTCGGTAACAATGTGGTATGATTCCTTTCCAACATAAAATTTCCTGATTCCCCACGAATGCCAACCATTTGCGGCTGGCCGGTAAATGGTAAATAATTGCATTTACGAATGAATCGATTTAATCGAAACACTTTTTGAAATCGATTCAATTGAACGGCTATTCAATGCGATGCTCGTAATCGAATTAAAATCGGATTGCGACCGAGAATTTCGTTTTGTTCCGTTTTGTCCGGTGGTTTCCATTTTGTCTTTTGCGTAATTGATTTAATTAGTTTCGAGTGCAATTAGGTGGAAAATGTTGGTGCTTATGATTTAATAACAATTATTGTCGAGTCCATAGCGATATATTGTTTGATGGCGTTGAATTTTTTTATTTAAACTCTACGTTTCAATTAATTTTAATATTTTTATATCCGTATTATCCGTGTACATAGTAATAGGTATGTACTAAATAAAAAAACTTTTGCCCCTTGAAATTTTTAGTTGAAATTGGATTTCCTTGAACTGTGAATTTGTTATACGAAATGCAAATTCAAATAGCGCAGTTTCCGTCACGGTTTCTCTGTTTTCCTAAAATAATTGAGTTCTGATTCGATACAATATTTGTTTGGGAGCTCGTTCCTGAGCGTTGTTTGAAGTGTGGAATGTATTTGCATGACCAAATACAGTGTTTTGAATGTCTACGTATTTCAGAAGTTGACTTGTTGCAAAACTTCGTTGAAATAAATATAAGCAATACAGTTTAATAAAACTAAAATTCTTTCGCCCTATAACGATCAAGATATGATTAGATTCACAACTTCCAATATCATATTGTGCATCCATGCAAAAAATCCATAACCAACCTTCACGGTTGACTACGATATACAAACTCTTTATTAAACCAAAGAGATACAGGTAAGCTTTGGAGATAGCGCGTACTGGCACGACACAATCCTGCGGCGTTCCATATTCAAAGCCGTGGTGGTTCAGTCAGTGTGGCCGCGGCCTTCGAGGCGTGTTTGCGATCTGTCAAAAAGATGTCGTCGTGCAAAACATTACATGACAGCTCCAAGTGGAAGAGGAGAAAGTGCGTGAAGCAGGATGAGTCGGATAATGACTGCGCAAGTCTGGCGTGGTTGCTGAACTTCAGATTGGACGAGCTGGTGCATTTGAAGGATGATGAGCCGGCCAGGGAGCCAATCTTGAAGATCCCCGATAGTCCACCTGCGCCGAAGAAGCCGCCCTACACGTACCCGGAGCTCATAGAGCGCGCGCTGAGGGAAAAGGGAGAGCTCACCGTGTCCGCTATCTACCAATGGATTTCGTGAGTTTTACAGTATTTGCATTATCGTTGTCGAGTCATATGAATGACGTCATATTGTTATTTTAAAGATCTCGTTGGTTGGTTGCAGTTTAGGTAGAGGGGAATTACGCACAACTAGATTCGGCGTAGAAGAATGTTTATTTTAAGCATTTTATATTATTTTATTTCATGCACTCTATTAAGTTTAGTAAAACGACATAGTTAGTACGTTTTTTTGTATTTTTTGACCAAGTGTTTATGGTGTATATTAAAAGGATTATAATACTAAAACTAAATAAGATATGTCAGTTACTAGTGTATCTCATATTGGATAATTGATTTTTTGTATAGTATTGTAGATTATGGCTCAATTATTCGCATATGTAGATAACTCATTTAGGTTTTAATAAATATCGGCACATGCTTACTAAGTCAGGTAATAACCGAAATAATTATAGTAGTACGTGATATCATTACAATTGCAATAAACTTCATAACTAGGGTCTGGTTATCGATATGAGAATTGATATAAAATCTGATTTGTATGGTTATCGAGTGTTGTGTGGTATTAATTTCGTTATCAACCCACCGCTCTAGTAAGATAAGAATGAATTCTTTATAATTTCATTAGTGAAAGCTGCTCTACGAGATTTATTATATTGATTTCTTTTTAATATTTAATAGCTTTCCGGTTAGGTATTATTTCAGCAGGAGTTTCTTAGGGATGTCTGATTTCTTGTTTTTGCGTTATTCAATAACAAATTTCTAAAAAAACCATCCATTGATACAAATTTAATTTCATTGACCTTATCCATCTACGTGAATCTACTATTAGCCGATATAAAATAAAGAAAACATAGGTAATAAAAACTTAATGTTTCTAATCCTTAAAGTATGTTTTTATTTGGCCAGTTAATTCTTTATATCATTTCTTTGTTGAGTGGGTCTGTATTTTGGTAACTACGTTTTACTTATTTTCGATATACTTAGGTACTCTAATCTATTTAAACTTGAATCTTAAACTTGAAACGCCCAGTGCACACATCCCATAACACCTAACTATTTAATTTCCAATGTCACTAAGTCCATGCCAATTTTAATGTCCCTTGATTACAACTCTCACTCCTTACATTCAATTCCCGCGATTGCATCAAATAATTCCCTAATCCCGACATGGCCCCGAATTCCCCCACTCCGCACTATTAGCGTTAAATGAAAAAAAATCGCTCCCACTAACCGATTCGGGCGCTAATATCGCACAGATTACACGTGCTAACAGTAGAAAATTATGTTTACTCGACGCAATCTACCCCAAAAATTGTTAAGCCCCGGATATGAGGGTAATCGGCTAAATTACCGAGGTGAAGGGGACGAATTATACGCAATGGGGCGGGTTCGATGCCGGACTGCGTATGTGGAAGATGGGCTGTGAGGTTGATTTTGCATTGGAGATTATAAGAACATTGCTGGCCTTGTGAATATTGTTACATTTGTTAATATTTGAAATGAGATCTCTGATGTTGTTTGTAGCAAAGGTAGTATAATTTACGATTTTGTATCATTTGATCATTAGTGGGTTAAAAATAATTATTAAACAGAAATAATATAAAGCAGTTAAAAGTACCTTATAAACCTAGATTCCTCAAGACACGGGAAACGTATATAAATATTATAAACATCAACACGATACACACACTGTTTTACATTCTATTAATCGTATTCATTATGTATGCCTGCTTCGTGTCAATAGCAACTTAAAAATAACCGTGTCAATTGTCTCTTGTAAAATAAGAAAATCAAGTGCGGCAATCCAAATTTCGTGAAAGACAATAAAAATGGGTCAAATCGGGGGCATATTCTGGAGTCACCCTTACTAAACGTTCGTGCTTGATCGAGCAATCGATCACGCGGTGCCAGGCGGCGCCGGGTGACGCGGCCTAGCTACCGACCGACAACAGACGCCTCGTGGGTAAACAAGCAAATGATATTGACAACAAACCACCGATAAACACGGCGGGGCATTAGTGGACACTGAATTAACACGTTGGAAACTTCAACGGGTCGTTTTATTTTGTTGGTTATTTTTTTTATGAAATTTTGCTTATGCCATAAAACGTTTCTTTATATGAAATTGTTAACAGAGTAGGAACTGGAAACAAGAATTAAAAATTAGAATTCGTATAAATATTTAATAAAATGATCCACCAGATAATTTAGTAATAAAAATATCGTTTCTATAAACTATCGATTCTCGAAACTGACATCAGGTCAGGTAGCTAACATTTGCCAGCAAAACTTCTACTCAAACCGATCTATAGGTAACTGTACCCACTTCAACTCGACTCACTCTTTTGCAGCGACCGCTTCCCCTACTACCGCGCCAACGACGAGCGCTGGAAGAACTCGGTGCGGCACAACCTGTCGATCAACCCGCACTTCCGCAAGGGTGCGCGCGCGCCGCAGGGCGCCGGCCACCTGTGGGCGCTGGCGGCCAGCGCGCTGGACCTGCTGCCGGCCCGGACCGACGACCGCCGGGCCACCGTCGTGGAGGTCGACCAGCATGTTATACACTGTCCTAAGGTTAGAGGCTGTCACGTTATATGTTTGGGTCGACGCCATTTCGGACACAAAATACTCGGACACCTTGGCCAATGTATGGATTTTCAATTTTAATATTGTTTTTTACCATACATTGGCCAAGGTGTCCGAGATTTTTGTGTCCGAAATGGCGTCGACCCATTTGTTTATGGTAAGGTTTTTCATGGTTGTTTTTTTTGTGCTCTTTATTACCGCATTCCTACCAGCGGGATCGGGTCGCTTGAGTCGAGAAAACCATTGGCTTGGTTTGTTTTATCATGGAGAATTAATAATGTACAGGCCCCCATTTCTGGTAAAGCATTCTTAAATGATATAAAGTCGTTGCATTATAAACATATGCGTTGAGTGCACGGGACAAAATTGGACACTTGATTCTGCAAGTTGCTTGTATCTTACTTATAATATGAAGATAGTAGATGCTATTTAATATATATTTTTATGATAAATGTGTCAGATCCGTATGTATATTTCAGGTGATAGTATTAGACGAAGCAGCCATCGCGGCCGCCAGCATACTTCCTGACAATGACCTCATCACTGGAGGCACCAGTAAGTTCCTTTTACTTATATTTTTACATGATATACACACATAACAGTTAGAACTCAAAATAAAGTCATTGTATTGTTCTACCATTGTTACATGACTTAAACAAGGCATTATTAACCAGTAGGTAATAATTTTTGAAATAATGAAAAATAATTACTTTGACAACTTCTGAGGCTCAAAGGTATGTATACCGGACTGGCAAGCGAAAGTTCTCGGGTTCGATTCCCGAGTCAGGCCTATTTCAAAAAAGTAATAACAAAATTTGCTCGTTCCTGAGACTAAGTTTACCTCTAATCAATTGTGTAAACCTATATAGCACAAATATAAGCTTAGTTTAGGGTCACACAGTTGGTGTGGTAGTCTGGAGATTTATTATTATTGTTTATTCGTACTTGCCATATTTCACATACTTTTTTCTTGTTGCAGTGTTCTTGAATCCAGTGTCGACAGAGCAAATAGTACGAGAGAGCGGACTCATCACGGTTGATTGAAATTAATATACGTATAGTAGGTAAATGAAGCAGAATCTAGGGTCCTCCTCCGAAAATACATATTTTTTATTATAAACATTTTCTTGACTAGCCAAATTCATAGGCTAACTTTTTAGTATCTATAACAGTAATCGTATGATGTAGGATTTTTAGATTTTCGGAGGAGCGTCATAGAAGATAGATTTTATTACAAAGGGAAAAAAACTTCGAACGTTTTAAGTTTTATAGTAGGTCCGGCGATGCGTTACTTACCTGCGTATTATTATTTAGTATTCAGTAGCTAAATAAAGTTATTTCTAGTATTGCTTAAATATCTAATGCGGTGCGAAACGTTGCGTTGCGTAGTGGGTCTGCGCAATAATCCTGTAGGGTGATTCGCATGGTCGTCTGCGCATGTTTAATGTTTGTGTATCCAACTTTTTTTTCGCCTGTACAATGTTTACTTTTTAACACAGAATATAGGATAGTAGCTTCCATTCATTGACGTGATTAAATACAGCACTAATACATTATATCATTAATTATGATTCATATTTGCAGTTACAAACAGTAACATCTGCAGCAGAATATCTATAGAATTTTGAATTGCCTTGTTAAGATGTTTACTTCTCTACCATTACCTATGTTATGTTCCATAAACTTATAATCCTAAAGTTATATTACTGTATATTAAATTACCAACACAAGTATTAGTTAAATATGTTGATCTCATATTTTTAGTTTTAAGTTAGAGCTAAGTTTTTTGATAAAAATAAAAAACTTGAATATACTAGTTTTTACTTTTGCATTACTTTTAGACACTTTTAGCTAGTTCGTAATTTACAATTAAAACCCGTTTTTAAAAAGAATTAACCACAGGAATTAACTAAGATTTTTAAGGATTTTACAAAATGCCCATGTTTAGTAAGGTAAGTAAATGTTACAGTTCTGACTAAGGAAAACGTGTTCTATCATATGTGGTAGGCAAACACTAGCCGTAATTAAAAGGTGAGCGTCAAAATGAAGGGACCAAGTCTTTGATGTTGGCCATGCTTATACAGGGTGTCCAGGAAACAATGGATAAGCTCTGAAGGGCTAATAGTAGAACTAAAGGCAAGCCTAAAAAATAATTGATAAAAAGTATAACCCTTGCACTGCTAGAAATATGGCGCTTTAAAAAAAAACTTCATATTTTTTTGACTGTGTTCATATTTTTACTCGTAACGAGGTCAAATCACTTAATAACATCATTATTTCTGTGCTAAAATAATCAATATTAACCGCATCAGTGAATAACTATCAAATAAAATAGCTAACTAAAGTATTTTTCTCAAAAAATAATGTTAAACTTTTGATTTGTGTAAAATTTCTGAAGAAATATTTTTGATGCGCAACTTTGAACAGCTCTGGTGTAAAAAAAATATATGAAAGTAACAGTGACCAATGATTTCAAAATATTCCTGGTTTAATAACGTTTTTAAAAAGATGTAATATGTCGTTATTGTAATGAAAAAAGATTGAACTAATGGTATTAGTGTGTAAAATGGGATAATTATTTAGTTCTAGCAAAATTATAAAAATACAATAAAACTAAAGAAATATGATTTTCAACTGATATTAATTGCAAAAACATTAGAATAATTGAGAGCAACTGTTCAAATTGTCTGTCCCCATCCTGATGCAGGCCCTACAACTACGAATAAAGGATCTTCAAAAAAATCGCGCGTGTCGTCGATCATTGATTGCAGCGGCCTGAACACGAGCTCGTAGATCTTCTAATGAAGTTACTGGTTGCCGGTAAAACTCTTCCTTAAAATACCCCCAGTAAAAAGTCTAAAGCGTTTAGGTTTAGGCGGCCTACCTACCTGTTAGGGTAGGTTTCGTCAAGTATGCACATAATGCAACAGCATAGTGTGCTAGACAGCCTTCATTTTGAAGCCAATATGTGTCGCGAAGCTCTTCGGATACGTCTATCAATAAATTGGGTAAGTCATTATGAAGAAAATTTGGATCACTTTCTCCTGTTAAGTTGATTTCTTTGAAGATCATTTATTCGTAGATGCAGGGTCTGCATCAGGATGGGAACAGACTATTTGAACAGTTACTCTAAATTATTCCAATGGGTTTGCAATTAATGTCAATTGAAAATCATATTTCTTTAGTTTTATTGTATTTTTTAATTTTGCTAGATCTAAATAATTATCCCATTTTACACACTAATACCATTAGTTCAATCTTTTTTCATTACAATAACGACATATTACATCTTTTTAAAAACATTTTTAAACCAGGAATATTTTGAAATCATTGGTCACTGTTACTTTCACAGAACAGAAAAAACGAGTAGAAGTGGCAAGTGGGCGTGGCGCGTGTGTCACATATACGCGGAGCTCCGCAAAACCTAGCTCAGTTCGCCGCATAGCCTTGATAAGATAAGACGATTG
Organism: Emmelina monodactyla; assembly: GCA_916618145.1. Lineage (NCBI taxonomy): Eukaryota > Metazoa > Arthropoda > Insecta > Lepidoptera > Pterophoridae > Emmelina > Emmelina monodactyla. The sequence goes on along the minus strand of OU745302.1, from coordinate 10,033,911 downwards.
TGTTTACTAAGCGAAATAAAGGATTGCGCTGAAAATATGCCATACTGCTCCATTTTGGAGTGCAAAAATGAAAGCCGCACTAAAAACATCAGCCATGGTAGCATTTCGTATCATCAGTAAGCATTATTTCATTTTATTATAATAATTTACGTAATTTTCTATTCCGTAAGACATTTTAAAGCAACATAAAACATAACAATTGTAAACATGAACTTTATTTGCCAAGGAATAAAGTTCAATTTACATTGTTAAATGTAGGAACGCCATCTATTGTTAAGTAGTTGAATTTTTTGTATGTCAACGCGATCGTGAGGTAAGTTGCAGAAGGTCGTAAATACATTATGGGTTTTAGTAAAGTGAACTCTATTTATCACTATCAAGATGTGTTTTTGCTTGACAGCATTTAGAAATAAGTCATTCTGGCACTAAGGATATGCGACCAATTAAAACTATTGTTTACATGTAGTGACTATGTTTATTATCAGTCCCATGTGTGAGTTTTGGCGACAGCGGTTTCGCTAGTAAGTTGGTCCTATGGCCTTTCCATCTACTTCTCTGTTCCGTGGTTACTTTCATATATTTTTTTTACACCAGAGCTGTTCAAAGTTGCGCATCAAAAATATTTCTTCAGAAATTTTACACAAATCAAAAGTTTAACATTATTTTTTGAGAAAAATACTTTAGTTAGCTATTTTATTTGATAGTTATTCACTGATGCGGTTAATATTAATTATTTTAGCACAGAAATAATAATGTTATTAAGTGATTTGACCTCGTTACGAGTAAAAATATGAACACAGTCAAAAAAATATGAAGTTTTTTTTTAAAGCGCCATATTTCTAGCAGTGTAAGGGTTATACTTTTTATCAATTATTTTTTAGGCTTGCCTTTAGTTCTACTATTAGCCCTTCAGAGCTTATCCATTGTTTCCTGGACACCCGGTATAAAAGATTAGTACCATTAATCTACTATTTGCTACCTTTGCTATAAATTTAGGTACCTCTTTATCTATCTATACTTATAATAAATCTGTAGAGAGGTCAATTCTGTACATGAAATATAAATTTCCAATATAACTATCAGGGGGTGATTAGGGATCGATACTGATGCCAAAAATGCAATCAGTAAAATTTCTGTCTGTCTGTCTGTCGGACCGCTATAGAAACAAAAACTACTGGACGGATTTTTAAAAATCCGTTCTTAACACTCACTTACGTCATGAAAGGAACGCCCGTTTAAAATTTCATGGCCCTAACTTTAGAAGTTTACGCTCGGCAATGATGAATCAGTCAGTCAGTCGGCACCGTTATTTTTTAAGTATAGAAGAAGATAGGTTACAAGCATGTGCTGTAAGTACAGTATAACATTGGCATGTACATCGTACTTTAAGTCTATTAGCATTAGCTGGGACCCTAAGAAACTATTGTCGAAGCTGATTATTTTACAATTTGTTTTGGGATACTAATAATAAACGTGAAAGTTTGTGAGTATGTATGGATGAATGGATGTATGGATGTTTGTAACTCTTTCAAGTAAAAACTACTGGACGGAATTTACATACATCAGAATAACACATAGGGTACTTTTTACCGCGGGAAAGCATCTGATTCCCACGGGAAGCCGACTTCTACGCGAACGGAGTCGCAGGCGGCTACTAGTATTCAATAATTCTCTAAGTTATGGATAACAGATTTAATGATCCATAGAATTACAAGAGTCACACATAGCCAAGCCGATCAGCTAGCTGAAGTAGCAGAGGGCAGAGCGTATATCCGAAGATCTTACAACCGTTAAGGCAAAAAAGTTTGAGAGTGACGTCATCGGATCGGCAAGCACAGCGTAGAGTGTCCTCCTGCGATGTGGACAGAGAACCAGGTCACAGGAACTGCTGGATGCAGGACAACTACAACAGGTTGCTCTGGAAATCAATAGACCTACATTCAGCAGTTGACGTCTTATTACTGACTAGTGAAATGCACGCAGCTTCGAATGCGTTACAAACTACTCGTGGCGGCCTCTATTTTAAGAATACCATGTTTTTGTTAACTTTACATTTAAATTAATAAAATATTTTTATTAGTTATTAGTAGAAAATATTTCGTTGATATATCTGCCGCTTTAGATTGATAAAAACCTTTTTATTGGAAAAAAATATAAAATAAACAATAGTGTCAGTGTCATAGGTACTCCTGAAAATTTATAAAAAAGTACTGTGGGCTTAAATTACCGGTACAAAGAAGGTGCCAATGGACAAGCTGGTATCGGTTGTTTAATTATTTATTTAGGACGGCTTGTAAAAAAAATTACAATGGTGCATTTTATGTCCAAACTAGCAGTGTATACGCTATCGAAGATGTAAAATCTGTTACGAGTTAAATAAGTTGGTAGCTTGAAAACTAGGGGTTTAACTATTTACATAACATGAGAACCTTCAACAACTTCTCGGCGACTTAACATTATAAAACGAGCCATTCATTAAGGAAAAGACATAAAGCTACCTTGCTGTCTTTTAAGCTCACCCCACTCCACCAACTTTATCCTCTAGCCGGTATTGCGTGCGCCACCAAGTGTTCGCCGCCATGTTGCTTTGTCACTAGAGACAGAAGCAAAGGTCAGCCAGCAGACATTCTCTCTTTAACCACAGTCCTCCCCAAGTTCAGTTTAAGAATTTAAGAAGTTTTATGGGTCAAAGTAAACCCTTGCCAGCCAAAAAAAAAACACAGCAAAGGCAAAGTTTGAATGATGGGAAGAGAAATATCCACCTTCTGCAAAATAAACTTCTCCTTCAGAAAATCTGCCTCCGGGACACCACCTCGCCTGGGCTCCGAACAAGTGTTGGAAGGTGTGAAAAGAGTAGACAGGCATGGGGTTTTTCAGGTAGCGACAAGTCTCCCCGTCCTGTGTACCACGGAGGACCTGATAGCGACAAACCAGCGGGCAGTTATTCGCCGGTCTCCGGAAACGGAAAGATGCAGAAGTTGCAGAATCGATCATAGGTTAGGTAGCGGTAAAATAAATACTGGTTACATGTCGGTACCGGTATCGAATTATAGAATGACTGGTGGTTGTCAAATATTAGTCGTCACATTTGTTTTGTATTGGTTATCAAATCCTGCAGTAAATAATTAAAATTTTTGTGCAAATATTTATCTGTAAATAAACAAAAAGGAAGAACAAAAGAAAAATAGTGGTCCACTTATGGCTAATCCAATTGAAGAATACTTTAGCAGAATAACCAGATACCAAGTTTTTGTTTTTTCAATGTTCAGCCTTAGCAAATATATAATGTTCTTTCACATGTTGAACCACATGGTCATCTCACCCAAAATGAATTTTTACTGTGGCGGAGTAAAATTAAAGAACGGTTCCTATTCCGGGGTTCTTAACCAATGCCCTTGCGAGGAGACAGTTCATTGGGACACCACATACTTTTCAGATACAGCACAGACAAAGTATAGCCTGTATTGTGAACGAGAATGGCTCGTTAGCTTTTCCAAAACCATGCTCTATGTTGGACTATTCTTTGGCGTAACTGTATTTGGAATTATGGCGGATAAGTGAGATTTAAAAGTAACATTAGTCAGCGTATGAGTAAAAAGATGTGTGTATAACCTGAAACGTTGTTTTAGGGTTGGAAGAATCCCTGCTACAGTTGTGTCGTATTTCATGATTGGAGTATCTGGTTGTCTCGCACCTTTTATGCCTGAAGTTATATCATTTTGTATAATGAGAATGATCGAAGGCTTGGGCACAGGCGGGGCAGTTGTGGTGGTATACGTCATAGTAATAGAATATTGTGGACCGAGTAACAGAGGAGCCGTGTCTGGGTTCATTCATCTTCCTCTGAATGTAGCGCATTCTTCATTGGGGTTGCTTTCTTATTTAATAAGAGACTGGACTCTTGCTATGATCACAATGTCGGCCCCATGCATCTTATCTGGATTTCTAACACTTTTAATATTGGAATCTCCCAGATGGCTGGTTGACAGCGGTAAAGTGGAAAAAGGTGCTAAAGTTATGAAAAAAATTTGCAAGCAGTAAGTCTTTTTTAAGTATCTTTTTTGTACTCTTAAATTTTTCATATGTTATTTGCTACATTACATTCGATTTTTTTTATATTTTTTTATAGAAGAGTCAGCATGCGAGCGTGCTGCACCTGATGCTGAGTGATGACTGCCGCCCATGGGCATCCGCAATGTCATTTCGGGCGCTTAGCTGGCGGGTTATGTCTTACTTTATTTTATATTTTTCAAATATTCTAATTATATCAGCTCGATGCCTATGCCACAACTTATTGTTAAATGTTATTTAACTGGATGCTGCTGATTGATATTATATGATTTCATTTCAAATACTATTTAATCGATTTTTTGCCAAAGCCGGATATCAAGCCGCATGTATCATGACGTTCTGTATTTTTTTGACAAAATTTTATAGATTTAAATACATAACCTTGTTGGTCTATACATTATTTTATAGTAAATATATTTTCAGCAACAAGACACCTTGTGAAGATATGGAACAGAAAATAAACGCCTTCTTAGCGCAGCGTGAGAAGCCGCCAGAAAGTATTTCTGTTTTGCAATGCTTACAGACCAAGCCACTATTATTAAACTTCATGGCTTTGGCAGGCATATACTTTACAATTGGATTTAGCTATTACGGTTTGTCACAATTTATATCTGAAATGAGCGACAGTCCTTTTTTGAACATCGCAATCTCTGGAGCTTGCTTGATTCCAGGTACAATTGTTACTGTTCTAGTTTTGGGAAAGGTGAGACGAAAACTATTTCTTATGATTTGCTTGGTTTCTGCAGCTTTAATATTCATACCAATTATATTTTTACCCGATAGTCTACATGCACTACGCGTTGCTCTCGCTTGCATATCAAACAGTTTATTTTTCATGGTGTTTATAATACAGTTTTTGTATGCCTGTGAGCTTTTCCCTACGTCTGCCAGAAATTCAATCTTAGGGCTATTGTCTACGATATCTAGAGTCGGTCAAATGTTGTCGCCTCTGTTTTTGACAATAAAAATAAAATACATAGAAAGCGCTTTCCCTATTCTGGCATTGCTCAGTGCGCTACTTTTATATTTTCCCCCGGAAACGTATAACACTACACTACCAGCCACAATTGAAGATGCTTTACTAATGTGTAAAAATGGTAGAGGACTTAGGCTTCTAGGGAGAAGGACGTGATATGTCTGGAAATGTTACTTTATCACTTAATATTTTACGAATACTAAATGCAATAAAAATATAATAATCATTAAAAAACTGCCACTATTCTATAAGAACGAGTGATTGGCGACTATCACTGTAAAAGTGCGTAGCCAAATGTTGGTTGCGTTGGAGTTGTCCGTCCGTTCATGTCAACAAATATGTGGGCTTTACAGATTAAGCCAGAAATTTTAGCATTGAGCAAAGTTTTGGTATTTTTTCATTAAAATATTAAATATCATCAGTTCTTCTAAATGGAAAGGACACTTAATGCTTGATGCAAATAAAACATGTTCTAGAACTATACTCTGATTCTATTTATTTGTGATCACTGTCGGGTTTGAAGAATATTGGTACCAAGGTAGATTTTGTCAATTTGTAAATGTTAATGTTTATCTACTTTATATGCAATAAATAAAATGCATTTCAAAACAGTTGTATCTTTTTTTGTTTAATGTTGGTAATAGAATATCTTCTAGACACGCGGTAGAGTGTCAAGCCAAGAACAAGCCGGCAGCGTTTATTCTCCTCTTTGTATTAAAATACAAAATCAGATACAAAAAGTAATTTCTACTTAAAAGTTGTTTCTATTGAATTGTATGAAATCAGGCTCTGAATCCGCGGGAATTTTTGAACGGGCTGATCAGGAAACAATTTTGGTGAGAGGTGCTTGAATTTATGGCCTTGGTGGTCTTACCTAAAATCAGAAAAAACCTTACTAAAGCTAAGCTAGCGGTTCGCAAACTACCGCTTGGCACTACTAGTTGAGTCACGGGAAAATTTGCATTCCCGTGGCACTACTGGTAGTGCTACGTCTAAAACAATATTTCCAGTGACACTACACTGTTGCCAGTAGATTCACGGGAAATTAATTTCCCATGACACGAGTGAGATCTTAATCTTCATATATATAATTTCGTGTCATAATGTTTGTCCGCGATGGACTCCTATACAACTTAAACGATTTAAATCAAATTGGCTCACCTTGTGCAGTTTGATCCGACTTGAAAGATAGGATGGTGTATATCTCAATTTATAGTCGTAATTTAATTGCAAAATATAATGGGCCAAGTTCTTTAGATAACGTAAAGTTAGCAAGGTAGTTCTGAATCGTGATTTACAACGTCATATGCTACAAGAGTTCAAAAATTAGATCCATGTTCAGTTTATAAGAAATGTCTTTAATGAATATTATAATTAGTAGCTTGCTTTTACCATTGGTCAAGAGCAGTATGGAAAAAAGCTAAAACTCTAACGTACTCTCTAAACGTATTGTTGGACTCGCAGCATACCATTGCTGCAGACTAATGATAGTTTGCGGAGTTGGGAATAATCCACATAACGGATGTAAAAAAACCATTTCCGAAACCTGAAACTATGTATTCTTGAGCCTAAATAGTAACTAAATTCATTAGCAGTATACCCAGAAAACTCAATAAAGAAAATATATTAAGTAACGATTGAAAAGTGATATTCGCCAGTTGAGGTAGCATGCGCATCAGCTGATGGCCCAGGATTGATGGTTAACATTGTAAAAAAAAATATATATATTTCAAAAGCATTTCATACAACTAGGTAAAAAAAAACATTTCTTAATGTAATGAGCACTCCTCCAGCAGGGCCCAGTTTTTGTTTTCGGAAGCAGTCTTTTTAACCCCGTATCAAAACTGAAAGTGCCTAAAGATATAGGCAAGTTTATACATTTCTTAAAACGATACTGTTTGAAAAGGAATTTATGCATTATTTTACATAGAAGTAGTATTTACATGTGAATTAGATTTTTGTTGTAAGAAGAGATAACTTTTGTTTAAAAAAATAATTACAATAACTGATTTATTTTACTATGCTACATCTACTTAGTATCAGTAGTGCCATTGGTAATGAGTTAATCCACGGGAGATTTTGTTATATGCGTTCAATCAGCTAATAAGAACAGTAGTGCCACGGGAATGCAAAATTTCCCTTGACTCAACCAGTAGTGCCAAGCGGTAGTGCCTAAGGAAACAAACGCACTCGCTCGAATACAACTCAGTTTAACACCAATCCAGAGGCGGCAAGTTGAAAGCGGGTTTAACACCAGTAAAATAGACATAGGTGGTATCAATTCTAATCCTAAGTAAAATAAAAAAAACAGCAGAAAAAAATTAAGCGAGAAAACAGACTGGCAGATTACTGACAGATGGCGCTGAAGTCGAAAATAGTTTTTGACCGTGACCACAGTGTTTGTAAAAATTCCGAAACAAAGGAAAACTGTTAAATTGGGTTTAATTTTAACTAATCGCATGTAGCACGATTTTTATTTTATTCTGTGCATGTAAGACTTTTCCTTGGTCATAAAAATGATTTTTGGCAACTATTATTTTTGTAATGTTATCCACATTTTTGACATGCTGGTAAGGTTTGGGAATTGTGAAATATCGATGATTATTGCCGATATTTTAACATCCATCATGATTACAATCGCACCGTAAGTACTTATATCAAAAATTACTATTTACAGTAACTATTTGTTGGCATATCTTTCCTTACTTATAAAAATAATGGGACAGTACCATACTTACATGTTTTAAAACTATGATGGTTTCTATTATTAACAACACTTTAAACTTTTACTTCTGAAAATAACAAAAGACCATGGTAAATATCAGGTTCAAAGCGTTGTTAATTGATGGAACGATACGTTTAAGTATTCTCTATTTATTACTTTCGTCAGTCGTCCAGCAGGTCGATACCAAATAATTTGACATCGAAAGGCAATGTTAAAATATTGTAAACTAGCTATTTCCCGCGCGGCTACGCACGCGTTAAATTCGGAGTAAAACTCCTTTTCCTGTACTATGTTATTATACATGTAAACCTTCCCCATGAATCACTCTATCTACCAAAAAAAACGGCATCAAAATCCGTTGCGTAGTTTTAAAGAGCAAACATAGGGATAGAGAAAGCGACTTTGTTTTGTACTATGTAGTGAATTACTAAGTTATTTTAAGTAGGAGAGTTACCGATAGCAAACTCGATGTTGATAAACTACAGTCTAAAAAAAGTTAAAAAAAAGTACACAACAAAATTGTAAATAAAAATTCTTTACCAACAATGTTTTTTTTCAATTGATCATATAATAAGATATCAATTAAACCACTTGACAGTTTAGATGGCTATCCTTTACACCTAAAGAAAAAGAGTTTTAATATCTTGTAACATTCTCTCTATGCTTTAGTTATTATTCTGAGATGGCATGACTGGTTAATGCCAATTTTTTTGTCTCCCTTCACTTTTGTATTGGTTTTAAAGCCCTGCAGTAAATTGAAATTTTTTGTGCTAATATTTATCTGTTTACAAATAAAATGGACGCATTAAGAAAATATTTATATGGTCCTAAATTTGTTGCAAATCCAATTGAAGAATACTTTGACAGAATAACTAGATATCAAGTTTATGTTTATGCTATGTTTACCGTCAGCAAATATATGATGTTCTTTCACATGTTAAACCACATGGTCATCTCACCCAAAATGAATTTTTACTGTGGCGGCTCAAGATTAGACGATGGTTCCTATTCCGGGGTTCTTAACCAATGCCCCTGCGAGGAAACAGTTCATTGGGACACCACATACTTTTCAAATACAGCACAGACAAAGTATGGCCTGTATTGTGGAAGAGAATGGCTCGTTAGCTTTTCCAAAACCATGCTCTATGTTGGACTTTTCTTTGGCGTAACTTTATATGGAATGCTGGCGGATAAGTAAGATTTAAAAAGTAAGCTTTAGTAAAAATAGACTATGTGTAACCTGAAACGTTGTTTTAGGGTTGGAAGAATCCCTGCTACAGTTGTGTCGTATTTCATGATTGGAGTATCTGGTTGTCTCGCACCTTTTATGCCTGAAGTTATATCATTTTGTATAATGAGAATGATCGAAGGATTGGGTACAGGCGGGGCAGTTGTGGTGGTGTACGTCATTGTAGTAGAATATTGTGGACCGAGTAATAGAGGAGCCGTGTCTGGGTTCATTCATCTTCCTCTGAATGTAGCGCATTCTTCATTGGGGTTGCTTTCTTATTTAATAAGAGACTGGACACTTGCTATGATCACAATGTCGGTCCCATGCATCCTTTTTGGATTTCTAACATTTTTAGTATTGGAATCTCCCAGATGGCTGGTTGACAGCGGTAAAATAGATAAAGGTGCTGAAGTTATGAAAAAAATTTGCAAGCAGTAAGTAATTTATCTTATTACTACTTTTTTTAAATAGGCTGTTATTTACTACATAATTTTGATGTGAAATTTTGTTTGCTAACTTGATATTATTTTAATTAACTATTTTTTCTGTGTTGAATTTCTCTTAATGCTGCGTGGGTTCTAAAGATTAGGTATTTTTCTAATTACTATAGTTCATAGATTTTTGGCAAAGCCGGATGTCGAGCCCGAAGGTGTTAAAAACTATTATAAAGTTCTATATTTTTGTAAGAACACCGATTGATAAAGTTAAAAACAATTTATTACTTTTTATTCTTTACATAAAAAAAATTAACAAGTCAACGCCTATTGTTATAGTTAATATATTTTCAGCAACAAGAAACCTTGTGAAGACATGGGACAGAAAATAAACACCTTCTTAGCGCAGTCTGAGAAGCCGCCAGAAAGTATTTCTATTAGACAATGCTTAAAACACAAGCCACTATTCCTCAATTTTTTAGTTATGGCAGGCGTATACTTTACAATTGGATTCAGCTATTACGGTTTGTCACAATTTATATCTGAAATGAGCGACAGTCCTTTTTTAAATATCACAGTCTCTGGAGCTTGCTTGATTCCAGGTACAATTGTTACTTGTATCTTATTGGGAAAGGTGAGACGAAAACTATTTCTTATGATTTGCTTTATTTCTGCAGGTTTAACGTTCTTACCAGTTATATTTTTACCCGATAATCTTCATGCTCTGCGCGTTGGTCTATCTTGCATATCAAACTGTTTATTTTTCATGGCTTTTATAATACAGTTTTTGTATGCCTGTGAGCTTTTCCCTACGTCTGCCAGGAATTCAATCTTAGGGCTATTGTCTACGATATCTAGAATCGGTCAAATTGTATCGCCTGTATTTTTGACAATAAAAGTACAATACGTAGAAAGCCTCTTCGTAGTGCTTGCGATTGTCAGTGCGGCACTTCTATACTTTCTTCCGGAAACGTTTAACACTATATTACCGTCCACAATTGAAGATTCTTTAATAATGGCTAAAAGTGGTAGAGGACTTAGGCTCAGAAGGAGGAGGTGATGAGACCAAAATTTTGTTAATAAAAAACGTAATATTTTAATAACACAAAATTCAACAAAAATATCATAATTTATACCTACTATAATGTCGAAATATAATGATTTATACAATTGCTAATCATAGTACAATCTTATAAAAGAAAGTTTGTATATTGAGCACTGGTTGATGTATATATCTCCTTGTGTGATTACCTGCCGCTATTCTGTAAGAACGAATGATTGGCCACTATTACTGTAAAAGTGCGTGTCCCATGCATACAGTTTTGTGAAATGTTTGCACAGCTTTGTATTAACTTAGGAATAACTAGCCAAGTGTGTCTAGGACTACGTATGCCATAAGGATTTGTAGTTGTCCATAACAGTCTATGTCTATGTCTACAGGTAGAATAGCTTCTTGTTTTTCACCCCACATCTACCTACGGAAGAAGTTGTGATCAGATCATGCCATCTTTATTTAAGCAGTAGTCATCTTAAGATTAAGATTATCATTCATTTATTTATTGACCACTTTCTGCAGATTGAACATCTTCGAGAAATAAGGGTAGTCAATTATGATTTTACATTCATTTATATATTTTAGTACCTCCAAATACTGTTTACCAAAACTGTGTCTTCACTTATAATATGTATCGTTCGTAATTCCACCACTTATTGGATACGACAAGTATTCTAGCTCAATCTTTTGTTAACCACTTTTCCCAAGTCATTTACACATTCCGTATTTAAATGAAGATTTATATGATTATCATTAGCATTAGCAAATACCATTTTACGAGTCCACGATTACTTATAAGATTAATAGTCGATGCTCATCGAAGCCCTTATTCTTTATCAAGTTTGATTTCCACAAAAAAATACACTTTTACTTAATAGCAGATTTAGTTGTTTAGGTTCAGGCAGTCTTCACGATAACTTTAGCTTTGAAGCTAATTATTTTGAAAATGGTCTTCGCATCATGCCCTTTTCACTTTTCCCAGTCACTTAAAATTTTTGTACCATTGTTAATTGGCAGTATTTTTAAGAAGTATGCCCTTTATCTCAGATACTACCTTTTTTTCTACATCAATACTTTTTTTTAGTTACGTAGTGATCTCCACCACGAACAGTTGTATTGTAGGGGGTTTATTTATTTATTTTTTCTTTTCGATAGCTGATTTGAAAGTATGTTTTTTGAAAAATAGGTTTAAGTTCTTTTTAAATGTAATCTTTATTCCTTCTTAAATGATTGCAATTGTCATTTACATCTAATAAGTAAAGCAAAACGATTTAGCATAATTGTGAAATATTTTTTGTTTATTAGATGAGAAGAATATTTAATAAATGCATTAAATGATTTTGGTCAGGTAGAGTCCTATAGATTAATTTATTTGAGTTGGGTAGTCTCTACCAATGGTATAATGCAAATAATATGCGTTTGTTTTAATCCATAACATTATTGTTGTATAACACCAACTTGGATATAACTTTAACTCTAAAAATTACATTGTAATTCCTTCATTTAAACAAGTAGATCAAATCTTCTTTAATATTTGTTGATTTAAACAAAACATATTATAGAACTTTGACTCTGATTCATATTTCATAGGAATTACTGTGGGGTCTGAAGCATATTTGTTTAAGGGTAGTTTTTTGAAATTAGGATTTGAGATAAGGAGTATATGTTAATGGTGATGTACTTTTTGTGGAGAAAATAAAACGCATTTTCGAATTCTATACCTTTTATTTATTAGGGCAACTATGCTACATTAATTCAAAGGGACAATGACTTTTCGGACATAAAAAACTCGGACACATTGGTAATAATAAAATTAAAATAGAAAAACCACAATTTGGCCAAGGTGTCCGAGGTTTTTGTGTCCGAAAAGTCATTTCAAACATTCATTCGGGATGCTGCTTTGAGATATTCCTTAAAGCTCACAATCAATATTGCGACTATATATAATTTAATTTAGTATCGGGAACTTGTACGTAACAGAAAAACAAGTTGTACAGTACATTTTTTATACTTTTATTTTGAATAAACCTGGCATCTTGGATTACAGCAATACAAGTACAGTTCCTCTTTGTCGTCAAGATCCCCTCCTTTCATACAAACCTATATAGGCACAAATTCATCGTGTATTTAATACACATATTTAATACACATTGTAGCACATATTTATCTAGTAGGTATCAGAGTTTCTTAAACTAATAAATGTTTCGGTCAATGTGTTAAGGTAGAATTGAGGTATTAAAAACACTAACTAGGTAGAACATTGCAGGTAGTCTATCCGTTTGGTCTGTCCATTTTGACATTATTATTTTATGTAGTTTTGCCTTCTTCTCTCAACTGTTTTAGCGGGGAATGGAGCAAGTGGGCGGTAGAAATATCCTTGGCTTTAAAAATTGTACTACAGAGACGGATCATTCCTTTCTCATCCATTATTTGCATGAACGCTAATAGCCCCGATTCTGAAAACACTGTCTAAACTAAACTAAAACTATTGCTATCACTTACTGTTCAATAGTATAAGACAGAGACAGGTAATCATTTTAGTCCTGTCAAACTAAAGTGTTCGTGCAATATGACACGGCGAATGCAATTTTAGGCTAGTACTCAGCGCATTTCGTTCAATTTTACAATGATATGGACTAAATTTAGTGAGACCAATGTAGGTACCTGTCTTTTTCTAATACGAAGTATGAGAAAGTGACAGCAATATTTTTAATTTAGATTTAGAGAGGGTTTTGAGAATCGGGGCCAATATGCTGATTCTTCATTTATTTTGATGTGGCAACTAAGGCCTTTTACAACGATAGAGGTAGATAGAGCTGTCCTCATTGAACCGAACATTTTGTTTAAAGGCAACAATACACGCAGGATACACATACTGACCCGTCGTTTATCAGGTTTATTTGGTTAGAATTGGCTGCATATGTGTCGGGTCCATCAAATCACTCTAATTTGCGGGTAGTTCTAATAAAAAGGTTCACACCAAACTGCATGGAAATGAGGGACGCGGCGGCGACGAGGCGGCGACGGGGCGGCAACGGGGCGGCGGCACAATTATCTTAATGGACGGACAAACGTGAGCATTGCAAACGATTTGGTTCTTTGAGATTTAATTGCATTAAAAAACATTTATGGACGTTTGACTAAGGCGTTTTTCAGTGATTTAAGCTCATCGCTCTCACTTCAGCTGTTGGTTCAGGCACGATTACTCACTTAACAGAATAAATTAAAAACTAATTTGATTTGAATTGTAAAAGACCACATAAAATTGTGTATAATAAAGTAAAATAATCATTGATGTTCTTATATTAACGAGAACCCAGTTTCCGTTTTTGGAAGCAGTTTTTTACACAGTACAGCTAAATTAGTGAGATATTTTGAATTAGCTCAATTTAGCTGAAATCCTGATGCCAACTTTACGCTTTGCAGAGTAGTTGAAGCTAGGGTGAGTGCATAGACGTGGCTATAACACAGCCTTAATTAGCAGTGAGCACTTCAGAAAAAGTTTTACTCACATCGTGTAAATCACAACTATAATTTCAAAAAAATGCTCTTAATTAAGTAAATTTGCATGAAGTTATAACCGCCATATCTTCATTCTTAGTAGTATTAGGAGCTTTACAGCAACTTATGCATTCGAGACGAGTTTTTAATAAATATGAGAACCCGTCTAGAATAAATAGAGGAAAAGTGCTCATTACCTACTGTTATGTAAATTTATATCAGCATTTTATAATGCGAAAGGATTTATTATCAGCCTGAACACGTTTGTAAGATATGTTCGCTTAATTTGATAAACGGAATAGCGAAGTAGCTACTGATTGGCAATACGTGATGAAACAAGACACTTATGGATCAATTTTTTATTATGTTTTGAAAAATCCCTAGTTGCTGATGTAGCACAAGTTATCTCTATTGGTTTCTATTTTATTAAGTGTTCAATAATGTAATACTAAAATAATAATAAGCATATAAATAGAAGGAAAAGAGTATTCCCTCAGTAATAATAAATTTAATTTAATAACCCAAAAAAAGTGACAGTATAATGACAGTGGTCTCACGCTATGCTCAAGAAAAGCTAATAATGCAGTTGCAATCAACTTTGTTTAATTTAATTATAAACAGTTTTTTAGCAGGCCGTAAAAATAAAATAAACAAATCTCTCAGTCCTTGAACCATGACCGACAATTATCTTGAAGTTGCTTCAAAACCCTGTTCAGTTTAATCGTGCTCTCTCAAATGTTTTAGTGGTTCCATCAACTTTCCACCCTATAAAGGTCCTAGGGGTGTCTTTGATTGCCGTCACTACCCCACTAACATTTGCATTTTATAATTAAAGAATTAGGCCCAGATAAGGATGTTCCAAAAAGAATTTAGTAAAAAATAGAGTTAAGTTAAAAATAGGTTACCGATAATATTTGACACTATATTTTACCTTATTTATACGATGAATATATAGTTAACTTTGAAGACGATAATATTATTTTTGTCATATACTAAGAACTGTAAAAACTGAATGCAAAGATCTACAGTTTGCACCCAAAATTAAACATATCAAAGTGCATCAGGCAAATAATCAAAGAAGTTATTGAAATAACCCTTCATAAAGTTGTCGTTTGACAACACTAGCTGTGTCGAGGAGGCTCAGTTTTCCCGCTAAAATGCTCCGTCGCCATCTTTATTTACATCGCTTTCCCCCGCTTTACATTTTAATGGCGTTTTTAAGAATTCCGGCCGTGATTGGTGTTATCGACGATTAGTATGGAAAAGGCTCGACGTCTTAAAAGCCTTTAGAGGAAGTTGGGCTTGGAAACTCTATAATTAAGGTACTGCTCAGTAAACAGAGAGTTTTTACTGAAAAAGACTTTATAATATATTCCACAACAGCTTCTTTTATGGGAAAAATCTAAATACTAATTCGCACCCTTTTTGATTCGACTAACATATTTCCCAAATTATCAGCACCCTTTTGTTCATTCACGGGCGATCGTGTTAGTAATAAAGGCTAATTAAAACGGGGGTATCTCGGCTTTACAGTATTTAGCAATAAAACACAGACGAACGTGTCGTATCGTATCGTCGTTCTCGGGTGTGCGGATACGCTGAGTGTGGCTGCTTCTGCGTTTATCGCGCCCTGGTACTTCACTTTATTATAATTTATACTAATGACGCGCACAAGCGAGATACTTATTGAATATGCAGTATGCTTTATTAAATAAGTATAGCGTAGTAGAATATATAGCACACATATGAAAAAGAAATATATTTGTGTATATATTGGGAAACCCTTACAGCCTTACCAATAAATGTGGTATTCATAAGGCAGTTTCATTTCGGAATAAACTTAGATTAAGGTCTACAAATAAGCCTAGCATAACTTATACATGGTACAATATTAGCGTATCTCTTCATACAAACTTTATTCCAAGGCTAAACCTCTCACCCTTGTTAACATATGTAAGTCTAAATTTTTTACATATGTAACATATGTAAGTCTAATGGAATTAAGACACAGAAAACAGTTGAACTTTAATTTAAAAAACCTATTACCCGGTCAAAGAAAAACAATAACATACCGAAAGAAAATTCTTTGATTTGTAGCTCCGAATAAAATATGGATTTTCAAAAAAAAAACATATTGCAGTATTGTATATTTTTTTCAGTTTTGTATGTTTTTAACATATTTTTTTTATAGCGATAGCATTTATATTACATGCAATATGTATTTTAATCTGAAATGTACACTAAAATAACTTATCAAAGAAGTCGGAATATAAGACGAACGTACATTAACTAAAGATTTTCATTTCAATTATTCAGTCAAAACTCTTGCATAGCGGAACTGAATTAGTAAAGTTGACAGAAGTAGATTTAAGTTGAGTCAGCTCAGAGCATGGAGTAGGCACTTAACTTCAACCAATGGAGAAAACATATTTTTCTTATTTTAAATTACTAGTGACCCGTTTCCCCGTGGTGTAATTTGGCTGACTTGTTGATTTGACTTGTTCATTAATTATTGAATTTTGGCTAACTTAAAATAACTTTTTTGAATGTTCTTTTTCTACAAATTTGAGTGAAAACCGCATTAAAATTGGCTAAGGAGGAGTTAGCGGACCAACAGACACAATAAGCGACTTGGATTTATACTTTGTAATGATAATGAAGTTAACATTTGCTAAGTGCTATATAATTTATGGTTAATTGAACTTACCTAAGTGAACTTCAACCATAATTATACGAGGTGCTGCATCCGTAGAGATTCAAGAAACCTGTAGTACGTTTTCTGCTGTACTGCATCATCACACGATTTTTAGATCCTATTTTAAATAAAAATAAAATCGAATATTGACTCAATACCCAGCCACTACTACCGTAGCCGGTGACAGATGGCGCTGCAATCATTCGTTTTAGAGTTAACTTCTGCAATGATTTGGGTGTCTACGCAGGGAGGGTTGGGTAACTGAATCTCTACGGATGCAGCACCTCGTATAATTATGGTTGAAGTTCACTTAGGTAAGTTCAATTAACCATAAATTATACTTCGTTGCTGCATCCTACGAGATTCAAGAAACCTGTAGATGTTTAGAAGGTCATTGCAGATAAGAAATAAACTGTAATTGTATGTATTAATATACAATGAAGTTTCTTGTAATTAAATTAACAAAAAATAATGACTTCATAATAGTAGCATATGTGACAATAATAGTAGCATATGTGACAATAACAAATAATCATTCAAAGGATGCAATAAATATGGTAAATTATTCACGTATGTTAAACACCGCATCAGCGAAGGCTCTATATTGATCTATAGATTGTAAAACTTAGCGAAGCAGAGGGATGAGCCAGTCCAGCCGGCTGCGCGTTTGATGACGTCTAAAGAGACGCCCGCGCGCCTCGCGGCCGACGTCGACGCATGTCGCGCGCTATGAGATGAATAATGAACGACATTAATCCTGCTAGTTTTCTAAACTTGTTTTAATCCAGCGACTAATTGATTGGCCACTAGCGTTCCGAAATGGTTATTTTTTTAATAGTTAAGAATAACCTATCTGTGTTTGTATTTTGTCGCTGATCTTTGGTTTTCTCAATACAGACAGAGAGGGCCATCGCTGGGCATATGCCAGGTTGATTGGGATAGAATGGAATAATCAATTTGGAGTTTTTCCTATTAGGAACGAATGTTTTTACTAATGCGTCAGATTGAGATATTACATAATATAATTAGTGACAACGTCTGTATGTCCACAGGACAACGCAAGTAGGGCTGCGAGTTTCATGGTCATTTCCAAAGGTATTTGGTACTCATTTGGATATTTATCTATTAGATAAGACAGAAATATATAAGGATCCCAAACAAAAGTTTTGATATTTCGGTAAATTCGGTCATTTTTTTTTTTTTTTTTTAAAACTCCCTTTAAACCTATTTACACAATGATTTACACATATATCTTTACCTAAAACTAGTGATAGTGCCGATCTAAATTAATTTATAGTACTGTACTTAGCACCGTTGTTAAATCTTTCAGTAAGAAAATTAACTAGGCTGTTGTCACATTTAAACAATCTAAATTATAATTTCTGCAAAATTTTACCCATAATTTGTATCTAATATCATATTGATTAATCGTATTATTAGATGGGGATCGAATGATAATGTCGATGGTGTCGTCACCTAGTGATTGTTTGGCGAACGCTTGCCGGATAAAGTTGCGCACACCAGGGTAAGACTGGGCATAATAGGTGGTTCTGAAAGTAGATAGAAGCAAGTTTTCATCTGGTCCAAAATATAGTACCTAATTCTGTAACTGTCGGCGAAATATTGTGGAAACCAGGGTTGATTAGGCCAATAAGGCACTACAAAGACGCCGGTTGCCTCTTCATTTATTAATTTTCTAATGCATTTAAATATTAATATTAAAGAAAAAATGATCGTTCGTTCGTTGTTGGCATCTTGTTATCTTGTTACCATGATATAAATTTTAAACATTTTGCATTAAATCGCGTCGCAAATATGTCTATCTCTGGTTGGCCAAATTTCTTAACAAGTTTTTTGAAACATGATTCATGCGACTCCCATTTTGTATCAATGTTTGAAACGCGCGAAGCTCCGCTTCTACATTGTCGCGTGGCTTTATATAAGACGTATAAATAAACATTTTTTACACACTCACATCACTGCCATCTTTCTCGAGTGATTTGATTAAGATGTGGGAATTTTATCCCAACATACACACACATTATTTTGTAGTCGATTCTTAATAGTAATTCCGAATTACTGAGGTTTTTACAAAAGCATTTAAACCCCATAAAAGCCGCTAAGAGTTCTAAATAGTTAATGTGATGCTTTAGTTCTTTCTGGGACCAATGACCGATTCCCCATTACAAAAAGATATAAGGAAGAGATGCGTCTGAAAAAAAACTTCTAGACAAAAATGACCTGTACGAAGAAGATTATTAACATACTTAATGTGTTTTTGCCACCAAAGAAAATATTCTTTAATTCTAAATTTACTACTCATCTTCTCGTCATAATCTCGGTATTTTATTAAAGCGAGAAATTTCTCCCTCCCAAAATGCTTAGTATGCTATTGCCGGGCAAACGGCTATTATGTACCCACAAACTGAGCAAAGTCCCGTATTTTAACTGTTAACCTGGTGGCCATATCAATATTTAATATATATATTTATATATATATAGCAACTAGCCATTGGCCTTCACAACGTTAGGCAGCAAGGGCAGCCAATATTTTCGTAAAAACAAATGGGGCCGAAGACAAACCAATTGGCAATCACTTGCTTGTCACTTGCTTCGTACAGGATATCATTGAAACGGATGCGTAAATAATACTTACTTTCTGTAAGATGTATGTACAGGTACCTACTAATGTAGGAATTGTAAGATGAAATTTGGTATCAAAAATATTGGCGATATAAACTGACCGTTACTATTAGAACATGGAACAATCGAGCCTAATTCGATTTTTTTTTCTTTTTTTTTTAATGGAACTTGGCATGTTAGTTTTGGAACCTGGTGAGTTACGTGGTTCAAACTTCATTTATATTCTTTAACTGTATCCAAAATTTGGATATCGTTAGTATTGAATACGGCCAGCGTGCGGTACTTTTAGCGTCGAGTACGTCGGTCCTGCGGCCGGCTCGGCGGCGGCGGGCGACGGCGCGGGGGCAGCGGCGGCCGGCGCGCACTCCGCGGTGGCGGCGGGGGCTGTGTCGGGATGCTAAGACGCCTACGATTCATTGTCTCTTCATAGTGAAGATCCAGCAATACTTGATTTATCTCAGAAAGCTGTTTAATAAATTCAATTTTTATTTAAGTCTTTGTTTATTAAATCTGATGTTAATTTAGCTATACCAGCGATACAGTATTTATGCCAATAGCGTATCCTTTTGTTCTTTTGTCAAGCCCTCGATTCGTATTTTCCCCCCAACGTTTAGAGACTTACGCAGGAATATTCTTACCAAAGATATCTTCTGACTCTTTTGCTTCACCCAAGATGGATAAAATCTCCGAAGGTATTGTATTTTCTTCGCTCGCGTGGTTGGTTCGCGTGGGGCACCGAGGAGGGCGCGATTTTTATTTTCTGGATGACATAACGTGCCACCCCATTAAGAAAATAAAGAAGTTATTTCCGGATAACATCACGTGTTACCCCTTAGGAAATATTTTAATAAAATGTTAAAAATGAATAAATTTCTCAACTTAGTTCAATTTTTATTTTCTGGATGACATCACGTACCACCCCATGAAGAAAATAAAGAAGTTATTTCCGGATAACATCACGTGTTACCCCTTAGGAAATAAATTAATAAAATGTTAAATATGAATAAATTTCTCAACTTAGTTCAATTTTTATTTTCTGGATGAAATCACATGCCACACCATTAAGAAAATAAAGAAGTTATTTCCGGATAACATCACGTGTTACCCCTTAGGAAATAAGTTTATAAAATGTTAAATATGATTAAATTTCTCAACTTAGTTCAATTTTTATTTTCTGGATGACATCACGTGCCACCCCATTAAGAAATAAAGAAGTTATTTCCGGATAAGATCGCGTGTTACCCCTTAGGAAATTAATTAATAAAATGTTAAATATGAATAAATTTCTCAACTTGCTCAGTTTTTATTTTCTGGATGACATCACGTGCCACCCCATTAAGAAATACAGAAGTTATTTCCGGATAACATCGCGTGTTACCCCTTAGGAAATAAATTATTAAAATGTTACAATATGAATAAATTTCTCAACTTAGCTCAGTTTTTATTTTCTGGATGACATCACGTGCCACCCCATTAAGAAAATAAAGAAGTTATTTCCGGATAACATCGCGTGTTACCCCTTAGGAAATAAATTAATAAATTGTTAAAAATGAATAAATTTCTCAACTCAGCAAAATTTTTATTTTTTGGATGACATCACGTGCCGCCCTATTAAGAAAATAAATAATTTCCGGACAACATCGCGTGTTACCCCTTAGGAAAAAATTAATAAAATGTAAAATATAGTATCAAAAATATGCGGGTAGGTAATAAATATTTCCGGATGGCATCTTGTGCCACCACTGAGGAAATATTGATACGTTGAGATATTTTATCTCTTTTAAATTTAGCCTTCAATTAACCGTTAGGTTTCAAAAATATGTTTGACAAAACTACATCGCCGTAAAATTGATTTTCAACACAAAGTTTGTAATTTACGAATCGCACAGCCCACTAGGTAGCATCATATTTAGTTTCCGAACGTACATAAGTAAACGTTACTAACCTTCTGTTTGGTAACCATCCGGAGGTTTTTGACGTCACAACTCACTTTGCAATCGTTTAATTTTCTTTTTTATTTCATCATCTGTCTTCTCACTGGTTCTTTTACCCATTTTTATAACAAATATGATAGAATTAACTTAATTTCACTATTTTTTAACTTAATTTTAACAGCGCACACGCGGATGATGCATCACACGGAAAACGAATGATTGCAGCGCCATCTGTCACCGGCTACGGTAGTAGTGGCTGGGTATTGAGTCAATATTCGATTTTATTTTTATTTAAAATAGGATCTAAAAATCGTGTGATGATGCAGTACAGCAGAAAACGTACTACAGGTTTCTTGAATCTCGTAGGATGCAGCAACGAAGTATAACTTGCAGCATTCTTAATGAATCTTATGATTGTCTGTCTCGCTCTTATAAGACGCATTACGTACATTTATGGCCTACGATCATAGAGTAAACCAATAATCCTACTAATATTATAAACGTGAAAGTTTGTGAGAATGGATGTATGGATGTATGGATGTTTACTATTCTTTCACGTAAAACTACTGGATGGAGTTTGATGGAACTACAGTAATATAGGTTATATAAAGGGTACTTTTTACCACGGGAAACCGACTTCCACGCGAACGGAGTCGCGGCCGGCCACTAGTAGCTTACTATAAACTTCGCATGGGTTCTCCATCGTTTTCTTACTCCTCGGCCTCAAGTTACTGCAACGACGCCGCGACAATAATGTTAATGTAAACTCACCTCATTGCTTTTTGAATCCTCGCTCAGTTGATGTGCCAAAATAGTTCCGGTAAACTTTGATTCAATTTAAAACCAGAGATGGTCTTGTTTTAATTTGATGATTGAATATTGAAATGTTATAAATGTTTGTTATGAAAAATACAGTATTTTAAAATATTTTAAACGTGTCATTAGAATAAACAAAAAAAAATTAGAAATTTTATGTTAAGTGCGTGGTAGACTAGTGGCAACAGGAATGGTCTACTATACCGAAGGTTCCGGGTTCGATCCCCACTAGAATGTACCACTAATTTGGTCTTCTCAAAGTATGTACATGTTTATCACGCACTAATGGTGAGGGAAAAACATCGTGGGGAAACCCCCATGATTGGATGATAATCCATCATGTGATCCACCAACCCGCACCGAGCCAGCGTGGTGGATTACGGCTCAAACCCTCTCGCTATCCGAGAAGGAGGCCTGTGCTCAACTATGGGACATATATAGGCTATTTATATATTTATATTATATAAGAGTAATGTTATATTGAAATACGGGAGGTTAATAATGGAGGTGCATTAGCTCAAGCGACATCAATAAATAAATGATTGTCATTCAATTTGAAATTCCAGGCGTGAATTATTCCGGTGTGAGTGCAAACGCTGTCATTCTCTTCTTTTTGTTTCTAATGTACATCTAAGAGTTAAAATAACTTCTTACGCATCGAAGCCGTTCCTTAAAAACGTTTTTAAATGTTATTTGACTTTTATAACTTCATTCTGACTCAAAATACCAATTTATCTTTCTGCACTATCTTTTAGGTAACTAAATTAGTATTATTGTTGTATGTATAAGGTATTACATAAATACTTTACTAAGCCTTTATTACATCAAATAATCATCGATAAATCTGGAGCCGGAATCAATCAGCGCTTGTATTCTTAGGCCGTGACATCTTCTAAAATTAATCACGAAGATGTGTGATTAACTCTGATTGATGGATTTGATCAGTAATTAATGCGATGCGATCAGCAAGTTATTACTGCGAACTCAATCCGAATCTCAATTTTCGCAATTACCACAGTAATTGAGATGATTGATTATAGTTAATATAATTACTAACAAGAGATTGAATTACTGTGGGATGGTATTGAAATCAAGAAGTGGCGGAATTACGATGACAGTAATTTGCTTTGAGGGTTACTGCTTCTAATCTGATTGATTTAAAATTGGTTTAGCCTCGTTTAAGATATTATAATAACTATAAAGATATAGTGGAATAGTGTACTGAACTAATTTTCTTTACGGTCTTCTAAAGTATGTAGATAGAAATCAAGTTAGGTTTTGTTAAGTAGAAACAGTAAAGAGTTGCAACCAAGTAATTATTGGCCGTAACTCGGTTTTCACCAAATAACAATTTCTCGTGTTTTTATACTTAACTAGTGGCCGCCCGCGACTCCGTTCACATGGAAGTCGGATTCCCGTGGGAATGAGAAGTTTTCCCGCGGTAAAAAGTACCCTAAATGTTATTGAGATGTATAACCTATATTACTGTAAAGTTTCATCAAAATCCATCGAGTAGTTTGTACGTGAAAGAGTAACAAACATCCATACAAACATACATCCATAATCACAAACTTTCACGTTTATAATATTAGTAGGATTTACCTGCGGGGTAACTTCGAGTGACAAAAACTACTATCAAGAAACGTCAAAATTTCATTATTTGTATTGGAAAAATGTACATTTTGACGTTTATTCTCATAGCAGTCATAACAATTTGAGTTACAGAATCACCCCGGTGATCGTCAACCAACCTATCAAAGGCAGAGTTTTTAATAGGTTACAAAAATGTGTTTAATATTATGAAGTAGAACTTCTTTAAGTATAAACTTCATCGGATCATAACATCAAATAGTTCAATCGTAACTAATACAGATCCATATTGATTAAAACTGAGTTTTTACTAAAAACAAAAGGAATTAATTTCTTAAGAAAATAAATTCGTAAACTTTATTTTGTGTTTGCTGCTAGTATTTATGGTACCTTAATACTGGTAGGTATTTATTGAGCGCGCATTTCAGAACAGTTAATCCCCACCAAGTAAATGTTGAATGGTTGTTAAATCGATGAAGTCTAGTTACAGATTCCGCGCTTGTACTTAACTTTAATTTTATCAAAAGCGCAGTGAAGTTAAAACAGGCGATGCTTTGAATAAACAATCGCTCTCGGTGTTGCTGAAGCTACGGATTTTGTAATGCTTTTAGAGTTGGCGACTACCACGATGTGGCTAATACTCGATCAAACTTTAAAATCATTTTCTTCGTAAAGTCATATCCTGGTCCTTTTTTAATTACTTTTTTTTGTTATTAGGTTCGTCATGTCCATAAGTTTGTAATAAAATTAAAACAAGTGGGGACAACATTATATTATTGACGGCCTCAGACGCGTTAGTCACATAAGTAACGTGTAAATAATAATTTAATTTTAAAAGTAACTCGTGGTAGGGGTAAACCGATTGCCTTTTCTAAGTATTTATACTGGTAGTAGCGGTGAACAGTAAGTGCACCTCTCGGCCTTTGAAATAAGATGTTGCTGCTGCATCAGAACATCTTCCACTAACCGTACGTCATTTACAACGGAAATGCTCTTGAAACTTCAAATTTTATGTTTTTACAGCAATGCACTTACAAATTTGCATCCTTTTAAGTTTGTATCAGTAATACGATATTGCACAGCGGGAAACAATGTATAGTGTTTTCAATTGTTAGAGTATATTGTTGACTTGGGCACTCTTAGAAAATGTGACCGTTAAAACTAGAAAGGAGTTGTTAAATTGCGTGTACTGGCTTAAAGATAAGAATACAATTGAATTTCTTTAATTTAAAACACAGTCTTCATTTAGGGCGCCATACTACCGTATTACCTTAAGAATCTATCCCAACAAGTTATTAATCATCAAAGATTTCCCTTTAAAAAATGTGAATCATAGTTGTTTTCCGATCGTTTTATGACGTGATCAACGTTGATCTATCGATTGAGTTGTCTACCCTACATACCCGTAAAACTAACTGTATTTTTTACGGCTAAAGTCTTCTTCTTCTTGACCCCATGTCGTGATAACCAAACGGTAGAAGTAAGGTAAAGCTAAATGCTGCTAGGGCCTTTACTTCCTGATCCCGGTTACAGGTGTAACAAAGTAAAATACTAATATTAGCTTTCAAAACTTGTTTCTGTATAAATACATTACCTTCCTTCATTTCTAATGTAAAAGGAAGTTGATTCAGGTATTCAGAATTCTTAATAGCACAAACTCCATATAAACAACAAATTACTGCCTAAATACACTTTGAACGCATACATTTGACATTGTTCTTAGGCCGAAATAATATTGGCAATGTTTATTCGCCTGCTAACTTTGCGGTAACTTCCACAATAAACAAACTCGCAAAAAGGTCAAAATTAAACAAAAACAAACGCTGTAATTAAGCAAGTTCCACAAATTTATGTCGTTTCAGAGTTGCTTCTAATTACCTTTACTAATACGACGTGGGGTGAATTAAGAAATAATATTTACAGTAAAAAAAAAAGTGTAGATGAACAAAGCTTCGTTTTATGATTGTTAGCAGTGTAAAAGATCTTTGCCTCTTTGCAAAGATCTTGACAGTTTGTGAAGAATTAATAGTTTTAAATAGGATCCAGAAACAGGAGCAGGAAATGTTTTGCAGGCATCTTTCTTCATTGTAAGATTCGTTACAATTTGTTCGCATACAGCATTCAGTATATAAATACAGGGTCATGGATGAAACCCAAACTGTCTGCTTTTGTTTTTTTGAGAAACCTGTTGAAAGTTATAACTTCCATCTTTAGCCATCCACAGCTTTGTAAGGGAAATAATAGTCTATATCTGTGTGTTACTAGCTTTTACCCGCGCGGCTTCGCACGCGTTAAATTCGGAGTAAAACTCCTTTCTCTGTACTATTCTTTTGAATCACTCTATCTACTAAAAAAAACCGCATTAAAATCCGTAGTGTCGTTTTAAAGATTTAAGCATACATAGGGACAGAGAAAGCGACTATATTTTTTACTATGTAGTTATACAATTAATAAAATATATGTTATTTAGCTTTCATTTATCGTTGGTAAAACCAACTATCCACTGGGAATGAATGCACGTATTTTGGAACCAGTAGAAACAGCATAATAAATGAATATGCTGATACGTTTGAATCTTTGATGTTCTGTAGTAACACTTACTAGGACCAACTATTTTCTATTTACTTCAATTATTTATAAACCAAAGCCAAAGGAGAACTAATGGAATATTAAATGACCAGTTTTGGGAATTGATTTTCATTTTCTAACTTTGACTTTAAACTTAATTTTTATTTATTGTGAAACAAACTGTTTTAAAGCATTTGTGTGTTTGTCCGCTATTTACTCCTAAGCCACTTAACGGACTTATATGCGGTTTTATCCATCTTCTAGGTAATGTTTTCACTCAAATTCAAAAAAAGATGTAAGTAAGCTAAATTTCAACGTTTCTGGAACAAGTCCTGCCAGCAGTTTCTCGTTAAGAAAACTTTGTATGATATATTTTTTAATGATTTTCTTCGAAAAGTAGGTATTTCAATTTTTTTTATATCGTGGTAATGATTTAGTAATGTTAATTTTTTTTAAACAATATCAATATTATTTTTTTACTCATCCCTATTTTATTCATTCTGTTATGTTTTAATAAACTAAGGAAAGTGACGTCCTATTTTATTCTCGTTAAGAAAACTTTGTATGATATATTTTTTAATGATTTTCTTCGAAAAGTAGGTATTTCAATTTTTTTTATATCGTGGTAATGATTTAGTAATGTTAATTTTTTTTAAACAATATCAATATTATTTTTTTACTCATCCCTATTTTATTCATTCTGTTATGTTTTAATAAACTAAGGAAAGTGACGTCCTATTTTATTCCGATTTTTTTTAACATAACATCACCAAAGTATTTAAAAACATCGACAAAAAGCATAAGAGTCGTGCTTTAGGTCGAGCTATGCGTTATTTTTACTGGTAATTATTAAACTTATTTCATCGAATCACCATACTCCTTAATAAGGTTGTATCCATTTTTAGTTTAAATTAGTAAAAAATACGAAGGTTTTCAAAAAGACCCCATCCCGTCCTTTGCCGAAAGGTCGGCTTAAGTTGGAGTTTTTCAGACGCGTTGTCAAGGGAGTCGCCGTAATCATATCAGATTCAGCTGTTTTTAATTGGACAACCATACAAATATGCTGAACCCATACAAAGTTCGTTTAGGTGGAACCAAATTTTGTTGATTTTCAAAAGGTACAACTTTTAATTATCTCAGCGTCCTTGTCTTTATTTTTAAAACTGTTTACATCGTTATTAATAAGTGGCTTTCGACCCGTTAGGTTGTAGTATGAGTCCAACATATTATCTGGGGTGATATTATTATGGTTTGTTGTTTTAGGTAGATAAAAAACCTATTTCGTAGAGCTAAATGTTGTATGTTTTTTTTCTTATTTTGCTTGAATTCGCAATTCGGATACAATTAAGTATAATGGATAAAATTGAATCTAAAATATCACATGTACTTTTTGTCGTGGAAATAGCTTATTTCCAAGACGTTAAGGCGTGGAATGGGCGAGACCGCAAGGAAAGCTAGCATGTGCCTACATAATTTGGAAAATACCATATTAGTGTCGTTTCTTAAAAATGATCTAATCCAGAAAGTTTGTATGGTTGTTTAGTTCTTAGGTTTTCACGATATAGAGAAATTAAATTGTTACAGTGTAATCATATGGCTGCAGGCTTCACATGTTTTACTTGCATCATAAAATCTTAAAAAGCCTTATCCGTTTCTTTGTTTGCTAACTTCTCGGATCTAACTTCAAGTTCTGAAAAGTTCCGCCATTAAGATACGACAAATTGTAACTCAGTTATTACAAATGGATTTTTAATGTCGCTGATGCATAAATAACGTTTAAGCTAACTTTGTAATAATTGAATTATGAGAAAGTTTAACTTCCGGTGAAACATCCGTTTCCGGTTTGAAAATGGATGTTTCGACGGAAGCCTGTACGTTCAAAAATATTGGCACTTAGTTTATTTACTCAATGGTTATTATTACTGTCATTGTGCAAATATATTTGTAGTTTATTAATTATTACAAAATATGTTAGCTACCATTAAATATGTATTTTAGGTAGATTTGAAGTAAACACTAACTGGAGATTATTGTTTATTTCAAATACTTTGTGTATAACTCAGACGGTTCTTTCTGTAGTTTAAAAATAAAATTTATAATAATATAGATATAATATATTAAGATGTAAAGGTATAACTTATGCTCAATCTCCCAACGCCCATTCAAAGCCTCATTTTCCCAAAACTCAATAAATTAGTTCGCTCCACGTTCACAGAACAAATAAACCGAGAATGGTGTGGAAGCGATCGGCGCAGGTACTCGACTCTTCCGAAATTAACATTCCCAAATCAATACCGAAGTTCTTAAGGATAAATCGGATTTCAAGAAACGCTTGCTAAGAGCGCGGCCGATCACAGCTTTTGTTTCGTCCAGGATTAATGTTCCGGCCAGGACGATTGATCCCATTCCGACCCGCGCAGGATTACCTCTCCGCGGATTCACGGTCACGTCTGCCTTCAGTAAATAAAGAGCAAGGAATCTTAAAATAAGGGCCGGTTCACACGGAATAATTAGTCGCATCGGGCAGTCGAGACACGAGCCTAATCAAGCAAGTTCCGTAAGTTAGATGGAGTTACCATGCGAATGGTGTAAATTACTTTGATAAAGGGACGTGACTTGGTTCTGGCAGTGTGCACCGGGTCTTATTCCGGCGTTTTGGAAGTAATACGGACGGAAGGTTCTGTTGAATGGTCAACAGTAGGCGGTGCTGGTAGTTTGTATGCAATGGGGGATGTTTGCGCTTCTTCCACTCATTTCGGCTTCGATCAGAGGTTTATCGCCCGATAGATGAGCTTGTGGTGTGACTGGCTCATTTAATAGCTTGTCTAAGCAAGTAATCTTACTTAATATGGTAAATCTAGGCCTTTGTTTTGCCTCTGTTTGGTGTTGTCAAAAAGGGGTAATGATAACTAAATAGATGCAATTTTGACGATATAATAAATAATATGTATTACATTGAATTGTTGCCTTAATTGTATACCCAAGTAATATTTTACCTTTATCTTCTTGATTTAATAGAGTTCCGATAAATTACCAATGATGAATTGAAATTATTAATTTATCCTCCAAATTGATAAACGTATCAGACAAACGTTTTAGCATTTTTAGCAAAGATTTTCCTTTCAATTTCTAATGAAGTCTGTGGCAGATGAACATGTTAACATGCCTGAATGCTCGTAACCTTTGATAGGCGAGTCATTGCAATTTGCCTCTTTTATTTCAACAAAAAAAAAAAGTAAGTAACTGATTTGATCCGAAGAGCGTGTAAAAGAGTGTTGCTTGACTATTTGAGATAGTTTTCTTAGGTTTTCTCTATTGTGATGCACTCACAAAAAGGGGAAGACTACATTAAAAATACATCTTATTTCCGATTATGGGTAGTCCATGTCCAACTCATAACATAGTTTCCAAGTTTAAACTGGCTCATGAATCTATTATCTCACATCGAAAATTCAGAACACACGTACTATATATATTTTTATTTATTTACAAAACTATATCTTTAAAATATCAAGAGATTCCATTCAACATAAAAATCAGAACTCGAAAGTTTTTCCGTTATACTTTACATTAAAAGAAGTGAGCGGGAAGGTCCGCGTCGTGGGACCGTCTCCTGCCGGGTCTTAGTTCCAACTCTAAGTACAGCTAAGTTAAATTGAAAAAGCGATCATCTTCGTAGCGGCACTTGGAACGGGGCTGGAAAAACAATGAGCGGACAAAAGAAAACTGAGATAGTCCAAAACAAAATACGGACCGGACTTAAATACGGCCTTCAATGTTTTAAGACTCAATATTTGTTTTTTCCTTACAAAGAAATATGGGTTCTCTGGAATTCTCAGAATGGAATGAATATAATGGGCATATAACTTGTTGAGTCTAAAGTTATGTTTTAAGCAAGCTGTTTTTATCTCTCTTGGGTTTCCCAAAAAATAAAACGATTCTGAACTGGATGCGAAAACTTTACTGTAATATTCCTATTCTTCCAA
The DNA here is from genome assembly GCA_916618145.1 of Emmelina monodactyla. Classification (NCBI taxonomy): domain Eukaryota; kingdom Metazoa; phylum Arthropoda; class Insecta; order Lepidoptera; family Pterophoridae; genus Emmelina; species Emmelina monodactyla. The sequence goes on along the minus strand of OU745302.1, from coordinate 10,003,687 downwards.
CAATAATTATGAACTAATACTACCAATACTTAATTAGACAAAACATTGACAAAAATATAATGTAACGACTCCATCCCAGTATTAGATTTCAGACCGAGGCTACATGCCAAAGATGCTCGTTACGTCTACGTACACGGCTGCGGGCCATCTCGCTAGAAGACAGGATAGAGGCGTGGCCAGGTAATGTTCGTGTAGCTAGCAATTACTGCGGGTACATCGGGCGGTACCATGTAACCAGGGGGACGAGGGGCGGGGGAAAGAAGCAATGCAGACCACCAATTGATTTACAGTCGTCGGTAGACGAGATTCGTTAGTAGTTTCTTATTTGCTGATCTTATTTGTTACGTACATTTTTTTTCGAGTCGTGTTAGTGTCTGAAACTAGATTCATTGAGATGTTTATTTTGTCTAAGTAGTGTGTAATCAATGATATTAAATTGCAGTAAAAATATATTTTGTATGAAAATGTAATGTAATAAACTATGGTTTAAGTATGGTAGTACCTATAGTTATCATTAGAACTTGAATGTTCTAATGAGTTGTTCGATGTTCCATAAAATGAATAAAAGCGTAATAATCTATTTAAAACGTTTTTTTACTCAGGAACTCAATTCAGTCTCTATTATTAATAGTAATTATAGATAATAGTATGCATAGATTAATGAGTCAAAAAATTTATCTACGTATGTAAGCTTTAAAAATCCACAATTTATTAGCACAAACATAATCTACGAATGCAATCTATTATAAACTATTTTGGAGTTCAATATTTAATTTTATAATTCAAATATCTATCATTTGTTTTCTTTGTGAATTACAAACAAAAACACACAAAACTATTACAAAACATGATTACCATCACATTGCTAATAACTGTTCCTCTAATCTAATCCCAAATAACCCCGCCAGCTCAATCTATACCAACACTTAATAGCTAAACACTGTACGAGTACCAATCAACTGGGTTTGCAGGACAATCCTTTAGCTTGACAGTGGCCGTTGTTGCGTGCTGATAGCAGAGGCCTGGAGCGATCAATCTCACGAATGGAGCATTGTCCGTCCTCCTGTCATAACTCGCTAACACCCTGATTAATTTATTCATTCGCGACCACGGAGTATGAAAGTAATGGAGGGGATGTCAATGTTTATACTGGGTGGAAATAGACCACTTACGAAGCTTGGTACCATGTGGTGATTGCTCAGACATCAGCTGATTGCCCAGCTGGGTTATTATGGGAGCTTACGAGTGTCGCATGACATTTTTTCAACAATTCTGAATAACGGTAAAAAGGATGAAAAATATAGTTTATTTAGGATTAATAGATAGATAAATCAATGTCGCTATATTAAGCCCAAAAAAGTGATGATCTTCATAAATTTTAACCCTTTCCAGATTGGTTGAAAAATGATTCTCGCAAGCTTCCATAATAACCTAGCAGAATGGATAACTTACGTTGTAATTAAATTTGGGTTTGAAATTGTGTATAATTAAGTTAATCTATTTATTTTGTTACATATGTAACGAGTACCTCTCCAGCAATGCTCAGTTTTCATTTCGGAAGCTGTCTTTTTACTCCCCGTTTTTGTAAGACAGTAGTGGTAATATTGGACTAAGAGCGAGGTCCTCTAACTAACTACCCCGCTGTAAACAGAGCGAGTGATTAGCAAACGTCATGCAGGCAAGCATTAATTGGCTGCAATATTAAAAGTGCCGTACTCTACTGTACTACAGTTTTAATTAGATAAGCATGTTTACAAAAATATTACTCTGCAATCGTTTATCATAACAAGCAAAACCTGGCAAACCCTTAAAAAGGAAATAAAATGGATAGATCAACTTATATGCGATTTAACAAAATTTGTGGACATTTTAGAAGTACGAATTATCAATAAAATAATGGATATGGTGGCTTTGTGCGTTATTGATCACGATTTTTATCAGAGGTTTTTTTTAATACTGCTTTAGCGTTTTTCTTTTCGCTCTTAAGGTTTTCAATTCGTATCCACTTTGAAGCAGGATACTCAACCTTAATTGGCATCCAGGTGTATGCGAATCTTAAAATTGGACTCTCAGGTTTTATTTATGATGTTGATCTAACCGTGTATATTTTTTATCTATAGGTACTTCAATCGAACCATAAATATCTTAATCTGACGCGCTGAAGTACTTCAAAATGTCGTTTTTTTTGCACATAGAGTAAAGGTGTTCTAACAAATCGTTAAGATTATTGTATAAGAGCGTTGTTTTAGGTCCACTAAACATCCCCTCAAAAAATCTGACGTGCTCGATTAAATGTATTAATTTTTATTTTCAACCCTTACGTACGACCACTTCCATCATGGAAACCCTCAGATTAAAAAACGTACCTACATATTTTCAAAATACGTAGGACATGTATGATATCAATATCTGACACGCCCGAGTATGTCCATGTAAAAGGTTTTTTTTTTAATCTATACCTGTTTCCACCGCCGATGGTTTACGTTATATAACATTTTTTTCTTTTTGTCATCTAAGTTTTGCAACCCAATAGGTACCTATGACGCTTTAGTTAATCCAGATTTAGCATCGTCTACTATAATGAATTTATCCACTCCATTATTTTTATACTCTATGTTCACGAGGCTAATGATTTTGGGCCCTCCGCGAGAACTTCAGACAACTTCGGGACACTGTCCCGGCGAGTGCGAAGTTTGATGCGGTCAGTTTTTGTTTAAGGTTGATTATTATTGTACAAAGTACTTTAAAAGTACTAGCTTTAAATATGCTGTGATTTTGTTATTTTATCAGCGTCAATTTTTCTTTGGACATTATGTACGTAAATAACCTTTATTCATATATTTATAAGAATAAATAGGACACATTATTATATCCAAACTAAAATGGTTTACTACAGTACATTGTAGTGTACAGTTTTCATATCATTAAAATTCTAGGTATCTGTTCAGAAAATACAATTTATCAAGTCACACGACATTATACCTACCTATATGGTTTCTAGGAAATTTTGTTGTTCGCAATTAAAAATAAACATTCTGTACGAAGCTATCTACGAAACTTGATTAAAACAATCAACGTTTTCCGAGAAAAACTGTATAATGGTTTTACTCATTGTAGCTCTTAAACAGATGAACCGTTTGCTATCTATTTCTTTTGTTTATTGAAAGACGAGTCAACGTAGTTAGTTTTAGTATTTGCTTTTAAGAGCCAGTAGGCTGGTAACAAACCTATTTGAGGCATTTTCTAGGCATTGTTGCTAACTTCGCCTTACAACTATTAATCAAAGCTACAGTTAACCCGTTAGTTAACAGGCTTGAAACTGACCATTGTTTTCGAAACTGGATTTATCATTACAACTTGTTGACAAACAGTATTTAATCATCTGATCCCGAGTTTAGTTATTTAGACAGTGGACCGCAGTCGTCATTGGCTAAGATATGGTTTTAAACATGTTTGGTAGTTCTATGATCATAGAGCTCACTTCTCAACTTTTAGATCGAGAAGCCTAAACTGATGAATATGGTGGCCAACACAACTACATAAGCTCTTAATATAAAGGAATTAAACTATGTATTTTACTGTTCAGAATAATAATAAAAAGTATGTTACATATTGCATAATTTGAACCTTATTATTATATTAGCCAAATAATTTCCACTTACGTATTATGATACATACCAACATACG